>OY101448.1:187229125-188500380 GCA_956483635.1 Panzeria rudis
GTTTTTTCTGGGTGGGTATGCAAAGATGTTTTATGAAGGAACAATGAATAAATCTCAAAAACCCGCGAGTTATAATTTATTTTAATTTTTGTGGCTTTTGATCTGATTGCGTAAAAAAACTAGTAAACAAATTCATATGGCTTATAATTTTTTTTTGGCTGTTAAAAATTCTTTAAACATGAAAAATAGTCATAAAAATGCGTTTGTTGTAATGGTTTGGACACAAGATTCTTTTTTATTTTGGACCAATTTTGGATGGATACTTCTGATCTACATAACATAAATTTCTGCGAAGTATATACCTTTCACTTTAGAGCAGAGGATACGAAAGAAATTTTCATAAAAAGTTGATTCTAAAAAAGGGAGACAAAAAAAAATACAAAAAATATACAGAGCCAGTAAAAATTGCAGGCAGTAAGTTACTCAATGTTAAATCCTTGCTTCCATATATTCCATCGATTCATCATATGTACCTACCACAATTCTTATAATCCATAAACAATCATCTGGATGCGGAAATTATTCAACAAATTGCTTTATTGTACTCATTTTTAGAGTCCGACCGAATATTCGGTTTCGGATTCGGCCAAAATTGTGGCTTCGGCTGATATTCGGGCTAGGCCAACTTTTTGGCCGAATACCGAAACCGAAACTTTTTTATTCTGTATAAATAAGGAAGTTAATCGAAATACTATTTTGCAAATTTAAAATATGTCACCGCATGAATCTGCTTTTTCCCGTCCCGTATCTTTTCAAATTGAATGAAAATTTTACTTAATTTTATAAAGCGTAACCAAAAGATATACAAGGTGGCGCAAAACTAATCATACAATTTTGTTTTTGAATAACTTTTTTACAAAATGAGCAAAAATGATTTTGAGTGATTGAATCTTTATTTGGACCTTTAGAATTATTCCTGTTAAGTGGAAAAGATGATATCGGCCAAGTGGTTGTCGCCCGTATTGATACACATTTGTGCCCGTTTTATCGCATTTCCATGACTTTCTGCAAGATTTTCGGTTGTTACTGTTCGCATTCATGTCGAATATTCTCCTTAAAGGATGCGATTGTTTGGGGCTTGCTATCATAAGCCCGTGACTTCAATTGGGCCCAAAGCAAGGTGGTTAAATAACAAAATAACGATACAACAACGTGCCAGTTTTTTGTCCAGTAGCATGTAGCTAAATATATTCCAAAAGAATTGAGCCCTTTTTCATTGAAATTGGTGTACAACTTTAAGTTTTATTCACAATTTAGTGACAGAACTGAATTGATAAAATTTTAATTTCCATACAACAGTAGCAAACACAAACACAAAGTCAGAAAATTGTGTTATATGAAAATTTAATTTTTATCAATTCAGCTCTGTCACTGAACTATAAATAAAATATAAAGTTGTGCACCATTTTCAATAAATAAATTTGGCTCGCACACGAAGGGCCGCGTACGAATACACATATATCCCTTTTCGCTTTTGCCCTTTTTTCATTTTAGCAATTTTTCCGTTTTGCTTTTTCGTTTAATATTATTTTTTTTTATTTTTTAAGTTTTTTTTCGTTGTTTTGGAACTTTTTTTGGTTTTGGCGCATTTTTCATTTTGGTGATTGTTTGATTTTTTTTTTTGTTTTTTCCTATTTTATCAGTTTTGGATATTTTTTGGTTTTGGCGCTTTTTTGTTATAACGTTTTTTCGCTTTTTGATGATAGTTTTAGTTTTAGCGATTTATTTAAGGTTTAGAGCTTTTTTAAATTTTGCCACTTTTTTCGGTTTTGGGGTTTTTTCTGTTTTTTGTGATTTTTTTTAGTTTTAGTGTTTTTTTTTTGGTTTTGAAATTTTCTTTTTGTCGATTTTTTCGGGTTATGGCGTTTTTTATGATATTTTTAGGTTTAGCGATTTTTAAGGTTTTATTGCTTTTTTTCGTTTTGGCGATTTATTTGGGTTCGTTCCTTCGGTTTTTTGCCGATCTTTTTAGTCTTGGTGATTTTTTGCGTTTTTAACGATTTTTTATTTTGATGTTTTTTTCCTTTAAGCGCTTTTTTTCATTTTGGTGATTTTTCGTTTGGACATATTTTAAATTTTGGAATTTTTTAGTTTTAACGTTTTTTTAAATTTTAAGAGTTTTTCTGTTACGATTTCCAAGAAACAGCAAAATTACATTAACTGATAGAATACCCTTTAATTTTTATTGTTTTAAATATCAGTCTATTCTACAGACTACTCCAATTAGCAGCATATTTACAGAACCCAATACGCCTATAATACGCGTAAAAATATTGACGTAAATCATTTTTGAGGTGTTATATCGCGAATGTCATTGTCCATTTGTAAAAAACGTAACACCTGTAATTTTTTTTTTTGTATTTAGAAGACGGAGAGTGACGTCATTGACGCTAAAAACAGCCAAATGGAAAATAGCATTCGTCTTAACAATTAATTGTTAAAATAACATCACTTTCACATCAAAAACTGGAAAACTACCATTATTTGAACTAAACAACTTTATTTCATTTATTTGTGTTAATTGTCTTTATATGCAAAATGAAAATCTTTAGCTAAAATCTATTTCTTTTGTTTACAAGCAAAAGCTTTTAGTAGTGTGCGCCACTAAAAGGGTTACCATTATTTGGATAAAAAACAATAATTTTGTATGAGAAAAATTAAACAAATAAAATTTATTGTAAATGGGCAACTCTATATGCACGAAACTAGGTAAGTCGAGACGAAAAGTAAGGAACGTCTTTTATAGACGCAAATTGCTACGTAATCGTCCATATGCCACTCGCGCACGTTTTGATTGCAACGCGTTCTGTCAACATGCTGTAACACTAACTTTGAAAATTTAAAGTGTCTGTATATTAAATTAGTATTTCAACCTTTTTCGTTGCTCGCTCTAGAACACCCTTTAATTTTTAACTGGCATATATTTGTTGTGCTGTAATCATTTTTTTAATAATATCAAAATATGAAGAGAGCTCATTTTTAATCTTCACGATAAATTCAATACTGTCGAAAAAATGTAATCGAAGAAACGCAGGCCTAATAAATAAAAAGTAAAAAAATCGAACGTAACTATCTCTGAAACTAAAAGAGATAATCAACACATGCAAATATATTTTTTGTGGATATTTTCAAGGACTATCTAACTGTAAATTTTAACATTCAGACTAAAAATGAATTTTTGGCGAGGGAAAAAAACTTAACGTCAGAGGTAACCAAATTTGGGGATCCTGTCAAGATAACCCTCTGTATAATAGGCTGGTCTAGATTAGGTTAGGTTAGGTAAGGAGGGCAGTCACGACTGTAGAAGTGACTCACTTGGGTCCGTTGATTCGGTCCCTTTGTGTTACCCGAGAGCAGACAGGGCATAGAAATTACGACTGCCCTGCCGCCGTGTCAAACCATCCCGATTGAACTAAGTAGGAGGATAGCCTGACTAGCCCTACATTAGCCAGACTCTCTAAGTCTGGAAATATGCTAGCGCCCAAGATTGTTGTCCTTAAGCTGGTTAGAGCCGGACACTGACATAGAAGATGGAGAACAGTCTCCTTCTCTTCCTGCTCATAACAACTTCTGCAGTAGTCGTTATGATTTAGACCCATCCTTCTGGCATGGGTCCCAATATTACAGTGGCCTGTGAGCACTGTTACTAATAGTTTCGTTCTTTTTGGTTCGTTTTGGTCTAGATCATTGTCATTAGTTAACTAACGACTGTGAATATGTTCTTACAGAATTATAAAAATAACTTTTTTATAATTCTGTAATTTTCAAATAAAACACAAAAACTGCTTTTAAATGAAAATCATAATATATTTATTTTGCAACAAAGCAAGTAACTTACGCAGTACAGTTTCTGACTACTTACTGGTCATACTTTTCGTCTTTGGTACACAAATTTGGGTATTCAGGATTTCTTCCACTTGCGCAAGTTTCACCAGCCGACTGGCAAATAGAATACATGGATGCAGCATCATGGATGTCGGTAGCGTAGTTGCAGGTAATAGCGTGTATTGGTGCTAATACTTTGCTAAAATAAGCAGGGCGAGAAGAACAAGCACAGCCTAAACGGATGTTCCGATCAGCCAGCACGTCAGCAAAGCTCACATTGCTTAAATAAGAGAAATTAGGTTTTTTAAATTTATAATCGCACTATTTCCCAAAATTAATATTTTACTGATTCAGTAGAATATTAATTGTTTATAAAAACAAATTGACATTGATTACTAAGGGGTATCAGCTAGTTCCAATGCGCATAAATTTTAGCAATTCCCAAAAAAAATCACGAATTTAAAACATGTAAGCACCCGACCAAAAAACACTTGTTTGGCATCACACTATACGAGTATTAAATGTATAGTTGTTGTTGTTATTACATTTATTTTTTCTACATATTGTCTTACATCTGCAATTAGAGCAGGAAAAAAGCCTGCCTGTGTACTATATGCATAGCTGCCAGAAATGACGATTTTTTACGATATCACAAAAAACGATATGACATACTGTGTTGTAATATCATAGGTTTTTTACAATATGACAACACTGAGAAAACCATGCACGGTGTATGGCTTTGACAATGTTGGCATATCGTAAAAAACCTGCGAGATGACAGCACAGTATGTCATATCGTATTTGTGTCATATCGTAAAAAATCGTCATTTCTGGCAGCTATGACTATATGGAACAGTAAGAAAATAAAAAAAACATCATTGATTACTTTGTTCGTGATTTAAATAAAAGTTTGCTACAATATCTTTAGCTTTTCTATGAAATTTTTGGGTAAAGGTTCCCTGATGATCTGCATTTAGCCCCAGTGAAATGCGCATAGGAACTAGCTAATACCCCTTAGTAATCAATGTCAATTTGTTTTTATAAACAATTAATATTCTACTGAATAAGTAAAATATTCATTTTGGGAAACAGTGCGATTATAAATTTAAAAAACATCACGAAATTATGTTTCTTTTTCTTAATTTTAAAATAAGTTTTCAAACTTACAGAACGAGCTTGAACTTATGCTCAAGGAGGCTTTCTAAAACGGAAGTTATAGTTTCATTCGGATAAAATGCTGCTGAGTCTGTATATTGGCCAGAATTAGGAAATGCTTTAGTTCCGTGACAATTATCGAACTCCTTATTACATTGTTTAACATTCAAAGCAGCATGTTCAGCCAATTCATTGTCCCATTGTATGGTGGCCATACGACAAGCGGGACTGTACTTGTATGTGGAATTTCCACCACCTGCAGCAAAGTTACGCATGGCATTGATCCTGTCAAGAATAACTTTTTGCAAAGATTCGTCAATATTTACCATTGTAATATTTGGTTTGCAGTCGGGACTGAATTCCTACAAGTAAATGACAATTTGAAAAGATTTTCCGTCAATACACGTCAAATTTGATTTGTAATCATACAAAACTCAAACTAAGTTTAAAAGCTGCTAAAACTTACGTTATTATTATTACAGGCAATATGTTTTATTTCAGTACCATTAACATTGCACTTCACATCGCAATAGTCCGCTGCTAATGTGACGGCAAAGGTTGCCACAATATAAAAGAAAATTAAACAGCTTTTCATTTTATCTAAATTATTCTTGTAATTTTGTATAAATTCAAGTATCGACTTAGACTAACTAATAGTACGAAAACTTGCTCTTTTATATTAAACTCTTACCCGATGGCCTTGGTAGTTAGTGTTTTTTTTTTAATTTGATCTTGTATTTAGCTATAACTTTAGTATTAAATAAATAAATAACAAATAAATATTTTTGTCATTTCCTTATCGATACAAGTGTTTTAAAGAACAATTAAGGCCATGTTCAAAGGTTATGTTTGTTATCTATTTAGAAACGCAAATTGTTATGTTTAGCCTTCCCGACTAGAGATTTTCATGCGAATCTATTTGAGATCCAACTTGAAGCCCAATTGGAATGTAAGCCAAAAACGTATTTGGGTGGGTTTGCTGTTGGCATAGGCAGAAAATATTGATATATCGATATTTTCTCAAATATATATCGATATATATCGTCGATATTTCGATATATCATCGATATATCGCATGATATATGCATTTGCATGATGATGATGCATTTGGCATTTATGAAATTTCACTTTTTTAAATGTGTTCAAGTCTGAATGTTTATAAAAGGACTCTAAAAAAATGAATGAGAATTAATTCAACGACATTAACGAATTGATTCACTCAAAAATCTTCAGTAAATAAACTTAGTACAATCGCATTCCTTTTGCTATGATTGTTGCTGTTGTTATTTGTGCGTATGTCGTCATCGGGGTTGTTTTTTTACGACATAATTTTTCTTGTTGTTTTTGGTGTTTGCGTGCTAAATAAGAGTCAAAGAAAGAATTCATTGATTATGTAAAGCCCTTATGACACTACATTTTTTCTTCATTTTTCAAGTTTTGGAGAACAGTGCAAATAGAATATAATGGAATATTTTACCAGGTGCAAAGAGTTCAGCTATATTAAGATAAATACCAAATTGTCAAAGCTTTTACTAATGTTATCGATAAAAAATGGGGGCCTGTCAAAAAAAATGTAAAAATGTTCAACTTAAAATTGACATTTCAAGCTTGAAACATTAAAGTGTTGCCAAATTAGCGGTTTTTCACGAATTCAGCGACTTAGCGCCTCTTTTTTTCAACTTTCTTTTTCTTTTGTCGTTTTATTACAAATAAAAAGTAGGCAGCACTTAAAAAAGCCATTACGTTTTGTTTACATTCTGTATAGTTGTTTCTTTCTATCATTTGCTATTTCTTTCTTTCAATCCTATAGCAAAACAATGCAAGAAAAATGTAGTGTCATAAGGGCTTAAAGAACATTTACTGAAAATGAAATTTATTTTTAGACAAACTTTTGTTTGAAAATTTTTTTATGATAATTTTTTCTATTTTGGGTCGTTGTTCTGCTGGAACATCCATTTGAGCGGCATATTATATTTTGCGTAAGGTAACATGACTGTTCTTAAAATTTCCCCGTACATAAGGAAGTCCATATGGCCTTTTATCCAATATATGGGTCCTGTAGCATTGCACGATGGGCCAGGAACTCAGAATTTTTGGCCATAAATAGAGCATTGATTTACTAGTTTGGGGGCTTTGGAGACCACCGATTTCAATTCTGAAATTTAAATGTTATAATTCAAGATGACAGATCCAAAATGGCGGTAGAATATTTCAAAAAATCAACTTTTAAATTTTTTTTAAAAAGCCAAAAGAAACTCTGGGGATTTGTGATGGACATTATTCAAACAAATGATTGATATTCAAAATGGTGAAATCTATATGGTGGCTATAATATTGATACTTTTTTAAAAGAAAATCATAATTTTCTTATTACTTTAAGATTAAGAGCGACAGAGGTTAGAGATCATCCATATGGAGGCTCTTAGAGTCGCGGTTTACGAATCCGATAATAAAATTTGCAAATCCAATATGGCGGTCAAAATGTTAAAAAATCATTATTTTTTAAATTTTTAAAGAAGGCAAAGGAAACTATGGAAGGCCGTGATAGATATTTCACAAACAGATATTTGGAATTTAAAATGGTGAATTCAATATGGCGGCTATATAGTTGCTCTAAGGGCTCTTATCACAACTTGTCGGTAAAGCAGACGTCAGCTAAAGCCACCTTTAGCAAAAGTGAGTGATAAACTGATATTTAAATATTTTTTATTATTACAACTTCCCTGTAAATAAAAAGTATGGCTATACCAGAGCATTTACCGACTAATTTGAATAGTTAAAAAGTGCAGTGGCAACGTTATACATATGTACTATTTACTTGATGAAGTAGAATGTATGACAGCTTAGGAAAATGTGGCAACTTCAAAAGACTAAACCACCCGATAAAAGTTACAGGAAGGATGAACTTACCATTAACTTATCGCTCACTTTTAGCTTGCATTAAAGTTGTAATAAGGAAAAACTGTTTACTCGTCCGATAGCTTTAACTAACGCCGAGTTGTAATAATGGCCATAAGATTATGAGCGCCAAAGGTTAGTTATCAGCTATTTGGTGTTTTTTTGAGTCGAAGATTATGACATTCAAATTCACCAATTGAAGATGGCGATAAGAAATTTTGAATAAAATTCTACAATTTTGTTTACTGTTGATAAGATTTAAAGTGTGGTATTAGAATATTAAGATATGATTTTTTAAATTCAAAATGGCGGATTAGTGTATTTATAAATTTGTTAGATTTCGTAACAGATCTTTAACTGTAATATAACAAAAGTTAGAATTTAAAATATTTAGCATAAAAGATTTAAAAATTTTTTAATAGTAAATAGATTTGATGCTGTAATATCTATGTTCTTGACACGCTGAATCCGAGCCTGAGGTCTGCTTGGCTCGAACACCCTCAAAATTTTGCGTAAGTTGCGAAAAAGCGCTAAAAATCCAGAAAAATTAAAGTTTTTGCAATTTACTCGAAATTTTGAGGGGTCAAATTCGGATTCATTGGATAGAAATCCACGTAGGATGGTGTTTCTAGTGAACTGTACACCAACTTTTTTGTTTTGTGTGCCGATGTATAATTATCACTTCTTAAAACCCAAAGCTTACAGGCAGTTTTGGGCTAATTGCCGATAGGTCGAACGCTTACACATGTTAAGAAGTTATTTGCCACAGCAAACATTTCAATATCGATCGCACTTTTGCACACTTTGATGTTACAAAAAGTCGGATTTCAAAAAAGGTCTATTTTGAGCACATCTGAACAGTTTTAACTTTTTTTTGTGATATACATATATTTTGATTTTTTGCAGTAGCTGAATAGAAAGAAGCTAATACAATAATTCTTAGTTTAACTTCTTTAATTATTGTTAAAATTAGTGAGGTCAGCTTTAAGTATAAAAAAATGGTATAATAGTTATATGAAATTTTTACTTTAAACACTTGTCAAAAAAATTCCAGAGACCACAATCACAAAATATTTTAAGGAAATAAAGTTTAAGTTGTGTTCTTTTAGATTTTACATTTACCTGAAATGTACTTTTGGCCAAAATATTTGAATCCTGACCCATCGTGCATTGTATGAAAAGCACTCGCAAACGTTGATGTTTGCACCACCGTGCTTGACTGTTTTTAAAACAAATTTTGCTCCGTCATCCTTGTTCTTGGGCCTTCTAGCAAATGTCCTTGTACCAGGTGTACCAAAAAGAACCACTTTGAACTCATCTGTCCAGAGAATGTTGCGTCATTTAGCCTGAGGCCAATTACAGTGAGTTCTAGCAAACTTAATTCGAATTAAGCAATGGAACTTTTCTTGGACTTCTACCAAATATTTTTTGCTTAATGAGATGTCGACGAATAGTTGACGTGTGAACTTCAAGCTCTAAGTCCTGCTTTATCTTGTAGATGTCACAAAAGGGTTAGCATTCACTATGCGTTTAATACGCGTAGAGTCACTTTGAAGAGTTTTTGAGTTGCGCTCACGTGTTTCTTGCTTTAGTTTTCATTTTTTACAATTCGCAATAGCTGTTGGTGAACATCCCACTACATTTTGAATAAGTCTGTATGATTTATGTACCTTCTGATAGAAGTTTATTAATTAAATTTCTGGTACTTGGGGGGTACAACGTTTACCCCGACCCATTTTAAATATTTAAAACAAAAACATTCCACTAAAAATTAGATCCACAAATTTGTACTTTAACAAGAAAAAGATATAACATCAAACTAATATAAAATATTTATTATTTTTCGGTTTTATATAAGCTACTACTACACTCATAGAAAAATATATCATCGCATTGATGACGCCCTATCATCAGAATTCTGACATCAATGCTATGACAAATGTCATCAATACAACGAAAACTGACACCAATCTGATGACAAACGTCATTATAGAATTTTGTCATAGTTTAAGTGTCATCAATGCTATGATTGGAATGACATCAATACGATGTCACTTATTATATATTATTAAATTGTAAAATATGTATAAGAGAAATAAGTAAACAATGTTATAATGTTTGTAGTTTGTATTTTAAAACAAATGTTATTGTTTTATTTTTTTTTTATTTTTGTGTTTAAACGCATTTTTAAAAAGTTAAACAACATGACATTACATTGATGTACACTTATCATCATTACTATGACAGATAAAATACGCAAAACCTTTTAAAAGCTAAGCCAGTACAGCATACATACACAAGAAAAACGTTGAAACAAGCGATAGTATGACACCTTTTCATCATATTGATGTCACATATGTCATCAATATCAAATAGAATGAGCGCGAAGAGAGTAAAGTGAGGAAAAACAACAAAAACATACTCTTGACACAAAAGAAATAAAAGAAGTTGTGGCAGAAAACTATTCTGTTTGTTTGTTCTAGATCAGTTGTGTTTTTAAAGTTAATTAAATAGACGTGTGTGAAGATAAATATGCCGAGTTAAATATGTTTTAACGTAAAGGCTTACGTTACAACATGTTTAGGTGTGAAGATAAATATGTTATGACGTAACGAAATTGGAATTAATAAGCTAATTGGGAAAAAAACATATTTAGGAAGTTTTTATAGATGTTTTTATTCGATTCTATTGGAATATAATTATATTTAATATAATTACAATTCTGACAATGTATAATCTCTGAGAGATTTTGGCCAAAGTGGCCAAATGAAGGGTTGGCATGCAATGCCACCATATGGGAAATGACTACTAGGGTAGTTTCTACGTTCCATTTCATTGGAGTCCCTGAATTGAGTTTGTGAATAATTTTACAGCTCATTTAAACTCATTTGTGGTCATACGTATGATCTCTGAGGGATTTTGGCCAAAGTGGCCAATGAAGGGTTGGCATGCAATCCCACCATATAGGAAATGACTACTAGGATACTTTCTACAACCAATTTTATTGGAATCCCTGAATTGAGTTTGTGAACAATTTTACAGCTCATTTAAACTCATTTTTGGCCACACCAGCACTATGACGGGGTTTCTATCAGCGAGATCATATTGATGGCATTTTGACATAAAATTGATGTCAATTCGTCCTTTCTCTGATGTCAGTGTGTCATTGCATTGATGATAGATTTGTCATCATTGGTATTGATGACCAGCTGATGTAAAGGTTGTCATTCATTACCATGATGTTAAGTGTCATGCGGTCGAAAATTAAGACACTTGACATAGCATTGATGTCAGAAAACAATAGGCTTATGACGATTTTTCTATCAGTGTATTATTGTGCACAGACCAAAAAGCACGCGGTTGTAATTAAATAACTGTAGCTTCCAAAAATGCATAGAAATGTATTCTAACTATGACGAATATATTTCGTCATAGTTAGAATACATTTTTAGCGATGCCATACAGATATTTTTGTATTCAGTTTTTAGTGTACACTCTATGAAATAAAAAAAAGTCAAGTCCTTGTGGCAGCGCTACTATTATTTTTCACAAAGCTGTATGCCTAAATAACGTCAAAATGTTGAAAATTAAGCATAACTGGGTAAAACATCAGAACAAAGCTATCAAAGTAAGAAGAAGTACGTTGCAATAGAAGCACGCTATATATTTTTTTAAATTAATTAAAATTAAATTTCTAGTTTTTAAAGCAGTTTATAAATAACAATAGTATGTTTTTTATGTAAATAGTCAGTGATACGTAAATATTGTGAAACTTAAAAAAAAATTTTTGCCTCCAAAATTTTTAAAATAAAATGTCAAACTTTAAGAAAAAAGCAATCGAGTGTGTTCTGTATTCCATGTTTCCCAAGTGGAAAACTATTGGGAACTTTTTGTTAAAATCTACCACAGATTTTTAATTGAATTTTTTTGCTCATTTTCTGTGGATCTGATTGTTGCTTTCTTTGGTCCTTAGGACAGCTTTAGCATTTTTTTTTTGCTATTTTTCCTATTTAAGCAAGTTTTTGCGATTTTTCGATATTTTTCCAACAGAAAACTCACCCATCAGGCCCCAAATACGTTTTGCCTCACATACCAATTTGGTTTCAAGTTGGACCCCAAATAGGTTCGCATGAAAATCTCTAGTCGTCAAGGCTAAACATAACAATTTGCGTTTCTAAATAGATAACAAACATAACCTTTGAACATGGCCTTAATTGTTCTTTAAAACACTTGTATCGATAAGGAAATGACAAAAATATTTATTTGTTATTTATTTATTTAATATTTATTTAAGATCAAATTAAAAAAAAAACACTAACTACCAAGGCCATCGGGTAAGAGTTTAATATAAAAGAGCAAGTTTTCGTACTATTAGTTAGTCTAAGTCGATACTTGAATTTATACAAAACTACAAGAATAATTTAGATAAAATGAAAAGCTGTTTAATTTTCTTTTATATTGTGGCAACCTTTGCCGTCACATTAGCAGCGGACTATTGCGATATGTTAATGGCACTGAAATCAAACATATTGCCTGTAATAATAATAACGTAAGTTTTAGCAACTTTTAAACTTAGTTTGAGTTTTGTATGATTACAAATCAAATTTGACGTGTATTGACGGAAAATCTTTTCAAATTGTCATTTACTTGTAGGAATTCAGTCCCGACTGCAAACCAAATATTACAATGGTAAATATTGACGAATCTTTGCAAAAAGTTATTCTTGACAGGATCAATGCCATGCGTAACTTTGCTGCAGGTGGTGGAAATTCCACATACAAGTACAGTCCCGCTTGTCGTATGGCCACCATACAATGGGACAATGAATTGGCTGAACATGCTGCTTTGAATGTTAAACTATGTAATAAGAAGGCTGATTATTGTCACGGAACTAAAGCATTTCCTAATTCTGGGCAAGATATAGAGTCAGCAGTATTTTATCCGAATGAAACTATGACTACCGTTTCAGAAAGACTCCTTGAGTATATGGTCCAGTTCCTTCTGTAAGTTTGAAAACTTATTTTAAAATTAAGAAAAAGAAACATAATTTCGTGATTTTTTTGTTTTTTTTTTGGGGAATTGCTAAAATGTATGTTTTTTAAATTTATAATCGCACTGTTTCCCAAAATGAATATTTTACTTATTCAGTAGAATATTAATTGTTTATAAAAACAAATTGACATTGATTACTAAGGGGTATTAGCTAGTTCCTATGCGCATTTCACTGGGGCTAAATGCAGATCATCAGGGAACCTTTACCCAAAAATTTCATAGAAAAGCTAAAGATATTGTAGCAAACTTTTATTTAAATCAATAAGAAGCTTAAACAATATCAAAGCTTAAACACGAACAAAGTAATCAATGATGTTTTTTTTATTTTCTTACTGTTCCATATAGTACACAGGCAGGCTTTTTTCCTGCTCTAATTGCAGATGTAAGACAATATGTAGAAAAAATAAATGTAATAACAACAACAACTATACATTTAATACTCGTATAGTGTGATGCCAAACAAGTGTTTTTTGGTCGGGTGCTGCCATGTTTTAAATTCGTGATTTTTTTTGGGAATTGCTAAAATTTATGCGCATTGAAACTAGCTGATACCCCTTAGTAATCAATGTCAATTTGTTTTTATAAACAATTAATATTCTACTGAATCAGTAAAATATTAATTTTGGGAAATAGTGCGATTATAAATTTAAAAAACCTAATTTCTCTTATTTAAGCAATTTGAGCTTTACTGACGCGCTGGCTGATCGGAACATCCGTTTAGGCTGTGCTTGTTCTTCTCGCCCTGCTTATTTTAGCAAAGTATTAACATCACTATACGCTATTACCTGCAACTACGCTACCGACATCCATGATGCTGCATCCATGTATTCTATTTGCCAGTCGGCTGGTGAAACTTGCAAAAGTGGAAGAAATCCTGAATATCCAAATTTGTGTTCCAAAGACGAAAAGTATGACCAGTAAGTAGTCAGAAACTGTACTGCGTAAGTTAATTGCTTTGTTGCAAAATAAATATATTATGATTTTCATTTAGAAGCAGTTTTTGTGTTTTATTTGAAAATTACAGAATTATAAAAAAGTTATTTCTATAATTCTGTAAGAACATATTCACAGTCGTTAGTTAACTAATGACAATGATCTAGACCAGAGTTTCTCACTCCCCGTTTATTTAGATTTTTTAATGCACTAAAAGTTACAAACTAAAACCGACTACGCACGGCACTTCCGTTCAAGATGTCTTAATAAAAGTTGACACAGATTTTTTCGATATTTTCTGGACTCACATGCGACTCATGAACGACTGCCTATTATACAGGGGACTATCTTCGCCGGATGCCCAAATTTGGTTACCTCTGCGGTTAAGTTTTTTTTAATCGCCAAAAATTCATTTATAGTCTGAATCAAGGTATATTCATTACAGGTACCACCATAACTAAAACAAATACAACACAAAAAAACACATGTATTTTGTTGGTAGAAATACCCCAGAAATGATTAAAATTTTACCACACTTGGATTAATTTTTTATTTGCCATTTTTTTTATGTTGCTTTTATATTTATTTATGTATTAAGAGGTACAAATACAATTGGATTATTAAATACTTTTTGTTCGCGTATTGAATCAGGAATCGATCCCACGATCTCCGCATGGTAGACTAGAACACTAAGCACTAAACTATCGAGGCACATTTATTTTCATACACAATTCAATCAATGGAAGCAGCGTTGCCAGAAGCTTTTCGAAGAAAATCATCATTCGGCGAAATAAAAATCATATTTGGATATAAAAAATCATCACAAACTTTTATTCCAAAGCTGAACAATGGGGCTTTTACAGCAAACTAAAATAAAAACTCGTTCTTTAAGATTATATGATTTCTTTCATGTCATCTACTAGATAGGAAAGTTACTACTTTTTTGGCAACCAATATTAAAAAGATACTTGTAAAAAATTCGTGAACAATTTTAAAAATCGCGATCAATCAGCGAAGTATATAAAATATCGGCATGACTGTAAGAACATATAAAAATGCGACAAAGTCACTTCCACCGCAAAAAAAAAAAAACAAGTCCGAAAACACAACTATGTGCACTGATACACAGAAAAACATATTTCAGCTTTCAAATAAAAATATGTGGAATATACAAGCTTTAATGATCAAATCCGTTTTCAGTTTTTTCCTATCACGTACAGATTTTTTAATGGGCATGTCTTAGATTTTCACTAGGTATAGTTTTCAGTATAGTTTACCCTAACTCGAGAATAGTTTATCCAATTTCAATAAATAATGCACCAAAAATGCAGAATAAAATTACCTTTAAGTGATTAATTTACAACTGCTTCGGAGTTATTCAGAAATTAGCGGCGAAAAATGCGTTTTTCATGCAAAATGAAACTTTTACTTTGTTTTCAAAAAGTCATGGAAAATGAAGAGGGAAGCTATGTAGGTATATTAGTAATATAATGAGCCATAAACCATTAAAACCGAAAGGCATGATATGTTTCAATAAATATTTATATATCGTCACAGAAAATATATGATCAATTGGTGCAAAATTTCGCAATAAATATATAAATTTGTTGGTCCTTTTTTTAATTATATTTTCTTAATTCACAAAACCTCTTGTATATTTGTATCAAGTGTAATATTGTATTGAATACAATAGTGTAAACTTTTTGTTGATAATTTTCGTATAAAAATTAGTGTATTCAATACACTTTTATTTCATATGTTTTGAAAAAGTCGTATTTATTACGATACTCAGACAGCATTTGTTTGTACTCTCTGAGAGTATTTGTATGTAGCTTGTTCTTCTTTTTTCCATCAATACAATAATAGTTCCCGTCCAGACTTGCAATTTTTGTTGCAGAAACTCTTAGGGCTAGGCCACACGGGCGTTTTTAAAACGCGCGTTTCTGCTTTTTTGTATTAAATTTGAAGTTTTATAAAATTTAGAACATTCACATTTAATATAAGAAAGCAGAAACGCGCGTTTTAAAAACACCCGTGTGGGGTGGCCTTTAAGCTTATAGGTGAGAGAGGTGACAAGATTGGGGAGGGGTACACAGTTTCATGTGCTCTGCAATTCTCTTTTGCTTTGAAATTCGCACTGTAAATTTCAAGTTGGCTGTAGGTGTATTTGACGTTTTATTTTATTTTGCATAAGAAAATTGCAAAACTAGAATTTCATAATGTGGACACTAATGCAATTTTGCAGCAGAATTTAAAAAAAATTGCAGCAACAAAAATTGGAAGTCTGAACGGGCACTTACAAGCCGATACAAGTTACACTAGGTGTTCAAAAACATATAAATAAAAAGTGTATTTGATACAAGAAAGGCGATACAAATTGTTGTGAATTAAGCAATTGTAAAATTGTGCACTAATTGTCAATGTAATTTTTTTCATTTAAACAAGTTTCATCCTTCTTCTGTAAAACTTTTAAAATGTCAGATGGGGCTTTTTGCATTTTCTCTGACTATATACATATAAAAAGTATAAAAATCATAATTTGCGAGAAAAAAATCATCATTTGGGGAAAAATATCATCAAATCATATTTTGGTTTAAAAATCATCAAAAATATGATAAAATCATCGTTCTGGCAACGCTGAATGGAAGAATAATAAAATCAAATTACGAAGCAAAAATCACACTCGCATCTATATTTGTACACACGTAAGCGAGAGATGATGCACTATAAAAAAGTTTGAGTTGAATAAAAAACTTCGTGTTTAAAACACATGAAAAAACATAAATAGCCGACCAAATTCATCGTGCGTGTGGTAAGTTTCTTCGCTCGCATCCTCGTAACGCCACAGTCTAACCAGACACGTCAACTTTGACAGTTGAAAATGGCCCAAATCAGGTTTTTATACCGGCTAGTTGAGAAAGGGACAACAATTATGTGTTGGTGTTTCATTTTATCCAATTAAAAGTGTCACTTTTTACAAATGTATGCGTAAAACAAAACAAAAGGAAACACTAATACATACTTTCATATTTCTCTTTTGTGTTGCCGGCCACTTCGGCTGAGACGGCAATATCTTCCGGCTCGTGTTGCGTCTGGTTAGACTGTGGTAGGGCAGAGGGGATACACTGTGTGATTTTCCGCATCTCCGAAGCACTTCTAATTAATCTACCTGCCTCCTTGTACCAAATTTATTTTTGCTGGGAGCCTACCAAGTGGGAAATCCCATACAAAAATCATATAATACCGAAGCAGGTTGGTAAGGGAGAGTATCGAAATCTCTCCCTTACAAACCTGCTTCCGGTAGACGGATATTTTTGCTGGGATGTGTGGACTATCTTGTTAGTTTCAGAGACAAGTGCGTTCGAAATTTTTAGTATTTTATTTATTAGGCGACCATAATAATCGTATCGTGCATTTAAAAATGCAAAAAGTCATCACCCTACTTACTCTACATACAGTGTATAATAAGGTGGGTAGAAAGAAAAAGTTGCACCACAGTCACCCCTAGAATGAAAGATATGCCAATGACATTTCCAAAACAGTAAGAATTTTTTTGCCACCCCTCAAAATACATGCAGCACTTTTAGTTTTTTATATATAGCGCCGCTATTTAAAATCCGATCTCATCATATCGCATGTCGTTTTTTATGGTTTGACTGTAGCTTAGTTTTTTTCTCGGCAGGCTTCTTAATCCGACATCAAATTCTGGGGCACCACTTGTGCCATTTCGGATCTTTCCCTCCTAATGTTAAATTTTTTTAACATGACAAAATAGCCCTTCTAAAGCTTTGTATATTTGGCTTTTAATATACTCACTCTTATGTCACGTCTTAAAATTACACCTCGTTTTTCTTTTTCTCACACAAATTACTTTAGATTGGCTAGATCCCAATACAGAATATAAAATTTTCACCAGTCACCCCCTAGAATAAAAGGTATATCAATATCTTTTCTAAAACTGTAAAAACAGTTTTTGCCACGCCCTAAAATACAGCACTTTTAATATTTCATATATAGCGCCGCTATTTAAAGTCCGACCTCATCATATCGCATATCTTTGTTTATCGCTTGAGAGTGGCTTAATTTTCGCATCAGGTGACATGAATACGACATCAAATTCTGGGCGTCACTAATGCCATTTCGGATCCTTCCCTCCTAATGGAAAAATTTTTTGCACATGGCCAAAAAGCCCTTCTAAAACTTTGTATGTCGTGCAAAAAATTGGACATCAGGAGGGAAGGATCCGAAATGGTATAAATGGCACCCGAAATTTGATATCGGATTCATAAGTCACCTGTGATCGGCAACGCACAACTTTTATTTCTTGTATGGAGGTCGACCCGCTTTAGTGTACAAGCAGGTTTGTTCGAAATAAAAAAGAAATTTATTGAAAGTACAGTAATTTGACTAGTATTAAAGAAACTACCAAAGGTCAAATACCTTAAGTTTTGATTTGGACTACAATTCAGTTCTCTCACTAAATTGTGAATAAAATCAAAATTTGTGCACCAATTTCAATGAAAACAAAGACAGTCTTAATTCCTTTTAAATATATTTTTCGCTACATGCTACCGGACCACCAACTGACTCGCTGTTGTATTTTCAGTGGTTTCTTAGTTAGTCGTAAATTAGTACCGAAAAATAATGATTGTTTTATGAAAATAAAAATAAAAATTTTTTTAAGATTTAAAAAAAGAGTTTAAAAAATTTTTTTTTTCAATTTGGAACGATTTTCCGTCATCCCACGTCAAATTTGGTTTGTAAACAGACCGGTTTCGGCTATGTGCCATCTTCAGTGTTCTATTGAATACTAAATCCTTTTTTTCCTAAAAAACTGCAAAAAGTTAATTTTTTAAACTCTTAAAAATCTCGAAAAACTTTTGTTTTTCGCTATTTACACGAAATTTGAGGGGTAACGAGTCAAATGGACTTCAGATTCGGATTCAGCGCGTCGCAATACATACATGCAGGTAGTCGGGTCTGGTCAAATGTACAGCTCACTTTTGGCTGTTCTTATTATTTTGTGGGTAGTTTGCTTTCAATAGCTGGAAAAACAAACTAAATGACGCAGCTTGCTCAAATTTTGACAGGAAGTCAACTGACACATGCCTGTTGACAGGAGCAATGCTGCCCTTTCAGTTAAGAGACGAAAAATTCTAAAAGTCAAGAACTTATTGACCCGCCCTCGTGTTATCCAAAATGTGTCAATACATGTTTTTAGCAGATATTGATAAAAAATATTTTAGCTCTTTATGGCAGAAATTTATTAATAAAAGAATTACAAGAATATATTTAAAGAATAAATTGACTTTGTTGCAGATAAGCATATTCACTCGATATCTAGTTTATTTCCTTGATGATGTGGCCTCTTCCGTTTGTAGTTTTGAACTGCAAAAGTCATTTTTATAATGCATTTTTCATTACATCGTCTCACATTCACTTTTCGTGCGTATTTTAGAAGCTACTGAGCAATTTGAACGACAATTTAATACAACTGCCGCTTGCGTAACCATTAAATTTCGCAAGAGCGTGTTTGTTTGTTACCAAATAATTTTATTTTTTACTCTTTTATTGTATTGCAATCCCTCTTAACCAGTTTGTGTTTTATTTTATGGAATTTTTATAGTTCTTACTGTTTGTGTTCTAAAGTCATTTACAAATAGTTCTGGGTGTTCAAAAGTGTTGAAATAATTGAATTTCTTTTTATAAGGAAACACTAGTGTCATTAATCGTGTTTTTTGTTGGCAGGTGTTCATTAAAAAAATCTGTGAAACTGTTTTTGAGATCTTAAGCTTGTTTTGATATTTTATAATTTAATATTTTTGTTCAATATTAACGGCCATAACAAATGGCAACGGATAAAAGGAAAATTATCATGTTTCAAGATTTTTGGGTAAGTTTTTAATTTAATGGAAATATTTCTGTGGACTTTTAACAAAACAACTTAATTGTAATTTTCAAAGTTTTAAGGAGAGCAGAAATACTATTAAAGTACAGAATGGGACTTTTTGTGGACGTGTTTAAGGAAAAATGAAAATTAAACATAACTAGCAGATATCGATTAGAAAATTTGTTTAAATATTTTTCTAATTTTGACACATTCGACATTGGCTACTTACTGATAACTCGCAGAATAACAAATCTGGCGATAAGCCAAAATTTTAAAATATTAATAATTTTGTGACTAAACATCGTAGAAATGTGCTGCTCACACAAAACGACAGGCCTTACAATTCTGCATATATAAATGCCGCTACTTGCAAAACTGTCTTAACTCGAATTAAGTGCTTTTGTCAAAAGTTCACAGATTTGTACATTAAAAAAGGCGTAAATGGTGTTGAAACGCAAAACAAAACAAAACTACCAACTCAAAGAAAAAATTCAGTAATTCAGTAAAGAACACTTACTGAAAATGAAATTTTATTTTAGACAAACTTTTGTTTGAAAAAAATTTTTCTGTGTCAAGAGGGTGCTGTTGGCTGATTGGTTAGCGCGTTTGACTGCAAGCCCTGAGGTCTTAAGTTCAAGACTAGTGTCAGGCAAGCCAACAACATCATGGATTTTTTTCTGATGTGCATTGGTGTGTTATTGTTCTAATCGTTGTTGGACTGTTAAAGTGATGAACGCATAGCACTGATCACTTTGGCAGTACCGGCAGCGATTAATACTGGCATATCTTAATGCACTTCACAGCACCCTCCTTCATCGGTATAGTATCAGAACCGCTGGCGAAGTAAAAAAACTAATAAATGTCTACACAGCTTAAACAAATTAATGTCTCTATTTGCCACCGGAGGGGCTGCCACACTACTCTACAAAAAATGCGCAATACCAGAGATGTAAATGAATTAAGCTTTCTATCTATCTCCCCCGCTTCACCACCTGTTCTCTCTACACTATCCCTTTTCTAAAGAAGGTAATTGCGTGATTGTGTTACTTTTCTTAAAAAAAAAAAAAGACAAGTGCTAGAATAACATCCGGCCCGCTAAAACCTTTTCTTTCTGTTTTCTGCTAAGCAAGAATTACTTGATTACACAGAAAAAATTTTCACCAAACAATTTTCAAACAAAAGTTTGTCTAAAAATAAATTTAATTTTCAGTAAATGTGTTGTCCATAATCTATGAATTGTTTGCTTGTCTTTTATTTAGAACGCAAACACGAAAAACTACAATAAAAACTGTGTCGTAAATAACACACAAATAACAACAACAATCACAGCAAGAGGAATGCAATTGTACCAAGTTTGTTTACAAAAGATTTTTGAGTGAATCGTTGCGTTAATTCTCATTCATTTTTTTTAGAGTATTTAGATAAATATTCAGACTTTAACACATTTAACAAAGTGAAATTTTATAAATGCTTAATGGATGATGATGATGATGACACACACAAAAATTTTGTTTGTATTTTTGTTTGATTAAGTTAATTATATTGGTTAATAATTGAGTTATGAATTTTTAGTCGAACTGTATGGCTTTTATGCAAAGTTATTAAATTATTTTGGCTTAAGTTCATTTTTAATTTAATCTTTCGATCAAATTATTTTTTTTTAGTTAAGAAAGAAATTCTAAAGCATGTAAATATTGAACATTCAAAGAAAAATTTGTTGTTGTTGCCACTGTCAGTGGTAGTGTGGGTAAAGGACTCTGATGCGTAGACTTGGTGGTCACGAAACAGCTGCCAGTTCAACGTTCCGTACAGCCAAATTTTGCATTGGTTAATAATTTTTAGCACTACTTGTTTATTAAATTCAGACAGAAATATTGTTTGATATTTTTCAGAAAATCCAGTAAATATTTTTGTTTGATTTAGTAAATTGTTTTGTCTACAATTTTGTAAATATTTTTAGACAAATTGTTTTATAGATTTAAACAATTTGCTCACTGAAAAAAACACGTTTTTTTCAATGAAATTGTTCAGGTATTTTTGTCTATATTTACAACAAATTCGTTTGTAGGTCCGTTCATAGACAAAATATATACTATTTCATTGAATTCCTTTACAGAAAATGAAATTTAGTTTTTTCTATGTATAATTCAACCTGAAGGTTGGCTTTATCCACCGGGTCAGTGAATATTTGATCATCCTTTAAAAGACTCGGAATCGAAAATTTCTTTGATAGAATGAATGTTTTCATTTCAAACAAAATTATATTTTCAACCATTTTTGCCGAAGCAAAGTTAATAATTAAAATGCTGAAATAATTCGTTGAGCTCGTCGCAACGAACCTTTTCGTAAATATATTTTAAACGTTTCGAGGCTGTTCGAGAAACTTTGCGAGGTTCTCTGAGCGGAAATAGTGTAATGCTCAGAGTTACCGAGAGGTACATTAACGCTTACTTTCTTTATACTTTTGAGAGTGTGAAGTTAAAAATAGGTCGAGTATATTTTGCTAGTGACCGCCAACATACGAAATATGCTTTCCGCGCGTTTGTGGAAGTGTTCAAAAAAATTTCTTTAATAGGTTTCCAAGTCGTCTCACTTCTGTGTCTTATTCCCCTATTATGATTCACCACTCGACTAGGTTGAGTTGTCAATGTTACGAGCCCACTCAATGATTTCTTTGTATTATGATTCACAACTAATTTTAGTTGTTTTCGAAATAATGTTTAAAAAAAAGGTTCTTATCTATACTGTCTGTTTTTTGAAACCATAGTAGAGCCATCACAAAATATTTTAAGTATTTTTAGTTTTGCCATACTATTTTTTCTTGAGGTTTTATGTTTTATGGATATGGCAACAATATTGGTTTACAAATTGGATATATTGGTGCCTAAAATCTGCATTTTAAAAGTAAGCAAAAGTAACACAATAGTCGAAATAAAAATCAAACACAACTGATAAAAATCAGATGTCTCACTTTGATAAAAGTAAAAACTTTTGTAATTTTTGTAACCGGCAGCACTTTATTAATGGGTTACAAAGTAATGAGTGGTACTTATTTATCTTATTACTATGCTTCAAATTAAAAGTACTACTTAGTTTTTAATAAAATTAGTACGTATTTTTTTCATTATCTGAAAGTAGTTACAATTTGTTGATATCTATTAATAAAATAAGTAGACAACCACTTTTTAAGTCAGCCTGTGTTTTTATATGAAAACAAATTTTTGTCGTTTAAACTTATACGTCAGCAATAGCTCAGTGGGTAGAGTATTTGTCTTCAAATCTGAACGAGCACAGGTTTGTATCCCAGCTGGGTAAAAAAAACTGAAAAATATAAATTAAATATAATGTGTATAAATTTTTTTTTTAATTTAATTTGTTTATTTGACTACTTATTTTTGAGCTTCAAGTAAGCCACATAGTAACTAGTTAATTGCTGTGAAAATTTAAATACAATTGTAAGGGTGACCCCTTATTTTTTGGGCTTCTCAAACAAAAATAAGTGGATATCGAGTCAAATTGTAAGTAGTGCATCGAAGATCGAACGTTGAATGCAACTCAAAATAGGGACCTATGCATATTTCTAGAAGCATATAATATATATTATACTGTTGTTGAGGGTTATAACCACTCCGAACTAGCAACACTGTAATCTAAAAGTGTACATTGTTTTATCCTTATCAAAAAAAAAGCAACAACAATGTCAAACATAAATTGTTGGCTAATGAATTTACATTTTGCTGTTTAAATTGTATGTTGTTGCGGCTTTTCTGCAAAGTAAGTTCAACTTAGAATTCTTGCACCAACTGCAACAAGGCTACAACAATAAAACAAAATCGGAAATACATATGTATATTCTGAACCCTCAACAACAAACAAACAAACAAACAAACAAACAAACAAACAACAACAATAATTGCTTCAGGCTGTTTTCTTTATCTTTCAGTGTTCTCATCTTCGTTGCTCTTTTCGCTTTTTTATCTTTTCTTATTTACATTTTTTATTTATTGCAAGTTTATTACGTACATACATACACATATGTATGTATATTTTTATGTTGCTTTGTCTGCACTTTTCTTATTTGTAATTGTAAATCTATAAAGGCCGACCCAATATTCCGTTTCGGCTTCGGATTAGACCAAAATTGTGGCTTCGGCTGATATTCGGCTTAGGCAAAATTTTTGGCCGAATACCGCAACAGGAACTTTTTATTCTATATAAATAAATTAGCACACGAAATGGATTTTTCGCAATCGAATTTATTTACTTCTGCGATTTGGTGCGGAAATTCACTATTGGTCATTTAAAATAGATTTTTTTTAATAACATCAAACTATGAAGAAGCTCATTTTAAATCTTGACGATAAATTCAATACTGTTGAGAAAAATACTTTATTGTGTATAGCATCGATTTTGCGCTCGCATTTCAAAAAACTGTACTTTAGTAGCGATGAAATCGTATAAATATAGTGTCAAAAATACGTAAATATTCCACTTTCTTATATCTTTTTACTTCTACCGACACACTCAGGCACTTAATGCCTACCAGTTAATTATTTAACGTGTTACCTGCTTTGGGAAAGGGATAGAGTAGAGAGAAAAGATGGTGAAATGAGATAGATATAGAAATTTTAATTCTTTTTACAACTCTGCTGTTGCGCGTTATGTAAATCTTACAGCGGTGTGGCAGCGCCTCTAGTGTTAAGTAGACGCATTTTAACTTTCTTAAGCTTTATTTGTGGGCATTTATGGGCACCGAACCCAACATTCCAGTTTAATTTATCATTTATGTTAACTTAATACCAAGTTTTTGTTTGTCACACGCTCGGAAATGTTGTAAGTTTTATTTTTGCCCGATGGAATAAAATAAATGCAATTTATGGTATTATTTTGACTGACACTATCTAAGTATATGCAAAAATAGTCTTAATAAAATAAATGAGTTTATAATTCTTATAAGCTTTTAAAAATGTCAATATTATTTAATGCTAAAAAAGTTTCGACAAGTTTCCGATTAGGCCGAATATTAGGTTCGGGTTCGGCCTCAAAAAACTGCTTTCGGTCGGACTCTACAAATCTATCATATTGGTATTGCTTTGTGTGTTTGATGTTGTGTTTGTTTATACTCCATCTTTGTTAGTAATTCTTTCGACTTTTGCTTAAAGTCGCTGCTAGACAGATCAATATTTAGCTTCAATATATGTGTTTGTATGCGTTTGTTATGAAAATCAAAAGCATTTTGATATTCTCCAATATTTCGCCTCTGTATATGTGTAATTATATGTTGTAAGCAAACGCACACAAACACATACATATATTGATGATAAATATTAATCTGTCTAGCATCCGCTTAAGAGATGTGTGTTGACGGGGTTTTTCTTCTTTTCGTTGTATTGCCCAGACTTGAACATAAATAAAAATAAAAGCATAATATTGAGTAATAAAGTTTCTTTTTCATAACTGTTAATTGCGAAAAATATGGAATTTATTTTATTTACATATGCACTTGCAACATACATATGTATGTACATACTTACTACACCCAGAAAAAACATTGGTTGGAAAATGGTTAGATTGATAAAATATTAGTTAAATAGACTATATGTATACTATATCCACTCACGTTATCAATTTTCCATGAATCCAAGAAACACACCGTGCTATTTACCATCAATTCTTAAATTGATTAGATCAACCGATTATATGCTTTTGTCATGACTAATAGCTGTTTTACACTATCTCACAAGCCGTTCGACTTCTGTAAAAAATGCAACCCTGATCTAATGAGTTTATGGAAAGTTTTAAAAAAGCAATAACAACACATTATATCAGGGTAGCATTTTGTGCAGAAGTCGAACAGCTTGTACAATAGTCTAAAAACAGCTTAAGTAATGAATATGATGAGCACAACCGAATAAAATATTATGAATTGGATTTTAGTATCAATTATTAGTATTTGCAGCTAAAAATATGTTTTTCTAAATTTACTTTACTTGTTGCAACTAACTAGTGGTTAATATTTTTTTTTTATCATTGATACATTTAACCGATTAAACGATTCTCATTAGCAATTATTTATTATTGCAAAATAACTTCTTTTTCAATACGAATTTTATGATAGTTGATGCAACTGCCAAAATTCGATTGTCAGGCAATAAATTCGGTTGTCTCAATGAATGTGTTTTCTCTGTATGCATACTTACCCTGAAGAAAGCCAGGGGCCAAGTGTCTCCAAGTCACCACTTTTGTCGACAAGCTTGGTGACGTTATCAACGAATCGTCTACACTTTTTATTGTAGCTTTAATGAAAAGAGAAGTTTTTAACAGCTAGAAAATGATTTTTTATGCTCTCATTTTGATGTGTTGAAAATATATGCGGGTGAACGGAAAACTAAAAATTTTCATAAAAAATCTAATTTATTATATGTGTTGACTAGAATCATTAAAATGCACTATTGAATCTCTGGTATCAGTGCCTCCGTATGGTTCCATAAGAACCACCTGGTCTATAGTAAGCCAACAGTTCCGATGCCAGTAGTGGAATCTCAATGACAAGTACATGTTAAATGTCTATAGCACAGACCATTGCCTGGGTACAATTAGTCACTAGTACTGGTGACAATGTCAATAGTGAATCAGTACAATTTTATTATCGAAAATTCCTGCAGGGTACATACATATGTATGTGCATGAGAAAAGTTGGATGCATTCGTTCATACATTTTTTATAATTTAGTTTAATTTAACGATCTTACTTTTAACTTTGTCAAACTAATTTTGATCGATTTCTTTTCTCTCTCCTTTCAGGTATGTTTTATATGAATAAAAGAAGAATTAAAATGCCATTGTTAAAAGAAAGAGAAGTGTAAATATCTTTTCTATTTTTATCTGTAAGTACGATATTTTGAAACATTTTTTTAACTATATGAACGCATTAAGTTATGAGTTTAGTCGAACTGTATGGGTTTATATCCAAAGAAATTTTAATTATTTTGGCTTGAGTTGAACGCATTAGATACTATATCATCGAAGGAATACAATCCGGTATCCGAAAATTAACCCATTTTAAAATGTGTTTTTTTAAACAATAGTTCTTTATTAAAAAGAACTTTACCACAAATATTATAAAAATATTTCTTTGTTAAGTATAATTTTATCACAAAAATTAGAAAAATTGGATGGAAAGTGTATTAAAAATGATCTTTAAAAGTGCTTCGTTTTCGAAATGGATTTTCATCACATACCTGAATATTTGGAATTTGGTACGTGTTTTCCCTTATTCCACGTCAAATTTCGTTTATAATCGTTACAAATCAAATTTGACGTGGGATGACGGAAAATCGTACCAAATTCAAGCAATCTCTAAAGGAAGAAAAATACAATAACTCGGATAAAAATATTTGCGGTACAAGGATATATATAAATCCTTCGAAATTATTAGTACCTCCATGTCTTCTCCTGAAATCCAAATGATCTTAATGTTAAACTTAACAGCTATCGACTGTCAAGATCACATCATTCCGAAGTTATCAGTACTATACTTCACGCCTCACATACTGCCTGTAGAAAGGGGTTTCATCATTTCCACAGCTGATTGCATTCCATTATAAAGAAAAAACTTTAGATAAATTGCCAACTTATCTCCTTCTCTATCAAATCTAACGCGCATCCGTGAGGATGCAGCCAGAGGCATTGTTAACCTTTAGTTATTTTTGTTACTTTTCGAGGTAAGTTTATTTTTCGAGGGAATCTCGTAAACTATTTTGCTCTGAATTTAATGGAAGGTGTTTATGGCCACCTCAAAACTCTTCAACGTGACAATTGCTTATTTCACACGGTTTCTGATACTAATAGTTGTCGGAATGAAAGAAAAAATGCTGTTTTAGATTGCAGTTTCTTGTTTGCAAAAGATCGTATCTGTATTAAATATTCTCCAATTAATAAAACGGATCATGCTAAAAAAGCATAAGACCGACCAATGCGAGCAAGAAATATAGCCCGAAGCAGGTGTGTAAGCAAGAGCATTTGAGAGATAATATTATCTTGTATTTTATTCCCCTCTAAGAATTATAATACAATTTTATGAAGAGTTTTTCTGTGGGATATTGTAGCCCGCTATCTGGCCGTCGAACGGGAGTTTTTTGCCCCTCTTTAAGAAAGGGTTAAATACAGCGAGGCGCTAGAGGATTAAAATGTTCCACGAAATTTACATAAACGTGCTATACACACCTAATACCTTAAACGTAAAGTTTACTCAATATCTTAAGCACGGAAAAATTTATCACCAGAAAATTTTCAAACAAAAGTTTGTCTAAAAATAAATATCACTTCAGTAAATGTTCTTTACTGAATCAATAAATTTTTTGTTTGACTTTTATTTAGGACGCAAACACCAAAAACAACAACAAATACCCGTTTTATGTGTCGTAAAAATAACAGCAACGACAACAACAATGATAGAAAAGTGAACGCGATTGTACCAAGTTTGTTTACTGAAGATTTTTGAGTAAATCAATTTGTTAATGTTGTTGGACTAATTCTCATTCATATTTTAGAGTCTTCAGATAAACATTTAGAGTTGCACACATATAACAAAGTGAAATTTCTTAAATGCTTAATGGATGATGATGATGACTCAGACAAAAATTTTGTTTGATATATTACAAAAAATCCAGTAAATATTTTTCTTTGATTCTGTAAATTATGTTGCTTATAATTTATACATATTTTGAGACAAATTGTGTTATAAATTTAGACAAAAATATTGATTGATATATTACAGAAAATCCATTAAATATTTTTGTTTGATTCAGTAAAATAGTTTGTTTAGTATTTGTAAGTATTTTTATACAAATTGTTTTATAAATTCAGACAAAAGTATTGATTGATATGTTGAAGAAAATCCAGTAAACATTTTTGTTTGATTTACTAAATTATTTTGTTTAGAACTTGTAAATATTTTTAGACAAGTTGTTTTATAGATTTATACAATTTCTTCACTGAAAAAACAGGGTTTTCTTAAATTAAATTCTTGAACTATTTTTATCTATATTTATAAATTTGTTTGTGGGTCCGTTTCTAGACAAAATATTTACTAATTCATTGAATTTGTTTAGTGAAAATAAAATTTAGTTTTTTCTGTGTACCGATTGGCCATACAAATGAGCAAAAACGGGGGAGGGACGGGGGAAGCATGTAAAGAAATTTGCATAACTTTTAAATTTATGGAGATCCCATTATAAATTTTTTTACAGCATAATGAGGAAGGATAACCTAAGGCTAGTTTTGTTAAAAAATAAAACCAGTCCAATTATTTCGAGCGTATATTCAGAAAGAATTGGGCATGATTAATATTCCACGGAACAAGGGAATAATTTAACATCAGCTTAATTTTTCAACGTACACAGCAGAAGATAGTAGCGTAATTTTCGGAAGCCTTTACACTTCCATCACCAGTACTCATGTGTATTTTGCTTATCGTTACTTGTCAGGTGGCTCTGTTGATTGTGATTTCAATTCTTATATATACAACTTTTTTAGTGAAAATTGAATACGAGAATTAAATCACTTAAGTTGATATTAAACTGACTTTTCCAGTGTTGACGTTGGCTTATTTTTCTTCATTCCCATTTTACTTATTTTTTGTTCTACTTAAGTCAAACTTTTTTGGTTTGATTTTATACGTACATATGAGTAGTCCACTTGCAGACACCGCTATGTTAAAATATCGAAATTTCTAGAAAATCCTTTAAAACTTCAAACAACAAATGAAATGGCGGCTTTTAGCGAATTTTTATTTTTTTTTCGACTTAGCGGTGTTTGCAAGTATGTAAGTATATATGAATATTTAAACATGTGAAAAGCTCAAGCCAGTCGCTAATTGTTTATTAATATGATTATTTTGAACGCATTTGCTTGTGAATCCAAATTCATTATTCGTAACGTTATATAGATTTCAGAAAATCGAAGTTCGAAAATTTTTATTTTCATTTCGTAATTTCTAGTTTTGAACATGAAAAAAAATTAATTTAATTAAAAATTTTTTCTTAATAGATCAGACGAATTCCTATAAAAATCAATTTTTTAATTATTTTTGCTTGATTTTTTTCTAGTTCGAAACAATAATTAAAAAAAAAATCAAAAACGGCAACACTTTCGGACCCCATAACTCGACAAATAAACAACATAAATTTTGTAGTTCTGACTGTATAGATGTGTCATCTGTTGTCAAGTTGAAAAAAATGACAACTTGTTTTTTTGTTGTATTTCCCTTTTGACTGCAAAAAATTTTTGTTGTTTTTTATCAATGACTGATGAGCTGCTGCCGCAACATTAACGAGCGACGATGCAACATTTAAACAACAAGAAAAAAAAAACAAAATAAAGTCATATTAAAAGTACTTTGTAGCTGATCACACCCAAGTTTATGGCATGGCAGTTTTATTCTATGTTGTGTTGTAGTGTACATATCTGACTGAGGGAGGGTTACATTGAAGGGACATGTGGATGGATGACAAAGAAGAGCACCAAGTTTTATATGGGTGCATTTTAATATATGTATATATATTTTTTGCAATATTAAGCAATGCCAGGGCTACAAATGAGGCACGTTGACTTTTTTTAAATTGCATATTTCAGACTTATGTACAAACATTCGTTTTTGTAAATGTTGACTGCAACATTGAAAATTATGAAACATTTTCTGAATTTTTCTACTAACGCTCCCCCTTGTTTTGTGGCAAAATTAAAGCAAACTTTAATAAAATAATGGTGGGCAGTAGGCGCCTTTGTGTTTTTTTTAATGTAAATTTATATGTTTTTACTAAATTAACAAACATTTATTTAGTTTTTTATTCCTGTTTGCTTTTGGTGTAAAAAAAAGAAACTGAAAAAATACCCTTTTTTATATTTGTCGTGAGCAAATAAATCTAAAAAACACAACATTTGTCAGTTTAAATATGTTTGCGTGGTAGTTTTATAATGATTGACCATGTCAATGGAAGGCAGTGCTGCAAAAAAAATAAATTACTTGGAAAAAACGCTAAAAAATTTTGTCGTTACTTGAACTGCAACTAGTCATTTAACTAAACTAATCATTTATTTATTTGCTACAATAACTGCGCTCTGCTGCAGTTCACTGCCTTTTAATTTGTTTACCAACATGTCAGTGAACTCAATCTATTTTTAACTCACTGTTTATTTTGCCGCCTTTAGCTTTAACGTTTTTTATTTATTTATTTATTTATTATTGATTACTTGCTGTTGGCGTGACAAATGAAATCAGAAAATTTTTAGTTTCCTTTATTGGCCCTTTTTCTCCAAATAATGGCTTAAATATTAACGGCCTCATTCATAATGTGTTATTAACAGGGCTCGGACTTTCATGCAACTAAAAACCGATTTCAAGCGCTTAACAAATGACGTAAAACTGAAAAATATGCGCAAAAATATGCATTTACCTACGCACAAAGTACCAAAACTAAAGTAATATGAAAATATTCTTTTTTTAATTTTTGATTATTATTAGAGAAAAAAAAACATAAAACGAATATAATTTGGTCCATTATTTAATGCAACCGAACTTTAGTTGCGTTGCCAGTCTGCAACTGAAAATTAATGTTTGCCAGAAAGGCACTAAGTAGCAACTGAAATTGACAGCTCTCAGTTGCCAGGGACCATCAGTAGTATGATTTTCATCAACCGGCAACCCAACTGAGGCTCAGTTGCCATCCATAATCGGCATATTCAATTTTTTTTTCAAAAATTGAGAAATATGCATTGAAAAACTTTATTACTCCAAAAATATGCACTTATTGCGAAAATATTCAAAAATATGCACTTACCACCAAAATATGCAACTACAAATCGACGCCAAACTACTTAAAATTTGATGATTCGCATAGATAATTGGTCAATATCTCTTTATCTATCACCACAAAAAACATGCATTTGCTTCAAAGTCTGACCCCTGGTTATTAAAGTTAAAGTTGGCTTAAAGAACGAGTTTCGTATGGAAAAACCAGTCTTTAAGCATACACTTACAAAAAATACCAATGTAAAATCAACATGTCGCAAAGTTGATTGGAAATTATATTAAATTTCTGAAAAAGAACAGAGAAATTGCTTTATTTATAGATACAACGCATCGTTGTGCTCTTGTTGTTTATTTATAAAAATTTGGAAAAAATCAACTTTTTTCAAAATTTAAATTTAAACTGCGTAAAACTTTTGAGTGAGTTGTACTTTTTAAACAAAAATTTTTTCAGAATATTATACGATTTTGTTATAAATCTACGAAAATAAAATTATTGCAAATCGGACAAGATTTGACTTCTTCATTAGCAAAACAGTAGACCAAGGTGGGTAAAAAAATTTAAAATTGAATTTTTTTAGTCGAATATCTCCTAAACTGTAAGCGGAAACTCATAAATGCAGTGGACTTTTGTTTGACTCTTGGATAGGAAAATCTACATGCAAAAATTCTTTTTTATCAGATCAAAAACATCAGCTTGATGGGTTATAATTTAGGTTTGAATTTTTCATGAACCCGAGGTGGCCAACTTTAGGGTCTTGTGGCTCCGCCTCCTTAAAAAATATAAAATCCAAACTCCAAAGTTAAGCTCAACAACACCTCTTTAAATGCCGTATGTAATTTTATAACAATTGGACGGGCCCGTTTATAAATTGCAGATTTATTTCAATTTATTTCTAAAAACCCCAACTGTGCGATGCCAAACTCCATGTCAGACGTGAATATGTATGGATATACTCGTATAAATAAACATGTGCTGACTAAAAATCCCTGTTTGAAAGTGACAGTGATGGCACTTGTGCCAACCAGTCAAGTATTCCATGTTAATAATAGGTTTTTTCGCTGGTATTGTTTTTGTTTTCTTATTAACTGGCCCGTGTCGTTTTTTGGTTGTTATTTGTTTTATTAACTTCGTTGCCTCTGTCGTGTTCTTTTTTTCGAAGACTTTTACTCGTTCTTGATTATTGTTGTTGCTGTTGTTGTTGTTGTTGTTCATATCAAACAACTCATAACTGTCAACTGATATTAAATTCCATTGTGAATTAAAATAAAATGAAACTACAACTACAAACAAATAAATGAAAAAGAAGAGAAGATGGAAAATGAAAGAAAATGAAGAACAAAATGAAATAAAAAGTGCACTTGTTTGATTGCAACAAATAAATTATCCATTGTGGTGTTAAAGCCAGACATAATTATGCTGGAAATAAAGTGAATTGTGAAATATAAATTACAACAACAAACTTCTTCATCCGCATCGGATGTATCATGCAGATTAAGAACTTGATGAATTTCCGTTTATATGTTCAACATGTACTTTGGTTTTTGGTGGAACTCCATGTAAATCTTACAGGAAAAGATTCAGTTAAAATTGCAAAATAGTAAGTGAACTGGGAAAAAAAAGTTCAGAAAAACTGTCTTGTTGGCCTGGCCTTCAGTACAAATTCGAACACGCCTAATATCAATATGGGCTTTGTTCGATTAATTATATCATTTGCCTAAAATTATACTTCAGTTCGAGTTAAATTAGAATAATAAAAACAAACTACAAGGTGATTATTAAAAAGTGCTGATAACTAGAAATAAAAAAAAAATCACTTCAAGATATTTTTTTTAATCGATTTTTAACTCAAAACCATTGTTAACATAACCATAACACAAGAAACCGAAAGTTACACACCAACCTTAATCAGAGCGTGAGTGTCGCTTTAACAGCAGACAAAAAGAAATACACGTGTGATGGCGTTTTGCAAGATCACATCGGAATTTTAATTTAGGGAGGGAGGGATGGCCTATTCGTGCAGCATATCGGTACATGCAAAGCGAATTAATATCAAGTGGCCTTATCATTAAAATAACACACATACAAAGTAGGTGTAGGACTATTTTTATTTGTGCTTTGACAGTTCGGGTTAAAGTTTTTCTCTTTTCTTATATAGAGTTTGACTGATTGGGTGTAATCAGCTGATGAACATATGGTATGATAAGGCTACCTGGTACTGAATTCGCCTTGGGTACATGAAATTATGTGTTTTTTGCATCTGAGGTGTAGGGTATGCTCAGCAACTTTGTAGAAAATATTAGGGCAAATATTTTTGTGGAACATACTAACCCTCTAACTTCCCACACAGAATGGTAGTTTTTGGCTGTTTTCTAACAAATCGTAAAAAAACACTCCTAAAAGGGGGCAGTCTGGGGATGAAGTGTTCTACAAAAATGTTGGCCATAAAGTTTACTATAGGCCTTTAAAGACAACCATGCTCCAGACTCAACTTGTACGCCAGAAATAATTGAAAACTTAAACTATGTTTAAGGGTTAACGTCATACTTATTCACAATTAGTACTCGACAGAGGAAATCTTGTAAGTTTTACGTTTAAGGTATAAGATGTGTTCGGCACTTTTATGTAAAACAGACCGAGAAACTTTTTTCTGGTAGCTCTTCGTTTTATGGGCATTTTTGCACATTTCTTAAAAGAAGGGACAGAAAACTCCCCTTCAGCGGCGATATAGGGGCTAAAATGCTCTACAAAAATATTCGCCATAAAATTCTACTATAGGTCTTTAAAGAGAACGAAGCTCCAGCTTCTTCGGTCTACAAATTTAAATTCATTAAAATCGTATAATATTTCTAAGAGTTATGAGACAAGGTTTTTCATGCCCGAGGTAGTAATCTTTGACACCCTGTAGTTCACCGTGTGTTTCAACAGGGTGGTCAAAGTTGTAAAAGCTTAGACGTGATATTTAGATACATCGTTTTGTAATCGGATCGCAAGTTTCAAAGATACAGATGTATTACCCTTTTTTCTAATTTTTCATTTAAAATTTTTCGTCTCCATGTTGTTTTTGGTGTGCCCCTTCTCCTCGAACCTTGTGGGTTCCATTTGAGAGTTGCATGGCATATTTCATTGTATGGCTTCCGAAAAATATGACCGAGCCAGTTATATTTTCTTCTTTTTATTTGTAGGTTTATGTTACTTGACCAGCAATTACAAGGAGTTGCTCGTTAGGTAGTACACGTGGCCACCATATTTGCAGAATGTTTCATAGGCATCTATTAGTGAACGTCTGTATTTTGAACTTGATGTTGTTCGTTACAAGACAGTTTTCTGATCCGTATGGGAGAACTGTTTTAACGCAGGCGTTGTATATGTTCACTTTAGTTCTAGGCGTGAGGGTGTTAGATTTCCAGATATTTCGAAGTGTATGCTGGAGTTTACGTCCTCGTCAGTACCGCCGTCTGGAGTTATTACCCTTCCTAAATAGTAGAAGTTGCGGACGTTCTCGATTGGGTCGTTGTCAAGAAGAAAGGTAGATGTTTGGTTACATTTCGTTTTGCTTCAATTTATTTTAATGTCGTGTATTCCCATGCCATTGATGCTAAATAATCTATTTTCCTCTGCATATCTTCTTTGCTTGTGGCCAGGAGCAACAGGTCGTCTGCATAGTCTAGATCTTCCAATTGTTGGTTGATTCTCCATTGTATGCCACTGCTTTGGCCAGTTGTTTTCGTCAAAATTTCATCGAGCGTTGTTACGAATAGTAGAGGAGATAACAGAAATCCTTGCTTTACGCCGCTGTCTGTGCTGAAGTTTAAAACTCGCACACTGGATTCGTCATACTTTCCCTTGATAAGTTTGACGATTTTTCCTGGAAGGCTTTTGTTTGCAAGAGTTTCCCATACTTTGTTTCGTCAAAAGCTTTTTCAAAATCAATGAATGTTAAATACAACTTTGAGTTGTCTTCGTTGCACTGCTCGATGATGAGACGCAAGCTATTTATCTGCACAGAAAAAACAAATTTTTCACTTCAAATACCAAATTCCCTGAATCAAAGGTAAATTTGTTCAACTTAGGTCCTATAAAGAAATTTGTAAATTCAAATACAAAAATTTGTAATAATTTGTTTGAAAAAGAATTCAGATTCAATAAACAAATTGTTTCAATCAAAAAATGTTTTAGAGAAATATAAAAAATAAATCAAAGAATTTCATAATTTTATCAGGTTGCCAACATTGGCGGTAGGTAAATGAAATGAAATAATAAGTCAAACAAAATTATGTATCAAACTAAATAGAGACAATAATAAAGATTTAAAATCACTTTCAAAAACATGTTTGTTTAAAAAAAAGCTATCATAATTTGGGCGGAAACCGGCCTGTTGTCTTCTTAGTTGTCCGTCTAGCGGTTGGAGGATGCGGTTTAAAAACATTTTATTGAATATTTTACATACAACCCGTGTGAGTGCGATTCCTTTTGGGGATATTAATTATAAGACTTTCTTTCCAATGGTGCGGTATTTTTTCCGTAAACCAAATTTTCTCAAACAGTGCACAGAAAAAATTATCACCAAACAATTTTCAAACAAAAGTTTGTCTGAAAATAAATTAAATTTTTAGTAAATGTTCTTTACATAATCAATCAATTGTTTGTTTGACTCATATATAGTACGCAAACACCAAAAAAAACTGTTTCGTAAAAAATCAACCCCGATGACGACATACACACAAATAACAACAACAACAACAACAACAATAAAAGCAAAAGGAATGCGATTGTATCACGTTTGTTTACTGAAGATTTTTGAGTGAATCAATTCGTTAATGTCGTTGCGTTAATTCTCATTCATTTTTTTAGAGTCTTTAGATAAACATTCAGACTTGAACACATTTAACAAAGTGAAATTTCATAAATGCTTAATGGATGATGATAATGATAACCCAGACAAAAATTTTGTTTGATATATTACAAAAAAGCCAGTAAATATCTATTTACTTTTTTAACTTTAAGTGTTTTTAAATACATAACAAACTTTTCCCAAGAACCTATAAATCTTCTGATTAAAGTTATCAATTTCTAGACAGAAATCTTATCTACAGGTAGACTAGCATGTGGCGAAAGATTCTACCATATAAAATACTGTGATTTGCAAAACACATTAGTCGTGTTCTTATATTGGCAACATGAAATTGTTAACAATATATACTTTGGCTTTGACTTTGGCTACAACTTCAACTTTTGATTTGTGTGGTATTGAAAACGAAATACCAGCATTGCAAAAAGAAGGTCGCATCACTAACGGAAATTTTGCCCGGGAGGGTCAATTTCCCTACCAAGTTGGTTTGGAATTGCATTTCAATAATCGTGAAGCTCAATGGTGTGGTGGTTGTTTGATTGGCACTCAATGGGTTTTAACTGCAGCTCACTGTACTGACGGTGTTCAATATGTTGATGTCCACTTGGGTGCTATAAATCGTTTCGAGGCTACAGTCAGCTATACCGTTTCCAAGAATGATGTAATCGTCCACTCGGGCTATATGACAAATACCAGAACCTTTGAAAATGACATCTCCTTGATTAAGATCCCCTCGGTGTCTTTAAATAGCAAAACTCAAATTATAAAATTGCCCTCGATTGCTGCTAGTTCTTACTCTACTTATTCGGGTGATTATGCTATTGCTTCTGGTTGGGGAAAGACATCCGATGAGGAAGAAATTGTTAGCGACAACTTGCAATGGGCTCGCATGGAAGTAATAAGCAACAATGTTTGTCGTCAACATTTCCATTTCCTTGCAGCCTCTAGTTTGTGCGTTTACACTCCTGATTTTGTATCCACTTGCCATGGTGATTCTGGCGGTCCTTTGGTTTTGGAATCTAGTGATGATGTTCTTATTGGTTTGACTTCCTTTGTCGATACTCGTGGCTGTGTCAAGGGCTATCCAGCTGCCTTTGTACGTGTTACCAGCTATTTAGATTGGATCCATTTCTATACTAATATATCGTATTAAATCTTTTGGAAAATTCCGTTTCAAATGTAAATAAAATATTGTGGTATTAATGAAATCTTTATGAAATTTATTTGACATGTTGTCATAATTTTATTTTAAATGAAATTTATTTGCTGGTGTTTAAGCATTGTCTATATGCAACATTTCATTGGTGCTTTACCAAATCGTCAGTAGACTTCAAACACAATTTTGAAAATTTTTTTACAAACTCTTTATCTTATCAAATGGTTTTTGAAAGTCTGTACATAAGATAAAGGGTTTGTAACTGTTCAAAATTGTGTTTGAAGTCTACTGACGATTTGGTAAAGCACCAATGAAATGTTGCATATAGACAATGCTTAAACACCAGCAAATAAATTTCATTTAAGGTATTAATGGAATGTTAGAATTTGTTTATATTTGGTTAAAGTAACTTAAAAAAAATAGTTAATTGAGAAAGGTAATTGGGGTAAACGCAATGCAGATAAATTTAAATTTAAATTCGAGATATGTTGGAATGGCAATATGTAATAAAAACACTATGCAACAAAAACTTTCCAAGGAGTGCCACTATATTTTTTTGATATGCTATGGTCCGCTAACTACAAAAACAGTAGAAATTTTAAATTTTATGCGTATTTTTTTTTTCTAAAATTTTAGATTCCTCAAGAGGCTGCTCTACCGATTTTATCATAACTTGGGAAGGGGTTGTCCAATTTTATTACAAAAATCACTTAAAAACTTTAAACAAAATTACTTTTAATCCGTTCTAATATATTTTTTTTTTAAATATTCAACGGTTTCGAAATTGTTCAGAGCGTAATGATGAAAAATATTTTGTTTTAGGCAAAATTGGAAAATTTTTATCTCTTAAAAATTCATAAAAAATCGAAAATGCCACAAGCTTACCGTTTTTATTAACTGATTATAAAGCCACAATACTACAAATAAAATAAGCTTTATTTCTTGAAAATCAATTTCCAGTAGCTTGTATGAAAACTTAAAACGGTTGAAAACATGTCGTTTTACAAAATTAGGCCCTAATTTAAAAGTTGTGTTTATTTGATTATAGTTATGCTACTGCTTCAAATCATGCCTTTTGTAAGCAGGTTTGTTAGCTAAAGCTCTTGCTTCTTTGTCTGATAAACCTACTGACTTGTAAGCAATTTTTTAAATATATAAAAAACCCGTGTGATCAAAGCAAAATTAGTATAATGGACTTTCAGCAGTTCAATTTGACCATCAAACCTTTTGCATTAAATTCTATGAGTTTTGTTAAATTAAATTAATTCCAGATAAAACTTTTACTGCACTGCATATTGATATTAAGTAATTTTCATATAGAATTTGCAATTCGAAATAGCGATTAGATACGAGTATCAATATCATTTTATTATATCTGTGGGTGAGAAGTAAACTACACCAAGTCATATATTTTGAGAAATACGTTTATTTTAATATTGTTAGAATCAGCATTTTCCCTCTATCAATGGGTAAAATCCGGTATGTTTGAAGAGACGTAGTAGTGCTCATCAAAACCATCTCCGAGGTAAAGAACATCAAGTAATTTTTAATAAGTAACGGTATATAAAATATATGACGGTATAGGACGTAATTTTATTATGAATATCCTCAATATAAAAAATAATATGTTATATGAAATATTTGGGGTAAGACAAATTGTTAATACTTTAGAGATAGAATCATTTGTGATTTTCAATATGTTTTTTTGCGGTCTCCTGTAAAATTTCCAATATGTGACTTGGTGTAGTTTACCTCCCACCTACAGATATATAAACTAGTTATCAACTTGCGAATATAAACAGAGGCCACAAAAATCGCCTTCTGGTATATTAGCAAATTTATTGGTCTTGTACGTGCGATTTATTGTTTGCTACTAGAGATGGGCAAGTGAAAAAAATATTGATATCGATATATTTTTAAATATCGATCGCCATTGATATATATCGAATAAAAATGTCGATATTTCGATATATCGATATTTATGCAAGCATGATTATTCATACATAATCCCCCCTATTGTGAAAGGCGACATCGACGTCACATCAACACGACATCAAAAAATTGTCATTTGTCTACTCTTTGTCGACAACAATTGATTAATATTAACATGCTGGAATAATTCCATAAGCTTCAGAAAATAGTAAGAGACTGTCAATAGCAGTCCGCTGTTGTCGACAATGAGTAGACAAGTGACTATTGTTTACTGTCGTGTTGATGTGACGTCGACGTCACCTTTTAAAATTTGAGGGGAATACCACAATTTTTTTAAAATAAAACACAAAAAGTACTTTTCTTATAAATAATTAGCCTGAAAAGAACCAATTTCCAACTTCCTTAGTGTTTCAACAATATTTCATGAAATGTACATCAAGAAAATTATACTCAAAGAAGGATAATTTTTCGAATACACAAAAGATGATTGGTTGGTTGGTATACGAGTATGTGGCTGGCTACTGCACGCAAGCAATCAAGTAGAATTAATAAGATTCCGTTTTGACAGACCACTCCACCCTTCAGTGTCAACCCATATAGGTTCGAATCCAGATCTCGGATCCGGTTGTAGGTACTAGATCCAACCCGTCGCATTGAGATACCTAATCAGGTCACGTAGACCAATTTCTGCTAGCTCTTATAGATCGTCTGGTATATTGCTGTCCAAGAACTTGTGTCACGAGAGGTGCAAGCAAGGCCGGGAACTCGCAAATAAAGTGAAAAACTGTTTCTTCTTTACTTTGATGCCGGAAGCCACGGCAGAACGCATTGTAGTAAAGGACTATCCTGCTAACGTGTCTGCCGATCGCCCAGTGCTGCCGTCGCTACTGCAACGAACCTCGAGTTGTCCCTACGATTTCTATTAATTAGTTCTGTTTTGCTCTTATTGTTGTAGCAAGGCCATATCTTTCTAGCCACCTTACACGTGCTCAACATGCGCCACCTGTCTTCAGCTTTCTGCCGATAATGTTTAAAAATATGGTTTCTAATAGTGCCAAACGGCATGGCTACCGATTCAGCAGTGGAGGCGTCCATAGCAGAGCCAGTCCTGACCAGCTCATCCGCCTGTTCATTGCCAAAGAAAGTTATTATGTGAAGGAACCCAGATGAGGATAACGTCTGCCTGACCACCTAATCTGGATAGCATGTCCTTGCACTGGCTAACTAAAGTAGAAGAAGTAGTATGTGACCTTAGGGACAGAAGCGCCGCCTGACTGTCGACGAAGATGCCGACTCTCCCCTGAACACTGCTGTCAATTAATACTCTGCCCGCCTCCCTTATAGCCAGAATTTCAGCCTGAAATCCTGGTTATAAGGGCTTCGTTGGGAAGTCGTAAAGATGATAAAGAAGATAAACGATTTTGTTAGTAATATTCTATTTAATGAAGATTGTGTTGAAATTTAAAAAAAATCTGAACGAATAGTTAGCGCGTTTGACTACAAACCCTGAGGTGTTGAGTTCGAGACTGGTTTCAGGCAAGCCAACAACATCATACATTTTTCTCATGTGCATTGGTGTAATATTGGTTGTTTTTGGACTGTTAAAGTGATGACGGCATAGCACTGATCACTTTGGCAGTACCAGCAGCGAGTAATACTAACATATCCTAATGCACTTCTCAGCATCCTCCTTCGTCGGTATTGTAGCAAAACCGTCGGCGAAGTAAAAGAACTAACAAAATGGCTACACAGCTTAAAAAACTACTCAGTCCCTCTACTTGATACCAGAAGGGCTTGCAACACTGCTCTAAAAAAAATAACGCGCAATAACAGGGTTGTAAATGAATTAAGCTTTCTATCTCTTTCCCACTTCACCAGTTGTTCTCTCTACACTATCCCTTTCCCAAAGAAGGTAACACATTAATTAATTAACTGGTAGGCAATAATTGTCTGATTGTGTTACTTCTCTTTCAAAAAAAAAAAACCAAAGCTAAAACAATATCGAATTTGATACGGTCTATATATTTTGAAAAAATATCGATATATTGCAATTAAAAATATCGACAATATATATCGATATATTTTTGAGAACATATCGATATATCGATATTTTTTGCCCATCCCTATTTGCTACACTAGTATTTTATAAGTTTATTGTTTTAGATGCGTCTAACTGAAGCAGATTGGTTCTGCTCACACATACAATACATACATTTCCTCTGAACAGTCTTACAGTGGAACATTTTGCGAGAAAGTGGTGAAAAGTCTATATAAATTTGCCAACCGATTTTGTTTTGTTTTTCTGCTTTATTTTGATGTATAAATTTTGAAATATCGGCTTTATCTGAAGTGGGCAGTGTCATACCCATATTTAGTAACTATTCTCTTTCAACTACTGCTACTTAACCGATTGCTATGAATCTTTTCACAAACACTGAGTTTATCCCACAATATAAATTAATGATAAGAAAGCAAAATTTTAATTTTCAACTAGCTCCGCTCAACCGATTCTTAAGAAATCTTACACAAACATTGAGTTCAAGTTTTCTGACACTCGATCAGTAAAAATTTTACCCTGTTGCGAAAATCGTACCAAATAATCTACTTTCATTTTATTGATTTACAACTACTAAATTAAACTATTGCCAAAAAAAACTTAATCAATTTTGCACAAACAAATCTTATCGATAAATGTCAGATATAATAGGATTTGGCAAACACGTTGCACTATATAAGATCTCTTGATTTGTGAAAAACTACTCCAGTTGTTTTTCTTATATTGGCAGCATGAAATTATTAATAGCATTTGCTTTAACTTTGGCTACTGCTGTAGCCTTCGATTTGCATGGAGCTAAAATTAAAACAGCAGATATGGAGAATAAGGGCCGCATCACTAATGCTGCATATGCCCGGGATGGTCAATTTCCCCACCAAGTAGGCTTAGACTTGAATTATAATGATCTTAAGCCAATGTGGTGTGGTGGTTCTTTGATTGGTCGTCGATGGGTTTTGACAGCTGCTCACTGTGCCGTTGGTGCTGAGAATGCAACCGTCATTTTGGGTGCAACTTATCGTTTTAAGGCTGAAGTCATCTATACTGTTTTCAAGAAAAATATAATTACACACGCTGAGTTTAATAGCAGCACATTCCACAACGACATCGCTTTGATAGAGATTCCCACGGTAACCTTAAGTAATAGAATCCAACTTATTAAGTTACCTCCTATTATGGCCAGTTCTCATCCTACTTATTCCGGTGAATCTGCTATTTTGTCTGGTTGGGGAAAGATATCGAATGATGAACAATTTGTTACCGACTTCTTGCGATGGGCTCGTTTCGTAGTAATTGACAATAGTGTTTGTATTCAAACTTTCCATTTCCTGGCATCCTCTAGCATGTGCGTTGCTATTGTTGATAATGTATCCCCATGTTCTGGTGACTCGGGTGGTGCTTTGTTTTCAGAATCCATTGGACATCTGATTGGTGTAAGTTCTTTTGTGGATATTCGTGGCTGTGACAAGGGCACACCAGCTGCCTTTGTACGTGTTACCAGCTTTTTACAATGGATCTACAACCATACTGGTATTTGGTATTAAATCATACAATATTTTACCTTTGAAATAAATGCAAATATAAAATGTGTTAATAAAATTAATAAATTGAAATACTTTGCGGGATGTCTTACTTTTTTAACGGCTGCATATGAAATTATTTAAATGTTAGATAGTGATTGAAAATGTGTAGCTTTTCAGTTTGTTGCAGAAATAAACCTCTAATATTATATTTTCTTTAGTGATGTGAATAAAAGGGGCTCCGCACGTAACGCTATTTTTTGCCGCTTTTAAGTCCCTTTTCCATCCTTTTAGGGTTCCGTTACACCAAAAGTGTAAAGGAACCCTATTGTTTTCGCTACGCTGTCCGTCTGTCTGTCCGTCCGTCTGTCTGTCACAGGCTGTTTTCTCGGGAACCGTAAGAGCTACGGACCTGAAAGTTTCACAGAATATGTAAAACTTTGACCGCTATAACGAGAAATATATGATAGTTAAAAATTAAAGGGTGTTCTAAAGCGAGCAACAAGAAATGTTGAAATATTAATGTAATGTTTTCTCGGGAACCATAAGAGCTACGGACCTGGAAGTTTCACAGAATATATAAAACTTTGACCGCTATAACGAGTAATATATGATAGTTAAAAATTAAAAGGCGTTCTAGAGCGGGCAACTAAAAATGTTGAAATACTATTGTAATAAGCAGACACGTATATAGACACTTTAAATTTTCAAAGTTCGTGTTAATTGGTGTAGTCTGTAGAATGGACTACACCAATTAACACTGATATTTAAAATAATAAAAATTAAAGGGTGTTCTATCAGTTAATGTAATTTTACTATGTAATTTAGACAATCTGCTGTATCTTGGGAACCGTAAGAGCTACGGACCTGAAATTTTCACAGAATATGTAAAACTTTGGCCGCTACAACAACAAATATATGACAGTGAAAAATTATAGGGTGTTCTAAAGCGAGCAACGCAACATGTTGAAATACTAATGTAATATACAGACACTTTAAAATTTCAAAGTAAGTGCTAATTGGTGTAGTCTGTAGAATAGACCACAGCAATTAACACCGATACTTAAAACAATAAAAATTAAAGGGTATTCTATCAGTTAATGTAATTTTGACTAATTTTAAAAAATGCTAAAACTAAAAAAATCCAAAATTAAAAAAATTTCAAAACGAAAAAAAACGCTAAAATGAAAAAATCGCTTAAAGGAAAAAAGCACCAAAATTAAAAAAAAACGCAAAAACGCAATATTTCACCAAAACTAAAAAGATCGCAAAAAAAAACAAAAAAAAAGTAAAAAACCGAAAAAAGTCGTCAAAACGAAAAAAAGCACTACAAAATCGCTAAAACTAAATATAAAATCAAAAAATGAAAAAATCGCCAAAAATGAAAAAAAATCACAAAAACGAAAAAAAGCGCCAAAACTAAAAAATCGCCAAAAAAAACAAAAAAAAATGGCCAAAACGAAAAAAGTGTAAAAAAATCGCTAAAACTAAAAAAACCACAAAAAACCGAAAAAATCCAAAAAAATCCAAAAAAAAACGAAAAAAGCGACAAAACTGAAAAAAATCACCACAACTAAAATAAATCGCTAAAACTAAAAATATCGTCAGAAAGTGAAAACGTTAAAAAAATGCCATAACCAAAAATCGCCAAAACTAAACAAATCGGAAAAAAACCAAAAAATTGTAAAAAACGAAAAATCGCCAGAAAAAAATTAAAAAATCACGAAAATTGCAAAAGCGCCAAAACAAAAAAACAAAACAAAAAACCAAAAACAACGAAAAATACTTAAAAAATAAAAAAAATAAAATTAAGCAAGAAAGTACAACGAAAAAAACTGCCAAAATGACAAAAGGGTCAAAAACAAAAAAGGATATACATACATATGTGTATTCGTACGGAACCCTTCGTGTGGGAGCCAAAGTCGCACTTTACTTAATATATTTAAAAATTATCTATATTTTATTAGGGTATCCAATCGGCTAACCTTTAATCGGTTAACCGATTAATTTGTACCCGATTAATGGTTCGGCTAATTTAAAATTGGCTATTTTCGACTAACGATTAAATCGGTTAATTTCGGTCGATTAAACGGTTAACCGATTTAATAAAATTTTATATATTTTCAGATATGCGAACACAGTTTTTATGTGTTTAATTATCTGTTGTGAAATAAATTTTTCATACACACAGAAAAATTTCATAGTAAAATCGTCGAAAACCAAGTTAACATTTTTCGCAAGCGATTTTGCTTTATAGGTATTTCATGTTAATTCAACATAATTTACAATAATATTGAAGGAACATTTTTCCATTTGAAATAACTATATTTAATGTTGGTTTAATATTTCAGTACAGTTAAATCAAAATGAAGTTGATACTGAAATAATGTGAAGAATCATGTTGAATCTATGTTATTTGAAGTTGAACCTTTGTGAATTGAAGCAACACGAATAATCATGAAGCTATTATGTTGTAGTTGGCTGCCCCAGCATTGTAGCAACGAAAATGTAAATTTCAGTAAATAACTATTAATTTTAACACGAAAATTAGTTCATAAATTTTTTGTTAAGAAATCGATTTTTTTTATAAAGGAACTAAAAATTTTTGTATGACTAAAATAAAGTTTTACCTGCTTTTCAACTAAGTATCTGGATATTTTTAACATTTCTTCTTTAGAAGCAATGAAAATGTAGTTCCTTAAAATTGACTTCCAAGTTTTTTACTGGGTACTAATGCAAACAGTTTGCTAGCAGAATTAATCGTAACTAGAGGTGTTAAGATTTGGAAAAATATCAAAACAGGACTCCAATGGCACAATGGAATGAACTCTTCTTATTGGTGTTTTAGTCATAACACCTCAAAATAATAAATAATTTATGTATTTTTATTCATTTAAATTAATTGAAAATTTATTTAAAATTTGTATCAATTGGTTAAACGTTTAATCCGAATTTTTAAAAATAGAATCTGCCGGCAATAATATTTTACCAAATATGTAGATAACAATATCAATTTTTATTATTTATTATTAAAGCAACTAATTTTGACTTTAAACTTAATAGATATTAGTTGAGAAGTTTATTAAATAAAAACAGAAACAATGTAATCTCATGGGCAGTAAAAGGCTACTGTTTATTTCGAGTGATTTCTCAATGTTTGGCTTTTAAGGCAACAAAAAAAAACTACTAAAGTAAATTTTCAATTGCGTCGTATTTCATCAACCAATCATGGTTTGTATAAAAAAACGTATTGAGTGTTATTCGTATATTTTAATTTAATTGCCATTTTTAGTGAATAACTAAGTAGCTTATGTTAAAACACATCGAAGATTGTATACCTGAATTCAGTGTGTGCTCTAAAAAAAATATTGAATTCGTATAAAAATGTATTGAGCGTTACGTTAACAATATTCTTAAATAATATATATCCATAAATTTTAGAACGGGGAAAAAAAGTTAATAGCAGCGGAAGGGTAGAAGCGATATAATAAAGAACATTATCTGTTTACAAATTTCGGATTTTCTTTGAAAAAAATTTGCTTCTACCGCACTGTGGGTTGTTATATTTTCGAAGAACATATTCGGTAGGTCGTATTTTGCTACGAATAATTATTTGAAATTGACATAACTTTTAGCTTTGATAGTCGATTTTTATTAAAACTAGGATCCCGCAAGTGGTCGAAATTTGACCCACTTGATCTGTAACCTGGTTTGTTTGTAGCCGGGTTTTAACCGGGTTTTTTGAGGTAAAAAAATATATTGTGCATATCTAGAGCAAAATACCTTTTAAACCATGTTGTGTGTTTCATAAAAAATGGCGGATAATAAGACACTTAAAAGTGTACGACAACAAATTTTGTGGCCTATTTATATATAAGAAGATTATTCTTATTTGAAAGAACAGTTAGCCTACTTTTCGCTCATGTATAAATGTTTGTAAAGACTTTTTTTAAAAGATAATTTTTTTTATTTTTTCCTAGTCAAAATTAAAAAAGTGGTCATAACTTTTAATTTCGTCCTCCGATTATTATAATTTTTTGTTTCTAGAGAGTAGATGTATAGTGCTTTCAAACCCTATACTCATTTTTTGCGACCTATTTTTTTTTCGCAAAAATCATTCCCAGACCGGCCGCAAAAGCAAATGTAACGCTCAATACACAAAAATGTAAAAAAATCTAAAAATATAATTTTATTTCAGGATCCATTGAATGAGGCGAAAACTATAATATAAATCCTACCTTCTAGGGATGGGCAAGTGAAAAAAATATATTGATATATATCGATATCGATATATTTTTAAATATCGATCGGCATCGATATATATTGAATAAAAAATTTCGATGTATCGAAATATCGATATTTTTTCAAGAAGTATAATTCATACGTAGTCCCCAAATAAAAAAAGAAAAAAGTACATTTCTTATAAATAATTAAGCTGGAAAGAGTTAATTTCCAAGATCCTTACTGTTTCAGCAATATTTCGCGGAACATACATCAACAAAATTACACTCAAAGAATGATAATTTTTCTAATAGACAAACTTTTATTAATAAAACAAAAGATTTTGTTAGTAATATTCTATTTGATGAAGACTGTGCCGAAATGTTTTTAAAAATTGCACGCAAAACAAAACCAAAGCTAAAAAATATCGAATTTGATCGAAATTAAAAATATCGACGATATATATCGATATATTTTTAAGAAAATATCGATATAGCGATATATAGATATTTTTTTGCCCATCCCTACTACCATCTCATATTTCATTAAGTTACATTGGTAAACAAAAAAAATTAATTAAGTAAAGTGCGAGTTTCGCTCGCACACGAAGGATTCCGTACGAATACACATACATCGCTTTTCGTTTTTGTCCTTTTTTCATTTTGGCAGTTTTTCCGTTTAGCTTTTTTGTTTAATTCTAGTTTTTTTACATTTTTTCGTTGTTTTGGCGCTTTTGTCATTTTGCTGATTTTTTTACGTTTTTTTGCGGTTATTAATTTTTTGCCGATTTTTTAAGTTTTAACAATTTTTTGATTTTGGCGTTTTTTTTAAGTTTTTTTTTTTAGCTTTTTGGCGATATTATTATCTTTATCGATTTATTTAAGTTTTGGCGCTTTTTTCGGTTTTGGGGATTTTTGCGGTTTTTGGTGATTATTTTTAGTTTTAGCGATTTTTTTTTTGGTTTTGAAATTTTTTTTCGTTTTGGAGATTTTTTCGGTTTTTGGCGACTTTTTTTAGTTTAGGCGCTTTTTGCTTGGCGGTTTTTTCGTTTTGGTGTTTTTTCTATTTTTGAAAATTTTTTTCGTTTTTTACGATGGTTTTAGTTTTAGCGATTTTTTTTATGTTATAGTGTTTTTCTCGTTTTGACGACTTTTTTTCGGTTTTTTGCGTTTTTTAGTTTTTGCGATCTTTTTTTTTGTGATTTTTTGCGTTGTAGCGATTTTTTTAACTATGGTGCTTTTTTCATGTAAGCGCTTTTTTCATTTTGGCGATTTTTCGTTTTGAACTTTTTTTTTATTTTGGAGTTTTTTAGTTTTAGTGTTTTTTGAAAATTTCAAGAGTTTACCTCTTACGGTTTTCGAGATACAGCATGTTGTCTAAATTACATAGTAAAATTACATTAACTGAAAGAACACCCTTTAATTTTTATTGTTTAAAAAATCAGTGTTAATTGGTGTAGTCTATTCTACAGACTACACGAATTAACACTAACTTTGAAAATTTAAAGTGTCTATATATAAGTGTCTGTATATTACATTAGTATTTCAACATGTTTCGTTGCTCGCTTTAGAACACCCTTTAATTCTTAGCTGTCATATTCTGTGAAAATTTCAGTTCCGTAGCTCTTACGGTTCCCGAGAAAACAGCCTGTGATAGACAGACAGACAGACAGACAGACGAACAGCGTAGCGAAAACACTTTTGGTGTACGGAACCCTAAAAAAGCACAAAACACGAAATGTAAGCTTAGAATGAAAATCACCCATTATCATAACTGGAGAACTCATCTGTTTTGGTAAAATAAATAATTAAAAAATCTGATTTTTCATGTAATCAATGGCCTTGGAGGTATTTAAGAAGCTGTGGTGAATGGGCCGGGTCGCCTTCACTCAAAATGTGAAACCGTTTGCCGCACCAAACTTTTCAATTGTTAAACGTAACAGCGATTCAAAGATGAGAGAGCAGCGTTATTGAAAATTCTTTCCGGTACAACAGATTTTTCTAAAATCTTCCCGAGGTGCACAAAATTAAACCATACACCAAAAGCAGTAGCAGCAAAAAATTACTCCTTAAATATATTTTTTCCCCCAAATATCATAGATTAAATTTATCTACAAAGCATAGACTTATCATATGCTAAAAATTTAACTATATAAATTGCCTTGTTATACAAAGAACGTTAGTTGTTGTGTGTTCTTTTCTTGAGACGGTGGTAGCATGAAATTGTTAATTCTCTTAGCTGTGATTTTGGCAGCCACTTCAGCCTTTAACTTGCGACGAGCTGAAATCGATTCGCAAAGTGTTGTGATACCACCACAAGTGCAGAAAGAAGGTCGTATAACCAACGGCAATCCCGCAAGCGAGGGACAATTTCCCTATCAAGTTGGTTTATTGTTGTATATTAATGCCAACTTATCTACCTGGTGTGGTGGTTGCTTGATTAGCCCACAATGGGTTTTGACTGCTGCACACTGTACAGTTGGTGTTAAATCTGCTACCGTTTATTTGGGTGCCACTTATCGTATCAAGCCGGAAGTCAACTATACCGTTTCGAATGATAATTTTATCATTCATTCTGGCTATAACAGCAGAACATTTAAGAATGATGTGTCGTTGATTAAGATCCCCATGGTGTCGCTTACTAGTAAGATCCAAACTATTAAATTACCTTCTATTTTCGCCAGCTCTTACTCTACTTATTCGGGTGACTATGCCATTGCTTCGGGCTGGGGAAGGATATCCGACAAAGAACAATTTGTTACCAACGAGTTGCAATGGGCTCGCCTGCAAGTGATTAGCAACAAGGAGTGTAGTCAGACTTTCAGATCTCTTGCATCGACTAGCATGTGTGTTGCCACTCCTGGTGGTGTGTCAACTTGCAATGGTGATTCTGGCGGTCCTCTCGTTTCGGAATCTAATGGAATTCTTATTGGTTTGACTTCTTTCGGTGCCCTTGCTGGTTGTGAAATAGGTTACCCGGCTGCATATACGCGTGTTACCAGCTACTTAGATTGGATTTACTATCATACTGACATTTTGCAGTAAATTTTATAGATTATTCAAAAATTTATATTAATAAAAAATATGAATTATGTGCGTGTGTATGAAACAATGTGATTTTATTAATTAATTACTGATTACGAAAATGCAAGCTGCTTTGAAGAAAAGCTGCTGAAAAAGAAAAAATATGTATATACCTGTATCGGCGCTTTGAAGGCTTACATCTGGGAAACATTTTAGGAGGAGTTAAATTCATGGTGTTTTGCATAAAAGTGCTGAGCACATGTTATATTTTAAACGTAAGGCTAAAAGATTTCCTATGACGAATCACTATCCAGCAAAAAAATATCATGGTTCTGGAAGCAGTAAAAAACTTTCATGCCTTCCACATGCAATCGTTTGAAGCGCTTCCGAGGAGGCTCAAAAAGAAGGCAGAGATCTCTCACTGTTCATTACGAAGTTAGTCAGCGTTTTAAATTTCTTCAACACGAACTCCAAAATAAAAAAATTTAGTAGCATTGGAGCTTCCAACAATATAGGCTCTAAAGAATTGTCACACGCATTGTTTCAAATAAACACTAACACATTTGAAAACTCAAAGCCCATTTAAAATATGCTCTCTTTCTACATTTCCCACCTATTGCATGGAAGAGAGAAATTTGTAATAAAACACGATTTGTTTTGTCTGTAGTTTAACGATGATAAAATGAGACATGATTTTAGAGCATTTTCGATGCTTCGAAAGAAGCGCTGTTTTATATCAAAAACAAGAGCTTCAAACTGATACATCGCGAACAAAAATCATGCATGTTCGAAGCGCTTTTCAAAGCAGTAGAAACAACAAAACTAGCTTCCCTCGCTTATAAACCTGCTTCGGCCGAAGCAGTAGTTTTTGCTGGGTATACTCAAAAGGGGGCACTTAAACTCCCTGAAAATATGTAACAGATTGAAACTTTCAAAACACCAATACAGGTAAATATAGTTTTGATATCCTCTACCAGACACAGTCCTTAGAACCATGAGTTAACCCTTCAAAATTCATTGATCTTCTAATAACACTATGCAACAAATAAAGACTGTTGGAAAAATACACGCACTGTACAGTACAGGTTCTATTGTATTAAAAAAAAAGTGCGCGAAAAAAGTATTTTTTAGCATAAAATGTTGATAAAATCTGTTTAGCTGACTCTTAGCTACATTATTGCCATATATATTGTAAAGCGGTATCACCAAGTCTGAATTAGCTGTTGGCCAAAAACTGATGACATCTTTTTTTGAGGGTCCGGTCACTGATTTTCAGAAACTTTGCAGGCCCATAAAAAAAATTGATCACCAAATTCGCCAAATTGAGTATAGGGTTGTACTACTACCATTTGATAGTAGAATCGAGCCTATAATGTCAAGTCCGTGTGTTTTTTGCGCTGTGTAATTAATGATCGATGGATTTGTGGGTTTTTTATATTATTGTTGCCTAAAAGTGTGCTATATTATGAGATGCATATTTAATTATTAAAATAAATAAATAGCAAAATAATGAATAGAAAAGCAAGTGTAAGGTACGGTCACATTTGGCAAATATTTGGAAAAAAACCGAACCACTACTTTTGCTCAGGGCTAGTGTGATATAACTTGGTTTTTAACGGGTGTTTTTTTTAGAGGTATAGAACTTCGAATTGAAATAAAACACAAGAAAATCGTTTTAATGTCCATCAATTTGGCTTTATTGGAAGGATAATTTTATGCCATTAATGTTTAAATATGATTTCGGGCATATGGCCGCCGCGGCTGGCTCGAATGAAGCCAATTCTACAGGTCCAATTTTCAACCACTTTTTCGAGCATATGGGGCCGTATGTTGGCAATAACGCCACGAATGTTGGCTTCCAAGTCCCCTAACGTTTCTGGTTTGTTGGCGTAGACGAGCGACTTCACATTTCCCCAAAGATAATAATCCAATGGTGTCAAATCACACGATCTTGGTGGCCAATTGACAGGTCCATTCCGCGAAATTATGCGCTCATCGAATGTTTCCTTCAATAAATCGATTGTGACGTGCGCTGTGTGGCATGTAGCGCCGTCTTGTTGGAACCACAACTCATCCACATTCATGCCATCCAATTCGGTAACAAGATCTTTGCGCAAAATCTTCCATAAAGTTGATGGACAAAGCTCCAATTGCTGTGCACGGTTTGCTCTACAGCGGCAATTGTTTCTTCGGTGCGCACTGTTCGACGTCTCTACGGATGCGTATTATCACATAGAGTAAACGTAGTGCGAAAACGATCCATGGTTAACCGAATTAATTGCTCTGATGGACGATTATGTCGACCATAAAATGGACGGAGCTTGCGGTAAACTTCGCGAACTGAACCATTATTTTCGAAATAAATTTGCACGATTTGCAAGCGTTTTTCTTTTGTCAACCTGTTCATGATGAAATGGCAAACCAAATTAAATATTAATCACTTGACAGTTGACAAAATGGCCGCCAGTTAAAAAAGTGATGCCAACTTAAAGTTCTATACCTCAATAAAAAACACCCATTATATCACAAAATAAAGTTAATTATGCCGCAAAAATGTATTTTTATGTTATTTTTAATAAATGGGAACCTATATTTAAAAAAAATATTGGAAGTAAAGAAAATACAATTTTAGCTTGTCTGTTGTTGGTCACGTTTTTTCAGGCAAATATTTACCAAGTGTGACCGTAGCTTTAATATTGAAGAAATAGCTGATAACAATTTCTTATTGAGTAGAATATACTATTGCCGGGTTTTACCTCAAACTTAACGCAAATGTGCTCAACGAACGTACCCACCCAGCGCACCAAACCAACAGACATATCTCGGGTAAAACACTCGAAAACGGCTATTGAAGTCGGCAAGAGAAAGAGCTGCGAGAGGTCACTCGTCGCTCAGTTTCTGGCAGCGAACCTTTCGATTTCGGTGTTTCGCTAACGAATTAATAGCGAATCCTTTTAGCAATATCAAAAGTCAAGCAATATAGAAGAAATATTGATACCGCAAAAAAGGCAGGAGGAAAAAGTAATTTTTCACGATTTTTGTCTTAATTTTTTAATTTGTTTATTTTAATGTAAATGGAACTTTTATTTTTTTAATATTTTAACTTACGCTGCAGTCAGACAGAATCGAACACAGTAGCTCCAGGCTAACAGACTAGGACACATCCACTAGGCTGACAGACCTTTTAGTATGCAAATATATATTTTCTTTAATTCAGCTAATAGTTCTATTATCAGGATCAAATTTTATCAAAAGCTCAAAATGAAAACATTATTTTACATACATTTAATGAAAAACATTCATTGACTTAGATTCATTAATTTGTTGCAAAAATACGTTGATACAATGTACGCATACGTTGTTTTCAATGAAAATACTTATTGAATTTCAATGTAAAATTGTTCATTGAAAGCTTTCGTTGTTGTTATTCTTTAACAAAATTGATGAATCAGTTCATTGATTTAACGTATGTACTAACTTATTACGTCAAAACTAATGACAAATTCTTTGCATTTTTAGTTCTGTGTATGCCTGCAAATTTTCAACAAACAGTTGGTTCGTTAATGACGTTATTTGCAATTTCTAAAACTAATCAAATGTCAAGCATGATTCTTTGATAATTTTAATCAATATTCCTAAATTTTCAACTTGAAATATTTTTAATTAAATTCCTCAGCCACTTTAAAATCTGAAAACTAAAAGTTAAAAACTCACACGAACAAAATGGATTAATTGCAAAAAATAGCATACTGGTAATAAAGGGCGACTTTTTCAAGGTTTGGTAAAAAGAACTGAACTCATATTATCATCTGAGATTTATATATGTGTAGTCCCAATTCTTACCTATCTGCCAAAAAGATTGTTGTAAATGAATTTAATTGCAAAAAAAAAAAAATATGTTTGCATTTGCCAATTATGTTCTTCTTACGACTTTTAACGGCAATTTTTGTATGCCGAACTTGCCGTTAAACTCCACTTTAACTTTTAACCATACATTGTGAAAAGAGCCGTTCGTGATAAACTGCCATTAATGTTGACTGTTGTTATATTCGGTCTCTCACTGATAGAAACAGAACCTCTAGTACTATCACTTGTAGAAGGCAATAGAATCAGAAAGCTGCTTAATGAATTCACTTGGGGGCGATTTATGAGAGAATATGCACGCAAAGAAAAAACATGGTTGAGGCAACCATAATCGAAGAGCAACATACTATGATTGAATATATAGTTGAATTTATGGTTTAAAAACAAACTGTTTTATATGGCTAAAAATTTTAATATATGGTTTGAAATAACCATATATATGGTTCGAGACAACCATATATATGGTTCAAAATTACAATATATTGTTCGAAATAATCATATATATGGTTCGAGACAACCATATATGGTTAAAAATTACAATATATGGTTCGAAATAACGATATATATGGTTCGAGACAACCATATATATGGTTCAAAATTACAATATATGGTTTGAATTAACCATATATATGGTTCGAGACAACCATATATATGGTTACAATATTACTATTTTTTAACTGGTCGGTGTGTGGAATCTGAAATAAAAAGTGTTATCTATTCTCACATAGATATATTATGTACATACATATTTGCTGACACGTGTTTTATTTACAAAACCATTTAGTTTTAAAATATTGCAGCTTTTCAGTTAATTTTTATGTTTCAGATGTTTAAGATATTTTATCCGAAGTAAGCTACAAATGCACTAAATTGTCCGATTAAAAGAACACTTTTTTTCGTTTTCAAATGGTTTACACAACATGGCCGAATATTAATTGCCAGCATTTATCAGTTTTTGTTATTTGCAATTTATTATTTTTATTTTTTCAAACCAAGCGACACACAAAAATAAACCAACAGCTCTGAAGCAAAACAAAAAACTGACGAAAAAGCATTCAACCAAGGGATAGAACCAAAACTTTTTTGGAAGCGAGAGCCATGTCTCTTTTGTAACAAAAGCTTGATTGCAAGTAAACTGTTTTAAAATAGTATGGGCAAGAATGATATTTTACTTCTATAGTACCATACTGTTGTTGAATTTTTAAATATATCATGACTGTGGCTCGAATTGTTTTTAATAATAATATTGTTGTTGTGATTCAACCATTTTGCTATTAATGTGAATGATAATAATGTCATGATTAAATGTAAGCATGAGTTTTTTGTCGTAAACTAATTAAGGTTCACAATTCTTTAAAACAATAATAACTTATTTGATACAACCATAAGCTATATCGGGAAACATGACATTGTTGACGCAATCATGCCACAACCATATCTTTTCTTTGCGTGTGGGAACACTTTACCGTGTGGTCTTATTACTTCTCCCAATCTGAGTTATAAACCCCCTTTATATAGCACCACACAAAAAAAAAACACTATTTCTAATTCATATTATTTTAATTAGAATTTTAAATTAAAAAACCCCTCAAATGCGTTAAGATTGAAGTTATCAACTTCTTGAAAGAATGCTTATCACTAAATGCAATTTAAGATTTGGCAAAAATTTGTACTATATAAGATACCTTAATTTTCTAAAAAATATTAAAGTTGTATTCTCTTCCTTATATCGACACGACAGCATGAAATTCTTAATAATATTTGCTTTGGCTTTGGCTACCGCTTCAGCATTCGATTTACGTGGAGCAGTTGGAAAAAATGAAGGACGTATTACTAACGGACATGATGCCTTCGAGGGTCAATTTCCCTATCAAGTTGGTGTACGTTTTTATATTAATGCAATATATTCTAGGTGGTGCGGTGGTTCCTTGGTTGGAACTCAATGGGTTTTGACTGCTGCCCACTGTACAGTGGGTGTTAAATCTGCCACCGTCCTTTTGGGCGCTACTAATCGTTTCGCCGCTGATGTCACCTATAACGTTTCCAAGGATAATTTTATCATCCACTCTGGCTATGATAACATCAATTTCGAGAATGACATCTCTCTGATAAGGATCCCTTCGGTGTCTTTGACTAGCAGAATCCAAATTGTAAAATTACCTTCTCTTGCTGCCAGTTCTTATTCTAGCTATTCTGGTGATTATGTTATTGCTTCTGGTTGGGGAAAAATATCCGACGATGATGATTTTATAACCGACGACTTGCAATGGGCTCGTTTGCAAGTCATCAGTAATAATGATTGTAGAAATACATACAAATTCCTTACTGACTATAGTATGTGCGTTGCAACTCCTGGCGGTATGTCTACTTGTCATGGTGATTCTGGTGGTCCTTTAGTTTTGGAATCTAATGGAGAATTGGTTGGTGTGACTTCTTTCGTAAATACAAGAGGCTGTAGCAAAGGTTACCCAGCTGCCTATACACGTGTTAGCAAGTATTTAGATTGGATCGACAACAATACTGGTATTTCCTATTAAATCTTAAAGAGATTTGTCTTCGAAGTGTACATACTTTTTTTGTAGTAGATTTAAATTTAAATATATCTTAAAAGTTCTTAAAATTTTTATTTATCTCATTTTAATACAAAACAAATTTTTCATTAAAACTTTTCAATAGAATCCATTGTCTGAATTAAAATAAATACGAGTATTAATTGATTACACAGTTGAACACAAATCTTGTTGCACGGGATTTATTAGCTGCAACAAGTCAGCTTTTTAGTTGACCTTTCATAGTGCTTCAACAAATGATCTCCAACTTGACCTATCCACTGCTGGGATGTTGATCTCGCTCCAGCTTTTTCTCGTCTTGGCAACTTCTTTGTCGATCTGTCTTCGCCAGGTATGAGCAGGCCTTGCTCTTCGACGGCTACCTTCTGGATTCCAGTCTATTGTCGTCGTGGGGCTTACGTAGTATATGTCCAACCCAATTCCATCTACGTTTTCTGATTTCACGCTCAATAGGTATTTGATTTGTTTGTACCCATAGCATACTGTTCGAAATTGTGTTGGGTCAGAATATTATCAGGATTCTCCGCAAGCACCTATTAATAAAGACCTTTACATCCTTGAAGTCGCGTGGTGCGGCCTTCCAGGTCTCACAGCCATACAATGATATTGACTTGACGTTTGAATTGAAAACTCTGATTTTTTACATACGTTGACAATGAGGTTGATTTCCAAACGTTTTTCAATCGTCCAAGTAGCTGCGAGACATCACACAGATGTTGTCAGCATTGTCTAGATCCTCTAGCCGAGTACCGAGCCCACACTATTTCTCGTTCTTCTACAAAGGCTTCTCTCATGACTATGTCTAGAACAATGTTGAAGAGCAAAGGAGACATGACGTAGCCACTTATATGTTTATAAGATAAAACTTGTTTTAAGTACTTATTTATGAAATGAAAAGAAATAAACGAAATGGGAAAGAAATACATACAAGGAAATATTGTATTAAGTTAATGACAAATGTTGTTGAAATAAATATTTTTTTCAATAAGATGGTTTTATTGAACATAATTCTTGTCTATTTTTTCTGTGTATAGTAAGAACTAGCAGCAATAAGAACTAGCAACAATATAGATTTTAGTATTTATGGACACCGAGGGGATCTTAATCAAATACAGCAACTGAAGGTTACACTATGCAACACAAAAAATTGCATGGAGTACCACTATATTTTTTTGATGTGTTATGGCCCCCCAACTACAAAAACAGTCGAAATATTAAATTCTATGCATATACATATATGTATATTTTTTTATTTTTTATTTTCTAAAAGTTGAAATTTTTGAAGAGGCTGCTCCACCGATTTTATCATAACTTGAGAAGGGGTTTTCCAATTTGATTACAAAAGCCACTAACAAACTTGAATATAAATTACTTTTTAGCCGTTTAAACATAACTTTTTTGTACACTACCCGGTTTCGGAATTATTCAGACCACAAAGATGAAGAATACATTTTTTGAGCAAAATTTAAAATTTTTTAGTTATTTTTAATTTTTAACCGATCGAGTGGTCTAAGCGGTAAAGAACTCTGATGAGATTAGCGGGAACTATCGAAACGTCTGTTCAACCCTCCGCGCAGTCAAATTTTTTTTTTGTCTACATGCTTTACATTTATCTCTAAATAAAATTATAATTTAATTGAAAAATTAAATTAAAGCCGAACTAAAGTAAAAAAAAAATATATACATATATATTTTTCATCATTGCGGTCTGAATAATTCCGAAACCATTAAAGGCAATATTATTTCAAGTTTTCTAGTGGTTTTTTTAAATAAAATTGGAGTACCCCTTTACAAGTTATGATAAAATCGGTAAAGCAGCCTCTTGAAATTTTAGAAAGAAAATTAAAAAAAAAGTTTAAGTTTCGACTATTTTTGTAGTTAGGTAACCATAACACATCGAAAAATTATGTTGCATAGTGTTGTTAATTTACATAAATAAAATTTATTTAATTAATACATATCAATAAGAAATACCAGTATTGGCTTGGATCCAATCTAAATAGCTAGTAAGACGAGTAAAAGCAGCTGGATAGCCCTTAGCACAGCCAGCAGCAGCACCAAATGAGGTCAAACCAATTTGAACTCCACTAGATTCCAAAACCAAAGGACCACCAGAATCACCGTTGCAAGTAGACACACCACCAGTGGTGGCAACACAAACATTAGAGGAGGTAACAATGGAGCCAAAAGTCGCTTGACAACGACTGTTGCTAATGACTTGCAAACGAGCCCATTGCAAGTTGTTGGTAACACTTGTAGCTGCATCAGATATCTTGCCCCAACCGGAAGCAATTACATAGTCACTGTCATAAGTAGAATCAGTGCTGGCCACTGAAGGTAATTGTACAATTTGAATTGCATTAGATAAAGATACCGAGGGAATTTTAATCAAAGAGATATCATTTTTAAGGTTTCTACTATCCCAGCCGGAGTGGATGATAATGTTGTTCTGGGATACAGTGTAGGTGACTTCTGCCTGGGTACGAATAGTAGCACCCAAGTGAACGGTTACAGATTTTACACCATCTGTACAGTGGGCAGCAGTCAAAACCCATTGATGGCCAATCAAAGAACCACCACACCAGGCTGAAGAGAGAGCATTAATTTTCAAAGATAAACCAACTTGATAGGGAAACTGTCCCACCGAGGCACTATTGCCGTTGGTTATACGTCCCTCATTCTCCAGTACAGGTATCACAACACTACGTGATTCGATTTCAGTTGCAGCCAAGTCGAAGGCGGTAGCCGAGGCCAAAGCCAAGAAAAATATAATTAACAATTTCATGGTGTCTCTGAGGTTTTTAAAAAATAATACAACTGATATCATTCTGTGCCAAATGAGGCAACTTTTATACTAGTGAACTTTTTAGTGCGATACTAGTCTGGAAATTACATTTCGTTGACAAAATTGATAAGCTAAAGCTGTAATAAGTAAAAAGATAAAGTGATTTTTATATGACCAGTAGTCCAACGATAGCCATAAATCTTTTTAGGTTGTTAAGAATAAACCTTTATTGGCTCTTTAAACAATATCTATTTGTTAGAACTTCAAAATCCAGAAGCTTAAGGCGTATGTTTTATTATGTATTTAAATGACAAATCATGTTAAAATTAATACGATGGTCGTCCTTTTATATTTTGCGAACAGGAAATACCGCTCAAACTATATCAAAATTGATATGATTGGACTCTTTCAACTACTTAGTACCTAATTAAAAGTGGAATCACTGTCGACAAACTCCATTAAAAGAGAGGAAAGCAAAGTAAAACTTTTACTTTAAAAAAACCAAACTAGCGAAAGTACCCACTTCGGGAAAATGTTCCTAAAATTAAATGGATCGTCAAATAGTGCAAAAGAAATAAATATACAAAATTGTTGTAATCAGCACTTTGGCGATCTTGACGCGTTCATATGACTTTCGACGTTCTTTTTTTAAGTTTTGCGGATAAAGTACCACCTGTGAGGATGTCGCGATCGCCGTTCGCTCTGGGACGCATTCCGCGAAAGCCGTTCTGAAACGCATGTTTTGCCTGAATTGATCCAGCCGAATATATATCAAAATGGTATCTATCGTCAGATTGACACATTCTTGCGCACCAGCGCTCGCAATGATAAAATCTCTGGATATCGTTCGGATAGCTACCGAAAATAAAAGCTTCAGATATCGATAGGTTACGTGGACAAGTAAGACCATCGTGATGGCTAGAGGACTATCTACGCCCTACATATTTCTATGAAGTTCTGGAATTCAAGTTCTTCACAATCACCCAGAACTTTTTTTTGAGGCAGGGTTGGTGAGGACAGGAGTAACAGGTCACACAGCAATCTAAAATGAGATCAGTTTTAGCGGGGGGGAGTCTCCATAACTCATGGGTTTACGGACTCTAAGGTTGCTGAAATTGATTTTGGCGGGACACCTTATTGGTAATTCCGGATAGGGACTTTTGGCTCGAATCTGATAGGCTTTATGAGGGCTGTGCGGTCTTCACGGACGGGTCCAAAATGGGAATAGGCACGGGAGCTGGTGTCTAAATATTTTGGGACGGACATTCGTAGGTCTTTTAGGCTACCGAACGAGTGTAGTGTTTTCCAAGCTGAGATCATGGCGATCCTCAGGGCCACGGAGATAGCAGCCACAGATGTGGCTGAGGGCGAGAAGGCAACCTTCTACGTCGACAGGCAGGCGGAGCTAAAAGCATTGAAGGGACACAGTGTCAGATCGAAAATAGTTAGCGACTGCAGGAGAGCTATCAACTAGCTTCAATGTTGAGGGAAATGAGACTGCTGATGAGCTAGTAAGATTAGGGTCAGCGTTAGATAAGAATTTGTGTGACAGATCGGTTAAAATACCGATCGGTCATTACTATAGGGAGCTCAGTGACTGGGTGTCGAGCAGGGTTAACCGTTCATGGTGTAGTAGGGAGGATTGTAGAGTCTCGCGGGGCCATGTGGCCAAAACTTGACTTAGGTAGATTCGAACTACTATGAATAGGAAGGTGATAGGTGTCTTAATAGGCACATTAACTGGTCAGTGCTCGGTTAGGACGAGAACCAGCATTTGGGAGATTGACACTCCAGATTTTTGTAGGATGTGCGAGGATGAGGAGGACCTAGAAACCATTGAGCATGTTGTCTGCCATTGCCCGAAGCAGGCTTAGGTGGCTCGGCAGACGTTTTCATGAGAGCATTAGTGATATCGCGAAGTGCAAACTTGAAGATACCAGGGGCTTCATCATGGGCATAAGGTGGCTTAATGGCAGATAACAGAGTTGTTTTCTGGGTACGGGAGGGGTTTTTCATAACGGGTACGAATTGAAGGGAATCACAATGGAACCAATTGGGTCTCCTAGTGGATGTGCGGTACAGCACTACCCTTCCTAACCTAATCTAACCCAGAACTTTTCACGAATCCTAGCAGCGTAACCTGTGGTGTACTCCTTTGACAATCTAGGTCCTGCAGGAATCGATTGCTTAGATGCATAAGCATCTTTTTCCACGAAGACGCTACTGCAGTAGGACCGCAAGAGAGTGAAAAAGGTCAATATGTTCGGAGAATACTGCCGACCGTGTACCAACGTTCATTTTGGAAACGTCCGTAAGGATCGAAATATAAATTTTCCCTTCCAGTCGTCCCTATCTCGGTATCTCGACTGAAAAGGGTTTGCCAAAGTTCATGACAGGAGACATGTAGTCTGTTTATCTACGCAGGACTTGCACTTTTACGTATCGAAGAATGGTGCCATGTCCTGCACGGTCATGCCTCAAGAACCGACTCGGCAGATGTATGTATTTGATGTAAAGATCAAGGGAAGTTAAGTGATGCATTGTCTTTAGACTGGAATTATGAGTTGGCGTTCGCACTAGAGCTTGGAGTCCAGTATTACACCGAAGTATTTTGCCTCTCTCGAGAGTTCCAGAGTAATACCAATCCAACGTGGTGGTCTGAAATCCGAAATTTAATGTCGTTTGATACAAAGTACCAACTTGGACTTTGTAGGATTGAGTCCCACACCGTTTTGCGGGCTGCTGATTTCTTGAGTATTTCCATGCAGTATGAAGAGGATCTTATATAGCACAGGTTTCCACAAGAGTTGAAGCAGAACATCTTCCTGAGATGTGCCTCTTGTCGCAATCTTTCTCTTTGTACTTTTTCCTACACTGGATTTATGACGCTGTGCGGCCTTTGAGCATGTTCGTTGTCTAGTTCGTGGTTATACGATCATTCCCAATTTCTCAAAGGGAACTTATTATCGACTTTTCTATACCCAGAATAGATAGGGTTACTACCATTTAAGTAAACTACAATCCGAAGATGTAAATACTTCGATCAGATAGTTGCGCTATTTCCCCGAGGAAAATGCTTTGGATCTCCATCCGGCGAGATAAGTACTTTCGGTAATACGGCAATGGATGCAATCCATCTTCGGTTCTCCGATACCAGTAGATGATCCCCAGTGGATTATCGATTCCGAGTGAGAAAGAGAGAGAGAGAGAGCACAAGTAAGCTCTCCCACATGCAAATATCGAATTAATGGATCATCCGCAGTATATACATTTGTGTCAACTTTGTCCGCTTCCTGACAATGTGGCTACAAACTTTAAAATACATATTTTAGAGGTGCTTCAATCTTAGTGAAAGAACGGTTTTGAAAATTATCTAAAACATGAACTCTTGCAAAAAAATTCCACTCAAAAACAGAGGGACTTACAGAAACACATATAGATAGAGAAATAAGTATGTTTAAAATAAAAAAATTTAAATAATGAAACCAATCTGAAAGTATACCCTTTCATATAAAAAAAAAATCTAAATCGGTCTATAAATGCCCAAGTTTTGATTGAACAAAGATAAAAAAGTGCAAGAGATATGATCACCTCCTTCCTTCTCCTTTTATTTAAAGTTGATTATTATTTTTTATTTTTATTTTTTGAAAAACAATGAATGCCGTTTTCGATAATAGTTAAAATTAACCCTCGTTATACTTGCCTGGAAATTAAATAGATATGTTATCAATATTTACAATTGAAAATTCGCCAATACAAATGCGTCCTGATTTATGACTACTGACGGACTACTAGTAATAAAATCGTGATTATATATAATGGGGCTTCCCAAATAGTAAAATTACAAGCTTACGCTTAAGCTAAAAAGTCTGCAATTTTAACTAATAAACTATTTTTTATTTTATTCTTATCAATAAAATACAATCACAAGACCATAATTCAAACAAAATTTGCACTATATAAGTTCCCGGGTTTTCGTAACAAAGTCATCAGTTGTATTCCTTCGTAAAAACGACAACATGAAATTTTTAATACTTACTTTGGCTTTGGCTTCTGTTTCCGCCTTCAATTTGCCACCTGAAACCGAAATCGAATCACGCAGTGTTGTGATACCTGTGCTGGAGAATGAGGGACGCATAACCAATGGCAACAGTGCCTCGGAGGGACAATTTCCCTATCAAGTTGGTTTATCGTTGAAACTTAATGCTGTTTCTTCAGCCTGGTGTGGTGGTTCTTTAATTGGTAGTCAGTGGGTTTTAACTGCTGCCCACTGTACGGATGGTGTTCAATCTGTAACTGTCCACTTGGGAGCTACCGTCCGTACAAATGCTGAAGTGACGTACACCGTGTCCCAGGATAAAATTATCATTCACTCTGGCTGGAATAGTAGAACCGTTAAAAATGACATCTCTTTGATTAAAATTCCATCGGTGTCTTTATCTAGTTCAATTAAAACTGTTAAACTTCCTTCAGTGGCGAGTTCTTATTCTACTTATGCCGGTGACTATGTAATTGCTTCCGGTTGGGGCAAAATATCTGATGCAGCCACAAGTGTTACCAACAACTTGCAGTGGGCTCGTTTACAAGTCATTAGCAACAGTCGTTGTCAATTGACTTTTGGCCCAATTGTTACCTCGTCTAATGTTTGTGTTGCCACCACTGGTGGTGTGTCTACTTGCAATGGTGATTCTGGTGGTCCTTTGGTTTTGGAATCTAGTGGTGTACAAATTGGTTTGACCTCCTTCGGCTCTGCTGCTGGCTGTGCCAAGGGCTATCCAGCTGCTTTCACACGCCTCACCAGCTATTTGGATTGGATCCAATCCAATACTGGTATTGCTTATTAACTCTAATGAAAACTTGTTGTTTAAAATGTGAATAAACATATTTAGCAATCAATGGAAACAAGTTTTTTAATTTAAAATTTACTTGCCAATATTTATTTATGCAAGTTCAAGCTTGAAATATCCCTAGAGGGAGGAAGAGAGTCTTTCACAAGACAAGTCACTTGACTGGTTCGCAAGGACTAGCAACCGGAAGTTTATATGAGAGAGACCTGCCACTTTTGTCAATTGACATAATTAAGATACTCAGTGATAGGTTCTAGATACAAACTCGTTAAAAAGCATTCCTATCGTCAAAATAAATAAAACTGAAATTAGTTAATAGTATCTACTAACTAATTTTCATATACATACATATATTATTACGTGATTAGTAACGCTTTCAGCCTAATTATAATTAAATTTCTTTAACTGAAAAGTTTTAAAAAATCAGCTACGTGTTGTCAAGGTACACAGAAAAAATTATCAACAAAAAATTTTCAAACAAAAGTTTGTCTAAAAATAAATTTCATTTTCACTAAATGTTCTTTACTGAATCAATGAATTTTTTGTTTAACTTTTATTTAGGATGCAAACATAAAAAAACAAGAATACCCCGTTTTCTGTGGCGTAGAAAAACAATCCCGCTGACGGCATACACACAAATAACAACAACAATAACAATGAAAGCAAAAGGAATGTGATTGTACCAAGTTTGTTTACTGAAGATTTTTGAGTGAATCAATTCGCAAATGTCGTTGCGTTAATTCCCATTAATTTTTTTAGATTCTTTAGATAAACATTCATACTTGAACACATTTAACAAATTGAAATTTCATAAATGCGTAATGGAGGATGATGATGATGACCCAGACAAGAATTTTGTTTGATATATTACAAAAAATCCATTTAATATTTTTGTTTGATTAAGTAAACTATTTTGTTTAATATTTGTTAGTAATTTTAGACTAATTGTTTTTGTAAATTCAGACAAAAATATTGTTTGATATTTTTCAAAAAGTCCAGTCAATCTTGTTGTTTGATTTAGTAAATTGTTTTGTTTACAATTTGTGAATATTGTTAGATTTTAACATTTTGTTCACTGAAAAAAAACACGTTTTTTTCCAATGAAATTGTTGGGATATTTTTGTCTATATTTAGAAATTTGTTTGTAGGTCCGTTTCTAGATAAATATTTACTATTTCATTGAATTCCTTTACTGAAAATGAAATTTAGTTTTTTCTGTGGGGTTTGCTGGGAGTTATTTTAAATTATTTACTAAATTTAAATTTTATACCCTGTAACTTATCTTCATCGTCATCTGAGTAAACAAATATGTTTACAAGTATTAATTAAATACATTCAAGGTATAAAATCAAATTAGGTTACACCATTTCTTAAAACACTCACTCAGCTGGTTTTAAAACAATGTCTTCGGAAAAAGTACCACGAAACTGAAAAATCATTTTCTTTATTAAGAAATGTAAAATCAAACAAAGGGGAACCAAAAATGAATTAGGCTTCTCAAAAACATAAAATTTTAAAAAGCAACTAATAAATTTTGGACCACCTTTCTATTTTTGAAGAGGGAAGTATACCCTGAAAAATAATTTCCTAAAATCATGAAACACAATAAAATGTCTTTGATAAAGTCCGTTATAACGTTACATGGGACACAGTGTAATTATACCTCATATTGACTTTCTTTTTAGCAACGACATACTTAAAACTTTTGCACTATAAACTTATTGACTGAATGAATGAATAAGTAACTGAATAACCGACTGACTAACTGGCTGGTCGTTATAAGCAAAATATATTTTTATATTAACTATTCAAGCAGTTTTTTTTAAACTACTCATACCCGTTTTCTTTAATCATTCAAGCATGAAATAAAAGACTTTGATGAAATCTAAACTGGGGCTAAAACGTTACAAAAAATGTCAGTACGTTTTGTATTGCCTCAAATTAAGCTTTTGGCAAAACCAACAAAGTTAAATTCATAACGAACATTAACAGTAAAAAATAATTATAATATTTACTCTAATAATGATGTCTATAATCATGATGATGATGATGATGATGACGATGTTAGTAATATGTTAGCATACTGAATAGAACAAAGGGTTGAAATACTAAGGGCGGCTTGTTAGTTTAGAATGTTTCTTAACCAGGTCATAAACATGGTAACATGTTATATATGAGTTCTTTTGTAGCAAACAATATAAGTTTTATGCTGTTGACATTTACAAGTTTTGAAGAGTATATAGGACTTGAGTGTTGCATGAAATACTGTTAAAAGGGCTTGAAAGACAATTTTAGGGGCAATTAGAATATAAATGTTTTCATTGATTTTTTGCAGATTATTTTTAAAAGAACTTATACGAGGACCTTATATACATTACACTTAAAAAAATAATAATAATAAAATTACAAGATTCTAACGACTGGACTCTAGTAGAGGGCACAAAAAAATTAATATATGTACGTGTATCGGCGTTTTAAAAGTTTACATCTGGGATTCATTTTAGGGACAATTAAAGTTTCTCTATTTTTTGCACATCATTCTAGTGCATCGGCATAAGAAATCTTGTGAGCCTTAAATTTAAGTTATAAGGTGTGCTCAGCACTTTTATATAAAACACCACAAAGAATATTTTTGTGGGACATTTTAACCCTCCAATGCTTCGCTGTATGGGTATTTTTGGTCCTTTCTTAAAAAGGGGGCAAAAAACTCCCCTCCAACGACGATGTAGCGGGCTAAAATATTTTACAAAAGTATTTGTCATAACATTTTATTATATGTCTTTAAACACAGAAAAAATTTTCAAACAAAAGTTTGTCTAAAAATAAATTTAATTTTCTGTCCATAATCTATGAATTGTTTGTTTAACTTTTATTTAGAACGCAAACACCAAAACAACAATGAAAACTGTGTCGTAAAAAACTACCCCGATGACGACATACACACAAATAACAACAACAACAATCATAGCAAGAGGAATGCAATTGCACCAAGTTTGTTTACAAAAGATTTTCGAGTGAATCGATTAGTAAATGTCGTTGTGGTAATTCTCATTCATTTTTTTAGAGTATTTAGATAAACAGTAGGACTTGAACACATTTAACAAAGTGAAATCTCATAAATGCTCAATGGATGATGATGACAAAATATTTTTTTTATATTTTTGTTTGATTAAGTAAATTATTTTGCTTAATAATTGTTAGTGCTTAATAATTGTTAGTAATTGTTTATTAAATTCAGACAGAAATATTGTTTGATATTTTTCAGAAAATCTAGTAAATATTTTTCTTTGATTTAGTAAATTGTTTTGTCTAGAATTTTTAAATATTTTTAAACAAATTGTTTTATAGATTTAAACAATTTGTTGACTGAAAAAACACGTTTTTTTCAATTTAATTGTTGAGCTATTTTTGTCTATATTTACAAATTCGTTTGTAGGTCCGTTCATAGACAAAATATTTACTATTTCATTGAATTCCTTTACAGAAAATTAAATTTAGTTTTTTCTGTGAATACACTAAAGCTCCAAACTCAACTGGAAAGCCAAAAATCTTTCAAAACTTAAGATATGTGTTGGTGGTTAATTTGATACTTATTTGCAATTAGTATTAAATATCCCACAAAAAATATGTATTATGTACAATTTCACTGCAACTCACCATGCAAAAAAAGATGTGGATATAATATTTAATTTGGTTTTGTTGTACAGTGCAATTTTTTAAATTAATATATTGTTTTAAATATATTAATTCAACGTATCTCATATCAGGCGATCAGGAAAAAGAAATTTATATTTCATACTGCTACACTGATAAAAAAAACCGTCATAACTGTGATGTAATTTGGCACCAATGCTGTGTCAAAAGTCTTCGTTTTTCATCTCATGACACATGTCATTATTGCGATATCATCCTTGGCAAATGGCCAACTATCTCTTCATCAAGAGCAATGATGACAAGTCTGTCATTACGGAATGACTAGAAAAGTTAAACTTGAAATTTCTTACTTTTAATTGCTTCTACTTTAATTTTATTTCCATTATTATTATTATTTTTACTTGTATTGTTGGCCGTGATCTCAGGCTCCTCAATTCATTGCATGTTTATAAGACAACGCCTTCAACATCTCAGGCGCGTCACCATTTGAAATATGGACAGCATAAAGTCTACACAAACATCATTATTTTTGATGTTGATGGTGGCATGTCATTATGTCCAGTGATTATGTCACTTTAAGAAGTGTCATTATGTCCATGGACATTATGACACTTTGGAAAGTGGGCTTTATGACATTATTATTATAGACATTATAACATTTTTAAAGGTGTCATAATGCAAGAGCCCGGTTACCATGATGGGAAATAAATTCAATTAAGGTCAACAGAAACTTGGAAATAGCGTCAACAGTGCTGGAAGTATGTCGGCTTAAAGAAATATTTGAAAATAAATTAAAAATTTTAGAAATTAATTAAAGATTTCTTCCTCTTTGGTATATCGAAAAGCGGCTTCGCTGAGTAAAGATTTTTGCATAGCCGGCCTTCGGCTGGGCTTAAGCATTTTCTCCTCTCTGTATGTCGAAAAGCGGCTTCGCTGAGTAAAAATTTTTGCATAGCTGGCCGGCCTTTGGCAGGGCTTAAAGATTTTCTCCTGGCTAAGCAGAAAAGCTCACCTTGGCGAAGCCTCTATTCGATGTACCAAGAGGGGAAACCCTTAAGCTCGGCCGAAGGCCAGCTATGCAAAAATCTTTACTCTCTAAAAAGTATTATAATGTCCATGGACCTTACGACACTGCACTCATGGACATAATGACACTTTTTGGAGTGACACATTATGTCGCTGGACATTATGACATGCCACCGATGTTGATACAATATATGATGACTAAATTTCATCAATATGAATACGGAATGTCTTATTCGCTTATTAATTTTACTGTTAGTTTTGGCATATGTCATGATGAATGTATATCAATACGAAGGAATTTTTTTCAACTTTTTGAAAATTCGCTGAAAAATAAAAATCATAAATAAAACAAACAAATTTCTTTTACAATGCAAATTTTAAACATTACAACAATAGTTAGATTTTTTTCCTTCACACATATTTTACAACTATTATCAAATTTTTGTCATAGCGTTGTAGTCATTGCATAGATGACACTTAAAATATGAAATTCTATGTCATCAGATTGAATCCAGGGTTCGCTTTATTCATGAAATTTGTCATAACATTGGTGTCACAATACTGATGACAGGGTGTCATCAGTCGAAAGATTTTTTTGCTATGAATGTAGTCGCCTGCAGTTTACAAGCTGTCTTTTGTAGCCACCAAACACATACAAAAAGTTTATAACCATCAATGGTGAAGGGTATAAAAGCAATTTATTCATTGCATATATGGTCCTTCGAACTGGATTGTAGTTGCCGGTACTCACGACGCTGCAATTTTATCCGATTCCTGGTACTGCAAATTAGTCTAGTTAAAATTGTACCAGAGCAGTTTGCTACGCTTTACAAACTTAGCTTTTGTACCACCATGCAGACACAACAAGGCAACTGCCGCACAGTGGGACCGCTCGTAAAAATAATGGGAAAATTTTTTAATCTTCTAAAGTACTTATTCGATTACAAAATGCTGTACGTAAAATGCATGACTACCCTGCTAGAATACATAGTCATAGGGTGTAAAAGTCGACCACACCGGCTCCAAAAACTTTTTGGAGTCGGCCACTTTTACAAATATTGACCGATTTTACAGAAGTTAAATTTGTTCAAAGCTAATTAGAAGAGAAGAAAAAAAACTTTTTACTTCATAAAGTTATCTTTGATAGTTCAAAAGATATTTGTTTTTTTAATATGGAAACAAATTGAAATTCTCTCAAATATAAAATATTTTTAATATCTAAAGTGGTTTTATTTGACACTTGCATTCAAACAGGATGCTCTAGAATTTTATTCGCTGAAAGCGTAGGCTTTTGCATACATCAGTTTAAACCTGCTTTCAGTAGTTTGGAAGATACAAATTTATTGCCATTACTTTTGCGATCGGCCCGACCCCACTGTGTTCCGATTACATTTTTTTTCATTTAAACATGCAAAATATGTATTTGAATTTATTCATCTTTGACCTTATTTTACACAATATTTTTCAAACTCTGAAGAAATCAGTTCATGCAATCAAAAAGAAGAATAAAAAATAAGAAACTGTTTCTCACATGTTGTATATAAATGTTTCCAATAATCTAAGATCTATTTGATCAAAAACGGATTTTAATATTCTTAAAGGAAATCCATTAACTACTTTATGTATTGCATTTTTGTTAATTGAAGCAGAAAATTTTCTTTTGCCATTTATCAAACCATATGGTTCAAGAGACCAACTGACCGATACAGTCTTCTTTATTTAGTTTTTTCTATTTTTGTGTTTTATTGTCCCAGTAGATAGATATCCAGCGCTAAGTACATGCCAACAGCAGGGCTTTTAAAGTATTGGTTGCATATAGTAAATACTCCAACCACCCCGCTTTTGGCAAGAAACTATGTTAACAAGCAACCACCAAATGATTTGTATTGTATTTTTGACCAAGTTTTTCTTGGGTACATTTGAAAGGTAACAGGTGCACTTTTGCCAGACACAACAGAAATACATATTACATTAAGAAACAAAAACAATTGCCACAATTGTGTTGTCAGTTGCAACAGAGCTCTAAAGGAATTGATTGTTAACAGGGCCAACATGGCAATATTATATGTATACGGCTCAAGAGGAGAGGTGTGTTTTGAAACTATGCAAAGGGTTAAGATAATTTTAGATGGGTAGATCAGATTGAAAGTCCTCTTGGCCACCTGTGATGCTTGCAGCAGTTTTTATGCTCTGAAATACTCTTATAAAATTCCGGCAGTTGGGAATCATTCACCGAAATTTAAATTACATGTTGCACTAAAACCTTCCAATAAAAAATTCTAATATACCTATTCGGATAAAATGTGTCCGAAATGAAATTTTATTCAATCAATAAATAAAAAACGAAAAAAATTAAATAACATTTTTTTGGGTAATAATTATTCGAATAAAATTATTCGGGCGAAAATTATTCGAATAAAAATTTATTCTATTAATAAATAGCAAATAAAAGAAAAAAAAAGAAAAATTAAATGAAATTTTCTGAGAATAAATTATTCGAATAAAAATTGTTCGTTTACTCGTATAACTCTGTCCTTGTGGACCGAATTGGAAATTTTTATTGCATGACAGTGTATATGTACTTGCAGATTGGTCCCATTTTTAGCGTTCCGTATACCAAAAGTTCAAAAAACCCTATTGTTTTCGCCACGCTATCCGTCTATCTGTGTCTGTCTGTCCGCCTGCCTATCTGTCACAGGCTGTTTTCTAGGGAACCGTAAGAGCTACGGATGTAAAATGTTCACAGAATACGTAAAACTTTAGCCGCTACAAATATGATATGGTGTTCCAAAGCAGGCGCAGATCCAGCTTAAGCTTTTGCAAGGGGAACTTTTAAATGAAACGTACCATTTTGCAAAATTTCTTTTAGAAACTCCTTAGAAATGAGGCATATTTTATTGGTTTTGGAGGGGAAATATCACTTTTTCCCCTCCCCCGGATTCTCTCCTATCTAAAGCGAGCAACGAAATATGTTGAAATACTAATGTAATGTGTAGACACTTATAACTATATAGACGGTTTAAATTTTCAAAGCTAGTGTTAATTGGTGTATTCTGTAGAATAGACTACACGAATTAACACTGATATTTCAAACAACAAAAATTAAAGGGTGTTCTATCAGTTAATGTAATTTTGACTGTGCAAGAGCTGATTTACACTGGGAAACATTTGTTTCCGAAACTATTAAACAATTTGCCGTATCTTGGAAACCGTAAGAGGCAAACTTTTGAAATTTAAAAAAAAAAACTAAGAAATTCCAAAATTAAAAAAATGTCAAAACAAGAAATCGCAAAAATGAAAAAACGCGCTTAAAGGAAAAAATCACAAAACTTTAAAAAAATCGTTAAAACGCAAAAAATCACCAAAAGTAAAAAGATAGCAAAAAAAAACTAAAAAAAACGCAAAAAACCGAAAAAGTCTTCAAAACGGAAAAAAGCACTAAAACCTAAAAAATCGCTAAAACTAAATATATCGCCAAAAAACGAAAAAAAATCACTAAAACGAAAAAGCGCCAAAACAAAAAAAAAAACGCTGCAACTAAAAAAACGCCAAAAAACCGAAAAATCGCCGAAACGAAAAAAATGTGTAAAAAAATATCTTAAACTAAAAAAATCACCAAAAACCGAAAAAATCCCCAAAAACCGAAAAAAGCGCCAAAACGAAAAAAACGGCAAAACTAAAATAAATTTCTAAAAATAAAAATATCGTCAAAAATCTAAAAAAACTAAAAAAAGCCAAAAACCAAAAATCGCCAAAACTAAAAAATCGGCAAAAAAACAAAAAATTCAAAAAGCGAAAAATCGCAAGAACGAAAAAAATCACCAAAATAAAAAAACGCTAAATCAACAAAAAAAAAACACTGAAATTAAACAAAAAAGCAAAACGAAAAAATTGCCGAACTGAAAAAAGGGCAAAAACGAAAAGGGATATTATGTGTTTGTATTCATATGAAACCCTTCGTGTGCGAGTTACACTGAATTTATTTATTTATTATTATTTTTATTTTGTACATGATCCCGTCTGTCTGTCTGTATGTCTCTCTGATCGAATATATTTTAGCCGTATTTAAGATATTTTAACATTATTTGCATTATATGCTTAAAGGTTTTGCAGTTATGCAGAACGAAGTAATAAAAAATTTGTTTAATGTGTATTTTTTTTTTGTAAAATGGGAAATTTGTTATATGTTAACAATTCATAAAAAAATGAAACAAAAATGGCAACAATTTTCTATTTTTATTACTGGATAATGAAGCTACGTAGCTACCTCAAAGGAATTATGGCATATTCCACGAAAATCTATAGATAAATGTCGATTTTATTCATAATAATGTGGAGTTACCTGATAAACAAATCGCACAGTAAACAAATAGTATAAATATTGATCGACGCAATAGAGATCATTCAGAAACGTTGAAAAGTCTTCAGAAAAACAATGTCGAAACCATATGCATGATAGAAAGTTAAACTGTCAAGCAGTTTTTTAAGAGCAACAGTATCATACGGCCCCTGCTGAGAGAAAAATAATTACATGCTGCCTATAAACTGAAGGAAACAAATTCTTCCTGAATTTAATCCTTTAAATCCCTGCAGTTTTTTTTTTAAATTTTTTTTTTATTATTCGTATTTTTGCAAAAACACAAAACAAATATCTTCAACATTTTCTTTAAACAATTGACATTAAAATGTAAACCAACAACTCTTGTGAAACTCACATGCACACACATGTTCTTCTCAAATTGTCACCAAGAAGAATTGTAATGCCTCAAACGGAAGCCGTACATTCATTTTTGTTGGCGGTTTCTTGGGTTTTTGGTTTTTTCTTTTTTTGCAATGGCCTGTCATGGCTGTTAGTTATTGCGTGGGGTTGAGGGTGACTTTAGTGGTTCATATTTTTTACAAGTTAGCATACAAAAAAGGTGAATGAATATTTATGGTTTGAAATAAAGTTGTTTATAATCAGATTTTATATAAACAAATATAAATCTTTTAAAAAATATCTGTACACACGCAGCAAAGTTTCTTGCTGCAAGACTGATTTTATTTATTAATTTTAGAGAGGAAAAAAGACTGCAAACGCGGTTTGTGTGAACCCCGAATGGGAAGAAATTGCTTAACTTTAAAGCTTGACATACTTTTAAAGGATTAGCTTAATTTAAAAAAATTTATATAAAAAACAGGATTGAAGTAAAATTTGTATGCAGACTTCTCCATAATACTATGATACAAAAGTTGAGAAAAAAAATTATTTAGGGGTTTTCATGCACCAATTAATTCTATTTGGTTGGAGTCCATAGAGAAAGAAAATACCTATGGTTTTTCTAGGTCACTTCGTAAAGTGATTTTATAACGTTAAATTTAGTGAAAAAATGTTTTTTTTCAAGTTTGTTTTTTAAACAGCCATAACTTCTTTGTTTCAAAAGAAATTTCTACTATCCTTTTCAATATGAAAGATATAATTCTTATCTTTCAAATAAGGCATGCTTTTTGCAAATCAGTTAGTAAATGGGTAAGTTATGGTGGTTTAAGTGTAACTTTCCGCCAGCTCTGTTGCTTATGAGATACTAAGCCACTATACGTATTAAATTCTGTGAAAGGCAACATTAAAATAGCTTTCCAAAATGCGTAATTACATTAAAATCGGTTTAAAAATCAATGAGTTATGGTATGTTTTGTGTTTTGACTTTTTTTGTTTCTTATTTTTATATATTTCATCATGACTCGAGAACGATTTACCCGATTTTGATAATATAAACACGATTTTGATAATATAAGGATGCCGAAAAAAATTACTTTTAAGTCATCTATACACAAGTTTTTAAAATTTCCAATTGTTTCGGGGTTATTCAGAAATTAACGGCGAAAAACTAGTTTTTCATGCAAAATTAACATTTTTTTTCGTTTTCAAAAGCTCATAATAAAATAAAAAAGGTTTATATTTTAAATTTTTATCAATAATTAGAAAGCTGAGTATATTTGGAATAAAATAAGCCATAAATCATACAAATCGCTCGACAAATGTCGATTTTATTCAACATTAATTGAAGTATTCCAACTATCCTTTTATAAAAAGTACCTTTTATGAACAGTATCTCTTATTTTATTTATTTATTTACAATTACAAATTATATCATAACTTAATTTAAACGAGAATTGTAACAAAGACCTTCACTCGTTGTAGTGAAACAGACCAGAGTCTATGGTGGGAATGGAACCCACAACCTCCACACTGATAGGCTTGCACACTACCCACTAGCCTACCGAGGCACCCAGTATCTCTTAAAAATACTATGTTTTATTAAAAGTATCATTTATAAAAAGAACCTCGCTTTACCCGCCTGCGGCAAATCCTAAAGAAAGGGTTATGTGTTTAACAGTCTATTAATAATGAGTTTGTAAGCATGTTCCACCCAGAGACCTGCACCTTGACGGCTTAAGCCGGCTGAGCTGAACCGCCGATAAATTTTTACAGCCGCCGCCGAAAATGTATTAAATAAAGCCGCCTTAATATCAGCCGCCGCTCAGGATTTTATTTCATTGTATGATTTGTGCTTTTTATCATAATTAATCAGATGGCCGCACAAACAAATTTTTTTTTTGTATGAGTATGGCAACTTTCCCTATCAGCCGGCTTTAGCTGTATTTGAGCCGCCGCCGACGAATTTCTCACGATCCGCCGCTGCCGACAAAATCGCTCGGTGTTCTGGTTCCACCCTAGCGCATAAACTACTTATCCGATTTCGATGAGTGAGGTGTCAATCGATTCGTTATTGTGCTAAGATGGTTATCGGCTACATTTTTCTCTATTTAAAATTTCGGACATGGAATAGCGTAACATCAGGAACCAAAATAAAAACCTCCTAACGTGGTGGGTATCGTATTAAAGATCATAATAGTAAGATTCTAACGACATATAATAAATTCAAAATGGCGGCAATGGTATAGTATAATGGCAGAAACTCAAAATTAAAAATTTTCAAAACCTTCCAGCAGCTAAATTTACAACTAGATACGGTATGGGACAGTCATAAACTAGTTGTAATGATACTAGTCAAAAAACGACAGTCATATTACTAGTTGTAACAAGACTAGTAACGATACTAGTAAAAAAGGACAATTATATTGTTAGCTGTATTGATACTAGTAACGATACTAGTCAAAAACGGATACCATTTTCAGGTATACGACTTATACATAAAACATATTTTTAGCTTTTAAAAAAATATGTAGATAGTGGCTCAGTGGGTAGAGTACTTGCCTTGGAATATGAGGAATATGTGTTCGTAGCCCGCTTGAGTCAAAGTTTTTTTTAAGAAATACAAAACGATAAATAAAAAAACTAGTAAGAGCACTACTTTACAACAACTGGTATTCCAACTGGGATATAACTGTATACAAATGAACTAGTTGTGCTCCTATGACAACCTAATGTTAAAATCGATAGTTCGATATATGAAAAAAGGACAGATATGCAACTAGTCTGAGTTAAAAAACAACTAGTATATTTCTAAACACATACTAGTCATTTTGTCTGCATGGCTATCGTGATGCGCATCATATTAAAGAGCATAACATAAAAATTCTAACGATATATAGCAAATTCAAAATGGCGGCCATAGAGCAGCATAATTGAAAATTATCAAAACCTATTGTGATGGATATCATTCCAGCAAAAACTTTGCCTACTGGTACGCAAAAAAGTATATGAGGATTAAAGTCGTAACTACTTACAATTTGACTCGATAACTAGCTATTTTTGTTTGAAAAGTCCAAATGTATTTACATTGTCACAGCAATTAACTAATTACTATTGGGCTTACTTGAAGCTAAAAATAAGTAGTTAAATAATCAAATTGAAATTAAAAATAAACTGTGTATACACAGTTATTCTGTAACTATTTGTCGATGTCGCATCAAGACAATATCAAAAATAGCCGGTGACAGCTTCTTACTATTCTCTAAGGCTTAGAAAATAGCAACAGGCAGTTAAAATTATTCAATTGCTAAAACATTACTTCAAATTTACGATCATATATTGTCTAAATTTGTGTTGAAAATTTCTCCGTGTCTAAAATTACATCGATTTTGTAGTTATTTTATTAAAAAAAAAACTTTCAAATTAAACATAAGAGCGTCAGACTATCACTCAGGAAGTCACGGTTCAAACCTGCACGCAGCCAATCGGTTTTTTTAGTAAAAACATTTTGTTGAAAAATAATGCGTGCGTAATTTTAGGTTGATAATAATCTGTAAAGTGTTTCCGACTATTATCGACCTAATTTTCAACAAAAGTGTTTTAGAGTGTACTTAGGACTAAATGGCATATACGACCACGGATACTTTCTTATTTTATATATTAGTCGGGTTTTAGTTTTTTAATCTTATTTATTTTAATGTAGTAAAATTTATTGTCTTAATAAAAATATGAAATTCTTTAAGAAACTTAAGACGATAATAAAATTTGGCTGCTACTTAAAGTCTATAATTGATTGGTTTCAATAACAAGAAAAATACGCAAACATAAACAATTAAGAAAACATAAAAAACAAATAAAACTTTTCCTTTCTTTAACAAGACAAGAATTTTTTTTTCACTTTTTGTTTACTGCCAGCAAACAGTTTATTTGCTTGTTCCTTTATCAAATATTTTTAATAGCAAAAGAAACAGTAAATTCCTAATGCCATATAAAAAAAATAAACAAGGTGGAGCCAAATAAAAGTTTGTATTTGAAAAGCGTAAACTTTCAATTTGTGGTTTTATGGTCAGTTCCGTAGTACTTTTAGATAAATTTAAATTTTTTTTTGAAAATAGCTCAATTAATTAATTACCCATTATTTTTCCGTTTGCTACAATTACGGGCAATTTTCTACCCAAAAATTTTATGGCCACATTTGAAATGTTACCGAAGCTTGTCTATGAAATGATTTTTCTAACTGCCTTTTTAAGAATTTTGCTCAATATTCATATACTTGAATATCATATCACAAGCTGCGTTTTCCTTCCGCATTTGTCTTAAACTAATATAAAATCGTTTCAAACTTTTGTCGCTCACTGTAGGCTGAACTCTGAATTGTACAGGGTGTTTTTTTTAGAGGTATAGAACTTCGAATTGAAATAGAACACAAGAAAATCGTTTTAATGTCCATCAATTTGGCTTTATTAAAAGGATAATTTTATGCCATTAATGTTTAAATATGATTTCGGGCGTGTGGCCGCCGCGGCTGGCTCGAATAAAGCCAATTCTACAGGTCCAATTTTCAATTTGATGGACAAAGCTCCAATTGCTGTGCACGGTGGCGAATCGATTCATTCGGGTCCTCTTCAACACTTTGCTCTACAGCGGCAATTGTTTCTTCGGTGCGCACTGTTCGACGTCTCTGCGGTTGCGTATTATCACATAGAGTAAACGTAGTGCGAAAACGATCCATGGTTAACCGAATTAATTGCTCTGATGGACGATTATGTCGACCATATGGACGGAGCTTGCGGTAAACTTCGCGAACTGAACCATTATTTTCGAAATAAATTTGCACGATTTGCAAGCGTTGTTCTTTTGTCAACCTGTTCATGATGAAATGGCAAACCAAACTAAATATTAATCACTTGACAGCTGACAAAATGGCCGCCAGTTAAAAAAGTGATGCCAACTTAAAGTTCTATACCTCAATAAAAAACACCCAATATAATCGTTTAATGGCAAACAATGTTCCCTTACTAAGATGTCTACATAGATTTTATTATTTATTTAATATTATTTTGTTTTGTATTTTTTATTGATAATTTTCAATATTTCAATATTTGATTTCTTTGTTATTTGATGATTTCCCAATTTGAAAAAGAACAGAAAGTCGTGATTAAATTTAATAATAAAATTGATGTTGTTTTAAAAGTTGATTGAGCGTGATTTTATGATGAGAGTAATTTGTTTTGTCTGCTGTATCGATTGGTATTGTTAAATGCTTAATAAAATTAATTGAATCTTCATTTAAATTGCGGTGTAATAAAATTAATTGAAAAAGCTGTTAACAAAATTAAGGCGACAAGCAGCAAGCGACTGCGACTGCATATAAAATTAAAGCCATAAAATATAATCTGTCTAATCTGTCTAAGCTTCTAGTTTTAGTTTTAAAAATTTGTAATGGCTTTTTATTAGCATTTTTTATTAATTGATAAGAAAATATTCAGTTATTCTTCAATAGCTGATCCATACTTTTATTCTTTTTTCTTTTGTTTTGTTTTGATAAAACAATTTTTATTATTCTCTACAGCTTGCTATTATTTTTGTTACACCATAATGTCGATTATATCACCAACAGTGTAGCTTTTTTTGGGCCTTTCTTTTTTCAATTTTGTTGAAATTTTTTATGTTTTTATCTGAAATGCATCCGTTGCATCGTGACTATCAAATGTGGAAACAGAAAATCAAAAAACAATTTCGTTAATATTCATTTGAAATAAAGTTATGTCAGTCAGTCAGTCAGTCTCTCAGTCAACCTAAATATCTATTTGCTTACAGAAATGTTTGAGTAAGACAACCTCGCCGGTAGCTCAAAAGAGTTATTTCATTCAAATAAAAACATAAGCCAATAGTTATGTATATTTCCATAAATATCTAGTTCCATGAACTCTAAAATCGGGAATTGAAGGTTAAGTCTAATCCAATTGAATTGAATGATTAAATCGATAAAAAGTTTGGAGTATAAAAAAGTTAATAAAAATTATTCGCAAAAAAATAAATACAACTTTCAATTAATTTTGTAATTGAATCAATTACTCATCTGATGAAAAATAAAATTTCCTAATAGTTTTTACAAATTTTGAGTAATTCAAAATTTAAATTTTAGTGATTGAATATAAAATTTTTATCGTATTTTGAAATTCAACAACGAAAATAATCGAATCAGCAGTTTTCGTAATTGAAATTGTATTTTAATTTTTTTTGCTGTGTATTACATAGAAAAAATTGTTTCTAAAAAGTTTTATGTGCAATTAAATTACTAAAATTAAAAAAAAAATATTAAGAGAATTTTATTTTTGCTCACATGAGTAATTGTTTCAATTACGAAATTAATTGAAACTAGTTTTAGTAATTGATAAAGTGCATTCATTGAAAATTTTTGAAAAATGGAATTTTCTATGAATATACAATTTTCGTCGTAAGTTGAACTTAATTGAATTGACAGTTTTCGCAATTTCAATTTCAGTTTTTTTGTATGTCTATCATAAGAACTTATTTTTCTAGTTACAATTTTTAATTAAGGTTTGAAGAAATATTTATGTAATTTAGAAAAAAAAACTAGAATACTATTTCAATTATTAAAAAATTTTCAATTAAAATCCGTAATTGAAGTAATTACTTATGTGATCAATAACTAAATTGTAAAATTTTTTTTATAATTTCTTAAAATATTTAGTAATTGAAAATTTTAATGTTAGTGATTGAATATAAAACTTTCTTCGCAAGTGAAACTTCAACAATAACATTGATTGATTGATTAATTAATTGATTAATTGATTGATTAACTAATTCGTAATTAAAGTGGGTTTTCAGTTTTTTCTGAGTACTCAACATTTTTAAAATTTGTTAGAAAATTTTGATTTTGATCACATAAGTAATTGCTTCAATTGCGATATTAATTCAATTCTATTACAAAATTATCTAATTAAACTTATTTTAATATTTCTTTAATTGAAAACTGTTCTCTGTGATAAAAGTCAATTATGCTATTTTATAATTTTATTTCTTCAAACGATAGCTGGGACGACCTTGCTTTCAACAGTGATTACATTCTTTCATATTTTTGTTCTAAATAGTATTGCTAACTAATAGCACCTCAGCAAGCGGAATGTGCTGCACGTACTTGTATTCTATTTTCGTTACATGCAATGATAACTTTTTTTACTCCCTGCCTGTGTCCCACAACCACCTTTTATTAAATATATGCTCTCTTAACTTGTTTTTATTTTTAGTTGTTATTGTTGTTTCTAACTTTCACATATAGAATAACTTAGAAATTACTCTCACTTCCATTGAATATTGTTGTGCAACAACAAAAGTTCTAAATAAAATTTGTTACCAACGTTAAGAAGTCATTGACCGGAATTTCGAATAAAATTGCGGATGAAAAAAAAGGTGGGTTGATATAATAAATTTTAAAGCTTTATAGCTTAATCAAATAATGCAGCTAAAGTTAGTTTGTATTTGTTTATAATAAAGAAAGTGGTTAGTATGCTAGACTCTTACTCTGAAGGCCGAATGTTTGGCACCCGCCGGTTGATGTTCCTGCAGCCAAGCAAAAAAAAATTCTCTAAACAAGCGTATTTTAAAGGATTTACCGAATACTCTGCGTAGGATATGTAGTTTTCGTTAAGTCTACCAAATCTATTGTTCAATCTTCGGTCACTGATCTCTAATTGCCAATGCAGCCGTTCGTCAAAGTAGCGCCAGACCATCTGAGAACATCTGCAGCTCTCCTTGAAAGTGTGCAGGAGAACTCGGGCCAATTGATTCCTAGCTGTGTACAAGAACACGGACTTTCGCAAACTTCAATTTCGCAGCGTTTGTCTGTACCCGTACAAGTCGAGTCGACAAGTCGACAGCTTAAAGTTAATAGCAACGCCATGCGATCGCTGTCTTCGATTAAAAATAGCTTTTATAAAAAGTACCTTCTGTAAAAAGTACATTTTATAAATAGTACATTTTATAAAAAGTACCTTTTATAAAAGAAACTATGTACATATTTATAAAAAGTACTTTTTATAAAATACTTTTTATAAATACAGTACACACACGCTCGGTATTCGCGACTATCCATTATCGCGACGTTCCAGTTACTGCGACACCCTAATTTTCAACATTGAAGGTTCTATAATTTCAACAGTTGGCAGAAAACTACAAAACAGTAGAAATTTTAAACTCTATGGATATTTTTTTATTATTATTTTTTTTTAATTTGGGATTTTTGAAGAGGCTGTTCCACTGATTTTATCATAACATATAAAGGGTTTGTCTAATTTTATTACAAAAACCACTAAAAAAACTTTAAATAAAATAGCCTTAAGCCGTTTTAACATTATTTTTTTTATACATATATTCTATGGTTTCAGAGTTATTCAGAACGCAATGATGACAAATATATTTTTTTTATACAAAATCAAAATATATTTAAAAATTTATAAAAAAAATCGAAAATTGCAAAATGTTACCATTTTTATTCACTAACCGTAAAGTCACATATACCATAAATAAAATAAGCTTTATTTCACGAAAATCAATGGATAAATATTGATTTTATTCACAAAAAGTGAAATTACCTGATTTTTGCAAAAAAATCGAGCTTTGGAGACGTTGATCCATTAATATTTCAATAACTTGGAAAACTGGGATAAAACCTCCGAAAATAGCTTTACGTAATATGTGAATAGACCCGTAGTAGCCACTTGAAAAATCCCAAAATAAAAAAAAACCTATCCATCTAATTTTAAAAAACTCCAAAATAGCGTTACGTAATACGTGAATAGCCCCTAATCTTTTTTGAAGTTGGTTAAAAAAGTCGCTTTTATAAAAACGTCCTTCTTATAAAAAAATAATACTTACAAAAAACTCGTTGTTTATAAAATAGTTCTTTTTATGAAAAGGTCTTATAAGAAAGTAATTTAAATGAAATTTATTTGCTGGTGTTTAAGCATTGTCTATATAAAGGGTTTGTAACTGTTCAAAATTGTGTTTGAAGTCTACTGACGATTTGGTAAAGCACCAATGAAATGCTGCATATAGACAATGCTTAAACACCAGCAAATAAATTTCATTTAAAATAAAATTATGACAATATGTCAAATAAATTTCATAAAGAAAGTACTTTATATAAAAAATTAGTTTTTATTTTTTCGATAATTTTAGGTCTACGCACTATGGGTCTTTTTTGTAACAGTCTTGAAAAAGGCGCCAACGACTCACCTTAAATAGCGAATTCTTACAAAAATATTTCTCACAAAATTTTACTACATATAAGTCTTCAAAGACACTACAGCTCAAAATTCAACTTGAAAGGCAGAAATAAGTCTGAACCTAAAATGTTTTTATGGGTTAATTTCATACTTGTTCACAATTAGTGCTAAAGTATCCCACCAAACCGGTTTGTATGGGTTCAGTTTTTATTAAAACTATCCCTTGAAAATTTTTACTAAAAACCACACCATACAACAGGTTGTGTTGTAAAATGATAACTTTTTGATCGTAGTCGTAGCAATGGATTAAGGGTTTCCACACAATTGTACATATGTAATTTTTAGCAAGACAATTTCCTGTAGCGCATTTAAGGTTTAAAGTTTTGTAAATAAAATTAATATGTTCTTAGACATTGAAACCGAAGGTTCGTTATTTCATTTATTTTAATTTTGTTGTGCCATGTTATGTGAACAAAATTTAAATCCGTATTATTAATACGGTAAAACTTCTCACACCTCCCCGAAAGACTTCAGACCTATTAGTCTGTCGTCCTTTCTTCTCAAAACCATGGAACGGATCATCGATCTCCATCTCAGAATAGAGATAAATCCGAACCTGCTATCAGCCTCTCAGCACGCCTACACCACCAAAGGCAAATCGGTTGAGACGGCGCTCCACTCGCTCGTTGGTTTCGTCGAGAAATCAATGGAGCAGAAGGAATATGCATTGGTGGCCTTCCTAGAAATTGAAGGTGCTTTCAACAATGTAAAACCAGAGATCATTACAATGGCTCTACGCAGACTGAATATTCATCAGTCGATAATAGGCCTAGTGTGGAATCTACTAACCTATAGGGTTATTGTATCCACTCTGGAGCGGGCTAAAATCTGCAAGGTAGCAACCCGAGGTACTCCGCAGGGAGGGGTTCTGTCCCCTCTTCTGTGGAATCTCGCTTTAAACTCGCTGCTTATGGAACTTGATTCCAAGCTGTTTAAAACCGTGGCGTATGCCGACGATATAGCTGTGGCAGTTACCGGAAAATACCCGGATACCCTCTCACAGCGACTGCAGGATTCACTGAGAACTATCAGCAGGTGGACTACCGAAAGTGGTCTCTGTGTTAACCCTCAGAAAACGGATCTCGTACTCTTCACAAAAAGATACAAGATACCATCCTTTCCACTTCCGATTCTAAACGGAATTGAACTCAGGCTGTCTGACAGTGCGAAGTACCTTGGAATATATCTGGACTCGAAAATGTCATGGCACCGTAATGTCCAGTCAAGGGCAAATAAGGCTGCGGTGGCCATATATACATGTAGAAGAGCCATTGGGAGAAACTGCGGAATAAATCCAAAGAACTCAAAATGGATCTTCAGCATGGTAATAAAGCGTGCTAGTATGGTGGACTGCATTAGACAAGATCACATATTGTCGGATCATAGAAAGGATCCTGCGTACATCAGCTTTGATGATTACAGGCGCTCCACGCACCACCCCATCAAAAGCTCTCTTCACAATGTTGCATTGGCTGCCAGCTGATCTCATGGTCAGACAACTGGCCATGAACTCTGCGATCAGGCTTGATGCAGCAGGTGCATGGAAAAAGGCACCCAAGGGACACGCCAACATTTTGGAAGTCCTAAACGGTCTGCCGGAAAACATTGATTACTGCTCACCTATTCCTCTGCCTGATAAAAGATTTACCGTGGTGCACTTGGGAACGTCCTCCCCTCGTCAGGGGGACGTGCTGGAGACTTACACGGACGGATCTAAATCGGACGTGGGAGTGGGTGGCGGCGTCTTTATTCCCCGTTATCAACAGAGAATTAAGTTTAAGCTACAGGATAAATGTAGCGTGCTACAGGCCGAAATATCAGCCATAAAAAGAGCAGCTAAACGAATGAGGTACTATAGGATATACGACGAGGATATCCAAATTTGTACGGACAGCAAAGCTGCGATCAAGTCTCTATCGGGTGTTTACACGACATCCACTTTGGTGTATGAATGCCGGATGTCTCTGAATGAGATAGCGAGACATTCAAACCTAGAGATACTCTGGGTCCCAAGGCATAGCAATGTGCCCGGAAACACTGCCGCGGACGATTTAGCCAAATCCGGGGCTCCAATGAACACTCGAGACACGGACCAAATGGTAGGCGTACCACTAAACTGCTGCAAATCTCATATTCAGCAGGAACTTTTTGGGATCGCGCGGACCAGATGGTCAAACGAGGTCACCTGCTCGATTTCGAGGTTAATATGGCCCCAATATGATTGTAGTAGATCTGCAATCCTGGAGGGGATCCCTCGGGGGCAAATACGCACGCTTGTGGCGGTAATTACGGGGCACTGTTTTATTGGTGCGCACGCTAGGAGATTGAATCTACCGTATAATGATTTCTGTAGAAGTTGTCATAATGAGGAGGAGGAAGAAAATGTAGAGCACCTCCTCTGTTTATGCCCCGCCCTTTCCGATCAAAGGGTGGTTTCACTGGGCAGCCCGCTGCTTTAGGATCTAGCAGCCTTATCAAACTGCGACATCAGACGGATAAACTCTTTCATTCGATCGTCAGGTTGGTTCAACTGTGATCCGAGTAGGGAAACGTAGTAAGGGGGTTTCTACTTATTTTTCATGCTCCCGCTTCAGGTAACACAACGGGACCTATAGGGGCCCAAGTGGGCTGGTTTTTTTTAAATCTTTAAAACTGGCAACCTGCAGAACCTAACCTAACCTATTAATTATAATGTGCTTTTAAATTCATTTTTAAGGAGTTCAATAAAACATAATTAGTGTAATAAAAAACAAACAACTGAAGAAGGCATTATAAAAAATAAATCCAACCAAACACTTTTCAAGACAATCAATTTCCCAAAATCAGAAAGCAGTTCTTTGACATGATCAAAACTTGTAAGCAGTACGTACATATTTATTGAAAAAATACAAAATCAAAAATAACCTTGACCTTTACAACAAGATAAATACAAAATGTTGATGATTATTATGGTGGTGTCTGTCTCATTTGGTGATGGCTGTGATGAGACAGCAAAATTGACTTGCAACAAGTTTTCTTTCTACCAGTAACAAGCAAACAAACAAACAACTGAGAATTAACAAAGACTATAATTTATGTTTAATTTACGTCACCGCTACAAGTGAAAAGTTTAAACAAGTTTTGTTTACCAATTGTTGCATGGAGATGGGTAGAAGGGGGGAGGGTTTTCGATTTTTATGTAGCTTTCTGTAAGTGCTTGAGTGTGTGTGTGTGTGTCCCCAAGATGTTACTGAATTGTACAGATGATCAAGACGAAAGATACACAAGACCCTAATTGATCTATAAGCAAGTGCTTAAGCACAAAAAAACACATTCAGCAAAGATTTGTTATCATTATCATTGTCGTCATTATCATTATGATGCTGCTTGTTCATCATTACGATGAACATTTTAGAGTACATACGTGGTATTTACACATGTGGCAAGTCAGTCACTCACTTTATTTCATTTTGTTCATGTTAATGTTTTGTTTTTTTTTTTAACTTATTAAAAAACACGTTTTACTAACTTTGGAAAACGTTTTGCACACAAGCAAGAAAACAAAATTACCATGAGCTAAACATATTTTTTTTTGTGTACAGCAGTTGTACGATACGAACGAAGTGCACATCTTTGAACTCGTATTGACAAAATTCACAATTTATTCATGTGCGCATGCGCATGATATGTAAGATCCCTGCAGGAAATGTCGATAGTAAAAATCTACTGATTCATTATTGACTTTGTCCCAGTGTTGCCAATCTGTGTGTAATTACACATATTGTGTGTAATTTCTACTTGCATGTGTAGCTCATGTGTAATTAGCAGGTCTTTCACGCAAATGCATGTTTTGGTGTGGTGATAGGCAAAGAGGTATTAACTAATTATCTATGCGAATTATCAAATTTTAAGTATTTTGGCATCGATTTGTAGTTGCATATTTTGGTGGTAAGTGCATATTTTTGCATATTTTGGCAATAAATGCATTTTTTGGAGTAATAAAAATATTTTAATGCATATTTTTCAATTTTTGAAAAAAATATTAATAGGCCGATTATGGATGGCAAGTGATCCTCACTTGGGTTACCAATTGCTGAAAAAGATACTATTGATGGCAACTGGCACTGAAAGCTGTCAATTTCAGTTGCTTTTTAGTACCATTCTGGCAACCATTAATTTTTAGTTGCCGCAATTAAACTTCGGCTGCATTAAATAGTATACGCAATAATGTTTGTTTTATGTTTTCTTCTCTAATAGTGATAAAAAAAATAATAAATAAAATATTTTCATATTATTTTAGTTTTAGTACTTTCTTCATAGGTAAATGCATATTTTTCCGCATATTTTTCATTTTTAACATTAACATCAACCTAATTTTCCAACCAATGGCAACGCAGGGAAAGTGCAGTTGAATATCAACTTGAAAGTGATTTAATTCTCGTATTCAATTTCCACGAAAAAGTTGTATATATAAGAATTAAAATCACATTCAACAGAGCCACCTGGCAAAATCGACGTGAGCACTGACGATGGAAGTGTAGCGGCTTCCGAAAGTGGCGCTACTCTATTGTGCTGTGTAAGTTGAAAAATTAAGTTGATGTTTTTTTTTAATTAAACGTTAGGAACCTTAGCCTAATAATCAATTTGAATTCATAAGAAAATATGTTCGAAATAATCAAAATAATAGTATTACAAATATTATCACTAGATGGCTTTCAATTCATTCAGGCGTCATTCGAGTTTTAGAACAAGAATCTCTATGACGCTTTTTAAGACTAGAAGTTTTCGAAGATCCTTCAAAAGTCGGAGATTCAATGCTAGAAGCATAGATGGACATGAAAAATAAAATCTAATTGCGATTTTGTCATATGCTTCAGGTATTTTGGTTTCATTTAACGGACTTTTTCATTCTAAAAACCTATTTTGTATAAACCGAAAGACGAAGTTAAATTTATGGAAAAACATATGATGTGTAATATATTTTTTTATGTGTAATTTGGGGACCTGTCATGTGCAATTTGCAAGTTTTGCAGTGGCAACAATGCTTTGTCCCCAGTACTACAGACTAATTGATAGGCTTAGTGCAATAACTCGATAAGCCACAAAAACAAAATATGGAGTAAATCGACTTTTAAGTTTAAACAAAATTTAATATTGTATGATTTTTTAGATTTTCTACTTTAAATACGCAGCACAATTAGTTGAAAAACCGTAGAATTTATCCAAAAAATTTCCATAGGATGCAAAGCTATGGTACCTAGCAAGGAAATGAGCACATAAAATAATTTTTTTTTTCATGTGCCTCACCGAGTTATTGCACTAAACCCTTCAATTGTACCCCCGGCAATGTTCTATGCTATAGACATTTAGCATGTGCTTGTCATTGACATTCCCCTAGTGACCTTGGAACTATTGACTTACAGCACTGAAAAGAAAAATCAATCCATTCGTACTTAAATTAATCCCAAGCTGTGTCAAAAGTACGGTAATCGCGGTTTTTCTGACATCAAATTCAGAAAGATTGATTAAGTCGGAATATTCAAGTGCAAAATATTTAATATTAGCCTGATTAGCCTTTATTCATGGAAAAAAATCTTATTTTAAGTATAAATATCTTAATAAACTTTATACACAGTCGTACTCGTAATGTGTTGATGTTTTTTTGCTTGATGATAGCCACAATTCACTGTTGTGCTCTTGTTGTTGTTTATTTTTATGGGTCGGGCATAGCCGACAATTAGCTTACAAAGGTCGTATTACATGCAGATTCAAGCCTGCTGTATACTTGAACCAATCCGCCGCGTACTTGTCAATCCTAACTGCGTACTTTATAATCAATCCCGCCGCATACTGGAATCAAGCCCGAATCAGGCTAACTTACTTATTTAATTATATTTTTACTTATTTTAATTTAAAATTTATTTTTGCTGATTCCTAGTATTGAACTTAGCTCATCATGTTTGTAAAGTCTATGTCCAAACGAAGATTGGGAAGGGGTACACTGCTTCATGTACATGAAACTCTCTTTTGTTTTCTTCTTGGTAATATTAAGCAACAACTAAATCTATGTAAAAAAACAAAAGCTGCACAACAAGAATTTCATTATATGGATACGAATGCAACTTCAGGAGAAAATTTAAATAAGTTGCAGAAGCAAAAGTTGACTCGTATGGACATAGCCAAACCAACACTTTAGACCACTCAGCTAACTCAGTATAGAAAGAACGACAGCTAAAATCCAGTATAAACGAGCAGCATGTAATACGACGTTTGTAGGCTGTTAGTCGGCACTGAACCAATAAACAGAATAACCAACAAAGAGGCAACAACATAAGCACAACATGCGACTGAAGCTACCAACAAGCAAACAAATACCAACACACTACGACTGTGTAAAAAGTTTATACTAATAGTATGTATATAGTAGATAAAATAAGAATTTTTGTACACAATTTAAGAATACTCAAAGTACCCTGCAGACAAAGTAACTAGTATGTAATTAGAACTATACTAATTGCTTTTTACTTCAGACTAGTTGCCCATCTGTCCTTTTTCATATATCGAACTATTGATTTTAACACTAGGTTGTCAAAGGAGCCCAACTAGTTTATTTGTATACAGTTATATCACAGTTGGAATCCTAGTTGTTGTAAACTAGTGCTCTTACTAGTTTGTTTATTTAGAATTTGTAACTCTTGAAAAAACTTTGGCTCAACTGGGGTACGAACACTCATTCCTCATATTTCAAGGGAAGTACTCTACCCAGTGAGCTACTTTCGACTTATTTTTTTAAGAGCTAAAAATATGTTTTATATACAAGTCATATACCTGCAAATGTTGTCCTTTTTTGACTAGTGTCGTTATTGTCTCGATACAACTAGTAATATGAGGGTTCTTTTTTTACTAGTATCGTTACTAGTCTTGCTACAACTAGGAATATAACTGTCCTTTTTTGACCAGTAACATTCCAACTAGTAATATGACTGTCCCAAAGCATATCTAGTTGCAAATTTAGCTGCTGGGTAAGTAGTTTTTCTTTCTGTGTATAGACTAGGTGTTTCTTATGGCACCACATTGAGACATTGAGACACCAGAGATTCACTAGTGCATTTTAATGATCCTTGTCGACACATATGAAACTTTTTATATGTTAAATTACATTTTTTATGAACATTTTTCAACACAACATTTATTTTCAACACAACAAAATGAGACAATAAAAAATCGCTTTTTAGCTGCCCAAAACTTCTCTTCCCATTAAAGGCAAAATAAAAAGTGTAGACGATTCGTTGACAATGTCACAAAAAAAGTAACGAACTTGTCCAAAAAAGTGGTGACTTGGAGACACTTGACCCTGGCTTCCTTCAGGGATGTTTTGTGACAGGGGAAAATCGGTTTCATGAATGTATGTATGCACGATAAGCTTTGGAGGAGAGCTCTTTATTTTATATTTTTTGTGAAATGACATTTTGTTAATGGCATCACAAAAATGTTTAGTGTCAAGTTGTTGTAATGAGTCCAGACAACATAAATAAAACTATTTATGCTGTATTAGTTCATGTTTCGTTTTGCAGGAAAAATTAATGATAAATTGAGTTTTTATTTAAAAATTCATAAAGACCAACATAACTCAGAGATTTGTATTTAATATCTACGAGTACTTGTTGACTTAAAAACTCATTTTGCAAAATGTGAATTTTCTGATTGGGCTTGCGTTTGCATCATACAGGATAAAATTAAAAGGAGGCATTCACACTAAACTACAAAACTCTCTTTCCTTCAAAACCCCTTCAATTAATTTGACTTGTTCTCCCTTATTACTTATAAAATATTTTTCTATTAAATAATTTCTTTTTTCTTTTAACACTTGTTTTTTTTTCTATGCAAAACTTGTTACAAAGACATGTGACGAGACAGTCGTGTTGGTATTAAAGTACAAAGTTGATTTCAAAATATCTCTTATATGGAAAAGTCTTGACAAAAATAGCGACGTGATTGTATTTGCCACTTTAAGAAAACAAAAAGGCACCAACCAACTAATTATAATTATCATTAAAGCATAATGAAGTAGAAATAATTACACATAAAATTAATTTTAATGTAAGCGTTCAACATTTTATGGTTTTAAATAGAAAAAATATATATAAATATGTATATAGAAAACTATTTTTCAAGGCAGTAGCAGAGTACGAGGGTGGGGAAGTTAATAAGACTTAAAAAGGAAGAAAAAGCTATCGTTTTGAGTTAATTTATGTATTTCTTAGTTTTCAACATGGTGACCTTGTAGATCGATACAATTGACTTAGCCAGCGACTGCTTACGCTCACTGCACTTTTCCTTACTTTCTACGGTGATTTAAAAGCTTTTTATTTTGGAAATAATTCGATAACTCGTAAACGGTTCAAGATATCTTAATGAAACTCCACGCAGACATTGTTAAGCTATTTTTGAATTCAGATACGGGAGCATGGCTTTTGAAAGTGAAGTTGTGTTGTAGGCACATCACCAAAGTTGACTAACTCTGTCGTTAATTTTTTTTAAATAACGCTAAAATGAAAAAAACTCCAAACCGAACAAAAAAATCATCAGACAAGACAAAATCATCATTACGTCAAACATTTTCAAAACGACAAAAAATATCGCCAAACGAAAAAATCACCAAGACGAAAAAATCGCAAAACGAAATATGTTGCAAAAAAAATATTTTCATAACGTAAAAAATCGTCAAAACGTAAAAAATCGTTGAAACGCAAATAATCGACTAACTAGTAAAAACGCAAAAAAGGAAAAAAAAACTACCGAAAAAAAACGACAAACGAAAAAATCGCAAAACCGACAGAAGTTAAAAAGTCGTCAAATTAAGAAAAATTGCCAAAAGAAGAGAAATCAAAAAAAAAATCAATAAAAGTCTAAAATAAGAACAACAAACGTCTTCCAAACGGAAGGAAAAATCATCGTCCAAGAGAGAAAAGTCGACAAAGCAGAAGTGCCTAAGACTGTGCTGGCCATTGAGAGAAATGACTTTTTAGTTTAGTAGTTGTGTTCATTTGCAAGGCGAATTCATAAAGGTGGCAGCGCTAAGACAACATTTGCAACAACAACTGGCATTTTGGTTGGTGTAAATCGCCTAGAAATTAAAAAAAACACAAAGAAGAAAATCAAGAAAACACACACATACACACACACACACACACACACAGAAAGAATTTTGCTTCATAAAACCAATGAAACATTTGCATTAGATTTTTTCATTAATTGAGGATGCTGTTCATTGAGGGTGCTGTTGGCTGAGTAGTTAACACGTTTGGCTACAAACCCTAACCCTGAGGTCTTGAGTTCAAGACTAGTTTCAGGCAAGCCAACAACATCATGCATTTTTCTCATGTGCATTGGTGTGTTATTGTGTTGGTTGTTGTTTGACTGTTAAAGTGATGAAGGCATAGGCACTGATCACTTTGGCAGTACCGACAGCGATTAATACTGACATATCCTAATGTACTTCACAGCACCCCCCTTCGTCGGTATTGCAGCAGAACCGCTCACGAAGTAAAAGAACTAATAAACACAGCTTAAACAACTCCATGCCTCTACTTGACACCAGAGGGGTTTGCAACAGTGCTCGAAAAAAAACGCGCAATAGCAGGGTTGTAAATTAAACTTTCTATCTCTCTTCCACTTCACCACCTGTTCTCTCTACACTATCCCTTTACCAAAGAAGGTAACACATTAATTAATTAACTGGTAGGCGTTAATTGCCTGATTGTGTTGGTTCTCTTTAAAAAAAAAAAGTAGAAGAGTAATTCAATTTAGCCGGGTGTGACCACTTTACACATTTTTTGTTATAAATAAAGAATATAAAATTGTTTACTTAAAAAAAGGTTGCGACTGGCAAGGCCATTAAGCTTACAGGCGTTGAATAACGGGTTGACACTGAAAGAATGGTCGCAAGAAAGCTGCGACGGGTGTGACCTTACAAATCTTAGTTTTAAAGAATTATGACTTTCAGCATAAATTAAGTAAAATTTTTACTATAACGTACACATAAATTTTGGTATAGCTGTCTGTTCAAAGTGTTTTTACCTGTATTACGTATTTACTGTTTGGCAAAAAATCAGTTTTCTTAACAAAAAACTATTTTTAAAATGTGACGGGTGTGACCGACGCGTGTGACCTAATACGAAAATTTAAAAAATTCGAAGAAATAAAACTTTTTATTGATTTCATTAATATAAATAGTATAAAAATAAATCATAAGAAAATAATAACACATTCAATTATTTGCTATCCGTTCTATTATAGACAGCAGAATAGCTGAGTATTTTTTAAATTCAATAAAGGCGAAAAAAGTATATTCTTTTCAGAGATAAGGGTTTTTATTAATAATGAGAAAGGGAAGAAAAGAAAATATGAAATAATTATTATACATTCAAAGAGGGAGAGCAAAATGTTTCTTGTATGATCATTTAAAAGTGCCTCAAATTGCTTAAAAAATATTAAATAATGATTTTTTTTTTGTTTTCTCTAATTGTCATGCTCTAAAAAACATCAATTGAGAGATTTTTATTAAAAATTAGAAAATTATTTTTTCCTTGCATAGGGCCGTTTTACGTGGAATCACTCAGAAGTAGTTAAAATGAATACATATTTACTTTTCATAGGAGTGGCACTATCCACTTTTCTAATCATAATGTTGTATTGCAAGGGATATTTAGTTAGTAGCTAGTATTCAAACAGAAGCGTAATGTATGTGCAAAATTTCATAAGAACCGCCTAAGTAGAAGTAGTTGAAAAGGAATGCGTATTTACTTTGTATGGGCGTGACCGTGGCCACTTTTTAACGGGACCAATCTGGAAGTACATCCTTTCAAGTAAAAAACAAAAATCCGAAATCCGCTTATAAATGGCAGAGTTTTGAGGGAAGATACTGATAAGCTTTCTCATTTTTTGAAGTTGGTTAAAAAATAACTACAGAAGTGATTAAAATGTAGTTCCTTCGCACTTACTAAAAAAGCATAAAAAAAATAAAATTTTCATCATGAAGATGACATTGGAAAAAGACAACTTCTTGCCATGACAATCATATGTAAAAATCATAAGAAATTATCCGAATTTGAATCACTTCCGCATCACACGTTCAGGGTCTTATTGACTTTGTTGGAAGCTCTTTTTTACTGGGGTGTATTAATGAATCCATGTTTTAAGAGCGACATCTGCATTGACGAATATTTGTTGAATCCTTCTCGTACAAAATGTATAATGTAAAAAACTGTTTGTAATATTATAATTTTTATTATAATCTAAACGCATTAATGCAATTGTAATGTTATGGAGCATTCCCTAAAAATAAAACGGAAACACATTACTTCAAATTTACGATCATACATTGTCTAAATTTTTGTTGAAAATTTCTCCTTGTCTAAAATTACATCGATTTTGTAGTTATTTTATTAAAGAAAAACCCTTTCAAATTAAACATATTTAGTCGAAGTGAAAAAAATTTAGCATAAAGTATAATACGGATATGGCGGAATGGTAGATACGTCAGACTATCAGTGAGGAGGACGCAGTTCAAACCTGCACGCAGCCAATCGCTTTTTTTAGTAAAAACATTTTGTTCAAAAATAATGCGTGTGTAATTTCTGATCGATAATAATCGGTAAAGAGTTGCCGACTATTATCGACCTAATTTTCAACGAAAGTATTTTAGAGTGTATATAGTGAGATTATGCTCTCATTTAAAATAATTTATATAAGTTATAACTAATAGATCACATTTCTTTTAATTACCGTTAATTTTTTAAGAGTAACAGCAAGTAGTATCAATTAGTTTCAAAAACCAGTGCGATTTATATGCCATGCTAGGAAATTTTCGAAAAAATGTGTCTGCATTACCATGGCAAAATACCAAAGCGATAACTGGAATTTAAATTTTCCACTTTACTAGAACTAAAGAAAAAGTCTCGGAGTGCAGAAAACAATGTTTATCTGTAGACAAAATTGTATTAAATTGATTCTTGTTTATTTTATAGATGTAAATTCAACTGTGTCCTGTACGTGACACGATTTATCTGCACGTAACAAAATATAAAAACGTATTGTTAATTATAAATACGTGTTTTATTTAATATATTTTTCGCCAGCAGCAAACTTGATTCTTAATTATAATTTGCTTCTTAAACACTTTTTCCCCGTGTGTAATAGTTTCGCTGGAATTTTCACTCAAATCAAGAATTTGAAATTTTGGTTGACTGGAACTGTCGCACACGTGACGGACTATGTCAACTCTATTTCTGCAATGTTTGATGAACTATTTAAAAAGTTTCTATGTAGGGTTAAAGACTAGTATGTAGTCTATTAAATAATAGAAAAGAGATTAATTATCTGCTTTATCAATTAAGATTTATATGTAATATATGCGCCAGAAATAGTTGAATTTGTCTGTACGTGACAGTGGGTGGAATGCTCCTTATGCTTCTTAAACATAAAATAAATTCATAATGAATATTTGCACGTTTCTTATGTCAATCAGTAAGTGTGAACAATTTAATAAAGACACGAATGCAATTTCCATGGTTCAGTTATTCATAGATTCGCAGTGGACAATGGATTAAATATTAAATGCACTTTCAATATAAATTAAATTTATAACAATTCCATATATTTTTATTTAAAGCCCTTAATGCTTAAGTCTCCAGTGCAGGTCATATGAAATATTCATTTAAACCTTCACTTTTCATACATATCATGGAATATGTTTAGTTTTATTTGCTTTCAAAAGATATTGAATAACACTCAATTACGCAAATAAAAATATATAACATTTCATTTAACATATTTAATTATTCAGATCATGTTGAAATCAATGTTTTTGTTTTAATTTTCACTAGAAACGAAACTCTGTAACTGTTTAAATTTAAAACAAACAAAACGTTTAACGATCGGCAACACACCTCCCACGTTCAGGCAACAATTAACAAAAAACTAAAAAATAAAAAAAAGGAAAGAAAGAACTGCATATTTTATAGTAAATAAACACATCATGTTGGTAATATTAAATAAAAAAAACGAAATGATATGCAAGTCGTCCGTCAGTCAAATTCAAATTCATCGTAATACTACGAGCAGTACATAAAATATTGAATTTGTTTGAATAGAAAAAAAAAAAATAAAAAATTACCAAACCCTGAAAATTTTTTGTATTGAATTTTAAATGTTTTTCTCAAACAGTTGACTTTTGCAGACCAAAAATCGAAAATTCAAGTGTAAAATATTTTGCAACAGAAAAGCAAAGCAAAACGGCAGCACGCATGTTTGCAAAATTAGTTAAACTATTGCCAGAGACATGCACAACAAACCAGTGACAACATCGTGCTGCGCATCTTTAAGCAAGAAACGAGGGGAAAATTATAAGTTATGTGAGATGAGCAAGTGACTGTTTATTTTTTATTGTACAATTTTTAAAAACTTTTAGTTGAAAATCAAGTGCATTTGGTACATAGTTTTCAATCTTATATGTATATACCTTAACATTTCATGATAAAATTGTCGAAAACAAGGTTAATTTAAAATTTTTCGGCAATGATTTTACTTCATAGGTGTTTCATGTTAATTCAATATGATTTTATAAACACCTTGTAAATTTAGCTGCTGGATATTTCTCATAAATTTAATATGATTTCCAATCAACAATGCGACATTTTGATTTTTCCGTTTCCGAACGGAATTGAACTCTGTGACATGGCCGTATATATTGTTTTTGTCCCCTCTACCAGGATCTGTTGATAGAACCTTGTTATTTATCACATCACGCTCATCATCATTATCATAAACTTGTTAGTGTGCATCCATTTAAAACGTGTGCAGGCAGTGTGGTGAATGTAACAGGCGACAGGTGTCATTTTATATGAATTAAAATTTTCACCACTTTTAGATTTAAAATAAGCGTGTGTGCGTGCGTCTGTTTAGTTGAAACGTATTTGTTTTAGACAAATTGTTGTTTTTTTGCAAATAAATCTTCATAAAAAAAGTAAAAATAATTTTTTATTTATTTTTTATTTACTAATAAAAAAAAGAGTGAAAGTTGACGTAATATTTGACATAGTAATTATGCACTTTTTTGTTTGGTTTTACACTTGCATTTTTTGCCATCACTTGATTATAAATCTACAATCCAAAGTGGTTTTATTTTGGTTTGAACTCTTTTTTTTCAAATTTGAAATTCAAATTTTTAGGTACAGCATTTTGTAATCGATATCGACTACTGGTTGCCAGTTTGTTAACAAAAATTAAGACATATGCGTCGTACAATCGCAAATTTGTTTCTATTACATGGTAGTAATCATTTTTAATTAAATCTCTGGTGTTGGTTGGATTTATTGCCAATGATTTATGATGAATTTTATTTTATAAAGATTTTAATTGAGATTTTGTTTTCATTCGAATTTGTTATACAATATAAACAAAAAAAAAAATAGATAAATGCACTTGTTGTAAGTAATGCTTGTTTCATTTGCATTTGATAAATGTAAACTGTGTTAATTACATTTGCAATTTAAAATAAATTCGTTAAATTGAATTACTTTTTTTACGAGGAATATGCATGTTGCTTATATGCCGTTATGTCATAACATATTTATCTTTACAGTTAAGCTCGATACCTACTTATTTAAATTGGTTTATTTCATACAAATAACTTTGAGTTTAATGTAAATTTTGCGGTCCTTAATCCTCATCATATCAACATAATAAGTTAAAAATACTACTAACATGTGACCCCAAGGCATTTAAGCCAAAATCAAAGAAAAACTTATTAAAGCCACCAAAAATTAGTTTTATATGATGTTTTAATTTATGTGCTACAACCTTTTCAAGTAAAATGTTCATTGCATTAATTTTTAGGAACACTTCTACTATCGCTACCAGTGTTGCCAGAAGATTTACGAAGAAAATCATCATTTGACGAAATAAAAATCATATTTTGATAAAAAAAATTTGTATATTAAAAATTACCATGACTGCAAGAATGTATATAAACTCGGCAGAATCACTTCCACCTCGAAAATGGTCGATTTAACGAACAAATTTCCAAAATTATAAAGAAGCTAGGAAAAACTCGAAAAACGCAACTCAAGTAAATATTGAAAATTCGCTAAACCATGTTAACATCAGAAAAAAGCTTTGAATTGGTTCGATATCACTAAAACCAATATGTAATTTTAGGATATTTTCGGTAAACCTTTTTTTAAATCACCAACAATTGCAAACAAATATATTTTAACCTCTGTGTTTTCACGAGTTTCCCAAAAACTTTAAAGATAGACAAAATTTCTTAATCTCGAAAAAGTCCAATTTTGTAAAATGGTATTGTCCAAAAACATATGTATAAAATATGTAAAGTTTTTGTAAAGTAAAAGAAATGTTTTTGTTGCTTTGGTTTGATATACATATTACTAAAACCGCAACATTACAATGTGATTTGATATTTTGGAGGCTCCCAAAAACTAAAGAAATCAATGAAAAATAAAGAAAATTCCGAAAAATAGTTAACCAGGGTACACACTATCGAACATGAATGACAGTTTGCTAAAATTTTTGCATAAATGCGGAAAATGATTTTTTAAAAGAATTTATATGATCCTATAAAATGGAACGTTGTCTTTCGTATATAACAAGATTAGGATGTGTAATGCATGATGTTAAAACAAAAGCATCCTAGGAGTTGTAAGATATTATGAAAAAATAAAATTAAATTATTTTCAACGAAGTACGTTAAATTTTCGTACTTTCCATGTTTTCCAGTAAATTTTTTTCCTGAATGACGGATTTAGCACCCAACATTAATGATAGTTTTGTCACTGTCATTCAAAGGTGATGAAGTTTTGACAAATTCGATAGTGTGTACCCTGCATTATACTTAAAAGTAGCTAAAACGGAAAAGTGTTTACTTTACAAGAACTAGCCAAATTCGCAGAATAAAGAAATATATTCCAAAATTCAAAATACTTTAGTCAGAGAAAGTTTACATAGCTAATTAAATGTAAGGCACAATGCATTACCATAAACTTTTATGTTAAAAGCTATGGACAATTATATTAATTTATTCAAATAATTAAAAAACGCAAGTTTTTTAATACTTATTTAAATTGTATTCAAGCAAGTTAAAAAAATCATCATTTGGGAGAAAAAAAATCATCTTTTGGGAAAGAAAGTCATCAAATCATATTTTAGTTTAAAAATCATCAAAAATATGATAAAATCATCATTCTGGCAACGCTGATCGCTACGCTGTCTGTTTGATAGGCTTGTGAACCGCTTTAGGTAGACTTTTAAAATTTTTACAGGGCGTCCATTGCAATAGTTTCTGCTCTCGAACTACTTAACCGATTTAGATCAGTATTTGACACATCTTTATAAGTCCAAAAAAGTGATTGAATATTAAACATCTTTTTGACAATAATTTTTTATTAAATTTAAAATAACAGTTTTTGTTTTAAAATTTCCGACCGAGATGTCTCTCGAACGAATCAATGGATTTTAATGAAATCTTCAGCATTTTTGTGGCAATGGGAATGTTGGCTTAAAATTTATTTCATAAAACCATATTTTCGAAAATTCCTTATTCGAAAATTCTCGAAATCTACCCAGTCAAATCAGTCCATACTCACACAAATACACTCAAAATAAAATGGTAGGTAAATCTAACCAATTTAAATAGTTAGCCTACTGTTAATGTAAATTGTTGTTGCAATTTTTATGAAATAACAATTTTCATTGATTAAAATAACTTTTTAAAGTTGTAAGTCATTTCATGTCATTGGATACTTTGTGCTATCGTTATTTAATAAGATAACTTAGCTGATGTTTTTTGAAGCACTAAAGGAATAAAGCGCTTCATAGTTCGCTTTAAAACATGAGTTTGTTCAGAAGCTGATTTCATAGCGTCACAACAATGCAGGCTTTGCAGCGAGAAAAGTATTTGCTTTTTCTTATGCAGAAGCTTCGTACACAAGCTATACAAAAAAACTGATTTTATAGTGCTGATCCGAAGCAGATTTTTAAGCGAGAATGTAGAGTAAGTTTATTGGAGTTTCTTTGTGACATTTTGGTCGAGTGGGTGGTACGTTGGACTTCAAACCTGAAGGTTCTTAGTTCGATACTAGTTGAAGTTCAAATAACAAACATTGAGTAAAAATATGAAATTAATAAAAATAAATAAAGTAACGAAGTAAGAAAAATTCAAAATGGCGTTAACGACGCCAATCCACATCGAAAAATTTTTTTCAAATGTATTCAGTTTTAGTGCTGAAAATGTTGATGATTTTCAGCGCTTCAAAAGCACTTTTGTGAGCGAAACTCCCGGTACTCCGGACCGGGAACTCGCCATACAAAAATCAGTAGCGATATCAGCAGGTTTGTCAGCGCTACTTTTTTTCCATAATAGTAGAAACCTGCTTTATTGGAAGCAATTTTTTTACTGGGTTCATAAACATGATAACCTAAGTTCAATATCGAAATATTACACTTTACTGAATTGAAAAATATCAATTTGAGAAAATGACGTTTGAAAATTAAAATTACATATTTTTGATGGTTAAAATTACTAAATTAATTTTTAAAAATTCTTGTGGTTAAAATTACCAATTTTTATGGTTAAAATTACCAATTTAAAACAATAACAACGAAAATAGTTATTTAAAAAAAATGTATTCCAGTCAAGCAAGTCACCACAAACACTCTTACTGCTTAAACATTGACAGGCATCAAAGCTGCGACCTTCCGGTTAGTAGTTTTACACACTATCAACTAAACTACAATTAAATTGGTTGATTTTTACTGTATTTTATAGGTTGGCGCAATTCTAACCTGTGAAATTGGTTAGCTTTACCATTATTTTATTTTGAGTGTACATCCGTACGAACATTGTCGTTAAAGTAGTCAGATTAGCTCTCTGGAGATCTGATGAAAACTTGGTTCTTGCAAATCGGAGTGAAATCAGTAACTTCCCATTTTTCGATTACGCGAAGATAAAAATGAATTATATAGCTGTGTCGTTTTATCATAACATCTTATGTCGAGTTAAGCTAAGGTCATATGCACACAGAAAATAATACCAAAGTAAAATAAACATGTCGCAATTTTGATTGGAAATCATATTAAACTTATGAGAAATGGGTACCCCCTTAGTGTAGTGGATAGTGTGCTAGACTAATAACAGGGAGGTCGTTGGTTGGATTCCTGCCAAGACCCTAGGTGTTTCTGCAGAAAAGCCAAAAAAGGCTTAAGCAGTATGTGTGTTTAAATTAGAAATTTAAAAATTTATTTGCTGTTTAAGTGACTTGGTGTTTATTTTCTTTGCCCAAATTTTTGTGACTATGTTACGAGAATACAAAGTTAAGACCGAGTCACAAGAATAAATGTAGAACTCAGTCATAACAATAGTTGTGACTGACTTAAGAATTTTTCTGTGAATAGGGATTTAAGTTGGAATAAATAAATTTCTTTGAATTAAATATAATGGCCCATAATCATAGTCATCAACAGAGTATACTTTAAAAGCTCTAAAGATTACTTTTTTTAAAAATATACTTTTGGTTTACTATAGAGAAGAAAAAGTATACTTTACGCGTAAAAGTCTGTTTCAAACTTAACAATAGTTGAAGTTGTTATTGTTGTTTCTCTTTTAATTTATAAATAGAAATATATAATACAAAGTTTATTATTTATTCTAATTCTTTATTTACGCATTTAATTATTATATCTAATAAAAGCTTTGAATTTCAATTTAATATCTCTTGCGGTTAATGCTCAGTTATAAATGCCACACCATACAGCAACAGATAAATTTTATTTTTAAATCCATAAAATAAATAGAAATGTCAGATTAACAAACTAATTTTAGATGAATAGACTGCAAGTTAAAATAAAAAAATCATACATGCATATATCATGTTTAATTAAATATAAATAAAAAAAGTCACACAAACCACTTGTTAAAATAAAATTCTATTTATAAAAATTCTAAAAAAAAATAGCGGCAATCATGACAAAAGCTATTTTACAACAAAATATTCGGTATCTTAAATATGTACATCCGAATGGGTGCATTTCTATACTTTTATTTTTCTGCTCAATCGATTTATAAAAATATGTGATTGAAAGTGTTTAAAATGAAATTAGACAAACCACGAAATTGCTTCGAAGACAGCGAGATGAGTTTCTTTTTACGGAAAATTGTTTATGTGTCTGACACAGTTTCCTAATTAAAAAAAAAACATCAAATGAATACATCTGTAGAAATGTATTTTCAAGTATTGAATTGTTTCAAAACAATGACAGAAGTGTAGGTGAAGTTGGAGGAGTTTTTATTTTTAATTTTCTTAAATTAGATGTTAGTGAGAGCACTCAATGCTATCAACTTTGAACTATGCATATAAGAAAAGTAACAATATCTGAGATAGTGTTGATGTACTAGGGTTCCGTTGTACCACCGTTACAAATAGAACAAAAAGCTGCCAAAGTTGAAGACTTCACATGAGAACGACATTTAAAAGAGCTCATCCATTTGTTGTTAAGCCAGGAGAGTCGAAATCGTATTTCAACAAACCACATTCGTAGAAAAACTCATCTTTGGCTAGATGACACACTGTCATCAGAATTGTGACATGAAATGTTACGACAAATGCTATGTAAAATTGAAATGGAAGCATGTAAAAGTAAGACAACTTAATATGTAATTTCTAAATCATTCTATTAATGACAGAGTTGTCATCATTGTTAATGTTGACAAAATGATCAACTTCTGTAAAGTTTGACATCGCGGTAATGACATGCGGTCAAAATTGAAGACACTTGTCATAGTATTGATATCAATTTGCATCAGCATTTTGACGGATTTTCTATCAGTGCACTAATCGCATTTCTAGCGATTAACTAAATAAAAAAGTAGCCAATTTCATCGACATGTATTTTTGCGTTAAAAAGCTTTTGTTTCACTCCTTTGAACTCTGTCCACACATGGATATGTATATTTTTTTATTTAATAACAACTTACAAGTGACATAATATTTTTGTTTGTTTGCTTTAGATATTTATTTTGTAGTTGCAAACAAAAATCAAGTCAAAGCGACAACCACATCAAAACTCAATGAACCAACCAACCAGGATTCAAAGAAAGCAAAAATGAAAACAAAAATCAATTCACAATTCAATATTTGTGCCAAACAGTATTTTTTTATCCAAGCAATTGCAATATTTTTGTTTTTGCTTTTTTTCGATGGTTGGTTGCTATTGACAATATCGATGTTGTATTTTTATATAAAAAATAAATAAATAAAAATAAAAAATGCTTGTTAAAAGAACAATTGTCAACAAAGAAAACTGCTCCACTTTTATATTGTTTAAAAAATTTTATATTCTTTTATTTATTTTCTATTTCGTGGGAATATTTTAATATATGTATAAAGATTTTGCTTTGAATCTTTCTATACTGGTAGAAAACCCGTCGTAACGGTTATATAATTTGAAATCAATAATATGACAGACGAGTGTATTCAAGCCCATGTCATTTGTCATCACTGCGATGTCACCCTCTAGATCAGCTGGTCATTTTATCACCAATGACAATGATGGCAATTTTGTCATCCATGCAATAATTAAAAGAAATATTAAAGTCCATATGAGGCAGCTCCGGAGGAATTGCACTTGCACTGACTTGCCCAAGATTTTGTTAAAGAGTTTCTCTTAACCCTCGATTTCAAAAGTAGGACAGCTTGCAAATTGCAAAATACTCGTAACTATTTCGAAATTCAATCTGCCGTATTTTCTTAAAATTTTACCATACACTTGAAATTTGTTTCGCTTTTTAGGGTTCCGTACACCAAAAGTGTAAAGGAACCCTATTCTTTTCGCTAAGCTGTCTGCCCGTCCGCCTGTCTGTCTGTCACAGGCTGTTTTCTCGGGAACCGTAAGAGCTGCGGATCTGAAATTTTCACAGCATATGTAAAACTTTTGCCGCTACAACATCATAAATTTTACAGTTAAAAATTAAAGGGTGTTCTAAAGCGAGCAACGAAACATGTTGAAATACTAATGTACAGACATTTGTATATAGACACTTTAAATTTTCAAAGTTACCCCCGTATTCTGAACATGACAAATGACAAAATTATAGCAAATGACAACTTTTATATATTAAGCAAAGTAAAAATTGTCATTTGTCAGAGCTTAGAGTACGGGTATAAATTCCAAAATAAAAAAGTCAAAACGAATAATCGCCAAATTAACAAAGCGCTGAAAGGAAAGAAGCACCAAAAGTAAAATAATCGCTAAAATGCAAAAATCACCAAAACTAACAAGATCGCCAAAAAGCTAAAAAAAACGCAGAAGACCGAAAAAAGTCATCAAAACGAAAAAAGCACCAAAACTTAAAAAATCGCTAAAACTAAAAATATCGTCAAAAAAACGAAAAAATCTTCAAAAATAAAAAAACACCAAAACGAAAAAAAGCGCCTAAACAAAAAATAACAAAAAAAAAAAGAAAACGCCAAAACTAAAAAAATCAAAAAAAATCGAAAAAATCGTTAAAAAGGAAAAAGTGCCAAAACAAAAAAAAATCGTTAAAACTAAAAGAAAAATACCAAAAACCGATAGAATCCCCAAACCGAAATAAGCGCCAAAGCTGAAAAAAGCGCCAAAATTAAAATGAATCTCTAAAACTAAAAATATCGTCCAAAAGCGAAAAAAAGTTTTAAAAAAACCACAAAATCAAAAAAATCACCAAAACTAAAAAAATCGCAAAATAACGAAAAATCGGCCAAAAAATCACCCAAATTAAAAAAGCGTAGAAATTAAAAAAATCGCTAAAATAAAAAACGAAAAAAATACAAAATAAAAAAAACATAATTAAACAAAAAAGCAAAATGAGAAAATTGCTAAAATTAAAAAAGCGCAAAAAACGAAAACATATGTATATGTATTCGTACGGAACTCTTCGTGTGCCAGGCAAAGTCGCATTTTACAAATTTTTTTTTTAATATTTAGCTATCTGAGGTCTCACAATGTTTGAGTGCAATTCGACCATTTGCATGCCGCCACTGCTGTATAATTGTTTTAGAAACAATTTTCAAGTGGGTGTGTGTGTTTCTTGTTGTGTTTGTTGCTCAAGAGTGATTGTAATCTTCCCATTAAGTTGCATAAATATTTTTTTTGTTTGTTGTACTGATGATGTTTTGCTTTTTGGTATTCAGCAATTGTAAATTACAAAAATCAATTACAAATAAAAATTGCACTACTTGTCGATAAGTGGGCGGGGAGTGATTTTAAGTTGTTATTTGAAAAAGCTAAGAATAGTGAAAATTTTCAAAACTTTGCCAACGGTTGTTAACGAAAATGATACATGACGATTTAAAGAACAAGTTTTTCAAGTATATCGGGCCATTTACACGGTGTTGTAGGCAACAAATAATCCTTGACATTTTCACGCGGAACTCATTTTATCCAATTCATGTTAAAATTTGTCGAAAACAAGGTTGATTTAACATTTTTCTTTAGTGCTTTTGCTTTATAGGTGTTTCATGTTAAATCGACATGATTTTACAATAATCTTCAAAGAACATTTTTTCTTTTGAAATAACTATATTTCATGTTGATTTAATATTTCATTACAGTTAAATCCAAATGAAGTTGATACTGAAGTAATATGAAGAATCGTGTTGAAATGAAATTTGAAATTTCAAATAACACAAAGAATCATGTTGAATCAAAGTTATTTCAAGTTGAAACAAAATGAATTGAATGGAGCCATTTTACTAATTATGTTACTTATGTATGATTTAGCCTAAAAATTTTATTGAAATTAAATTTATAGTCATGTTGATTTAAAATTAATATAACTTTGACATCAATGTTATTTTAACAGTGACAAATATTAAGTCAAATAGATTTAAGGTTAGAGTAATAAATATTAATAAATTTTTCGTTCAAAATTAATATGAAACGATGGTAATATTAAATCAGGAGCAGGAAATTTTCGTTGGTAATGCGAAGTTTGTCGGCTATTTACACAACACGCACATCAAAATAAAAAACAACAAGTCACACAACTGAGTACAACAGTGCATTGTAGATACGAACAAAGCAAATAAACACCAACACACTCAAGCAACAAATTATTTATGTTGTTTTTACATTGGTATTTTTTTCTGTGTGTAAAAATGTGCTACTGAAAATTTTTTTTTTTAAATAATTTCGAAATTTTAATTTCAACAGTACGTATTTAATTTTGGATAAAATTCAATTTAAGAATTGAAGGGCTTAGTGCAATAACTCTGTAAGCCACATGAAATCAAAAATTGGTTTTATGTGCTCCTTGCTTCCTTGCTAGGTGTCATATCTTTGCATCCTAGAGAAATTATTGGATAAATTCTAGTGTTTCGCAACTAATTATGCTGCGTATTTAAAGAAGAAAATTCCAAAAACCATAGAATTTCAATTTTTTTTTTAAATTAAAAGGCGTTTTATTCCATATTTTGTTTTTGTGGCATATCGAGTTATTGCACTAACCCTCTCAATTGTTTTATAAATTCAATGAATTAAAATTATAAATAAAAGTGAGCAAATTAAAAAGTCTTCCACAAAAACAGCCGGTTTTTATCAGAAATTTTAGCACTTAAGAAAACAGAAAATACACATATATTTTTTTTATAAAATTATTGCCAAATGTTTCCAAATAAATGCGAGTGTATTTTAATAATTTATTTTTGTTGTGTTTTTTCCCCAATGATTTCATTCTATATATTTTGTTTAAATTTTAATTAAAAATATTTTTCTTTTTCATCAATGTTGTATCTAAATTTAGTTAATTTGGTTTTTATTTATTTTTTTGTATCTTTTAACAGGATCAGTACGACAATTTAGCGATACACACAAATAAAGGCATTGAATTTTTGGATAAATATGCAAATTTTATAAGAGATCGTTTAGCGATAGAAACAGAGTATGCCGCTAAATTAAGGTAAGTTTGAAAATTTTAAATTCATATAAAATTATTCATACTCGGTTTTCAATTGATAATTGATAAACGTACTAGATAGAGGCTTATTGATTGATTGACCAAAATTTTTATTGCTCGTCTCTACGTAGCAATTTTTATTGCCGGCAATTGTCAAATTCCATATTGAAAACTAATGTATTTTTTTAAGGTTGTATTTTCTATATGAAGCTTGACAATTGCCGCAATAAAAATTGCTACGTAGAGATGTAGGGTTAAGAAATGTGTACTCTTACACACACAAAAATTTCATGTTAAAATCTGCAGTGGTTGTGCTTCATATGTGTTTCATGTTAATTGAACATGATTTTACAATAAAATTTTTCCTCAATGATGCTACGCTATCGATATATCTAGCGAAATATAGGCAGTAAAGAATATTTTATACCCTACAGACCTCGAGCTCAAAATAAAAAATTATTTTTAACATAATATTAAAGGTTGAGTAATCAACTACAACCAAAATATTTAATAACATTTTTCGTTATGCAATAACTGTATATCATGTTGATTTTATATTCCAGTACAGTTAAATCAAAATGAAGTTGATACTGAAATAATACGAAGAATAATGTTGAATCAAAGTGATTTCAAGTTGAACCAACGTGAATTTGATATTGAAACAACACGAAGAATCATGTTGAATCAAAGTTATTTCAAGATAAAACAACATAACTTTGATGTAGATATTTTAATAATTATTTTACTTACGTGATGTGTATTAGCATACGTATCAGAAAAATTCGTGTTATAGTTGGCTGCCCAAAACCAAGATTTGAACTCGGGCCACTTGGTTGGTAGTGAACCCGCCAACCACTGCAGTCACAATGGCTTCATACTTTACTTTAGCTATACTCGTACACTAATTAAATACCACCGTATATAACATGAACTTAATTTTAATTCAACATGATTTAATTGATTACACTGTGCAACAGAAAAGAAAATTAACTTGAAAAAAGAGGTATTTTTACGATAATTGATTACACTGTGCAACAGAAAAGAAAATTAACCTGAAAAAGAAATATTTTTACGATAATTAATTACACTGTGCAACAGAAAAGAAAATTAACCTGAAAAAGAGGTATTTTTACGATAATTTAGGTCTGCTGAACACGAATATGAAATTCGCGTAAAAAGTGTTTTATATTTTATTTTTTTTAAGCTATTTCCAAAAATCTTGAGAACTGTTTATTGTAATTAATTTTTTACGTTTTTTCAAAATTCACCATTTTAAGTCGCTCCACTACCCAGCAAAAGCTATGCTTACTGGTAGGCCAAAAAGTACATGAGGATTTCAGTCGTAATTACTTATAATTTAACTCGATAACTACTTATTTTTGTTTGAGAAGTCCAAAAAATAAGGGTACCCCTTACAAATGTATTTACATTGTCACATCAATTAACTAGTTATTATTTGGCTTACTTGAAGCTAAAAAATAAGTAGTCAATTAAACAAATTAACAAATAGTCAGCTGGCATACGAACCTGTGCTCGTTCAGATATGACGACAAGAACTTTATCTACTCAGCTATTGTTGACTTATAATTTTAAGCGACAAAAATTAGTTTTCATATACAAACACATGTTGACTTAAATAGTGGTTGTCTACTTATTTTATTAATACATATCAACAAATCGTAACTATTTTCAGATAATAAGAAAAATACTTACTAATTGTATTAAGAACTAGGTGCAGTAGTTCTAATTTGAAGCATAGTAATAAGATAAATAAGTACCACTCATTACTTTGTAACCCATTAATAAAGTACTACGGATTATAAAAATGACAAAAGTTTTTGCTGGGTTTGGGACTAATTTTGAAAAAGTACGAAATTAACCCTTAAACACATTTGAAATTTTGGCTTATTTTTGATATTCAAATGAAATTTTGAGCTTTAGTGTCTTTGAAGAATTATAGTATATTTTCGTAGGATATTTTTGACCGCTATATTGATGTTTAAGGGGAGTTTTTGCACCTTTTTCAAAAAAGGGACAGAAAAGACCCATATAGCAAAGAGTTAGAGAGTTAAAAGGTTTCACAAAAATATTCCTCGTAGTGTTTTACACGAAAGTGGTAAATACATTTTCTACATGTCGTCAGCTTATTATTGGTTTGGCGCTTATGTCACAAACTCCAAATGGAGAAAAACAACAAAGAAGGTTTACATAAAAGTTTTCTGAAAATATATACGATCGATTTTTTGTCATTTTTACCATATAAGCCGACATATGTTTCGAGCAAACATATACATTTTTATAAACTTTTATGAATATAATTAACAGTTAATAAGATTTCTATTGAACATGAAAACTTTCTTTTCTGCTGTATATCAAACTTTTTCTAATGTTCCCTTTTTTGCTGCATATCCATACAAACAGATGTGAATTGTTAAGGAAACACATTAGAATACAAAAACTTTTAAATATTAAAGAAAACAACATCATGGCATAATAGTCATATGAAACTGGAAAATATTGTGTTATTTGTTTTTCGGCCCGCTCCCTTTGTTCCGGAGTTACAGGGTTAAAAATTTTTATTTTTAACGAGTCATAACTAGGGATGTAACGAATATTTTACTGTCGATACGACGATACTTTTAAAATTTTTTCAGAGTTTTTTTAACAAATAATTTATTTTTGTTCAATTTCACCATGAATTAAATTCACTTCGTTATTTTTTAAATCTTATTAATATCAATTTTAGAAATTAATAATCTTTTATGCTGTTATTTTGTAAAAAAAAATATTTATTTTTTGTTAATTTTACCATGAATTCAAATTCAAGTCGTTGTTTTTTAAATCTTATTCCAGCAAAAAAAGACACTCGAAAGAAGTCATTAAAATGTAGAATTCGCTATCCGGAAGCGTTGCAAATTTGGATAATTTCTAATTAGTTTTACATATCCTTGCCATTGCAAGAAGTTCTGTTTTTCGATTACCAATCACCGAATTGGAAGCGATGCTAGGACAAATTTCTTTTTCGGTGTTCTATAATGGTTTTTCCTCAAGGAAAAAGGATTAAAAATTATCCATTTTCACAATTTTTTTTATGCGAATTTAAACTCAAAACTTTATTTTCATGTAAATTTAAGTGAATAAATATAAACTTTTTGAAGGCTTTTAATAATTAAGCTATTAAGTTATTTAGAAGAATATTAGTTGATAAATGTTCTTTAAAAAATCGATTTTTTAAAAAGCATGGCGAGTATTTTTTAAAATTACAAAGGAATTAAAAAATTTTTCTTGCTTTTCTACTAATTATCTGCATATTTTTAATATAGATTTTTTTGAAGCAAAGAAAATGTAGCTCCTTAAAAATTACTTCCAATTTTTATACTGGGTTAAAATCAATTTTAAATATTCTCTCTTACAATGTATTTTGTAATTATAATAAAAAAATTGCATTTGACTTTTGTTGATCTAAACTTGAACTCAATTTCAATATTCGTATCGGTATCGGAATCGGTATCGGCGATATTTATTTTTAAATATCGGTATCGGATCGGCAAAACGGCGTATCGTTACATCCCTAGTCATAACATGTACGATATAGCACGGATATCAACGATATATGTACGTATCATTTCAAAGTGCTATTGGATAAGTTTTTAATGATGAAGAAATTTTTTAAATCCATTAACCCATTGCGAACCAAATGCAATTTTTATAATTTTTGACCTGACTTTTTGCGTAAAAATACCGTTTTCTCAGAAACTGATCGATATAACGGTACTTTTGTATATATACAATTTTATAAAGGTCCTTCCAAGCTTTCATTTTATTTATATTTTAATCGCCCTGCTTTTGCAATACGTACACCATTGCCTTACCGCCGCTGTCGAATTTTTATCATTGATTGGTTCTCTGCTTGTGCATAATAAGTTTTCATTTAATTTTGGTTTTTTATGGATATTAAGCAAAAGTGAAGCTTATTTTTTAAAATTTTGTAAAAAAAATATATCTGCTTATACCAAATAGTGACGTATAAGGCAAAATAAAACTCATTGTTGTGTATATGAACTAAAGCCGATGGTCGATATCTCAGAAACAATTGACAATTTCGTGAAACGGGTTTCAGATTTGGATAGAGGACATCCAAAAATATATAATCCACTCCAAACTCATATTTTTCAAAAATGGTCGGTGGGCCAAACCAACAATAAGCTGACTTTCAAAACTTTCAAAATGCCGGCACACTCATATTTTTGTTTGGTGCCCTCTACCAGAATGAGTCGTTAGAACCTTGTCATTTTTGATTTTGTTCTACAGTGTTATTAATTGTAATCTTTTTCAACTACAAAGCTTTTAGAATTTAGTTTTGTTTAGTTTGTTTCAATTTATTTATTAAAACCTGTACTCAAGTCACTCCTTATTTTGAAATAATTAAATTCTCCAACATATTTCTTGTAAGCAGCAAACAGAAACTGAGACACTTTGAAAACACAGAAAAATATTTTAATATTTCAGTTTTTCCTATAACAATTAAAACACACCCTTTTTATGAATTAAATGGCCTTAAACCCAATTTGTGGGCATTAAATTTGTATAGAACGTTAGAAAACTGTTTTTTAAAGTTCTTTGAGAAAATTTAAATTTCTGTCCACTTTCACACGTGATTTGCTGCAGTCGGTTTAAGGTGGGGATTTAAATGTTTTAAGTTACAACTTGTAATTGCGGGCGCCACTTGTGTAGTGTCTTTATTATTGCTTGTGTTTGGTTTGTTTCTCCCTCATATTTATTTATTTGTTTTTATTGGACTTGCAACACCACAATGTGTGATAAGAAGCAATGATGATACATACGGTGGTCTCCCCTTTTTTTATATTGTCAAATGTAAAAAAGATTGAATGTTGAACATACTTTAATTTGTTGTAATTTGTTAAATTACATTCGTTTGGGGGTGTCAAATTTCTATTGCAGTGACACACACGTTTGGAGGCAACAGTTTTAAGTGTAATTTAATTTTTAAGTGCTTTTCAGTGAGTAGAAAAATTGTAAATTAATTTTTAATGTCACTCAGAGTATTCATTAGAGCGTACCACCTTACAGGCAAGAAAAAAAGTGTGCCATACACCTTCGAAAAAATATTTTTAATTTTTTGTTGGCGTACCTACGGGTCGCCTTTTTAAGTTTTTCGTTATATCTTCGGCATTTACAGTCGAACCTTAAAGTCTTATATATCGATGTTTTTATCTCGAGGAAACCAATGTTGTGCTCTAAGGACTATAGACCTCAAGTATGCCCGTCTAATATTTAGCCACCAGTGCCTCGTTTCTGTAACTTGTGAGAAGTTCTCCCATCGAGAAAAAATTTATAATTATATTTGTTATCCGATCGTTTGTAGGACGATTCATAGAATATTAGTTAAATTATCAGAAATCAATGGGCATGATTAATATTTCAAGGAACAAGGGAAAAATTAACATCAACTTAATTTTTCAACGTACACAGCAGAACAGAGTAGCGCCACTTTTGGAAGCAGTTACACTTCCATCGTCAGTGCTCACGTGTATTTTGCTTATCACCACCTGTCAGGTGGCCTTGTTGAATGTGATTTTAATTCTTATATATACAACTTTTTCGTGAAACCTAATAAAAATACAAAAATATTGATTTTTTTTCTCACTCATCCTGTTTTTCACAGAATGATAAAAAAATTTTCGGTGCGAGAAACTCTCACATTACCCAGCAAAAAAATTTGCTTACTGGTAGTCAAAAAAGTATATGACGATTTAAGTCGTAACTACTTACAATTTGACTCGATAACTACTTATTTTTGTTTGAGAAGTCCAAAAAATAAGGGCTACCCCTTACAAATGTATTTACATTGTCACAGCAATTAAGTAGTTATTATTTGGCTTACCTGAAGCTAAAAAATAAGTAGTTAAATAAACAAATAAAAATAAAAAATTTTTTAAAAATATTTTTTTGCCGAACGTAGGGGTCACTTTTTTTTGAAGCCAATGACAGAGAAAAAAATTGATCTCCTGGATACAAAAACATCGATATATCATACTTTAAGATCCAACAGTAAATGCCGACGATATAACGAAAAACTTAAAACGGCGATCCTTACGTCCCACACTGGGAAAAAGGGCAATTTAGCGGCGGAAAAAATCATATCTTCCAAACGAGTCGTCTGATGCACAAAAAATGAATGGATGAATTAGAGGGAAGGATGTAGGCTACAAGGTGTGTTAAAAGTTAGGTAGCTATTTTAACACAGTGGGCGCTTTATATTGTTATATAAGACCAATTTTACTGATAAAACTTGTTAAACGTCGGAAAGCTTATACCTTCTAAACTAATAGTCTGATCCACAAAAAACGTATGCCTGGAAAGGCTGTGGACTATAACGTATGTAAATAAATTAGATAATTTTAACACAGTGGGCGCTATAAGACCAATTTTAACAATAAAATTCTTATATCTTCCAAACTAATAGTCTGGTCTACAAAAATGTACAGATGGGTTATAGGAATGGATGTAGGCTATAAATTTTGTAAAAATTATACAGCTAATTTTATCACTGTGGGCGCTATATGTTCTCATATATGACCAATTTTAGGGAGGATGTAAGCTTTAAGGTCCATATAAAATTAGTCACCTGTATTAACACAGTGGGCGTTATGTGTTGTTGTATAAGACCAATTTTACCAATATAATTCTTAAGTTTTCGAAAAACCCATATCTTCCAAACTAATAGTTTGATCCCCCAAAAAAATGTAAAGATAGGTTGTAGCCAAGGATTTAGGCTATAATTTCTGTAAAAATTAGACAGCTATTTTTAACAATGTGGACGCTATATTTTGTTATATAAGACCAATTTTACCGATAAAACTCTTTAGTCGTCGGAAAGCTGATATCTTCCAAACTAATAGTCTGATCCACAAAAACGTATTCCTTGAAAGGCTGTAGGCTATAAGGTCTGTAAATAGATGAGCTATTTTTAACACAGTGGGCGCTATATATTGCTATATAGGGCCAATTTTAAAAATTCAAAATGCTTAAAAAATAAAATTCAAAGTGCATTCAAATTTCAAAATGCATTAAAAATTTGTGTTAAAATTGAAAACGACTACTTCATTGGTATTTTAATTTAATAACAAGTGGTTTCGGAAGCAATTCACAACAAAATCATATAGAAGTACAAACAAGTAGGAACATTTTAAAAAGGTGTCTAGTTAGAAAAACTGATGTAAAAGTCGCATACGCACGTCTCCGCAGCTAATTTTTGCAACAATATTTATTACTCTGTAATATCTACATTAAGATTCCACTAAATATTCAGGGACTCTCAGGTATACTTTTTTTATATCTCTACAAAGATTTAGGAAAATAAAAAAAATTCCCTCTGTTTATTTTTCTTCATTCCCATTCAAACCGATGGCAACGCTGGGAAAGTGCACTTTAATATCAGCTTGAGAGTGATTTAATTCTCGTATTCAATTTTCACGAAAAACTTGTATATATAAGAATTAAAATCACATTCAACAGAGCCACCTCACAAGTGGTGATAAGCAAATACACGTGAGCACTGACGATAGAAGTGTAGCGGCTTCCGAAAGTGGCGCTATTCTGTTCTGCTGTGTACGTTGAAAAATTAAGTTGATGTTAATTTTTCCCTTGTTCCTTAGAATATTAATCATACCCAATTCTTTCTGAATATAACGTTACGAACCTTAGCCTAATAATCAATTTAGATTCACAAAGCAAATACGTTCGAAATAATCATATTAATAAACAAAATTTTTTTTCGGATTACCCTTGCAAATATAATTTATGTTAGAAGGTGTACGGCGAATTTTGTTTTTCTGGTACGGTCTAGTTAGTATGCATACATGTTTAATAGAGTGCTTAGAAGCTTCAATTGTATTTTAATATTATTTCAGTAAATTAGTTGCACAGTGATTGCCGATTTAGTTAGTCGTCTGTTAGAGTGGTTTTGATCACTGGGTACCTCCCCATCACCCTCACTTTGCCTTTTGCTTCTATAGACTTTAGTGATTTCTGATAGTTGAGTGATATTTGTCAACTACTTGCTATCTTTACCATCACTGCTCGAAAATTTTTTGAAAATATAAAATTCAAAAATATCAAACTTTAAAATCCAACCCTCGTATGTTATTCAATAGAAATTCATTTAAGGAATTGTGGTACAAAAAAAAGCAGTTTTTCACTTCATTCATTTGTTAATCTTTAAATTGTTTGAACTTGTTTGTACTGGTGCAACTCTTAAAAAAAACAACCACCAAATGTTGGTTTGCTATTTGACTCGACTGTCTGATTGGCTTTCAATTAACCTTGAGAAGCTTTAAATTGTATTAAAAGTACGAAACAGTTGTTGCATTGGATATGCCTGACTGTTGTGGCATTAGTGGCTTTAAGCTTAAAATCTTTTTAATTTTGACCTTTTTTGGCCACAGCAGACTAAACAATAAATACAACGCTCTAGTGCTGACACTTTTTAACCGAGAGTTTCAAGCATATTACAATACATATTCAATTATTTTATTTTTATACGTAATATTTTAATTCAGTATCAAAGACCCAGTCTTTTAAAATGTTGTAATTCTTATTTTGAAATTTTAGACATTTAATTGTTGCCTTTGTTTTGTAATATTAATGACTGCATTTTTTTCATGATTATTTATTTGAAATGTTTGTATGTATGTTTTTGGTATTTGTTGTTCTTAATGTACGTTATTGACATTTGTAACTGTCAAATTATGAAAGTTGAAGTTTTGAGAGATTTCCAAAATTTGTGTTTTATATAGAGGAAAATTGTGATATATGCAAGCTCCTATAACGAATGTAAATGCTTTTAATTAATATCAAGGCGAATTCATATCAGGTGACCTCGATAGGCCAGGTGATTATTTGCGCCCCTTGTAATTTAAACCATCCTCAGTGTCAACACACATTTTTCGGTATATTTTTGACATCCCAAAATATTGGCTCAAAAAAGATTCTCTAAATCGATCATTGTTCATCACACATTGTCAAAACGATTGTGTTGAAATCGATCGGTTTCTATCACATACCTGATTTTTTTACACTCACAATATTATTACAGCAAGGGAATGTATATCAAGAAGTATTCCGTGCATTAATTTTTAAATGAATAATCATTTAAAATTCTAAGCAATATTATTTTTAATTGATTCTTACATTCATTAACAAACTAAGTACACATTAATACGGATTTTCAGTTTCTTTAATATTGTCCGTTGCTCAAAATATTCTGTACATAAAATTAGCTGAAATTGTAGCTTAAAATAAATGAATATTCATTTAAAACTGGTAGTGTAGTGGATAGTGTGCTGGACTACTAACAGGGAGGTTACATGTTCAATTCCCGCCAACACCATTAGTATGTTTTTTTTTTAATTTTTTAATGTTAAAGTTTAACAGTAAGTTTATGTTAACATCGTGCTGTTGGTTTGCATACTATGATTTAGCCGAGTAATTGGTGCGTTAGATTTCAAACCTGAAGGAGCTTTGTTCCATTCCCAGTGAAATTTAAAATAACAAACAGTGAGTAAAAATATAAAATTAATAAAATAATAATTAAAATATACGCAATAATAAGCCTTTAACATGACGTTAGTTCATTTAAAAATAAAACAAAAATCATTTGTTTTTACGAAACTTGGATTTGATTATTTAGCAGTAAAAATAGCAGAAACAAGGGAAACATCTTTTATTTTTACGCAAATTGTGATTCGTGGTTGTGACAGTTAAATTGATCCAAACAAAGAACGTCATTAGTTTTTAACGCTTTTGAGTCAGTTAATTTTTTAACATTTAAAATTTAATAAACTTTTTGTTAAATTTAAATGAAAAATAGGTAGAATTTATTTTTTTATTTTATATTACAATTTATATTAATTTTACGTACAGAATATTTTGAGTGTATTATTAAAATGTGTATTACAAAATAAATTATATAGTATGTACATATATTAAGGTAGATCAATAAGGTTAGTTATCGGCGAATCGACACAACAAAGCAACTTTTTTGTTCAAGCAATTGTCGAAACAAATTAACAAATTTACATTTAAATTTTTTCAATTTATTTAAATAATAAATTTATAAAAAAGCTTGGCAGTTGCTTGAACAGTCAGCTGCGCTAATAGCGCCACCTGTTATAAATTCGCTTTGATGTATATAAAACGGTAAAGAAATAGTTTTGTTTTATTTTTAACCATAAAAACAACAAAAACTGAGTAAATTCAAAAAATTTCCGATTAACTCGAATAATTTTTAACAGTAAAACTCAGTCGAATAACTCGAGCGAAATAAAAGTTTTACTCGATTGTTCGAGTAATCTAAAAACCTCAATTTTGATTATTTGATTAATCGTCGCAAAATGTCGATTTTCAATAAGAAAATTTTAAAAACTTGCACTTTTAGGATGCGTTAATTTCGTCTTCATAATTGACGAGTTTTTCCGATCTCCTGAAATGTACCGATTTGCACATTCCATGCAGTGATGCCAACTTAGTGCTTTTGGCTCTATTAATAGTGCTTTTTGCTGTGTTAAAACGCCAAATTTTTAGCTCTGGTGCTTTACTAAGAAAAAGCACTAACTTGGTGCTTTTTTAATATTCCAGCAGTGCCTTTAGTGCTTTTTACAATTTTCATATCTTACAATTTTTATAAATACAGTAGTTTTGATTTAAATAATGCCTTTTGCTTAAGCGCATTTTTGACTTGTTTAACTGCACAAAATTATGAATTTGTGATACTATTCCTTAAAATTCCATACAAATTCGCTTTAAAGTGCACACACTAAATAATTGTGTTTACGTGCACATTAAGGCAGATAAGTACATTTAAGCTAACATCATTTTTGACTTATGTGCACAAAAAGTCGGTAAAAGTTGATTGTGCAGCTAAATAAAAATTACTCTGTAAAATTACACAACTTCGATTTGGAAAAAGTTAAAGGTTGAATTTCCCGCGGTGGTAGCAAATGATCTTCGCCTTAAACCTGTAAAAGATAATATCGACCACTAAACTTTCTGACAAACAAAGTTATGGTGATCGGACAATTTCGGTTATTTAAAAAAGTATTGAAGGGGCACTATTTAGAAAGAATATATATAAAGATGGGAAACCGTGAGTATTGCTTGTCTCCCATATAAACTTGGTAATATGTATACAAATGTGGATTTTTACATACATTTAATACAACAAACACTCAATAAATTCAGTAAAGTGCGACTTTGGCTCGAACACGAAGGGCTCCGTACGAATACACATACATATATCCCTTTTCGATTTCGCCTTTTTTCATTTTGCCAATTTTTTCGTTTTCCTTTTTTGTTTAATTTTAGTTTTTAATTTTTTTTTGTTGTTTTGGAGTTTTTTTGGTTTTGGCGCTTTTTTTTGTTTTTTGATTTTTTTTTTTCAGTTTGGTCTTGTGTTTTTTTTTTGTTTTAACGTTTTTGACGATATTTTTAGTTTTAGCTATTTATTTAAACTTAGCAATTTTTTCAGTTTTGGCGCTTTTTTCGGTTTTTGGTGATTTTTTTAGTTTTAGCGATTTTTTACTTGTTTTGACTCTTTTTTTCGTTTTAGTGATTTTTTCCATTTTTTGTGATTTTTTTTTTAGTTTTTTGATGATATATTTAGTATTAGCGTTTTTTTTAGGTTTTAGTGCTTTTTTCGTTTTGACGACTTTTTTCGGTTTTTGGCGATCTTTTTAGTTTTGCTGATTTTTTGCGTTTTAGTGATTTTTTTGGTGCTTTTTTTCATTAAGCGCTTTTTCATATAGGCGATTTTTCTTTTTGACATTTTTTAATTTTGGAATTTTTTAGTTTTAGCGTTTTTAAAATTTCAAGAGTTTACGCCTACGGTTTCCAAGATACAGCAAATTGTCCAAATTACATTAACTGATAGAACACCCTTTAATTTTTTTGTTTTAAATATCAGTGTTAATTGCTGTAGTCTATTTTCTACAGACTGCACCAATTAACACTAACTTTGAAAATTTAAAGTGTCTACATTAGTATTTCAACCTTTTTCTTTTCTCGCTTTAGAACACCCTTTAATTTTTAACTGTGATATATTTTACGGTTCCTAAGAAAACAGCCTGTGACAGGCAGACGGGCAGACAGACAGACGGACAGCGTAGCGAAAACAATAGGGCACCTTTACGCTTTTGGTGTATGGAACCATAATAACGTTTAGTGCTTTTTCACGCTTCTTTTATTTCGAAATTACGCTTTTTAGTGCCTTTTTAAAATTGTGTTGTGCTTTTTGCTCCAAAAAAGCTGGCATCACTGATTCCATGGTTGGATATGTTAGGGCCGATATGATCACCTGCTGTAGTATAATCCAACCTTATGGTACCAATTTGGCACCCCAATTATTTGAGTCTTATTTCATATGAAATTAATCTCCAATTTTGAAAATGAAATAAACCCCCAACCAAATGAAATAACGCCCCAAACAGAAATGAAATAGTACCCCAATTTTTTGGGACTTATTTCATATGAAATAGAACCCCAATTTTTAAAATGAAATGAAATCCCCAAAATAATACATTTAAAATTATGCGCCACCATATAAGGCCCAAGGCTTAAGAAATTTCTCCTCTGGGTATGTCGAATAGCGACTCCACTGATTAGAGATTGTCTGATTAGCCGGCATTTAGCCGGGCAAAAGTATATACAACAGAATAAAATAAAAAAAATTAAATTAAATTAAAAATCCGTCGTTGTCAGCCATTTATTCAATCGCCTTCCATTTACGGGCCTAAAACACAGACCAGCCAGCTTAGGCACACGCACACGCACACCAGCCAGCAAAGACATAAAGTCTCGTTTATAGGTCTTATTGCACTCCACCCATTGAGAACATATGATAAAGAATTTCGTTATAAATTTTAGACCCAGCGTTGCCAGAATGATGATTTTATCATATTTTTGATGATTTTTAAACTAAAATATGATTTGATGACTTTCTTTCCCAAAAGATGATTTTTTTTCTCCCAAATGATGATTTTTTTAACTTGCTTGAATACAATTTAAATAAGTATTAAAAAACTTGCGTTTTTTAATTATTTGAATAAATTAATATAATTGTCCATAGCTTTTAACATAAAAGTTTATGGTAATGCATTGTGCCTTACATTTAATTAGCTATGTAAACTTTCTCTGACTAAAGTATTTTGAATTTCGGAATATATTTCTTTATTCTGCGAATTTGGCTAGTTCTTGTAAAGTAAACACTTTTCCGATTTAGCTACTTTTGAGTATAATGCAGGGTACACACTATCGAATTTGTCAGAACTTCATCACCTTTGAATGACAGTGACAAAACTATCATTAATGTTGGGTGCTAAATCCGTCATTCAGGAAAAAAATTTACTGGAAAACATGGAAAGTACGAAAATTGAACGTACTTCGTTGAAAATAATTTATTTTTATTTTTTCATAATATTTTACAACTCCTTGGATGCTTTTGTTTTAACATCATGCATTACACACCCTAATCTTGTTATATACGAAAGACAACGTTCCATTTTATAGGATCATATAAATTCGTTTAAAAAATAATTTTCCGCATTTATGCAAAAATTTTAGCAAACTGTCATTCATGTTCGATAGTGTGTACCCTGGTTAACTATTTTTCGGAATTTTCTTTATTTTTCATTGATTTCTTTAGTTTTTGGGTGCCTCCAAAATATCAAATCATATTGTAATGTTGCGGTTTTAGTAATATGTATATCAAACCAAAGCAACAAAAACATTTATTTTACTTTACAAAAACTTTACATATTTTATACATATGTTTTTGGACAATACCATTTTATAAAATTGGGCTTTTTCGAGATTAAGGAATTTTGTCTATCTTTAAAGTTTTTGGGAAACTCGTGAAAACACAGAGGTTAAAATATATTTGTTTGCAATTGTTGGTGATTTAAAAAAAGGTTTACCGAAAATATCCTAAAATTACATATTGGTTTTAGTGATATCGAACCAATTCAAAGCTTTGTTCTGATGTTAACATGGTTTAGCGAATTTTCAATATTTACTTGAGTTGCGTTTTTCGAGTTTTTCCTAGCTTCTTTATAATTTTGGAAATTTGTTCGTGAAATCGACCATTTTCGAGGTGGAAGTGATTCTGCCGAGTTTATATACATTCTTGCAGTCATGGTTATTTTTAATATACAAATTTTTTTGGTGATTCCTCCCGAATTTAATTCTTTTCCACAAATTTTAACAATTACCTATACATAAAATTTTTAAAAATGTTAGAATATTATTAACTCCCATAACTAGAAAAGAAAATGTAAGGAAATCATACTAACTTATAAGAATGCGTTTTTCTTTTAGTTTCATATAAAAGTTTTATCGTTCAGCTTCGATTTGAATATTTTAGAAATTGCTGATGATTTTTTATATCAAAATATGATTTTTATTTCGTCAAATGATGATTTTCTTCGTAAATCTGCTGGCAACACTGTTTAGACCCATTAGCCAATCATATTTTCCCTTAAGGCTAGCAATTTCTTGGTCATTTACTCTACAATTCAATAAATATCTATACGGGAGACTCAACAGGGAGGCGGAAAAGTAACACTCAGGCAATTAATGCTGCTTAATGTTTTACCTTCTTTGGAAAAGGGATAGTGTAGACGAGACATGTGGTGAACATTTTAAAGAAAGCCCAATAATTTTACAACTCTGCTATTGCACGTTTTGTTAAGTTTAGAGCCTCTGTTGCAGAGCCTCTGATGTTAAGTAGATGCATTAAGTCTCTTAAGCTGTATATGTAGCCATTTTATCAATGCCGGACATGTCAACCTGAGCTTTTCTGGGTTCTACGATATGCAGACTTGCCCGGTAACATAATTGCCAAATCCAATGCTTTAATACATGTAAATGTCTGTGAAAAGCTCTAAATTGCGCAAAAAATGTATACTGCTATTTTTAGCATAAAGAAATGACAAACTATGCAAATTATTATTCATTCTTTCTTGCATTACAAAAAAGTTAATCATGGGAAAAATGTTTTGTGCTTCAGGATGACTGACGACCAAAAGAAAATACTTACAAAAATAAAACATGAATTCCCAAAACACTACAATTGTAATAATTTCCTTATCATTTGACAAATTTAGCAGCAATTGTTTCTTGGTAAAGCAAAAATATCAGAAAAACAAATCGTTTTTCTCATTTCCAACTAAAGCAAAGAACTGTAAAAAAGAACTGAAGTTTAACGTCTCAAAATAATTGATTCTCTTCTGCAAAGCCTTTTTTAGGTCTGGCACAAAATTTCTTGTTACGAGTATTAAGCTGAAAAATCTACTAAAGTCATTCATGCAAATTTTAAATTCAATTAAACCATCATCGCTGTGTGATGTTCATCATAATTTTATTTATGTAATTATCCCAGCAAAAACTTTTTGTCATTTTTGTAGTCGGTAGTACTTTATCAATGGGTTACAAAGTAATGAATAAAATAAGTAGACAACCACTTTTAAAGTCAACATGTGTTTGTATATGAAAACTAATGTTTGTCGCTTAAACTTATAAGTCAACAAAAGCTGAGTGGGTAAAGTACTTGTCTGACCCAGCACAGACAGTTTCGTATTCCAGCTGGGTCAAAAAAAAATTGAATTGAAAAAATATAAATAAAACATAATGTGTATAATTTTTTTTAAATTTTAATTTGATTATTTGACTACTTACTTTTTATATTCAAGTAAGCCAAATAATAACTAGTTAATTGCTGTGACAATGTAAACACATTTGTAGTTATCGACTCAAATTGTAAGTAGTTACGACTTAAATCCTCATATACTTTTTTGCCTACCAGTAAGCAAAGTTTTTGCTGAGTATAAGCTAATCGGGTATTATTGAGCAATTTTTGTTTGTAGCTGTTGTCATGATGGGAAAATAATTTCATTATTAAATTTCAATCAATACCTTTTTAACGAGATTGCTGTTTTCCACGAATATAATGTTGTGTCTTATATTGTTGATCTTCTTTTTGCTCTATGTGTAGCCTGCAGCTGTAAAGAAGGCTAGGAAATTAAATTAAGAAGTTTCTTAAAAAATTTTTTTTATTATTTTGTAAGGTTGTGACAACCTTACAAATTGTATTATGCTAAAAGGAGAATATGCTGAAAAAATTACACATTTGCTGTCTAATTTATAATAGTTATGAAAGTTTTATTAAAAAATTTGTGCGGAGTTTTTTGCTTTTTTACGCTCTGACTAGCGCATTTTTTTCGTTTTATCAACTTTATCGAGTTTTGTCGTTATGTTTTTTTTTGTTTTAGCGATTTTTCCACATTTTGGCGATTATCTCACCTAGCACGAAAAGTGATAAAATGGCAAGCCTGCCACATATAACGAAGTTTAAACTTTAAAGCCTCCTTAGCTGACTAAAGGTGGTTTTAGACTATCTGTGTTTTACATCTGACTTGTCAGTTTTGCGACCCACATGTAACTTTGCGTGTCTGTCAAAATTGTCTTTTTACAGGCGATTTTTAATCTTTGCTTTCACACGTGCATGCATAATCACATCTGACATAACCTCTAAGTGACGCCAACACATACTTGTTAATTCAAAACAGCTGATGTCAGATGGAAATAGAACACGATCTAATTGAAAATATTGTCACCTGATTTTGGTTCTGTAAATTTCAGATGACAATGTTTCAAATATAGCTTTTGCAGTGGGAAATTTGACTAGTCAGATGTAACGCACAGATAGTATAAAACCACATTAATAAAGCACTATGCCTTGTTTATCTTATTTTCTTTGAATTTAATTTCTAACGTTTTCTTTTAATACATTTATCATCATATTTTTTTTACACACAAAAAAGAAAACAAAAAAGCAACAAACAATGTTGCATGTTGAAATTGGCTTCGTTTTTTTTTCAACTGCCTCAAATTTAACTTTTAGTTGGTAACATGCCACAGTGTTGTTTAGTATTTAATAAATATATTTTACAAAAATAATAGTGAAAACATAATCGCTGCTAATCGTGCTCATATTAATAATTTGCATAATTTTCTCTCTCCCTCTCCTTCCCACTCGCTTTTCTCAACAATTTATTTCATGTTTTATCGTGTGAAAAATGTATTAAAACCGTAAAACAATTACTAACCTAATTAATCAATGGTTTATTAAATGTTTTTATTATAAATGCTTTAGTTAGTATAAATAAATAAATAATAATTTCTCTTTTTGTTTTCTTGTTTGTTTTTTGTATTTTTACAGGCGTTTAGTAAAAAATTATCAGCCCAAAAAGAAGGCAGAAGAAGAAGATAATGAGTAAGTATTTTGCGGTAATTTTTAAATTTATATTTTTTAATTAGTAAATTTATTTATTATCAAATTAAGTGATTTCTATTGATATAGAAGTTATGTTATATTGAGCTTTGTTTTGATAATAACCAGCCCCCTTATTCCGTAATTCGCTAAAGCTAAAGCTAAATCTCGATCGCTAAAATGCTGAACAAACACAAAATTAAACATTTTTGGCGACGACATAAAACACTAAAAATTCGGCGGATGAAATTTTCAAGACATTGCGTAATTTAGCAATAGACGTTGAAAAATTGTATTCGTGCCCCAAAAGTTGATAAATCGGCTTCATAGATTTTTAGCGATAGAGATTTAGCTTTAGCGAGGTACAGAATAAGGGTGTAGGGCTCCGACTTTCATGCAACTAAAAATGAAAAATATGCGCAAAAATATGCATTTACCTACGAAGAAAGCACCACAACTAAAATAATATGAAAATATTTTTTTTTTAATTTTTTATTATTATTGGAGAAAAAACACAAAACAAACATAATTCGGCATATTATTTAATGCAACCGAACTTTAGTTGCGTTGCCAGCCGGCAACTGAAAATAAATGTTTGCCAGAAAGACACTAAATAGGAACTGAAATTGGCAGCTCTTAATTGCCAGTTGCCATCAGTAGTATGATTTTCAGCAAGTGGCAATCCAACATAGGCTCGGTTGTCATCCATAATCGGCCTATTAATATTTTTTTTTTTAAATTGAGAAATGTGCATTAAAAAATTTTTATTGCTCCAAAAATATGCATTTATTGCCGAAATATGCAAAAATATGCACTTACCACCAAAATATGCAACTACATGAAATTTTATGATTCGTATAGATAATTAGTCAATGCCTCTTTATCTATCACCACAAAAAACATGCATTTGCACGAAAGTCCGAACCCTGCTAATAACTAATATAACACTGTACAACAAACATTGGCGTAGCTAGAGATTTTTCCTGGGGGAACTAAGGCCTGCATTAAGTCCATACATTTTGCTTATAATATCAAAATTACTCTAATATTTTGAACTTCTTTGGGAGGAGGTAAAGCGATTCGGGAGGTGGCTGACCTCCCCCAGGAAGGGCTTAGCTATGCCAATGACATTAAAATCAAAATTTTTTTAAAACAACGATGCTCTGATAGAGGGCACAAAAAAAATATATACGTTTATCGGCATTTTGAAAGTTTACATCTGGGACTAGTTTTAGGGGTAGTAAAACCTCCCCTTGGGAATAGGAAATCTTGAAATTCTTACGTTTAGAGTATAAGAAGTGTTGAGCGCTTTTATGTAAAACACTACAAGAAAAATTTTTGCGGAACATTTTAAACCTCTAACTCTTCCTTGCTGGGATACGAATCCGGGCTTCACGGACGTTAAGCATGCTCTCTATAACCGAGCCATATCCCGGTTATTTTTTAATGAAATAAAACTTGTTTTAAGTAGTTGTGGGAAAGAAATACATACAACGAAATATTACATTAAGTTAATGACAAATGTTATTGAAATATTTTTTTTCAAAAACATTGTTTTATTGAACATAATTCTTGTCTATTTTGTGACACCGTGTGACACCAGTATTGAGGAATGAACAAGCGGGCTGTAGACCTCATAAATCCTGTACTGACCAGCCTCAACAGCTGTCAACAGCATCTGGGTTATAACGGAGCAATCGGTCGAATGGCGCTCCTCACTATATAGCTCTGTTTTGTCGATTTGAAAACGCATTTGACACTTTAGATCACAATGTCATATGGAATGCGCTAATATGCAAAGGTGTTCCAATGAAACTTATTGCGCTCATTAAAAGTTTATATTATCAAGCAAGCTGCCGAATCCTACATGAAGGTAAATTGAGCAACCAAATAACCGTTTGTATTGGTGAATGCCAAGGATGTGTCTCATCGCCACTTCTCTTTAACATTGTACTCGATAGTATTATGGCAAAGGCAATGAATGCCTGGAGTTAGAGTTATCAGATGGGGTCTGAATGGAAATTTGAGCGATTTAGATTACGCAGCAAGCACAGTGGGGGATTTCGAAAAAATGGAAATAAATCTGCAGTTTCTAAACGCTTATGAAATTTCATACGGCATTTAAAGAAGTGCTGCTGAGCTTAAGTTTGGAGTTTCGAGGGAGTTTATATCTCTAAAGGGGACGGAGCCACAAAACCCCAAAATGGGCTATCTCGGGCTTCTGAAAAATGTAAACCTACGCCAAGCTGATGTTTTTGATCTGGTAAAAAAAGAGCTTTTGCACGTAGATTCTCCTGTCTAAGAGCTAAAAAAGTCTACTAAATTTATGGGTTTCCGCTTACAGTTTAGGAGATATTCGACTAAAAAAATTAATATTTTAACTTTTTTACCGACCTTGGTCCACGGTTTTGCTAATGGGGAAGTCAAATCTTTCCGATTTGGAAAAAGTTTTTTCCCTTGATTACTAACAAAATTATTAATATTCTGACAAAATTTTGTTCCAAAATAGCTACTCAGTCACAAGTTTATACGCAGTTTATATTCAAATTTTGAAAAAAGTCGATTTTCAATATCTTTGCTGAAAAAAGTGCATTAATTATTTCGTAATTATAAAATTTTCTTGCAATAATATTTACCCCATATTTATACCTATTTGAAAGGTAATATACTATAAAGCAGATCACTGCAAAGCGATCTGCTAGAGCGTTTCAAAATATACTATTTTTGTTGCAAATATCAGTTTTAAGGAGCATTTTCTCCCTTTCTTCCCTCTAAAATTTTCTTTGTCTAATTGCACTATAAATTTGTGTATGCGATATTTGTATGTGTTATGCTACATTCGATATTCCATACAGCACTTTGGCGAAAATAAAGTTTTGGCTCTCTTTATGAACTCATTTTAAACTTATTTTTGAAGCGCCAATATTTAAACCCTATAATTTAAACACCCACAACTCTTATGTCAATTCAAAAAAAAAAAAAAAAAAGAAGTGGTCTAATATAAAATAAAACAGCACACATCGTTAATAATATTTTCTTCACGTGTCAGCACGTAAACACTTTCATAAAAGCCTACGTAAAAAATCTTTAAAAAGTGTGAAAAAAGTATTTAAGTATTTAACTTAACATCATTCAACTTTAATGAGTTCAATAAATGAGTGACTGATAAGTTACTGGTCAATTTCGAATATGTCAGGCATGGAAAACGGAAATTTTTAAAGAGATCTATCTAAGGTGATCGATTATTCGACATTTTCCAGAAACCGGTTTACGAATATTTCGAGACTTTTTTAAATTAAAAAAAAACCGGTTACGGTTTTTAAAATTCAGAAAAAAACGGTCAAATGAGGTTTTTTTATTGAGGAAACTGTTATAAAAAAGTTCTAGTTTTAATTTGCTTTATTAGAAAAAAGGAACTCAATAGCTCATGTAAATACTATCCGCACAAAAACATAGCTGTGAAAATAATGCCAAGTTCCTATCCAAAAATTTCGGCCGTTAAAAGTACTGAGATAAAAATGAGCATCTAGTTCTTGACAGGTACGATACTATCTCATTTCTAGGCAACCTGCTAACTTGGCAATATTTTTCCCATAATTCTTCCCAATATTGGATGTAAGAAAATATTGCCAAATTAGCAGGTTGCCTAAAAATGAAACAGTGCTGTACATATTAATTCAAAGCTTTTATTTGGTACAATACTAGAGCTTCTACGCGGGAAAAAATTGCCGGAATTTCCCGGGAATTCTTATTTCCCGTTTCCCGCGAATGCGAAAAGTCCGGGAAATTAGAAACCCTATACAATGCCCATCGATATAATTTCCCATAATTTCCGAATTGCCAATTATAGTGCCCCTTACTAAAAAGAACACTTCCAGTATTTACCAATCAAAATCCGAAAAATATTTAGCCCACACATATAAGAGAAACCCTAGTCCACAGATTTACATATTTTCTCCTTGTTTATTTCTTGACATTCACATAACTAAAGAGTCAAATAGACTACGCAAGCGACCAGCCAAACATGGTATAACTTTACTTTTGTACAAGCCTGTTTTGTAATATATGGCGGTGTTTTTTCGTGTTTGACAAACGCCTTAGCAGGACGTTTGAAGAAAAATAAAAAATTTAGATATTTTGACTGTCATATTGAATTTGTGGCAAGTTGCTTATGTAGTTTGTTGTGAAATTGCTTCATATGCAACAAAATTTCCATAGAGTGAGGTCGTCGTGGAAAATTTAAATTAGTGATTAAAGGGAAAAATCTATACTTGTACGAGCTAGTTTTGTGTAGTCTGTGTGTAAATGAAAAAAATATGTTTGGCAAGCCGATTCCAAAGCTTATTTTGCCCTTAAAGCTCAGTATTCACGGTCAAAATGCATGACACAAGCATCGTGTACGTGTGGTTTCTATGATAAGTTAAACTCAAAGCATCTCATAATCCACCAAATGTCAAACTGGAAATAAAAATATTTTTTATGTACAGAGTTTGAAAGCTCTAAGTATGAAACACTACTATATGAGTTTACCTTGTTATTGTCTTTCTATTACGAAAATACACATGCAAGCGAAAAATTAAAAAATTTTGATTTTGATTCAAGCATCGTCGGTGTGACGCATACAGCAAAATTTCACTAGTACTACTATAAAGCAGGTCATGCATTTTGACCGTGGATACTGCGCTTAAAACAACAAGCATTTTTTTGTCTACGATGGATGTCATACTCCATATAAAATATGGAGTTTGACGTCCATTCTACATCACAAGGGCAATTTAGTTCGCCCCCTCCTACCACCTTATAAAATTAATTCGCCTTAATTTGATGTTTCAATAAATGTTGTTGAAAAAAATCAACAGTGAAAGTTCGTCTAAGTTTTAATATAGTAAAAACTAATAAAATATACAAATCGAAAAGTATTCGATTTGGCCGGTTTTTTAATAATAAAAAAACCGGACTATTCGACTTTCGAAAAATCAACATTTTGAAAAAAACCGACAAACGTGTGGCGGAAAAAACCGGTTTAAAACCCAGTTGAAAACCCGAATCGATCACCATAGATCTATCCCAGCTTATACCATTTTTCATGTGATGAAAATGAAAAATGCATTTTTTTGTGCAAAATCTAAAAATTTTTATTTATCCAAAGCTATTTAATTATTTTGGCTTCAGTTCGTTCAATTTAATCTTTCAATTAAATTATTTTTATTTAGAAAGAAATTCTAAAGCATGTAAAAAATAATGGAAAAGACAAATAAAATTTGGCTGCACAGAAGCTTGAACTTACATCATCATGATGTTACTTCTCATCGGAATTCTTGTTCGCCTAAACGTCGAAAACTTGCCACTTTTATTACCAAATCATGAAGCTATGAGTATTTAAAAAAAATAAACTATTTATCCATGAAAATCCATTACATGAAATAAAAAGTTTTAAAACCTCTTTCACTCACTCACTCACCTGTTTCCAGATCTCACCGACTTTAATTATATTTTTTCATCAGCAAATATGTTTTTACTATTGATTTCCATTTCAAGTGTAAAGCAAACACTTGAAAGCAAATGAAAATTTTTTATTAAATGAAGTAGAACGTCATCATCGGCCAATATAGATTATGGTCGATTATTGCGAGTGAGTGAGTGAATGAGTGATTGAAAGAATGCGTATTAAAATAATTTAAATAAATTATGTAGAGACATGATGTCACCTATATGACGCCAAATGGCTACAATTATGAATTCATAAGTACATTTAGCAAATATTTTTTTAATGGTTTAATAGCAAATGGTCAGACGCACATAAATATTGGCTAAAATCGTGGCGGCGCTTATGCTAGTGGTTGTCTGAACACACAAGTATTTTTTTGCAAGTAGAATATGGGCAAAAGTATTTTTGTTTCTAGTTTGTTTGTAATATGTAGTTATTTTTTTGTTTTTCATATGAAATTCTATAAGGGGCTTAAAACAAGTTTTATGGCAGCAAAACACGTTATATCCTTTTAAAGCATGATAACACTGCGCAACAAAATTAAATACTTTTTATGACTAGTGATAACAACCATATTTTCTTTATTAATAAATTCCTCTATTTACAAAAATTTACGCAATTTTAACTTCAGGCATATTCATAGTGACAATTTTAATTAAAAAAACTAGTAACGATACAAACAACTTAAATTTAGGTGCCTACTTAAAATTCACTTCTATTCTAGGTCGATTTCTCGAAAGTTGATAAGTTCACTCTAAAACATTACTTCAAATTTACGATCATATATTGTCTAAATTTGTGATGAAAATTTCTCCTTATCTAAAATTACATTGATTTTGTAGGTATTTTATTAAAGAAAAAAACCTTTCAAATTAAACATATTTAGTCCAAGTGGAAAAAATTTAACATAAAATATAATACGGCTATGGTTGAATGGTAGATACGGCAGACTATCAGTCAGGAGGTCGCGGTTCCAATCGCTGTTTTTAGTAAAAACATTTTGTTCAAAAATAATGCGTGTGTAATTTTAGGTCGATAATAATCTGTAAAGTGTTGCCGACTATTGTCCACCTAATTTTCAACAAAAGTGTTTTAGAGTGTAGCTTAAAAAAATGGCCCTACGGTCAAAAAAATGACGATACCTTTTTTGCATGATTGATAAAAGCCTTTTTAGACTTTTCTGCAGAAACACCCATGGTCTTGGCAGGAGTCGAACATGCAACCTCCCGGTAAGTAATCTAGAGCACTATCCACTACACTACGGGGGTAACCGATAGAATTTACACGCCATTGGAAGGTCCTTCAAGGTCTTAGAGAGGCAAAACGATTCATTTCGTTATGATAAAAGAAATTCCAAAAATTACTGTTAATGGACAAACATATTTTATATTACTAACCGGACATTATCTGACACTGTGGTCTCAGACGACACATCATTGGTAATTCTGAGACCCAACTATGTCGAAGCACATTCTCTGTAACTGTCCGGTGGCAGTAGCGCGCAGAATGAAGTTCCTTGGAGATATCTTGATAACTCCAGGTGAAGTATACAATATCTCACCGTGTAAAATAATTGCCTTTATTCTTCACTGAACACTTGGGCTGCACAAAAGATCTTTTGGGTCGCCTTGCCTATAGAATTTATATATTCTTCCCTCTGTTAATAAATGTTTAAATTAAAATGTATTTTGGCATTGAACTATTATTTTTATGATTACTTTTTTGCCATAAAATTTTGATGCTGGGCATCGTTAAGCACCAATAAAAATGAATGCAGAAAAAACACATTATTATATTTCTTATCTTATTTTATAGCTTAATTTAAATTAATTGATTTTTAAATGACTCAAAGCATGAACAACAAAAGAAAAAGCTACACAAAAATATTAATTACTTTTGTTTTCTATTTCACTTTAGATTTACATCGTGGCAAGCTTTCCGCAAAGTACTCAATGAAATCAGTGATTTAGCAGGACAACGGGAAGTGGTAGCGGAATCCCTACAATTACAAATAATACAAGGCATTACACTGCTCTCCAAAACTTTAAGAGAAGAAAGAAAAGTGAGCTAAATTTAAATTACAACAAAAAATGTTTTTATTATCTAACTGTTATAATATTTTCCCCACAGAAATGTCTTTCAACTGGTACATATTTACAGCAAAACCTCACCACACAATTGGCCTCATTGGAACGGGCCAAACGTAACTATGAAAAAGCCTATCGTGATTCAGAAAAAGCGGTGGAGAATTATAAAAAAGCCGATATGGACTTAAATCTAAGTCGAGCCGAAGTGGAACGTTATAAAAATATAATGACAGCAAAAATTCAACAATCGGACGATGCAAAAAATGAATATGCCAATCAATTGCAAAAAACAAATAATTTACAGCAACAACATTACAATGAACTATTGCCAGAGGTAGGAGTTCAATAAGTGATAAAGGATTGCTTAGTTAGAATCGATCGTACTTTAGAAAATGATTATTTTTTATTTAGCAATTTTTAAAATTCGAATTTTAATTGAAACTTTTGTGGGTGTAATTCTTGTGATATATTGAACTAAAATAGAAGTTTTGTAATGTTTAGTCAAATTTAGACCTTATAATTGGTTTTAACTTAGTTTCTAGATTATCTTCGAAAATTCGAAATTATGTTCGAAATTTCGAACATGCCTAAAAACTAATATTTTGTTTTACAGCATACATATTTACATTTCTCTGTCAATTCTAATATTAAATGGATGCTCATCCACATTTCGAAAATTAAAATTGTTGCTCTAAGCATACAATTTTAGTTATACGCACAAAATTAATATATTTTAATTAATTAAATCTAAACTCTAAAAACTTTGTGTAGTATATTTGTACATGTTTTATGTCTATTGTATGTAATTTTTAAGAATGTTCGAATTTTTGAATTGAAGTTGAATTTAAATTTAAAGCTATATACTTAACAAATCTTTTATTCATGCAAAAAGGACTAAAATTTTTTACATTTACGAGATATCTTTTTTTTTTGTCAATCGCAATTTCATATGAATATTCGCATAAAAAATATTAGTTTTTATGTTAGTTGGACATAAAAAATGTTCCTTGTGTACATGAGCTTAATTTCAGATTTTCCAAATTTGAAAAAAATAAATGTTTACTTGAATGCCAACAAAAATTAATATTAAAAAGGAAACTTTTCAAAATAGAAATTGTTTAACAACGTTCGAAATTTCGAATTGAAACAGAAATTCAACTTTTGAAGCTTTAACTAAAAAAATTGAATTTTTTGCACTAAAACAGTAACATATTTCTACTTCTAGTATATTCGAAAATTCAAAATTAATAAAAATTGATTTGGGATTTTTTAAATTAAAAAATATATATTTTCACTTGAATTGACACCAAAAATTAATATTAAAATGCAAAATTGCAAAAAAGAACGATTTAGCAATGATCGAATTTTCGAACTGAAACAGAATATCAACTTTAAAGCTTAACTTAAAACAAATCTCATTATTTTTACTAAAACTATTTTTTTTTAACTTTTGCTATGTTCGAAAATTAAAAATTAATACAACTTGAGTTAAAATTTTCGATATTTGAAGAAATAAATAAAATTAAAACTCTAAAATTCAAAAATAAAAAATTTGGACCATGTTCGAAACTTTGAACTGAAACTGAATTTAAATTTTAAAGCTTCCTTAAATTAAAACAAATCTCATTATCATTTACTAAAACATTTTTAATTTTTACCATTTTCGAAAATTCAAAATTAATACAACTTGAGTTCGAATTTTCGATATTTGAAGAAAGAAATAAATTTTCACTTGAAAATTTAATACTAAAACGCTAAAATTCAAAAATAAAAAAATTAGGACCTTGCTCGAAATTTTGAACTGAAATAGAATTTCAACTTTAAAGCCTTTATTTAAAAATCTCATTACGTATTTTAACTAAAAGTGTAAAAATGTTTAACTTCTAATATGTTCTAAAATTTAACATTTATGGAACTTGGCTTCAAATTTTCAACATTTGCAACAAAAAAGTTCATTTTCACCTGAAGTTCAAAAATTCAAAATTATTTTAAAAATTCGCAAATAGTTAATTTTATCGAACTTATACAACGACGCAATAAAAGCTATCGATTTTGCTATTTAACAACCATTTTAGACGGCATTTACTATCGTACAGTCAGCTACAGGCGCAGATCCAACTAACGCTTTTGGGAGTTGATATTTTAGAAACACAATAGAAATGAGGTATATATTGCTAGTTTTTGGAGGGGAAATATCCCTTTTCTCTCTCCCCTGGATCAGCGCCTGGTCAACTATGTTGACTAGCATTTTTGTTTTGTTGACTAGGTTTTAGGATTTTTTTAGATTTTTGTTAATTTTAATTGAGTTTTTAATTGAATTTTAATTGCAGGTCTTCAATCGCCTGCAAGAATTGGACGAAAAACGTACACGTGGCATACGAGAATTCATCATAGGAGCTGCAAATGTAGAATCTTCTGTAGCTCCTATAATAGCCCGATGTTTGGAGGGCATTGTTAAGGCCGGCGAAGCGATAAACGAAAAAGAGGATTCTTACAAAGTTATAGAAAGGTTCTAAAATTGTATTGTGATTTTAAAAAGGAAATTATAATTAAAACTTTCTTTTATATTCGAACAGGTATCAGTCTGGCTTTACACCACCACAAGATATACCATTTGAAGATTTATCGAAACAAGATACCCTCGATTCATCACAGGACTCCCACTATAATCATACGGTACAATCGAGTCATTTAACAGTTAAGGGTACGATAAGTGCCAATAAACTTAAAAAACGTGTGGGCATATTTAATATATTTGGTAGTAATAAGGTAAGATTCCTTTCATATTAAGCGTAAAAGTGGCCGTAAAAGTCCATATACATAATTGAGTTTTTGATTAAAAATCTATTAATTTTTGGGACTTTTATGAGCCTGAAATTATTATTTCTAAATTTTTAAATGTTTATTTTTTTTAAGTAGTTAGTAAATGTGTTTTTTTATTATTTAAGTTTTATTACAAAATGTTTGTGAATTATTTGGCTTTATTTCTCTATAAGTCTTTATGTATTTTTAAGTACATTTTTTCATATTCTTTATATACTCATCAAGTCTTCTTTTTTTCTTCTTTATTTGTCTCTTTCTTTTACTTTAAAACAATATTATCATTGTTTTATTTTATAATTTTCTACATAAAAATTACTTTCGATGTTATTTCGAATTTACAAATTGCTCTCGATTTGTTTAAACAAAAATACACACAACCACAAACTATACAAATATATTTATCTGCGAATGATTGTGCAATATCAAATCCATTTTATTAAATACATAAACTATTTCTGCTTTAAAAATAATGTAAGTACAAAATGTCCTCTCATAATAAAAAGCCCTTTGTGGTATGTTATTGTCTCACATTTTTTTTGTCTCTACCCCAATCAATCCTACCCTTGTCTCGGTTCCCCTTCTTGTCCATTAATTCGAACTTCAAATCGGCTTTCATTTTCATATTTGTGTTAATCCTAAAAACTTATTTGTTAAATGTTTATTTTCATATTTCTATTTGTATTAAGAGTTTTACTTAATAAAAGATAAAAAAAATAATTTCGTTCATTTGAAACATTTTCTTTAATTAATTTTTTCTCTCTCTCTGTTTCTTAATCAATTCGTTTTTTTCCAAAATTCTTGTTACTCACATAAAAATACATGTCTCATCCATAACAATTTGTTTTGCATTTTTTACTTGTTTAAAAATTGTTTTGTTTAATGTCTTTTAATTTTAACAACAACAATAATAAAATGTTTGTGGGGATTTTATTAACAATTTTCTTTTTTGGATCTTTTAAAATAAGTTTGCCAGTTTTTTTTAATATTTTAATTTTAGTTTCATATATATTTAATTATTTGTGTATGGCTTTGTTTAGCTTTAATTTAAAAAATATATATTACACTGCCTGTTCGCCGATGTCGGAGGAGTTATTTATATCTTTCGCACAATTACATTTAAAACAAAAACAAAATTTTTGAATTTGTTTTTGCTTTAAATGTAATTGTGCGAAAGAAAGAACTGCTTCGACATCGGCGAACAGGCAGACAGTTTGTCAAACAAATGTTTTCAAAGTAAGACTTTTATTTAAAACTTTTTTTATAATAAACTTTTCTGAAATTAGTATTATATTGATTCATAAAAGGTAAAACTTCCAAAAAAATCTTTCTTTGAAAACATTTGTGTGTTGAACGAACGGTTCATATAAAATCTGCGTTGTATATGTATATATTAGCATATTTTTCTTCTTATTCTTTATACCCTTCAACAATATAGTATTCATATTTCGTCCCGTATATGTTTTGGATCCTTATTGGGATATTTTACTTTACAATTTCTTTTGTCCGCAAAGAGTTTGAAATTCATTCCAGGTAGCTTGATAGTCACATACGATAAAAACCGAAAATCGTAAATTTTCCAAAATGTTAACACTTCATCATGCTTAATCATGCATGCAAAGTTTCATATGAATCGGTTTTATATTAGTAGTCGAAAAAATATTAATTTTGAATGAACGTGCACTGTCCACTTTCCTTATCATAATCTTGGATTGCTACAGGAATTCGCTGAGTGTCTTGTTGGCTGAACTGGTTAACCCGTTGGCTACAAAGCAAAAATTATGCTTGAGGTCTTGGGTTAGAGACTAGTTTCAAGCAAATCATTAACATCATGAATTTTTCTGATGTGTCATTGCGTTAGTTGTTGGAATGTTTAAGTGATGAAGCCATAGCACCAGCGATCACTTAACAATACCATCAGCAATTAATACTGACATCGCGACCTTAGTATTGTTTTGGCCCACCGACCATTTAAAAAAAATTTAGTTAAGTATGGGGTATATATGTATATTTTGAATACCCTCTTTCAGAATCCAAAAACTGTTTCGCGAAATTGTTCCTGGTTTCTGAGATATCAAGCATTCATTGTGCTCGATATCATCATTTTTGATCAATTTTTTGTAAAAAAAAAATTTTTTTTTCAAATAAAAATTAGAAATCAAGTAAAATATCAAGTTTCATCAATATTAACTTTTTATTTCATGTAAATATCTTTTCTAATAACATTTATATGCTTATTTTCAATAAAAAGTAGAAAATTTCATCTCAATAACAAGTTACTCAATACACAGCAGTTAGTATACACATGGATCAACAAAAGCTACTTTTTACAAATAAAATAAAAAAAGTGGCTAATCGGATTGATGAAAGTTAACAAAAATGTACATTTTTCATCCAAACATATGCCGGAAGCAGTGGTGAGAATACAAAAAAATTCTATCAGATATATTTTGAAAAAACTTTATGTAAATTTTTTTTGGTGCTTTTCTGCATTCCGACTTTTTGGCATATGGGCATAATACTAAGGTCGCGATATATGTATGTATGTACTAGTGCACAACTCCCCCCTTTGTCGGCAATGCTAGCAAAATCGTCTGCGTAGGAAACCAATTAATAAAATGGCTACACATGCAGCTTATGATGTTTATTTGTCGAGTTATGAGGTGCGAAAGTTTTTTTTTAAATTATTGTTTCGAATTAGAAAAAATTAAATAAAAAAAGTAAAATAAGTGATTATTATAGTAAATCGTCTGATCTTTAAAAAAAAATAAAATATTTAATTAAAAATTTTTTTTTATCAAATTATTTTTTGATCAAAACCGGAAAGACCAATTGAAATTAAAAGTTGTCTAACTTCCACATGTTTTTTATTTTTTATTTTTACCAAAATTAGCCTAGGGTGTCCTCATTATACTGCAAAAATTTGATAATGGGCTCTCCAAAAGTATAAAAGTTATGCAAATTTCTTTACATGAACCCCACCTTTTGGTCATTGTTGTAGAGAATCGGTATAAGAAATCGTGTAAACCTTACTTTTTAAGTATTAGGTGTGTTCAGTAAATTTATGTAAAATTGCACGGGAAATAATTTCATTGAATATTTTAACCCTTTAGCGCTTCGCTGTATGGGTCTTTTTTGACCCTATCTTAAAAAGGGGCAAAAAAGTCCCCTTCGGCGGTGAGATAGCGGGATAAAATATCATACTAAAAAATTTCGCACAAAATTTTATTTTAACTCTTAGAAGACAATAAATTTCTAAATTCAACTGGATGGAACGCCAAAAATCATTATTTTTTAAATTAAAATTTGAAAAATTGATATTTAAAACGTAAATAGAAATACTGCCCTGCTATGTCCATGTGAAATTTTGTTCCGATAGAACTATCGGTTTAGAAATGCCTGATTTATGTTCCATATATTTTGATTCTGCCCCACTGTGCCTTGTAGCTCACCGTGTGTTTCAACAGGGTGGTCCAAGTTTCATCATTCTTATAGCTTAGGTCCTTCGCTATGATTTTTACATACATCGTTTTGTAATCGGATAGCAAGTTTCAAAGATACAGCCTTATTACCCTTTCTTCCAACAGTGGACACAGTGGTTCGGCGAAAATATAGAAAACAGTTTTATTACTCCAAAAATCTACGGATTCTCTATCGCTTTAAGCTTGATATTAGCAAGATGTTCCAGGTCAAGCGTATCATATTTTTTCTTTAGTACTTTATACATTGAAAATTATTATTATGTTCTTACCCTGCAGACAAAATGACTAGTATGTGTTTAGAAATATAGTAGTTGCTTTTTAACTCAGACTAGTTGCCTATCTGTCCTTTTTTCATATATCGATTTTAACATTAGGTTGTCATAGGAGCACAACTACATCATTTGTATACAGTTATATCCCAGTTGGAATACCAGTTATTATAAAGTAGTGCTCTTACTAGTTTTTTTTTTTATTTATCGTTTTGTATTTCTTAAAAAAAACTTTGACTCAACCGCGGTACGAACACACATTCCTCATATTTCAAAGCAAGTACTCTACCCACTTTCTACTTTCGAGCCACTTTCTACTTGAATTTTTCAAGAGTTAAAAATATGTTTTATGTATAAGTTGTATACTGGAAAATTGTTCCTTTTTTGACTAGTATCGTTACTAGTCTCGAAATTGAAAACAGTTCGGTCTTGATACATAAGGCTATTAAAAACTTACTGGTTTTTTTCGAAACGACGGACTGTTTAGTTTCTGCATCCACATTTTCTGTTACGTTGTAATTTATTTGATCGAACGTTGTTATGTATCTACTTGTATGTAGTTTTATTACTTTAAAGCTTACAGATAATTTAAATTCAAATATTTTGTATTTTTAAGTTAATTTATTTTTTAGTTCTTATATTTTTTGTAATAGCTGTGTTTGCGTACCTGATAATTTGTTAAAATTTGTCCAACTTATTACTGAATTTACTAGATTGCATTCGTTTACACTATTTAGCAAAGTACGCAAACACACTTCATATCACAAACATTTGCTTTTTTTATACATTAAGTTCTCTCATTACGATATACACAAACAACTAATGATTTTTTGTTTTTATCATCAACTCTACTCTCGAAACATTCATCTCGATTAAAAATCATCAAAAAATCACAAAAACACTCTCTCTACACACTTCCAACACAACTGAAAAATTTGATTTTTTTTTATAAAATTCGAAAAACAAATTTATTCAAAATTTAAAACTTTCGAAAAATTTTGTTTGAAAAAAATCTTTGAAAAAAATGTGATACAATTTCAAAAACTCTCTCTGTCACAGCAACAGAAGATTATTGAAGCCTGTATCACAATGAAGGTATGAATGCAAATAATTTTATATAAAAAAGTAACAATTTAAAATACAACTAAATTAAATTTTAACTCAAGCAATATAAAGAATGTAAATTTGTTTTTTAATTAATAAGTAAAATTAACACCCGTGTTCTGAACTTTGTGACAAAAACAAAACTTATAGCAAAATTAATTTTTGAAAATATTTTCATGGAAAATACTAATTTTCTTTGAACATTTCGTGACAATATTTTTAAAAATACTAAAATTAAACAACAAGTTGTTATATATTGTTATACGGCCCTGTTTTGTAAATTGCGTCTATTTGAAAATTAACAATGGTCCAACTAACGTTTATAAAATCATATACGATAATTTTCTTCCAGGTTCTAAACATAAAAAAAAATAAAAAATAAAAAGAGGATGAAAATGTCGCTATCTCGAAATTACTTTTCTAAAATCGCACGATTTCAAATCGACTCGATTTACCGGACAGGCTATATAGTTTTTGTTTCACAGAAGTTTCGAATACTTGTACAAGATTAATGTTTAGGTTGTTATTAAATTGTAGAAAAAAAAGTAAATCTACCAACTAAAATTTAATACAAACTTATTTTAACTACTGTATGTAGAACTCTTTGTTAGTCTATTACTCACCACACTCTTCACTTCACTCTCTTTATCACTACCACTTCGTTCTTTTTCACTTTCAAATATCAAAATAGCTGTGGAAAATTTTTGGTTAAAAAATGTTTTTTGCTTAGAATTAAGGCCACCACATTTGTTTTGTATTTAGGTTAAGCACAATTTTTTTCTAATAGTTTTAGGAAATAAAGTATAATATTTAGAAAGAAAAAAATATTCAAAGAAAAAGAGGGATTTTTCAAAATAGTCGAAAAAAATGAACTTCAATATTTATAAAGGAACTTTGTATCCTTTTTTCCATCGCCTGCCACTTCTTTATTTTTAACTTTCCAGAAGTTTTACTGATGCCGAATAAAAAAACTTTCAATAAAGATCAGTTTTAGTTCAACAATTCAATATTTCCATGAAATTTAATTATTTTTGGCTTGAGTTCGGTTTTAATTTAATTTTTCAATTAAATTATATTTTTATTTAGAGATAAATTTGAAGCATGTAGACAAAGAAAATTTTGGCTGCGCGGAGGGTTGAACTGACGTTTCGATAGCTCCAGCTAATCTCATCAGAGCTCTTTACCGCTTAGACCACTCGACCAAAGTCGGTGGTTTGCAGTCAAGAGTCAGTTCAACCCTCTGCGCAGTCAAATTTTACACACATTTAGCTCTAAATAAAAATGTAATTTAATTGAAAAATTAAATTAAAACCGAACTCAAGAAAAAAATATTTAAATTTCTTTGGATATAAATCCATACAGTTCGACTAAACTCATAACTTAATTGTTTCCATGAAATGTTAAAACGATGTCGAATGTTTTATATTGGAATTGTCTAGTTTCGGCTCCGAGGGCAGTTCAATTTTTCGAAAATTTTCGAAAATTCCAACTTCCGAAAATACTCAAAACGTTACAGTTTTGAATTTTTTCATAAATATTGAAATTGTGTCGTAGTTCTCGAATTGTAGTTCTGATTGGGTTTTAACTGAATTTCGAAAGTAATTTCGAATTGTCTAACATATTAAAAGTTGTAAATTTTTGATTTTCTTTACATAATTAACGCAATCCTATAAAACTTACGACAATAGAATTAATATTAGCCCAATTCACAATCTTGTGCAAATGGTCTTGCATCGTAGCATTTGCAAATTGGTATAGTATATTATATTCACCACTTAACAATAGTTAGTGGTGGGTATCAATATGCTATACCATTTTGCAAATGCAACGATGCAAGACCATTTGCACAAGATTGTGAATTGGGCCATTCTATCGAAATTCGACATTGCATATGCATTTTCGAACATACTTTTATACATATAATATTTTTTTCTAATATTTTTTTTTTACTTTTCCAACAAGCCCTAGTTTTTTCGTTCTAATCGTTTTTCAAAATCGATAGTCTTCTTCTTTCGAAAATTCGAAACTAAAACCGAATTAAGGCAAAATTGAACTAAAAATGAATTTTGTGGCAGAAAAAGAGTCATTAAACAATTCATTACTCATAATAATTCCAATTCTGCTTCGAAATTCGAAATAATATTTGAAATTTCGGACATATGTACATACTTTAAAACGTAATATTTTTGTACTTTCCAAAAAGATTTAGTTTTTTTGTGCTAATCATTCATTAAAACGAACTTTTTTCATCTTCGAAAATTCGAAAATTAATGCTTGGTAAAAAAGAAGGAAATAGAAAACCTAAAAAATGTTTTTTTCATAAAAGAACATTAAGTCAGAATATCCATCACCTTAAATATTGGAAAGCATTCGACAAGCTCTAGCAAATTGGCCAGTATATATTTGAACTCTGTAGTCTAATTTTCTTTGAACATATTTTATTTTCTACTGTTTAATCCAATGAAAATAAAAACACAACAATAATTTTTAAATTCTTTTATAAATTTATAAGTTTGTTTTTTATCGGCCTGGCAAATGTTGATTTTGCATGCTCTATTATTGTACTCTCATAATGTCTGTGTCTGTCCCTCTATCTTTCTCGTTGTTGCTACTAAGTAATCGAATTAAATTTGTTTAATAAAACAAAATCAAAACTCTTTAGAAACTAAGTTAATAAGAAACAGAATCATTCTAATAACAAGTAATTTAATTTTATTAATAAAATTTATCATTTCCCCTCTAGAATTCCCTAACTGCGGACGGACAAAAGGAAGATTTCAGTGATCTGCCACCGAATCAGCGGCGTAAAAAGCTACAAGCTAAAATTGCCGAATTACAGCAGAAAATTCACCAAGAAACCGCTGCCCGTGATGGTCTTATGAAAATGAAAGTAGTCTACGAAGCAAATTCATCACTGGGCAATCCCATGACAGTCGAGGGTCAATTAAATGAATCGGAGCATAAATTGGAAAAACTAAAAATTGATTTGAAAAAATATCAAGGCTTTTTAGAAAAGGCTAATCAAATACCAATGGCAAATAATAGTCCGCAAGCAAATCGTAATACCCTGAACAATGGTCATCGGTCGTCAAGGTAAAGAAGTTTTTTAAATTATAATTTAAAGTAACGAAAATTTTTAAATATAAAATAAATGTTACAGGCATTCCAATGGTAGTACTGAGGATAACAATTACGATGGTGATTTCCAACAAGATGATGGTGGCAGTTTAAGCAGGTCAGATTCTGAGGATAATGTGGCGCAAATACAAAATGGTCACAATAATAACAATAACGGGTACACTCATAAGTCTATGTTTGAAATATCAAATTTTGCATTTGTTCTTATTTTATATTTTATATTAACTTATTTCTTTTACGTTTCATTTCGTATGTTCTCATAATTTCGGTTTCATGTTAAAAATCATATAATTTTCATCTTAAAATAACATACAGCAAACGTAATTTAACACACACAGACAAATACGGAACATATGAAAATTAATTTTACACAATTTTGCACCCACAATAGTTAATCACTTGAACACAAAAATGGCGAAATATGTTAAAATTTTTACCTTCAATTTGTTCCTGATGCTAAATTTTCTCAAAACGAAACATATGAATAGTGAAAAAAACTATGTACATATGTATTTGAAGTGATCAACTTATGATCTAATTTATGTAGAAATATTGTTTTCTTTTGTTTTCATTATTAAATTATATAAAACGCGAAAAAAGTTTCATTTGTTTTATTTTTGTTCACAAAAATGTGCTAAAAGCCGAGTAAATTTAAAAAATTTGCGATTAATTCGAATAATTTTTTGCAGTACAGCTCATTTAACTCGAACAAAAAAAAATTTTACTCGATTGTTTGATTAATTTAAAAACCTTAATTTCGATTAATTGATTAATCGAATAATGGAAAAGTCAAGTAAAATGAATAACCTAATTGACAGGTAGTTTTAATGTGGTTATATTTCAAAATAGTAAGACTTTTTTTAAGTTTTATACATCATTTCTATGTCATCACACTTGCGTTACGAAAAAATACTATAATGGAGGGATGGTTTATTGTAGCTTTTGTTTTAGATTAACACTGAGACAGACATCCGTCAGTTTTTTTTATGTGACTAAAAAATATTTGCCACTTGAAAATCGAATTAACACAATTTATATTCTAAATTATTATATAATTATGTACGTATTTGATATTGTAGAATATAGTTTAAAACTTGAGAAAATAAATCTTTTAACGAATTTCCTTAAAATCTTTCTTCCCTATTTTAATGTTTAAATTCAGCAGTTCGGCAAGTCCTGAGAGCGGCTTAGGAACATCACACACTTCACTGCCGGGTTCTGGGCAGGGCAGTGCAAATGAAAATGCCATTGGTGAGGAAACATATTACGAAAGTGAACTGGAACCACTACAACCTCTGGGTACATGTCGAGCCTTGTATCCATTTGAAGGTGGGTTTCTTTATTTTTTGTGATTTTTGTTTATATATTTTCCAATTTTTTTTTTCAAAATCTCCTTTAATAGCCACCAGTGAAGGAAGCATACCCATGAATGAGGGTGAAGAGCTACAAGTTATTGAAATAGATCAAGGTGATGGTTGGACGCGTGTGCGTCGGATGAATAATACAAATGGTTGGGATGAAGGTTTTGTGCCCACCAGCTATATTGATTGTACACTATATTCTTAAGTAAACAGAAAATAAAAGTAAGAAAGAAGATAAAAATGAATGATTGGAAACGCAAACATTTAAAACTAAACCACAAAAATAACAAAATATGATTAAAAATTATCATTTCAAACATAAAACACACAACATTGAACCTACAAAAACTTAAAAAAAAGAGGAAGTATATTTTTTTATTTTTCTTTTTAATTTAAATTGTTAAGAAAAAAAACAAAAGAAATTTGTTTTTTATTTTATTTTTTCATTTGATTTTAATTTTTTCATTAAAATATTTACATTTAAATATAAATACTTTTTACGCGCTTAAGTTGTAAATTAAACTTGTTTTTTAATTATTATTAGCTAAACATATAATTCTTTTATCTTTCTTTTTTTATTATGTATGAAACATATAAATAATTTCCTTCCTTTGATCATATAATTTTCTTTTAAATTTAATAACGTATTATTTTTATTATTATTTTTAAAACTTTATATTAATTGTAATGTAAGTTTTAGCTTCTTTTGCTTTTAATTTAATATAGAATTTTTCCTTTTTTGTAAGAAAAGAAAGCGCCACAATATATAATTGTTAAAATCGATTTTAATTTTTATAATTTTTTTAAAAGGACTTTGAGGTTTTGATTTGAATTTTTTGTTAAGAAAATACTGTTTCTTTTTTGCTTAAAAAAATTGGTGTTTTTTTGCATATGCAATACTCAAAGAAAACTAAAATACGATTTCCATTACAAAAACTGCAGATTCAATTAATTTTGTTGTTGAAGTTCAATCACTAAAATTCAAATTTTCAATTACTAAAATTTGTAAAAATGGCTAGAAAATTTAGTTTTTAATCTTATAGTAAGTAATTCATTCAATTCTGAAATTAATTGAAACTAGTTCTAATATTGGAGTAAGAAATAATTTTTTCTGTGTAATTGAAAATTTTAATTTCGTCGTAGGTTGAACTTCGACAAGGAAATTAATTGAATCTTACTTGAAATCGTATTTTTCTGTGTAAAAATTTCCCTTTAGGAGTTTATATTGAAATCAAAAACAAATTTGAGTTTTTTTTATTGCTATTTCAATATCAATTCCCATATTTTCTAAATTCCATGCGAAAAGAAAATGTTGCTATTAATATTAATTTGTAAAATACATAACACACCTGTTAGTCTATTTCCTTAAATGTGTTAAATATCGAATTTTCGGAGTAAAAAATTTTTTCGGACTAGCTTTAATTTTATCAATATGCATTTTAAAAAATTTCAAGTTTCTGGTGGACATTTTTGTTCTATTTTCAAAAATGTGCTAAATATCTAGTTTTCGGAATATTTTTGTTGGAGTAGTTTGCTTTTTTGCCGGAAAATATTGAAATTTTAGCCTAAAGGACGCATATCTGCTTTTGGCAGTTTTTTTTTCGTTCAAACTTTGAATTTTCGAATCATTTTAGACTTTTTCGGAGTAAATTCGATATCTTACAATGTTAAATTTTTAGTGAAATTATAGGTTCCCGGTGTACTTTAAGTCACTTTTGGTATTTTTCTGCAAAAATGTTAAATGTCGAATTTTCGGAGTATTAAATTTTTTCGGAATAACTTCGATTTTATATGAATGCAGTGAAATGCATGCTAAATATTTGACTTTTCAGGGAATTTAAATTTTTTTCAAAGTAATTTTTCAAGCTATTAAGAAAAAAATTAAGTACTTTTTGATGCATTTTCAAAAATCTGCTAATTTCGAATTTTTGGAAAATTTTCTACTTTTGGAGCAGCTTCGATGGTATGCCAATATAGTGAAATTATGGTTTTCTAACAGACTTGAAACAATTTTAGTTTGTTTTCGAAAATATGTGAAGTACCAAATTTTCGGAGTATATTGGATTATTTCGGAGTAACTATAAGTTTTCAATTTGCTTAGAGAAATTAAATTCCTGGCGGAATTAAGGCACTTTTTCTAATTCACTTTCAAAATTATGCTAAAAATTAAAATTTTCGGAATATTTTCTATTTTTGGAGTAACTACAATTTTGTTCCACACTCAAAATTCTTGTCGTCGTACGGTGTAACTGCTGTGGCAAAAAGTGAGTAACTCAATGCAAAAACTTCGATTCGACTTTCATACACTTTTTTATAGAACACACAGTTTGGGCAATACAGCACTAACTTTGGAAATAAGTTTGCAGTATTTCCCAACGTTGTTCAAGCACAAATCGGCTTATTTTGTTCCCTGGAGGACTAAAGAATTATACACACGTCTAAATGGTTTTTGCTGTAAAATCATAACGGCACATTTTACAGCTATAATATTTTGTGATATGATGCGAATGTTCGAGAAATATCGATTTTTATCAAAAATAACGAAAATCGATGAGGCTTTTTGACGGGTTTGGCTCGATATGTAAATTCAAAATGTTAATATATATATAAAAAAATCTAGTTTAAAGATTTTTTAAGGTTATCTTAAATACGGTTTAAAGATTTTAACCGAATAACCGATTGAACACTAAAAATTTGTTTGCATTAAATGAACAAACTTTAATTCTGTTATATTTTTCACTTCCTGTTTTAATTTTGTAAAATTTTTTAAATTATGTAATTTTATTTTCAATATTTTATCAACACAAATACATAAATGAAAACTTTAAAAACTCCTATTTCGAAATAAAAACTGCCATAATTTTTTGTAAAGTTATTTTATTTATACAAAAATGATGCCAATAAATACAACAACTGATAAAAATTAAAAGAATAATAATAAATAAGAACTAATTTTTTTTTTTAATTCCACATAAATGAAAACAGGATTATTTGCAATACATCTTGTGAAAAGGATGGTCATTTTGTAAACAATTATTATGAAACACAAAGAAATCTTTAAATGAAAAATAAAATAGTTGCAGACTTATTCACAAACTATTATTACAGTTAAAGTTAGTTTAAAATTGTTTGGCAAACGGTGTTTTTAAAGCCTACATTAACTTTAGCAATCGTTTATGAATGGGGCCGTAAACCTGTAGCTTACATTTTTAAAGACTATACTACCTTCCTCTAAGAAAATGACCATTTCATTATAATTATGTACTTTTAGAAGAAAACAAGAAAAGATAAAACCTAAATAGCTTTTTATATTAGAAATCACTCAAGAAAATAAACATTTCACCCCACTAAGACATAAAATATATCTTCACTGACCTGATCGAAAATAAAATAAAAGAAAACAATTAAATTAAAATAAAGAATATTTAAACTTTGCACATTTAAAATACCTTTAAACTACTAAACATTAAAAAAAATATTATTAAAAACAAGAAAACTTATACTTAAAATGAATATTTAAATTTTGTTTATAAATAATTACAACTAAAATGCAATAAAGAGACGTAATTCTATATCTCGAATCGAAAGAAATTTTTTCGAATTGCAATATAAATAATAGTGCTGGCAAATTCTACTACTTTCAAGTGCTAAATACTGTGCAACACTTTTTTTTTTTCTTTGGGTACTCGATACCTTTAACTTTTCTTTAGTCTGCGTTTGCACAGATCAGTTTTTCTTGAATCAACTGTTATTTTTTAGTGAGAAAGAGGAATATATTTTATGTATTCCTCTCTCGCTCTTTCTCACTAGAAAACAAAAGTTGCTTCAAGAAAAACTGATCTGTGTAAAAGCCGATAGATAGTAATGCACGCTCAATTAAGGTGCCCACACACGAGTGATTTATGCGTGTGATTTGTTCGCGTACCAAATCTCCACTAACGACGAACAAATCACAATAAACTTAAACGTCAACAAGTACACATGAATTGCGAAGCGGACGTTGCAATTGTTCTTTTGATTATACATTTATTTTTGTATATTATTATTATTATTTATTTATGTTTTTATCTTTATATTTATCGCTTTTACTTTGCGAAAATATATTTTCTTTTCTAAATTCTATGAAAAATTGCATTCGTAGTATAACAAAATAAAAAAAAAACATTCAAATATTCCCTCACTAACACATCATCGCACAAATGACAAGAAATTGAAAATGTTCAATTACTTGTGATTTGTGCGCGCACAGCCCCATTAACGAGTAACAAGACGTCGAGCACGAACAAATCACACGCACAAATCCCTCGTGTATGGGCACCTTTCCATATGTACTTTTAGACAGAGTTGCATTTTTGCTGTTCAAGTTATAAAAATACAACTCTTAAAGTATCGAGTAACTACCCAGGCAGAAATTGGCAACCGTAGAAAAATTGCAGCGCTGGGAAAGCGCTTTTACGCAACAAACCAAAGTGGCTAGCCAACCGTTTTGGTATACAAAAATGCTTTTCAATAAATTCCTCCTCATCTGACTAATTGAGATCTTCGAATCCAATCAATTCTTCCGAATTTTCTGAATTGTAACATGCTCCAGTTATTGGATGTTCTTCTCCTTCAAGGTCGTCATAATTGATATTAGCAGGAATATTACCATGACGTATATGAGCAAACTTAATCATAAAATTAAAATGTACTTCTTGTTTCAGAAGGAACATTTTTTTTCTTATTTTTAATAAAAATCTCTCAATTTATGTTTTTTAGAGAATGACAAACAATTATAGAAAAAATAAAAATACACTATTTAATATTTTTAAATCAATTGTGGCACTTTTAAATGATCATGCAAGAACCATTTTGCTCTCCCTCTTTGTATGTTTAATATTTATTTCAGATTTTCATTTATTCCCTTTCTCATTATTAATAAAAACCATTATCTCTGAAAAGAATATATATTTTTTGCTTTTTATTGAATTAAAAAAAATATATATTCAGCTAGAGTATTCTGCTGTCTATAATAGAACGGATAGCAAATAATTTAATGCCTTATTATTTTCTTATGAGTTAATCGTTATATTATTTATATTAATTAAATCAATAAAAAGTTTTATTTCTTCGAATTTTTTAAATTTTCGTACCAGGTCACACCCGTCGGTCACATCCGTCGGTCACACCCGTCGCATTTCAAAAATGGTTTTTTCATAAGAAAAATAATTTTTTGTCAAACAGTAAATACACAATACAATTAAAACACTTTGAACCGATATCTATACCAAAAATATTGTGTACCTTATAGTCAAAATTTTACAGAATTTATACTGAAAGTCACAATTCTTTAAAACTAAGGCTTGTAAGGTCACACCCGTCGCAGATTTCTGACTACCATCCTGAGAAGAAATCGTGTTCTATCAGTGTCTACCCGTTATTCAACGACTTTAAGCTTAATGTCCTTGCGAGCCGCAACGTTTTTTTAAGTAAAAAATTTTTGTATTCTTGATTTATAAAAAAAAATGTGTGTAAAATGGTCACACACATGGAATTACTCAGAATTCAACTCCATTTTTAAACATCTATTTCTTAGTCCTTGCATGGTATGACATTTTGATAAATTTTAATAATATGATATTACAGGATTTATTCTGATATTTTTCTGTTTTACTAAACAAAATTATACTGTTGCGAAAATGTTCTACTAAACAAAATAATAATATTGGAAAAGCTCTGAATTTTTAGTTTTCACAAGGCTTCGTCATCGACACGAAAAACGATCGGCCAAGCCTGGATTGACGTTATCATTTGCGTGTTGGCAAAGCACTTTAAACGTTGAACTTATTACATCTTGCCAACGTTTGTACCACCTTAGAAAACGCTTTGCCAACGTTGGGTCGATTGTATTTTTCTGCCTGGGTAGTTTGCAGTACATACATATTTATTACCCACAAAAACGGACAAATACTCGGTACCCACTACTCAATACTTTGCCAGCACTAATAAATAACATACAGACTACAATCGCTTTCTTTTCGAACCGAATTGCAGGATAACCACATGGACTCGTAAAAAGTTTTAAAGTTTGAAGTAAAAGATGAATTTATTTTAAAGTGCTTTTAAGAATAATACAATCTTACACATGAGTGATTCTCATTTTGATTTTTATAACTGCTTTTATAATATTAAACATTTGAGAAAGTAAATTAAATATTGTACTTTTCATTCAACTTGTCGGAGTTTTTCATAGAAATTACACTGGTCTGCAAAAATTAATTTTTTTCGATACTTTAAATAAAAATATAAGAAATATACAAACTGTAATGCGCTAAATTCAAATCCGCTTTCAGTTCTTTTCTATCAAGTACAGATTTTTTATGAGCAGACTAATATGGCACTCGTAATAGGCCGGTAACGTTAATATATTTCATTATGACTTGAATACGGGTTTTTCCATTTTGGTAAATAAAACGCCAAAAGATGCGAAAATTACCTTCAAATCATCTATACATAATTTTTTTTTATGTATCTAACTGTTTCAGAGTTATTCAGAAATCAGAGGTAAACAATTTTTTTTCATGCAACAATTACACTTTTTCCGTTTTCAAAAACCCATACAAATTCAAGAGGCCAAAAATTTTACATTTTTATCTTTTATTAGAAAGCTAGATGTACTAGGAATAAAATATGCCATAAATCATTAAAATAGATCAACAAATGTAGATTTTATTCACAATTAAGTGAAAAAACTCAATTAATTTTTTTAAAAACGAAAATATTTTGATTTTGTATGAAAAAATAAAATTCTCCGCTAATTTCAGAATAACTCCAAAACAGTTTAATATATAAAAAAAATTACATATGAATGACTTATAGGTAATTTTATTCCCCATCTTTTGGTGGCTTACTTGTTCAAATCGGGCAAGCCCTTCCTGAGTTATGGTGAAATATACTGATGTATCTAGTGGAAATATTAGTCATACAAAAAAAGAAATATATTACATATTTTTATTTAAATTTAGATTTTTTCCAGTGCTATCAAAAACATTTGAAAACTATATACATCTCCGATAATAGCTTGTGATTTGAACAATATAATTAAAAATGGGTCGGAAAAAGCTCCGTTGTCGTCTATGTTGTCCAAGTTTTTTTTGACAGTCGAAGCTCATATACGATGTTATTCTGCCTTCATTAAAATTTGTTTTTATTTTGTAAAATTTTATTTAATTTTACAGCGCTTTTTATTTCTGCAAACTCTTGTGTATAAAACCTTTGTCTCTCTCTCTCACACCCTCTCTCTCTCTCGCTGTCTCTTTAATAAATATTTTCTTTCTTTTCAAAAGTCCTACACTCTTTAATAGTTTTAAGTTAAAATTTAAAGAAACAAATTTAAAAAAATATATACAAAACTGAAAATATATAAAAATTACCATTTAAGGTTTAAGTCAATTTTTTTAAATATGTATAATTTACAACATAAAAATATTACTGAAATAATAAAAACTACATTATTTTAATTATTAAATAAAACGTAGTTATGCTTAAATTATTTTGAACTAACTTTTAAAAACACCATCACAATAACAACACTTACTATTTTTTCTCAAAAAATTCAGAACAGTTTAAGAGAAACATTAAGAGAACTCACACTAGTGCACTAAGTAAGTATTGTATTGGTTGTATGTGCTAAAGTTTATAAAGTTGTGGTTGGTATTTTGTCATGGAGAATACTAATAACAATTTTAAAAGTTTGGTTAAGTGTTAACACATACAACAGATACAATACATAGTACACATTGTGAATTCCTTTAATGATTCTAAAATGCATATAACCAGAAATATTTCAATACATTTAATAGCATTCTTGTAACTTTTTAAACTCTTTCTACACAGAAAAAATTATTCCTCAAAAATGTTCAGTTCAAACAAACACTGTCAAATAATAAAACTAGTTTCAATTAATTTCATAATTGAATGAATCAACACACAGAATAGGTTAAAATATGATTTCTGCAGATTCAATTAATTTTGTTGTCATAGTTCAAACTACAACAAAAATTGTTTAAGTTCAATTATAAAAATTATTAGAAAATTATGCTTTCGATCACTTGAATAATTGATTCAATTACGAAATTAATTGAAAAGTTTGTCACTGGTTGCACTCCTTAGCTTTAATTTTTTATAAAATGCTTTAATTGGAGCAGTTTTCTCAAGTACACAGAAAAAAAAACTTAAATATAATTTCAATCACTAAAACTGCAGATACGATTAATTGTGTTGTTGTTAAAGTTCAACTTGCGAGTGAAATTCTATTCTTAATGACTTAAAATTTGTAAAAATTTTGAGACAATTGAATGCTTGATCACATGAGTAATTGATTTATATTGGCGCTTCTTCTGGATTAATACTAAAATCGTATCTAAACTGAATGATTGCAAAAAGAGCGGTTTCTGAAAGCAAATTCTATTAAAAGCTAGCTGACTTACATATTTCTATTATTTAAATTTTTGTTTATCTTATTCGAACATAACTTCGAAAAAATGTTTTTTAAAGCACCAACACCTTTTTTTAAATCTCTCGTTTTGAAAACACAACAGGATGATCACACACTCGTCCAGCAGAAAATTTCTATGAAAAGCACTACTTTGCTGGAGTGATTTCTATAAAAAATTTTCTAGGCAACATCTGCTAGCCGTTTTTAATTGGGGAAAATATTGACCCTGTAACGCCACCTGATTGTCAATTCTACTTACTCTTCGTTACAAGCTGATCATGATTAACTTGTAGCAAAGATTTTAATTTCGATTCAAATGAAAACCAACAAATAATAGCCCAATTCATAGTCTTGTGCAAATAGTCTTGCATCGTTGCATTTGCAAAATAGTATAGTATATGGATACTCACCACTAACAATTGTTAAGTGGTGAGTATGAATATACTATACCAATTTGCAAATGCTACGATGCAAGACCATTTGCACAAGACTGTGAATTGGGCTAATATTTTTTTCTGGGTTCTGGGTTTTATTTTTTTCATTATTTAATTTAAATGATGTTAGCTTTAAAATTAAAAAAAAAATATGTTGCCTTTATTATCTTATAAATATTTAATTTAAATTCTATTTTTATTTTTCCTACAACTCAATAGCAGAGTTTAGTGTTTGATGCAAATGGTCTTGCAAAAGTGCAAATGCAAAATATTGGCCCAATTCACAATCTTGTGCAAATGGTCTTGCATCGTAGCATTTGCAAATTGGTATAGTATATTGATACTCACCACTTAACAATTGTTAGTGGTGAGTATCACTATACTATAGCCCAATTCACAATCTTGTGCAAATGGTCTTGCATCGTTGCACTTGCAAAATGGTATAGTATATTGATACTCACCACTAACAATTGTTAAGTGGTGAGTATCAATATACTATACCAATTTGCAAATGCTACGATGCAAGACCATTTGCACAAGATTGTGAATTGGGCTTATACCATTTTGTAAATGCAACGATGCAAGACCATTTGCACAAGATTGTGAATTGGGCTATTGTACCTTATTTTTTTTTTTTTTGAAAACCAACAACAGAATTGTTGGATATTTTGCATTTGCACTTTTGCAAAACCACTTGCATCGAACACTGAACTCCGCTCATATTATTAATATAAAATTGTCCTTACCATACATTAATAGTAAAATAATTTAATTCTTTTTAGAACAAAACTATTATTTGCGTAAAATCATTGAACTAAAATTTTATGATTTTTTTTATTAGCAAAACAAAAATATAAAATATAAAATAAAAAAATCAAACTATTTTTTCATATAACAAAAAAAAAGCATTCAATATTAAGAAAAATGTATGAAAATTATTCCAAAATTTCAAAAATTTACCATTAAATATAAAACAAATACTGGAAAAAAATATAATAGTACTTTATATGATTCTTATTATTAATGATATACGTATACAAACATTAATATTATTATAATAATTGTATTAAAATAATAAAACTTAAATAAAAAAAAGTGAAAATATGCACAATAATAAAAAAAGAAGAAAAATGATGTGTATGAAAGTAAAAAATGGTTAATAAAAAATATATATACATATATAAAAAAATAAAAACCAATAGTATTTTAACTAAGAAAAATAATGGAATGGAGGACCTCGGCCTCTCCGATTTTAATGAAACTCGGTATTGACTTTTTTTAATACAACAAAAACACGGGTATAAAGTGCTTCGTCTAGTTATGGAGATATGAAATCATCCAGATTAAAAAAATAAATCTAGAAAAGTTGCCATTACATACTTACAAATATCTCAAGAAACGTTTGAGTTACAGAGGTGAGTAATATATCGTTTGAGAGGTAATAACACATTCTTCATAATGATGCGATAAAAATATTTTTCAGACCACATCAAATGTATAAAAAAATTGTATGTAGCCGAAAATTATAATCGCTGTCTTAAAAAAAGGGTAAATTTTAAAAATTTCAAAATTATAACTTCCGACTTATTTTCAAAAATATGTACGTATGTTTTTGCTTACTTTTAAATCTATATAAACCCCTTTTAGTCCTAAAGTGGTAAAATTATTATATCTAAAGTTATAGATAAAAATTAGAAAAATTAACAAAATTTTCGTAATTAAAATCTCCATTTTTTTAAAAAATTACAATTTCAAAATTTCCCAAATAGTATACATATGTTTTACTTTATATACGGCCATGTCACAGAGTTCAATTCCGTTCAGAAACGGAATTCTTTCCACCCCAAGATGCCAAGCTCTAGCTGGAGCGTAGCCCAGCATACTAGCCCCGCCAACAGTCTGGACACACCAGACAAAGTTGCGTATTTTAGATTTATTTTTTAGATACCAACTGCTACAAAAATGGGGTATGTTGAATTCCGTTTCCAAACGGAATTGAACTCTGAGACATGGCCGATAGACTACTTAGACCGAAAGTGGTACAATTGTTATTACCAAAGTTATAGATAAAAACTAGAAAAATAAACCAAATTTTCAAAATTAAAATCGCTACACATATCTTGAAAAAGGTCCATATTCTGGTATGTGATGGAAAACGATCGTTTTCGAAACGATTTCAATACGATTGTTATGAAAAGGTGTGATGAATTCCAACCGATCTTTTCAGTTAGCTTTGAGCCAATTTCAAACTACTGTGTTTTAAAAACACTCTAGAAGGTAAAATATAAACAATGTAATAGAACTGTAAAGAGAAATTTATTAAAAAAGGTTGAAAAAACATTTAGAAACAAATTTGAAAATTATTGACAAAACGACTATAGCAAACACATCACACTTTTTATCGCTTTCAAATCGTTTTTGTGTCTAAATCGTTTTTCATCACATACCTGATTAATTTTTCCTACGAACCGTTTTCGAGATATCCGCGAACAACGTTATTTTTTCAATTGACCACGTTCTTCGCGCTTATCTCGGAAACGGTTGTAGGAAAAATAAAATAATTTCAGTTTCGGATATTGCGATCCATAATTAGCTTAGCAACCACATATTTTAAGCTTCATTTATATATTTCATAACCAATTTCAATCCGCCGCACTCTACCTTGTAGATAGCTAACTATTTAACCACCAATAACAGTTCACCACGCCGCCAAACAATAGCAAATTCAACAACCTTCAGTGTGCGCACACACGCAAGTATGGCAGCACACTTCGCATTTCACCACTTTAGCAAACAAAACCATAGTAAATTCAATAGCCCCCAGTGCACCGTCGTACTACATAAGTATGGCAGCACACTATCACCACTGTTTGAGATTTTCTTTAGTTGTAAAATGCCGGCTCTTGTAATTAAATCGTGGTTCGTTAGTATCGTGTTAAATTAATGAAAATATTAAAAAAAGTGGTTAAAATGCAATAAAAATAGAATAAAAGTTTAAATAAATGTGTTGCTAATATTTATTAAGTGTTTTTGAAATGAAATTCAATAGAGAAATAGCGAAAAAGTTAATTCAAACATTTTGCAATTTGTATAGCGGTGGTTTGCCGCAAAATGCATTCCACACATACATATACGAGTAGGTATGTAAATTAATGTTGTTGTAGAAATAGCTTTCGGTTTTATTTAAGTAATTTTGTTCTTGTTATTATTGGTGTGTGCGTGTTTTAAATATTTAATAATAAAGCACACTGCGCATCTAAGAGCAGATATATTTTAAGGAAATAAAATAACATAAAAAATAAATAAAACTTGCTCATATGGCCTCTTTTAAAAATAGCAATAATAACAAGCATTGGTGGGAAAGCCGATCATAGCAATAAAACTGTCATTATGTTTTGTTGTAAATTTGCCAAAAATATTAACAGCCATTTCAGGTAAGCAAATTTTTTAATAATTATGTGTTTAAATCAAAGCATTATGTTGGAGACGGAGAATACTTAACCACAAATTGGTAAAATTATTACATATATAAAAAATTTAAAGAAACAATTTAAAAAAAAGTTCCGGAACCGGTACTGTCATCCCAGTGTTGCTATATCCGTTTTGCTTGGACTCAGCCACACAGTGTGTTTTGAAAATTTTTACAAAAATCTACGGTGGCATGCAATAATGCCCACGTCTTAACACTGTAAATGCGCAATGCGCATTTTATGCTCTTTTGACTCTTTGCGCATTGCGCAAAGGAAAATGCCCCTTTTTGCGCTTGCTCCTATTGACTTTTTTTAATACAACAAAAAACACGTATATAAAGTGTTACGCTGCTGTGTCGTCTAGTTATGGAGATATAATATCATCAAGATTTAAAAAATAAATCTAGAATAGTTGCCATTACATACTTACAAATATCTCAAGAAACGTTTGAGTTACAGAGGTCAGTAATATATCGTTTGAAAGGTAATAAGACCCTCTTCATAATGATGCGATAAAAATATTTTTCAGTCCACATGAAATATATAAAAAAAATTTATGTATCCGAAAATTATAATCGCGGTCTTAAAAAACAGACTGTGACAGACCGACGGACAGCGTAGCGAAAACAATAGGGTTCCTTTACACTTTTGGTGTATCCGAACCCTAAAAAGGGTAAATTTTAAAAATTTCAGAATTATAATTTCCGATTTTTTTCCAAAAATATGTACGTATGTTTCTGCTTACTTTTAAATCGATATAAACCTCTTAGTCCTAAAGTGGTAAAATTATTATATCTAAAGTTATAGATACAAATTAAAAAAATTAACAGAATTTCCATGATAAAATCCCAATTTTTTTTTAAATTACAATTTCAAAATTTCTTAAATAGTATACATATGTTTTACTTTATATAGACTACTTAGACCGAAAGTGGTACCAAGTTATAGATAAAAATTAGAAAAATAAACCAAATTTTCAAAATTAAAATCGCTATACATATCTTGAAAAAGGTCAATATTAATTTTTCCTACGAACCGTTTTCGAGGTATCCGCGAACAATGTTTTTTTTTTCAATTTACCACGTTAATTTCAGTTTCGGGTTCAGCGATCCATAATTAGCTTAGAAACCACTTATTTTAAGCTCCTCCATTTATATATTTTAAAACCAATTTCAATCAGCCGCATTGTACCTTATAGATGCTAACTATTTAACAACCAATAACAGTTCACCACTTCGCCAAACATATGATAGCAATTCCAACAACCTCCAGTGTGCTGCCACACGCAAGTATGGCAGCATTTACAAGGAATAGTTCACCACTGCATAAAACACCCATAGTAAATTCAATAACCCCCAGTGTACCGTCGTACTACATAAGTATGGCAGCACACTATCACCACTGTTTGAGATTTTCTTTAGTTGAAAAATGTCGGCTCTTGCAATTAAATCGTGGTTCGTTAGTATCGTGTTAAATTAATGAAAATATTATTAAAAAAGTGGTTAAAATGCAATAAAAATATAATAAAAGCTTAAATAAATGTGTTGCTAATATTTATCAAGAGTTTTTGAAATCAAATTCAATAGAGAAATAGCTAAAAAGTTAATGCAAACATTTTGCAATTTGTATAGCGGTGGTTTGCCGCAAATTGCATTCCACACATACATAAGTATGTAAATTAATGTTGTTGTAAAAATTGTTTTCGGTTTTATTGTTTTTGTTCTTGTTATTATTACTGTGTGCGTTTTTTAAATATGTAATAATAAAGTACAATGCGCATCTTAGAGCATATGTATATATTTTAAGGAAATCAAATAAGATAAAAAATAAATAATAATTGCTCATATGGCCTCTTTTAGAAATATTAAGCATTGGTGGGAAAATATATAAAGCCGATCAAAGAAATAAAACTGTCATTATTTTTTGTTGTTAATTTGCCAAAAATATTAACAGCCCCTTCAGGTAAGCAAATTTTTTAATGATTATCCCCCATATGCAAAAAAAATAAAGTGCCTTTGAAATGTATGTTAAAACAAAATTTCCATAGAAAAACCGGTTTTAACTAGGGATGTAACGAATACCGATACCGATACCGATATATCGGCGATACTTCAGATTTTCCGATACATCGGTATCGGCGATATTTTACTGTCGATACGACGATACTTTTAAAAAATTTTTCAGAGTTTTTTTTAACAAATAATTTATTTTTGTTCGATTTTAGCATGAATTAAATTCACTTCGTTATTTTTTAAATCTTATTAATATCAATTTTAAAAATTAATAATATATTATGCTGTTATTTTGTAAAAAAATTATTTATTTTTTGTTAATTTTACCATGAATTCAAGTTCAAGTCGTTGTTTTATAAATCTTATGTCTGCAAAAAAAAAGATACTCCAAAGAAGTCATGAAAATGTAGAATTCGCGATCTGGAAGTATTGAAAATTTGGATAATTTCTAATTAGTTTTACATATCCTTGCCATTGCAGGAAGTTCTGTTTTTCGATTACCAATTTGGTGGAAGCGATGCTAGGACAAAATTTCTTTTTCGGTATTCTATAATGATTCTCCCTCAAGGAAAAAGGATACAAAATTACCCATTTTCACAATTTTTTTCTGCGAACTTAAACTCAGAACTGTGTTTTCATGTAAATTTAAGTGAATAAACATAAATTTAGAAGTCTTTTAGCAATTAAGCTATTAAGTTATTTAGAAAAATATTAGTTGATAAATGTCCTTTAAAAAAATCAATTTTTTGAAAAGCATGGCGAGTATTTTTTAAAATTATAAAGGAATCAAACATTTTTTCTTGCTTTTCTACTAATTATCTGCATATTTTTAATATAGATTTTTTGGAAGCAAAGAAAATGTAGCTCCTTAAAAATTACTTCCAATGTTTTATCAATTTGAAATATTCTCTCTTATAATGTAATTTTGTATAATAAAAAAATTGCGCTTGAGTTTTGTTAATCTAAACTTAAACTCAATTTCAATATTCGTATCGGTATCGGAATCGGTATCGGCGATATTTATTTTTAAATATCGGTATCGGTATCGGATCGGCAAAACGGCGTATCGTTACATCCCTAGTTTTAACATACATTTCAAACACACTTTATTTTTTTTCATATGGGGGTTAGTGTGTAAATCAAAGTATTATGTTGGTGACAGAGAATACTTAACCACAAATTGGTAAAATTATTATATAAAAAGTTTATAGAAACAATTTTAAAAAAAGTTCCGGAACCGGCACTGTCACTCCACTGTTGCTATATTCTTTTTGAGATTTGTACTTGGACTCAGCCACACATTGTGTTTGGAAAATTTTTACAAAAAAATACGGCGGAATGCAATAACCTTTACTAGTGTCCGACCCAACGCAATTTTTTCAGACCGAGCCCGAACCCGAACTTCAATTGATTTTTAGAACCGAAGCCGAACCCGAACCCGAACGCGAAACCGAAATTTTTTATTGAAGAGAAGAATTTCAACTTAACTATTTTTAATTATATGTAACTCATTTATTTAATAAATACAAAATAAACAAATTCGTAGTATGTTGATTTTTTTATAATATTTTATAGGACTGCATTTTTGTATATGTTTGATGATTATAAATATGTAAATAAAAAAAATTATACAAAGTTCGGTGTTCGGTGAAAATTTTACCGAACCGACACAGAATCCGAACGTTCGGTCGGGCACTAACCGTTACTAACCCTTTTTAACATTGTAAATGTGCCATGCGCATTACATGCTCTTTTGACTCTGCGCAAAAAAGCGCAAAGGAAAATGCTCCTTTTTTCGCTTGCTCCTTTTATGCGCAGCGCGACAATAACGGCGCAGAGCAAGCGCAATAATAAATTGGCCCGCTCTTAGCGTAAAGCGCAAAAAAGAGCGGCGCTGTGTTTTTTCGTACTATGATGAAAAGCAAAGGGTTACAAGTGCCGAAACTAAAAAAAAATTAGTTACATGCAGGAATCAACACTTAATACCAATATCTATAATTCTATAAAAACACACCTGTACGATGACCTCAAAAGACGGTATGTACTAGAAATCAAAAATATTATGTACATATGAAATGCATGGGAACAAACAAAAGCTTAATTACTCAGAATTTTATTTCTTGTACTTGTACTCCTTTAATTTTAAGCCCGTCATTTATTCAATTAAGGGCGGTTTTCGCGGTTATCTCGAAAAATGTTGGCAGAAAAAATAACTGACTCAGTTTCAGGCTCAGCAATTCATAATTAGCTTAGAAACCACTTTTATTTTTACTAGGATCACACCCGGTAGTCGAAATTCGACCACTTGATCACAAAAATATATATTCTGCATATCTAGGGAGAAATACCTTTTCAACCGTATATATTTCATCAATATTGGTGGCCAATAAGATGCTTAAAAGTGTACGACATAATATTGTGTGGCCTATTTATATATAAGATTAAAGCTTCTGTTAATTTCTCTAACTTTTCCTAAATTTTTCTCTAAAACTTTAGATATAATAAATATACCAATTTGGCGCTAAGAAGTCTCGGTAGACATGAGAGTGAGCCAAAAGATATGAGTAGGTGAGTTTCAAAACTCGTTCGTCTACTTTAATCGAATTTAGGGAAAATACAAAAAACATAATGCGCCGGATTATATGAACCAAATTAGTTGAATGCTATTGAATCTGAAATGTTGTGTCATCATTCTTGATTAATAACTCAAAATTTGGAATACTTAAAATAGCTGAAATATAGAAATATAAAAGATTTAAGTTTGGAACGAACGAGTTTTGCTACGAATTTTATAAAACAACCGACTTGCTACAAATTACTGCGTTTTGCAACACACTATAGCTCACCAAATAATTAGTTATTCAACTTCACTATATTTTGAAAAAGTGATAAATAAGTAAGAGTAATTAAATTATATTCACTCATTTAGGGATTTTAAAACAATACATTACCGTTCACATTATAGCGGCTTCTCTGTACACATTTAAACTTAAGCTATTAATGAATTGGAATAGTTTTACTTATTTTTATTGCCTGCAGATTCAGCATAAGCTTTTGAGGTGAAACTTCAAATTCAGCATAAAACTTTTTAGCCACTCAATAAAAATTCGATATATTTTGTTCGTTTTAGAAGGGAAATATCATTTTCCCTGTTGAATTTTAAATGGTTTTACGATAAATCGCAAAATCATTTTGTCTTTTGGTTATTTTTGACTATTTTCTACCTATTTTTTTTAATAACCTCCAATGTGCCACCACGCAGGTATGGCAGCACACTCATATTTACAAATAATAGTTCACCACTTTACCAAACAAAACTAGTAAATTCATTAACCCTCAGTGTAACGTCATACATAAGTATGGCAGCTCACTATCACCACTGTTTGCAATTTTCTTTAGTTGTAAAATGGCGGCACTTACAATTATCACATCGCGGTTCTTTTGTGTCGTGATAAATTAATAAAAATATCTATAGAAAAGTGTTAAAAATGCAATAAAAATATAATAAAAGTTCAAATAAATGTTTAGTTAATATTTATCAGGTGTATTTGAAATGAACTTCAATAGAGAAATAACAAAAAAGTTAATGCAAACATATTGTATAGCGGTGGTTGTCGCATATAAGTAAGTTAATGTTGTTGTAAAAATGGCTTTTGATTTTTATTGTAATTTTGTTGTCAGCGAAAATGCAAAAAGCCCTATCTAACATTTCAAAAGTTTTACAGGGGAAGCACAAAACTTGTTTAAATGAGAACTACATTTACAATTAGTGCAAAATGTTACAATACAAGTAAAAAAGGACCCACAAATTTATACATTTATTGTAAAATTTTGCAGAAATTGTCAATAAATTTTTTCATGTAAACAATTTTCATGCCTCTCGTTTTAAACTTTTAAAATGTTAGATAGAGCTTGTTGCATTTTCTGTGACGATATATATATGGAAGTATTTATATATAAAAAAGGAGCAGACCCAGCAAACCAAAACATTTGAAAATAATATCGCATTCGAATGTTGCGTACACATTTCTCGGACAAAACAATCGAGAACGGCTATCGAAGTCGGAAAGAGAAAAAGCTGCTAGAGCCCACTGGTCGCTCAGTTTGTGGCAGCAAATCTTTCGATTTCGATGTTTCGCTGACAAATCAATAGCGAACCAATATCGAAGAAATATCGATACCACAAAAATGCAGGAAAAAGTAATTTTTCAAGATTGTTATCTTTATTTTTTTAATTTATGGAATATTTATTTATTTAAAATTGTAACTTAGGCTACAGTCAATCAGAATCGAACACGGTACCGCCAGGCTAACAGATTAGCACACATCCACTAGGCTATCGTGGCAAATTTTTTTCTATTCAATTACTGCACACATGAATGTAAATTACACATTCGATAAATTATTGAAAATACTTAAATGCTGCGAACATTCACATTTTATGAAATTTGGCAATTGAGCTTTTTGTCGCAACATTATCGACAAAAGCTCGCATTTGCGAACATTCGATTTTTTTTTAGATTCACGAGCATTTATCGAACAAGAAAATTCTTCGCTTTAGCGAACCTTCTTTTATTTCGAATTTCAGGTTTAGTGGGGATAGATATATTTTAAGGAAATACAATTCGATAAAAATAAATAATGGCCCTTATCGTGTTTGGTGATTTTCGCCTTCGACTACGACATTTTTGTAATAGTTTAAAGAAAAATGTAGCGTGCTGTCCTTAATCTATTACGAAAATGTCGTAGTCGAAGGCGAAAATCGCCAAAGACTGGCAAACTGGCAACTAAAATATATTTTTAGGAAAATTTTAATAAATATCCCAAGGTTAAAGAAATATATTATAAGTGGGTAATTAATAAAAATACAGTTAATGTTTAAAATTTTTATTTAATTTTCTTTATAGCTTTATTTCACTTCAATGTAATATACATACATACAATATTCTTGATTTATTATTTTTTTCTGATTAATATAGTTCCATCATATAATATACCATAAAGTACATACATACATAATATACATTAATATTATATTTTATGTATACATTTTTATGTTATTATTTAAAATAAATTATATTGTATCTAATTGTATCATTCATATGTTTACATTTCATATAGTCACTCAAATATTTAGTACAAACAAGTACATACAAACCTAAAAGACATTTCGCAATGTCGATTGTTGTAACATTTTTTTGGAATTTATCCTTTTCTTTAATTGATTTAATTAAATCAATGATGCTTTGCTGATATGGTGTTTTCCTACAGTTTTCATATGTTAACAAATAAAAAAACAAAACTTACAAACAATTAAAAATGACACGTATTTTGTCAGTGACTATAAAGCAAAGAATAAGTTACAAAATAAATAGCCACAGGAACTGACCTAAAGATTATAAAGTTTATAAGATTATAAATATTACTAATAACTATTTATTATTTGGGAGGGCTTTTTTAACATATAACACTTTAAAAAGTTCTTATTTTTATTGTTATTATTTTATTGTAACAAGTAAAGTTCTGTGTTATTATTATGATTTTCTTAAACAAGTTTCGCTTAAACCTTGCAAATTTTGCTATATTAACACAGCTCGTAGATATTTAATATTGACAACTCACATATCAAGTTTTGGGTATATAAATTAGTGTGATCCTTAATTTCAAAAAGATCGATTTCTACCTGTCTCACTCCAAATCGCCAAACACGATAAAGAGGAGTAATAATAATAATTTCTCAAAAAAAAAAATAAAAAATAAAATAAACACCATTTATAACTAAAATCGATTTACATCTTTTGATTTTATTCACAATTAAGTGAGGGAGCACAATGGACAAAAATTGCGATTTCCATATAACTTGCACAAATTAAGATTTTACTATTTGTACGAAAATCGTTACTTTTATCAACTGAGTTCCCTCACTTAGTTGCGAATAAAATCAAAAGTTGTGAATCGATTTTCCTAAAATATGGCTTGTTTTCTTTTTTAGCTTTCTGGGAGAAATCGTAATTTTTGTAATTAAGGGTAGCCCTAATATAAATATTAACAGCTTTCGGAAAATATTTAATGTGCCAACTCATTGCAACGGTGAAATTCTACAAGGAATGACAGAATGTTGAGAGTCGGAAAAGTTTGAAAGTTGAAGCGTGGAATAAAAAGAAGCACCTGAACGTTGATGAGTGTTGTTACGGCCTTCGAAAACAGGGACTCAGAGTTTTCTCAAATAATAAGAGCTTTTGTGAGTATTGGATTAAATCAGATCGAGGAGATTTCGGCCAACTAAATTGAGTTGAAATAATATTAATGCAAGAATTTATATGAAAAGTCTTGTATTCTATTTCGTGACAAAAATTAGTTAAATAGCTGATGTTTCCTTATAAAAAGCATCCACCTTCATAAGTGCCAAAGGTAAACAAGAATGCTGATGAGACGGTGTAGCGGCCTGTCGAAATCATTAGTACTGATCCGTTCTGCTAATCTGATTTGAATATTCCAACACTCCACTCTTACTGCCTGTTCGCCGATGTCGAAGTTGTTCATTCTTTCGCCCAATTATATTTAAAACAATAACAAAATTTTTTGAATTAGTTTTTGCTTTAAATCTAATTTGTGCGAAAGAAAGAACTAATAAGAAAGTCGAAATAATAAATTTCAAATAGATTTAAGTTTAGTTTTAAAAATGCCTGAAAGTCTACTGAACTTCAAAATGCACTAAAATGCCCGAAATCCAGCACAAACGAATCATTTCTCTAAAAAACGTTAAAGCTTGCGAAAAATCGAAGCTGTTCCGACCAAAATTGCTTCAAATGATATTATGGTTATGATACAATCATATTTTTTCTGCGTGTTGGAGTTTTTTTGCGATATTGGACAAATTAAAATTCTGATATATTTATTTATTGAAAGCTGTGACATTTCAACCTCAAAACCAACGAAGCATGAATCATATATGACATTCCCAAAATGCCAACTTTATTTGTCAATATTAAACTTAAATTTTTTTTTATAAGTTTAAATACTAAAAAATATAATGTGAGAACCTTTCAATATATTTTGTTCAATACGTTTAAAATAGTTGTTTAGTTTTACTTTAATAAGAGCATTAGTATAAATAGCACATAAATCTATTTAATCTTAGTATAAATAGTACAATAGTAAGAACAGCTTTTAAGTTAAAGGAAAAACGAAAAATTGTTTTACCTTTTCACAATTTTTATTTGTTTAAATAATATCAAACAGTTTTCATATATTCTTTTTTTTAGCACAACCATATTTGTGTTTGAAACATTTTCATTTATACAACGTTTTTGTTTTCATTACATTTCTAGATATTTTTTAACATTAAATGCAAAAAAGAAGTATAAAACATAAAAAAGCAAAAGTTTGTAGATTTTATAGTAAGAAATAGAAGCGTATCGGTTTTTTTTATCAATAAAGTTATTTTTGAATATATATAGATATATAAAAATTGATTTAGTTTATTTTTTGTTATTTTAAAATATAAATAGCGAAATTATTTAGTTAAATGATCATTATAGCTTTGGTTTCGATTTTCTTAGTTTCTAACTTTTTTTTTTAATTTTCCCTGCCTTGTACTTTTTGCCTGTCACCTGTCTTCTTTAACTTTAATTCTTTGTTGCAATTAAAAAAATCTTACCTTTTGAACGTTTATAACTTTCTAAACTCTGAGCCGATTTTAACAAAATATAAGTAGTGCTCATCTGCAGACAAATATGTACCTTTGGAATGCTATAGATTTTGTCTAAGCCGGTTATACTTATGTGAGCGTTAAAGGGGTCCAAGAAAATCGTCTTGCATTATATTTATATAGATTTTCAACGTTGTGTTATAGTGTGCGTTTGTAGAATTTTGTGCTTATAGGGCATTCACATCGGCATGAAATCTAGTTCAAACGAGATTTCGGGCAAAATCTAGTTTATTTTGTTAGATTTCCCATACAAAATAAAATCTATTTCTTATCTGGATTTTGTCAAAATCTGGGCTCAAATCGTCACATCCGTGAACGTAAAACTCGTCACGTAAAAACGCCATTTTCGGATTATGACATACGTGAACGTACTGTAAACCCATATAGTTTATACGATTGACGTGTCACGTAATTCATTTTAGTACGAATGCCGATACGATCACGGATGTGACGATTTGAGCCCCGATTTTTTCATATTGTACTAAAAAACAAAACGCATAAGGTTTGTGTATTTGCTATTAAGTTTATCCTCTAGATATTTTGGTTTGAAGCTTAATTTTTCTATTTAGTTTGACAGTGAAATTTAAAAAAATTAAAAAAAAGCTTGGTGTAAACGGTATAGATTTGAAAATAGATTTCAATTGAAATCTACTAGATTTCGCTCTGCTGTAAATGTATTAGATTTGGAAAAAAACACAATTTCTTTAAATGTTTCAAAAATATAAAATAACTAGCAGCTCGGCGACACGTTGTCCTGCCACAGACCGAAAACAAATACCAGAATTCAGACCACCATGTTTGGATGGTATTACTCCGGAACTCTAGGAACAGGCTAAACGTAATGCGAATGTCAGGTTGAATAAATCTCTATGCGCTTTCTATGCGTATAAAAGAGCATTTGGGTAAAAATGTTACCACTCATTATTACGATCCATTCTCGCCTACAGATCAATTATCTGGTAGAGGGCAGTGGACAAGAGTACAAATCGCCCTTTGCTGGGCAAGGAACATTCTATGAAGATCTTGATGTTTTCGACTCGCACAGGTTAACGGACAGGGTGTTCCAGGTGGATATTTACGCCATAAACGAAGCTGCAAAAATAACTGACTGGATCATCTCAGAGTGATATAGACATATATGTATATAGTCTGGCCGCATTTAGGACCTTCAATTCAAAGGTGATTAAATCGAAGTGTATACTGACATGCATTCAATATCTGATCTGCTTGAACAACATAATGTCAATATAGTTTGGGTTCCAAGGCATGAAGGCATTCGGGACAACGAAATGGCTGATGAAGGTACAAAAACAGGCTCGTCCTTAGATGTAACAGCATCACACAAAGACATATTAATATTCCATTATTTGAGCTGTCAAATGACATTAAGAAATGGTCGTTAAGGAAGACGACACTCAGGACTATTTACTGTTTGACTTTTTTCCTTTATAAATAAAATTTGCTTAAACTAGGCAATTTTCTGCACTAGCATTAAAATTTATATTTTCTATTGTTCAAACATTTCAAGAAACAAGTTTTTTTTCTCCAAAATTCAGTTAATATAGATATAAGATTTAAATAAGAACTAACTATCAAAGTTAACTATTTAATCTTAAGAATTTATGTAGAAAAACACTAACAGCCATACATACAGGGTATTAAGACGAAGTTTAACAGATAGATGTCCATATAAAATGATAAAATTTAAGTATAATCAGATATGCTCCTTTCTAGAAAATATTAATTTAATTAAAGGGTTAATAAATTTATATTTTTAGTAAGATGCATATTGTTTGGTAAAAGAAAAGAAAATAAAAATCAAATCATTACTTTACACTGAAAGAATTTGCTTTATAAATTCTGTGAATTTCGACAATAGTGCCATTAAGAACTCCATTAAAATTCAACCGTATTATATAAATGAATATTTTACCAAATATATGAAATAATTTCATTTATCCAATGTAATAAATTCGCTTAAAATCTGAAAATATTTCATTATTTTGACAAAATTATTTAATAATTTTGATGCAATTATTTAATTGTTTTAATGAAATTATGTAATTATATTAATGAAATTATTTAACAATTTTAATGAAATTTTTATATTATTAAGTAGGCTCATTAGCTTCAACTGTTTTATTGACTACCCAGACTTACAGTGAAATTCCGTTTTGAATAAAACTAAAGTTTTTCTACTCAGTTTGAAAAAATATTGCAACACTGGGAAAGCGCACTTTAATATCAACTTGAAAGTGATTTAATTTTCGTATTCGATTTTCACGAAAAAGTTGTATATATAAGAATTGAAATAACATTCAATAGAGCCACCTGACAAGTGGTGATAAGCAAAATACACGTGAGCACTGACGATGGAAGTGTAGCGGTTTCCGAAAGTGGTGCTGTTCTGTTCTGCTGTGTACGTTGAAAAATTAAGTTGATGTTAATTTTTCCCTTGTTCCTTGGAATATTAATCATGACCAATTCTTTCTTAATTAAACGTTACGAACCTTAGCCTAATGTTCCACTTAAAAGCTCCTAAAAATTTAAAACAGCGAAAATTTAAATTTTTAAATAAGGTTAAATGATAGACCTCAATAGACTAAAATTGCGATTTTCATTCAACACACATACACCCGCAAAAATTAAAATTTTACTGTTATTTGGAAATTGTAGTTTTTTATCATGAGTTCCTTCACTTTATTGTGAAAAAATCAACATATGTCTATGGATTTTTAATGATTTTAGGCACATTTTGCTCGTAAGACATTTGTCCTTAAGAATGTTTTGCATCGATTTAAATGATTCATATCTTATTTTATTCGTAAGATACCTGTCCCAGCACGTTTGTTTAAACATTTCAGTTTAAATTTTTTATGAGTTTATAGAAATTTTTTTTATTAATTTATTCGAGATATTCTCAAGAATTTATGTGCAAAAGTTTAATTAATTTGTTGTGGGGCCCAAAATTTCATTGGGTGCTGATGTCAGTAGATCTTTAAAGATCTACTGACGGGTTGGCATTAGCACCCAACGAAATGCCAGCGTATAGATTAGCTAACAACAAAAAATTAAACTTTTGCACGAGAAAAAAAATTGTTTCACAAAAACCACTATTTTCCGATACATAAAAATTTGTGAATAACTAAAAAACCACTGATTCTCTCACCTAATTGTATTAAGGTTGTTTGAAGGTAATTTTATATAAAAAAAAATCTGTAAGAGATAGAAAAAAACTGAGGACACAGTATTTTTTGCTTATCAAACTGAATACAAAAATTTTAATTTGTAAATCCGAGCTGTTGATAGTTCGATGCCACAAATAACGTACGACAGACGGTAATGCCAAGCAGCAAAATTTGAAAGGGGCTATTCACATATTACGTAACGCCATTTTCGGATTTTTTATACCCAGATCCCCTCCTCCCTAAATGAACTAATTCGTAACAAATCTTCAATTTTTGTTAGAATTGGGAAAAAAAGTCTAACGAAATCGTTTCATTGGATTTACGTAGCGAAATTCTTTCAGTGTAGTAATGCTTTTAGGATCGCATCGCGCAGTCCCGATAAATAAAGAATAAAAACATTTAATTTCATAATAAAATAGTAAAACGAAAAGTCGCCCCAGAATGAATGTTCTTCTAAGCTTTTCGGAAGTATGTCTCAGATGTATGCATTGGATCATTTTATACAAGGTGAGGTGAGAAGGCAAGGTTTCCTGAATGAATCACTTGAAAGATGAAGTGGGCATTAATGCCTCCAATCTATTTTTACATATCGAACGTTTATTTTGGACACATTGTTAGCCCAGGAGCGTGGTTTGACAAGCCTACATGCTACTCGATTGCGTAGACCCAAAAGTTTGTGGCTTGTACCATTTCAAAAGGATTGATAATACATATAAAGTGATGATTAATTTTCGAACTGAAATTTCTTTTTTAAAGTTTGAATAAATTCTTTTTCGTTTAATTTCACAAAAAAAAAATTAAAAACTAATAATTCAAAAAAATCAAATTAATATTATATTTTTCATCTTAGCTTTTTACTTCTTAAATTTTTTCGGTAAAAGGGTAGTAACTAGAGGTTTTTTATATATTTATTTATATATGTATATTTGTTTTCTTGTATGTGATTTCTTAAATTGTTTTTAACGTCAAAGATTGTCAATAGTAATTGTAAAAGATTTCATTTGATAAATTTCGAATTTTATTTAAGTTAAGTTTTAAGATTGTTTTAAAATTTTAAGGTAGCACGAACTTTTTTTTGCGTTTTGCATTTATGTTTAAAGATTTCTTAAACAATATATTCTTTGTTATTAATTATATATTTATTAAATTTTTGTCTTATATACTATTTTTTTATAAATTTTGCAACACAAATTAAATATAAATATGCTTTGCCTTAGATTTTTCATATTAATTGATAGTACATTTACATAAATAAATAGTATCTATTTTATACATACATTATTTATTTCTATTTATGTTTACGAATTATTTCATCGTATGTTACATTAATTTATAGTTTTTTGTTAAAATATTTGGGTTGAAATTTTTTGTTTAGTTTTTTTATTTCTTTTTCATAATGTGTTTAATAATTTCCTTTCCTTCCTTCCTTTTGTTATAACACGCTATTCAAGCATAAATTTCTAAGTCTTTTGTTATAAAAGAACTTATTTCGAACAATTTCAATCTTTTTTTTGGATACTTCGTTTCTTTATTTGTATTTTAGTTGAAAAAAATTACATTTTTATATTTTTTATTCTTGTATGGTCGGTATTAACAAATTTTCAACTTGAATATTTTGCTTTCTAAATCAAACTCCCAGAAGCCATTTTAATTACATACTAACAGTTTGTTTGATGTGTTTGTGTTTTGTTTGAATCCTTTTTTCTTAGAAAATTTATAGTCATACCACATTTGAACCTAATTAGACATTTTCCTTTTATATTTCACTGTTATAGCAAACTTTATTTAATCCTTTTTAAAACGTATGTCAACAGTAGTTCAAAATTAAATTTTAAAATTAACGAGTCAAAGTGCTATAGAGCGTTAAGTAAGCAAAATTACAAATAATTCTATTAGCTTTCTTAGTTATTTTAATTAAAGTGATATATTTTAATAAAACTAAGAGGCTATTCACATATTACGCAACGATATTTTTGGAGTTATATACCCTCCCTCCCCCACCCCCACCCCCCTTCGTAACAGTTTTTACAAAATTTTCAGTATAAATTATTTAATCCGTAACAAATCTTTAACCATATTTAACCACATTTAGAATCACATTGTTCGCAGGGGAATATGATTGGTTGGAAAATTGTTATTCCAATAAAATATTAGTTGAATAGACTATATTTCAACTCACGCTATGAATTTTCTATAAATCCAAAAAACAATCCATGTTCATTACCATAAGAGCGTAATTGTAATAAAAATGTGTTTCTGACAATTCTTAAATTGATTAGATCAACCAATCGTATGCTTTTGTTATGACTAATTAACGAATATGATGAGCACAACCGAATAAAATATTATGAATTGGATTTTAGTACCAACTATTGGTACTTGCAACTAAAAGAATTTTCTTTCAAAATTTGCTTTATTTTTTATCGGCTGTTGCAACTAACTAGTGGTTAATTTTATTATCATTGATACATCTCACCGATTAAATGGTTCGTATTAGCAATTATTTCTTATTGTAAAATAACTTCTCTTACAATAAGAATTCTTTGATAGTTGGTGCAACTGCGAAAATTCGATTGGTAACAAACTCGGTTGTCTCAATGAATCTGTTTTCTGTGTGTGTAATTAAAATACAAATTAAAATTGTCAAACTTAAAACTAAGTTCATACAATATTTTCGTTTTGCAGCTTACATTGTTACTGTACTAATCCCATCATTTATTTATTACAAAAATTTTGTTGAATTAAACAATATTTTTAGAAAAAATGGGAATTTAAATGCAAACTTGAATATTTGTTTAGCAATATTGTTAACATGATTAATTGCCAAATCTTTTATTATAAACAAAATTTTTATTAGTTTTTTATCAAAAAAATATTTGAAAAAAACGTAAAATTCTACACACAAAGAAAAGCTGAGACTTTGTTTTTGAAAAAAACAGCACAAATAATTATATTAAAAGTTCATTGATATTGCTAAGCACTCTTTTTCCATTTAATTCTACTCCTTTTTAAAAATTTTTCTTACAAAAATGTATATCCTGTTTATCGATGTCGAAGGACATTTTTCTTTCTTACACTTTCATTTAAAACAAAAACAAATTTAAAAATTTTATTTTTGTTTTAAATGAAATTATTTGTAAGAAAGAAAAATTTCCTTAGACATCGATAAACAGACAGTTAAATTGTTTTTGTATTATTTGATTTTTCAATCATATTATTCTTCAAATGTGCCAAATGTTCGTAAATGTTCATTAAAACTATTAAAATGTTTACAATTAAATATGGTTTTGAAAAACCCAATTAAATCATTAATACCTTTAGTACAATAAATTGTATTTGTACCTTTAAAATTTTCTTTAAGAACTATTGGAGTTTTCTTTGTTGATGCAGCCGCCGCTGATTTTATTGTATTTATTGTATTAGTTGCTATTGTAACTTTCTTAGTGGCTTCTTTTTGTTTGGGCGTAATCGGTCAAGGAGAATTTTCCGAATCAGAACCACCAAATGAATGCATAGGAAACAATGGATACCAACCGCCAATATGTTGACCCATATTAATTTTATCCAAATTAACTTCAGTCCCTCCCAGACCTGTATTGTGCTCGAAACCGACACAGCGCTGCCAAACCATTATGACGATGTTGCGACCAAAGACATCGGCGCTCTAAAAGTAAGATGGTACACAATTTTTTTTTAATAATATCTCTCTGAAGGGGATCATTTTAATTGAAGCGGGTCACCAAAAATTAGTTTTCTTATGAAATTCGTTTATGGGTTTAATTTCAACTCATTTGGTAAAAAGAAATCTCATTTTTACACGACTACGGTGACACATAAAGGAAGGGCTATGTGTTTAGCAATCTCTCAAGTCATATGAGTTCCCGTGACTACTCTCCACAATATTATGATTAGAAAATATAAAGTTAGTATTTGCTTTCCTCTGCTTATACTTAATCGATGCATATGAAACTTTGTATACATATTGAGTTACCCTGACAATACAATTTAAAGATATGAAAAGTAGGCAGTGCCACTCCAATACAAAGTAAATATACTTTTTCAACGACTTCTACTTACTGAATCGAGGTCGAAGTGGGTATCAATGTATAACTGCAGAACCAGAACTTTGAAAATCAATGAAACAACTTCGATGAATTTTTTTTCATTAATCCAATGACAATTTCACAAATCCAATAAAGATTTAATTAGCGTTGTGAAATAATTTCATTGTTGAATGAAAATTTGATAAACGTAATGATAAGTTTCATTAATATTGTGAAAGAGATTCGTTGGCTGAGTTTATTTATTTATTTATTTTTATTTATTTAATTTATTTGTATTGTTCCACACAAGACAGTAAGTCTTATTTTTCAATGTGGAACTGATTAATAAAAAAACTACAGGGAGCATATTTAAGTTTTAATGAAATTCTTGTTGGTTGAATTTTAACGAAACTTTTCATTGGATTTATGAAATTGTCATTCAGCCATTGAAACTCTTTCATAATATTAAAGAGATTTTTATTGGATTTGTGAAATTGTCATTGAATTTTTCAAATAATTTTTTAATTAAAAAACAATCCATAAGATATAAGGATTTTCAAATTGTCATTGGATTAATGACAAAAATCTAATGAAATTGTTTCATTGGTGTTATGAAACAAAATTCTTTCAGTGGTAATAACCATTAAGCACTCTTATGCGAGTTCTAACAGTACACTGTGCGATAGGCCAAATGTCCGCACATCTAGAAACCCCACATGAAGACTAACTTGGGAGCAGTTTTGTAAATTTCCAGGACTTCTGGAAGTAAGATCCTCCGTCTTATGGAACAGGCAATTTGAAGACTGTACAGAGTTGGCAAATGTAAAATGCAACCCTAAGTAAATTTTCCCATTTGTCGATAAAAGTAAATAGTTTCCAAAATAGAATTAGTTTGAAAAATTTCTCCAATGAGCATCCAGTTCGCCGAGTGAACGTCGCAGAGTGCAACACCAACTTTAAACGCTTATAACTCCCAAAATACTGAACCATTAAAAAAAAGTATATAGTGTGCACATCTGTCAATAAATATATTTAAAATGGTATAAGTTTTGAGCATACATATGGGGCATTATTTTTGCAGCGGACAACCCAACAATTTTTTCCTGCCGAAATTACTTAATATTTGGCATAAGTATAGTTCTAGTAGGTATAAATATGTATGCAAATTATTTTTGTCTATGATGTTTATTTGCCGAATTTTTTTTTAAATAATTGTTTTCGAATTTTTTTTAAATAATTGTTTCGAACTGGAGAAAAGCAAAAAAATTAAAATAAGTGTTTCTTATAAGAAATCGTCTGATCTTTTAAAAAAATATTGAATTAATAAATTTTTTTTATTATCAAAACCGGAAATGACCAATTGAAATTAAGGCCCCTATTATGATTAACAACTAAATTTATAGTTGAGTCCTAGTTGTCAAATTCTTATTATGGATTACAATTTTTATCAACGTGAGACAACTGCCTTTTATCAGATGTGTTTTGGTTTTTATTTCGACTATTGCCTTACTTTTGCTTCATTATTCCAGACTCCAACCTGTCCCATTTGTGAACCAATATTGTTGCCATGTTCATAAAACATAAAATCTCAAGAAAAAATATTAAGGCCAAACCTAAAACTGTTTAAAATATTTTGTGATGGCCACTATATGGTTTCAAAAAACATAGCATAGATAAAAAGCTTTTTTTTCGAGCATTATTTCGAAGTCTACTAAAATTGGTTGTGAATCATAATACAAAAAAGAAGGAATGATTAAGTTGGACCGTAACATTGACAACTCAACTTAGTTTGGTGGTGAATTATAATAGGGGCCTAAAAGTTTTCTAGCTTGACGTGTTTTATTTGTTTTATTTTTTTAACCAAAATTAACATAGGATGTCCTCATTATACTGTAAAAGTCTGATAAAGGATCCCCATAAGTTTAGAATTCATGCAAATTTCTTTACATCAACACCATCTTTTGGTCATTGTTATAGAGAATCGTTATTAGATATCGTGTAAGACTTACGTTTAATGTACTCGGTGTGTTCAACACTTTTATCTAAGACTCCACGAGAAATAATTTAATGGAACATTTAAATTCCTCAGCGCTTTGCTGTATGGGTCTTTTTTGGCCCTTTCTTAAAAAGGGCAACAAAACTTACCTTCAACGGTGAGATAGCAGGCTAAAACATATTACAAAAAAATGCCTCATAAAATTTTGTTATTTCTTTGAAGACAATAAATTTATAAACTCAACTGGATCGCCAGAAATCAGTAAAAACCGAAAATGATTTAAAAGAATTTAATTTAATGATTTTAATAATTAAGAAGAATATTTTTCTAAAACGGCAACTCATTCGCACCCCATAACTCGACAAATCATCATCATACAAAAAAATAATTTTGCATACACATTTATACCTACTAGAACTATAGTTATGCCAAATATAAAGAAATTTCGAAAAAAAATTTAGTTTATAGACATTTTTAGTTTATAGACAAAACTAAAAGAAACAAATTTAAAAAAACGACAACAGATTTAAAAAACTTCAACACTTAAGTACAGTTATGAACGAATTTCTGAAGAAATTTATTTGGTTGTTCACCTCACGTGAATTGGCTCAAAAGCTTGTTTAGTTTTTTGTCCATGTACTTTTAAGAAAGGAAAGTTTTAAACCGATAAAAAAAGTACCTTTCTTTTTCTTTCTAATGCTGCTTTCTTCCGTAAGGAATGCTATTATAATGACCCAGGTAACCCTTTAACTTACCTGATATTTAATAGTTTGTTTATAGATTGGTTCAGCCGAATGACGAACTACACGAGTTTTCTTTTTATGACGCAAGCGATCACCATCCTTTATATAGCATTTCACATACGTATCTGGTGGAGTTTCACAATCCACGGGTACTATTTTGCGAGCGCAAATAACCTTCAAGAAAAAATAAGCATTAGAAGCAAGTTTTACAATGCTTCACATTTCTAAAACAATTGTATTTTTATTATTAATCCAACAACAATTTTCAAGATATATTTAAGAAAAGGTATAATTAATTAACTCACATGTCTTCGTGTATATTCTACATCGCAAATTTCTTTCAGTTTGGAATCTTACCTCAACTTCCACAGTTCCTTTAACTTTGCTAAATCCCATCTTTAGTTCACCATGACGTTCGGTTATCAAACGATAACCCTTAGGATGAATTTGTCCTGGTCCCAGTTGCAAACCGTAACTAGTCGAAATACCGCTGATTACCGATGAAACCGTCGTCGAGATATTGCTTGTAGAGTCTGAGAGTGATGAAAGATTTTTTGTACTGCTGCTGACAGAACTGGGAAACATGCTCTGTTTACGCATCATGGATGGGATGTCAGTCGATGGCATAATACTATTTTTACGCTTCGTTTCAGGACTATCGTATGCCTCACTGGTGGCACTGCTCAAATACATGCTGGCCTTACGCTGACGCGCACCTACCATTGTTTCTGTCGAAGCCATGGCATAAATACTCCCTTTGCGTTGTGTATTTTCGTTGGTTTTTAGATTGAATATGCTGCCTTTGCGCAAATTTGTTGGACTATCCTGTTGAGTACCCAAATAGTATTGCCTTTCGTTAATCTGCGATACATTGGTGGCCGATGAGGCTTGTTTTAATATTGAAAGAGCCTGTTTAGGGGTGGGTGGTGGTAAATTACCACCACTACCTTTCCATTTAGGTGAAAATCGTTTATTTTCTTCATCGGATGGTGGACTGGTAGCAGTATTCCCAATACCCACTGGTAGTTGATGAGTTACAGGCTGTTGCTGTGTCAAATCATAAATTGAGCTCTTACGACTGTTAGGACTACTGGGTAAGGCAACACGACTAGTACCTGCCAAGTTATGTAAATACTAAATTAATATTCTATTTTAAAAGTAAAAAAAATTGTATATCAACGCAACTTAATTAAAGATTTGAGTAAATATTGTTTGTTTGAACATATTTACATAAGTTAAATACTAAATTAGTATTCTATTTTAAAAGTAAAAAAAATTGTATATCAATGCAACTTAATTAAAGATTTGACTAAATATTGTTTGCTTGAACATATTTACATAATAAAATTTTAAATAATTGAAAAGAAGTCCAAACATGCCAAAAACATTGTTAACGAGTAATATTCAAATAATAGCAACATTTAATTTGTGTTCAAGAATATAGAATTATTTTTATAATTATTTAGCTAATGTCTTCTATACTTACAAAGATTTTACGACATATAGTTTTTTTTTGGTTAGTGGTTCCTAACTTGCAAAGAATAGCCCAGAGTTGGATGCTAGTTGGGAGTGTGTGCTAGTCTACCGTCCTTGCAGTTTCGATTCCCATTAAATATATTTTTTGTTTTTTACTAAACTATTATTTATGAAAAATTTTTTTGGATTGAATTCGGTTTTAATATAATTTTTCAATTAAATTATATTTTTATTTAGAGATAAATGTGAAGCATGTAGACAAAGAAAAAACATTTTTTTTCATAAAGAGAAGTAACAAACTAAAGACACTTAATGCCTACCAGTTAATTAATTATGTAATGTGAGAAAGGGATAGAGTAGACAGAACATATGGTGAAGTGAGATAGAAATTTTAATTCTTTTACAACTCTGCTATTGTGCGTTTTGTTAATTTTCGAGCAGTGTTGCACTGCCTCTGATGTTAATCAGACGCATTAACTTTCTTAAGTTGTATAATAAATAATTGCTTTACTTCGCCGAGGAGTTTTCTAACAGTACTAACGAAGGAGGGTGCTGCGATGAACATAAGGATAGCGATGTACATGAGCAGTGCCTTCATATTTTAAACAGTTCAACAACAGCTAGCACAATACCACACTAATGCACATCAGACAAATTTATAATGCTGACGACTAATCTGCCTTTGTGCTCATCGCGCTACGCTTTTTTAGGATGCCTGAAGCATAAAGTGTGATGAAGACAAAAATTTCGCAACTAGTTGCGGTACAATTGGACATTGATAAACATATTTATATATTGACAACAAGGCTACAATTGCCATTTTTTAAAGATTCTTTCTCGAAGCATTCTAGCTATGCTGGTAAAAGCTTTGTTGGATGATTTCATGACTAACCACTTGCTCGCTATAACATAAGAACGATATATCTAATTCTTTCTCCGCATAGTGATGTGAAGTAAATAAAAAGTGGCAAAAAGCCCTTAACTTCTAAGCTATTTAACCGATTTCTATATATGAAGCAAATTGTGATTCATAGAAGAAGTCATATATTTTGTGATTATTGTAATTGAGGGGCTTAAAAGCAAAGGGATACAAGTGTAAAAAACAAAACTCTGAGTAATTAAGCTTCAAAGCTCAATAAGTATAATACAAGGTAGCATTAAAAGGCTTTATTTAAACTTCACAGCCTCGTGGGTAAAAAATATTTCGGGATTTAAATGATTTTGTTTTGTGAATTACTCTCTACAAAGACAAAAAGTAAAAATTTTTAGATTAGCTCTTATACTTCTTTCGGTGAAAGTAATTTCCAAAATAGACACAGAAATGTGAGTTTAAATTTTTAAACTTTTTGATTTCAACAAAATTTTTGAGTAATCCACCCTTAATTGCTGATCACACAGAGCAAGACTTGAGCCGATATAATTTATGCTTACTATTTTATAGTCGTCTAAAGTTGGGGATCCCGACCATTAAACGACTTTAAACGTTATGCTGACAAGATTTCCTAGTCCTATAGCTATGTCCAAAAAGGGTGGGGGAACTACAACTCAACCGCCCCCCCAAATGAAATTTTCAAAGTGCCGATACACATTAATTTTTTTTTGGTTTCCCTCTACCAGAACCAGCGCTAAGAGCATTGTCAATTTTTATTTGTTTTGTACAGAGTTAACAGTTTTTTAAATAACTTTAAGCCGCGTAATCATATTTTCCCTTGAAAGTAATTTTATTAGCCAAGAGTTCATAGCAGAAAGAATTGCACATGAGATAAATTTTCAAGGACCTACCGACATATATAAGACTTGAATTAACACGAAACCACCTAAAATCTAATCGCTAGTCGTTATTTTTTGATCGATATTTATTCGGTCAATAATTATAACGATCAACATTGTCGGAAAATATGAAACACACATGATAACTAATGACCGAGTATCGCGGCCTCAGAAAACAACGTTATTATGTTCTGCGGTGTAGGTTGCAATTTATTAACGTTAGTTTTTCCCTTGTTGCTTGGAATATTAACTCATGTCTAATTCTTTCTTAAACTTGAATTTTTTTTAAATGTCAGCTCAAATGTCAACATTTTGGCCCCTATTATGATTCACAACTAAATTGATAGTTGAGTCGTAGTTGTCAAATTCTTATTACGGAATACAACTTCATCAAAGTAGTTGTCTCAGTTTTTTATCAGTTGTGTGTTGGTTTTTATTTCGACTATTGTGTTACTTTTAATTACTTTTAAAGTGGTACTTTTAGGCGCCAATCTATCCCATTTGTCAACACATATTGTTGCCATATCCATGAAATATAAAATCTCAAGAAAAAATAATAAGGCCAAATGATGGCTACTATGGTTTCAAAAAACAGAGAGTATAGATAAACACCTTTTTTCTAACATTATTTCGAAGGCAACAAAATTAGTTTTGAATCATAATACAACAAAATGGTTGAGTTGGGTCGTAGCATTAACAACTCAACCTAGTTGAGTTGTGAATCATAATAGGGGCCTTTAACTTAATATAATCATTTCTAAACAGTCGTCAAGAAGCTCTGGGCGGGTTAACATCACGCGTCGTTGGCAGTTACTTCGTAAATTTATTGGCCTTCGAGAGTTTTGCGTCTCACCCACCGCATGTGATTAGCAAGTTGGTGGCAGTCAACGGTGCCGAGTTCCTGTTTCGTGTCGTTGGTTATTAACCGCATGCAAAAACTTATTTTGGTAACCTAACCTAGCTTTCTAAGAAAGCATACTTTGAAATCGTGGTGGAGCACCAAACAAAACTCATTTGAACAAAACAGGAGAGGAATTTGAGGATTCCGGCTTTCTGTACAACGGTACACATCGGCGCGAGTTTCTTAGTGGAGGCTCCTTACGCGAAAGCCGCAAGTAGTCATGGCGACATGGAAATTTCCGCCCCAAATAATTCGCTACAAATAGTAGAGTAACTTAAAAACTACCAAACCAAACCAATCATTTCTAAAGAATCAGTTTTTCATGATGATAGTAAATGCAGTTTATCTACAAAATTTTTAACCAATAAAACAATAAAACCACATCAATAGAAACCAAAAAACATTATTTGCAAAACTGTATTTAATAAATGTTCACAGAAATTTTGGTTTATACACTGGTAGCAAGTACATAAGTATGTACGAGTATTTCACTTAAATAGATCCTTTTATACTGTAATGATTAATTTGTCAAGGAGCTTTTAGTTGTAGATTATTTTAAGAAGGCATTAAAATGATTTAGAGATAAAATGATTTAGAGATAAAATAATTTGTAAAATTAATTAAATTATATAAAAGGGGTAATATTGAGGAAAACAGGCATTTGCCATAAATTTACGAGTATGTTAGAAAAGTTATGAAAGAAAGTGCTTAAATAATTAGCGCGCAGACTTGTATTATTTAAAAGTGGTGTTAAACAAGGTATTGAAGGTGAAGGATGCTTCTTTAAGCTTTAAGATTTTTTCCACTTTTGTGCAATTTTTGAAAAGTTTTGTCAAAATTTAATTTGTTTAATGAAAATTTCTATTTAATTCTTGTCCCCAATAAACATTTCGTGATTAGGTGTTAACTTATTTGCATATTCGTGGAATTTAACCATAAGTTTATAGTAAATAAAAATTATATTGCCTTAAGTTAGTTTATATATTTATGAACTCATGCATATATTTGCTAATAATGATATTGCTTTAAACATGTTTAATCAAAATTTTAAATATAATCGATGGACTGCAAACAATTTTTCCGTTCATTTCTAAGTATTTAACTAAATTTTAATTAAATAAACTGCTGAATCTATAACATTTTAGCATTCTTTGCTTAGCAAACAAATTTTCAACAAATCAATTTATTTCATAACTAGAAAAGTTTTGACAAGGATTAAAAAGAGAAATATACGTTAAAATATATGAACAAACAAAGGATAAAGTAAATATGTAGACTAAAATAAACTTTTTTCATAATCATCTGAACAACCAACCATCGACCAAAGAATATACATAAGTAAATGAAATTCTTGTCTAAATATTGCTGAGTTGTTGTTTTATTTATTTTATGGCACTTGCAGGAATGGAATGGCCTAGAATACTAGAAAAAATGTGATAACGAAATGAATATTATTTCAATGTTACAGAGTTTTCTAATAGGTATTTCATAATTTATTGAATACATGTTGAAATTATTTCATACAGAATTATAAAAGCATGTCTGTGCATTTTCTAAGCCTTAAAAAAAACTCAATAGCAAGTTTGTAAACAGATTTTATTCCCACACACACACAATTTATAAATATGTTTTATTTGCCTTTTATAACACCAATTATATGAGGCAAGCGAAGCAAGTGGTTTTAATGTGCCGTTCCAAAAAGGAGTGCTTATAACAAGGATACAAGCAAATAAAAATTAATACAACACAGTTTTTACAATTTCTTTTACAGCTTCTGTTTTTTCAGTGTTTCTTCGTGCCATAGCAATAACAAAATCATATAAATAAAAATCCTCATTAAAAAGAAACGAAAAGGTAAAAATGTATAAAACATTTCGTTTATGAGTATCATTTCATATCACGTAAATTTTTAATGTTTGCTAAGTAATAATTGTTGTAAGCACGGTTGCCAGATTTCCGAATTTATTGTTATTTCGATGAACTTTTCTTTTATAGTGAAATTAAATAAAAATTTAACTAATTTAACAGATGGTGAAGTGATATTATAGAAAGCTTAATTCTTTTACAATCCTGCTATTGCGCGTTTGTCTAATTTTTAAATTAGTGTTGCAGCACCTCTGCACAGAGAAAACTAAATTTCATTTTCTGTAAAGGAATTCAATAAAATAGTAAATATTTTGCCTAGGAACGGACCTACAAACAAATTGGTAAATATAGATAAAAGTATCTCAAGAATTTCATTGAAAAAAATCCGTTTTTTTTCAGTGAACAAAAAGAATTACTGGATTTTCTGAAATATATCAAACTATATTTTTGTCTGACTTTATAAAACAATTAGTCTAAAAATACTAACAAATATTCAACAAAATAGTTTACTTAATCAAACAAAAATATTTAGTGGATTTTTTGTAATATATGTCACCATCATCATTATCCTTTAAGCATTTATGAAATTTCCCCTTATTAAATGTGTTCAAGTCTGAATGATTATCTAAATGAGAATTAACCCAACGAATTGATTCACTCAAAAATCTTCAGTAAACAAACTTGGTACAATTGCTTTCCTTTTGCTATTATTGTTGTTGTTGTTTTTTGTGTGTATGTTGTAAGCGGTGTTGTTTTTTTACGACACAGTTCTTCTTGTTGTTCTTTTTGGTGTTTGAGTCCTAAATAAGAGTCAAACAAACAATTCATTGATTATGTAAAGAACATTTGCCGAAAATGAAATATATTTTTAGACAAACTTTTGTTTGAAAAATTTTTGGTGATAATTTTTTCTGTGTAGTGTTAACACACTAACTTTTTTAAGCTGTATGCGTAGCCATTTTATTAATTGTTTTACTTCGTCGACGATATTGATACAATTACCAACGAAGCAGGGCGCTGTGCTGTACATTAGCATAGAACAGTATTAATCGCTTAGTGACCAGTGCTATCTATGCCTTCATCAGTTAAATAGTCCAACAACAACTAACACAACACTACACTAATGTACATGTCCGAAGTGCCTCATTTTGGGACTCAGCAGCTTCACTCCTGAGTAATGTGGGAAGCTCATCTTTTCAAGTTAAATAGGAACACTCCTCTGATATGTTCTTGTAAAACTTCATACTGATCAGATTATCCGTTTGAATCTGTCCTACTGTTGAAGAATTAAAAAAAATTTTACTTTCCATCTGATTTTTTTTGCATTCATAAATTTCTATACAAAATTTAATTTAAAAGCATCGTATTTATTATATTTATATATAATTATAGTAAACAGCACTTGTTTATGTTCATGTACAAATTGACAACAACAGCAATGTTGTCGTAAAGTGTGCGAGAAACTAAATAGTAGAACTCAGTAAACATCAGCAGGATTTTTTAATGTTATTGTGGTAATTCTCATTTAGTTTTTGAGAGTTTTTATATAAACTTATGAAGTTGAATATTTTTATTTAACAAAGTGAAATTTTATAAGAATTCTCTATAGAAGAATTATATATAGTTTTGCATTCATAATTTTCTTCGTCTTTCAAATGTTTAACGGACTTGTATTTGTAATGAATTGTATACCTTACTATCATCTTTGCTATTCCTTGGGAACCAGTCACTTGACTTGTCTTGTGACGGGATGTCTTCCCTCTTGGGAGGTTTTTAAAACTGTTTTCGAAATTTGTTTTATAAACTACTATTGATAAATTATCATAAGCAAGGCTGTAAATATATATTTTTTTTAGCAGGAAGAAACCTCTTTAAAAATAATATAGAAAATATGAAGCGATATATTACAAACGTACATAAGAATTTAGTTTTAAAAAGTTAGACGATTTTATACCCATTTTAAGTGGCAACTTTGCATGCAAACTTTACAAGAAGCAAACAAACGCAAGAAAAGGATAATCGGCTTAATGCCAGCCAAAATCTTATTAAATTTACTGCTAAATAAAAATTCAATATGTTGTAAGAAGAAAGGAATAAAAAAGTTATTTTTGTCTGAAAGCAATGAACGAACGAACGTATTTATATTTTTGTAATCCCTCACCAAAATTATGCTACAAAATCATACTTAATTTTTTTATGAAGGAGTGTTTGTCTGTACATTCTAACACACATATTTCTTTTCTAATACATATCTATTAAATAATTTTACGACCCACACACAATGTTCTATTTTTAGTTGATAAAGGACAGATGTGATTTCATAAATACGGTTATCATATGTTAAGAAGAAAACATACTATAGGAAACCTTGAAAATTTAAATATGTGCCCAGCTTATTATTACTCGTACATATAAAATGACAACATAATAAATATGGTAATCAAAGTGTAAGTTTTCTTTCATCAAGGGTTACGCAATAAGCCGTTTTTATATGATTGAAATCAATGGGAATGATTTGCAAGCAAAGGAATTATTAAATAAATTAATTAAGTCCTCAAAAAAGTAAAAAAAAACTCCCCAAAAACTTAGTTTAAGAATAAAATTTTTAAAAATATTACTTTAAAAACTTAAAGTAATTTAAAAACTAATGCTGTTTTTAGGGAATGAAACTAGATTTTCTATTCTGCAAAGAAATTCAATGAATTAGTAAATATGGATGTACAAAAAAATGTGTAAATTCTAACAAAAATGTCTCAACAATTTAATTGGAAAAAACGAGTTTTTTTGGTTAAAAACATCATATCGACTAAAAATATTGTCTAAATCTGAAAAAATGTAAAACGAATTACACTGTACAACAAAATCAAAGTCTACAGCTTCGATTTGTATGGTGACGTATAGTGAAGTTTTACGTAAAACATGCTAACTCATATATCTGGTTTTGTGGGATATTTTAGCACTAGTTCTGAATAAATGCGAAATTAACTCTTAAACCCATTTTAAGTTTTCACTTATTTCTGCCGTTCAAATAGAATTTTGTGCCTTGGTATCATTGAAGACTTGTAGTAAAATTTTATGAAAAATATACTCGTAGGACATTTAGGACCGCTACATCGTCACTGAAGCAGACCCTTTTGTCCAATTTTTAAAAAAGGTACAAGAAAGTCCAATACAACGAATAGGTGGATGGTTAAAATGTTGTACAAAAATCTTCTTCGCAGTGTTTTACATAAAAAAAATCGAAGAGACCTTGCAACGAAAATGTAGGAATTACAGGACTGCGTCTACCGATTCAAAAATAAATACCAGATGTCAACTTTCAAAACGTTGATGCACCTATATGTCAGTAACTATAACCTTGTTATATAAAAAAAAGTTCATTGCATAAAATAACTGTAACCTTTCATCAGAACTTTACTGTAAGGTTAGCTGAAATAGTTAGCGCGTTGACTACAAAGCAAATGTGAGCTCGATCCCTATTCATGGCAGTCATCAACAGCATGAGTTTTTATGATATGCATTACTAAATTATTGTTGGACTTTTTAAATGACCAAGGCATAATAACAACACTGGTCAATGAATAGTATCGGCACCGATAGATGCTTTTGTATGCTAATATAGATTAGCGCATACTTAACACCATAGGCACTGCAACACCTCTATAAAAATTAAAAAAAAACTCGAAATAAGCGAGTTGTAAAATAATTAAACTAAGCTTTCCTTCCTACTTCACCTGTCCTCTCAAAACTATGATTATGATTCAACTACAAAATATTAAAAACCGGTTTAAGCATCTTAAAGAAAACAAAAAAAAAAAAACAATAAACTAAGTAAGGTGCGACTTTGGCTCGTACATAGACTGTTCCTTACGATTTTTCATTTGCCAATTTTTCCGTTTGGCTTTTTTGTTTAATTTTATTTTAATTTTTTAACGTTTTTTCGTTGTTTTGGCGATTTTTTTGGTTTTGGTGCTTTTTTTTGCAGATTTTTTTTTGGCGATTTCTCGTTTTTTAACGATTTTTTAAGTTTTGGCGATTTGTTGGTTTTGGCGTTTTTCGATTTTTGACGATATTTTTAGTTTTAGCGATTTATTTAAGGTTTGGCGTTTTTACAGTTTTTGCGCTTTTTTCGACTTAGGAGATTTTTTCGGTTTTTAATGATTTTTTTAGTTTTAAGGTTTTTTTGGCTTTGACACTTCTTTTCGTTTTGGCGATTTTTTCGGTTTTTGGCGATTTTTTTAGTTTTGGCGTTTTTTTTTGCTTTGGTGCTTTTTTCGTTTTGTTGTTTTTTCAGTTTTGACGATTTTTATTAATTTTGATGATGTTTTTAGTTTTAGCGATTTTTTAGATTTAGTGTTTCCTTTTCGTTTTGACGACTTTTTTCGGTTTTTAGCGGTTATTTTAGTTTTTTCGCGCTCTTTTTAGTTTTGGTGATTTTTTGCGTTTTATCAAGTTGTTGTAATTTTGGTGTTTTTTTCTTTTAATCGTTTTTTTCATTTTGGCGATTTTTCGTTTTGACATTTTTTTATTTTTGGAATTGTTTGTCTCTTACGGTTTCCAAGATAAATTGCATAGTCAAAATGACATCAATGCTATGTCAAGTGCCTTCGTTTTAAACCAATGACACTTTACATCATTATGATGTCAACCTTTATATCAGCTGTCATCAATGGAAGGCTTGAAACAATTGTACATATTTATATTTTCTTACTTTTACTTGTATCTGTTTTAGTTTTACTTATGTCATTTTCATCTAATGTTGATTTCTGTTTTAATTTTATTGATGACATTTGTCATAGCATTGATGTCAGTTTTTTCCGCAAACAAGCTAAATCGCTTCGCAGATTGTGATTCTTATATGAAAAAAAAAATGGTAAATTTAAATTTTCTTTTGTACCTTTCAGCAGAAAAAGTATTGTAAGCGGCGCGTAATTCTTCTACCTCTCATTACCTTTTCAATAATCTTAAATTCTAATCAGAATAAATATTTATTTATATATTTTCATTTACCCTTTTCAATCCTTTTTCACTGGGTGTTGGGAATATGAGTATGCGGTATTTAAACATAAAACTTTTAAGACAAAATGCAAACAAAGTTGCTTGGTTCGTATTATTTACAAGAAAATTGAACACAAAAAATATTTAACGCTTTCATAATTTTATATCTTATCATGGCACATTTGGGGACGGCGTGTAGAAAGATGTCTGCCACTTTTAATATTTCAAGGTTCAAGTTAAATGAAACTTTCGTTATATAAAATTACTATTTATGTGCAAGAAAAAATGAACTAAAACTAGAAAAAACAAAACCGACGACTAACTTTTTTCGCTTACCATTTTATCCAAAACAAAATAAAAGTGAAACTAGAAAGTTATGAGCAAAGAACAAGCAAAAAATCTTATTTTTAAGCATACATTATTGACAAATACTTGACATACATCTTCAAATTGTTGAGATTTCATTGAGAGTATAATTTGCTTTATTGAATACTGAATATTGGCGGCTTGTTGTGCGAAAAAACAACAGGGAGCGCGAGATAACTGGATTGAAGCGGACTTGAATTTCCAAAAAGCTGACACTGATATATTTCATTTTTCAAAGCTTTTAATTAACTTGCAATGTATGTATGTTTGCTCGGGTGGAATCTTGCAACTCAATTTTGTAGCAGATATCTTCAACCGATTGAGCGGAAATTTTTATATACACGTTCAGTTTGGATGACAATGCATGCTGAACTATGTGACGTCATTCTAAATCCAAGATGGCGGCACACCTAAGATGGCAGACTAGTTACTTTTAATGCACTTCTACAATATGGGTATGAAATAAAAGGGCTTGCGAAAAATAACTCGAAAAATAAAGCGACGTCACTCCAAATCAAATATGGCGGACTTCTAAAGCTTGAAGCTCAATTTTGAAGCAGATATCTTCAAATGATTGAGCTAAAATTTTGTATTCACACTCACTTTCGATGACAATACATTGTTAGCTGTGTGACGTTATTCTAAAGCCAACACGGTGCAACTCCCAAAATAGCGGAATAGTTATTTTTAAGGTTGGAAATTAGCCGGCAAACAATCTTGCAACAATGAATTATGAATGAGATGAACGAACAGACTGAGTGAGAAACGTGTCCAGCGATAACTAAAAAGTAAGAAAATAAATTAAAAGTAAAAGACCTTTTTAAGAAACAAGCTTTTATTTAAATGCGCTAAAAAGAAAAAAGTACTTTTACTATCAATTGTAACGTCATTACACAATTTATATGATATAAAAGCTTGTCGCGAGATTTACTTGTGTAGATAGGCAAGTAAATTAAATAACTTGATGTGCTTGAGTTTAACTATGTATTAAAATTTTTAAACTAAGTAAATACGAGTACTTAAATCTCGTGACAAGCTTTTATATCATATACATAAATTGTGTAATGACGTTACAAGTTGATAGTAAAAGTTTTAAAGAAAAAGTTTATTTTTTTCTTTTTAGCACATTTAAACAAAAGCTTGTTTCTTAAAAGAGATTTTTACTTTTAATTTTTAATGATATGCATAAATATTTTTGGGTTTATTTAAATGAATTTATTCTGACGACTTTTCAACAACTTTATGCTGTACATTGAAAATTAAAATTCAGTTATAACCAACAAGAGTAACAACTTTTTTTTTTGCTTGAGGGAGAAAATCAAGATGTAGTTTAAACAAAAACTTTTTTTGCTTTACTTTTAAAAGTGTAAAACAAGCACATATTATGTGCAATTTAATGTAAAATATTCAAAATTTAATTTACAAAATATTGAAATGGTTTAAGCAGCATGAAATATAGGAACAGTTGGGCCAGTTTCTACTCCCTCATTGGCTGCCTGCTGAAAGTATTCTTTTGAAAAATGCCTGAATTTCAAATTAATTTTTGTGTATTAGCCAGCAAAGGAGAGAAGACATTTATTCAATTTAAAAATATATTAAATAATTGATTTATAGCCTATTTTAAGCACAAGTGTGCAGAAACTTCCGTCAATTACCACTGAAAAATGGCGATAAAGACTTACTTTGTAGAAAGGAGCTATTCACATATTACATAACGCTGCAGATTTTGTTAAAAGCGTTAGGAAAGGGGGCTTAGGGGATTTTGGTTACGTAATATGTAAATAGCCCCAAATGCTAAAACTTTTGAAAAACATACCGCCTGATACACATGAAAAAAATAACTTCTAAAAAAAAACTGAAGCAATCATTATCATAATCATCATTGCTGGAATTAATAAGTACTGAAAATTTATAAGTACAGGACGTGAAACTTTACATCTGAGACTCATTTTAAGGGCAATTAAGTCACCGATTGTACACGTTTAAGGTATAGGATGTGCTCAGCACTTTTATATAAAACATCACGAGAAATCTTTTTGTGGAACATTTTAACCCTCTAACTCTTTGTTAGATGGGTCTTTTTGTCCATTTAGTTAACAGCACGCGGTTTAATTATACTAAAAGCAAAATAAAGTGTGAAAAGTAACAATAAAAGCATTAAACCAATACAGCTTACTGTTCTGTAAACCGAATTCAAGAAATTTTCCCGTTTTCCAAAAATAAATAATATCCCTATTGAATATTTTAAATCATATATGGGTCATTCTCATTTCAAATGATTTTTTCGTGTCCGTTGAAAGTATAGTAAAATATTTCATAAAATAAACGCTTAAATTTTAATATGAAAACTGCCTTAGCATGATTTAATAAGTTGTAAATAAATGTACATAAGTTCTTTTTGTATTAGACTGTCCATTATGTGTTAAAAACGAAAAACAAAAATACTGCTTTTCCCCTCTTCATACAAAATGGCGTGTCCAAAATGCCACATTCACACATTAAGAAACTGTTGGCCAATTCACAACCTGTTGTACGTGTTGTCGATCGAATAAATGTTGTTGGTAATTTCCACTTAAACATCTGTTTAGAAACATGTTTTTGTGGAAATTAACATCAACCTTTTTACGATCTACAACACTTACAACAGGTTGTGATTTTTTTTTCATGTTGCTTTTATTTGCAATCTATTTTTCAATAATAAGCAAATTAATTAAAAATAAAAATTCGCATTAGTCTTAACCTACATTAAAGTTAAAACACATTTACATTAGTGGTCTTTAATCTGAGTACAATTATAAGTATGTAATTGTTTATATGTATACAAATTCGTTTTTTTATATTTACATATTTACAATGACTATTTTGAATATTTACATGCTTATTTTCTGAACGGAAGGTCAAGCACATGAAGACTTTTTAGCGTATGTACTTCCTCGCTATCATCTAGTAAAATAATAGCAAGGGGGTTGGAATGGTTACTGAGTCATTCAAGGTACCTCGAACTGTAAGCGTTTCGAATCTCTGTGAATCGTATCGTTAGTTACAAACCATGGAGCATCTACTATCATTCTAAGAGTTTTTGGTTGATATCGTTGAAGTAGTTCTATGTTGGAGTTACTAGCAGTACCCCACAGTTGAATTCCGTATGTCCATATCGGTTTTAAAATAGTTTTCTATAAAAGTCCTTTGTTTTCTAAGCTAAGTTCTGATTTTTGTCCAGCAGCCAATACATTCGCTTTGTTTTAATATTTAGGTAATCCCTTTTGGCTTTTATGTGTTGCTTCCACGTCTGCCTTTTATCAAGATGCATGCCAAAATATTTCACACAATCAGTTCTTGGAATTTCTTCATTGCTTAGAAAAATAAGAGGAGAAATGGCCCGTCTTAGTGTATGTGTAAGTAATGTAATTAGATTTTTCTGTATTAATTGAAATATTTCATCTTTTAAACTAGTTCGACATTCTGTCCAGATGATTTTGAGCCTGGTTTGAAGCCTCTATTGGGGAAATATTACTTGCCATTAAGGCTGTGTCATCCGCATACGTAGCAATAGTAACATTTTCATTAGACGGCATATCGGATGTATGTATATAATGTATATAGAACTGGGCCCAGTACGCTTCCCTGAGGAATACCAGCTTTTATGTCACAAATGTTAGAAATTTCGTCATTTACTTTTACATAAAAATAACGATTTTGTAGGTAGAATTTGAGGACCAAAAAGAATCGCGCAAGGATAAGCATTTTTAGTTTATACACTGAAAAGAAAAATTAATCCATCCGTACGTACATTAATCCTAAGCGGTGTCAAAAGTACGGTAATCCAGGTTTTTCTGAAATCAAGTACAGAAAGATTGATTCAAGTCGAAATATTCAAGTGCAAAATATTTAATTTTAGCCTGATTAGTCTTTATTCATGTAAAAAAAATTTTATTTTAAGTACGAGCATATTTATAAGCTTTATACATAGTCGTACTCGTACTGTGTTGTTGTTTGTTTGCTTGATGATAGCCACAAATCACTGTTCTGCTCTTGTTGTTGTTGTTTATTTTTCGGACATAGCCGAAAGTAGCTGATACACGTCGTATTGCATGTAGATTCAAGCCCGCTGTATACTTGAATGAATCCGCTGCGTACTTTAATCAATCCCACGCGTGCTTGAATCAAGCCAGAATCAGGCTAACTTTTACTTATTTAATAATCCTGGAACAGACTTGAGAATTACTACTTATATAAATTTAATATTTTTACTTGTTTTAATTTAAATTTATGTTTGCTCATTCCTGGTATTGAACTTAACTCATCATGTTTTGTAAACCAACGTCTTAGACAACTCAGCTAACTCGGTATAGAAAGAATGACGGCTAAAATCCAGTATAAGCCAGCAGCATGTAATACGACGATTGTAGGCTATCAGTCGGCAGTGCACGAACTTCTGTTTGTTCGTGAACCAACAACAAGTCAACAACATGAGCACAACATGCGACTGAAGCTATCAACAAGCAAACAAATACCAACACACTACAAGGGTGTAAAAAGTTTATACTAATAGTAGTACATAAAATAAGAATTTTTGTACACAATTTAAGTATTTTGTTATTGATTTAAGATTTTTTATGTGATTATCCCGTTTTCGTCTTGACTTAAGTACATTTTAGTGTTATTCGTACTTAAATTAGTCGTACTCAAATTAAGTAGAAAATACTTGAATTTAGTACGGCATTTTTCTTTCTGTGTAGGTTGTGAATTGAGCGTATGAATTTGGTCAAAAACGAGATTAAATTTACAACGGTTTTAGAATAATTGCATATGATTCTCTTATTTCATACATCAAATTTTTGGCAAATATTGGAAATTATAATTACAAAAAACAATCGTTGGTGGCCGAAATCATGTGCATTGAGAGTTACGAGTTTATATTAAGCTTCATTACTCAGTTTAATTATCGAAATTGTAATAACAACATACAAAATAAAGTATGTGTTCTGAAAAAAATATTGAACCGGGTATAAAAATGTATTGAGCGTTACGTAAAAAATTTTTATATATAATTTATCTATAAATTTTAGAGCATTAAAAAAAGTTCACAGCAGCTGAAGAGTAGAAACGATGTAAGGATCATTTTCTGTATACATATTTCTGGTTTTCTTTGAAACTATTTTGCTTGTTTCTCACTGTGGGTTGTTTCATTTTAGAAGAATGTATTAAGTAGGTCGTAGTTTGCTAAAAAACAGTATTTGAACTTTACATAACTTTTGCCTTTGCTGGTCGATTTCATTAAAACAAGTCTCATTTGAAAGAAGATTTAGCCTCGTTTTTGCTTATGTATAAATATTTTCAAAGAAGTACAGAGAGTTGAAGAGAACGGACGCGTTTATGCCGCTGCTCCATAAAATATAAAATATAAAATATATGTATAATATAAAAATAAACATCTAAATCATTATTAAAAACAGAAAAATATATAAACATATCTAATTAAATAATCCATGCAAATTGTTTGCTTTACACAGCTACAAGTGATAAAAAATTTTTTCTGCAAAAAAATTAACATTAAAATAACAACAAACAGTTTCCATATACATATATATGTACATACATATCAAAACTCTTAATCGAAAATATCAACAACAAATTTTTGTGCTCATGGTAAAAAATTTAAAAATTATAAAATTTATAAAGTCAAACATCTATACATACATACATACTACATAAACCAACAGATGCATCACAATATAAATAAACTCATCTATACATATTAATAAATTAAAAACAGATATAAATTTTCTAAAACACGTCACGAGGTTCTTTTCTCTCTAAAAACTCAACAACTGAAAACACAATTTATAAACTTAATTATTAACCAAATCACACAAAAATTATAAAAACATATCAAACACAAACAAATACACCAGTTGTTTTTCTTTATCTCTTTATTTCTTAATACTGACAGATCTGCCGCATAAATAAAATAAAAAAAAAACAAACAAAACAAAAACTGCTTTACCATATTAACATTAATATAATTACTGCACTGCACTATCATAATACTCCTGCAATACCGGGGCGGATTGAATAAACATTAAATCAGTCATAACCCAACAAACAATTATTAATATAATATTAAATGTACAACTTAAGAAAAAAAACAATAAAGACCACTAAAAAACAAACAAAAAAAAACGTAAAAACTAAAAACAACAACGCACCGATAGCTGAAATGAGTTTTGAGGCAACTAAACCACAGTCTAGTCGTTCAACGATTGCAATGAATCCAGTCGCTCCAGCGCAGAGATGTATTAGAGAAAGTTTACAGAATTCGATATTCAGTACTGCGTGTAACACTAACACAGACTCGCCTTTTAAGCTTGTAACAGTTATGGATAAGCGTTTTGAAAAACTTACGGAGCAAATTGAGAAGGTAATAGACAACAAACTTAGGGAGTACAAAGACGATATATTAGCTGAACTTGATAAAAGATTTACCATACTGCAAAATGATCTTCACAGTGTAACAGCAAGAGTGTCGCATCTTGAAACTGTTGCTGTTGATTTTATAAATATGCAGCAGGAAATTATATCTCTTAAAACAAAAATTAAACACCAAGAGAACAGCAAAGTTGCATCTGAGCTACGTTTAAACGAAATACCGTTTTATGAAAACGAAAATCTCATGGATATTTTTTCCGACATCTGCAAAACTATAAATACCACAGTTCCTGCAATAAAATCTATTTATCGATTGCAAAACTTGAATAATAAACGTACAACTTATTCAAGGGATGCAGTTATTATCGTTGAAATGAGATCTGTCTATGATAAAAACTTTTTCTTAAAAACCCTAGCCAACTTTAAGAAAACTAAGAGAGATTTTTACTTTTGCTTAAGACATATTGGTCTAAACTCAGACAACAAATTTTATATTAATGAAAACCTTACTAAGGATAATTTTCAAATTTTTCGTGCGGCCGTTCGACTCAAAAAGCAAAGAGTCATACACAGTGCTTTTACTATGCGCGGATTTGTATATATTAAAAGAAATGTCAATGATACCATTCTGCAAATTGATGATATAAGTCAGTTAAATGAGCTTAGTCCTGATAATGTGGACGACCCGGCCTTACATACTGATGACATCAATAATTTATTTCGAGCCCCTGCAGCTAACTACTTCTAATTTCTCTTATATTTACTCTTACTTATATTTCTATAGTAGTAACATTTCAAATTTTTTAAAAATTATTTTAACTTTTTCTAGAAAACTTTATTTTTCGTGCGTTACTTATGCTTATATTAATATAATTATTATATATGCTAATGAGCAATTTAGCTAACAGCAGAGCTCGTTCCAGGGACGGACTAGCGAATATGATAAAAATCTTGGCCAATCAAAGAAGTGGTATTAAAATCTGCCATATCAATGCTCAAAGCTTGAGGAATAAAATTGACGAGTTCCGTTTCATTTTTGAAAGCTCCGGCATAGACATAATTTGTGTATCTGAAACATGGTTTAAGTCTGAGTTCACAGATTTGTCGGTTTCCTTATTGGGATATAATATTAGACGGGTGGATAGAAACGGCTACGGTGGTGTGGCAATATATGTGAGAAAAGGTATTTCGGCCAAAGTGATCAGCAAGTCTACAGGTTATAATGATGATGCCGATATTGACACACCGGCTAATCTAATAGAGTATCTATTGCTCGAGATTAGTTGCGAGGGTAGAAAATTATTATTGGGCTGCATTTACAGACCAAATAATCGTATTTGTTTTGAACGATTTGTCAATACTCTGCAGACTTTCGCTGTTGCGTATGAAGACGTCGTTATTACAGGCGATTTTAATTCGAATGTCTTAGTTGACTCTTACCTGATAGATAATCTGCATCCCCTTGGTCTTGTTTCTCCAAATACAACTAATGCTACGCATTTTACCACGACTAGTAGTACACTTCTCGACCTTTTCTTTGTAAGTGATCTCTCCAAGGTCTTACTTTATGATCAACTATCAGCGCCTTGTTTCTCACGCCATGACCTAATTTTTATATCGTACAACTTTCGTTTACATGTACCTCCGCAAGTTATTTCTTATCGTGATTTTAAAAACATAGATTTTATTTTTTTAGAACGGGAATTTTGTAACATTGATTGGAGTATGATATATAACATTATTTCTGTTGACGACCAGGTATCGTTTTTGCAACAGAACGTGAACCATCTGTATAATCTTGCAGTTCCTTTGAGATCAAAGATCCTCGATAGGTTCAGTAGACCCTGGTTTTCTCAGGATATTAAACGGGCAATCGGTCAGAGGGATTTGTTATATTCACGCTGGAAACGTTTTAGAACTCCAGAAATGCATGAGTCATACCGAATCTCACGGAGGATGACGAACAAGCTAATTAAGAGAGCCAAATCTGAATTTTTCGCAGCTAAGTTCTCTGCTGCTACTGACTCGAAACAAAAGTGGAAAACAATTCGCGAAGTTGGAATCGGTAAATCTACTACTCATGAATCTAGTGAAATTGATGCAGATGCTCTAAATGATAAATTTTTGAATATTCCTGTGGTTACACCTACTTCTAATTACTACGAATTCCCCAATGATTCTTCAGACAATAGTTTTTATTTCACTAATGTCACACGGTATGATGTGCTCTCTAGTCTGTGGTCAGTAAAGTCCAATGCAATAGGAGCTGATGGCATTGATCCCAGGTTTCTTAAGATTCTCATACCACAACTTGCTCCCATTATAACGTTCATTTTTAACAAAATTTTTACTACAAACTGTTATCCGAAAATATGGAAACTTGCGAGAATCATCCCAATAAAAAAATCAAATTCTGAATACAGACCGATAGCAATCCTACCGTTCCTTTCGAAAGTTTTTGAAAGATTGATTCATAGTCAGGTGACTCGATACCTTGAAACTAATAACATTCTCACAAGTTGCCAATCTGGTTTTCGTAAAGAACACAGCTGTATAACGGCCCTAGTGGATGTTTCGGAAGATGTAAGACAACAAGTGGATTGTGGCAATGTTACGTTCTTGGTACTTCTTGATCATTCCAAGGCGTTCGACACTGTCGATCATACAATTTTATGTAAAAAATTGAAATTTTTTTATAAGTTTTCATCCACTTCTACCGATCTGATATGTTCTTATCTAACTGACAGACATCAATTCGTAGAATCAGGTGCATCGAAATCAAGCTCTTTGCCTCTAAGTCGAGGTGTTCCTCAGGGCTCAATACTGGGCCCTCTACTTTTTTCGCTATACGTTAATGATCTACCAAGCAAACTCGAACATTGCAAAATTAGATTATATGCTGACGATGTGCAGCTTTATATAAGTTGTAACATTATATCAGTCGAGCGATGTGTGAGAATTTTAAATGAAGAACTGCATCGTATATTTGAATGGGCTACCGCTAATGGCCTGGGGATAAATCCCACTAAATCTAAATGTTTGATTATTAAGAAGAAATTATTGAAACTTGATAATAACCCTATCTTAATCTTAAATGGTCAAACCATTGAGATTGTAAACGTTGCTAAAAATCTAGGAATTTACTTTAACAGCACCCTCACTTGGTCTAACCATATTAATTTCGCCTGTGGTCGTGTGTTTTCTATGTTAAGAAATCTTTGGCAAAGTCATCATTGCACTCCTATAAATATTCGAATACTTCTCGCTAAAACATATTTAATGCCAATTTTACTTTACGGATGTGAACTTTTTGCCAGTTGTGATAGTATTAGCAAAAGAAAACTTAATGTGACTTTTAATAATATAGTTCGCTACGTATATGGTTTGAGACGATATGATCATGTTTCTTTGCACGTAAACAAACTTTATGGTATGTGTCTTGATGACTATTTGAAGGTAAGGATTTTAATACTAATGCACAAAATAATATACACGTGTCAACCCGATCATCTTTTTGCGCGATTGAACTTTTCAACTCTTAATAGAGGCAAAAGATTAATCTGTTTTAGATATAACAGTCAGATATCTAAATACCAATTTTTTATTCATGCAATAAGTCTCTGGAACGATATTCCACACAGCTCTCAAGTCATTAGTAACGCACAAAAATTCAAAAAAAATATTATCTGTCAATTTTCAAGTTAATTTTGTTCAACTAAGAGGATAATTTTATTTTCATATATGTATATGTTTTTATTATTTTATTAACGAGTGATTTTTTTGCTATTATCTTTTTGGCAACACTAGTTTTGACAGCTCACGCACGTTTTGTATCTTGTGTCACAGTCAAACATCTTCAGTTTGGTCTATAATTTAATCATGAATCGTCTTACAAACGAACAACGCTTGCAAATTATTGAATTTTATTACCAAAATGCGTGCTCTGTTAAGAAAGTTCATCGCGCGCTTTCTGGTTGAATTTCTGGTTGAATTTCTGGTTGAATGGATACGTGAACAAGCAAAACTGCCGTATTTGGAGTGAAGAGCAGCCAGAAGCATTGCAAGAGCTACCAATGCATCCACAAAAAACAACCGTTTGGTGCGGATTATGGGCTGGCGACATCATTGGGCCGTATGATGCGAATCACAACGTTACTGTGAATGGTGAGCGCTACCGTGCGATGATAACAAACTTTTTTCTGCCCAAAATGGAAGAGCTTGACTTGTATGACATGTGGTTTCAACAAGACGGTGCCACATGCCACACAGCACGCGAAACAATGGACCAATTGAGAGGCGAGTTCGGTGAACAGTTTATTTCACGCTTGGGACCAGTCAATTGGCCGCCCAGATCGTGCGATTTAACGCCTCTAGACTATTTTTTGTGGGGCTATGTTAAGGCTAATGTCTATAGCGACAAGCCCGCTTCGATTGACGCACTGGAAGCCAACATTGCCAACATTATTCGTGAGATACCGGCCGAAATGTTGGAAAGAGTATGCCAAAATTGGACTAAGCGGATGGCCCATTTGAGGCGCAGCCGCGGCCAACATTTGCATGAAATAATCTTCAAACATTAAATTATATCGACCCAACTATCGATCCAAATAAATATTTCATGCATTTTTCTGAATTTTATGTGTTTTTTTCTTTTTTACTTTCCGATAGTTCTTATAAAATCACCCATTACTTATGTATTGAGCCATTTCAAACTGAATGTCATATTGATCGCTTTGTGGTGTCGTGGAGGTTTTCCATACATTTTGATTTTAAACTTTAAATTAAAAATTTTGCAATTTTAAAACAACGACATGTATGGACGATTTTCATGATATTGCAGTATTACCTATAATTATATTTTATTGTATGTTCAAATGTATTTTTGTATGTACTTGTACTGAGTTCCATACTGTAATATGAGACTTAAAGTCTTGTGTATGGGACATCGAAAATAAAATAAAATAAAATAAAAAAATAAATAAAAAAAATAAATAAAATTATTTTAAAACATAAAATTTTTTTTAGTTTTCCATGTGAACCCAAGTTAAAATTGAAAAAGTGGTCATAACCTTTAATTTCGTCCTCCGATTATAAAATTTTATGGGTTTTTTTTCGCAAAAATCATTCCCAGAACAAAATATAATTTTATTTCAGGAATAAGAATCCTATTTGCTCATATATATATTAGTTAAATTGTTAAACAAAACAAAAACAAGAAAAAAAGAACACAAAATGTACGTTTGAAATGAGAATGACCCATATAATAAATTATTTTCATTTTTCTAAATCGAGTTGTTTTAAATCGAATCGATGTACAGAACAGGTAGGCAGTTGTTTCTTTAATTAAATTTTTAATGTGTTATATTAATAATGAAGCAACAAATACAAACAACATGCATATATAAAATTCAAAAATTATTACAAATTCAAATAAAAAATTCAACACAATATGAACAAATATCAAACAAATTTAAAATAACAATATTTTAAAAGAGTTCTTACCATTAATCGTTTTTGTTTTGTTTTTTGTTTGAGTGTGTCTTAATTAATAAAAGTTGCAATAAATTTTATTTTAATGTTTGCTTTTCCAAATAGTTACTAAAAAGTCTTTTCAAGTGTCATGTAAATATTTTAATGTATTTCTTGCATTTGCATTCACATTTTGCTTTCAAATACATTCATGGCAAATTAAAAAAAACTGAATTTTCCAATCAATATTAAAGCAAATGGTAGAGTGCTTAGGAGGTGTTGTTGTATATCTATTGATTTTAATGTTTTAAATTATTTGAAAGTTATTGCTTTTGTGGTTTATTAGCGTGCATTATAGCTAAATTTAGTTTTTTACTATTTAGGGATATTTTTGTTATTGTTGTGGTGAATAATAACGATTGTTAGCAGTCCAAGTGTAGGGTGTATCAAAGCTTTGATAATGTGACACCGATATTGTAGCTAATAAAATTAAAAAGAAAATGGAAAAAATAAAAAATACAATAAGAAAGTTCAAAAAGTTGCACATAGTAAATGTCCAGTAGTAAAAAGTGTAGGAAGGTGAGAGAAGAAGAGAAAGATTTGTTAGAGATATACAGATAGATAGATAGATGCAGCCGTAGTACAAGACAATAAAAGGGATATTATTTATTATTTGTTAATTTAATTAAAGACGTTTGCCTTAAAAAAAAAAATTAAAGTGAAATAAAATCTGTGAAGCTTTCAAGTGTTAGTTTATGTTGTATTAAAACAAATAATAAATTATAATACTTACGTCGCGAACCCATTCTCTTCATGGGCTGTTCAGTACCCAAACTCATCGTACGTCCTAACTCGCCACGTACTGCCTTTAACGATTTGAGTATTTCGTCAGGATCCCGGCGTGCCGCCGAAGATCGTCGTCGACCCACCAAATACGTGGTCGGAGGTGGAGCCATATCATCTTCTCGATTCTTATCAGCATCCTGAAATGATGATCGTCGAGAGCCAGGTAAAGAACGTGAAAAATCTTTACCCAACTGATAGACTTCCACTTCCAACGTTTCCGATTGGGATGAGCCGCGCCGCGAGCCTGCTATCCACGCATGATCGGGATGCAATAGAGCCGTACACTCACCAATCGAATCCACGTCATCCGATATGGAACGTTGCATATTGATATCGCGCCTCAGCAAACGTGAAATATCGCCTCCAGGACCGCCCGCAGCTATAGAGCCACGCGGTGAAACACTTGGAGATTTTGACATGCTGATACCCCTTAAACCTTTTGTATCTTCGAGGCGACACCAAATGGCACGATCATCAAGAAAGGCCTGTTGCAATTCAATGCAACATTCGCCTAAAAATATAGATTCTGTATGGGGTACCAAATCCCACAGTTGTATTTCAATGTAACGATCCATGAGGCTATCGGCTTTCACGTGAGCAAATGTGAGGGTGGCATTCCAAATCGGGTTTTGGGTAGGAGGACAAACTTCGGTTTGTTGAAAAGAGCCATCGCCGCTGCAGAAGGAAGGTAGAGAAAATTGTTTTTTATATTGAATACCGAAAAAACGCACAACCTAAAAAAAGTATCTTTAAAAGATGAGCTCCTGCGAAAATTAGATTGTTAGAAACTACCTTTGTTAAAAAGTAGCTTTTATAAAAATTACGTTCAATAAAAAGAATTTTTTATAAAAAGTACCTTTTATGGAAAGTACATTTTATAAAATGTACTTTTTATAAAAGGTACCTTTTATAGCAAGTACCTATTACATTTCTCGCTATCAAAATTGCCTTTTGTAAAAAGTAAAATTTTTTAATGTTTCTATTTAATTGAAAGAGCTCTTTTAAGAAGAGTACCATCTCCGTTGGAATATGCCTTAATATTTTTTGAATAAACTATTGTTCTTAAAACATCTTAACTAATAAATTATTTTTTGATCACTTACCATTTCGGCAATACACGAGCTTTGGCATAAGCTTCGGGTAAATTACCATGACCATAGGCTTCATCACGTAATGCCAAATCATCGGCTGCCATTAAAGACACAACCAATTCACTACGTTCAGCATGATACCAAACTTGTATTTGTACTCGACCACTAACTTGTTTCTCTCGGGCAATTTGTTCCTGATTGATTGATTGATTACAAGGAAGTGTTGCAAAACAAAAGTTTTCAAATAATAAAGTAAGTTATGTGTCGATATTTCAAGGAAAAGAGGAAGGGAAATATAATAAAACTTTTTAAAATTTCATAAATTTAAACTACAATTTTAATTCAAAAAATAGTATTCTACTCAATTATTTCTAATTTGTTGTATATAATTTTAATATTTTTATTATAGTTTTATATATTTTTGTTGTTAATAATTGAAAAATTGCTAAATTGCTGTTTTGTCAAACTATTTTCTATTGACTTTTTTTTTAAACTGTATTGAAGAAGTTGTTTGTAGGTATTAGTTTTGTAACTGTTTAAGTGTAAGTGAGAATAAAAAATTAATTTAAATAAAATCAGATGTAAAAAATCAGTAGACATGAAAAAAATTAATAAAAACATAATAAAATGAACTTTTGCAAATTATAGTAATAATTTTATATGCAGTTTTTGTTGCCAAGCAGGCAATAATTTGAATATTACATTTTAAAAAATAAATGTTGATGAGCTTATACTAATTTAATGACTAAAATATGAATAATTACACTGTACAACAGAATCGTATATATATATATATATATATATATATATATTATTTTTCAATATAACAAGGTTGTTCTAACTCTGGTAGAGGGCTTAATTTATCGCATAATAAATATTTACATCGCTTTTGCATATACACAGAAAAAAGTAAATATTTAACAACGGTAATTTTCGAAAATAGCATGAAATTCAATAAAACCTGTATTTGATTCAAATATAATTTTTGTTGAAAATAATTTGCTGCCAGACCCACTATATTGACACGATTCTTTCTTTCTAACAATTACATTTAAAAGAAAAAAATTTTATTTATATTTTTTTTTGATTAAATCAACACATTTCCATAGAACAGTATACAAAAATCTTTATGACAGAAAATTCAAAAATTTTCGTCTGTGTAGTTATAGTGACTGATCATAGAAAACTTTGCCAGTCCCATTTTTAAGGTAGAAGATGTGTTCAGCACTTTTCTAAATCTTTGTTGTATGGGTCTTTTTGCTGAAATAAACTCCCTTTAGCGGCGATTTAGCGGGCTAAAATGTTCTACAAAAATGTTTCTTGTGGTTTTTTACATAAAAGTGCTAACTAAGCACGTCTTACACCTCAAACGTAAAGGAGGCCACAGACGCTGCGACCGTTGGTACAACTTGAGTAGGTTGTACACGAAATTGCAACGTTTGTGGGCTCGTTGTATTAAGTTGTGTGTTGGTTGTACGAAAGATCTAAAAGTTTGGATTTTTGCCATGTTGTACAACACTGTCGCAACGTTTGTGTGCCTGTCCTATACTATTTTATGTATTATACGTGTTTATTCTTATTGTCACCACCTTGCAGTAAACATAGAATGTGAGTATTATTTGCGGACAACATAAAATGATAGATATATACTTGCTCACAAGTTGATTGCAAAATGAAGTTGTGCATGAGATCGCAAACCAAATTGTATCGTTTGTGCGACAAACATACAACTTGATTAGTAGCTGAGTTGTACCAACGGTCGCAAAGTCTGTGGCTTGCATAAGACTTAAACGATTTCCTTTACCGACTACTAATTGTGAATAAGTACGAAATTAACTTTTAAGCCAGACAGCATCATCACGCTATGGCACGGGGCCGAGTACTTTCCATAATTCATAATTCACACACACAACACGGCTGTCAACGAAAGTCCCCAGGAAATAATTTCGGGCGACATGTCTAACATCAGAAAAAATCTGAGATTTTACCAGACAATCAGCCGAGTTCTGGTACGACGTTTCTGCACATTGTCTGAAATATTATCCGATTAATATCAGAATAGTCTGCAATTTAATAGAAGGCAATTTAATTTGCTTTAACGCATTTAACAGAGTAGTCTGCACATTTTCTAATCTACGTCTTACAACTTTTAGAAGTCACTTCTGCACATTGTCTGATTTTAGTTTTCGTTACAATTCTCATTTATCTCTTCAGTTTATACGCACAAATATTTGAGTTTTTAAGCTTATATAATATGGGTAAATGTTTTCTAATGAGCTGCCATAAGCAGCACAACAATGCATGGAAAATTTTAAACGACATTTCTGCTAAATTTCTAATTTTAGCTCCGACTTTTCTCTGATATTAATACGCCAGGACGTAAAACGTATCAGATAAATCGGAAAATTTTCTGATGTTTTGTCAGACATTTTTCCGACATTTATAACACATGTCGAAAATTCCTTTAGAAATTCGTCGGAGTTCGTACAGAATTCTGTTAGACCTTTCGGTATAGTTTTAGGAATTTCCTTAGATAAAGAGATCCGGTTTCTTGTCAACCACTCATATGATTTTCGGTACGTTTTCTGACTAACATCGGATACGAATTCGGCATCTTGTGCAGACTTTCTGACCGACTTCGGACCGCAATCGGCAAAAACTGTTTGCTGGGTCACTAAAAAGATTGTAAGAAACTATACTATTCATGCGTTTGTATACTAGCTTTCAAACAATCAGGTCGTCGTCGCTTTTCGTATGATAAGGGGCTGTTCACATATTACGTAAAGCTTCTGGGGGGGTTAAAGATTTGTTACGGATTAGACAATTTATACTGAAAATTTAGTAAAAAGCTTTATGACGGTGGAAAGGGGGGGGGGGAGGGGTGTATAAAAACTAAGAAAGTAACGTTACGTAATATGTGGATTGCCAATAAAACGAAAACACATAATTGAGATTGAAAAGAAGACAATAGATCTCAACTGAGTAGTTTCATGTCTCTTTGTTTTATAAAACTTGCAAAAACACAAATACATTCGCATTTTAAATATTTCTCTTCGTGAAGACCACTGCCTTAAGCGCATTTTAAGCTTTAAATGATTTCTGGCGTTCAAGTTGAATGTGTAGATTGGGTGTCCTTTGAATACCTATAATATAATTTTATGGCAAGCATTTTTGTATAACATTTGATCCCGCTACATCACCGTTGAAGAAGAGGTTCTTGCCACTTTTTTAAGAAGGGTACAAGGAGACCCATACAATGAAGAGTTAGAGGGCTAAAATGTTCCACAGAAATGTTTGTCGTTGGGTTGTACATAAAAGTGCTAAGCACATCTTATACCTTTTAAGGTAAAGCTTACAATATTTTTTATTTCTATTCACTATAACAATATGAATTCATAAAAGAAGTTACATTGAAATAATTTTACAGGGGAAGCAAAAAAACTCTTTAATATGAAATATTCACGCATGAGCAGGTCATGAATGCCTATAATAATAATTTTCCATGGACAAATAGAGGAGTAAAGCTTAGGAAGGGAGTCGTAATAACAATTATTTTGATAGAGTGCATCATAATCAATCAAAAAGTCGCTTTTAAATTTTTTGTAACTTAGGGCTTTTTTTGAAGTCATATGACGATATGTACTTTCATGCCACGATACACGTATACTTTTTTGGTCTTCCCTGTCAGAATTAATCGTTAGCACATTGTATGTATTAAAAAAAATGTTATTTTCTTGTACAATATAATTTGTAATACATTATTTGGTAAATAGTTATAATGTTTCATGTCTTTTTTCTTTTTTTACAGTAACCAAAAATGTACCTGAAAGTGAAAACAGGTATGAACAACTTTTTATATACATATGTATTCTTTAGAGGCTGTTCACATATTACGGAACGTTCTTAGTGGTGGGAGGGACGGGGTTGAAGCTTTGTTACGGTTTAGATAATTTATATAGAAGATTTGTTAAAAAGCGTTACGAATGTAAAGGGTTTAAAAACAGCGAAAATATCATTACGTAATATGTGAACAGCCCTTTAACAATGTTTTTGCAATATGATAGCGCTAAGCGTTGTCATAATAATCATGTGTTGTTTTAACGTTTATAAGAGGAAATACTTTTTTTTTGAGTAGCAGAAATGGGCATTTGCGACCTGCAGTGAGTAAATTTCAGACTATACTTCGAAATTTCTTGGTTGAAAGCAATATACCTAATCAAAGCTAATCGTTTCCAGAATTCCTTGTGTCAATTCAGCAATTACTTTGAACAAAAGCTGTTCAAAAGTTATGTGTTGCATAGTTTTAATAAATGCTTGCGTTTATTTTAATAGCAATTCATTTATTGCTTATGTTACGCCAAATATATAAAATGAATTGCATAAATAATAAATTTTTCAACATTTATTTACTGTCATTTTGTTATGTGCCACATTTGTTCTACCATAAAATCAGTCATGGGATCTGTTTTTTTCTCTTGTAATTTTCAACAAAAAATATTTTACGCACAAAATTTACCGTCACCTGTAGATGACATAAAATCAATAAAAAAATTATATTTTGTTGAAAGAGAAGCAAGTGCAATATATCAGCATTAAGTTTACGTGCACACTTTATATTGTGGAGCTGCATAGTTCGGCAGCAGTTGGATTAGCTAAATGATTAATACAAATTCTGGAAATAAGTTTATTAACAAAAATAGGAAGCAAAAAAAAACATATTTTTGTTTGCTGTATAAACTGTTCTTTAAACGATTTTATACTTTTACATATTGCCAAGAAAGAGTAACGAACAAAATTTAAGTATTAAGTGTGAAATTTTTATTATTTCGGATTTCTAGTTTAATATTTGAATTAATGTAAACTCAAATTATTTTTATTAAGAGTGGAGTCAGCGTTGCCAGAAGCTTTTCGAAGAAAATCATCATATGACAAAATAAAAATCATATTTTGATATAAAAAATCATCACAAATTCGTATTCCTAAGTTGAACAATGAGACGTTTATAGCAAACTTAAATAAAAAGGAGTTCTTTAATATGATATCATTTCCTTCATGTCATCTTCTAGATAGGAGTGTTATTACATTTTTGGCAACCAATATTAAAGAGATTCTTGCACATTTTAAAATTGTATGTAATAGTAAACATTTGTGAAAAGGTTTGAAAGTCAGGAGCAATCAGTGAAGCATATAAAATATCGCCATGGCTGTAAGAACATATAAAAATGCGACAAAATAACTTCCACCGGGAAAAAACTCGGAAAACTCAACTATATGCACTGGTATGCAAAAAAAAATATTCTTCGTGCCTTGAAATAAAAATCTGTGGAAAATACAAACTTTAATCCACAAATCCGTGCTCAGTATATTTCCTATCACGTACAGATTTTTTAATTGACATGACTGATATTTTCACTAGGTACATCAGTATATTTTACCATAACTCGAGAATGGTTTGTCCAAATTGAATAAATAATGCACCATAATATACAGAATAAAATTACCTTTAAGTCATTTATATTTATTTATTTGTATTTCATACTGTTTCGGAGTTATTGAGAAATTAGTGGCGAAAAAATCGTGTTTCATGCCAAATGAATCTTTTTTCGTTTTGATAGTCATGAAAAAAATTAAGAGGGAAGCTAACTATATATTAGGAATATTATAAGCCAAAAGCTTTTAAAATCGACAAACAAATGTCGATTTTATTCACAATTAGGTGAGCGAACTAATGCATATACACACACATAAATTGAAAATTTTTCTGTTGTATGGAAATTATGATTTTTATCAATTGTGAATAAAATCAACATTTGCCCATCGAATTTTTTATGTCTAGTTAGCTGTCAGACTAATGATAAAAATTTTACATGTTTGCAGTATTAATTTCTTTTATGAGTTTTTGAAAACAATAAAATTAATTTTTCCAAAAAAAAATTTCGCCGGTAATTTCTGAATAACTCCGAAATAGTTGGAAACATAGAATATTAATATTTCTGACTTAAGGGAATTTTAATACGCATCTTTTGGTGGCTTATTTATTCTAATCGGATAGTCTGTTCTCGATTTAGGGTGCTATTGGAAATATTAGTCATACCCATTTAAGGAATCTGTACATGATAGAAGAACACCGAAAACGGAGTTGAATTCGGCACATTAAACTTTGTATATCCCACAAAATTTTTTAACATCCAACATGATTGATAGTGTTGTCATTCAAAACTATCTTTCAAAGCTGATGAATTTCCGACTGCCACTCAAGTTCGACAGCTGTACCCCGCTTTATACATTAACATACCCTAAAACCGAAAAATAACTAAACAAAATCGAAAACAGGGAAATATAGTTCGAAATTCAAAATACTTTATTAAGAGAAACTTCACCCAGGTAATACAATGCACCACCATAAACTTTTATGTTAAAGACTTTTATTAATTGATCCAAACAACTACAAAACGTAATGCATGATATCTTTCAATAACTCTTTATATATCATCACAGAAAATGCAGAAAGCCCTATATAACATTTTAAAAGTTTTACAGGAGAAGCATAAAACTTATTTAAATGAAAAATATATTGACATTTGGTGCAAAAATTCACAATAAATATATACATTTCTTGGTCTTTTTTTACTTATATTGTAAAACTTTGCACTAGTTGTAAATATATTTTTCATTTAAACAAGATTCATTCTTCTCCTGTAAAACTTTTAAAATGTGAAATGGGGCCTTTTCATTTTCTGTGACGATATACATATGAAAAGTTCAAAAAAATCATAATTTACAAGAAAATAAATCATCATTTAAGGAAAAAAATCATCAAATCATATTCTGGTTTAAAAATCATCAAAAATATGATAAAATCATCATTCTGGCAACGCTGAGTGGAGTGTTGGAATATTCAAATCAGATTAGCAGAACGGATCAGTACTATTGATTTCGACAGGCCGCTACACCGTCTCATCAGCGTTCTTGTTCACTTTTACCATTTATGAAGGTGGATGCTTTTTACAATTTAACAATTTAACTAATTTTTGCCAGCAAATAGAATACAAGACTTTTTTTTGTCATGTAAATTCTTGCCCTGCATTTTTTATTGTCACTGAACTTAGTTTTGCCGAAATTTCCCTATCTGATTTATAATCCAACACTCACAAACTCTTGTTATTTGTTGTCTCGCTCTTGATGGGCATTTTTTCAATACCTACAATCAAAGCTGTTTGTCTGTTAGTTTCTTATGCATGTTAAACTGCTTGAGTTATTTTGTCGGCATTTTTAGTTCAAGATCGTCAACCGAGTCGTGAATATGCATATAACTATTTTGCGCGGGCCGTCGCATTAATTACGCATTACGGTATTTAAATTCAACTCAAATGGCAGGACATAGCAACGTTATTTTCATAGTCCGCAACACGCCCTCATGAGTGTTTGTGTGTATTTCGCCACTTAACTTGAATTTACACACGAATAATGACGAGGGGTATTGCGACCTCCAAAGCAACATCGTTATATCCTGCCGTGTAGGTTGAAATTAATTAATTTTTCCATTATTCCTTGCAATATTTATTGTCTCATGCCCATTTTTTCTGAGCAAAATGTTTTGAGCTTTTTGTATAAAAAATCAATGAGCTTAGTGTAACAAATTTAGAGCATACTTTTAGGTGAAATAAATGGATAAATGTTCCATTATCAATATATGTTAGAAAATATTTTAAGTGATGCTTTAAGGCATTTGAATTTTTTGGTGCGGAAATTTTTAATGAAGCCGTATGAACGTTGAATAATTACAGCACTATATCGAGCCAGGACAGCAAAAAAAGGTTAAGGGATATTATTTTCGAACTTCGTTTTCTGACGAAAATCAATTATTTACGATTGTATTTTGGTCAAAAAACGAAGTTCGAAATTTATGATGGTTAAGTTTTTTTGCGGTTGTGGCTCGACATTATAACGAAGCTTTGCGGATTAGAAAATAAGCGTTTCGTCTCTTTCGTTAAAATTCGGAGACAAAAAATGAAAAAATGAATGAAAGCAATTTTAAAAGTATAACTAGTTATTAATGCCTCCTAAAGTTATGCAGCACTTAAAAAAATTTACACATATTTATTTGGAGGGCCTGCTGAACTTAGGCACGGAATTTTGCGTTACCAAAATGTTCTTAGAGTTTTATAATCAATTCTTTTGATATAGAAGAGGGGATTCCCTCTTCTGCGATCGTAGAGACAATGGGAAATAAAACCAAGTTTTTTTTTGTATTAAAAACGTAACATTTTTCACTCTTGCTTGCTCGTATAACATTTTTTATGCATCAAAAAGTTTTCATTTATTTGCTAAAAGATTATTTCACTTATGCATGCATGTATATTAAGCAAATGATTCGTAATAATTTCATTAATAAAAACTTTTCCATATGTGAAAAAATTTTTTATGAAAAACATTTTCCTACACTAAAAACTTTCAAAGAGAAAATCTGAAAAGAATACTTTCATCATCACAGATATAGATCTACAAAGTTAGTCAGTTATATTAAAATTATGTGATTAAATTTTGTATAATGCAAATGGAAAAAAATAAACAAAATGATTTTTTGCTCAAAACTACGAGTAGAAGAGGAAAGTAAATGCGAAATACACATGAAATATTATTTAAGTGCAGAAAAAAAGAGAACATTTATACAACATTTATTTATACACAGATAGAAGGATTTATATATAAATTTATTGAAATTATTTAAGTGCTTTAAACAAATAAATAAAACTCACTAAAACAACATCTAAATAATGCAGCATTATATCACAGTTTCATACTAAGAATAAATAGTTTTTAGTATTTTTCATTATATATTTTTTTATACATATAATTTCTATAAGAAATAAGAAAAAACTATTTACTTTAGGCTAATGGGAAAATGGCGGACATGGTTGATGCTTACCCTCCAAACACAAAGGTGCGACCTCAAATTGTGTATTAATTGAAATAATACATACACTTTGATATATAATCAAACAAAAAATGTAGTTATCATGTTAAATTATAAGTAGCCATGTGGTACGACATCATATTTACCAAATTTCCTATGTAGTCATAGTATTAAAATTAATGCCAAATGACCATCGTAAACATAAATTTAACTATATTCATATACTATGTACTGTAGTCGCACTATGGTTACGAACTAATTCTAGAATACTCCTTGCAGCTAATAACACTGGTCTGTAGAGAAAATGTACTTTTAATAAAAATATGTATGTGGAATACAAAAAGTTTAATGCGCTAAGTTAAAATCGGCTTTATTTTTTTTTTTATCACGAACAAATTTTTTTAATGGTACATTAGTATATTTCACCTTAACTCGAGAACGGTATGTCCGATTTCGATGAACAAAACGCCAAGATATGCATGACAAATTTTCTTAATATAGTTTTTTTTTTGATATGAGCAACACTTTCGGAGTTACTCAGTAATCTTTGTGTTTGTTGGGTATTAAGGAACGCCAGTCATAAGTTTTTACTTCAAAATAAATTCCGAAAAATTGCTTTTAAAGGTTATAAAGTTTAAGATATTTTTTAAATAAAATTTACGAGCTTTCTTTTCCTGTAGTCAAATACTTTTACACTTGTTTTTACATAGAAAGTTTTGTAGGAAATGAAAATTATTGATATTTTTATTACATTTTTGTTGTCTTAAACGAATACTTACAATTAAACGAATATTTACAATTTCTCATATATAAGTACTGTTTACGTTTGATGCATACAATCAATGCTTTATTGCACCCGTGTGCAAAAAAATATTTTACTTTCGCATTAAAGCTCAAACTAGGTTAACAAAATTTGTTTGGCGGTGCAAAGTGGGGGATTTTGGAAAAAATTTAAATAAATCTGCAGTCCGATTCTTATAAAATTTCAATCGGCATTTATAGAGGTGCTTAAGTTTGGATTTTATAGCCTTAAAGCGTGCGGAGCCACAAGACCCCAAAGTGGGGCACCTCGGGCTTCTGAAAAATTTAAAGCTATAGACCCACCTATCTACATACATATATTTTGGCGCGTTGAGTCCGTGTCTGAGGTCCATTTGGCTCGTACGCTTTCAAAATTGTTAGTAAAACTGAAGCTTTTAGCCAATTTTAGAGAATTTTGAAATTTACTCAAAGTTTTCAGCGCGTAGAAATACAAGTAACCCAGCAAAAATATCCGTCTACCGGAAGCAGGTTTGTAAGGGAGAGATTTCGGTACTCTCCCTTACCAACCTGCTTCCGTATTACATGATTTTTGTATGGGATGTCCCACTTGATAGGTCTGTAGGCATGAGCTTCTTTTTGCGCATCTCAGATGCATTAACCTCATGTCTTTTTTATATGTATATAATTAAAAAAAATTTGCTCTTTATATCACAATTTCACCTACACTTGAATAAATTTTTTATTTGAAATTATTTTATGTTGTTTTTATATTTATTTATATATTAAGTGGTACAAACACAATTGAAAACTATATTACACTACAATTTACTTTTATTAAATACTTTTTGCTCGCGTATTGAGTCAGGAATCGATCCCACGATCTCCGCATGGTAGGCTAGAACACTAACCACTAAGCTACCGAGCCACATTTATTATCATACACAATTCAATGGAAGCATAAAAAATCAAATTACGAAGTAAAAATAACACTCGCATTCATATTTGTATCGACGTAAGCGAGAGAGGATGCACTATAAAAAGTTTGAGTTGAAAAAAAACTTCGGGCTTAATAAACATGAAAAAAATATAAATGCGTTGAATTTCTTCATTCGCTTACGTTACTGCAACCTCGTAAGGCAGAGGAGATGCACTGTGTGCTTTTGCGTATCACCGAAGCCCTTCTATTTAATCTTAGTGCATCCTTGTACCAAGTTTATTTTTACTGGGAAGTAGGTGGGACTAGTCCACTTTTTTGTGTTCCTGTGTTCTTAGCTATAATTTAATCGTTAATTGAATTTTCTTAATGATCAAAAATAACGCAAAACATACAGTTGATACTATTCGTTCTTATTGAAAATATTTCTAAATTTGCTGTAAAATTTTTGTATATAAATATTTTATCTACAACTTGTTTTGTATCGAGACTTAACAAACTAGCCTGATAAAATCCTGTTAGATGGAGTATTTTTGCATTAATTGTGAATAAGTACGGAATTAACTCTTAAGCTTTGACTTATTTCTGTCATTTAAGTTTAATTTGGAGCTTTCTTATCTTTAGAGACTTATGGTAGAATTTTGTGAACAATAATTCGTAGGATATTGCAGGCCGCTATATTGCTGTTTAAGGGGAGTTTTTTCTCCTTTTTTTAAGAAAGGGGCGAAAAAGACCAATACCGTGATGAGTTATAGGGTTAAAATGTTCCACAAAAGTTTTCTGCGTATAGTTTTAAATAAAACTGCTGAAACCATTCACTATGTATATCAATGTGCAAAACGGGGGTCAGCCTTAACTCCTCCTATACTTTAAAAACGCGCTCATACACTTAAATATTTTTTGGTCCCTTCTACCAGTATCAAATGTTAGAACCTTTTTCTTTTGATTTTGTTGTACAGTACATACATATGAGTTAGCTGACAAGGTCATTACAAGTTATGAATAATTTATACATAAATTTTTAAATTTGATTTAATATCATTAATAAAATACTATTTAATTATTTGTAGAGTTTTTATACTCCTTGTTTTAAAATATAATAAAATAAACTTTTTATCACATCATATATCTATCATCAAACTCGATGCAAATCAATTAAAATTCTAGTCAATTCAATTCAATTTAAATCAATCACTATTATTATTATTACAAAATAATGCACTTTCACTATACATTTATATAATACAAACTAAAGTTTTTATTTTAAATATTCTATACATTAATTTATGCTACTTCAAATTAAATTAAATCTATAGGAAATTTTAAAAAATTTACAAATTCAATTTATTATCTATTCAGCAATAAAATTGTTAAATATTTACGGTCTAGTTTATAAAAAATAAAATAGGTTTTAAACGTGTTTTAAGACAAAATTACCATAAGAATTTTTCTTAAAACACATTGAAAATCCAATTAAATTTTTTATAAATAAGGCAGGCGGTTAAACTAAAAGTATTTTGTTAAGGTGTTTTATTTGTAAGTTTTTCTAAATATTTATATAAACTTTCATATAACAATCAATATAACTCGTGCCAGCTGGGTTTACAATTTACATCATGGAAAAAAAGAGGAAAATAGCAAACCAGTAAAAAAATTATTAAATGCACATTAAAAGGCAAATTATACAACAAAAAGTGGAAGAATAATAAAAAATAAATAAATAATTAAAACAAATTTTGTCAAGTGTATTTCATTGTCAAGTGTAGTGGGAGAACAGTAAAGTGTTTTTCTAAAGTATTAAATTTAATTAGAGCAGACAAGATTGTTTACTAAGTGCTTATTTCAAATATTGAAAGAGTGGAAAATAGTTTTTTATCTATAGAATAAAGAGAACTATGTATTTACTTTGATTAGGAAGTCATCTAGAAAGCACTAAAGTTCTACATAATATACCTACTTGAATATTTTCTTAATATGTTTAAGTAACTCCTCCTTTTATACTGCCATTTGTCGAATACAACTTTTTAACACTTTTAAACCAGTTAATTTAACTTAAAATACTGTAATTGAAGTAAAAACTGAAAATTATCCGGGCCTGAGTTCGTTAAGTAAAATTAAAAATGTGATCATGAGTAACTTATCACTTGCGATCATGACCGCTCACGACTAAAAGGAATTGCTTGAGCGTGCTCGTGAATGAACTCATTTTTTAGCTCACAGTCGTGCACGATGACATCAGTATAGAGAAATTTAATTACCAAATTGACGGTCATGCAGTACTCACAAAAAAAAAAAACAAAAAAAAAAAAAATTTAAGTTGACGAATTTTCTTCATTTTTGTACTCAAAATTTATCAAAACCTTGTTTTAACGACTTGCTGCCCATAATGCATCACTTACATGTAACATTGCATTGCAGCATTTTCATGTTGTTATTCAGAATTTAGAATTACATTCCTAAGCTTCCCATGCGTATGCACGCTCACTTGTTTCAAACACAAAATTACTTACGCGTGAGGGCAGCCAGCCCACTTCTAGCTCAAATCCTTAATTTATATTATTTTTATTAAGAATGAAGTACAAGATAATATGGAGGGCATATTTCATACTAACTAATTTTGTGAATGCTAAAAGCTCTACATGATGAACTAAACAGTTCTGGTATTCTTTGAGTCTTATTCATAATAAAATATCAAACCAAATTGATTATTTTGTAACGTTATATTCAGAAAGAATTGGGCATGATTAATATTCCAAGGAACAAGGGAAAAATTAACATCAACTTAATTTTTCAACGTACACAGCAGAACAGAGTAGCGCCACTTTCGGAAGCCGCTACACTTCCATCATCAGTGCTCACGAGTATTTTGCTTATCACCACTTGTCAGGTGGCTCTGTTGTATGTGATTTTAGTTCTTATATATATAACATATCACGCTCAAGCTGATATTAACTGCACTTTCCCAGCGTTGCCATCGGTTTATTTTTCTTCATTCGCATTTGTCTGATTTTTGTTCTACTCAAGACAAACTTTTTTGGTTTGATTTAATACTTAAGTGTATATGAACATGTAAACATGTGAAAAGCCCAAGCCAGTTGCTAATTGTTTATTAATATGATTATTTCGAAAGTATTTGCTTTGTGAATCCAAATTGATTGAAAGAGCAGTCGCGGAAAAGTTAAGTCAACGAAATACTTTTTGCCAATAATGATGCACTACTTTCATTTATATTTCAGGATTTGCAAATGCAAAACACTCCACTCATGTAAAAGTTTGGTCATGCACGTTCGATCTTTTAAATACTCACATTCATGCACGTTCAAGAGACTCAGGAAAATAGTTATTCGCTGTAATGCATGGCCGTGCGTTGACATGTCAATGACGTAATGATCATAAGTGATCGTGCATAATTCCTTTCAACCGCATAATGCTCTAGCGTGATCAAACAATCACGGCTAAATTTTAAATACTAGGCAAATAACTCTTATTTTTAACCGAAAAATATCGGCTCCATGAAAAATGTCCCCAATGAAAAATGGTCCAAACCAAAAATGAAAAATGGTCCCAAACTTTTTTATTGAAACCCACAACAAACACACATTTTGGGGCCATTTTTCCTATTTTTTGGGGCCATTTTTCCTATTTTTTGGGGCCATTTTTCATTTTTCATTTTTAAAATTGGGGTTATTTTTCCTATATTTTGGGGACATTATTTATTTTATTAAACTGAAAAATGTCCCCAAAAAAAGAAAAAATAGCCCCAAATTAAAAAAATATAAAATGAAAAATGGCCCAAAACTCTTTTTTTGTTGTTTTTAATTGATAATTTTGGGAAATTTTTCGGTGCAGTGCAAAACTCTTTATTCACCGAAGTCGCTTTTGGCTACACCTAGAGGAAGAAACCCTATGGCCCGGCCAAGGGGCAGCTATACAATAATCTTTACTCAGCGAAGCCGCTTTTCGATATACCGAGAGGGAAAAACTCTTAAGCCCGGCCGAAGACCGCCTGTGCAGAACTATTTCCTCAGCTCGTTTTACGAAAAATGGTCCTAAAATAAGAAAAACGGCCCTAAATTAAAAAATTAAAAATTTCTTCAAAATAGGAAAAATTGCCCCAAATAAATAAATAAAAAAATGAAAAATGGCACCAAAATAGGAAAAATGGCCCCAAAAAATTTTGGTGTTGTTTTGAATGGAAAAGTTCTGGGGCCATTTTTCATTTTGGGACTGTAAAATGAAAAGTGACCTCAAATATTTTCTATTCCAAACAACAACAAACATTTTTTGTGGCCATTTTTCCTATTTTTTTTGCACCATTTTTAATTTTTGGTTTGGGGCAATTTTTCAGTTTGGAGCCATTTTTCAAGGAGCCAAAAAATATGAGTCAAATTTAACAGTTGTTTTCAATCGAAAATTAGGTATAGAAATATATCAGTCAAATGTAAAACATTTTTAATAAAAAAAAGTAAAATATTGCTTAAATTTAACAGTTATCTTTGGCCGAAAAACACACAATAGAAATTAGGTATATTTTACCCGTTTTGGCGGGAAGGGAATATCTCCCTTGTATCCGCGCCTGTCTAGGATTAAACCCAAACATAACGACTATAGTAATATTTACCAAAAAGACCAAAGTTCAAAGCTTTAGACTCTCTTGGTTGCATAATCAGCAACTGTCCCTATCGGATAGCGCAAAATATCCAGGAGTTATCCTGGACTCAAAACTATCGTGGAAAACATGTGCAACACATGATTAAAGGCTACGGTTGCTTGCTACGGTTGCTTGCTACTCCTTTCTCAGGGTTGTTGGTTTCAAATGGATCTTAAGCTGTAAGATGGTAAAAATACGTCCCATACTGACCTACAGATCAGTAGTATGGCGGATCGCTACAAGTAAGAATTATGTGGTAGACCAACTACACTCTATCAAAACAATTTTGTTGAAAATTAGGTCGATAATAGTCGGCAGCACTTAACAGATTATTATCGACCTAAAATTACACACGCATCATTTTTCAACAAAATGTTTTTACTAAAAGAAATGATTGGCTGCGTGCAGGTTTGAACCGCGACCTCCTGATTGATAGTCTGACGTATCTACCATTCAGCCATAGCCGTATTAAACTTTATGTTACATTTTTTCCACTTGGACTAAATATGTTTAATTCGAAAGGTTTTTTCTTTAACAAAATAAAAATACAAAATCGATGTAATTTTAGACAAGGAGAAATTTTCAACACAAATTTAGACAATATATGATCGTAAATTTGAAGTAATGTTTTACAGTGTATACAGACATCATCTGCTTGCGTTACGATTACAGGTTGTTTACATTGTAGTCTTTCAGAGGGTCTGAATGTTATAGTTGGGAGATTGGCTGCATTTGGATGGTGGGCATCAGGAGCTTATGTTCATGCTCGGCTCTTGGATCGGCTACCACCGACACTGAGGAAATCTTCCGATTGCATGGTACTTCAACTGGACTTTGATAGCGCTCTAAAAGTCGTACTTTCACTCAGGGAGTGGCAGGAAGGTAATATAGAAAGGGACTATGATTTCAGGGTGTATACTGATGCATCATGGAAGATATGCGGTGTTGGCCATGAAGTATTTTTAGATGATTTTGGCGTTCGACACCCCTTCCCGGTTTCCTGGTTGATCAACTGTATTTCCGGCTGAAACGTTGCCTTAATGGGAAGCGGGTACAGGGTTATTATTGACAGAAGTATCCAAAGCTTTTTTGTCGACAACCAGGTGACACTTCTGTCAGACACTGCTTCCAAATAAAAAAAGACCCTCCAAGAAGTCATGAAAATGTAGAGTTTGCGATCCGAAAGTATTCCAAATTTGGATCATTTCTAATGATGTTTATATTGCAAGAAGTTCTCTTTTTCGATTCTTAATCACCGAACTGGAAGCGATGTTAAGAAAAATATATTTTTTGGCGTCCTATAATAATATTTTTCTCTGGGAAAAATGGTAACAAGTTATCCATTTCCGCAACTTGTTTCTTTTTATAAGAAATTAAATAAATTTCCATAACAAAATCGATTTTTTGAAAAGCATGGTGAGCATTTTCTAAAACTATAAAGGAACTAAACATTTTTATGTGACTAGAATAAATTTTTATTTATTTTTCTACTAATTGTCTGCATATTTTTAATATCAATACTTTGGAAGCAATGAAAATGTAGTTCTTTAAAAATGAGTTGCAATTTTTTTTACTGCGTTCTACAACTCTAGTTAGGTTAGGAGATTAGACTGACGTTATGCTTATATGGGTTCCTGCACACAGCAAATTGCTTGGTAACGAACGGGCTGACGAGCTGGCCAGAGCCATTTCTGCTCTGGAGACCTCCATTGCTGAACCAATTGCCATGCAGTCAGGCACTAAATGGCGCAAGATGAGTACTTGTAAGGTAGCCAGGAAGATGTGGCCTTGCTACAACGACAGACACTCTGCACAATTAACAAACAGCAACCGTCGCAGTAGTGGGTGATCGGCACACATGCTTTTCTATAATGTGTTCGGCCGTAGTTGTCGTGAACAAGGTAGGAAAGAGACAGTTTCCACTTTTTTTTCGAGTGCCCGGCTATGAATCTTTGGATTATATATTATCAGAGATTAGTATAGGTGACAGATATCTCAATGCGTCAGAATAGATCGATTACCAGATTCGTGAACTTGGATTGGGACATACATAGTTTGACACTGATGAGTGGAGTGGAGTGGTTTGTCAAAATGGAATCATCTTGATTCTACTTGAATATTTGCGCGCAGTAGGCAGCCACGTAAATCAACCAGCAGAAAATATCGGTCATACTCAAGTGTTATTTTCAATCGATAAATTTATATATCGAATAATATTGGCCATTTTAAAAAATTTAAAAAGTATTGAGCACATTTTATGTGTTGTATTTGTCGACGCTATTTTTAACCCAAAAATAGCGGTAAAATTTTAGATTTTATTTCTGCCTGAAAAATATTATCAAATTAAAATTTTATTTAAAAAGAAATATGTATTATCATTATTTTTAACTCCTGATTTTAACCCAAAAGTATCGGTCAAATTCAACCCTGTTATTTAGATAACATTAAGATACTAAAAAATGTGTACTACAAAACAAGACGTGTTTTAATAAAATCGATCTGATTTTATTCACAATTAACATCTATTTTCAACCGTAAACTATCGGCAAAATTTCATTGTTGTTTTTAGGCGAAAATATTGGTAAAATTTTAGCTTGTGCTTTGAAAAAATATCGCTCATTAAATCAAGATTATTTATTTGTTGCCTGTTTTGAAAAACAACCCTATTGAATAAAAAAATTTTTTTCCGTCGAATTTTCAATGTGGAATTTTGAAAATAACTGTTATATTCAACCCCAACCAATTGAGATTTTTCGAATACGAGAGATATTTTTATTAGATATTTTATTTTAGCCTTAGTCCATAAGTATTTTTCCATAACCGATTTATTTACTTTTGTTGTTATTTCAATTAAGTTTTTGGGACTTTTTGTACAGGGATTGCACCACAAGCATATCAAATAAGCTGGTAGCAAATGAATGGGGTTTAATTCGTACATTTGGGAGTATTTCAAAAGCAACAATAAGCAAAATAATATTTTATACATATTTTAAAGAAAACTTAAATAGTATAAACAATGTAAATGTAGTTTAGTATTTACAGGAGGGATAACTAAGAAAGAAAGTTATTGAATTAAATAAAAAGCAAACAGAAATTAAAGAAGAATGCAACACTTTAATTAAACTAAATTATAATTGAGAAACAAAAAATAATGATAAAATACACAAAACGATAAAAATTGAAATAATTTAGACTAAAACTGAGTATACATTTGTACAAGAGTGAGTTGAATCTAGAAAATAGATACAAATATTTTTAATAAAATTTTTTACTAGATTATTTTTGTTTTTACTATTTACTTAGTTTAAGAAATCATTGAAATTATAGCTAAATGCTTTAAGTTGTGAAAGAAAGGAAGAGCAAATGAAAATATAATAAATTTTTACCATTTGCTGTATAGGCAGGCGGGCAGGACAGGCAGCTAGAGTAAGCCAGTAGTAGTAATTTGTAAACGAGTATAAGAAAGAAATATTAATTTATAATCCAGTGCAGCAGTAGTTGCGTTTAAGAAGTATATTCTGTTGCAAGAGAGTTGAATTCATGTACACAAATATATTCTCGCTGTAGCTATTAAATTAAGAAAGTTGCTTGTATTGATGGTGATGGCCGTCCCGGAACTTTCGGTGTGATATTTTTATCTGATAAAATTATTGTAGTAAAAAGAGGCATTATGAGTTTACAATTTGCATTACTTGGAAGTGGTCGTAGAGCTATATCATTTATATCTACATACATACATACATATGTAGATAAATTAGATAAATTACATACACTCTAAAGCACTTTTGTTGAAAATTAGGTCGATAATAGTCGGCAACACTTTACAGATTATTATCGACCTAAAATTACACACGCATTATTTTTCAACAAAATGTTTTTACAGAAAAAACTATTGGCTGCGTGCAGATTTGAGCCGCGACCTCATGAGTGAGAGTCTGACGTATCTACCATTCAGCCATAGCCGCATTATACTTTATGTTACACTTTTTCCACTTGGACTAAATATGTTTAATTTGAAAAGTTTTTTTTTTAAAATAAAATAACTACAAAATCGATGTAATTTTACACAAGGAGAAATTTTCAACACAAATTTAGACAATGCATGATCGTAAATTTGAAGTAATGTTTTAGAGTGTACATATGTAGATAAATAAGGCCCGTAACTAAATAATTTAATAACGTGCAGTGATGTTAACTTTTATTTTTTCATTACGGTACGGCCATCGAAAAATTAGCGTTTTTGGGAAGAAATAACAGCAGTATTCATAAGCTATTTATTTGAACTAGGATTCCGGTGGTCCAAATTCGACCACTTGGTCCGTAGCCGGGTTTATTTGTAACCAGTTTTTTAGAAAAAAAATATATTGCGCATATCTAGAGAAAAATACCTTGTAAACCATATAACGCCAGCTTATTATTGGTTTGGCGCATATGTCACAAACTCGGAATAGAGAAAAATTACAAAAAAGGTTCACAGAAAGTTTTCTAAAAATATACACAATAGATTTTTTTGTTGTAGTTTTTACCATAATCCACTCTTGAAAAATTTTTTTAAAATAATCTGACGATATGTTGCCTCCATATTGGTGAGCATTAAGATACTTAAAAGTGTTGTGGTACCTCAAGCCGTGTTTTAGTAAAATCGATCTGATTTTATTCAGAATTAAATAAGGAAACTCAATTAATAAATATTACGATTTCATGCAGTAGCGAAAATTCAATTTGTGTGCGTGTTGTTTGGAAATCGTAATTTTTGTTATTTGTGTTTCCTAACTTAGACAATTTTGAAATCATTATTTTTGAATGGAATTACCTTGCTACCTTTTTTGGTCTGAAATTACCGTACAAAACGATAATTACCGTACGGTTAACATCACTGACTGCGTGCCTTATTTGGCTACACAATTGTAGCACTGTGTACTAGAGATGGGCGCGTGTCGACATTTTCCAACACTACACGACACGAACACGAGTCCCGGTTGTCCAACACGTGCGAAACACGCACGCCCATAATTTTCAAAACACGACACAACACACACGAAATCAAATCCAAAAACAAAAAAAAAACTATTTTTATATTCAAAGACATATTTTTCTTCTATTTTAACGTTTCACACGCGCCCATCGCTACTGTGTACAACGGTTCATCTCCACCATGAAGCTGCAAATTTTTGTAAGAACAAGCTTTTAGGACGTATGTATGTATGTATGTAGATCACTTAAGGCAATTCCGAAACAAATTGGTCTTGCCCAAGTCCATGCATGAGTTAAAAGCATTCGCTAAAGCCAACATTTATAAGAATTGGAGTCTTTGGCCAAATGCTCTAAATCAGTTTTATCGTAGAACTAAATCAACCTCATCTCTTTGAGTAAATTAAACGCTTTTTTGTTGTTGTTTTGTTTGTAATTTGAGTTGAATAGAGATTGTATTTGTTTTATTTATTTACGTCTTTCTTCTATATCCTTTTATATTCTTTCAAAAAAGTCTGTCTGCTTCTTCTTTTTTCATAATACATATTTATTATTCTTAGGCAAGATTCACAATAATGGAGTTCACATGATTGTACTAACTGTTGTATCGGTTGTATGTGCTAAGTTTTATAAAATTGTTGTTTGTATTTTGTTGCATAATATAGTTCATGCAGAATATTATTAATAAATTAAAAGTTTTTGAAAAAGCTTAGCATATACTACCGATACTACACTTAGTACACCTTGTGAATTCTATAAATGTTTAAATTTCAATCATATTATGTTTATATTTTAGTTAATTTTTCTTTGTTTGGAAAAACTTTATAAATAGTATCTTATGTGTTTGTTAATTTAACAACATTTTAAAAATTGTGGTTTAGCTTTTCTGACACATTATTGTATGTAATTTGTTATTTGTTTTTTTTTTTTAATTTGAATGTTTAATTTCGGTGTGTTTTTTGTAGCTTAAAGGTAAAATTTCTATTAATTTTATTTATCTATTTATTAGGTTTGTTTTTAGTTCAATTTATTTGTAAAGAAATATATTTGGCTAATTATACAAAGTATTACTAAATATGTAGTAATTTTTAGTTTCATATATATGTATATAATTTTCTAATAGTGTTCTAAAGAGATTATCATAGTTAGTTTAACAGTCAATTATTTATGTATATTATCCTAGCTTAAAGGTTTAAAAAGTTATTTATTCATTTATTTTAGTTTTCCGTTAAATGAAGGTTAACAAATTGTTAGGAAGTATAATGGGAGTAGATGTTTATAGTGTAGGGTAGGTTCTCCTAATCATTTTTTTAATATGTATATTTAATAATGAGGCTCTAAAAAGTAATTTAGCTTTTAAACAAAATATTACTTTGAGACATATAATTTTAATTTTGTAAGTATGAGTTTTATTAAATTTAGTGGAGTTGGTATTAAAAAATTCCTCTTGTTTGTATATTCGGAAGTAGTTTCTATGGTATAAATTGAATACCTAATATCACTCACTCATTACTGTTTTTTTTTTCTGCCAGTGTGTTAGATGTTGAAATTAATGTTCCCTAGAGTGGTGGTAAAAATTAAAATTTGGATTTATTCAAGTCTCATACCCCGAATCGATTAGTATTTATAAAAAGTAACCAAAAAAAATTTCAGCTTAATAAGCTTAGATTAATGCTTGTTGCACGCCCACTAAAGTTTAAGCAAATGCTCATTTTCAGTGTTTTATATCTCATAACCAGGGCTCGGACTTTCATACAACTAAAAATTCAATGTAAGCGCTTAACAAGTGCACCTAAAAATGAAAAATATGCCCATATGAATTTACCTACGAACAAAGTGCCAAAACTAAAATAATATGAAAATATTTCTTTTACTTTTAATTATTGTTAGAGAAAAAAACATAAAACAAACATAATTGGGTCTATTAGAACTTTAGTTAAATGGCAGTTGGTAACTGAAAATTACTGACGTCCAGAGAGGCACTAAATAGCAACTGAAATTCATAGCTCGCAGTTGCCAATTGCCATCAGTAGTATGATTTTCAGAAACTGGCAACCCAACTGAGGCTCGCTCGGTTGCCATCCATAATCGGCCTATTAATATTTTTTTTCAAAAATTGGGAATATGCATTAAAAATTTGTTATAACTCAAAATATGCACAAATATGCACTTACGACCAAAATATGCAAAAATGCAACTATGAATCGATGCCAAACTACTTAAAATTTGATAATTCGCATAGATAATTAGTCAATACATCTTTATCTCTTATTACAAAAAACACGCATTTGCATGAAAGTCCGAGCCCTGCTGGTAACTAATAAAAATAGTATTTACAAAAAAAAAAATCTTCTAAAAAATTGTTGTTTGTGAAGTTTCCAACACCTTTTGCCTTTTTCACTTTTATCTAAATCGCATATGGGCATTTCTACAGGAAAGTCCACTTTCTGTCACGTTCGACACCAAGAAAGTAAGCTTTTTTTCAGAACCATGTGGTTCAATTTTTCCTAAAAATTTTACTAACTGTAGAGCTACCTACGGACCACGCAAACATGCGAAGAAGTATAAAAAATCTTACGTTGCTTTGAAAAAATCAACATAATTGCTTGGGGTCGAACGTGACGGAAAGTAGACCTTCCTGTGGAAATACCCATATTTAACAGCATATAAGCAGCAATAGCGAAAAAGTCCATAACAATTAAAATCAAAAAAATCAAAATGATTACACTAATTTAATTATTTCTTAAAACTCTTTCATTCCCCAGTGGAGTTACTCTGTAATACGATGCGAAAGAAAAAATGTTCGCATTTGTATGTTATTAACATTGCAATACGAAAACATTTCTTTCGCTTCGAATTACAGAGTAGCCCCCCAGAACTTGAATTTGTTTCTTTAGTTATTTGGGCCGCTAAACGCGAGTCTGCATTTAAATTTTTTTTATCAGCTTCAGTTTTCGATATATTTATGTATGTATACCGTTATACCAAAAATTAAGGCACTTGGAGGACATATATTATCATAACTGGAGAAGCGATAGCCCTATTCAGTAAAACATAAAAAACCAAATTCGACAGCAACATTATTTTTAAGCCAAGCTAAAATAGTTTCTAAATTTGTTCCACAGATATCGTAAGAGATTGAACCGAAAAGATAAAAATTTCATAAAACATTTTAAAAAGATCTCTTACTAAATTGTGAATAAAATCAAAAGCTGAGCACAAATCTAAACAAAAAATGGGATCGTTGGTGTATTTTTATTTTTTTTATGAATTTTTAAAAACAAAAATGTTTTTTTTTATGAAATTTTTAATTTTTAGATTTGAGCTTTTACGATATCTCTTAAACTAATCGTCAGATTGTGACACAACGCTCGCTCGGCTTAAAGATAATTTTGTTGTCGAAATTGGTTTTTCTTTTTTAATCAATAGGGTTAACTTTTCTCCAGTTATGCTAATATGTGTCGTTCAAGTTTTCATAAACTTCTTATTTTTTACATAACGGTATATCTCGAAAACTAGAGCTGATTAAAAAAAATTGGGGTGCATATTTGCCCAAATAACTAAAAAAAACAACTTCTAGTTATAGGGAACGAAAAAATTTAACGAAATTAGTAAATTTATGGGATTTTTTTTTGTTATTTTAATAGTTATGGGTTATTCGATATTTTGCTGTTTATTTTTTTATATATGCCATTTAGATAAAAGTCGATAAGGCAAAAGATGTTGTAAACTTCACAGCCAATAACTTTTTGGAAGAACTTTTTTTTTTGTAAATCCCACATAACTTTTTATCGTACACTTTTAAGTATCTTATTGTCCACCAATATTGATTAAACATATACACAGAAAAAATTATCATAGTTTTTTATTTTAACACGCTTGTGTTTGAATTTGTTTTTAAATTTTATTATATTTTTGTGTGATTTTAAAATATTCCAATAGAAAATTTTAAAAGAAAAAAAGTGCGATTTTTTTCTTATTAAATATTTTTAAGTATTTACGAATTTTAGTTTTTAATTTTACGAATTTTGTGACAGGTCCCATTTCTGTAAAAAATATTTGAATTTATTTATTTAGTAATAGAATACGAATTATAGTTTTTTCTGTGATATGGTTTAAAATGTATTTTTCTCTATATATGCACAATATACTTTTTTTTCTTCTAAAAACCGGTTACAAACAAACCCGGTTACGGATTAAGTGGTCGAATTTCGACCATCGGCCAGGGTCCTAGTGACACATAAAAACAGAAGAAAACCATTTACTCAAACTTTGGGAAGCGTACGACACGCCTTAATCTAAACTGATTGACCTGAAATTTTTTTTTGTCTAGTTTTGTATAAATACCCATTGATTTGCGTTCGGATACTTGAAGAAATCTAAATTTGAAGTTTTTACGACCACTCTATACTAAAGGAATTTTGGTTCATAGAACCAATGAAACAATTTCATTAGATTTTTTCAGTAATCCAATTACAATTTCACAAATCCTATGAACATTTCACGAATATTGTGAAAGAATTTCGTTGGTGGAATTTTGATGAAAAGTTTCACAAAATTTTAAGAGTTCGCGTATGTGATTATTTTTATTCCACCATAACTTCTAAATCCCTGAACAGGTTTTGATTTATGATTTATCGTTAGAAGTCTTTTACCATACCGAGTGACACTGGCTATAGCTTTTCAGTATGATAGCTTTTGTAATGTTAATAAAGCTTTCACCACAAGCATTTTATCTTTAGCTGCCAACGATCAATTCAGACTTTAAAAAGACTGTGAATAACCAAATGAGCGAACTTTAAAATAAAATTTACTTAAATGAAAAATAAAGTTGGAAATATTTTTTACGTACGTGTATAAAATAAAGAAATGTTTGTTGTGTATTTAAAAATTCAAAATACAAAAAAGAGGCGTGAGTTTTTTTTTGTTAATAGTTTCATATATAAAAAAATATCACCCATCTGACAAGAGTTACTCAAATATCCTCTCCGAATGACTGTTAAGACTGAATAAATAAATACCTGTCTAACAGGTGCTTAAGCCCTGTCTAAGTTTTCGTCTGATTTCAATTGCTAACTTTAAGAATATGACATTTAAAACTAATATTGTATATTAGAAGAAAATAGAATAGGTTCGATTTTCAACTGATCTCAGACGAAAAATTAGAAATTGTATCTCAGACATGATATTTCACTTTTACATATTGAAATCATACGAAAACACAGACAATCTAATGATAGCTATAAATAGATTATTTTTCTTTTTATTCAGTCACTTCAAACTCATCAGAAACTCTTAATACACATTTAATAATTTTGTTTTCATTCGTCATTTTCATATCGATATTCTTGTCTTTATTCTATTATTTTTAAAAATTTACTACTCTTTTAGTTAAATATTTTAGTATAAAAAAGACAAAGTTTTAGCACTTTTTGTTTTGCTTATTTAGGAAAATATAAAATTTTTTTGATAGTTTTATTCAGAAGTCTGTTTTGTAGGTGGGTTTTTTTTCAACATTAAATAACAACGATTAATACTTATTTATTTATTTATATAATATATGTATATTTTTACATTAATATGTATATATTCAGGTGAAGAGAGAGATATTTTTTCAAATATATAAGATAATTGTATATTTAACAGCACGTTCATAAAACTGAAATTGACACCAAATATATTCAGGATTTAAAGAAAAGTAACTTTATAAAGCTAGTTTTATGATAAAACTAGTTTTTAGGAAAAAGACTTCCTTTTTAAGAAAAATAGCAATTCAAAGAAAAATTATTTTAAAAACATTTTTAGGAAATTTTTTTTTACTATGCAATTTCTCTTTGAAAAAAATTTTTGATACTTCTATATATAAATATAAGAAAATTTGCATAAGAATGTGCACTGAAAGAAATTCGCTTCATAAATCCAATGAAACAATTTCGTTAGATTTTTTTCGCAATTCTAATGAAAAAGAGAAAACCTGTTTAAATATGTACAACAACAATACCCAGTAAAAAAGTTGCTTCCAATAAAACAGGTTTCTACTATTATGGAATAAAAGTAGCGCTGACAAACCTGCTGATATCGCTGCTGATTTTTGTATGGCATGTTCCCGGATTGGAATACTACATTTTTGCTCACAAAAGCGCTTTTGAAGCGCTGAAAATCATCAACATTTTCAGCACTAGAGCTGAAAATATATGAAAAAATGGTTCGATGTGGATTGGCGTCGTTGACGGCATTATGAATTTTTCTTATTTCGTTTCTTTATTTATTTTTTATTAATTTCATATTTTTACTCAATGTTTGTTATTTTAACTTCACTAATATCGAACTAAGAACCTTCAGGTTTGAAGTCCAACGTACCAATCACTCGACCGAAAACACTGTTGCAAAACGGCACCACGAAACTCAAATAAACTTACTCTTCATTCTCGCTTAAAAACCTGGTTTGGATCAGCACTATAAAATCAGCTTTTTTGTATAGCTTATGTACGAAGCTTTTGTATAAGTAAAAAGCAAATACTTTTGTCGCTTCAAAACCTGCATTGTTGTGACGCTATGAAATCAGCTTCTGAACAAGCTCATATTTTAAAGCGAATTATGAAGCGCTTTATTTCTGTAGTGCTTCAAAAAACGTGAAAATTTTTTACTGGGTAGCTTGATTGACTGTGAGGAGGATCTTACGCACAAGCAAAATCAAAAATTAAACAAGAGTTGGAAAATTGGAATAAATAGTCAGAGGTGAAACTTCATGCTCACCATATTGATATAACGAACATAGACACTCATATTCTATTTCGTGATAAAATTTGATTAAATAACTGATGTTTCCTTAATGCCATCCACGTTCAAACGTGGTAAAAGTAAACAAAGGACGCTGATGATGACAATGTAGCGGCTGTCGAAATTATTAGTACTAATCCGTTCTGCTAGTCTGATTGGATATTCTAATATTCCACTCTTAAAAATAATTTGAATTTACATTAATTCAAGTATTGAACTTAAGCTGAAATAATAACTTCCGAATTAAACGTATTTTAGTTGGAATAATACTTACGCACAAATGTTATAAGTTTCTTATTTTTAATTAAAAAAATATCACTCAATTTATGTCAATAACAAAATTACAATTATAGACAAATAAAAAAATATAACATTTATGTGCTGTTTCCACAATACAAACAAGAGACTTGAGTAAAATTTTTTTATGGAAATCGCTCAAAAAACTGAGTACTTTTCATATAAATTTTAGGCAAACAATGCTTGTTTGCATAGTGGAAACAACACATTAATATATATATATATATATATATATATATATATATATATATATATATATATATATATATATATATATATATATATATATATTTTTTATCAATTTGTAACCTTTTTAATATTTTAATACTACTAAACACACTGCTCTCTCTCTCTCTCTCTCTCTCTCTCTCTTTATATGTCTAGTATTTTTTTTAAGAATTTCTTTTATAGCCGCCCTCTTCTCATTATTAATAAAAACCGTTATCTCTAAAAAGAATATATAAAATGAACTCTCAAAAGAAAATATATGAGCTCGGTTAGAGTATTCTGCTGTCTATAATAGCACGGATAGCAAATAATTTAATGTCTTCTTATTTTCTATGAGTTTAACTTTATTTTCTTAATAATGAAATCAATAAAAAGTTGTATTTTTTCGACTTTCTAAAATTTACGTACAAGGTCACACCCATCGGTCGCACCCGTCTTATTTTAAAAGTTGCTTGTTTTAAGACAAACTATTTTTTGTCAAACAGTAAATACCTAACACAATCAAAAACACTTTAATCAGTTAGGTACGCCAAATTATTGTGTACGTTATGGTAAAAATTTTACAGAATTTGTCCTGAAAGTCATAACTCTTTAAAATTAGGATTTGTAACGTCACACTCGTCGCAGCTTTCTGACGAACATTCTGAGCAAAAATCGTATTCTTTCAGTGTCTACCCGTTATTCAACGACTTTCGGCTTACCGTCCTTCGAGTGGCAGCCTTTCTTGATTTATATCAAAAAAATGTGTATAAATTAGTCACACACGACTACATGGAATTACTCATATATATTTGCTTACTTAAAAAACATACCAATATTCATATTGGATCAATGAAATTATTTCATATATTCTTCGAGTTTTTAAAATTTTCACACCCGTCTCATTTTAAAAATTGCTTTTTTTAAGACAAACTATTTTTTGTCAAACAGTAAATACATAACAGAAACACTTTAAGCAGCTTTCTGACGACCATTCTGAGCAAAAATCGTATTCTTTCAGTGTCTACCCGTTATTCAACGACTTTAGGCTTTATGGAAAAAATATTTTTAACTAAAAAGTAAGTAGATAGATAGATAGATACCTCGTAATAAAAAAAAACTTTTTGAATATAAAAATTTTTTATAAGAAGTTTATGAAAACGTATATTTTTTATGCATTTTTTATGAAGAAGTATCTTTTTCTGAAAAAAGAAATTTCCATTTTTATGAAAACGTATCTCTTTTATGAATTTTTTATGAAGAAGTATGTTTTTCTGAAAAAAGACCTTCTTATGAATATTACCTTTTTATTAAAGTACATTTTGAAAAGAAATTTAAATTTTACGAAAAAGGATTTTTCAATAAAAATGAACAGTTTTTCAAAAAGGTGCCTTCTTAGTGAAAGAGTGCTTTTATATGAAAAAGTACTTTTCATGAACAAGTACCCTTTTGCAAAAAAGTACCTTTTTGTTAAGAAGTTGTCTTTCATGAAATAAATAGTACCTTCTAGCAAAAAGAAGCTTTTTATTTAAAAGTACTATTTTATGGAAAGGTGCTTTCATATAAAATAAAACATTGTCTTAGGAATGTTTTTTAAGTAAAAATGTAATCCTTTTTATGCAAAAGTGTTGCTTATAAGTATCTTTTTATGAAAAATTATTATTATTTTTTTTAAGAGAAGTAACATAATCAGGCATTTAATGCCTATCAGTTAATAAAAGGGTTAATGTGATACCTTCTTTGGGAAAGGCAAGTGTAGTCAGAACAGGTTGTGAAGATGGGGAGAGAAGTTAATTCATTTACAGCACTGCTATTGCGGGTTTTTTGTTAAAATTTTGTACAGCAGTGTGGCAGCACCTCTGATGTCAAATAGAGGTATTAATATGTTTAAGCTGTATAGCCATTTATTAATTCTCTTACTTCGCCGACGGCTCTGCTACAATACCGGCGAAGGAGAGTGCTGTGATGTGCATTAGGAAACGTCGGTATTAATCGCTGCCGGTAGTACTACCAAAGTGATCAGTGTCCAACAACAATCAACACAATGACACGCCAATGCACATGAGAAAAATTCATGATATTGTTGGTTTGCCTGAAACTAGTCTTGAACTCAAGACCTGAGGGTTTGTAGTCAACGCGCTAACCATCCCAGCCAACATTACTTTTACTTTCTTTCAATTTACTTTCTTATAAAAACTATATTAAAAAAACTATCACTTTACAAAGAAGTAGATTTTTATGAGAAACAATTTTTTTTCTTCTGAAAATGTACCATCTTAAGAAAAAATATCTTTTTGGGAAAAAGTACTTCTTTTTTAGGAAAAACACCTGTTAATGAAGAAGTATCTTAGACGAAAAGAACCTTTTATGGAAAAGTACCTTGCATGAAAAAGTAGCTTATATTGAACAGTCCCTTTTTATAAAACAGTGTCTGTTTTTGAACAAGTACGTTTTTGAAAAACATGTCTCTTTATGAAAAGATAATTCCTTTTTTATTTTAACTTTCCCTAAAAAAGTCCTTTTTCTAAGGTGCCATCAACATTTCTGTATGTGCCAAATTCAGTTTCAAACATGTGTCATTTGTAACAATAACGAAAATAATTTCTAATAATACTCGTACTTAAAACACATACTACTTGTTAATTTTTATTAAATTTGTTGATTTTCTTGTTATTAATTAATTAGCTACCACAACATCTTATTAAAATCATAACATCAAAAAATCACAAGACAACGAAAAATATTATTAATAATAATATCCGCTTTGTTTAATTTTTACAAATTTTACTTTTATATTAATACTCGTATGTATTGTATTTTGTCTAATTTTATTACTATGTACTACATAACACACATACTCGTAATTAACTAGTAATTAACATTAATTACAATACAAATATTTAATTATTAAATGTACATAATTAGTTTACTTTATTATATTTCAAGGTTAGATTTATCAGTTTATGTAAAGAGTTAAGAATAGTTTAATTTAATTAATTTGGAGGCCATTTTGATTGTGAAGGATGATAGCAATCAAAATTTTAAGTGAAATATTCTCGAAAGGAAATAAAGTATTTTCAGAAAATTTTAAAATTCAATAAAAATTCTTTATATCCTTTCGAATGTGGTCGGTCTGGTCTCCCTATATAAAATCTTAATATAATTGAAATATTAATTTCCTATAAATTTTGGTGCTTTGCTCTTACTGTGAGAGTAATTGAAATTACTCATTTAGAAAAACAAACAGAAAAATTAGCAAAAAATAGAGTACAATTGATATTAAGGGTCTTTTCACAACTTACTTACAAATGTCCTGCGTGACATATTTTCAAGACCGCTTTTCTCCTAAGTGTGCTATGCAATTTGTGAACAGCCCCTAAGAGACGACTTTCTAAACGATTTTGCCAATACATCTGATAAAATAAAAATCGTTTTAAAACTAAAATGATTTTTGCAATAAGTTAAGAAAAAAGAACTTTGTTGAGAAAATGTGTCTCTTTAAGAAGAAATTCTTTTAAAGATGAATTCCGCTTTTCAGAAAAAAGTGCATTTTGAAAAAGAATGCTTATGAGTATTTTCAAAAAAAAAAAATAATAATAATACAAAATTATGTTTCAAAATAACTTAGCTCACACCTGATTCGGTAAGTATTTACTCCTTAAATTTTTAACATTTCTGAACTGAACTGATGTTATGGACTACTCAGAAGTCAACTATAAGGATATTGAGCAAATCTTCATTAAAAATGTAAGAATCTCATAGTACTAAAGAATAAAATACTCGTAAAATAAGAGTTCCATCAAAAAAGTGACTAAAAGAAAGGTGCCTAGTACCCAGTAAAATGACATTATCTCTGAAAGTTGTGTTAACTGTCCTGTTAATAAACGAAAATAAACAATTTGTTTCTAGTTTTTTTTAACTTTTTCGTTTTAAGTTGTAATATGTAGTTAATAGATTATATGTTTATTAATAATGAAAAATTTCTAATACTACAACATCGATTAAGTTAACAATATTAAAAAAAATATTATTTTGTACTGCAATTATAAATTTAATAAAAGAATTAAAGAAATAATATTGTAGAAAGTTTAAATAATCACAAGTATATCAAACAAAAAACGTTTCTTAATACTGGTTATTATTTACTTTAGGTCATAAGCGAAATTCACATTTTAGTACACTGAAAGAATTTCGTTTCATAAATCCAATGAAACGATTTGATTAGATTTTTTCACAATTCTAATGAGATATTTCATAATATGTACATATACAATTTTACGAATATTTTGAAAGAATTTCATTCGAATAAATTCGTTACCTTTTATAGTTTCGTTAGAAAGGTTTTTTGGATTCTTACGCACAATAATTTGTCGTTTTATGAAAATTCTTTAAGTTTTGGCAAAATGTTTTAAACGATACTTAAAATTGTTAAAAATTTAAAAAAATTAAAGTTTTTGAATGTCGAAATATTAAAATGAAACGTGTTTCATAGTTTTGATGAAAAAATTCATTGCATTTATGAAAAGCGATGAAATCACATATATAATTTCTTTAATAAAAAAATACATTCTTGTTTATTTGAATAGTTTTTTATTTATTTATTTTTACTAGTATGGCCAACGAACGACACAATTGTCCCTATTCTATATATAAATAATTTCATTAAGGTTCACATAAAATAATTCAACAGCATAAGAATCTCTGTAAAAATTTGCACACAATATATAATGACACTATGTATAATTAGTTAATGAATTATTTTTAACGAATTTTTTTTTTATTTTTTTGACGATTTGTTTAGCTTTTCCAATATTTTGATTTTGCGATTTTTTCCATCTTGGTGATTCTTTAGTTTTAGCAGCTTTCTTCTTTTTGGTGCTTTTTTCGCTTAAGCACTTTTTTGTTTTGTAAATTTTTTGGTTTTGGCTTTTTTTATTTTGGCGATTTTTTGTGCTTCTTTTGTTTAACCTTGCTTAACTTCTTCGATTTGGCAATTTTTTTAAATTTTGGCGTTTTTTTCGTTGTGGTGCTTTTTTTGCTTTCGTGCTTTTTCATTCTGGCCAATTATTTAGTGTTGTGTACTTACTTAATTTTATTGTGTTTTTTTTCGTTTAGGTGCTATTTGTTTTAGCAATCTTTTTAATTTTTGGCAATTTTTTTTAATTTTGGCGATTTTTTGGTTTTGGCGGTTTTTTCATTTTGGTGCTTTTTTGGTTTATCACTTTTTTCATTCTTGCGACTTTTTAAATGTTGTCTACTTTTTTAGTCTTGGTATTTTTTCTCGTCTAAGTGATTTTTTGTTTTGGCGATCTTTTTAATTTTTGGCGATTTTTGAAGTTTTTCGTTTTTTTTGTTCGGCGATTTTTTTAGTTTACGCAGTTTTTGTTTTGGCGATTTTTTTCGTCCTAATGATTCATTATTTGAAGGGATATCCGTTAATTATTAATTTTGTTTGTTCTAATTGTCTAATTATTACGGTCCATAAGATGCACTTTAATTTAGAAATCACATTACCTAATAGAATACCCTTAAATTTTTTGTTACTGTTGAGCATTCGTTACTATTGCCTTTAAAATACTGCACTAAATGTGAAAACTTTAAGAATTTGCCTCTTACGGTTTCCAAGATACAGCTCATTGACAAAATGACATCATAAAAGTTACATAACCTAATAGAATACCCTTTAAATTTTATATTGTTTAAATTTCAGTACTTATTGGTGTATTCTGTATAATAATACTCTAACTCTGAATATGTTAAGTGTCTATATATTACATTTGGATTTTAACACGTTTCGTTGCGAGCTTTAGAACACCCTTTAGTTTTTAGCTTTCGGCCAAGGTTACACATATTCTGTGAAAATTTCAGTTCTGTACCTTTTATGGTTCTCCAGACAGAAAGAAGCCAGTGGCAGACAAACACCTTAGGTATACTAGGGTTCCGTATACCTAAGCGACAAAAATCGCACAATGTAAACGCAGTCTAATTTTATTAAAATATTGAAATAATTTCATTAAAATAGTGAAATAGTTTAATTAAAATGGAGAAATAATTTCATTAAAATAATGAAATAATTCATCAAAATGATTAAATAACATCGTACAAATAATGGAACAGTTTGCACAAAATTATGAAATAATTTCGTCAAAATAATGATATATTTTCATTAATTTAATAAAATTATTACGTTGGATCAATGATATTATTTCATATATGTATATACATATTTTGAAAAAATTTCATTAAAATAATTTAAATGAAAAGTATTTCATTAGTCCAACGAATCATGTGCAGGTTGAGCTTTAGTGAAGTTTTTCATTGCATTAATCTGGAAATTCGCAGAATTTACGAAGAAAATTCTTTAAGTTAAAGTTTTCAATTCGTTTAATGTTAAAATTTAAAGAATTTACGAAGAAAATTATTTCAGCGTAGTGCTTATACGGTCCATAAGTAAACCTCCAATAAATACTGCCACGTCAGTGTTCATGTATATTTCATGGCTAGGGTAAAGTTGAGTTTGCGTTAGAATAATACATAATTCTCGTATTCTATTTCCAGTCATGATTTGTATAAACAAGTTTTAAGATCACTTACTACCGAACCATCTAAACAATGGCGAAAGACATGAAATACATATGAGCACTACGAGGATTGTTATGTTTTGTCGTGTAGGTTGTGAAATTAATTAACGTTAGATTTTCTCTTGTTCTTGTCACATACAAATATTTCTGACTAAGGGCTAATAAATCAGTGAAAGCTAATCTCTTTTTTGGTTTAAAATGTGTTTAAAGCAGCAAATGTATAAATAAGTAAACATGTCTGCGGGTAGGAGGTAAACAACATCGAGTCACATTTTTTTCAAAATACGTGTTTTTATGCTGTCAGAATCAGCATTTTTTCCTCTATCGATATCTGAAATCCAGTGGATCCTATATTTCAAGGATTAGTAGTAATGATCCAAACCATTTGGGAGGTAAAGCACAGCAAGTCCATTATAATATTTAGGGCCATTTTTACAACTCAGCAGTAAAGTGGAAGATAGTTACTGTCATGATAAGCAGAAGTGATCGATAAACTGACCTGCAACAATTTTTCATTATTACAACTTGCCTGTAATATAAAAATTATTTTTTTCAAAGTATGGCTATACCAGAGCACAAGTGGCAACGTCATACATATGTATTTACAATGGCACAGATAACAGGTACACACAAGTCTAGAACAACTATAAATTTGTTGTAGAAACTACACTACAATTGTCAAAAAGTGTTGAAAGATGGATGGAATTATCAGCGCAGGTAGCTCTATAATGAAATGTCCAATACCTTAAAGAAGGGAAGCTCCATATGGTGACGATATTGTGATAATTTCATCACTCCACTAAGTTTGCCGAGTAAGGTCATGTGTTCGAGTGAGTTCACCTGTTAGATACGTCTTGGTGTTTACTAGATAAAGAAGCAAGTATGGCAGCCTATGAAAATGTGTGCCGATAAAAGTTAGCGGAAGAATGAACTTCCCAGTAAGTTATCCCACACTTTTAGGTTAAATTAAAGTTGTAATAATGAAAAACTGTTTATCCGTCCGATAAAATGCTAATTATAACTAAAGCCGAGTTGTAATAATGGCCCTTAACGGTATTATTATGTGACGTAATTTTATTAAGGATATGTTAGATTTAAAAAGATAGTATTAGAGTTATATAAAATATTTTGTGTAATTCAAACAGTTAAGCCTACAGAGATAGAAACATTTGAGATTTTAAACGTGTTTTTACGGTCTCCTGTAAAATTTTGAAAATTTTACTTTGTGTAGTTCGCCTGCCACCTTCAGATATAAACCATATATTTAACGCATAAGATTTAGCGTTTAAACTGTCAATATAAACCATATGTTTTTGATCGATATCTCGTCGCTATTTTTAGCATTTACCGCAGTGCTGCCACATTATTTTTGTTTAAACTACGCATAATACATGGGGAAGTGATTTATTGCTGTTGTTTTAGTTTAGTTTAATTAAAGGTACCCGTGCTTTTGTGGAATAGTACTTTTACATGAAATTCTTTGATAGAAAAATCGGAAAAAACGATTTTTGTTATTTTTTCTTAAAATATTTGAAAAAAAGTTGTTAAATAAAAATTTCTCATATAAAGCGGAAAAGTTCAGCGCTTGCAATTAACAAAATCGATAAATTTCGATATGGTACTAAATCTTTTTAAAAATTAAAAGCTTAAGAAACGTTTCTTTAATAACAATAAATAATAAATTTAAATAAAGATCCAAATTAACAAGTGTTTTGCACATACTTAGTATTAGTATACATATTATATAATTTTAAAACAAATTTTTTTCGTTTTAATTATAATCAAATGTCTACGTACAATTAGTAAAAAAATATCATTGAAAGTTAAAGATATTGAATAGTAATGACAAATGAAGAAAAAGCTTAAAATAAACAAGTAGAAGAATTAAATAATATTAATAAATAAAACTTATGTTAGTGTTGCTTTCAAACTGTAATGAGAAATTATAAGTTACATTAAACTAAATAAATACTCTCAGTTAAATTTATTAAAGTATAAGTTAAAGTGTTGATAATTGAAAATAAAACAAGCATACTTTTGGGCTGTTAAAGCAAACCCAACCAAATGAGAATAAAGCTTTGTGTGTTCTTTTTTTACTACAAATTATATATTAATTCGTTTTTTTAAATATATTTTTGTAGAAAAGTGTTTAACTAGTTTAGTTGTTGTTTTAAAGGGAAATGGATTTCGATTAACTACTTTTTAAGTTTAATAATAATTCATATATTTTTTTTAACTTTAATTTTTTCTTTTTTGCAAATGATAGTTTCACTAAATGTAGTTTGTATGTATTAAATAATGTTTAAATTAAATTATATATATAAAATACGAATTTTTATTTATACCGGAGTTTTTGGTAATTTCCGTCGTGTAGGCGAGGCCGGTGATTTGTCTGTAGTAGTTTCAGGGTCTATATTTTTATTGTTAATTTTTTTAAATAACATAGACATTGTTGTTGTAGTTGGTTTGCGAGTAGTTGTTATATTTGTTGTTGATAGTGAAAATATGTTTCATATTTTTTTTTTAAATTTAATTTTGTATTTGTAGCATGGAATTATTGAACAGAAATTGTTTGTAAATTTAATAAAATCAATAAGAAGAAAAGGAAAAAAAAACACATACAAATTTGTAAATTTAAAATGATTTTTTTTTTGTTAATTTCAAAATAAAAATTTATAAATTTAAACATTGAATATTGTTCAATTTATTTACATTGAAATGCCTTTAATTGTTTGTTTAAAGGCATTTTAGGTGCAAATGCCACAACATTTAATTAAAGATTTTAGATTAAAATTATGTTCAAACTTACCGGCTATTAAGCCTAAGCCAATGGGCCCATCACCTGAACGTCTTGGCCCTCTTTCATTGCCACTATTACCCGGTGGTATATTTTCATCGAATAAATCACACATACGAAAATCGGTGGCATGTTCCACTAGTAATTCCACAACATCACCCGTATGATCCATGATGCCGCAGACTTCTTCAAAACTGCGATCGATTAAGGACATGCCATTCCATTCTAAGATCTAAAAATACAATTTTGTTAGATTTATTAAAACTAAAATTTATTAAAATGATTTACAAAGTCAAGCTTTGATGCCTTTTCGTAGTACATATTTTTAATTAATTCTGTTATTTTAAGAAAATTACACTGTACAACAAAATTATTTTTTTAAATGTCAAGAAGCTAAGGATTGATTCTGGTAGAGGATATCAAAAAATATATGCAGCGTTTTAAAAGTTTTTATCTGCAATGCATTTTAGGAGAGTCAAAAATTTCCCCCTTTTGCACATAGTTATAATAACTCGGCATAGAAAATCTTGTCAGCCTTTTTCAGAATTTTTATGCAATTCGAGAAACATTTTTGTGGAACATTTCGACTTTCTAACACTTCGTTTTATGGGCCTTTCTCAAAAAAGGGCAAAAAACTGCCCTTCAGCGACAATATAGAAGGCTAAAATAATCTACAAAAAATTTGCCATAAAATTATACTGTTGGTCTTCAAAGACTTCAAAGTTCCAAACGTAACTTGAACATGAAAAATAATTCAAAGCATAAAATGTGTTTATGCGTTAATTTCGTAATTATTCACAATCAATGCACCGCACAGGAAATTTTGTATGCCTGCGCTCTTCGCGGTATGGTTCTTTTTGTCCTCTTCTTAAATAAAGGACAAAAAATTCCCCTTTAGCGGCGATACGTTGGGCTAAAATATTCTACATAAATGCTTCGCGTGCTGTTTTACATAAAATTACGAAACACACCTTGTACTTTAAACATAAAGCTTACAAGATTTCTTACGCCGAGTACTAATTATGAACAAGAACGAAATTAACCCTTAAAACATTTTACATTTTGAACGAATTTTGGCGTTGAAGTTGGGTCTGGAGTTTTGGGTGCATTTTAAAGCCTGGAGTAAAATTTTGTTTAGAATCGTTTTATCGAACATTTCAGCCCGCAATATCGCCTTTGAAGGGGAGGTTTGCTCTTTTTTTAATAAAGAGACAGGAAGACCCATACAACGAAAAGCTAGATTTCCATCAGATTTTTTATTTTTTAGCTTACATCAACGCGCTATAAATTTTCAAAATCGGATAACTAACATTTAAAAAAGTTACAAGCCTCAGAAGTTTTTTTTGAGTCCGAGGTAGTCAACTTAGGCCCACTCTAACTTCTCTCAAGCTTAAGATAGAAGGCCACCAATTATCGCGCTGTAAAGCCTAACTCCTCCTTTAAAGATGTTCAAAGTTTCAGATAAATCCATTCAGCAGCTTAGAAGTTCCAGATTTATTACCATTTATCTTGCAAAAGTCCCCACTGTGCGCTGATATTTTAACGAGAAACGGAAAAAATTGAGAAATTTTCTTTAAGAAAACATCTGGTGCGAATTACGGTGTTCGGCGATTTTTCGAAACCAATTTTTATGCAAAATTTTTCTATTTTTACAGTTCTTAAATTAAAGAAAATTATGCATGTGGGACAGTAAGTGTTACAATATTGTTCTCGCATTCTATATTGAAAACATTTTGTACAACTCTCCACATGCAAATGCATTCTCATTAAGCAATCAATAATTAACTTTAGTTGCTTTAAAAAGAAATGAAAGGAAAAAGAAAATTATACCAAAGGTCTACAATTAAGTGCGAGTATAATTATGTAATTATTCACAGAATAAAAGTGTTGCAAATATGCAAGTAATGGAGGTTATGCAGTTATTGATGAAGAAATTCAATTAAAACGCATAGAGCAAGAGCAGAAACTCAAATACTATTTTAACAAGCTTCAGGGAAAACTAGTGCAATATTCTTTTAGATTTTCTGGGAAAACAACTGTTTTAAGTTACCATGAATGCCGATTGTCTATGAAAAATAGTGTTATGAGATTGGATTTCAAATAATGATTTGAGCTAAACGAACTTATTAACGTAGATAAATTTAAGTTTTTTTTTTGTTAAAGAGAAGTAACACCATCAGGCAATTAATGCCTACCAGTTAATTAATTAATGTGTTAAGCGTAGTATGCAGCTATAAATGAATTTCAGGCTGCCATAAGAAGTATGTGTAAAAAAAACAAACTGAAATTCAGGTTGGTAAATTTCTTAAAGAAATTTCCGTTTACTAGTACGCAGTTCCAAAAGAAAAGTATACGGAATTTTGGCATTTATTGTCTATTACAGGTATGTTATAACAATAAGTGGAGAATTTTTTCCGTCAACTGAAACAAAAATTAATGTTCAGACAAATTGTTTGGTTACGAAATTTTTGACATTTCTAGTTTTTCGTACATTGTAATTAATTTTTAGTGTTTTTGTGTGTTGTAAATTAAAATACATATAAATTTGTGTGTATGCAAACAAAATTCTGTATAAAATTCTACACGATTATTTTTCCGTGTAGAAATAAATGCAAAACTCCAAACCTGAATTTCAGTGAGAACTGCATACTATGCTTTACCTTCTTTGGGAAAGGGATAGAGTAGAGAGAACAGGTGGTGAAGTGGGAGAGAGATAGAAAGCTTAATTCATTTACAACCCTGTTATTGGGCGTTTTTTGTAGAGCAGTGTTGCAAGCCTCTCTGGAGTCAAGTAGAGGCATCGCGTTGTTTTTTTTAAGCTGTGTAGCCATTTTATTAGTTCTTTTACTTCACCGACGGTTCTGCTACAATACCGACGAAGGAGGGTGCTGTGAAGTGCATTAGGATATGTTAGTATTAATCGCCGCCGCCGGTACTGCCAAAGTGATCAGTGCTATGCCTTCATCACTTTAACAGTCAACAAGAACCAACACCAACAGTCAACAAGAACCAATGCATGATGTTGTGGGCTTGCCTGAAACTAGTCTTGAACTCAATACTTCAGGGTTTGTAGTCAAACGCGCTAACTACTCAGCCAACAGAGCCCTCTGTATGTATTAGGGATGGGCAAGTGAGAAAAATATATCGATATGTATATATTGTAATCGATATATTTTTCACTGATTCAAAGAAATGTAATTTTTTGAATACATAAAATTTTATAAATAAAAAAAAAAGGTTTTGTTAGTAATATTTTATTTCATTGAGATTTTGTCGAATTTTTTTAAAAATTGCACGAAAAACAAAACCAAAAAAATATCGAATTTGATACAGTCGATATTTTTTTTAAACAATATCGATATATAGATAAGTTGCATTTAAAAATATCGACGATATATATTTTGGTATATTTTTAAGAAGATATCGTTATATCGATATTTTTTGCCCATCACTAGTATGTATAGCCATTTTATTAATAGTTTTACTTTGCAATGACACACTAATGCACATCAGAAAAATTCATGATGTTAATCACTTACCCTAAACGAGGATCGAAGTCACTTTCTTAGTCACACTTTACTTTGTAATCAATGCACTAACTACTTCATGCCAACACCACACGTTTGACTTGAAAATTTTAAAAGTGGGCGTAATAATTTCAAAACAAAGTGAATATCTTTTATATTAATACTAATGAGCTACACAAGCTAAGTTCTCAAAACTTTATTATTAAGCTGTGTGGTCCACATAAAAAGTTACGTTATGGAAAATATGGGCGTGGCATAACTTGCAAAAGGTTAATATTTATTACGATCGCTATTTGAGAAAGGCGAATATTGTTTTTAGAAAGAAATGTGTTTTAATTAATAAGTGTTTAATTCGTTAAAAGAATAAAACTTTCTGAAATTGACAAAAAATCTCTGAAAGTTCGATTTTAAAAACATATAATTTCTAGTTTTTCAATTTTTAATAGCACTTTTCCATTTCATTCGATGTAAAAAATTTGAAAATTTTTCAAGAAATGAAACCACTAAATTAAGTAGACCATGAGAATTTTATGAGGCTCGTTACTAAAATTGCTATGCATTGCAAATAGAATATTAAAGTTATTACTGCTACTCTTAAAAATTTATTTACAAAAACAATATCCATAAAAATTGGCATATACCAACAGGCATATAATACACATACAAATACAGAGTCAGAATATAAAAATCAACATTATTGTAAAGTAAACTCAATTACCTTATCGCCCTGTTGTAAACCATTCTTTTCAGCTGGTCCTCCAGGCACTGTCCACACAATATACGCGAATAGTCTGCCGTCAGCACCAGTTTTACCGCCCACAACTCGCATACCGAAACCACGCGCTATTGTCATTGTAGTCGACGTAGTTAGTTGTTGTAGAAGCAGTTTATTATTTTTCCAAATTACAGCAACAACACGGAATTAGAGGACAAAAGTTGGGTTGGTTGGTTGGTTGATGGGTATGAAAGTTAATTTTTTTTATTTGTTTACGTGAAATCGATGAAGACATGATGACAGCATCCATATTGTACCACACACCGCCATTGTGCATAATAATGAATGTCAAACAAAGAGAAAAAAGAAAAAGAGAAAAGAATAGAGAACAGAAATCAATGTCTTGTGTATCAAATAAGTCACAACACAATGGGAAGAAAATAATATCTGCACTATACTTTTATGACTTGAGGGCTAAAATTGGCAACTGGCTTTTATTAGATGATGTTGGGGCACTTGTTTAGTTGTTTTCAGTTTCTACACTCAAATAACTTATTTTCTATTTTCTTTGTGTAGATGTTGTAAGAAGAAAAATCTCAAGTTAATACCAGCAAGCCAGCACCTACAGAAAAGTATTTATTTATTGACGATTTATAAATATTTACAGTAGATAAAATTTTATGTTGCTTTACAAATTAATTTCAATACAAAGATTTCATTTGCAAGGAGACTTACTTGTATGTTGTCATTGATAGTATTTTTAATAGAAAATTAAAATTTATAAAGCAAATCTAAATATTGTTTATCTCATTTGTTAGCACAAGCGTTTATTTATCTTAAATTTAAAATTAAATTTCCTACATTGCATCGTTAAAAGAAATGTTCGTTTAACCTGAAAATTACTGTACCATATAACAATATATATTTTTTTCAGCTTGCAAAATTTGTTCAATCTTGTCACATTCCCATTTCTTTAGTTCTTTACTTCAAGAATTTGATTATGTAGAAATATTATCCACTGAACTAAATAGTTATTGCTTTAATCATAAATTAAAATCAATAATTGTCTTTTGCAACAACAAAATATATGGGTTATCCTCATTTTGAGTGTACATTCCTGTTTTTTTTAACTTGACCAATTAGGTAATAAAAATGTGAGAATGTAAGATTTATATATTATAGCTTTCGCCTCATTCAATGGAACTTGAAATAAAATTATATTATTCGATTTTTTAAAGTTTTTGTGTATTGAGCGTTACATTTGTTTTCACTGTTGTTCTTGCTATGATTTTGCAAAAAATTATACCACACAAAAATAAGTATAGGGTTTGAAAGTACTATACATACATTTATATCTACTCTTTAAAAAATTTTAAATAATCGTAGGAAAAAATTAAATGTTATGACAATTTTTCTATTTTTGACTTGGGTTCCAATGGAAAACTCTAAATTTCGTATCTTTTAAAAGATTTATACATAAGTAAAAATAAGGTTAACTGTTCTTTTAAATAAAACTAATTTTAATAAAATCCTTCTACAATGTTAAGAGTTATGTCAATTTTAAATAATTATTCGTATCAAAATACGACAAACCTAATACTTTCTTCGAAAATATAACAGCCCACAGTGCGACTGAATCAAAATATTGTGAAAGCAAATTAGAAATTTCCAAACGGACAATGGTCTCTATTAGGGAAGTAACGAATACCGATACCGATACCGATATATCGGCGATACTTCCGATTTTCCGATTCATCGGTATCGGCGATATTTTACTGTCGATACGACGATACTTTTAAACATTTTTTCAGAGCTTTTTGTAACAAATAATTTATTTTTGTCCGATTTTACCATGAATTAAATTCACTTCGTTATTTTTTAAATCTTATTAATATCAATTTTAAAAATTAATAATATTTTATGCTGTTATTTTGTAAAAAAAATTATTTATTTTTTGTTAATTTTACCATGAATTCAAGTTCAAGTCGTTGTTTTATAAATCTTATTCCAGCAAAAAAAAAAGACTCCAAAGAAGTCATGAAAATGTAGATTTCGCAATTTGGAAGTATTGCAAATTTGGATAATTTCTAATTAGTTCTACATATCCTTGCCATTGCAAGAAGTTTTGTTTTTCGATTACCAATTCGGTGGAAGCGATGCTAGGACAAATTTCTTTTTCGGCATTCTATAATGATTTTTCCTCTAGGAAAAAGGATAAAAAATTACCTATTTTCACAATTTTTTTATGCGAATTTAAACTCAGATCTGTATTTTCATGTAAATTTAAGTGAATAAATATAAACTTAAAAGTCTTTTAATAATTAAGCTATAAAGTTATTTAGAAGAATATTAGTTGATAAATGTCCTTTAAAAAAATCGATTTTTTAAAAAGCATGGCGAGTATTTTTTAAAATTATAAAGGAATTAAACATATTTTCTTGCTTTTCTACTAATTATCTGCATATTTTTAATATAGATTTTTTGGAAGCAAAGAAAATGTAGCACCTTAAAAATTACTTCCAATGTTTTATCAATTTTAAATATTCTCTCTTATAATGTAATTTTGTATAATAAAAAAATTGCGCTTGAGTTTTGTTAATCTAAACTTGAACTCAGTTTCAATATTCGTATCGGTATCGGAATCGGTATCGGCGATATTTATTTTTATATATCGGTATCGGTATCGGATCGGCAAAACGGCGTATCGTTACATCCCTAGTCTCTATATCGTTTTTTTTCCTTCCGCTGCTGTTAACTTTTTTTACAGTCCTAAAATCTATAGATAAATTTTATTTAAAAATTTTGTTAACGTAACGCTCAATACATTTTCTGATGATTTTAATATTTTTTCAGAACACACACTATATCACACACTATGTCACACTATATTCATGATAAACTCCTTATTTATACACTAAAAATATAAATTATATTAAAAAACTATGGATAACACTCAATACATAAACGTAAGCCTCCCAAAAACTTAAGTTAGGTTCGCGCCTGTATTATTAAGACTTGTTTTTTATGTACATACTTTATTTTCAAAACCATTTTTTAAAAATTTTTATATAAAATTGAATTTTTTTAAAAGGTATTTTTCTAAAAAGTTATTTTCGTTAAAGATATATTTTAAAGCCTATTTTTGAAAAGCTTCTTCATAATAATTAACCATAATTTTTACTTAGGACGCCTTTTAAATTTGATTGCATCTTTGTTGAGTCTTAATGTCAACCTGCAATGATGGCATTGTAATTATTCAAATTTCCTCTTAGATTTGCCATTTTCCCCCTCAAAGAACAGTTTCAACTCTTTCAATTTCAATCTGTACAATTTAATTAATTGAATTTTAGTTTTCGTTTCATTTGTTGCGTTTATTTGCCATCTAGAGATAAAAAGTTATACATTTAAGTAACTACAATTAAAACAAAAAGGAAATGTATCGATTGGATGAAACTGTTTTTCAAGTTTGGTTGCATTGAATGATATCTGTCTGGTTGTGTGCGGGTGTGTGTGGCTATAGTGGGTTTCTGCAAAAATGTTAGAAATGTTACAACAATTTGATTGTGTATTTGTTTTTAATATACATAGATTTAAACCCATTCAATAAAAAATAGTTAAGAATTTTTGCTGAAATTCGCCTTTGCGTGTGGGTCATATTTTAGTGTACCACCGGTCACATTCATTTATATAGTCTCCCTTATAGCGAATAAAAGCTCATATGAAAATTTTCACTTTCCCTAAAATTGCTATCGCCAACTTTGTAAAAAATAAAGAAAATTAAAATGCCATTTTCAGGATATTTAAGGATAAAGAATACTTTGGTATTTTAGACACACTTGTAGCACGAAACTATGTCCTTTTTCAGCAACACTCGCTAAGAAGAGACTGAAACCTTTCCAATGACATCAATTTCATTTATATCCGATGACGCGTTCTAAAGTTATTCAATCTTCAATATGACGAACTTTTCTCAAAAATGGCCGAGATGCCAAAGTTTAGAGGCCTATAAAATAGAAACCATAAGAGGTGTCAAAATGATTTTTCGCCATGCTACGCGCACACAGGAGTAGAAGACATGTGCCAATTTTCATTTAAATCGGAGAGATTACGGCCCCTATTATGATTCACAACTAAATTGATAGTTGAGTCGTAGTTGCCAAATTCTTATTACGGAATACAACTTCATCAAAGTAGTTGTCTCAGTTTTTTATCAGTTGTGTTTTGGTTTTTATTTCGACTATTGTGTTACCTTTAATTACTTTTGAAATGGTACATTTAGGCGCCAATCTATTCCATTTGTCAACCCATATTGTTGCCATGTCCATAAAATATAAAATCTCAAGCAAAAATAGTGAGGCCAAAACTAAAAATATTTAAAATATTTTGTGATGGCTACTATGGTTTCAAAAAACAGAGAGTATAGATAAGAACCTTTTTTCGAACATTTTTTCGAAGACAACTAAAATTAGTTGTGAATCATAATACAAAAAAATGGTTGAGTTGGGTCGTAGCATTGACAACTCAACCTAGTTGAGTTGTGAATCATAATTGTAAAATAACTGCTTTTTCAATAAAAACTCTATAATAATTGGTACAACTCCCGAAATTCTATTGGCAACAAATTCGGTTGTCTCAACGAATCTGTTTTCTCTGTATGTGTAAAGCTTTAGATAACATAAGCCCAATTCACAATCTTGTGCAAATGGTCTTGCATCGTAGGATTTGCAAATTGGTGTAGTATATTGATACCCACCACTTAACAATTGTTAGTGGTGAGTATCAATATACGATACCATTTTGCAAATGTAACGTTGCAAGACCATTTGCACAAGATTGTGAACTGGGCTATAGTTATAATAATTCACTGTTGGCCAAATTGTCCATCAGTCACAATGAAATGCTTCCTAAGCCATTTTTTAAGGGAGTAAAAAGCACATTTTATTAAATTATTCTTATATTTTAAAATTTCTGTATTCAAACTTCACCCTTGAAAAGTATTAACAAGTTCTTAAAATATTTGAAAACTTTTATCGCAAAAATTTATGAATTGTTAAATGAATAACTTACATAAGTTATATGTATGGTTAGATGTGCGTATAAACGGATGTATTGAAATATTTCTGTACTAGATTAAAACCATTTGAGGTTTATTATAAATAGAAAAACATAGTCGACACAAACAACAGACATTACATATTTTCTTCCAACTTATATTCTTTAAAAGTTTTTGACACTCAATTATAATTAAAAGTTTATTGAGTTTTATATATTTTTTTTATGGCATATTGTTATTTTCTTTTTGATATTTAGTTAAACAAAGTGTATAGTGTATAGTTTAAGCTCAAAGAGTACAAAGTACAAAAGGTACTTTTTAAAAAGTACCTTCTTCAAGATACTTTTTAAAAGCCATTTTGAAGCTTTTTTTTAAATTACTTTTAATTAGAAGATATTTTTAAAGGTTGCTGTTTATAAAAGTGATTTATTTTAAAACACAGTTTCATAAAAGGTACTTTTTTTTAAATATACTACTTTTAAAGATACTTATTTTAAGGTACTTTTTTAAAATGTACTTTCTTAAAAGGTTCTATTTTCTAAAGTCAATTCTTTTTAAATGTATTTTTTTCAAAAGGAACTTTTTTAAAAGGTTCGTTTTTTAAAAGGGACTTTTTTGTAGAAGTACTTTTTAAAAAATTGGTACTTTTTTTTAAAACTTACTTCTTTTAAAACGTACTCTTTTTTAAAAGTATCTTTTTTTGGAAAGTACGTTTTTTAAAATGCTCTTTATTTTAACATGAATGTTTTTTTTTAATTGCAAGATTAATTTTTCATGAAGGGAATTAATGAAGCGAAGTCGCCGAATATTTTACTAAATCTGATTATAATTTTTTTTCATAATTTTTATATTCATGCTTTTCTATCTCCTTGTCATACTGGCTCTATTCGTTTGTGTATAATTTAGCAAAAGTTATTTGTTTTTCATTTCCTCTTTAAGCTTCTCTGCAATTTCCTTTTCAAGATTGAGCGAATCTTCTTAATTTTTTTCACACAAAACTTAAACATAAAGTACCAAATTTAAACAAAAGTCTTGAAAATATTAAAAAAAGCCTTTAAAGCTACTGGTGCCTTTACGGATCTTTTCGTGCTTAAAGAATGCGGGTTATATCCGCATTAATAAAGCTGTGGAAAAACATATCTTCACTCAATGTCATTAGAAGTTTAAGAGGAAAAAACAACTTGATATTTTTCCATTATTAGGTTTCTATTACGATTTTATTTGATGACTGAAAGGAAACGTAACAATTTAAATTGTATTTGCAGATGTTACAAGGGCGAAAGAGAGAGATTTTTTAATTAAAATTTTGATTTTTAAAGTTTGTTGAAGCATAAGAGTTTTAATAAAGTTTTTTTTTAATTAAATATAAAATTAAATACTAAACGAAATTGAAAGAGAACTTTTTAAGACTATTAAGATTTAAGGATTTGAGGTTTAATAAAAGGGCAATCATATGTTTAATGGAAGCACTCGAAGCTGATGTACAGTTTGTCAAGAACATCGTAGCCTTTTCTGCTTAAATGAATTTATTTTTTAATTTTTGCTTCAAAAGTTAAGCATATTGTTTGTTGATAATTTTAACAAAAACTTGAAATTTAACGCCATTATAAATTGGGGATTTGTTTATTGATTGAAAAAGGCGTAAATTAATTAAATCGTACAATATTTGCAGATGTTACCAGAAAACTTTCCTGATTAAAATTTTGATTTTTGAAGTTTGTTATAGCGAAAGATTTTATGTATAAAAGTTTTTTTAATTATAACATCATACACTAGTCAAACGAATGTATAAGAAAACTTTTTAAATCTTTTAATCTTCAAGAATTTTGGCCTTAATAAAAAGGCAATTAGATACATATCGCACCAGTTCCTCTTCACTTTTTCACTTTTTGCAAGAAAACGACATACAGTGTTGTCAGATATAGCGATTTCTCGCCAAACGTGGCGATTTCGCAACTTGTTTGGCGCCAAAATTTTTGGTTTAGTGACATGGCGATTTTTCTGGCGATAAATAAATTTGTTGGCGATTTTTATGGCATTTTTTTTTAACAAAATTTAACTTAAAAGTTTTTGTAAGTGAGGAAAATTAGTTTGTTGAAGGAGTATTTTAAAAAATAAGTCCCACCAAAACTCGTCTGCAAATATTTAAAACAATGTGATTTTGATGACTTTTGCTATATTAATTAAAGCCCTTAGTGGCTTTTGAATTTGGATGAGAAAAATTTACAAGAGATAATTTTTGGCAATTTATTTCTACTTTTAGCGATTTTCTGCTAAATTTTTATACGATTATTTTATAAAATATTATATTAAAAAAAGTATTATATAAAGCAATTTATTATGAAATATATATTAAGAAAAACTTCATAAACTTGATTTTGTCGACTTTTGGCGATTTTTAAAATCAATTTGACGAAATAGGTCGGAAAAAATCTGACAACCCTGGTGGTCATATCTAACCACTGTAAATAAATTACATAATTTTTTTTAATCTTGTGGAGTAGAGTAAAAAAACAGTATTTTGCCTCTCCTGAAAATATGTAAATTTTGAGTTGACGCTCTTTAGAGGAACTAGTGCGATATGTATATGGGATACGTACTTAAAACCCATATACAGTGTGCCAAGAAACTCTTTGCCAAAAAAAACTTAAAGTTTTTTTCTAATAATAATTTTTTGTGTTTTTTACGCAATCTATTCATTTTCTTATTTATAAAGAAAAATAAACCACAAGTGCTGGAAACCCCCTATTAATAAGTACTAGATTCCGGCGTTTACTCGATTTTGGTTTTGTTGTCTATGTCCAACAATTGAATGTGAAAATTAGTACTTTTCAAGAGGGCATCAGAACATGCCAATTGCGAACTCAAAATCAACTTTTCAAATTTGTCTTTTTGAATTGTTAGTCCTCTATGAGAAGTTCAATATTTTGAAACCAGACGTGTTTTACCCATTGCAATCAATATCAAGGTATCGACTCTAAAACAGCGAATTTTTCACATTCGATGTTTGGACCTGTTTTTTCATGTTCGTTTAAAGTATAGTAAAATATTTTATACTTCCTAACCGAACTCTGACAGAATTCTTAAAAAAAACTCACTGATATAGACTATAACTGCGTTCATTTTCTTTTTCTTACTATTAAAAAACCCATGTTTATTTTCAAAAGTAAAAACGTAACACTACCATTGATAGAAATTTAAAATAATATTGTGAAAATTATTAACCAAATGGAAAATTTATGTTTGCTTATTTGCAATTTCAACTCCTAAAGTGAGAGGTACAAAAAACGGTCACGAAACTCACACTTAATGAATTATCTTGTTTCCCCATTTCTTTTGGACACGAATCTCACACTTAAAGAAGTGCTCTTGTTTTTTTTTAATATCTTTTTTTTTGCTCTCAAGGGTGAATGAATGTTTTTATTACAAATTTTTCTTTCTATTTATTTTTTTTAATTTTTGCACTGTTCTTTATTACTTTCAAGTAATAAAAACGTAAAAGAAAAGAAACGGGTATGAATTGTTATAAAAACAATCATTAAATTCACTATTCTTGTCAGGTGTACAAAAGTTTAAAAGAAAAGTTTAATCTATCCTTAAATTTCTTATTGTTTTTTGTGCAAATTATTTTTTGTTGCATTTAATAGTCATTTTCTGAAGGTGGCAGGTGGCAGCTAAAACCAAAAAGAAGAGATAAGATTTCTAAAAAAAATTTGTTTCTTGAATTGGAAAAGTTACTAACATTTTTGTTTAAAATATTTGTCCATCAATTATAAATTTTTGACTTAGAGATTCAGTAATTTTTTTTTGCTGTTTAACAAATTTTTGTTATTAAAATTATAGCCTTTGATTTCATTTTTCTAAAAATGAAACAAAAAAGGATTTTTTTATTTAGGTGCTTTTTTTATTTTGGTGATTTATGTTTTCTTTTTTCTAATTTTTCGTTTTTTTGCATTTTTTGGTTTTAACGTTTTTTTATTTTAACGTTTTTTTTCGCTTTTTGACGATATTTTTAGTTTCTGAGATTTCTTTAGTTTTGGCGCTTTTTTCAGTTTTTCAGTATTTTTTCGGTTTTTGGTGATTTTTTAGTTTTAGCGATTCTTTTTGGTTTGACACTATATTTCGTTTTGGATTTTTTTTTGTTTTTGGCGATTTTCTTAGTTTTGGTGTTTTTTTTTTGTTTTGGGGTTTTTTTCATTTTGGTGTTTTTTTTCTATTTTAAATTTTTTTTTTCGTTTTTGATGATATTTTTAGTTTTAGCGATTTTTTTTAGGTTTTAGTGCTTTTTTTCGTTTTGACGACTTTTTTCGGTTTTTGCCATTTTTTTTTTGGTTTTTTGTCGATGTTCTTCGTTTTGGTGACTTTTTTTCGTTTTAGCGATTTATTTTAATTTTGGTGCTTTTTTCTTTAAACGCTTTTTTCATTTTGGCGATTTTTAGGTTTGACATTTTTTTAATTTTGTAATTTTTTAGCTTTAGAATTATTTTTAATTTCAAGAGTTTGCCTCTTATGGTTTGTCTAAATTACATAGTCAAAATTACATTAACAGCCCTTAATTTTTATTGCTTTAAATATCAATATTAATTGGTGTAGTATATTCTATAGACAACAACAATTAACACTAACTTTGAAAATTTAACGTTTCTACGTATAAGTGTGTATGTTACATTAGTATTTCAATATGTTTCGTTGCGTGTTTTAGAACACTCTTTAATTTTTATCTGTCATATAATTGTTGTTGTAGCGGCCAAAGTTTTATATATTATGTGAAAATTTCAGGTTCGTAGCTCTTACGGTTGCCGATAAAACAGCTTCTGACAGACAGACAGACAGACAGACAGACAGACGGACAGCGTAGCGAAAACAATAGGGTTCCTTTACACTTTTGGTTACGGAACCCTAAAAGGGGTAATAAAACTGTATCTTTGAAACTTGCGATCCCATTACAAAACAGTGTATGCACAAAGAATAGAGGAGGACCTCAGCTTTAAGAATAATGAAATTTGGACTACCCTGTTGATGTCAGAATGTCAAAGTTGACTACCTCGGAGATGACAAAACTTGTCGGCCTCAAACTTTTACAAATATTATCCGATTTTAATGAATTTAAACTTAAATACAGTTTGCTTTTTGGCTTTAAAAATCTTGGTTTTTGGCCTCGAGTTTGTTCTCTATTTCGTTAATATCTCCGGTAATAGCATATCAAAAATTAAAAAAAAAAAAACTTTATGATTTTGAGCACAATCCTTGATAACATGCAGAAAAAAGTTTTTATCTTATCAATGCATGTAGTCGTGAAAAGGTATCAAAGTGAAGACATTGAAATGAGAGTGAAAAATGGATTAATTTTGACAAAAATAGAACTTATTTGTTCGACGTTTCTCCCAAAAAATTTTCAAAACTAAAATTTTTTATTTTCAGCATTGGACGAAAATGGGGAATTTTTCTACGAAATTCTAAATTATTCAAATTTCTCTACAAATTATCACTAAAATTATTCAGGTGATCTCATGCACCAATTCTGTTTGGTTGGAGACCATAGAGAAAGAAAATACCTATGGTTTTTCTAGGTCACTTCGTAAAGGGATTTTATTACGGTAAATGTAATGAAAACGGTTTTCTTAAAGTTTGAGATTTAACAGTCATTACTTCTTTGTTTCCAAAGAGATTTCTACGATCTTTTTCCAATTTGATGGATATGATTCTTATCGTTCAAATAAAGCATGATTTTTGAAAATCAGTTAGAAAATGGCTAAGTTTTTTTCAACAAAATTGTACTTTTCGCCGGCTCTAAGTTGCTAATGAGATACTAAAACACTATATGAATTAACTTTTACGAAAAGCAACAATAAATTGGCTTCCAAAGTGTGTAATTACTTTGAAATCGGCTAAAAAATAAATGAGCTATGGTATGTTTTGGGTTTTGACTTTTTTGCTTCTTATCTGTTTCATCATAACACGAAAACGATTAGCCCGATTTTTATATTATAATTAGGAAAAGATGCATTTATTACATGAGGTTATTTTTTGTGCTATCCTAAATCTAGTTAGAACGCTTTGGAAGATCAATAATTTGTCGTCTATAAAACACATTTAGAAATAAGTATGACGACAAGAGGGTATACGTTGTCGTGTATAAAGAATATTTTTTGACAAGATTATGAAAACAAGACAACAAGAGTAACAAGTGCATCGAAGTTTTCGTGTGCATAGTTTTATTGCAGACAACAAGAGTAACAACTGCATCGAAGTTGTCGTGTATAGAGTTTTATTGACGACAACATGAGTAACAACTTCATCGAAGTTGTCGTGTGTACGGGTTTATTGCCGTCAACAAGAGTAACAAGCCGACTAGAAATTTTCATGCAACCCCATTTGGGATCTAACTGGGATCCCAAATGCGATGTAATGCAGAAACGTATTTGGGACACGATTGGTTTCCTGTGGGGAAACATAAAAATTTTGAACAAATTAGCTTAAATGGGAAAAAATAGTAAACTGTAACATTGAATTGAAATTGCTGAATCTATCCAATAGACAAAAATAAGCAACAATCACCTCTATTGAAGATGAGCCAACAAGTTCCCAATAATTTCCCACTTGGCAAGAACTCATGTTAAGTCACTAATTTGTAGATGGTATATCCCAACAAGTTGCCGGTCAGATCCCAAATGGGCGCTTGCCACATGCGTTCCCAATCGCCAAATATGAGTATTGAGAAATTTCTAGTCGGGAACTGCAGCGAAGTTGTCGTGCTTACATTTATGTGCATTAAAGAGTTTAATGGCTCGATTATCGATGCACTAAAAAGCAACTAAAATTGACAGCTTTCAGTTGCCAGTTGCCATCCGTAATATGATTTTTTGCAACTGGCAACGCAACTGAAGTTCGGTTGCCATCGATAATCGAGCCATAAGTTGCCCGCCCACAAAACGTGTTTTTGTATAATGTTTTTTGAGTACCTCGGTAGGCTAGTAGGTAGCGTTCTAGCCTATCAGCAGGGAAACCGCAAATATGCAATTGCATGTTTTTCCTGTGCGATGTATGTGGGTACAAATAAGACATTTATACATTTCAGAATGTTTTAAGAATTTTGGCATCGATTTGTTAGTTCATATTTTTGCATATTTTACCCTTTACAGCATGTTTTTGCATATCTTACACTTGGTTGCACATTTAGGGCATTTTTTAAATTTTTTGTGGCATATTTGGCTTTTTCTTGCATATTTTGGTTTTTTAAATTTTAATATGCATATTTACAAAAAAAAAAATTTATGTTTGGCCATCGAAAATTTTGAAATTTTTCCACATAAAAAAATATTTTTTCTTTTACAATTTTAAAATTACTCTAAAGTATTTTTTCCCCAATTTCTTACAAGTCTTTCACATTTTATTGATTTATTCCCAGTTTATTTACAGCTTTAAAAATTTTCAAGTTTTGAAGATTTCTTGAGCAATTTCAATTTTGTCGAGATTGTTGGCTTATTTGCACTTCATAGAAAAATGGCAGGACGAGAATGGTCGCTTTTGCGAATATTTAAGCTATTTATGCGATTCTGCTGATTTGTTCCTAGTAGGAACTACGAAATATGTCTTGGTGTCTTGGTGCCTAACATTTTATATTCGGACTGATGAAAGGCCAGGCTAGTATTGTTAAATCGACTGGAAATAATGACCACAAAAAATGCAAATAAAGTTCATGCAAATAGTATTGCAGAGTAAAGATTGTCGTCGGTGATAGATACTTGCTTCGAACATACATCCATGATGTCTCGAAGACTTGGCCTATAGGCAGTATTTGCGTGTAACTATGTGCTTATGCGTCGGTGTGTGTATGTGTGTTATCACACTTCCTGCATTCTTTGGAATTTAAAAGCTGTAAAGAATTTTAAGCCTCTAAGTTAAGTTTTTGATGTGGCTGTTATTATACGCAAACTATTTGAAATACAATAAAATTTAAAAAATACAAGTTGAAAAGTTTTTTTTTATAGAGTAATGTAGCTAATATATATATTAAAAATTCATAAATATTTTAAAGGAAAAATATTGTTCAGTCATTTTGTGGGAAAGTTTCTTTAAAAAATAATTTTTGCTGATTTCTATAAATCTGTTTAATATAATTTTCGTTTTTTTTCAGGTAAGCTAATACTTTAGTAATGACAAGTTTATGTGAGGTATGTACTAAGTTAATTAATATTATTAGAAACATCTAAATTTATCTTTATATTCCCTGTTATTTAATCAATCTATATAATTAATATGTAAAACTATTTTTTGTTATGCATTTTGCGCTCACATTAAACAGACGATTTTGACAAAACTTATATAATTTTAAAGATATTTATTGACAGATGTTGTGCACATCCACATTTGGCTAAAATTGTTTCAGTATTTTGGAAGCTATAAGCGTTTAACGTTGCCACTAGTAATGCACACATAGTACACATAGCTAAAAAAATAAACAAAACGTGCATGAGTGATAGTAGATGTAGCCTTTGAAATGAGAATAAAATTACAAAAGCTTTTTCTCTGCTTTGAATTAATGTTATTGTAGGAAATTCATAAGACTCACAAGGAAGAGATTTCAACTAATTGTATACGCTTATTTTTATATCTTATCGTTGATTTTTATTTTCATTATAGTCAAGTTTATATGTATCATTAATTAAGTATAGTTTGAAAAATTTTCTATGCACCTTGATATTATTATTTATATTTAAAATACGGATGATTGTGTCATTGCTAAAGCTGTTTTTAGACTATTCCACAAGCTGTTCGACTTCTGCAAAAAATTCTACCCTTATATAATATGTTGTTACTGCTTTTTTTTTAATTTTCCATAAACTAATTTGAGCAGGGATGCATATTCTACAGAAGTCGAACGGCTTGTGAGATAGTGTAAAACAGCTTTAAGCAAGTTTGTTACATACTGTTCATATATTATGTAGCGTTATTTCCGCAGTACTTTGAGCTCAGTTCATCAATGATGCTACTAATGTTTTATATGTTAATTTTTTGCTGCGATAATATGAAATTGTATTATCATTGACAATCGTGTCGTCATAACGCCGTTATTGTGTTTATTCTTTGTCAGCAGTGCCAAACCACACAGCTTTGCAAAGTTTACTGAATTCTTAAATTTTTACTCTAACAAGTAGTTTTTCTTTTTATCTCCTAATATATTAGAGAAGGGTTCTTTATGTGTGCATTTAATGAATGTATGGCTCTACCTACACATCAGCGTTAGAAGTATTTCAAGTGAAACTACCCAAGTAATTGTAAAATAATGCTGCATAAGAGATGTGGCAAAGTAGAGAAAAATATATCTTCATACTCGTAAAATGCAGTTTTAGTTTTTTGTTTTTGCTCATTCGCTTATTTTGCTTTTATGCTGTTTAAACGCCCTTGTTGTCAGCGTACTGGAATAAGATAGTAATCAGCTTTGCATGACATACTGTTTGAAATGATAAGTGTACAAATATTTGCACTTAAAACAGTTTGGTTAAGGTTAATAAACAGGATTTTTTTTTATAATTTCTATAAACAGTTTTGGAAGAAATATAAATAAGGGAAAATAGTTTATGTATATTAACTTTAAAATTCAGTGGGGTTCGATAATGCGAAACATTAAGCGTAAAGATTTTTTATTGAGACACTCTTGTTTAGCACACTTGTCAATAGCCTTTTGTGTCCGGGAAAAGTTAAATTAGACCAGTTTAGGAATTTCACACATTTTCAACACCTCCACGAACGTTCTCATCACCTATTTAGTTGTGCAGACTAATTTAAAAACCTCATATATATTTTACCTTACCGTATTTAGCTTTTCCTGTGTTTTCTTCCAAAAAATCAATGTTTTCAGAAGATCGTTTTGTATTTATACAATTAATAGGCAAGCACGTTTTTTTATATCCCTTTTACGCCCGTAGTACTGAACCGATTTTAGTAAAACTTACACAATTTCAAATATATTATTTTAGAGAGGTGTACAAGTCATATTTTGCTAAAATCGGTTCAGTATTTTGAGAGGTATAAGTGTTTAAAGTTGCTACTAATACATACGCACATAGTATACATGCATGTGTTAGCTTATATGTAAAAAACAAACAAAGCATATATGTGTGTTTGTTGGTTGTTTTTTGCTTTTGTAAATATAATAACAATATAAAATTTTGTCTCTTCTTCATGTTTTAATTGGAATGGTATAAGACTAAAAGGGAAGAGACTTCAATAAATTGAGAATTAGCATATTTGAAGGAATTTAGTTTTTGTATTTTGCTATTATTTTTTAATTTTAGTATAGGAAAGTTGCTATGTATCGCTATTTAATTGTACACATGTATGCGTAATATATTGTGTGGCCGTTGTTTTTAAAGATTTTTATGACGTTGGATATTTTTTTGTGAACCTTTATGAAATCATTTAGTATATCTAGAACACGGAGGATTGTGTCGTCCGTAGGCCATACTTGTAATAATTGAAAGACTAATGTTAATATTTTGTTAATTCTATTCCCAACGTAAAGAAAGTATATAAGAATGGCTCTACTCACTGCGATGAGCTTTATCTGAAGGATCTCGTCTTAAGATAATACGCCTCTTCGATGAGCATATGGGTCCCGAGTCAACGTCGTGTATAACAATTTTTATCTGTTCACCATCCATAGATGTTTGGCGTCTGGGAGCTTCAAGATCTTCTAGATTAGGACCGGTAAAAGCAGCCAAGGGAGGTGGTATAGCCGAGGGTATGCCAGATGTTGGTAGAGCACCACGTGATTGTAAAGCAGCCAAATCAGGTCTATACAATAATAAAAAAAATTTGTAGAAAAAGATTAGTATGATTGGACCGCTATTTAGTATATACATATGTTTTTTTTAAGAAAACACGTTTAAATTTTAGTTTAAAAAAATTTTAAAAATGTATATGTACTTACAATTGAGAACCTCTCCTTCGTATACGTCTGTCATCATCTACCGTCAATACCGGACTTCCTTTATCCGGACTGGGCGATTCATCATTATTAATATCTTCTGAGGGATGAGGCACACGAAACGAAGGCCTTCGAGAGCCAGGTAAAGCAATCTGTGGACCCAAAGTAGCATCACCCGGTGAACGTTGTAGTTGTGAAGCTTGTGCGGCTGCTTGCAAGACACCCGGAGCAAATACATCATAAGCCGATTTTCTAACATAAAGAACAAAAAAAAATACAATTACAAATAAATACAAATTATTTTGATCGTTTTCCCCCCATTTGTTGTACCTTCTGGGTATGGATGGTATGCCTAAGCCCGTATCTACTCCTGCCCCTAAGCTGCCTGCTATACCGGCAGCGGCATTGGCATCATCATCATAGCTGTGCTGACGGGCAACACGTGAGCCACGTCTGGAAGCCATACGTGATATTGGTGGTCCAAAACTTAATTCTTCTTGTCGTGGCGGGCTACCCGATCGACTAGGTGCCATACTATGGCCACCCTTGCGCCAGTCCATATCACCACCGGGTGTTTTGTTGCCCTTTAGTTGCTAAAAAGAAAAAATAACGAAATGAAAATACACCAAAAATTAGAAAATCTCTTCAAATGGTGTTACAAACGGCGCGCATAAATTTCTTTTATATTTATAACAAATGCAATGTTTTCTTTTATATTTATAACAAATTTTTCGACTTAAAAAAAAATTATAATATCTTTCAAATGTCCCCCATTTAACAACCGATTTTGATATTCTAAGTTTCGCTTGTAAGCCGAGCATTTCTCTTTTTTCATTTATGACTTACCCTTTCAAGCTCCTTCAATGACGCAGGTGATACATCTGAATGTCTTCTGAGTTCGGGACTACGTGGTGGTGCCAGTGCTGTGCTGCCATTTGCGGGTGCCAGTGTCTGTGTACTTGATCCCAATTTGGCATCGGAGTGACGTCGTTGCAATGCTTCTAATACTGGTACATCCAAGCTAGAGTCTGTTGAATTTTGTGGTATACAAACACGTGAGGCCATCTTTCGTCTGCAAACACTACAACGCCACATATTCTAGAAATAAATTTAGAGTAAGAAATGGAAAATAATAAAAAAAAGTGATATAAAAGCTGACAAAAGTACAAATGTACTTATGCTGATAACAAATCATTAAATTACATACATACACTCTATTCTAGTGTGTGAATGTCTGTTTTGTTCATTTGTTTGAACAGTGTGCATTCTTAGTTATGTGCCTTTAGAGTTTATAAGCAAAAATATAACTTAATGGAAAAAAATTGCTTCGCGGTTTGTGGTTGTGTATAAAAACACAATTTTTTATATAACAATTATGATAATCAGATTTTCTTCGGAAATTTAACAATCCACTTTATTGATGTAACAAAAAATTTTAATGAAAATATTTCGGTGATTTTTTTTTTTAATTTACAAAATTTCGTATTTGTACATATTTACAAAAATCATTGTAGGTTCAATTTCAATTAATTATTTAATTATAGTTACAAGAAAATTAATTGTATTTACAACTCTTTTTTTTCTGTGTGACTTAATATCTTAACCACTTCCATTGACTCAATATATTAAATTAGAATACTTCTTTGTAAATGACAGATATTTAATACTACTCTTAAGCTTTCCTTAATGTTTTGTCTATGAGTGTAAAAATATATATTTCAAAGTTGGTTATTTAATGAACTAACAAACAAATATTAAATACGTGCAAAACATCCATCTGACTAAATTTTTTGCGATTTTAATTAACTTAACAACAATCAGCAAAAATGGAAAAACCATAGAAAATTTTCCACGTACATAAGTGCATGAGTATGTGTGTGTGCACTAGTAATTGTGTTGGTTGTTTTTCAAACATCTGTATTCTGCTATGGTTTAGTAAATGTCTGTTTTTTCTATTTATCCTTTTTAGGTTTTTTTTTACTTTCTATTTACATACATTTGCTTATTATAAAGTTTATAATATAAAAGCAATAGAAATACTAGAGAAAAAATATGTTTCGTTGTAGTTCTTGATTTTAATATTTCATGGCTAGAGAAAAAGTAAAAAAAACGCGAATTAAATAAATATTTTATTCATTACAGAACAACTGGCTTTTTAAAAATTCAGCGTATTTTGCATATTTTTATAAAACCAGAAGATTTTCAGAAAAAAAAATAATATTGTTTTGGCTTTAACAAGTTATAAAGCTAATAATTTATTTATACATAATGGTAAAATTTCATTAAAGTTAAATGCCATTTTTGTTATTGCATAATATAAAATTAAATGCCTTTGTTAATATTTTTATATTATGTTCACCACAGTTTCAGAGAGAGAGAGAGAGAGAGAGAGGATGCTTTATGTGTGTAATTTTTGCATTTATTCGCCATTTAATTTAGTGGGACCTTTTTTGTTCAAACATAAAAATAGTTATCTTGTCATACACTCTCTTTTTAATCATCGGATTCATTCGTGACCTTTACTTGATATTTTTAATTTTTAAACAAGGGAAAGTCAACGTTTTTATGTTTTGACGTGTAGCTTGGAATTAATTAACTTTAATTTTTTCGTCTTTCTTGGAATATTGTCTCCTTTCCAATTCTTCTAAATAAAATATAATGAGATTTGTCCTAATAAAAACCACTTTGTACTTTAAATTCCTTTTTTCCATAAAAATTCTCTAATAACTTTCGCTTTAAGCCCTGCAGCTACAATTTTCAGTTGCTGATTCGAAACTTCACACTCATGCACAATAGTCGGCTCCTGAATCTCATGCTTAAATTTAGAGGTTCGATTTTAAATTAAAATATACAAATATTTGAGTTCATAATACATGTTCCATAATTTAATATTATTAATTCAAAATGTACTTTGAGATGTTTTTTAACTATTTCTTATCCCATACTTTTCCATTAAGCAAACTTAATTTTAAATTGTTTCAGAATTTCATGTGTTTTTAATTTCTTTTATTTGCACTTTACATGTTTCTTTTTGTTAATTAAAAAGCTATTATGTTAAGAAAGATGCCAGTTTTTTAGAGATAAAAAAAACTCATTACAGGCAACAGTCTGTCTGTCTAAGTAAAATTATCTACTTAGCCCACCTGATAGTTTTAATAATTTCATGGAATTATAAATTTACTAATTAAGGAAACACTATTGATTACTAATGATGATAATGATTTCCACAAAAATCACAAGGTATGGAGGTATGGATTCTATTATAATAAAGTTTGCAATATGTTTAGGCAATATTACTGATGATCAGGGCTCGGAATTTCATGCAAATTCATGTTTTTTGTGGTGATAGGTAAAGAGGTATTAACTAGTTATCTATGCGAACCATCAAATTTCAAGTAGTTTGGAATCAATTTGTAGTTACATAGTTTTGCATATTTTTTGGGAAAGTGCATATTTTTGCATATTTTTGCAATAAATGCATATTTTTGGAGTACTAAGAATTTGTTAATGCATATTTCCCAATTTTTTAAATAAATATTAATAGGCCGATTATGGCTGCTAACTGAGCATCAAGTGAAAATTATACTATTGATGGCAACTGGCAACTAAGAGCTGTCAATTTCAGTTGCTATTCACTGCCTTTCTGGCAACCATTAAGTTTCAGTTGCCGACTGGCAACGCAACTAAAGTTTGGCTGCATTAAATAATAGACTCATTTCTCTTTGTTTTATGTTTTCTTCTCTAATAATAACAAATAAAAAATTTTTTTCATATTATTTTAGTTTTGGTACTTTCTTCGTAGGTAAATGCATATTTTTGCGCATATTTTAAATTTTTAAGTGCATTTGTTAAGCGCTTAAAATCAATTTTAATGAAAGTCTGAGCCCTGCTGATGATAGTTAATACCACTTGTAGCAAATGAGCAAAATTTGCCAGTCAGCAGGAACATATTTACAAATAGATTCTCAAATTTAATAACGAAAGAAAAAGAAAAAAATCAAACTGCAGTCAAACTAACTACTAACAACGATTTATGTTATGTTGCGAGCGCTCTTCAAATAGCGATTCAGTAGTACATAAAAAGGGTTGTATTTAGGGGCATGGTGAATTTGTTTTGGAATTTCGGAAACGTAATTGATATACCCGTCGTACTAGAGGGTTGCCAAAACTCTTTAAACTTCTTTACAGTAAAGACTCTAGACCAGTTTCCGGCGAAGAGCGAACTAAATAAATGACAAATGTTTTGTTGCTTAAGTGTATTGGTGTTTATTTGCCTTGTGGATAGCTACAATGCACTCACTGTTGTGCTCATTTATATGACTTGTTATTGTTTCTTTTTTGTCCGTGTTGTTTAAATGTAAATAGCCGACAAGTAGCCAACAAACTTCGTATTACCAGCAAAAATTACCTATTGCTGCTCTAGACTATACAGCTGACTACAGATATAGAAAAAATTTAGACAGTCCGGAGAGTCTCTTTTGTTACTAGAATAGTCACTGATCAGACCTTATAAAAGCCTTTGTTTTATTTTGGGAACTGGAAAAGCAGAAAATTTAAGAGCTCTCTACTACAGTAGAACCTCTCTACTACAGAAAACCTTTCGGAGAGCGAAAAAAAGATTCCTAAAGGGATATTTCCAATTTTGAACTCGAAATCAGCGCATTCCTAAAAGCGCGAGATTTCAAATTTTTCTCATTGAGTTTTCAATCATCTATGAGGAACTGAAAATGGTTGCAACAAGGCGTGTCGTTCCTAATTGAAGACCAAGATAATGTTAAAAATGAATTATTTTCAATAGTTAAACATGGTAGGGGCGATATATACTAGATACGATTTGTTTTAGCGAATTATTCAATCGGTAACGATGTTTTTAAACTTGTAAAACATTTTTATCGATGACAAAAGTTTTGTAAGAATTTTTTAAAGATTTTCTCAAGAGAACTTTGTTATCGATAATTAGATTTTAGTAATAAAACCTTATAATACATACGTAAAATTTCTTAAGATATTTTTTTATCGATAGCTTGATTTGTAATATGTATTTAAATGAAAAAAATGTTATCGATAACTACCTTTCCAAAAAAATTATCGATAACTGGATTAAATAAAATTTTTGTTTTTTAAAACCATTTTATTTATTTTATTTATTATTGAAGACTAGATTTTCTTAAGAAAATTATTTAATCGATAACTATATTTTCATAAGAATAGATGTTTATCGATATCAGAGCTTCCTGAGAAAAACTTTGTTAGAAATAGTTAAATTTCCGAGAAAACATTGTTATCGATAACTAAGCTTCCTTTGGAAAATTTTGTTATTGATAACTAAATTTCCTTTAGAAAGTTTTGTTACCAATAATTAAATTTATTGAGAAAAATTTTGTTATCAATAACTAGTTTCTTTAAAACATTATCCTAAGAAATTTTGTTACGGATAATTAAATTTCTTAAAAAATATTTTGATAACGACAACTAAATTTCCTAACCCTACGTCTTCACGAGCCATCGACATGAACATGACGCTGGCAGAGCAACTGTAAAAAATTCATCAACTTCTTTGGTTGTGGTACATACGTACGATGTCCATGTTCTGCCTTTTTCTTCTGTCCCTTTTCTTTCTATTGAAAATGGTTGTGACGGCGAATCTCATGGCGAACATTCATGGTCAACCTTATGTTCGGGGCATCGATGTCAGAGCATTGACGAAACATGGATATGAGCGGTTTACATTAACCATTTGCGATATCCGACATGATGCTCATACCAAGTTCATGCCTAGTGTAGGCCCCCAGTTAAGAAAACTTTAGGAACTAATATACGTATAGCTGCTTTATTGCAACGTAGTTATATCTGAAAAAATTAAGCTTGGCAAAGCGCGCTTAGAGTTTTAAAAATGTTTGCTAGCATTGACCGGTACTAGCTTTTTAGTGGTTATAATTTCGGTTCAAAATAAGATATGTTTTTAAAAATTTTGTTTACAATAAAAAAGGTTATTAAGGAACACTTTTCCTTTAGTAACTTGAAAATCTTGGTTTTTTGAGATATGACTAGGTTGCAATAAAGGAGCGATATGTAACTTCTTAATCCATTTCATAGTTTCGGAAAACTTAAGAACATTTTTGTTTTTCAAATGTTCATAAAAAATCGATAAGGCAAAAACCTGTTCTTACTCTGCTCTCATAAAGCTCAATATATTACAAATAAAGTGAGACACATATCAGAAATTTATTAATTTTTTCTCAAGGCCCGTATTTGAGATTTTTGTAGAAAAGTTGTTTTGCAGTTTTATTGGTTATTGCCTAAAATTCCGAGAACGCTTCATCTGAAGAACATAATTTTGCACTATTGCTTATATAGTTTTTCTCTTTAAGTTAAAAGTTGTTTATACCATATTTTTGCACGGAGCAAACGAAGCATAAAATCATTAGTATCCGACATAATATATGAAAGTTTAAAGACATGAAGTGAAAAAACGAATTTATTTGTCATACAAAATTGCTTAATTTTATTTTGTACTAAAAAATTATATGAAAGCAGAGTATATTAACTATAATTATATATACAAACCCAACGCGAATCCAAGGTGTGGTGAAAGTGGCGATATCACTCCCTCTCCCCACGAATAAATTAGTTATACCTCATTTCCAATGTGTTTCTAAACAAATTTTACAAAACCGTATGTTTCCCAAAACTTAGCAAACACAAAGAATAATTTTTTCTCGACTTGTGTAACTAAAATTCTAACTATTTTTACGTAATTTTATTTTGAACTGAATAGGTTATAATTCTTAAATTGTATTATTTCGGCTTTTTAGTTCAATATTTGAATTAATATATTCAAATTATTTTTATTAAGAGTGGAAATTCTAACTCTTGGGCTAAAAAAATCAATTATAATTTCATTGTTTCACAAAGTGGCAAAATTTATATACCACCACAACATCAGAAGTTATCAGTCTTTTTGAATTCTCTTGCATTTATTTATGAGTCTTAAAACAAAATTGTAAACTTACCGCATCCTCATTTTCCTCCAATTTACTATAACTGGCACAGTCTTCACACACACGCTGCTGACATTCGAAACACGTCTTATGAAAATCATCGGGCTTAAATGATTTCAAACACACCCGGCATGCACCCGCTCGACGACCTGGTTCTGTATTTTGTTTAGTTGAATTTGATGTCGTACCACCAGTGGCACTTGTTGCTGTTGTTGTATTATTGTTATTGTTGTTATTTTGATTTGCCGCTGCATCCTGTTGCTGTTGATAGTTGCCATAAGTTGCATCCGTATCTGTAGGTATTAACGATGGACGTGGTGACATTTTATTCACTAGAATGCAAATAAAGATACATTGGGAAGGGGGGAAAGATTAGAAAAAATGACTTTGGATAAATTCAACAGACAAGATGAATAAATGATGGAATAATAATGGCACACAAGTACAACAATAAATGTAAAGGGGAAATTGCTTAGAATAACAGCGAATAATGTAAATTAAATTAAAGTAATGGCAACGCAACGTGTTTTACATTTTACATTTGAAACAGCTTCGGGGAAAAAAAGTATAGAAAATTTCATTTGCAGTTGTGCCAAGTTTTATGAAATCGTTCCATTGTCGTCCTCCTGACTACAAATACTAGTAATGTTTAATAGTGGAAATCTTTGTAAAAATAATATTATTGTTTGTAATTTATATGCAAAAAATATGAAGACATTTTTCTTAACTAACTTTTAAATTGAATTTTTTAACTAGACTAAATTAAGATTAACTAAATTTTATAAGGTTTGTTTAAATAATAAAAAGGAAATGTTTGTAAAGCATTTAACTGCATCAGAAATTTCAGTATTATCTAAAGAAGATATTAAATAAGTATTGTATACGAATATACTTTATGCTATGATTTCTTTCGATAAATAATAATAACGTGAGACATAAAGTCTAGATTAAGTGTATAGTTAAGAACTTAGTTAACAACTAAGGATTTAAGCTACATACTTAATGTACAATTAAAAGTTCTTTTATATCGATTTCATTCCATACACACACACACACGCACACACACACACCCACACCCACACACACACACATAAAATAACATATTTCTAAAGACTAATTCTGGCAGAGTATACCAAAAAATATGCACGTGTATCAGCATTTTTAAAATTTTTAGGGATTATGTTTAAGGTATAAGATGTGTTCAACACTTTTTCGTAAAAAACTAAGAAAAAAATTTTTGTAAACAATTCAGCCCTCTATAGTGGCGCTGAAGGGGAGATTTCATCCCTTATTTATTTAGGATCCAAAAAGACCAACCCATACTGGGAAGAGGTAGAGGGTTAACATATTCTACAAAAATGTTAACCATGATGTTTTACATAAAAGTGCTCAAAACATATTATACCTTAAAAGTCAGGGCTACAAGATATCTTATGCCGAGTGAGTACAACTGTGTGCAAAAGGGAGGGAAATTTAACTTCTCCTGAAATAAAACCCAGATGTAAACTTTCAAAACGTCGATATACGTATATATTTTTTGGTGTACCATAATCAGCCGTTAGAACCTTATTATTTAGGAAAAAATTGTTTTTGTTGTACAGTGTAAATATTCGCAGTTTCAGCAAAAATCAGATTTCACTTTATTATGAATAAAATCAATATTTATTTATCGATTTTAATGAAATAAAGATTATTTTATTTGCAATATAAGAGGCTTTATGATTTGTTAATAAAAATTGCAAGTTTTATCCATTTTTGATATTTTATGTATTTTAAAAAAAATTTAAATTTTCCAATTTTACCAGAAAAATTATATTTATCATCGTTGTGGTCTGAATAATTCCAAAACTATTGAGTTTTTTAAAAAATAATATTTAAACAGCTTAAAGGTAGTTTTATTTACAGTTTTCAAGTAGTTTCTGTAGTAAAATTTTATAACCCTTTCTCCAGTTATCACAATATCGGTGGACCAGCCCCTTCAAAACTCGATTTTTGCAAAAATTAGGTAATTTCACTTTATTGTGTATAAAATCAAAATTTATCAATCGATTTTCATAAAATAAAGCTTATTTTATTTCTACTATATGTAGCTTTATGATTAAAAAAATAAAACTGGTGACATTTTGCCATTTTAAAATTTTTTATAAAGTTTTGAAAAATAAAAAATTTTCAAATTCGCTTAAAAAAAACATATTTTTCATCATTGTAGTGTGAATAATTCCGAAACCATTGAGTATATGAAACAATAATGTTTCAACAGCTTAAAGATAATTTTATTTCCAGTTTTTTTTAGTATTTTTTCTAATAAAATTGGACAATGCCTTCCGAGTTATGATAAAATCAGTGGAGAAACATCTTCAAAATTCCAAAATTTTAGAAAAAACAAATTATCCATAGAATTTAAAATTTCGGTTGTTTTCGTAGTTAAGGGGACAATAACGTAGCAAAAAAATATAGTGGTAAATCTTGGAATTTTTCTTGTTGCATAGTGTAATTAGTACTCGTCATAAGAAATCGTGTAACCCTTATGCCGTATTTTATGTAAAACCTTACGAGGAATATTTTTGTAGAACATTTCAGCCCTATATATTGCCACTGTAAGGGATTTTTTTGTTCTTGTTTTTAAGAAAGAGACACACAGACCCATACAACGAAGAGTTAGATGATTAAAATGTTCCACAAAATATTTTCTCGTGATGTTTTACATAAAAGTACTAAACACAACTTATACCTTAAACGGAAAACTTACAATATTTCCTATGCCAAGTCACCATAACTATGTAAAAAATGGGGGAGAAATTTGACTCCCCTAAAAGAGTCCCAGATCTAAACATTAAAAACTCTGATACATGTATATATTGCTTTGGTCCCGTCTGCCAGAATCAGTCGTTAGAGCCATGTTATTTGAAAAAAAAAATCATTTTGTTGTACAGTGTTATTTAGGCAACAAACTTCATACCTTTTAATACCACACATCCTTTTAAGAAACCACTTTAATTGAAAGGTTTTTTATTTGTATTTTTGTTCGTTTCATTTATCTAGAAACCTTTTAAGCTGCACTACAAAATTGTTTTTGCATTTAAGTATTTTAAGTGTAAAAACACTCATAGACATTTCACGAACCTTAAAGGTAGGAAAAAATATTTCATTTTATACAAATGAATGCAACGGAAACAAACGACACAAAAAATAAAATAACGTTTAAAATTTATAGTCACATTTCCATTTATGATTTCATACGAGAGATATTGTGCTCTTACACACAATACTAGTGCTGAAAACTCTTGTAAAAACACCACAATCAAATGCATTTAGAAAAACTTAAGTCCAGAGACCAAAACAAAACTCTCGTAAATTGTTTATATGGAAAATATTCTTTTGCTCTGTAATATTTTATTTCAAAATTACATAGCAAACTATTGTTGCAAAACTTTTACAAATGTTATTTTTAGTCCCAATGGGTAAACAGTGGGCTTGAGCAGCCGATAAATATGTTGAGAAATAAACACCAGGTTTACTAAGGTTTTTTTTATTTTCTATTAATACAAGAAGAGATGCTATAATTGTTGTTTATTATCTAAAAAAAAGGATGATAAAAATACTAAAGTTTTACATAATACACTTTAGATCATCTTTCTAGTTCTATTGTGCATAGTGTACTAGATACTCTATGAGTTTTTTTTCTTACTTTACGTGCTTAAATGAATTTGTATGGGTGTTAGTTAGAACAGTCGTAAATACAAATGCACTTTAGTCGGATATCTTCTTATATACATATATTTTTTCTTGCTAGCTGTTGTGACAGGTGCACAACGAAGTAAAATGTATGTATAATGCATGACCATCACCGCAACTCAATGTTTCAAAGTGGCTTTTGCAGATGAGAAAATTTCAAGAAGACCTTTTAAAGAAAGTAGCTTTAAGGAAACAGTTTTATCTCCACCTCCTTTTGCAAATAGATATACTGAATCTGAACTTTTATATAAAACACCACGAGGTATATTTTTGTAGAATATTTAAATCTTAAATAATAGGGGGAAAAAACTCACCTTCAGGGGCGAAATAGCATTTTAAGTTTTCAATGATTTCTGTCATCCAAATTAAGTCCGGATCTTGGGAGTATTTGAAGACCTGAACTAGAATTTCATGGGAAATATTTTTGTAAAACATTTCAGCTCACTATATAACCGCGGACTGGAAGCCATACAACCATGAGTTAGAAATTTAAAATGTTTCACAAAAATGGTTCTCGTGGTGTTTTATATAAAAGTGCTAAGCACATCATATACCTTAAACGTAAGGCTTAGAAAATTTCCTATGCCGAGTATAATTTTACATAAGTACGGAACTAACCTTTAAACTCATTTTAAGTTTTTTACGATTTTTGGCATTCATTTTGAGTCCGGAGCTTGGACGTATTTGAAAATCTATAGTAAAAATTTATCTCGAATATTTTTGTAGAACATTTCAGCCGCTATATCACAACTGAAGGTCAGGGAGGCTTTTAAGAAAGAAACAAAAAGACCCATATAACTAAGAGTTAGATGGTGAAAATGTTCCACAAAAATGTTTTTCGTGGTGTCTTACATGGAAGTGCTCAGCACATCCTTTAAAAAAATTGTTATCAAAAAATTTTTAGACAAAAGTTTATGTAAAATAAAGTTTCATTTTCAGTAAATGTTCTTTACTGAAACAGTGAATTTTTTGTTGTACTTTTATTTAGGTCACTAACACCAAAAGCAACAATAAAAACCGGTCTTCCGTGCAGTAAAAAACAGCCCCGATGACGACATACACACAAAAAATAATAACAGCAACTGCAATGATAGAAAAAGGAATAGAATTGTAACTGAATATTTCTGAGTGAATCAATTCGTTAATGTTGTTGCATTAAATGTCATTAATTTTTTAGAGTCTTTAGACGTTGAACACACGCGTGAACAAAGTGAAATTTCAAAAATATTTAAAAAAAATAGTTTTTGCCAACACAGACAAAAATATTGTTTGATATATTAAAAATATCCAATAAATATTTCACTAAATATTTTATTTGATTCAGTGAACTATTTTTTTCGATTTTGTAAGTATTATTAGATAAAATGCATTAAAAATGCAGACAAATGTAATGCTTGATATATTACCAACAAAAAAAAAACCATTAAATATTTTTGTTTGATTGAGTAAATTATTTTCTTTAGAATTTATAAATATTGTTTTATAGATGTAGACAATTTGTTTACTGAAACAATCTGGTTTTCTTCTATGAAATTGTTGAGACATTTTTATAAATGTGTTTGTAGATCCGTTTCTAGACAACATAATTACTAATTCATTGAATTTCTTTACTGAAAATGAAGTTACAATTTTTTTGTGTGCCTTATAAATGTAAGGCTGACAAGATTTTATATGCCGAGTCCCTATAATTATGTGCAGGAAAGTAGAGCTTTAAATCGCACTAAAACGAGCCCCAGATGTAAAATTTCAAAGCGCCTGATATATATTTGTATAGTGTTTTGTGCCCTCAGCCAGAATCAGTCTTTCTTTCCTCTACATAATTTTTTATTTTTTTGAAACTTTGTTCAATATTAAGTCTGTTTTCTACAGATTTGTAGGTGAATGTACAACAATGAAGTAAAGCAAACGATAATTATAAATTATAGTAGAGAAAAGATGCCGTATCCTGATCATATTTGTAGATGTCATATATAATAACAATTTTAAATACTTGTAACAAATATACAATCTTCCGAACATAAATAGAGGTTTCCTTAAGTATAGAGATAGGCAGACAGACAGACAGACAGACAGATCACAAAAGTAATTTTTCATCTAATGTAGAAAATTGAAATTTTATAAAATGTCATTTATTTGACAGTTGTTACACATGTTTTTTCCATTATGATTGTTGTTGTAAATTTTAGATGCAACTGTAAACTCAGTCCATTATAAACACCCTCCTCTATTATTCAGTTTATACTTGTTATTCTAGTTTTTTAGGCTTGCTTGTATTAATGACTCTTTATGTCATAGAGTTATTTGAGTTAAGAGGCGTAAATGGAAGTATGAAATATTAAAATCGAAAATTGAAATTAAATTTATTTTATGACGACCATTTGTAGGATATATAATATGATGTAATCAATCGATTAGTGATTTTCAGCACCCAGTTATCACCTCATGTGAAAAATTCTTCAACCTGGTTAAATTTAATTTTCAATAATAAACAGTTCTCTTTAGTTTTCATATTACACAGTACTTGACAAATATTTATTGCAATATATTTGTACTTGTATTGAAAGCTATTGATTCGTATAAATACAAATATACAAATTCATATATACATGATTAAGCCATTAGTGTGATAAACAAAATTGTTTGTCTATCATCGAGTCGAAGAGACAGAACATAATTAGGATAATGGTTAATGCAATAAATAATTATAAATTAAAAATGATGATCGTCAATTATATTTTTATTAAACATTTTAAGAATTGAAATCGATTTGAATTATAATTTTTTAATTTCTATAGCCACGAGCACACTACAAGAGTAGCAATCTTAATGTTTTTTAAAGCATGTAACGAATGCAAGCCCTTTCCTCAGCCATATCGTGATTTTCGTGCTCGTATTGCAGAGGCTTTGAAATTGGTAGCAATAAATTTATATTTTAACTTATTGCTTCCAAGTGTGAGTCCCCCGTATAAAATTCATGCCTGTTGCAAGCAGGTTTGTTAGGGAGAAGTTCCTAACTCTCCCTGGCAAACATGCTTATATGTAAGTTCCATTTTTTTACTGGGATGTATTGATTAAAATTTTACAACCAAACGGATATATTCGAAATAGGCGCATGAGTAATATTAAACTAAGAAAATATTAATCATATATGGCGATGCCATAATACAATGGACGAATGATAAAAGAAAACTTCAAATAAGTCTAAATTTTTTAAACGGCTCGTCTGATTTTGATATAATTTTACACACAATTAACCCTCTGCGACTGACGCAACTTCATTATCACAATTCCACTGACGTGGTAGTACACTAGACACTATTTCGACTGCTTATATTTTCCAAGTTCCGTTTGTAAGCCCACTGAAACTATTTTTGATTTTAGTTTAATGTAGTAGTTTCTTATTTATTGTAATTTTTTGTTGAAAACAATACGACAAAGTTTATTAAAATCAAAATTATTGGCGTAACATAAAAAACATAAAAAAACTTACATCCATACAAAAAATAAAAAATCGTCATATCTTATTTTTTTGCTAAAAAGTTAAACATTAATTTTATTTTATACCTAAGCTAATCAATCTAGAAAAAAGGGAGATAATATCAATGGTTTAATAAAAAGTTACAACGTATTTTGTCAGGTCTACCTCAAAACTGACGTGGTAGTCTAGTAGACACTTCTATGCTCACATCAAGGCGTGCGCTCGTTTCAATTGCTTTCTTCACACTAATGTACGCATGAGTACGTAATAAGAAGGTACTGAAAATACCAGAATCGATAATTGTATAATTATGGCGTAAAACAATGTTTTCTGTTTACTGGTGTCTGCTAGACTACGACGTCAGTCGCAGAGGGTTAAAATAAGTGTAGATGAGCCTCCGGCTTAGACACTTCGTGCACTGGGAAAAGGCCAATCTAGCGGCAGAAAGAGCATATCTTCCAAGCTAATAGTCTGATCCAAAAAAAAAAAAATTATGGATGAATTAATTACACTATGCGACAAATGAAGCTTTTCACAATTTTTCAAAAATTGCATATTCAAGTGCACACTTCTCTGCTGTGCTATATTGTGTTTCATTAACATTTTGTGGCAAAAAAAAATAATAATTTTTCCTGTAATTTTTTGAAAAAATATAGGAAACAATTATTTTATTCACTTTTTTCAGCATAACTTCCAGGGACTGCAAATTTTTCACTAACAATATTTGGCAAAATAACAACAAACCCTAAAAAATATTAAATACTAAAATCAGCAACATAAGAAATGAAACAATAACAAAGAAAGTAAAAAAAAAATGCAATAAAAATATAGCCTAACTGGTGAAAAACTATAATTCTTAAGGTACGAAGTAGCTATTATTGGCTATTTAGGATGCCTAGATACGTTCAAATTGTATTGATATATTTACAAAAATTGCTCAACTTTATCGCAGCTACAACTTTAGCAAATATTGTTTGCAAAAAGTCAGCTGTCCCTGTAAGTTATTCTGAAAATAGTAGAAAAATTTTGTTTTCTTATATCTAAAAAAAAGTGCGCTAGTCAATAATTTTTTTGATATAAAATGTTAAACTATTGACGATAAGTATCGTCTTAGTATCCTCCAAGTGATTAGGCTTAGTTGCTGAAGACTTTTGAAAGTATCTTTTTCTTAGCATCTGGCAGTTCAAACTGTTATCTTAATACTGATTGGTGTTATTGAAAAAGGTGGATTTTGGTGTCAAATAAGTTTATTTTTGGCGGCAGTCGTCGCTTCTCCGAATCTGCTGTTGAAGCGCTGAATGGGGGCCATGGAGACTATTCACCCGCCTACAACCGTTAACAAAATGATGAATAGAGACACGGATAGCGAGGTTGATAACAGTGAGAAGGAGAGGTGTCCCAATACCAATCGCACTGCTGCTGCCTATCATGTTGTTCGTACAAATTTTGCTGCTACTGCTGTATCGACTTTTGTTACTGTTTCTGATCCTGCTATAGTTGCTTCTGCTACTATTTTTATTTCTGCTGTTATTGGTTCGGCTTGTGCGTGGGTTAGTGCTTCTGGTACGTCTGGTAGATTATTGATGGTGGTGATTCCATGATAGTTGGTTCACAGATAGAGTTGTTGCTAGACGATGGAATAGATAGAGTGCTGGCTCGTAAGGTGACTCCTATTTCAGTTGAGTATGAGGCTATCTTGTTGAAGCTCTAAGCTAAGAATGAACTTTTGAGGGAAAGGTTGGAGAACGGTAGTCCACCAGAAAGGCTTATTATGACCTGCGGCTAATGCTGTCGGCTTTTTGGCGCAAAATGTTCTGTCCAGTGGTCTCCCCTGCAGTTGCCCCGTTGTCTGGTCCCAAACCAGTTGGGACGTGATCGGTAGTGCTTAAGCGGAAGGGTGGTACAACTACATCTGAATAAGAGTATTGGTACCTCTTGAGATGTACATGACATGTCATGTCCCATCATGTAATATCACAAATATCGTGTCATATGATGCCAGGTGCAAAATGTTATGTCATGTCCTGTGAGGTCATGTTATGTCTTGTCATGTGATGACACAACATATAGTCTTGTGTAGATAAATAAAACGTGAAGAATTTCATTCATACGTGGTGTCCCACGACACCGTGCGTTCTTATTCTTGTACTCTTTTAGGATTGACAAATAAATCTATGCTCCATTAGCTTTCTGTGCTATGGAAAGTTTACAGTAGGACCTTAAAGCGTTTGGAGTCTTTGTAACAGAACACTTTAATGACAAAATATTTATAGTTGAAAGAGTAAAACCAAAATGTTACAAATTCGATGGAATGAGTTCTTTTTTGATCGTACAACTAGCTAATCTAACAGACCTAACTATTCTATTTTTTAAATGTTAGAAGTTATTTTTTTTAGCAAAAACTTACCCCGATCCTGTGCTGTTAGCAGTGATGATGATAAAGTCTGTTTTAGTTTTCCGAATGTACCACCAGTATCAGTTGTGTTCTGTGTTGAAGCATTGTCATCTGTCGTCACCATCTGCAAAAAATATATTTACTTTAAATAAGATATTTATAGGCTTGTACTTAAAAAGTTAGTCATCATTTGCTTAGAGGTAAAATTTTTTACCTTCAACTTTAATCGTGGAAATATTTCTTAATACAACAACCTAATGAACCCAGGCGTTTTCGTCTTTGCTACAATATTATCAGTTGTTTATACAAATGATACATTAATCACTTAAGTAAATAATTTTTAGTTAATTACATTATATTTTCATTCATTCCGTACTGGAGTATCCTTAAAGTAACTGCTTAATTTATAATCTTAATTTTTATTTGATTTCATAATTTTAATAATTCCACACTTATATTGTTTGAAATAAAGACAAGCTTGTGGATAGAAAAAAATCACTGTCATTATTTTATTAAGTGGAAATTTTCTTCTTATTTAACAATAAGAAAACTCTGTATACCTCTGAGAAATATTTAGATAAAGCAGATTCCACACACACACATACGCACACACACACACATACACACTCAAATGAAATTTAGACAAGTCAAAGTGTGAAACCAGAATCTTAATTTAGGAAACTACTACTTAACACTTACACCCACCCGCACAAGCATACATACACTCATAAATACACACACTTCCACTAACTTGTATACATTTGTAATTGTAGCAGTAAACGTAAAACAAAAGAGAAAAATATCATTATATACCCTAAGGCTTAACATTATTTATATGTTTTATGTAGCATACTTTGAGCAGCTTTAACAAAGAACTGGCAACTCATAAAGTTAAATGCTACAAAAGAAAGAAAAAAAAAATTCAAACAAAGAAGAAAAAAGAAAGGAAAAAGTATATACATTTTTCTTCCACCACGATAAACAAATAAAAAATGATATTTTTGAAAAACGCCACCAAACAAAAGCTACAATTGTGATTTAAGCCATGAATTTCAAAATATTAAAAGTTTTATTTGTAAAGGTAGGTGCCTAACATTTGCATAAAAAAATATATATATAAATAATTTTTTTGTTGTTGAAAAATATAAAACAATTTTTGTTCTGTTATTATTTTTTCAAAAGTTTACTTTATTGTTTTAGCAGATATTGAAACATTCATGAAACGGGAAAGATACGAAGAAAACTCTATGATGTTTATTTGTCTATAGTATATTTTTAGGGATCTTATTTACCATATATTGGATATGGCAACTAGTAAGGTTTATTTTCCTCACATACTTCTTTTTCTATGCCCGCCAACGAAAGATGCGAAAAAAATTTGCGCTATCCATGTAATTCTCGTATGCAATTTTCACTAAATGTTTGTATATATAAGAATTGAATTCACACTCAACAGAGCCACCGCACAAGTGGTGATAAGCAAAATATACTCAAGAACTGATGATGGAAGTGTAGTGGCTTCCGAATGCATCGTTGCTATGTTCTGCTGTGTAAAATGATGATAATTTTAAGCTTGTTCCTTGCAATATTAATCATGACTGATTCTTTCTGAATATAAAGGATTTGGATTCACAAGCAAATAAGTTCGAAATAATCATATTAATTGTTTGTTTTTGTTTAAATTACTATTCTACGTTTTTATAATTTTTACTTGCACCACTTTTTCGTTTTTTATTAGAAATTTTTTTCGTTTTGGCAATTTTTTTAAGAGTTTTTTTGAGCTATGAATTTCTAGTCGAACTGTATGGTTTTTATCCAAAGTTATTTAATTAGTTTGGCTTGAGCTCATTTTTAATTTAATCTTTCGATCAAATTATTTTTTATTTAAATATTGAACACTCAAAGAAAAATTTTGGATGTACGGAGGGTTGAACTGACAGCTGTTCCGTGACTACCAAGTCTACTCGTCAGAGTCCTTTACCTTCACTACCACTGACAGTGGCAACAACACTGTAGCGAAAATCCTACTAATTTTAGTAAGCGCAATTAACAGAGTGTCGCCATCTTGTGGCGAGTTGCTCCTATTAATTAGCTTTTTCTAAATGTTCGGAACTTCACTAACTGTCTTTTCTTAGCATGTTCAACTATTTTAAGCTTCTTTTTGTTTAGAAATTTGTTCATTTTGGTGACTTTCTCAGGTTTTTTTCGCGCTGTTTTACGTCTTGGGGAGCTTTTCAAATTGGTCACTTTTTTGGTGGTATGCAATAACGTTAGGCTATTCACTAGAATAATGTTTGTTTGATTAATCGAAGAATTTAAGTCAAATAATGTTCGATCAAACAAAAAAGTTTAGTTTCGAGTAAAAATTAATTCGTGTAAGTTGGGTCGATTAATTCCCGTTTCACTTTTAAATACCAACTCTCCAAATTGCTGAGGAGCGGAGCTATGAAGTTTCACAGCAGGGCATTTTGGCCATGTAAACTTTTTCGAATGAGACTTTGCAGATATATACTAATTTATGTACTAAATGCTAAGCAAGGAAAGAAAACTAAGATTTGCTTAGGGGAAGGAATCTCAGAATTCTTAAGAAAGTTGAAAGAAATCTAAAAAAGCAAACTGTGACTTAATTTAGAACATATTTTTTTCTTTTGTTTTTGTCAATAAAAAGTATAAAATGCTCATAAAAATTTTCTTATTTTATCTACCGATACAAAAATAGGAAAAAACTGAGAATATTTTAACATTTTCCGATTAACTCGAATAATTTTTCAGAGTAAAAATTACTCGAATAACTCTAAGGAAATAAAAGTCTTGATCGATTGTGCGAGTAATTTTAAAACTTCAATTTCGATTAATTGATTAATCGAACAATTGAAAAGTCGATTAAAATGAATACCCTAAATAACGTCCATGAAAGTAATTATCATGGAAAGAATGCCAATGGACAAATGGACAGATAAGCGAGCAGCTTAACGAAAAAATTGGGTGCATTTGTCACTTTTGTGCATGGAAGTCTGAAAAGTTTTTCATTGATAATATTTTTATAATGAGCGTGGTTGATCGTGAGCGAAAAGTTTGTCACATTCCCATCTCTGGTATGAAACCCATTAAGATAAAAATTTCGATTATTTCTTAATGCCAGATGACTATTAAATACGCCGATAAAGTCAATTTCATTTATATAATGCTGAAATGGTAGCAAGTACTGCAGCTTTAGAATCATTGATAGAAACATTGCCACTTTAGCTTTAATAATCGCTCTGTGTCATCAAACACTCTATTTATTTTGATAACCTCATCCTACCTTTATGACCACAAAGTGGTTTTTGAGCGTGGCATCCATATTCATTGCTCCTTCAGCATAAGAAAAGAGTCGTGAATAGAAGAGAATTTGGGCAGAGACTAAAAAGGATATTCTACGTATAAAGTGATATAAATATTTGCTTAATATTTTAAAGCTTTGCTCTTCCATTAAAAACTCACAAAATACCAATTTATACAGCCATGAGCTTGTGTACTATCACAAATGCCCATGTGTGGAACACAAAGACTTTTGTGCACTCGAATGTACCTAATTTAAATTGCTCAAGTCTTATTAGTTCTTAAAGTTTGTTCTTTCAATAAAGAAAATTCAATAAAGCAAGTAAATTTAAGTACATGTGTTTCTGGCAACATGTCAGTAGAAACTAAACCTTCTCACATTTTCGTTTAATTGTAAACAATTTTTAGGATGTTTTTTTTTTGTAACCATGACTTTAGCTATGAAATGGACTGATGGTGCGTACTAGCGTGCCATGGGTCGATGCTGTTGCTGATAACGACTACATACAATGATGTCATGTCATTTATTGTTAGTTTTCTTTTGTATTCTAGCTTGTGTTCTGCTTAAGGTTTGCTCTTCTCACTTTCTAATACCAGCATAGCAGGATTTGCTTTTAAGTTAGTCTCCCCTCTGGTTTTAGCTGGAATTAATGATTTAAGCATTTTTTATATATTCTGTTTTTCATCTAGTTGTTGCTGTTTTGTTTATTTAAAAGTCACTTGTATTTTATGGCACTTTATTATCATAAAAATATATGAGCTGTTTGGATATGTGTGTCTGAATGTACGTGTGTACTTGAATATATTTACATGTGTAAGGATTTTTTGTTTGTTTATAAGAGTATGTGTTTTTGTAGAAAATTTAAAGGAAAAGTGAATAAGAAAGAAATCATTGCCCTCATCATGCGACTATTACCTGCTCATTTATTTTCTTTTACAAGAATTTTTTTCTTGCATTCATAAGTTTAGCAAAAAGGGTTTTTGTCTCCTATGCAGCAAAGCTCTTTGCTTGTGTACTATTGTTAAGCATTCTGTTGATAGTAGTCATTTGGTTGGGAAAAAAGAGGTTACATGAAAACTTTCAAAATATTTTGGAAAGAAATCAGATATTTCTGAACGGGCAATCCCGTCAGAATATAAAGTCACATGAACTTAGCGGAGGAAATTTCTATTTAACTTAAAAAGATGAGATTCCCATAGTGCTCCGGAGGGGAGCTATGGAGTCCCAAATCAGAGCACTTCGAGCACTTAAATATTTTCAGCGCGTATAATTTTTTGCCATAAAAATTATCTTTCGTTTTAGCCCTTAGGGGCTATTCACATATTACGTAACGCTATTTTCGAAGCTTTTATGCCCCCCACCCTCCTTGAACCGCTTTTTACATAATTTTCTGTATACATTATGTACTCATTAACAACAAATTTTAAAAAAAGTACCTTTTAAAAAAGTACCTTTTAAAAGAGTACCTTTTAAAAGAGTACCTCTTAAAAAAGCACCTTTTAGAAAAGTACCTTTTAAAAAAGTACTTTTTAAAAAAGTACCTTTTAAAAAAGAACGTTTTTAAAAAGTACCTTTTAAAAAAGTACATTTTAAAAAAGTACCTTTTAAAAAAGTACATTTTAAAAAAGTACCTTTTAAAAAAGTATATATTAAAAAAGTACCCTTTAAATAAGTACCTTTTAAAATAGTACCTTTTAAAAAAGTACCTTTTAAAAAAGTACCTTTTAAAAAAGTACCTTTTAAAAAAGTACCTTTTAAAAAAGTACCTTTTAAAAAAGTACCTTTTAAAAAAGTACCTTTTAAAAAAGTACCTTTTAAAAAAGTACCTTTTAAAAAAGTACCTTTTAAAAAAGTACCTTTTAAAACAGTACCTTTTAAAAAAGTACCTTTTAAAAAAGTACCTTTTAAAAAAGTACCTTTTAAAAAAGTACCTTTTAAAAAAGTACCTTTTAAAAAAGTACCTTTTAAAAAAGTACCTTTTAAAAAAGTACCTTTTAAAAAAGTACCTTTTAAAAAAGTACCTTTTAAAACAGTACCTTTTAAAAAAGTACCTTTTAAAAAAGTACCTTTTAAAAAAGTACCTTGTAAAAAAGTACATTTTAAAAAAGTACCTTTAAAGAAGTACCTTTTAAGAAAGTGCCTGTTAAAAAAGTACCTTTTAAAAAAGTACCTTTTAAAAAAGTACATTTTAAAAAAGTACCTCTTAAAAAAGTACCTTTTAAAAAAGTACCCTTTAAAAAAGTACCTTTTAAAAAGTTGAGTGTTGTGTTTTTCTTCCGACGGGGTTTTTTTGAATTTGGAACGATTTTTCGTCATCCCACGTCAAATTTGGTTTGTAAACAGACCGGTTTCGGCTATGTGCCATCTTCAGTGTTCTATTGAATACTAAAGTATTCAATAGAACACTGAAGATGGCACATAGCCGAAACCGGTCTGTTTACAAACCAAATTTAACGTGGGATGACGGAAAATCGTTCCAAATTTAAAAAAGTACCTTTTAAAAAGTACCTTTTAAAAAAGTACCTTTTAAAAAAGTACCTTTTAAAAAAGTACCTTTTAAAAAAGTACATTTTAGAAAAGTACCTTTTAAAAATGTAGCTTTTAAAAAAGTACCTGTTAAAAAAGTACCTTTTACAAAAGTGCCTGTTAAGAAAGCACCTTTTAAAAAAATACCTCTTGAAAAAGTACCTTTTAAAAAAGTAAGTTTTAAAAAAGTATCTTTTAAAAAACTAACTTTTAAAAAAGTGCGTTTTAAAAAAGTGCCTTTTAAAAAAGTACCGTTTAAAATAGTAATTTTTAAAAAAGCTATTTTTAAAAAAGTACATTTTAAAAAATACCTTTTAAAAAATACCTTTTAAAAAAGCACTACATATCGTCATATGAATTCATAAAAGGCCTAAGTTAGATTGAAATAATTTTACAGGGGAAGAACAAAAACCATTAGAGGAGTAAAGCGTAGGAAGAGAATCGTTATAACATTTATTTTGATACAGTGCATCATAATCAATCAAAAAGTCAGTTTTGAGTTTTTTGTAACTTAGGGCTTTTTTAAATCATATATATGTACTTCCCAAAAGAACATTTTTCAACAATGCATATTTTTGTAAAAGCATGTTATCCAAAGAGTTCCTCAAATCAATCAATCAGTCAATCAATACCTTTCAATAGTACCTTTCTTTCCATAAAAAAAATGTAAAGATTTGGTAAAAATATCTTGTAAACACATCCTGAGAGAAGAATGTACATTCTATTATTTTACCATTAAGTTGTTGTACTTTCTTTGAGTTATGACACTATTGAAGTAAATGGCGATATGTATATGTTGAAATTTTATTTGCTGGAAAGTAATTACAGCAATAATATACCAGACATTAACTGGCAAATAAGAGAAACTAAAATTTTTCTAACAATTTGTTTTCCTTTGCTCAAATGTATGCCAGCTGGTTTTGATGGATTGCAAAAGTAAAAATGTGCAGTAATATTTTGCACTGCTATTAAGAAAAAAAGGCGGAGGAAGAGCAATAAATAAATAAATTGCACATAAGGAGCCATAAAATTCAACTCATAAAATTTAATGAGGTTTTAACATCTTACAAATGTACATTTATGTCTACAGTCACAAATGGAATTAAACAAAATGGGTGTGTGTTTTTGTTTACGGGTAGGTCCTATTTGATGGAATTAGTGGTTACTTAACATTTGACTAGACATTCTAATAGAGTTATTAAAATAATGCTTGTTTCCATAGACTTTTAATAACAGCTCTTTTATAGCTTGGGAAATTCTAGGTAAAGTTCTATTATTAAGTTACGAGTGGTGTTGCTTAAGCTATAAACTTTGCTACAATAATAAAAATAAACTTAATTATGTTAATTAATCATTTTGTTTACTCTTATATTCTCTGTTGTGTGTTTTGGAGTATGCAATTATTTGTCATTGTCAAATTATCAAGTCTTCTTCGGAATGATTGCAATCATAAACACAAAATGAACATTAATTTTGCTCAAATGTGTCAACATGCAAGCGATAAAGTGCAAATTAATAGGAGATCTTAAATTTCTTTATATTAAGCTGACATATCAAAGTGAACACAGGCATGTGAGCAACAGGACACTGTGGGGTGTAGATTGCAAAATATTTTGTTATAAATATATCATATCTATGGCGCATATTCAGGTGGAGGGGAAAGAGCGATAAAGTATATGATGAAAATCAAGAGTCTGAGTTGGATACTGTGAGTGGTCGTCAAAGCAGGTCGACCTCGATACAAAAAATTAAAGTTGTGCCGGTCACACCCTAGAATGAAAATATGTGAATGAAGTTTCTGAAACCGAAAAAATTTCTTTTTTGCCACGCTCAAAAATTCAGCACTTTTTATTTTTTATATATAGCGGAGCCATTTAAAGTCCGATCTGATTATAGCTTAATTTTTGCTTCTGGTGACTTTTTAATGTAACATCCAATTCTGGGCTCCTCTTATGCCATCTTGGATCCTTCCACAATAATGGCCAATTTTCGCATGTGGAAAGAAAGTCGATTTATAACTTAGTATGTCTAGTTTTTGATATACTCACTTTTATGCCACGCCCCGAAATTAGGCCTCTTTTTTCTTTTTCACATACAAATTACTTTAGACTGGACAAATGCCAATAAAAAAACTTTGCACTAGTCACCCCCTAGAATAAAAGGGAAACCAATAACTTTTCTAAAACTGTAAAAAAAATTGTATTGCCACGCCCCAAAATACAGCACTTTTAATATTTTATATATCGCGCCGCCATTTATAGTCCTACCTTATTACATCGCATATCGTTGTTTATGGCTTAAGAGTGCCTTAATTTTCCCTTCAAGTGACTTTTGAATCCGACATCAAACTCTGGGCGCCACTAATGCCATTTCGGATGCTTCCCTCCTAATGTCCAATTTTTCGCATGACATATAAAAAAGGGATTTTTTGCCACGTGCAAAAAATTTAACATTAGGAGGGAAGGATCCGAAATGGCATTAGTAGTGCCCACCGATACTGCTGTCTAGGCTTAAGAGAGCAACTAAAGAAAGTATATGAATTTTGAAACCATATTAAGTAAGTAAGTTTACCACAACGGGCTCTTCTACCATAAGGAAAAGAAAGGAAATTATAACTTAAGTATATTGAAGGTATTTCATCAAGCCTGTACCAGGATTGAAAAGGAATAAATAAAAGTCGCCTAATGGTAAACATTTTTTCAAGAATGACAGGCTTGATTTAAGGAAGAAATTGGAGCGGCCTTTGAATGCATGCATGCAGGTGGATTGGGAAGAGTAATCCAAGTCTATTAAACATCCAGTCAAAAGTTGCCAAATTGTTTGCTTTAAATCCATCCTGCTTTTTCTGAAGTATTTGTTTTTTTTTTTTTGCTTAAAATCAAACCCGATCCATTATCAAGAAATACCCAACTTACCGTACTTCTGAGAGTTCTTGGGATACTACGAAGTGATATTTAAACAAACAATTCGATGTGAATAAATTTCAGAACATTAATTTTGTATGACTTTTACGAAGTCAATAAAATAAACTGAAAAATCCGTTAAAATAGCTGATTTCTTTTTTCGTTGGTTTTAACTGTCAATAAAACTAACTACACGAAATTTCGTTGATATTCTTATATTCTAATATTTTCCAATATGTGGCATCAAGAAAAAAATAGTTATTTAGTTTGCATATTTCCACCTACCTTTTTCATAAACGTCATCACATTTGTTGGCAACATTTTGTCTGTAGGTTTTCTTTTGCTTAAATTTTATTTAAATACAAATACGATCAACACAGATGTCCTTTAACTCTCACTCTTTGTAAATATTATTTAGTTTTTTAACACTTTTATGCACTTTTATTTTTCATTTTGAAGGGAATTTATTAAAAAGTTTTGTAAATTTATATCATATTTAGTTTATAAAATTAAAATATTGTCAAGTTTTAATTATTTATTTAAAATTTTCAAGTCTCTATCAACAATGTCTCTGTCTCATAGCTTTTTGTTGTTTATTTATGTGCAGATTTTTCATTTTCATCACAAAATTTTTTTTATATTTTATTCGGTTTTTTATTTTAATTAACAAACTGTTGCTGTTGTTGTTGAAAATTCCTTTTTAGATTTTTCTTAGCTGCATTTTTAGCTTGATATATGTTTCAGTTTGTTTGTTTTTACTTAAAAAGTTTGCATTTTATTAATTTTTTGTTGTGCTTTAGAGTCCTTTTAGATCAGAGTTCATTTTGCCAGCATTTAATTACGATATTTTTTTGGAAAGAAAACCTGCAAAAGAGATAAAATTTAAAGAAAAGGTTTTAGTTTATAAATTTTGCAAGAAAATAAAAAATACTGAATTGAATATAAATATTTAATATGGTTATAGTATTAAAATAATAATTTAACTCTTAAGCAGCCCACGCACTTTCAATATAATTGTGCAATTTTTCGTATTGTACAATAATATCGCCAATGTGTCTGTCATATTCGAAGGTGGCACAATACATTGGCAAAAATCAAAAGACTTTTGCTTTTTATTGTACAATCAAGAAAATTATGAATTTTTTGGCAACATTGCTCAGTTATGTTTACGTTTTCATTGTCAGGAAAATTGGGCATAGGACAATAAGCCCCCTATTATGAAAGGCAACGTCGACATCATATCAACACGACAGTAAACAATTGTCACTTGTCTACTCATTGTCGACAACAATTGACTGCTATTGACAGTCTCTTACTATTTTCCGAAGCTTATGAAATTAGTCCAGCATGTTAATATTAATCAATTGTTGTCGACAAAGACTAGACAAGTGACAATTTTTTGATGTCGTGTTGATGTGACGCCGGTGTCGCCTTTCACAGTAGGCGGGAATATGTACAATAACATATGCAATAGTATTGTATAATATTTAAGTTTTCCCTTTTACGTATGATTAATATTGAATTATTTTACTTGGAATTATATCACTCATACGTAACCAGTTTCAATGGATACAATACAATGGTCGTTAAAAACTAAATTTTCTTGGACGCTCCAAAACAAAAACCTTTCTTTTTCACTGTATGATAGTTAAACAGCCATAGAATAGAGCTTCTGAAACGAGAAGACTAGCTCAGTGACTGGCTTGGAGCACCAGAGCAACTTAGTTTTCGTTCCATAGTAATGATAATGATACATTTTTATTACTAAGCAGCTTCACATTTGTGCTTAAAATATTATTTATTAAAACAGCTGCCTGAAGCTGCATGTTTGAAATGTATACTTAAAGCAAAAGTAAGTTGTTAGTTTTGCTAACAATTGCAAACATTATGCATGTGACTTGAATATGATTTTTGCACACATGAATATTTTTTCAAACAAGCAAACAAACAAACAAACAAATAAACTCTTAAAAACATTTTAAAAGTACATTTACTCACTTTTATAAACACACATTGATACATGAAATACATAGAAAAGTACTTTGAAGTGTTTGTAAGATTAAAAATAACAAAAAATATTTATCTTGTTATTACGAGTATTTTATATGAAAGAAAAGTTTTGAAAAATAATATACATTACATTAGACTGACATTAGGATGTAACCAGGAAACTGAGCTTTGGATTTTCATAGAAGGCCAAGTGGATTATTGTGATACTTATTCTGATCTGAAATGGTGCAAATTTGATCTGAGTCGAACAATTCTATGCCGTGCCCCTTGAGGTCAAAGTTCAAATACAGCAAAATTTACCAATTTACCAACAACTCCTTAGAATATCTGCTAATTTTGCATTAAGTCTTCTTTTGGATATCCTAAACTCTATTCAAAATTTTATGTTGGAAAAAAATAACCATTTCCAGTCATAATTACACACTTTTTAAAAAAAATATTTCAGAATAGTTTTTTTTTAAATTTCGCGAAAACCAATCAAAAACTTCAAATTTTGCAAAATATTTCTGATTGTGTTATTTTGGTCCCGAAGTATAGAAGGGATAATGTTTTTTTCATAACGTAATTTTAAAGTTTTTTGCGAATGATTTTCCAAATTCCTGAAGAAAATAACTTTGAAATATGTGTGAAAAAAGTGTCGTTTTGACGAACATGACTCACAAGGATTAATGTTAAAAAAAAAGCTTAGGACATAATTTAGAATATTTGTAACAGCACCCTTGCTGATTTTCAACAGAATCGGTGCAACATTGACGAATTATTTAAGCAACTGTTGGTAAATCGGTGAATTTGGGAAAATTTGAACTTTGACCTCAATGGCGGCACGGCTTTGAGTTATCCGATTTAGCTCAAATTTTCACCATATCAGTTTTATACTAAGTGTCGCAATAAATCGCCTGGGCTTTTGTGAAAATAGAAAGTTGAATTTTCTATGCTACTCTAATGTACATATCGCTCGTTTGCTGCAATGTCATCATAACTCAAAAAATATAATTTTTGCGCTAATAATGCAAAATTAATCGTCATATTGTTAGTCATATACTGTAAAAATTTCACATGAATATCTTTTATAATCATTTCATGAGAGAATAATATATTTTTATTTTCCTATTAATTTGTTTGTAAATTGAAGACTTTGAACTCCTTTTTTGTAAAAGTTCCTTTTTGAGTTATGACGACGTTGCAAGCAAATTAGCGATAAGTATTAGCGATATGTATGTATGTATGTATAGTACAATTATTTGGTATCATCCACTATTAAATTTTACCTTTCATTCGCATCCGGCAGATCGTCAGTTTATCATTGGCTTGGCGCGGCGCATATGCCACAAATTCGGAATGGAGAAAAACAACAAAGTAGGTTTACATAAAGTTTTCTGAAAATATACACGATACACTTTTTTTAAATTTTTACCATGTATGCCGACAAATGTTTCGGGCAGCAAACATGTACATTTTTATAAACTTTTATAAATATAATTAAAAGTTTATAAGATTTTATTGAAAATGAGAAACCTTATTTTGTGCTGCATATCAAAATTTTTTTTCAAATGTTCCTCTTTTTGCTGCATATCCATACAAACAGATGTTAATTGTTAAGGAAACATATTTAGAATACAAAAACTTTTAAATATTAAAGGAAGCAATATCATGGCATAATAGTCATATGTGACTGAAAACATTATGTAATTTGTTTTTCGTACCGATCCCTTTATTCCGGAGTTACAGGGCTAAAAATTTTAATTTTTAACGGGTCATACATTTTACCATATATCACGGATATCAACGATATGGGTATTATTTCAAAGTGATAAAAGTGTAAAATTTTCAAATCCTTTAACCCCTTGCGAACCAAATCCAATTTTTATAATTTTTGACCTGGCTTTTTGCATAAAAATCTCGTTTTCTCAGAAATTGATTGATATAACGGTACTTTTGTATGTATGTAATTTTATAGAGGTCCTTTCAAGCTTTCATTTAATACAAATTTTAATGGCCCTGGTCTTGCAATACATACACCAATGCGTTACCGCTGCTATTGAGTTTTTATCATTGCTTGGTTCTCTGCTTGCACAAAATTAGTTTTTATTTAATTTTGTTTTTTTTATGGATAGTAAGCAAAAGTGAAGCATATTTTTTAAAAATTTGCAAAGAAATAGTGGCGTATAATGCCAAGCAAGACTCATTGTTGTGTATTTGAGTTAAAACCGATGGACGATATCTCAGAAACTATTAACAATTTAGTGAAATGGGGTTCGGATTTGGATAAAGGATATCCAGAATATATATATAATCCACTCCTAATTAATTTTTTTCAAAAATAGTCGCTGGGCCAAACCAATAATAAGCTGATGATATGTATTTCATAAATATCTTTGTTTTCGTTTTCGTTTTTTTGATTTTTATTTTTTCCGTTATACCGTTTTGGCGAATCTTTTTCGATTTGGTGATATTTTGTTTTAGCGATTTGTTAGGTAGGCGTTTTCTTTCGTCTTGGCGAAAAAACCACAACAGCAAAAAACCGCCAAAAACGAAAAAAATCACCCAAAACGAAAAAAATCGCCGAAACAAAATATCATTAAAAAAAACAACGCCAAAACGAAAAAAATCGACAAAAACTAAAGAAATAATTAAAATGGAAAAGGCTATAACGGAAAAATAGCCGAAGCTAAATCTTCTAAACAAAATCGGCAAAAAGTAAAAAAATGTTAAGACGAAAAAATCGCCATAGCTAAAAAATCACCAGAAGAAACAAACATCTGTATGAAATATGGATCTCAGCATTAGTGCAGAAATTCAGATTAGAAAGACTCTTTTCTTATTTGAAAATAAAAATTTCCAAGCTAGTTTCAGTTTCATTTTGGACTTGATACCTTAAATTTATTCTTGTATTACAAATCTTATCTTCATTTACAAATCTTATTTTATTACAAATCTTATTTTCTTCTATTACAAATCTTATTTTAATTACATGAAATCGATTTATTGGTCTTGACTTTTCCACAAATAAATAATTTTAAAAGAAACCCATCCACTTCCTTTAAACAAATTGAATACTGATGGGATTTTTAATTGTCTGCTTAGCAATGTATCTATATGAATGGGTATTCGAAAGCTTAATAAGGCAAAAGCAAAAAAAAAAATCACGAATATAAATTACTATTATATAAAAAATCAGTTACAAGGACACAGTTTTGAAAAAAGCTCAAAAAAACCATATAATTATGCAAGCTTATAAAGCATAAATAATTTAATTAAAAGTTTGAATAGTAAAGCAACTAAAAACTCATTCAGTTTAGTTCCTTTTTTTCTTGTTTTTGTTTTTTGTGTGTTCATTTTGTAGCTTATTATTTATGTTCTCTTGAGAAACACAACTACTTGTTGTTACAGAAATGAAAGACTACAAACGTTGGAGTGTGCTACTGAAAGGACAGAGTTGTGTCCAATTTATATTACGGGGACAGCAACGTTACCATAGCTGGCATATTTATTTGTTAATAGATAAGTCAAAATCATATAAGTATCAAATGGAACTTAAAACCAAATCGGGTTTTTCAGCACTCCGAAAGAAAACAAATATCAATGCATGCATCCCATATATCTGAGTTTTCAACTAAAATATTATAAAGTTTGATTTCCTTTAAAGCTAACCTGTGCTAAAACGGGGAATCTTCATATATGGGTGATTCTCATTCTAAACATAAATTTTTTTGTTTGTTGTTTTGTTTACCAATGTAACTAAATGAAACATGAGGAGGTAGAATTCATATTATAGTTTTCGCCTCATTCAGTGGATCCTGAAATAAAATCATATATTTCGATATTTTAAAATTTTTAGTATTGAGCCTTACACTTGCTTTGACGGTTGTTTCGGGAATGATTTTTGTGAGAAAAATTGCTATAGGGTTTTGATATAGTGCTTCCAAGCCCTATACTCATTTGTGTGGTGTATTTTTCCCACAAAAATCATTCCCGGAACAACCGCAAAAGCAAATGTAACGCTCAATACACAAAAATGTTAAAAAATCAAAAAATATTATATTATTTCAGGATCCATTCATCTACTCTCTAAAAAAGAATTAAAATAATCGCAAGACGAAACTAAAATCTATGACCACTTTTTCAATTTTGGCTTGGGTTCACATGGAAAAATAGAAAAATTGTGTCTTTTAAAATAGTTCTGTACAAAAATTTATACAAGAGCGAAAAGTAGGCACGTTTAAATAAGAATAATTTTAATAAAATCGATCTACAATGTTAAAAGCTATGTCGATTTGAAATAATTATTCCTAGCAAAATACGACCTGCCTAATATATTCTTCGAAAATATAACAACTCACAGGCGGTAGAAGCAACATTTTTTAAAGAACATCAGAAATTGGAAAACTGATACCCTTCAGCTGCTGTTAACTTTTTTTAACGCCCTAAAATTTATAGAAAAAATATATTAAAAAAATTTGTTTACGTAACGCTCATCGCATTTTTATACGAACTCAGTATTTTTCCAGAACAGTGTTCGTTATTCACTAAAAAAATTTAAATTAAATTAAGCAAATATGGATAACACTCCATAAATTTTTTTGATACAAACGATGATTAATTGATGAAACGTTTTGCCATATAAAACTATTTAACAAAGTTCACAAAACTTTTAAATATTTAGAAGTACGAACCTACGTTGTTAATTTAGTAAATATAGTTAATGCAATTTCAATAACTGAACTGAATAATAAAGCGTACTAAAAGAGCGTAACGCTCAATACACAAGACTGCGGACAACAACAATTAAAAAAATTATAATTTCTAATATATTTCAAATGCAAATACTCTAAAACTGTTATAATTTAATCTCGTTTGTGGAAAAATTCATATTTTCTCAATGTGGAAAGTCAACAGTTTGCATTACGGACACGTCATTTTGTATGAAGAGAGTATAAACAATATTAAGAGTATAAACCCTAATGGGCACTCTTAGGCAAGAAAAAATATATAAAAAATTATATACACCCAAAGGCGTGTCGAAATATCGAATCAAATATAAAATTGTTGACTTTTATAAAAAGACCTAAAGCTTAATAAATTAATTACTGATTTATTCATAATATATTAAATTATGCTAAAGCAATTTTCATTTTAAAATTTATGCGTTTATTTTATGAAATATTTTACTTTACTTTCAACGGAAACCAAAAAAGCACTTGAAATGAGAATCACTCATAGAATATTGAAAAAGCATGGATCTGCCTACGAAAATCGCCAAATTTGCTTAAAAGATTTGTTTATGAACTTAATTTTATTTCACGGCGTTGTACAATCCTTAAAGGTTAATTTGTCTCCTTATTTTGAAATCTTATTTGTGATTTTGTTTGTTCGTTATTAAAATTTTCTCAAGACCACAAAACCACAAAATTTTATCACAAAATCAATATAAAATGTTTTCTTTGTAACTGTCAATAAAAGCATTCCTTGTACATAATACGTTGTTAGTTGTAGAGCAGAATACAGAATTTGTGGTAAAAATACTTTATAAAATAAATTCCAAGATTTGGCATTACAATATAATTAAGTAGAGAAAACAAGCAACATATTTTTTAACTTTTTTAACCTTTAATGAAGATGAAATGGCATAAAAACGTTGTCACTACGTTTGTTATAACTGCAATATCTCTATATATGTTAGGGTGTTCATTCATATAATGTTTGCTCGATTAATCGAATAATTGAACTTCAAAAATGTTCTATCAAAAAAAAAAAAATTTCAATTTCGGATAAAAATTTATTCAAGTAATTTAGGTCGATTAATTGAATAACTCGACTAAAAAATTTCATGTGAATTTTTTTTTTAATGACTTTTAAGATTTCTTAATAAAAACGGTAAAATTTTCTGACATTTATATGAAATTTGCAATTCAATTCGAACGTTATTTCACACTAATAAACCGCATAATCAAAGAATTAAGTAAATTAGAATCCCGGTCGCTGGTAGAAATTCCACCACTTGATCCATAACCGGGTTTGGTTGTAACCGGTTTTGTAATTCGTTTTTTAGACAAAAGAAATATATTGTGCATATCTAGAAATACGTTTTCAATCATATATGTTTAATCAATTTTGGTTGCCAATAAGATACTTAAAAGTGTACCATAAAATTATGTGTATCCTATTTATATACACTCTAAAATATTACTTCAAGCTTAAGATCATATATTGTCTAAATTTGTGTTGAAAATTTCTCCTTGTCTAAAAATACATCGATTTTGTAGTTGTTTTATTGAAGGAAAACCCTTTCAAATTAAACATATTTACTCCAAGTGGAAAAAATGTAACATAAAGTATAATACGGCTATGGCTGAATGGTAGATACGTCAGACTATCAGTCAGGAGGTCGCGGCTCAAACCTGCACGCAGCCTATCGCTTTTTTTAGTAAAAATATTTTGTTCAAAAATAATGCAAGTGTAACTTTAGGTCGATAATAATCTGTAAACTGTTGCCGACTATTATCGACCTAATTTTCAACAAAAGTGCTTTAGAGTGTATAAGAAGATTATGGAGTAACAATAATATGAATAAGGGACAATCTTCAAATATCTTGTAAAAAAATTGAGGAAAGTAACCATCAAGCAAACATTTTTTGAAATAAAGAAGTTATTTTGAGAGTAATTAGTTAAGTAGATGTTTCATATTAAAATATCGAGTGTAATATTATTGCAGAACTTAATGAAAAATTAAAAGCATTCAGCGAAAAAATTACTTTTGTCATATAAAATATTACTTTATGCATGTAGAAAAACAAAGAATTGATCCGATCAATTGGGAATGCTTTTTAACTCACTTTTTTCAATTTCTCCAGCGTCTACGATTAGTAAAAGATCGTTTTTAATAATGTGAGAAACGTTCAATCGAGAAAAATATCTATGAGATAAAGAAAGAACAATTAAGTTATGAGTTTAGTCGAACTGTATGGGCTTATATCCAAAGAAATTTAATTATTTTTGGCTTGAGTTTGGTTTTAGTTTAGTTTTTCAATTAAATTGTGTTTTTACTTAGAGATAAATGTGAAGCATGTAGAGAAAGAAAATTTCGACTGCGCGGAGGGTTGAACTGGCATTTCGATAGCTCCCGCTAATCTCATTAGAGTTCCTTACCGCTTAGGCCGCTCGACCAAAGTCGATGGTTTGCAGTCAAGAGTTGAATATCATCTACTTTTAGTCAATTCATACTGTCAGTCTTAGCGCTGTATTTCATTTGATATTTATTGATATTCAGTTTTTTTTTCTTTGTCTTGTATTAAGCTTCTTTTTATTATTTCTCTATTCTGGTATGGATTATCCTTGATAATTACAAGTACTAGTGTGTGTGAATGTTTGTTTGTTCAGTTTATTTGAACATGTACATCCTTTTTGTAGGTGCCTTTATAGTTTAACAATTAAGTTATGGGTTTAGTCGAACTGTATGGGCTTATATCCAAAAAAAATTTTATTATTTTTGTCTTGAGTTCGGTTTTAATTTAAAAATAAAGGAAAAACATTATATTTCTTAGTACTAAATGTATTGATTTTGTTCCATTATTTAATGGATTATGATGGAAGTATAGCGGCAAAAGTGACGTTGCTATGTTCTGCTGTGTATGTTGAAAATTAAATTGATGTTCATTTTGCCCTGGTTCCATGGAATATTAATCATGCCTGATTCTTTCCGTTACACAGAAAAAAATAGACAAGAATTATATTCAATAAAACCATGTTATTAAAAAATATATGAATTTCAATAACATTTATCTTTAACATAATAAAATATTTCGTTGTAAGTTTTTCTTTTCCATGCCGGTTATTTCTTTTCTTTTTATACATAAGTACTTAAAACAAGTTGTATCCCATAAAAAAATAAATGGGATATGGTTCAGCTATAGAGAGTATGCTTTACGTCCGGAAAGCCCGAGTTCGTATTCCAGCCATGTCAAAATTTTTTTAATTTATATATATATATATATATATATATATATATATATATATATATATATATATATATATATATATATATATATATATATATATATATATATATATATATATATATATATTATTTTGAAATAATTTTGTTATCAATATAGGGGAATTCTTTATCACAGGAAATTTGAAAAAAAAATTATTGAATACCGGGATTTTTGTTATCAAAAACGAAACTTATTTTTTTCTGTGTACGAACCATAGCCTAATAATCAATTTGAATTCATAAGCAAATAAGTTCGAAATAATCATATTAAATATGTAATAACTTTGATTCAACATGAATCTTCGTGTTGTTTCAATATCAAATTCAACTTGAAATAAATTTGATTCAACATGCTTTTTCGTATTATTTCACTGTACTGGAATGTTAAATCAAAATGAAATATAGTTATTTCAAAAGGAAAAATGTTCTTTGAGGGTTATTGTAAAATCATGTTGAATTAACATGAAACACCTATGAAGCAAAATCACTACCAAAAAAAAGGTAAATTAACTTTGCCTTCGATGATTTTAATATGAAGGTTTTCTGTGTGTAGGAAACGAATTTCTCTATATAAAAGGTTTCATTTGATTTTTTTTCATAAAGTTTATATATATGGAGATATTCTCAATAACAAACTCATCAACTCTATATAGTGAACAATTTGAGACCTATAAAAGTTATTTGTCCTTAATAAATGGATCGGCTTGCGGCACGAGTTCTTTTTGTTGAAAAAGAAAAATAAAAAATTTACATTATTTTTTCATCAAAATGAAGATTTTTTGGGGCTTGCGAAAAAATTCAATTTTTAATGATCACCCTACACGTACTCGATTAATTCTATCGTTTGCGAACTGATTTTCAAAATTTTTTTGTTTGAAAGACGTTGCTGGCAGTTTGGCCCCATGATTTTTTGTTTTTATCGGGCGGGCAACATAGCTCCGTCATTCTTGGACCGAAATAACTCTTTTTATTTGAAAGTGTAGGCTTGCAGTTTGAGTGTAAGATGAAATCGAACGAACAAGTGGCCTCCCGAAATATTTGAAATCTGTTCGATTGACTCTTTGTATTGATGTCTGTTTTTTGCCAGAATTATTTAAGAAAAGGACAAAAAGTCCTATGCAGCAAAGAGTTTGAGGGTTAAAATGTGCCACGGAAATAGCCCTTGTGACTCTTTAATCTTTTTGCCTATTCCTTAGTAAAAATTTCTATATGGTACATCTAAAAAATAACGTTTTATCATTTCAAGAAAATTTTAGCTTTTGTGAGTTACTATAATTCTGAAATCAGGCAGGCCTCGCTTCGAAGTAAATGCACTTTAAAACCAATAATTAACATTTGTATTATATTGTCGTTGAACCTGCGGTAACATAACTGATGAAGGCAACTAAATTAGAGGTGGCAACCGCTTACGTGTTTGGCATGAATCATGCAAGTTTAAGCGTGTTTTATATTATTTTTAAATATTTTGTAGTCTTTCCAGGTTAAGAAACTAACGAGTTCTTTCCATTTAGAAGCAACAAGTAAATTCTTTTCCTAATTTCTTGACATGACAACATAAATGTGAAAGCAATAAAATATCTTTTGGCCATTAATCAAAGATATTTTATGCTTTTATAAAATACTGACTAAAAGGTTATGAGTACGTTAATTTCGTAATTCATTAATTTCTTTTTTATTTTTTTCTTGAAACACACCATTCCTCGAACTAATAAATTTTTAATATCCTGTAATTTTGCTTCGTGTTTTTGTTTTTCGAACAACCAAAAAAAAAACGTGTCCAACGGGCATAAAAAGTTGGTTGTTGCTTTCGTTTTGTGGGTGTAGAGTAATTATTTGGAGCCTCAAAACAAAGAAAAGCATAAAATTATTATACATTATAAAGGCAGAATTAAGATTTAATTGACTAAGGCGCCCTGTTCTTCTTCTTCTACTTCTTGTTCTCATTGTGTTTTTTTGTTTTTGAACTTTTGGCTGCCATAAAATTTCACACGCGCCAAAGTATAAAATTAAACATACATATTTCTTATGTTGTTGCTGCGTGTTAATGACAAGTAAAAGTGTTGAAAACGTAGGCCAGGCCTCCCTGGATTTATGAACATGTCTGAAGTACAGTACATGTAATAGCTATAGAGTCAATTTATTTTAAAAACTTGGTGGCCGTCTTGTTTAGGTTAAAGGAAACCTGGATGACTGGATGAAATTGGTATCAGCTTTTTTGAACAATCTTTGCATCAGGTTAATTACTCCTAATTCAATTCTTAATTAGATTCATATAAAGTACACAGACTTACAAAAAAAACTAAAATTTTTCTAATCAGTTTGAAGCGCTAAAAATTCATTTTTTTCCTTTCATTTACATATGTGGTTAAAGGGTATATGGGACTTCCACAGGATAGTCCACTTTTTGGTCACGTGTGACATCAAGCAATTAAGCTTATATTTCAGAAGCATGTGGTGCGATTTTTCCTTAGCTTTTACTTAACGTAGAGCTACTTACGACCTACACAAATATAGAAAGCAGTAAAAAAACTCATGTTGTCTTTGGAAAAACAATCATAATTGCTTGGTGTCGCACGTGACAAAAAGTGGACTTTTCTGTGGGAATGCACATATATAATATTTCCATAGGGTACACCAGTATATTTCACGCTAATTCGAGAACAATATGTCCGATTTCGACAAACAAAAAACACAAAAATATGCATGATAAAATTAATTTAAGAAATTAATGGCGTCTGTTATTCACACATTATTACCGGAAAATAGTTGTATTTTATGAAAAACTAAAAGCAATCTTTAAATCTTGTCATACGAACAAAATAAGCTATAAATCATGAAAATCTATTGATTTTATTCACAGTTAAGTGAAGGAACTCAATCGATATAAATCAGAACTTTCATACAAAAGAAAAATTTCAATTTGTGAGTCAGTTGTTCCTTCAGAATTTAGTTCATTCAGTTAACTGTGCATAAAATCAACATATCGCACCCTAAATACAAAAGGGTCACAACTCAAAATTTTCCAAAACTGACTTTTTTCCATAAATTAATTCAGAGTACACATCTCTAACTACTGCAAAAAATGTCTTTCACATCACTATCTTCTTTAACTGGAAAAATGCAGTTATGTCTATTTTTATGTCAAGTGTGTTGCTTCTGCACATAAACAGTTTTTTGTCTCTCCTGAAAATTTTAGTATTTTGAGTTGTGACCCTTTTGTATTTAGGGTGCGGTATGTCCATCGATTTTCATGATTTATGGCTTATTTGGCTTGTAAGACATCTATCCCTAAGTGGAAATATTAGATATGTATGGCGATAAAAAAATTTGTAAGTGATAGGAAAAAACTATGGTACACTGAAAATAATCCATGCAACATTTTAAGAAAATAGCTTTCGTAGTGACTTTTTTCGTAGAATATACAAAGCTTTCCTATATATTACGAAAAAACATTTAGGCAATATTTTTTTGAATTTACGAAAGTAGCGAATACCTTTCGTAAACATTTTTCCTTGTTAAAAAATGTGTTTGAAATAAAGAAATAAATTAAAATAATTTTTTTTATAAATTGACGTATTTTTCAGATGTAAGTAAATAAAACAAATTTTCAGCTCTTATAAAATAAGTAGAAAGTGGCTCAGTGGGTAGAGTACATGAATTGAAATATGAAGATTGCGAGTTCGTGCCCCAATTAAGCCATACTTTTTTCTTACTTTTATTTTTTGATTATTTTCGTACATTTCGTATATTTTACCACAGAATTTCGTGGTGCGATATTTCGAAATATTTCGCAATATGTACGAGCGTTTTCGTGCATGGAATTTTTTCAGTGTAGGTATGTAGAATAGCTAAACCCACAATAAACAACCATTTTTTTATACTTTTATTTAATTTTCCAAACGTTTATCAATAAATAATGAATTGGGTTTGGAGGAGGCTAATTTCAGTTTTAAAAATGGGGAATTTGTTCAAAAAATGCTGAATATGATTCTCAAAATATGTAATTCGTTTTGGAAAATTCTGAATTTGTATTTCAAACACATGAATTTTAAACGGAAAAAGGCAAATTTGGAGTAAAAAGCTTTTTATAAATTACCTTTATATGAATTACCTCTACTGTGTATAAAATTGAGATGCATGTCGACATAAATACAAAAAATGTTCATGTTTTCGAGCCATTAATTTTATATTCAGAAATGTAATATTGTATTGTAAGAAATTTGCCGAAATATATTTATTTAGTTTTATATTTTTTTTACAATTTTGTATGATTTAATCATTTAATATTTGACAATTAGGAGAAGAGAGGAGGGAGAACAGAAAAGGGTTAGTTTTTCATAAATTGATTTTCATGAGTGATAAATAAAAGAAAAAGTATCATACACAAAAAGCAAAATATATTTAAACTCAACTTTTATAATTTACACTAATTAACAAAATTAACTTTTTTAGGACCCTTTATAGCCATTGTAATTTTTTTCATGAGTTATGTTCATCTATTTGCAAATATTCGGAATTGAAAATTCTATGGATATTTTTTTAGCAACGCAATTTTTAAGTTTTTGAAGAGGATGCTTACTTGCTTTACCAATTTTATTCTAAATTGAGAACGACTTGCCAAATTTTGTTATAAAATATAATATGTACACAAAACAAAATTATTCCTTGTTTACTCAAAATATTCAGATCGAAATAATGGTACACAGAAAAAACTAAATTTCATTTTCTGTAAAGGAATTCAATGAAATAGTAAATATTTTGTCTATGAACGGACCTACAAACGAATTTGTAAATATAGACAAAAATACCTCAACAGTTTCATTGAAAAAAACGTGTTTTTTTTCAGTGAACAAATTGTTTTAATCTATAAAACAATTTGTCTAAAAATATTTACAAATTATAGACAAAACAATTTACTAAATCAAACAATAATATTTACTGGATTTTCTGAAAAATATCAAACAATATTTCCGTCTGAATTTAACAAACAATTAGTCTAAAAGTGCTTACAATTATTAAGCAAAATAATTTACATAATCAAACAAAAATACAAACAAAATTTTTGTCTGTGTCATAATCATCATCCATAAGCATTTATGAGACTTCACTTTGTTAAATGTGTTCAAGTCCGAATGTTTATCTAAATACTTTAAAAAAATTAATGAGAATTAACGCAACGACATTAACTAATCGATTCACTCAAAAATCTTTTGTAAACAAACTTGGTACACTTGCATTCCTTTTGCTATGATTGTTGTTGTTATTTATGTGTATGTCGTCATCGGGGTGGTTTTTTACGCCACAGTCTTTATTGTTGTTTTTGGTGTTTGTGTTCTAAATAACAGTCAAACAAACATTTCATAGATTATGGACAGAACATTTACTGAAAATTAAATTTATTTTTAGAGAAACTGTTGTATGAAAATTTTTTGGTGATAATTTTTTCTGTGTTTCTGTATAAAAAATCCTTAATTTTGACAAAAACAGTAATATGCTTTTTCATATGAAATCTCAAATTGCAAAGAGGCGAGCAGGAAGTCAAGTGAATATAGAAAAACGATCACCAAAAAATTTTCAAACAAAAGCATGTCTAAAATTAAATTGTATTTTCAGTACATGTTCTTTACTGGATCAGTGAATTTTTGTTTAAATTTTATTTAGGACGTAAACACCAAAAGCAACAACAAAAACAATAAGAAAGAAGACATACACATAAATAAAAACAACAGCAATGATAGCAAAATTAATCCGATTGGAACAAGTTTGTTTTCTGCAGATTTCTGAGAGAATCAATTCGTTAATGTTGTTGCGCTAACGAGTCTTTAGATTAACATATAGAGTTGAACACATTTAACAAAATGATTTTTCAAAATGCTTAATCGATGATGATGTTATTATTTAAAAAAAAAAAGTTTTTACTGATTCAGACAAAAATATTGTTTGATATATTTCAAAAAATCCAGTACATATTTTTCTTTGATTCAGTAAAATGTTTTGCTTAGAATTTGTTAATATTATATGAAATTTATTTGCTGGAGTTTAAGCATTGTCTATATGCATTTCATTGGTGCTTTGCCAAAACGTTAGCAGACTTTAAACACAACTTTAAACAGTTATAATCCCTTTATTCTTATGTACAAATTAAAAACCATTTGAGAATTCACAAATATGTAAATGATTTTCAAAAATAAGCATAGTAGTCTTTGAAAATTACACAAAGCCCAGCAAATAATTTATATTCGATATGAATCTATTTTATTTTTCTACACCTACACACTCTATCACTGAATCGTCACCATCATTAATTCCACCGACAATAACTTCTGCCACTTATTCCTCCTACCAGAGGACGCAGCAGCACGATACAAATTTGAACTTACAGATGATAGAAAGAAGGCACTTTTAAAAGTGGTCAAAAGATAAGAAAAATATCATTTGCAAGATAGTAAGACTAGCTACCACGGTCACGAACGACGTAGCCAAGTCAAGCGCCACTTAGTAAGGACACAAACCAGGATTTTCCTGCAATTTGGTCCGATAATTTTTTTTTCGGAAATCGGTGGGGAAATTTCCTCTCCCCACCCATATATAACTCTGTCATTTGTCAACAGATTTTCAAAATTATTTTTTTGTTTGAAAAGTTTTGCTTGCAGCTTGGTGCAACAAATTTTTTTCTTGAAAATTAATGAGAAAATTTGCTCCCCCCCCCACGAATAACTAACTCTGTCATATGTAAACCAATTAAAAAAAATTTTTTTGAAAAGGTTTGCCTGCAGTTTTGTTCCTTATTTTTTTCGAAAATCGGTGGCGAAATTTTTTCCGATTTTTAAAATTCTTTTTTTATTTGAAAGTGTTAACTTGCAGTCCCATACATTTCTTTCCAAAATCTGTAGGACATTGAAGTCGGATTTTTCCAGAATTATTTAATATTGGAATATTTTTTTTATCCCCCACAACGTGTCATAGGGAACTTCTTCCCAAAAACATATTTAAAAAAAAATTCCACTTGATGTACTTTACTTCCTTCCCGCCAGCAGATTTATTAATAATTATGTTCCTATTATCTTGTCATGTAATTTTTTATTATTTTGGGGTAAGTTGTAAAGAAAAATTATTGATAAATAAATCCATCTAGATGCGGACAAAATACTATACATGAATTGTGACAAGGACTTTCTTTTTTGTGTTTTTTTTTTGCCAATTTAAATATGTCTTGAGGGTTGGACCCATAATCTAAAAATGTTTCTATATCTATAAGCCACTTTATTATTATTCAAAAAAAAAGAGCAAAATCTTGTATCTCTTCATGTGCACATGCTGTATGCAAAAGCCATTTAAAACAATGATTTCGACATCAAATTTTATTTACTGACTGTCAACTGAAATGTGCACAAATAATGAACTGTGATATTTAGAAAGCAAACATTAAGGGGAATTTCTTGTATTCATTCTGCTTCTGCAGAAAATAAAAGCAAACGTTGTGAACACCAATATGTTGTTGCACTGTTTAAATACTCATAAAAGATGACATAAATATGGATGGCTTAGAATAAATACAGAAAACGTTTAAAATGACAATACGTTTAGCAACACAAAAAGCGCTGACTTGCATTTAACATTTTAACATTGCTGCACTATGGGTTAAAGCAAATTAAAAAATATAGTTGAGGCATTTAAAAGAACCCCCTTAAATTATTACTACACATTTTGAGTATTGATTTTTCCTCTTTCTCAAATTGACATAAAAAGCTTTTATATCAACCAAGCTTTGCAAAATTATGTTTTCGTTTTATGGTTTGTTATTAAGCAGCTGCTTTTTAAAATTAGATAATATTTTAAGTACAGCACTTGTGCTTAAATAGAATGTAGTTGTCTTATGTTTGGATGTACATATTCAAATTAACAGAGTTAATAACGTCTATAAATTGGCAGAAGTTGCTAACAAGTTTAATAAAGAAAATCAACTTGTTTTTTTTTTTGAAAATACTTACTCAATCTTCAATATATTTAAGCAGATTGCCAAACGTTTAGGAACATTTTTCAAGAGTTTGGTTTTTTAATTGCGAGAACATAACATACAACTCTACTTTGGTACCGCCAAACAGAGACATTCCTCCTTATTCCGTATCTATTTGTCGACGTCACATCAAGACAATACCAAAAAATTGGCACTGGTATACTCGCTGTCGACAAAAATTGACTACTATTAACAGCCTCTTTCCATTTTATATGCCTTAGAGAATAGTAAGTGGCTATCAGTAATAGTAAATTGTTGTCGATGACGAGTAGAAATGTGCCAATTTTTTGATATTGTCTTGACGTGACGTTGAAAAATAGTTACGGAATAAGGGGAATTAATTGCAATTACTGATTGCAACTTTTTAAATATTAAAATGAGCTTGTAAGATTTTTAAGATGGAAATATCACAATGAAAATATTGCAAATCTGAAAGTTGCAAACGAAATTTATATGCTAAAGGAGCACATAACAAAGAAATCCCCTTTAGAAAAACACAATCCACTTACACAACAACCTTAAAACAAACACAGACTCCCTTCCTATCAGCTCTTGTCCCAACAGACTCTTGCGAAAAAAATTTCTTGGGAAATGGATTTAATTATAAAATCCAAACACGTACTCACTCGTACAAGTACTTTTTTCCCCGACTAATATTTTTACTAGAAATTTCTATTTTGAAAAAGAACATATTTTATTTATGCTCATACAAATTTATCCTGCTGTTGGTTGGTGTTTCTTTTGAGAAATTTACTAAAAAGTAACAAGAAGTTTTTTTTTTTTTTGGGAACTCTCTACTTTTTCTGGTGCTTCTTTCAAATACAATTTAATAAGTTTGACGTGACACACCATCCACAACAATTTCTTTCCTGTTCTCTCATTTAAGTACAGAAAATAAAGAAAATGTTATTCAATACTGAAAATTTTATTTTAACGCAGGTACGATGTAAGAGTATTCACCTGTTTCGTTTTATTTTTCATCTAGTCATCATATTTTTTTTAATATTTTTCTTTATTGTTAATGGAAACTTGAGATGTAAAAGGATTTCAATTACGGTGGCGGTTTGATTTTATGGTTGCAAAATGCTTTGAGGATCAAAATGAAGCAACAGATTTTCAATTTTCCTTTTATAGCCTTGAAAAATATTGTTGTAGTATTGAATTTAATGGAAAATCATATGTTACATCTTAAGTAATATTGAGGTGAGTGTGGGTAGGAGCAGGCCTTCGTGAAAATTCATTGGGGGAGGGAGTTGAATGCTTTTTTGCACAAATAAATTTTGGTACAAAATATTATTTCAATTCTAAAAGAGTAATTCTGAGTTAATTCAACAAATAGGTGTGCCTCATGCCTTTAAATTTTAATAAAAAAAATTTAGGACAATTTTGTAGGTACTACACAGAAAAAAATTAATTTCGTTTTTGAAAACAAAAATCCCGTTATGTATTCAATAATTTTATTTTTCAAATTTCCTGTGATAAAGAATTCCGCTATATTGATAAAAAAATTATTTCAAAAGAAAAAAAATATAAATAAAAAAAATATTGACATGGCTGGGATGCGAACACGGGCTTCCCGCACGTCAAGCATACTCTCTACAGCTGAGCCATATTCCATTTATTTTTTATGAGATAAAACTTGTTTTAAGTAATTATGTATGAAACGAATGGAATGTGCTCTGGTGAAATCAGGGAATTTGTTCCCGAAACCCGATCTTTTCTGAGAACAACGCGTTCTTCATTAAGAGCACATCTGTTTGTAGTCGATACACCAATAAATCGCACTACGCATTACAGAGAAAATTCGTTCTTTGGCCGAACAGTTCGTATGTGGAATAAGCTTCCTGCAGAGGTCTTTCCCGCCACTTTCAATGTTGGAAGGTTCAAATCGAATGTTCATGAATTCTACTCCCTCTATCCTCCTTCCCATAACAAATTTTCCTAATTCCGGTACAATGCATTGCATGAGTAGGGGTCATCCCCTAAGTGCTCGTCTTATAAAAAAAATTAACCGTTAATCGATCGTTGGAACAAAAACGTTCCATACGAACTTAGCTTTAATGATAAAACATAACTCCGGCGCAACGTGTTTTTCCATACAAACCCTAGGGGGAAAGGAACTGTCACAGAACAAGTCTCGTAACTAGTGCTTTGGGGATAGGGACCGGTTCGAGTTCTAACACTTTGCATGAAGGGGACCTATCCCTTTAATATGGCTTTGTGATGGGTCACTAAACTGATCTAAAGAATATTGCGGGTTACAGTTTCCACAATACTGCTCTCGGTCCTATTCCCTATGAAATTAGTTATAGAACTCACTTTAAAAACCGTGTTTAAGATTAATCACGACTGAAATGGCCACAGAATAACCTAAAAGAACTGAGATAGCTCCGGCCCTTCTTATACGAGTTAAAGGAATGGCTTAAAAATAGCTAATAATGAAAGAATTCTTAGTAAGTATTTATGAAAGTTAACATTTAAAGGGTGTGCTAAAGCTAAAGCGCACTTTACTAAATTTATTTTTATCATAAATACGCATTGCAAAATCGAATGGACGGACATTTATGGAAGATGTTAAAGAATATCTTTTAACTTTCGAAACAATAGTTTCAGTTAAATTTGCAGGGTGTTTTGCAAAGGTTCCCTATCTGGTCGTAGGATGCAATAAAAATAATAATATTATAAATTTTTACACATGTTTGGAACATTTATACCGGTTAAGTAATTGTTTCTGTTTTAACCGGTCACAGTAACCTCCTATCTTCACTAGTACTATTTTCACATGTCATGGGACAGATACATTTGGAACAATTGACACAAATTTCCCTTAGGGAATTGACATTTTAGATAAGTCGACTGTAGCAGTTTTGAAATAGAATTTATTTCATTTTGAGAGCGTACTTTTATTTGCTTTTATTTTAAAAGTCTCACCCTACGTCTACATTAGACATGAAATGACTAACAGTGACACCTAACATCATGTTAATGTTAAGTGTAGACTGCTCATGTCAATGATTTCTTCATGTTTTAACATGATTGTTAGAGCATTTGTTCTAACAACGCTTTTATAACATCATGTCTTAACAGCATTTCATGTCTAATGTAGACGGCATGTCATTCTCATTCTCTTTAACTTTTTAAATAAACCATTTTATTTGAGTAAAGAAAAATAAAAATAAAAAGAAAATTAAATATTTTAATAAAATTAATGAGAAATTTATCGCTTGGGCTGTAGTTTTTATTATGGGCTTTGTTGCTCTCTGACATATTTTCGGTCGTCGTTACGGTCTGGTTCTGTTTCATCATTTACTCTTTGTTTTTTTGTCAGTGGACAAATTAATTGCAAAGTTGTGTTGTAATTTCAAAACTTCATAGTTCGATCCTATGGTATAAAAATCTTCTATACAAAATCACGTGAGGCGACTGCCATCTGTGGCAAAGAGCTTGACGTCGTACTGCTATTATAGCAAATACAAAGCAAACACATAAAAACCAAAAGTATTTTTTTGTTTGTTTGTAAAATCTTATTCCGATGTCAAAAATGTAAGCAAAAAGTGACAGTCGAGTGCACGAGCAAATACAAACCAATTGTCGTATATGGCGAATTCAGCCTTATATGGGAAAGGAATTAGTGAAATCCCAGAAAGAATCGAGGAGCGTGGATGGCTCTCGACCTCACAGAAGGTCTAAAAAGTCATAAATAAAATGTTTTTTAAAAAATATCTTTAGTTTTTCTATGAGATTTTTGGGTAAAGGTTTCCTGACGATTTGCATTAGCCCCAATGAAATGCGCATAGGAAAAAGCACTTTAAAAATTAAAATTAATGTAAAATTTTTAAAAAAGATTTAGTTCAGCTTGAGGTCCGTTTAATAAATTGAAAAAACTCCTGATTTTCATTTTATTTATTTTAATATTTTATTTTCCCGATATTTCGATCAACTTCGTTGATCATCTTCAGGGGAATCTAAAAATATATACAAAAACAACAAGTGAAAAAACAACAGAAAATATAATAAAAATATAATTACAAAAAGGTAAATTGGAATTAATTGTATTGTAAATTTACATTTTTGAAAAATAAAGTACATAAAAGTGATATGCCGCTTCGACCCATTTGCTCGTCCATAAATTCGCCGTCATACAAATTAAGTAAATATTTAGTTGAAATTTTAAAAAACTTGACGAAAGATTCTGTTTATAATGTCAAAGATGCCAAGGATCTCAAAAACCGAGTTACAAATTTTACGATAAATGATAACGAAAGCCTTATATCTTTTGATGTAATTTCCCTTTTTCCGAGCATTCCCATAAATCTGGCTTTAAAAACGATTGAGAAGAAATGGAGTACATTAGAACAACATACGAGGATACCTAAAAATATTTTTATGGAGATGATATCACTTTGTATAAAAGAGGGTAGATATTTTAGATACCAGGACAGATTGTATGAGCAAAGAAAAGGAATGCCAATGGGCTCACCGGCCTCTCCTATAATAGCGGATATTATTATGGAGGAACTATTGGACGCGTCTCTAAGAAAAATGGAAAACAAACCAAGATTATTGGTCAAATATGTAGATGATCTTTTCGCGGTTGTAAGATCAGACAGTGTTGAAAACACTTTGCAAGTACTAAATGCTTTTAATGAACAAATAAAATTTACAATGGAGGTAGAAAAGGATGGAAATCTACCGTATTTGGACTCGGTCATAATTAGGCAAGGCAATACATTGAAGTTGGATTGGTATCAAAAGCCATTGTGCTCAGGAAGATTGATAAATTTCTATTCAAAACATCCAAGAAAAATAATTATGAACACTGCTATTAATTTTATTACAAGAGTATTATCTATTAGTGACCAGACATTCCACTCAAAAAATATTAACAAAATTAAGAATATTCTAGCAAAGAATGATTTCCCAAGAAAAACTATATTAGATCTATTGGAACATGTAAAAGCCAAAAGCGGCAATGAACGTATTCAAACAGAAAAAGCACCCAAATCATATAAATCATCAACATATATACCGGGGTTCTCTGAAAGACTAAAGCAGTCTGACATTTACGACAAAGACAAAAACCAATTAGCGTTCAGAACTTTTAACACAAACAATAAACTGTTCAGTACAACAAAATCAAGATTAAAAAATGATGAAAAATCGAATATAGTGTATAAAATTGGTTGTAATGGAGACGGGTCCAATATATGCCAAAAGGTATATGTTGGTACCACAAAAACAAAATTGAAGACTAGGATGGCTTCACATAAGTCTGACTTAAAATCAACTCAAAAACCACTATCACAAAAAACTGCACTTGCGGCCCACTGTGCTTTAACAGGTCATAAGCCAAATTTCGAACATGTAAAAGTACTCACATCAGAGACTAATTATAAAAAGAGATATACACTGGAAATGCTACATATAATAAATGTACCAGCTGACAAGAGGCTAAATTATAAGAGCGATGTAGAAAAATGCGCGCAGATATATAGAAGCACGATAAACAAATATAGACCAAAACAAAAATAGTGTTTGTTTGGATATTGATAAGGGCTGATTAAAGTAAAGCCTAAACAACGCTTTTTACTTAAAAGTTTATTTATTTATTTTTCAAAAATGTAAATTTACAATACAATTAATTCCAATTTACCTTTTTGTAATTATATTTTTATTATATTTTGTGTTGTTTTTTCACTTGTTGTTTTTGTATATATTTTTAGATTCCCCTGAAGATGATCAACGAAGTTGATCGAAATATCGGGAAAATAAAATATTAAAATAAATAAAATGAAAATCAGGAGTTTTTTCAATTTATTAAACGGACCTCAAGCTGAACTAAATCTTTTTTAAAAATTAATGTAAAATGTTTTTTGTTTGTAGTTATAAATAAAATGAAGAAAAATAAATAGTTTGTCTTGAAATTTATGTATGGAATAAAAATGCAACAAAGGATGGTATTCCAAATTTTTTTTAGGATCGATCTACGGTTAAGTCAGCTTTTAAGCGAACAATTTAACCGCGCTAGGTATTTTGCAATTTTTAATTCGAGAATTTTGCCATCGCAATCGCATTATTTAATGGTATGCCTTGAATAACTGTTCGTGTTTGCTTATCGCGTTTTTTCAACGAAAAGACGGAGTCGTGTCTTAGTTGTGGGTGGAGGAAAACCTCAATCGCGTAGTCGTAGTATTTTTTTTTTAAATACGCAAGGTACTTCGTTGTTTTTAGTTCGAGAATTTTGCATCGCAATCGCATTGTTTAATCGTTTGCTTTAGATAGCTCTTTGTGTTTGCTTAACACGCTTTTGATTTCATATAACCACATTTTTGTTGTTTTTTATAACCACATTTTGAGACGAATAATTTTTACAAACTGGGTGATCTGAAGGAAGAACACTTGTTAATTATAAAGTAATTGCTTAAGGATTTTACTAAAATATTAGTGATACACCCTGGTGGAGCACCATATATAACTCGAAATTTTTACTGATTTGACTAGTAAAGAGCATAAGGAGGGCTTATATTCAGATAGTGCTATCTACAAACACACAACTTTTTTTAGGCGAACAAGAAATCGGTTCATTTCACCATTGTTAAAGTTTTGTACAATCAATGTTCTAATAATACAAACCCTTATAATATATGCTGCCAATATTGTGTGAACTTTAATACTGAGAGAACGAAACGAACTTTTGTCCTCCGGAAAAAAATAATTTTTTAGTAGATAGCACTATTTGAATACAAGCCCTCGATAAGCTAAAACTTTTTTGATAGACCCTAGTGAAAACCATGTGTAAGTCAAGATTTGTGATTATTGGTGGTCCTTGAGGAGGCTGCTATTTATTGAAGACCTTGGCAAACTACTATACAAGTTAGTCATATTATACGAAGTTAAAAAAGCGGAGAAAACGAAATGAAAAGCATGTCTCTTTTATTTGGAAGTCTAAAAATGAAACAAAAGTTTATTTAAAATCTTTAAAAATTTCAAAATTATAAAAAATATGAGTTTATTAAGAAATTAATTTTAATCGATTAATTTGTTAATCGAAATTATCTTTTTTTAATTAATTGAACCGTCAGAAATGCCACCTCTACCGCCTCGTGGGATTAACTGCAAATAGGCTGCTGGTTATGAATGACCCGGAGACTGTAGCTAACAACATCGGATGAACAACGATATACGGTGAAGATGTTGGTCTCTAACTCCAAGTAGTGACAGACGATCGATCTTACCCCTGCTGAGGAAAGGAGAAGTTTTCTGATGCTGTGCATCCTGGTGGACATCTTTCACGGGTTGTAAGTCCTGCAACGACTACTTGGAAGTGATGCACATTGTGGGAAACTCAAACGAAAGAGGATGACGTTTGGGTGCTCCTGTGGCTGAGTGGTAGCGGTGCTAGTCTGTCGGTCCAGAATTCGTGGGTTCAATCCCCGCCATAGACCCTGTGTGTTCTCCGCAGACAAGCTAATCGCTTCTCGGCTTGTTTGTGTTTATAAAAAAAAAGTATAACATTGGAGTTATTGTGGACATCTGGACACGTGGGGAGCTGAGACGAAAGAGGAACAAATTTAAGAATCGGAACTGATAGGGCACAGTAAATTCAAATAATATCTGACATAGATGAACATTTAGAAATATTATGTTTTCATACTGTGCCTGGAAGAAGTTGAGACGTCAGCGAACGTTGTGTTATTGTTCAGACCTAAAATTTTAAATGTGGGGCCCCCAGGCGATTACTCCGGACTAAGTGATAATAATGAAAGTCGATATATAACAGTTATTTGCTTGAAATCGTTTTCAATTAAAAACGCTTAAAGGTTAATTGCTACACTTTGGTTTGAAAAGTATTATATTTCGCTTATTTTAAGGAATTTTTCTATTTTATTTTTTTTTTCATTTTATTTCTGAACAGCAAGTTTTTGGATTAGAAGTGTTACAATACCAAAAAAAAAAGAAATAAAAAAAGAAAGCTTCAACTTTATTTCAACATACGATTATTTACAGAAATATACAGACGCACACATAAACCGCACCAGCAGCAGCACCATCGCACATTCGCATGAACTATTGTTCCTCCATGTTTTTGTGTATCTAGAAAACTTTGATTACACTGTACAACACAAAAAATGAGGTTCTAACAACTGATTCTGCAAAAGGAGACCAAAAAACATACGTTTGTCGTCGTTTGGAAAGTTCCAACGTGTGATTCATTTTAGCAGAAGTTATAGTTACACCCTTTTGCACGTTATTATACTGAATCGGCAGAGGAGATCTTCTAATCTTTACGTTTTAGTTATGAGGTATATATGGCACTTTTATGTTAAACACATATAGTACAAAAAGATTGTAAAATGAACATGACGCAATTTTGATTTGAAATCATGTTAAATTTACAAGAAATATATTGCGTTTAAGTGTGTTAGTACTTATTTGCTTTGTTCATTGCTACTGCTTAGTGTGTCTTATTGTTGTTTATTATTACATGTGTCGGCTATGTAGACGACAAAAAACGAATTACCAGCGCAAATTTATTGCTGCTGGTTCAAAATTGCCATTGTTTCATATTAATTTTAAACGGAAAATTATTAATCTAACCTTAAATCTCTTTGATTTAAAATTGTTCACAGTTAAAACAATTTTGTTATAAACGTCACATATCATTTTAAATCAACATAATAACATAACTTTAATTTCAAATAATTTGTATGATAAATAATCATTTAAATCATATTGAACTATATTAAAATTCAATTTACATACGATGGTATTTATTTGGTGTATATCTAAGGTATAGTTTGGTTAGCGCGTGGACTGTCATGCAAATAGCACGAGCTCAAATCTTGGCTGGGGCAGCCGCCTACAACAGAAAGTTTTCGGATGTCTATGCTAGTGCACATTACGTAAATAAAATAATTAATAGATTAGCATTAAAATCATGTTGTTTCAGCTTGACATAACTTTAATTCAACATGATTCTTCGTGTTGTTTTAATGTCCAATTCACGTTGTTTCAACTTGAAATAACTTTGTTTCAAGACGATTTTTCGTGTTGTTCCAATATCAAATTCATGCTGTTTAAATTTGCAATAGCTTTGTTTCAACATGATTTTTCGTATTATTTCAGTATCAACTTCATTTTATTTTACTGTATTGGAATATTAAATCAACATGAAATATAGTTAACTCAAAAGGATAAATGTTCTTTCAAGATTATTGTAAATCATGTTGAATTAACATGAAACACCTAAGAAGCAAAATCACTACCGAAAAATGTTAAATTAACCTGCTTTTCGACGATTTTACATTAAAATTTTTCTGTGTGCACTATTGGAAATATCTTGTAGAATATTTTCAGTCTCTAACGCTTTGCTGTATGAGTCTTTTTGTTCCTTTCTTTAAAAAAAAGCGGAAAAACTCCCCTGAAACAGCAATAGAGGCAGCCTGAAATATCCTACAAAAATATTCGTAATAAAATTTTTCTATAAGTTTTTATAGACACCAAAGTTCATTGTTTAATTTGAACGCCAGAAATAAGTCAAAACTTAAAATGTGTTTAAGGGTTAGTTTCGTACATATTCACAATATCCCAAAAAACTAGATTTTTAAAGCGCTTTTGTATATTTTTCAAGAAAGGGAGAAAAAGATCCATACAGCGAAGTGTTGAAGAGTTAAAATAGTCCACATTAATGCTCCTCATAGTGTTTTACAGAAAAGTGGGGAACGCACTTTATACATAAAAAGTAAGTATTGCAAGATTACCTATGCCGATTCACTATACCAATGACTACTTATTCCCAACGAATAGCCACCAGGAAGAGTTAGAAGGTTAAAATGTTCTGCAAAAATGTTTCTCATGGTATTTTAAATAAAAGTGCGGAACACATCTTGTATCCTAAACGAAAGGCTTACAAGTTTTCCTATACCGAGTCAGTATAACTAAGTGCAAAATAGGGAAACTTTAACTCCCCCTAAAATGAATTCCCGCTGTAAGCTTTCAATAATCCGGTACATATGGATTTTTTTATCCTCTCTACCAAGAACACTCGTTAGAATCATGTTATTTAAAAAAAATTATTTTGTTGTGCAGTGTTGTTCGAGGTTGTTTCAATTTGTGTTCTTAGACTTTGTATAGAAATAGGAAAGTGTTTATATTGTTAGAAAAACAAAATAATTATTTTTTCTTCAAGATTTCATTGACAGTTTGGGTTTCACACATAACGATACATGCCATTTGACATTTTAATTAACTTTAAGTGTGTTAAAATTAAGATAATATTGCTCGTACATACATTAATGCCGTCAAATGCCGGGCTTTTGTATGTGTGACTTTTCTCATGGCGCGGATACATGACTAACATATAGCTGCTAAAGCTAAACAACCTCTTAGTTTACGGAAGAAATAATAAACTAGTTTCTTTTTTTTTAATTGGTGCAACGCTCAGGGGATTAGGGAAAATTATTTGTTGGGTGGAGATTAAAGAAAGTAGTGTTTGTGTACGTAAAATTAACAAATATTAAACTAAAGCGGAAAGAGTGCTAAAATCCAAATAGAGTTTCAACACTTGTTTAATTATAAAAATACTTTGAAAGGAATCGAAATCGGAAAATGAATCACACAACATTTTTGAAACTGTTAAAATTAGGAGAAAAAATAAAGCGTTGAAAAGTCTCTAATATTGCATATACATTGCTGCGAAATCTAGTAGATTTATCGAAATCTATAACGCCAAGCTTTTTTGAAAAATTTCAGGATTTCGTATCCAAGACATAAACCACTGCCTGAAAAAATTGCAACATAGCTAACTCTCACACCTTTTAGAGAAAAAACTTTGCACAACGCATGTGGAAAAGAGCTCTGATAATGAGATCAGATCGTGTTTGGTTTCCAAACATCATAATGTGAGTTCTATCTTCGGTGCAGCCAAAAAATTTTTGTTTGTATTTTCCATTGTTATATACATCCTTTACAATATCCTTCTAAATAGAAAGTTATTTAATTGAAAAATTGAATCATAAACGAGCTTAACCCAAAATACGTCAATTTCTTTGGATTAAGCTCGACTAAAAAAAAAGCCTTAAATTATTGGTTAAAACAAAAAATTCAAAATCGGTTCAAAAATTGTCGATCTGTGAGTGAACAAAGATAAAAATACAATTTAGTTAAAGTCTGTTAAAAAGCTGTTCTTGTACGACCAATAGAAACCCTTTTTGCTTAATTACTTCAGGACTCCAGAGTATAAAAGATGCGAGACAGTAACTTACAGCGTCATTATTTATTTTAATTAAGTTTCAATCTAAATATAAATTACTTTTAAAGGCTGCTGTAACAAAACCCAGTTTCTTGTTATTAACAAATTAAATTTTTCATTTAACAGTCCCGAATAAGACTCAAGAGCCGAAACATTAATTCAATTTTAAGAACAAAAAATTATTTCTGCATTTTATACAAACATTTAAGAACAGAATTTCCAGGACAGAATTTTCTTTTGTACTATTATTTCCAGGAAATAATGTCAAAAGCAAAGAAATATAATTTTTCATGAACTGATGCCATAAAGAAACGAGCAGGAAAACCAAGGACAGTAATGAATATGGCAGGAGCAGCAGTAGTAGCCGAAACCGCTGCTGCAGCATCACACAAACAATTAACAGTTTACAATTAGTAGTTTAGGTTGTTGTTGATGTTCCACTTTGTTTCTCAAATAAAAATGAAAGATTCTGTTGTCCTGTTGCTCATATGTGCATGTGCCTCGCATTTTAAATTTAAAAAAAATAAAAAAATAAAAAAAATTCGGTGTTGAGTGTAAAACAAATTTTATCTCATTTTTGCTGTTCGTTAAATTTGAAAATCTTTCAACTTTGTAGTTAATTAAAGGTGTCAGGTGAAATTGAAGAATGAAAATTTTACATGAAGCTCTAAGTATACACAACCGACCAACCATACAGATGTCATCAAAGTACATCTCAGTCACGTAAATCTCCATTTTCCAGCAAAAAAAAAAACGACCACGACAAAAATAACGGTACTATGTATACAAAGTATACTTTAAAAACAAACACACACGCAAAATAAGCAGAAAGGCGTGAGTAAAACTAAAGATGAGATCGTGACCTCTCACTGCTGCTCATACATGCTCATGAATAATAGCGGTACTTACGCACGCATGATCATATTTTCAAAAAATTCAATAAACGCAGTTTATCAAAAATTAAATTGCTTTCAATTAATGTAATAGTTGAATCAATTACTCATATGATTTTGAGTAATTGAATATTGGAACTTTAGTAAATGAGTGTTGTGTTTTTCTTCCGACGGGGTTTTTTTTTAATTTGGAACGATTTTCCGTCATCCCACGTCAAATTTGGTTTGTAAACAGACAGGTTTCGGCTATGTGCCATCTTCAGTGTTCTATTGAATACTATTAACTGAAATGGTACTTTAGTTTTACATAGAAAAACAGTAAAATGCCATTTCAATTACGAAAACTGCAGATTTAATTGATTTCTTTGTTGACATTCAACCAACTACGAAAATTCAAGCTTTCGTTGACGTAAAATGTGTAAAACTAGTTAAAAAAATTTGTTTTTGATCACATAAGTAATTGATTTAATTACGGAATTAATTGAAACTAGTTTTAGTTTTTGATTAAGTGCATTAATTGAAATTTTTTATGAATAATTTTTTCGGTGCATCTAGTAATTGAACTTCACCAACACAATTAATTGCATCTATTTGCATGAAAATGGCTTGACATAATTTGGGAACAGCTACTTTGCACAATTCACAAAAGAGTGCAAATAAAATAAGCAGAGTAAATAACTAAATATTCTTATTAGACGCCATCAACCAGGCTTTATTTATTTTAGAAAAATTTTATATTGATTTTACTTCCCTTTGACAGATATATCAAGTAATTTTATTTGTTTATGTACACACAAAGTTACACAATTGGGAATTGTTGTAACTAAAGCAGCAAACATTTGTGCAAAGGGTTCAGACGAGCACAAAGCAGTTTCTTTGGCGCACTTTGAATAAATTTACGTACACGTTGATTTGAAAAGACTTTGAAGAGTCGTTCGGAGCATAAATTTAAAGAATTTTTGATGTCATTATGTTTCCAAACTAAAGTGATTAAATTTTAAAGTTTGGTACCTTAATACTTTAGCGATTTTTTTTCAATTGTTTTTTCGAATTTTCGGACCTTGGGCCTTCTTTACTGCACATAAAAAATTATCACCAAATTACTTTTAAACAAAAGTTTGTCTAAAATAAAATTAAATTTTCAGTAAATGTTCTTTACTGAATCAGTAAATGTTTTGTTTGACTTTTATTTAGGACCAAAAATAACAACAAAAACCAGTTTTATATGTCGTAGAAAACAACTCCGATGACAATATACGTATAAATAACAACAACAACAATTTTAGCAAAAGGAATGCGATTGTAACAAATTAGTTTACTGAAGAGTTAGTTTTCATTAATTTTTTTCAGTCTTTTGATAAACATTCAGAGTTGAACACATTTAACAAAGTTAAATATCATAAATGCTTAGTAGATGATGATGTTATTATTTAAAGCTTTAAAATATAACAAAAAAGTTTTTACTGACTTAGACAAAAAATTTGTTCGATATATTGCAAAAACATTCAGTAAATAATTTTGTTTGAATCAGTAAACTATTTTGTTTAGAGTTTGCAAGTATTTTTAGACAAATTGTTGTTTATTTTAAATATAATTAGCACGTATAAGAAGAGTGCTACTACAGAGAAGGAGCTTCTAGCGATACAAACATAAAAGAAAACTAGTTACATTGAATAAGTTTAACAATATAAGTAAAGAAAGAAAGAGAAGTAAGGAAAAGAAAAGAAAACAGTTCTGTTGGTTTTTTTGTTTATGGAAACATGTTTACGAAGGTTCTACATCTGCGTCTGTCTTGTTCCATATGGCAAATTTGTGGCCACGTGAATCCTCGTTGTCGGTGTTCTGCTTCTACGGATCTTCTCCATGTTATTCTTTGACGTCCAACATTCCGTTTTCCTTGAGGGTTCCACTAAGCTGGCCTTTGCTATGTTTGAGATGTCCTTACGTAGCGTGTGGCCAATCCAAGTCCATTTTCGACGACGGATTTCATGGGCGATAGAAGCTTGATTACTGACTGACAGGAAGTCGGCGTTTGTGATGCGGTTAGGCCAAAATATTTTGTTTATTTTGCGCAGACATTTGTTACAAACAAATTGTTGTACAAATTTATAAATTCAAACAAAAATATCGTTTGATATATTACAACAGAAAATCCAGTAGATATTTTTATTTGATTCAGTAAATTATTTCGTTTAGAATTTTTAAATATTTTTAGACAAATTTTTTTTTAATAGATTTGAACAATTTGTTGATTAAAAAAAAGCCAATTTTTTTCAATTAAATGTTTGAGACTTTTTTTGTATGTACTTACAAATTTGTTTGTAGGTCCGTTTCTAGACAAAATATTTACTAATTCATTGAATTTCTTTACTGAAAATGAAATTTTTTTTCTGTGTATGAAATTTTAATGTAAAACTGTTGGGACCAGAGAAGAGATAATTCGTTGTAACCGATGTTCGTTACAAACGAACCCCACTGTATATACCATCTAACCTGTGATGATTCTGTGTCACAATTTCGGTATGTTATTTATAATATTAAATAGAATATTAATAAACTGCTGTTAATTTTTTTCATTTCCTTCTCTTTTTCAATTAAAAGTTTGAAGAAAATCGACATAAATTACCTGATTTAGATGATTTTAGTTCCTTCGGGGTTAATATGTACACATCAGTACTCACTCCATCATTTTGTAGCATTTATAACGTTTTAAACTCTTTCATCTGCCAATTTACGTTTCTTGTTTCAATCTTCTTTCCTTGAGCTTATCAATACGCGTAAATCGAGACAAATCGTACATACAAACGTAAAACTTTTTTAACCGTTATATTTTATTGGAGTTCTCTAATGGATTTCCGCTTTGATTTATAGCTCCAGGTTATATGAACTGCAAAGAGGAACTGGAAAAAAGCAACAAATATACATTAAAATTTTCAGTTATTAACAAGATAATCATAAAGAAAAAAGTTTTCTAGGTATTGCTTTTTTTTTTGTTTAAATGTTGTCTAGTTTTGTGGCAATTATTTTCTCTTTGACAAGAATCCTTGGAGTATTTGTAATCAGTTTTTATCGGTTTATTGTGCTATTTACTTTTTAACTATAAAAGTTAACAAATCCTTGAAGTAAATAACATTTTAAGATGAACAAGTAGTGACTATCACTTGGTAAATATTTTTAACTGTTACTGCAAAATACATAGATGACGTTTGCAGCGTAGAAATATTAGAGATGGGATAGTAAGCTATTTTTCTCACTCACGATCTGGCACGTTTTTTTTATACTGAAAATTTTCTAAGAAGCGTTATGAAGAGATAAAAAATACGCTACGTAAAATGTGAACAGCCATAAATATACTACATAAAAAAATAGTCGCATACACGTTAAAAACTGTAGAACCCTAAATTCCTAAAATAAAACTTTTGAAATTGTTTGTAAGAAAATTTATGCAAGAGAATCCTGCAAATGAAAGTCAATGTCAAACAAAAATAACATAAACTTGACAATTTAACTGAAAGCTTAAAAAGTCCGTACTTATTTCTCTATATTTATACTGCACATATAAGCATTATTTTTTGTATGCCTGTCATAAAGTATACAAAATACATATAAAATATTATGAAATATAATTTTAAAGCAAAGAACATAAAATAAATGTATGTAGTCGTATGTCATGAGTACTTACAAGTATATAATATGTAACATAACGAGGCCTTAAATGTAAAGAAAGACATTTATATAATTTTAAAGAGGATCAAATCATGGCAATAAGCAGTCAGAATGAAAGTTAACAGAGAAAATAAATGCCAACTTAATATAAAAGGGAAATCATTTTAAATCTGTGTCAAATTAAGTTTTAATTTCTGAACAAGCCTATTAAAGATCAAAGCATGTGCGCGGGTTCCAGGCGCGCATACAGGTGGGAGGGGATATCCCCGGCCTCCCAAACGAATAAGGTATATCTCATATCTATTGAGTTTCTAAAAGATATTTTACAAAATGGTGTTTCAATAAAAAAGAGAACTTTTAACAATTGAGTTATAAATTTAGTAGAACCATATGGTTTTTATCCCAAGTTATTTAATTAGTTTGGCTTATGTTCGTTTTCAATTTAATCTTTCGATTAAATAATTTTTATTTTAGAAAGAAATTCTAAAGCATGTAAATATTGAACATTCAAGGACAAATTTGGTCGTACGGAAGGTTGAACTGACATCACATATTTCGGGACCACACAGAAAAAAGCTAAATATCATTTTCAGTAAAGGAATTAAATGAAATAGTAAATATTTTTCTTCTAGAAACGAATATACAAACAAATTTGTAAATATGTATAGACAAAAATATCTCAACAACTTCATTTAAAAACCCGTTTTTTTTCAGTGAACAAATTGCTTAAATCTATACAACAATTTGTCTAAAAATATTTACAAATTGTAAACCAAACAATTTACTAAATGAAACAAAAGGATTTACTGGGTTTTCTGAAAAATATCAAACAGTATTTTTTTGTATGGGCTTATAAAGCAATTAATCTAAAAATACTAACAAATATTAAACAAAATAGTTTACTTAATCAAACAAAAATATCTACTGGGTTTTTTTTAATATATCAGACAAATTTTTTGTCTGAGCTTTTATGAAATTTCACTTTGTTAAATGTGTTCAAGTCTGAACGTTTATCTAAAGACTCTAAAAAATGAATGACAATTAAAGTAACTTTAATTTTGCTATCATTGTTGTTGTTGTTATTTGTGTGTATATCGTCATCGGGGTTGTTTTTTTACGACATAGTTTTTCTTGTTGTTTGTGGTGTTTGCGTCCTAAATAAAAGTCAAACAAACAATTCATTGATTATGTAATAAACATTTACTGAAAATTAAATTTATTTTTACACAAACTTTTGTTTGAAAATTTTTTGGTGATAATTTTTTCTATGAATGAAAAAATATTTTTTTAACGTATTTACATGATATAAAATTTTTTTCTAAAATAAATATAATTTAATCCAAAGATTAAATTGAAAACTAACTTAAGCCAAAATAATAAAATAACTTTGGATAAAAAGTACTTTCTTAGAATTTTCAAATTAATTTCAAACTAACTTTCGGCACTTAGCAAATAGTACTTAAAATTTTGAATATAGATAGATAAGATGCCAAAACGGATAAAAGTTGACAAACGGAAAAAAATGGCCAAAAGAGGAACAAGTCATCAATACGTAAAAAAATCACAAAAACGGAACGATGAACTCTCAAACTGAAAAAGTCAAAAGATATCTCCAAAACGGAAAAGAGTAACCAAAACAAACGAAATATTGCCAAACCGGGAAAAATATTCAAGATAGTAAAAAGTCGCAAAACGGTAAGAAAAATCGCTAAACAGAAAAAGTCGCCAAAGCGGAAAAAATCATCAAAACGATAAGAAAATGCTTTAAAATAAAAGAAATCGGCGAACCAAGAAAAACTCGTCAAAACAGAATTAACACGGTACAACACAAAAAGTGGCAAGGTTCTAATGACTGATTTTGGTACAGAGGGGGAAAAAATATGTACGTGTTTACAACTGTAAGTCATTTTAGGGGGGTTAAATTCAAATGGTAAAGCAATTTTCTGCTGTGTAGGTTGAAAATTAAATTGATGTTCCCTTATTCCTTGGAATATTGATCATGTCTAATTCTTTCTTAATATAACGAGCCTTAACCTATATAATCACTTTGGATTAGAAAGCAAATAAGTTCGAAATAATCACATTAGAAAGAAATCAAGAAGTTTTTTTTACGTAAAGCAAATATTGAAAAATTACTTTGTAAAGCCAAAACAACTTATTAAAAACAACCTGTAAATAATTTCTTTTAAAAGAACGCTTTTTACGTTTTGAAAAATGATTTTTTATAAAAAATACTTGGAAATGAATCGCTTTTAATTAGCTTTTTAATTTAATGATTTTTATGTATTCCGTTTTTTTTAATATTTTAAGTCTTATTGTTGCCGGCCTCTTTTTGTTATTATTAATAATAGGCCGCTGATAAAGTCATTCGTGCGTGAGATGTTTTCATTTACGTTGTACTTTCGAGTTTTTAAGAAAAAACTGCTGAAAATATGACATTATTCCAGGAAAAGTAAAAATAAGTTCATTTCGAAAGAATTTTAATGTAAAACGGCACAACAACGCCTACAAAATTATCCGTAGAAAAATATAATAAAATTGTTAAGTCAAAATATATTAAGCTGAGGCTTTTTTCGTTTTTGATAAATAACAGTTGCATCAAAAACCTTTCAAAATAACTGACACTACTGTAAAATTACTGCACATTAGCTTGTGTTGTGTAAAATAGCCAAAAATAGATAATCACAGAGCTAAATTTTTGATGAATTTTAGTATTTTGTCCAAAGTTATTAAATTAGTTTGGCTTAAGTTCATTTTTAATTTAATCTTTCGATCAAATTATTTTTTATTTAAGAAAGAAATTCTAAAGCATGTAAATATTGAACATTCAAAGAAAAATTTGGCTGTACGGAAGGTTGAACTGACAGCTGTTTCGTGACCACCAAGTCTACTCATCAGAGTCCTTTACCCACACTACCACTGACAGTGGCAACAACACTGTAGCGAAAATCCTACTAATATTAGTAAGCTCAATTAACACACTGTCGCCATCTTGTGGCGAGTCGCACCTTATTGAACTTTGTCTAAATGTTCGGAACTTCACTAACTGTCTTTTCTTAGCATATTCAACTATTTTAAGCTTTTTCCATTTCAGTCTTACCAGCGTGGAATATCGTCGATATTCTCAATGCTGGGATTTTATTGAATGTTTATTTTGCCCAAGTTTTTGGAACAGTACACATTCATGTTTAGCTAAGTGCCTTTAGAGTTTTAATAATTGAGTTATGAGTTTTTAGTCGAACTGTATTTTCCTGATAATTATGTTGCATATTTACAGTAGCAAATTCCAAAAACCCATACAATTTTAAATTTTGTTTAAACTTAAAATTCGGTTTATTCCATATTTTATATTTGTGTCTTACCGAGTTATTCCACTAAGCCTCTCAAATATAAAAATATATGTATCTCTATAAATAATTAAGGCTTCATTCAGCTCTTTCAATTTCATTTCAATTTAAGCTCATGTAATAAATAGCTAAGACAAAGATAAAATACTATAATAGATATCCAAACCACCAAAAGAAAAGTTGAAATTGCAAGCATGAGTTAAAGTTTGGAAAATTTCCCACACTTGCGAAAAGCTTTCAATCGCAAATTGTGTTAATGTTCGATGTTTATTTACTTGACTTCATCTCGCTGATACAACGGAAAAGTTATTGCTATCGAAAACATCATCCTTATGCATCTATAAACTTTTCTTTGTCCCCTCAACTATTACGTGAAAAAATAAATTGAACGAACTTTAACCTGTATAATTAAATATCTTTGAATTGAAACTCATAAAGTTCAACTAAAATTTATAAGTAAAATTATTAACATGTTTGTTGGTATCGCAACATCATCATGTAAGTTCAATCGTCCGTGAAGGCAAATTTTTCTTTGTCTTTTCAATTGTTACAAGTTTTAGAATTTCTTTTTAATAAAAATAATTTAATTGAAAAACTCATTAAAAACGATAAGACATTTCAGCCCACTGTATTGCTGTTTAAGGGGTGTTTTTCCCAATAATTTTTTTTTTAAAGGTACTGAAAAGACATATACAGTGAATAGTTTAGAAGGTTCAAATGTTCCACGTAGTGTTTTACATAAAATCCTGAACATACTTTTAGCTTAAATGTAAGAATTACAGGATTTCCTATGCAGATTCACTATAAAAATGTGGAAATGGGGATTGAAGCCTTTAACTCCACCGTAAGATATAGGGCAGACGTAAAATTTCAAAGTGCCGAAGCACATACATATTATTTTATTTTCATTTTTATTTTTGTTTCCTCTACACACAGAAAAAACGGAACGTAAAATCAACAGGACGCAATTGTGGTTTGAAATTATATTGAATTTACAAGAAATAATTTGTCGTTAAAGTGTTTTTTTGCTTTGTTCATTGCTACACTTCACTGTTGTGCTTTATTGTGTGACTTGTTGTTTGTTATTCTTAGATGTGTCAGCTATGTAGACGACAAAAAAGGAATTATCAGCGAAAATTTATTACCTGCTGTTTTAAAATTACCATTGTTCCATATTTATTTTAAATTAAAGTAACCTTAAATCTCTTTGATTTTAAATTTTTTACTGCAAAAAAAACTTTGTTATAAATGTTACATTTCATTTTAAATCAACATGACTTTATAATTTTAATTTCAAATAAGTTTTATGTTAAATAATCACTTAAATCATGTTGAACTAAAATGATATTCATTTTATATAGGATGGTATTTATTTAGTGTATAGCTAAAGTAAAGTTTGAAGCTGTTGTGACTGCAGTGGTCAGCAAGTGGTAGGAGTTCAAATCTTGGCTGGGGCAGCCAACTACAACACAACGTTTCCTGATGCCTATCACGTCAGTAAAATAATTAATAAAATAGGTACATTAAAGTCATGTTGTTTCTGCTTGATATAACTATAATTCAACATGATTCTTAGTGTTGTTTCAATATCAAATTCACGTTGTTTCAACCTGAAATAACTCTGATCCAACATGATTCTTAGTATTGTTTCAATATCAAATTTCTAATATTAACTCGAAATAACTGTCATTCAACATAATTCGTATTATTTCACTATCAACTTTATTTTGATTTAACTGTACTCTAATATTAAATCAACATGAAATGTAGTTAATTCAAAAAAATAAATTTTCTTTCAAGATTATTGTAAATCATGTTGAATTAACATGAAAACCTATGGAGAAAAATGTTAAATTAACCTGGTTTTCGACGATTTTACATTGCAATTTTTCTGTGTGTACTAGAGGCAGTAATTATTCCCTTGCTATTTTGATTTTTATGGGCAGTGTTATATAAAATTTAAAACAGTTTTGTGTATTATTATTTTCCAAAACCATTTTTACTTGATTCTCTTGCATTAAATGTTCTTAAAACTCAAAATGTATTCTGTTAAGTTTGATGATACTTTGCATCTTATCCATGAAGAATAGCATGACATAACATGCATTCCTGAGCTGATATTGTAAAATTTTTTAAAATAATTTTTTACCCTAAAAATAAGGAAAAAATTTTTATGTATAGTTTTCTTTTGTTTGGTCCTCTTAATACAATTAAATTTTTTATTTCATTTGCTTCCTTTGGTTTAAAATTATTCAACAGAAGTTTTAATTTAAACAATAATTTCAAATATATTTATTTTATTGTTGATTTTAATCACATATCTTTTGTTGTACGTATTTGAATACTAAATTGTTGTAATTGTCTTAATAAGGATTCACTTAAACTGTATTATGAAATGACAAGTTTAAATATTTAAAATTATTCAAAGAAATAAACCTAAAAAATGTTTATGAGCTTTTAAAGAATTATATCTTATTGAAATTATGGCCAAGGCAAAGTAGCGGCGAAAGACATGAAATACATATGAACACTGATGAGTGAGTGTTGCGGCTTCCGAAAACAACGTTGTAATTAGTAAACGTTAATTTTTTCAATGAATCTCGGAACATTTATTCATGTGCAATTCTTTCTAAAAATTTTACTAACTTTAATCTACTTAAAATCGATTTGGATAAAAACAATATCTTAAAACCTAACCAACCGATTGAGTCTCAAGTATTCCATATTTCATGCTGAAACCAACCATATGTGCTAATGTATTAGTAGCAACTTTAAACACCTACAGCTCCAAATATACTGAGCCGATTTTAACAAAATATAGATTGTGCATATTTGTCAATAAATACTTTTAAAATGGTAAAAGTGTTGTCCAAATCGGTTGCATAATACAAACCATAAGGTGCAGCACAAAAAAATGGTATAGCCTATTAATTATATAGATAATTAAAAATTAGCTTAGCGGAGGCATGGCACTTTTTTCATCATCATGCTTTTTTTTCCCAGGGGCTTAATGTGCTCCAAAAGTTTCACAATAATCGATAGGGTTGGAATAGATGAACAAGCATATTTATTTTGTATGGACTCGGCACAATGAGTTTGACAAAAATATATGTGTACATGTACATAATAGTTTTAAATTTGTTTAAGATCATCGTTTCATTATAAAGGGTTTAATAAAAGTATTTGAAACTTAATATTAGCTCTGTGTGGGCGTAGCTCTGCCCACTTATGATAGACAATGTGTGTGTCAAAGTTGTATAAGAATGCTTTAAAAAAGAAAAAGCTTTCTTTTCTGCTTTGTTAAAGAATAGTAAAAATGTCTTTGAAAAAACTGTATAGAATGAAAAGAGTTTTGTCATAAAAAGTATAAAAAGCTACATCAAAAGCTTTACAAAAAGCTTCTTATTTTTTAAGTTATTGAAAATTTCAATATTTTTAAAGCTAAGAGAAATCTTCTGCTCAGTCAAGCTAGATCAGATTGTGGACAGCCAAAATCGATATATATATCTTCTAAAATATTACTTCAAAGTTAGGATCATATATAGACTAAATTTGTATTGAAAATTTCTCCTTGTCTAAAATTACATCGACTTTGTAGTTATTTTATTAAAGAAAACAAATTTCAAATTAAACATATTTAGTCCAAGTGGAAAATATTTAACATAAAGTGTAATACGGCTATGGCTGAATGGTAGATACGTCAGACTATCAGTCAGGAGGTCACCGTTCAAACCTGCACGCAGCCACTCGCTTTGTTTTAGTAAAAACATTTTGTTCAAAAATAATGCGTGTCTAATTTTAGGTCCATAATAATCGGTAAAGTGTTGCCGACTATTATTGACCTAATTTTCAACAAAAGTGTTTTAGAGTGTATGTAGCTTATTAGTAGCGATGCTAGCCTGGCAGCCCTGAGGTCATCGATTCCCGCCATAGGCTCTGGGTGTTTCCCGCAGACAAGCTAAATCGCTTCGGGGGCTGTGTTTGTTGTTTTTGTGTGTTAAAAAATATATCCTTTTTTATGTGGTCACATGTAATACTTTTTAATGACACTGCACCTAGCACTATAATATTTTTTTTTTGCCGTCATCGAATGCGAATGGTGAGTACAAATATTACATGCAGAAATATAAGGGGAAATCACCCTTCGTAGGAAACTGCTATTGCAGACCTTGTAGGTCATGCAAGTCTAGGATATATGCTACAATATGCAACACAACAAGAACAAAATATAAGAAACTAACATTTCCTACACAGTAGCAGATATGCAATACTAAAAACTGTAGGAAACTTGTCTAGCATATATGCAATTAGCAAAATTACTCAGAGAGACTCTCTGAGAGTATATAAAACATAAACATGAAAATTAAATACAACCTTCAACAAGAAAAGTAAACAAAGTTGGTTTGTGTGTGTACGTTTATTTTATTTGTTCATTTATTTAATATATTTAAATATCAAATGTATGCATCTTAAATAAATGTTCATTCAGAATTAATCTACAAATAATAAATTACGAAAAAATTAAAAGTAGTTTTTTATGGTACTTTTGAAAAATTACAAATGTATTTAGTTATACATAATATATGTATGTATTTCCTATATGTTTGAAGAAGACACTCATTTTTTGTAGCAGAAAATGATCGTTTATATCCTAGAGGTGCAAATATGCCACCAAGAGTGATTTCCGCTATAGTGTATACAAAATAGAGTACAAAAAGTATAAAAAAAACTGTTTGTATATAAATCTGCCCAAGTGGATAGAGGAAAGGTTTTCTTTCATCTTTTTTAAAAATTATACAATACCATAAATAAAAAACATTTTTATTACTAAGAGTGAACATAATAATAAAACCTTGTTTTATTATCTTACTCTTCTTTATGGGTCTGGATAGTTTTTCTTCCCACTCTAAATGTATCTGTAAGAGTGAACACAAAAACATTTTTCTGCACGTTTATATTTTATGGCAGCCAACATGAAATTTACTATTATACCTATTTTATTATTAGATTTAAAGGAATTTGTGAAATTTTAATTTAATATTGAATAAGCCTTTTGTCTTTTTTAAAGAAAAATATTTGTCCTTGATCGCAATAAATATTTTTATTAATAAGTTTTTTTTAATATTTCACCTTTTTTACGTTATTTGTTGAAACTCAAAGAGTTTCTTTAAATTTCTATTAATATTATTATGAGAATATTATTAAAGGAATAGTTTACGTTCATTCTTTGTTGGCCACAAATGCGGTTTGATGTCAGAATCAGGTCATATACAAACATATATTTTTGCAAACCACAAAAGCATTTTATTAAATAATTAACTAATTAATTAATTAACAAGTGCATACATACAAGATGTGATTAGACATTAGGGTATTCAATTAATCGGATTCCTGCTTTAATCGGTTAATCACTCGGTTAGTTTATTAAGGTTTTAATTTAATCGGCTAATAATCGTTTAATTTTGAATTAATCGATTAATAGTCGATTAATTTTGAATTAATCGGCTAACCGATTAATAAATATTTCTCATAAAAATACATTTTATTAGTAAAATAAAACAATAATATAACAAACAATACAATTATTGGACTAAAGAACACAGAAGAAAAATTCATAAAGATGTATTAGTTCGATAGTTGAAGGATATCTTCTAAAATAATCTTTAAGAAATATTTTATCTAAATATTTGGAATTTAAGTGATTATATTTTTTTAGTTTTAATAATGCCTGACTTAGAAAAAAATCCAATCACTTATCGCAGATATTGGAAAAATCTAAAGTATTACATAACAGATAATATCGAATTTCTTACACCTAACTTCGTTTAGTTCTCTTAGAAGACTGTTTGCACTAGTGTCGATTGTTTCTTCTATTGTCACGCCATCATCAGACTTATCTTGGCAAATTTCAGCACTGAATATACCACAAAAAAGTTTATTTCCAAATTCTTTAGTCTGCTTTTCTACTGTATTTTACAAACTGATACTATTTAGAAGGAAATATTCATGAGTTGAGGAATAAAATAAGCCACCAAAAATTTTTGTAAGCGGTAGTACTTTATTAATGGGTTACAAAGTAATGAGCGCTACTTATTTATCTTATTACCATGATTTAAATTAGAACTACTACTTAGTTGTTAATAAAACTAATACGTATTTTTCACATTATCTGGAAGTAGTTGCAATTTGTTGATACGTGTTATAAAATAAGTAGACAGCCTCTTTTTAAGTCAACATGTGTTTGTATATGAAAACAAATTTGAGCTTTAACCCCCATATTCATAGAATTTAAAATGAGTTTGAAATGCATTTTATGTCAAATTCTTCATACAAAATTTTCTTCAAATAGATTTCAAACACATATTATTTATTTATGAAAATTTCATGATATTGTTGGCTTGCCTGTAACTAGTCTTGAACTCAAGACCTCTGGATTTGTAGTCAACGCGCTAACCATCTCAGACAACAGTACCCTCAAACTACATTCATTATTCGCTGGTATATTGCCAACAAATTGTAATATAAAACTCTTTTCTTTCTGCGAAGACTTTTCAAAAAATTCCAAAAACCTTAAAGGCCAGCTAATGGCTGTTTGAAATCATGTTGTTATCCTGACCTGACTGCAAACGTTATTGGTAAAATTTCAAATATTAATAAATATTTTTAGCATAATCAACGTCATCATTATTCGTCATTATAATGATACTCATGATTAAGTATAATCTAACCAATTTACTTGAGTTTTATACTTGTTGCACGATGGTGTGGCAAAATGTGTACATGGGTTTAATATATGTACAGATTGTCAAGTAAATGTTGGCACAAAAAATATGAGATACAGTTAGCCTTGCAAGCTATCCTTTTACACAAAAAAAATGTTCAAACCAGCTTAATTGTTTGATTTAAAAAAAAATCATTATTAGGTCTTATTTCGATGGAGAAGTTTTCTGAATTTATAGATTTTTTTGGTGATTATGAAAAAAAAAATTTTAGAAAATTATTTTATCTGATTCAGTAAATTATTTTGTTTGAATTTGGTTTTTTCATAATTGTATGCAGCAACAAATTTTTTAAGATTTTTCTCAATAAAAAAATTTTAAGTTTCTGCAAATGTTTTGTCTGAATTTACAAATACTTTTATTGGAAATAATTCATAATTCAAATTTGGACAAATGTTTTGTCTGAATTTACAAATCGTTTAATAGCTACAAATTTATCATAATGTAGACTAATTTTTTCTATATCGAATTTACCGCTAGATACAAGCTCAAAGCGCTGGAAAATCCATAGATTTTTGGACTATAGTTAAAAAAAAGTTCCTACTTGTATTTAATTACACAGCGGAACAGTAGTTTTGTTGTTCAAATAAAAATAGCTGGTCCTTATGTATTTTCATCTGCTGATTACGATGGCTAGCAGCTCTAGCTTTAAAGATATAGTGATATTTAGCATTTTCATAATTTAAACCACTTTTTAATTTATTCGCTTAATATTTCACGAATGGTCTCCCAAACTTTAAAATATTTTCTGGATTATTAATCTACACAAAAGGGTTTTTCATTTGGGTAGACCCACATTGATGAGTATATCAAGACATCTTTCTGTTATTGCAAGGATGTTAAAAATCTTGTGTTTTTCGTTTAGTCCCTAATAATTTTTTTTTATTTTAATTTTTGAAATTAAAATAACTGATACTTATGTAAATAAAAAAATACAAAGATTCTGTTACTTTTCTATAGCATGTAGGTAAAAATTTTCCCAACAAGACAAACAATATTTCATTAAAATCGATCCACAAGTTATGATTTTATTCACAATTATGTCAGGGAAATAGAAAAGTTAAACACCCAACATTAAACTAGTTTTTTTCGGTTGAAAGATTTTAACAACTACTCAATATAGCTCGAAAAATGTAATTAATACTGCTGTAAGATCCATTTTATTTTCTATGGACTACTGAAATAACCAGCCATGCTATATAGAACACCTTTCTTATCGAAAGTGCTTTTAATTCCATAAAATTTTTCTTCAGAAAATGAAAACTTTCTTTGGAATTAAATCAATTTTAATTTTCAAATTGAAATCGACAAGCCTTTTCCACTAGCTGATATTTGCATATCTGCATGTTAGTAAAAATCTCAATGTAAACTTTGTGTTTAAAAAAAGTTTAAAGTGGCGGCCGGCCCATAAATTAACATTTTAGCGCTGTAAAATCGAAATACAAAAAAATCAGTAAAGTGTCATATGGCTCGCACACGAAGGGCTCCGTACGAATACACATACATTTATCTCTTTTTGTTGTTGCCCTTTTTTCATTTTGGCAATTCTTTCGTTTTATTTTTCGTTTAATTTTTTTTTTTTTTTGATTAGGCATTTTTTTGTTTGGAGATTTTTTTCATTTTGGTGATTTTTTTTTTCCTTTTTTTGGGTTTTTTTTTGCATTTTTTTCTTTGTTTTTTGTCGATATTTCTAGTTTTGGGGCTTTGGCGTTTTTTTCGTTTAAACGTTTTTCCGCGTTTTGGCGATATTTTTAATTTTAGCGATTTATTTTAGTTTTGGAGCTTAATTCAGTTTTGGCGCTTTTTTCGGTTTTAGGGATTTTTTTTTGCTTCGACACTTTTTTTCGTTTTGTCGATTTTTTCGGTTTTCGGCAATTTTTTTTAGTTTTGACTTTTTAAAATTGTTTTCTGTTAATTTTTGGCTATTTTTTTTTAATTTTTTGACGTTATTTTTAGTTTTATTTTGAGTTTTGACGTCTTTTTTCGGTTTTCGGCGTTTTTTTTAGTTTTTTTGGCACCTTTTCAGTTTTGTGATTTTTTGCGTTATTTTGATTTTTTAATTTTAGTGCTTTTTTCCTTTAAGCGCTTTTTTCGTTTTGGCGATTTTCGTTTTGACATATTTTTAATTTTGGAATTTTTTAGTTTTAGCGTTTTTTTAAATATCAAAAGTTTGCCTCTTACGGTTTCCAAGATACAGCAAATTGTCTAAATTGCATAGTTAAAATTACATTAACTGATAGAACACCCTTTAATTTGTATTATTTTAAATATCAGTGTTTATTGACTACACCAATTAACACTAACTTTGAACATTTAAAGTGTCTATATATAAGTGTCTATGTATGATATTAGTATTTCAAAATGTTTCGTTGCTCGCTTTGGAACATCCTTTAACTTTAACTGTCATATATTTGTTGTTGTAGCGGCCAAAGTTTTACATATTCTGTAAAAACCTCAGGTCCGTAGCTCCTACTCGGGTTCCCAAGAAAACAACCTGTGACAGACAGAAGACGGACAGACAGACGGACGGCGGAGCGCAAAAATGAACGAAATCTGAATGTAGGGAACTAAAAACAGTCTGATCGGAATGTATGAGATGGCTGAATGTAATATTTTATGATTAGAGAAAATTACAATGTTGGATCCTAAAAAGTTTTGCACCTTTAAAAAACGAATAAGTATGTTCCGCATTATATTATTAAAGTCAAATTTTCATTTAAAAAAAACGTTGTTCTTGTAATTCTTAATCGTACTAAAACAATCCATATACTTTTCGTGGTGCAAATATTAACTTGGCAAACTGTACGATTGTATGTGAACAACACTATGGGATATTGCAGAGAACACAGAGCACCACAATACTGAATTGTTAACAAGTTCATAAATAACTTTTATTTTGTGTACAAACTTCAGTTTGTCTTTTTTTCTTATTTTGGATTTCGCAGGCATTTTTATTGTGGTTCAGAGATGCATACAAGCTTAAAGACTGAGGGACAGCCGCACTCAAGTAGTTATTTTGTAGATTTTATTAATAGATTTGAGCAAAAAATTCAAATTATGCAAATATGTGAATTCACTTGTAAAATCTTTAATACACACACATATACACACTTGTTCCAACTCTGCATAATTTAAGGATACTCGTTTGAGGTTCGGAAATTCTTTTTAAACATCAACACCAACAATAAACCGAAAAAAACGCATACACCAGCGTTTTTAATTTATCTGTACGTGTGAGGTAAACTACACCAAGTCACGTTTTTCTCAAAATACGTTTTTCTTTTCGAATCAAAATTTTGTCCCCTATCGATAGGTGAAGTCCAGTAAGTCCTATGCTTCAAGGTACCGTAGTAAATGCTCAAAGCTACCTGCGAGGTAAAGAAGACCAAGTCCGTTTTAATAAGTAAGGTCATTATTATATGACATTTATTAAGAATATGTAAGCTATAAAAAAATAGTATTGGAGTCACATAAAATATTTGGGGTAAATCAAACTGTTAATTACTTGCGATTTTACACATGTTTTCGCGGGGTCCTGTAAAATTTTCAAAATGTGACTTGTTGTAGTTTACCTCCCACCTACAGATATAGACATTGATTTTGGGGTACTACATGGAATACATTCACATAAACTCTCTTATATATTTCATTTTTAACATTATTTGAATTTTTATTAAGGAAATTTTTGGTATCATGGTTGTTTGTCAATAGCAAATGTACAATACCCCGTAGGCCAAGTAATCGAGACATCATCGATGCATGTGTAAAACAAATATATATCATCGACGATGAACTGATGATACTCCAAGACATTTTCGAACAAAGCGCACAAAATTCCTTGATGACAACATTGGTAACATTGTACTAAAGTTGTCGTCAATGAATAATAATAAAATTTAAAAATGTAATAATCGAATCCAACCCAGAGCCTCCGAAGTACTTAAAAGACTTTATACAAAAAAACGTTTTGTGGGCAACTTAAACTCTGTAATGTACATAAATGGAAATATGACAACTTCAATGCAGTTGTTACTCATGTTGTCGTCAATAAAACTATACACACGACAAATTTGATGCAGTTCTTACTCTCGTTGTCGTCAAAACGACAATTTCGATGCAGTTGTTACTCTTTTTGTTGTGTATAAGGCTTTGTAAATTCTTTATACATGACAACGTATACCACCTTGTCGCCAAACCTATTTCTAAATGTGTTTTATTAGCAACAAATTGTTGATTATCTTGCAGACAACATCGTTGCCAATGTCGTCGATAACAAATGGGACTATAGGGCATTTTAGAGTTGATGGTGTAGGCGTTTATTTATTACTTGATTTTTGAATATTACATTATTTATAATTTTACAGCACTGATTGATATCAGATTCCGGTCTAGATTTATTTTTAGTCTCATGGCAGGAAAATCAATAACATCAAGAACTCTTGCAAAAGTTTAAAATCTCAATACTCAATTTTGTTTAATACGAAATTAAATTGTTTAATGGACTCTACAGAGTCATCTAGAAGATTTATTGGAAATATAATTTTATTGGGAAATAAGAAAACAGGAAATGAGAAAATGAGAAAATACAAATTAAACCTTTACGAACAAAAGTGCTAAGAATGATAATTTTTGAAGGGACAATTTTAACAAGCGTTACACTATAACTACACAGGGCAACAATGAATTTGTTGCACTACTTTTATTAGTACAATTCTGATACATGAATTAAATTATTCGACTAAAAATTACACTGTACAGTAAAACCAAAACTTTCTTTTATATGGTGACTCATAGTGAAGTTTTAGGTAAGACATATTTTTAATACAAACTAGTCTTATAAAATTCGGTTTTGTAAAATATTTTAGCACTAATTAAGCGATGCGCCAGATAATTAAAATGTTCCCCATAATTAGTCCGAAAAGTAATTTATTTTTATAATTTTGTTTAAGTTTTTAACTGCGCATTAAACCGTTGTAACCAAATATATTTTGAATACTAATATTTATAACGTAACGTTACAAAAACTGACACTGCCACCCCAATATATGAAGGATACCATTTTGTATACATCAACAAGTAACAATTCTCAGTCAGTTAATGTAAAAATTAGAATAAGTAGATGATATTTGACGACAATTGGGGATAAAGAATTCACGTTACCTTCGAGCAGCGAGGCCAAAATTCTTTCTCCAGCTGTTGTGGTCATTTATTTACACCAATTTAATATACCAAAAGAGCAGACCTTAGGAGAACGTGGACAGGCTGAGCCATACCTCAGCTGGGATAATAAAGTGTGTTACAAATTTAAGGGCCGAAATACGACAATAAAATATTTTCGTTATTGTAATTTGAAGAAATCTTATTTTTTATGAATGATTCTCATTCTAAACGTACATTTCGAGATTTTTTTCCCAACGTAACTAATACGTAGATATATGAGACGGAAGAATTCCTATTATAGTTTTCGCCTCATTCAATGGATCCTGAAATAAAATTATATACTTTTATTTTTTTAACATGTTTGTGTATTGAACGTTACATTAGCTTTCGCGGTTGTTAAAGGAGTGATTTGTGCGATATTATACACAACAAAAAATGGGTACAGTGTTTGAAAGTACTACGCATGCATGTACTCTCTAAAAACAAAAAAATATAATATCGCAGGACGAAATTAAAAGTTATGACAAGTTTTTCAATTTTGACCTGGGTTCACATGGAAAAATAAAAAATGTGTATCTTTTAAAATAATTCCTTACAAATATTTGCACATGAGCGAAAAGTAGTTTAACTCTTCTTTCAAATAAGACTTATTTTAATAAAATCAATTAACAATGTTAAAAGTTATGTCAACTTCAAATATTATTCGAAAATATAAAATCCCACAGTTTTTTAAAGAAAACCAGATAATGTTCTTTATATCATTTCTATCCTTTAGCAGCTGTTAAATTTCTTTAAAGTCCAAAAATTTATAGATAAATAAATTTGGCTTCGGCTACGACATTTTTGTAATAGATTAAAGAAATATGTATCGTATTTCTTTAGTCTCTTACAAAAATGTCGTAGTTGAAGACGAAAATTGCCAAGCACGATAAGGGGGAATATTTAAAAAAAAAACTTTACGTAACGCTCAATACATATTTATACGAATTGAATATTTTTTTCAGAACACTCACTATATTTTGGATTTAAAACAATTAAAACAATGTATTTTAACATAAATTCCTTAGTTATTCACTAAAAATTAATTTAAAAAAAGATGGATAACACTCAATACATTTTATTTCTTTTTTGATACAAACGATGATTGATTGATGAAACGTTTTGCCATATAATACTATGTAACAAAGCTCACAAAACTTTTAAATATTTAGAAGTACAAACGTACGCTGTTATTTTAGTTTATGTTGTTAATGCAATTTCAATAATTAAACTGAGTAAGAAAGCGTAACGCTCAATACACAAGACTGCGGACAACAAGCTACAATTTCTAATGTTTTTCAAAAGTTTGATGAGTGAAATAAAAGATCCAAATGCAAATATGTATTCTAAAACCGTTATAAATTTTATCCCGTTTTTGAAAAAATTCCTAGTTTCTTAATGTAGAAAATCAACAGCATGCATTACGAACACGCCATTTTGTATGAAGAGAGTATAAACAGTATTTTCGTTGAGTGTTGTGTTTTTCTTCCGGCGGGGCTTTTTTGTTCTTCGTTTTTAACACATAATGGACAGTCTTACGCAAAAAAATTTATGAACATATATTTACAACTTATTAAATCATGCTAAAGCAGTTTTCATTTTAAAATTTATGCTTTTATTTTATGAAATATTTTACTATACTTTCAATGGATACGAAAAAAGCATTTGAAATGAGAAACACCCATATAAAAAACAAAAACTTAAAATTCTCTACAAAATTGCAAATACTCGTGTAAGTTGTTGCAAATTTTCTGTGGTTATGGCATCATGACAAACTACAAAAAAAAACCTAAACTAAAACCAAAATAAAGATAAATAAAAGTAGGATCAAACAAAAAAAAAAAACTAAATCCAAGCTTCAAATATATTCAAAAGAGCGGAAAGGGAAATAAAACAAAAAGTACAATTGTATGCGTAAACGAAAAACTTGTATTCGTATAAGATAAGAGTAAGTCAGAAAAAGAAAAAACTTAAAAACGACCATTAAAACCGCACGAATCTTATAACAACAAAAGAAAAACATAAGAAACCACTCATTATTATGCAAACTTTCGTATTGCGGTTTTGTTTTTGCAGTTTAGGAAACGAAGAAAAAACATTTTGCAACCTAAAGTTATGCTACAAGAAATAGAAATACCAAATGTATGCAATAGATATTTTTGCATAAGTAAATAATCTTGTTAAAATAATTGACATTTGCAATTTCTATTATAATTTTATTTGATATGTGTTCAAGTTCATTTTACAAATATTTTCATTTCTACTTTCAATTATTCTGAAACTTAATACAGCATAAAATGTCACAGGCAATCTTAAAGCCACAGTATTATATGAATAGATATAATAACATAAAAGTACCAGAGAAAGCATACGATAGTAAATATATAGACTCTTTGGAGGGAAGTTATCGTATATGCCAAGGAAGTTAACCACATAATCATACTGTCAAATAATTATTTTAGTCAGTAAAATCATTTGCTCAATTAATTTATCAATCAAACAATTAATCAATCAATAAGTCAGTGAACTAGTAAATCAATCAACTATTTTGTTATTAATCAAAAAACATCGTAATGTGAAGGAAAGTTAGCCAAATAGTATATTAAATTAATATGATTATTTCGAACGTATTTGCTTGTGAATCCAAACTGATTATTAGGCTAAGGTTCGTAACGTTATATTCAGAAAGAATTGGGCATAATTAATATTTCAAGGAACAAGGGAAAAATTAACATCAACTTAATTTTCCAACGTACACAGCATAACAGAGTAGCGTCACTTTCGGAAGCCGCTATACTTCCATCGTCAGTGCTCACGTGTATTTGCTTATCACCACTTGTCATCTGGCCCTGTTGAATGTGATTTTAATTCTTATATATACAACTTTTTCGTGAAAATTGAATACGAGAATTAAATCACTCTCAAGCTGATATTAGCTGCACTTTCCCAGCGTTGCCATCGGTTTATTTTTCTTCATTCCCATTTTTCTGATTTTGAAATGAAAAGTGGCGCTACTCTGTTCTGCTGTGTACGTTGAAAAATTAAGTCGATGTTAATTTTCCCTTGTTCCTTGGAATATTAATCATGCCCAATTCTTTCTGAATATAACGTTACGAACATTAGCCTAATAATCAATTTTGATTATATTAAATAATTTATCAATTTATTAATCAACAAAAAATAAGGAATTTTCTTCATCATATAACCGGCTATTCAATTAATCAATCAAATTATTGCCTAGCAAATTACATATTTAGTAATCATTCAATCTATTAATTAAATAATCAATTTCATCGCACAATTTATCAACATATCATGTAACCGAACAGCTAGCTGGCTGTCTCTTGTAGAATTTCATTGAAATGTTGTTATTAAAATGTATCGGAATTATAAATTTTTGAGGTTTTCATATTTTTTATGTAAAACACAACGAAAAACATTATTGTGGAACACTTTCATCATCTAACTCTTTGCTGTATGGGTGTTTTTGTCCTTTACTTAACAAAGGACTTAACAAAGGTGACGAAGTGAGCTGAAATGTTGTTCAAAAATATTTGTCAGAAAATTCTACAATTATTGAAACCAAAAACTCTAAACTTAACCTTAACGCTAGAAATGTAATCATAGTTCTCATGCGTCTACGATTTTAGCCTAAGAATTGGACATTCACATTTTCTTCACGTTTTTTTTTTACTATTAAAAATTCGTAAAAAAGATGTCCGTTCAATGTATCGCTAAAAGTTTTTACCATAAGAGGATTGCTATGTTTTTTAATAAAAATTAATTAAATAAAAATTAAAAAATAAAATTTTCATGCAGGTAAATAAATTGTTTCTGAAAATTTTACCATTATTGGTACATCTGCACTCCTGGCCACATTTTTGATCAATCGGGTAACAATGAAACGCCAGATTAATTATATTAAATGTATGGGTGCCCCTGTGGCTGAGTGGTAGCGGTGCTAGCTTGCCAGTCCAGAGGTCGTGGGTTCGATTCCCACCATAGACCCTTGTTGTTTCCGCAGACAAGCTAATCGCTTCACGGGTTGTGATTGTTGAAAAAAAATCTAATACAATTCGTAAAGCAATTTTAAAAACTCGATGGGCGTTTTTTAAAAGCCGTCTTTACACTGTCTGAGTTTTCGTCTGATTTCAATAGCTAACTTTAAGAAAATGACATTTAAAATTCATATTAGATGAAAATTGAATAGGTTCTATTTTTAACTGATCGCAGACGAAAAATAAAAAATTGTGTATTAGACACGGTATTGCACTTTTACATATTGAAATCAGACGAAAGCTCAGACAGTGTAATGATTTGTTTTATAGTGTTATTGAAATATAAATGTTTCGTAGAAGTGCTAATCTACCTAAAATAATAGAAAAAGTAACTATTGGAAAAAACAACATATGATTATAAAAATTATTCGATTAAAAATTATTGGAATATAAATTATTCGAATAAAAATTATTCGAATAAAAAATATTCCCATTAAATAATGCAAGCTGAAATAGCCCAAATAAAATAATTGTAAGACATTAATCGAATAGAAGTTACTGGGATAAGATTAATTACGCAAACAAAAATTATTCAAATAAAATTAATTGTTCGCTTCGAAATTGTTGGATAAATAATTTTTCATATAAAAACTATCACCGTCAGTCAAATCATGCAAAAAAAAACTAACTCATTACAAAAAAGTTTAATTACACAGGCAGAAATTGCGACTTATTGAAAAAATTTATCTACCGTCACAACACTGTAAATACAAAATTACGAGTCTTTCAAAAGTTTTGTGCTACCACAGTACTGTATACACAAAAATATGACCTTAATTTCCGCATACTGTGTTCATAGGATTAAAAATACCATGGCAACACTGCAAATTCAAAATTAAGACCTAACTACAATACAGTAAAACCAAAAATTTGAACTTTCCCACTAAACCTGAGATTCGAAATAAAAGAAGGTTCGCTAAAACGAAGAATTTTCGAAACAAATTTGTTCTATAAATGCTCGTGAATCTAAAAAAATCTAATGTTCTCAAATTCGAGCTTTTGTCGATAATGTTGCGACAATAAGCTCAATTGCCAAATTTCATAAAATGTGAATGTTCGCAGCATCGAAATATGTCTCGATAAGAAGCGCAATTGCCAAATTTCATAAAATGTGAATGAATGTTCGCAGCATTGAACTATTTTCGAATGTGTAATTTACATTCATGTGTGCAATAATTGAATAGAAAAAAATTTGCCACGATATCCTAGTGGATGTGTGCTAATCTGTTAGCCTGGCGGTACCGTGTTCGAATCTGATTGACTGCAGCCTAAGTTACAATTTTAAATAAATAAATATTCCATTTACATTAAAATAGATAAATTAAAAAAATAAAGATAACAATCTTGAAAAATTACTTTTTCCTGCATTTTTTTTGTATCGATATTTCTTCGATATTGCTTCGCTATTGATTTGTCAGCAAAACATCGAAATCGAAAGATTTGCTGCCACAAACTGAGCGACGAGTGGGCTCTATCAGCTTTTTCTCTTTCCGACTTCGATAGCCGTTCTCGAGTGTTTTGTCCGAGAAATGTGTACGCAACATTCGAATGGTTTGCTGGGTTTGAACTTTCACATGGCGCTTTTTACTCTTTTACTCTCACACGTATGTACTTACACGTATTAAATAAAATTAAATAAAATACACCAGTTTGGCATAAGCATTCAAACAAGCAGGAGTGTTGTCGCTTGTTTCTTGCTGTTGCTATTTTACATGGCTCTGTGGCTTAGTGGTAAAGGTGTTTGCTTTTGAACATGTAGTGTAAAGGTTCAAATCCGTAGTCATTCAAGTCGTACAATTATAAATAAAAGAACATTTTAAAATCATTTTAAAAAAATTCATATAAAAAATAGAAAAAAAATTTTTTAAATAAATGCTGGAAATTTGTGTTTACAACATTGTGAAAACAATATAAATTTAAGTTTACAGTGTTGTGGCAACATCTATATAATTAATAGGCAAACACGTTTTTTTAGATCCCTTTTACTCCCGTAATACTGAACCGATTTTGGAAATATTTATATGTTTTTATATAATGTTTTTTTCATAGAAGCGGACAGTCTTTTTTTTTATTTAAATCGCTTCAGTACTTTAGGAGTAATACGACCATCAAGTTCTTACTAACACCAATAAACAAATACAAATATGGTTTTTTTTAGCTACAACTAAAACACGCAAGTAAATATTCGATTGTTTTTGCACAAACAAAAAGCAAAAATAAAAAAAAATAGAATAAATTAAGTAAAGAGTTTTTTTCTCTTTAAAAGAGAATTAAAATGAAGTTCTGACGCACATGCATACCCAGCAAAAAAAGACATGCAAAAGAAATAGTTAGTGCATGGGTTCTACTGAAAATGAACTGGTTCAATTTAGGTGCAGAACGCATGATTTTTCCACAGGCGTGTCATTAGCTCACATTTAACAAAACTGCTCATCATTGAAATGAGTGCTTAGAGCCAATGCAAGTTTGATGATTCAGTTACGTTTTTGCATGGGTTCGTGAAACTCATATATAAAAAACTAAAATAAAAAATAGCATTGCCGCAGCTGGGATACGAACCATGGTCTTCTGACTGTTAAGACATGCTCTCTACCACTGAGCTATTGTCTTCTTATTTTTTGTTGGAGCTGAAACTTGTTTTATGAAAATGTGTCAATGTGATGATTTAATTCCGTTTTTACATGCCTTTTCGGTGGACATTTTATGCAATATATTACCTAGTAAAATCGCATGCGTTTTTAATGAGTTCAAAAACTATAGCTTTATTTACGATTTACGATGGTATTCAAAATGCATTCGAAGAAACAAGTGCTCAAGAAATCGTGAAACACTATTTTCTTTTGAACTAGGGATGGGCAAAAAATATCGATATATCACTATTTTCTTATAAATATATCGATATTTATTTTTTAATTTCGATACATCGTTATTTTTTCCAACTATATCGACAGTATCAAATTCGATATTTTTTTTTAGCTTTGGTTTTGTTTTTCGTGCAATTTTAAAAAACATTTCGGCACAGTCTTCCTCAAATAGAATATTACTAACAAAATCTTTTGTTTTATTTATAATATTTTGTCTATTCGAAAAATTATCATTCTTTGAGTGTAATTTTGTTAATGTATGTTCCATGAAATATTGGTGAAACATAAAGGATCTTGGAAATTAACTGTTTCCAGCATAATTATTTATAAGAAAGGTACTTTTTTTGTATTATTAAAAAAAAATTTGGGGACTACGTATGCATTATTATTGTTGAAAAATATCGATATATCGATATATCGATATTTTTTATTCAATATATATATCGATGCCGATCGATATTTAAAAATATATCGATATCGATATATATTTTTCACTTGCCAATCCCTATTTGGAATGCGTTCATTTATTTTTTGCTGGGTATATACATAAATATGAATTTTTTTTAAATATTTCTAGAATGCGGACCGTTGGCTACACTAGTTGGAAACAAAAATCAGACGACTGTAATTCGGCGTTATCATTTCAATGTTATGAGTACATTAAAATTTTGTAATCAGGATGTTGTACTGATGTTAGTTAAGCCCACAGATCATCGTACCAACGTGGTGCTGATTATCTTTTTCTTCCTCGGTACACTTAAGTCTTGCAAATATTATATTGCAAAAAATAAAAATAAAGCAATCTAAATTTCCATGAAATTTTCCAAGAAGCCTTTACCAATAAAAAATTCTCTTTAACTTTAAAGCTGTTTCAAATTTAATTATATTGAATTTCATTTCATTTATTCAAACCACTTGCGAAATATTACACACGTTTTGGAAAATTTACCCTTGGGCAAAGAAAAATAAAAAAGACGACGACACACCAATTAGAATAGAAAAAAACTTTTATTACATAATGCGCACATATGTAGCCATACGTACTCGTGTAATTATATAATAAACACGCTCATACATAAAGAAGTATGTGTAAAAGTTTTATAAAAATCTACGAATAACTGAGTGGGTAGGAAGGAATGTTGAGAAATATGAGTTGTAAGTGAATACAAATTTATGCACAAAAAGATAGCGATGATGATTATTTTGCAGGCCCTTTTGAGGGGCCTTTTGCTGCTTTCTAAAAAATCGGATATTCATTTTAGTTCATTATAGCAAGAAAACTACCGTTTGTGTATTCAAATAATTGCTTCGCTGCGTAAAAGCTTTCTTCACTGATTATGTCGAATAGTCGCTTCGCAAAGCACGGCGCAAAATGTATTATAGTAAAAGCCCACTATATGCTAATATAATGCTAAATTTCAAATTATCATCCAAAATATGAAAGTCGGATTGCTGACAATGAAAGTTTCTTCATAAGAAGATGAGGGCTTTTGTCTATAAATTGTAAGGCCTCGTAGTGTATGTTACTATTAGATTTAAGACAAATTGGGAATGTATGTGGGAGTAAGATATTCTGCCACTTGTAGTAATTTCATTTAAGATAATTTGTTTTCATACTCTTTATTAGAAAAAAGCTTCAAATATCTCCCATTAGCTCTGATAATATAAGCAATGTCCTTTTCTTATCCAAATGCTTTTTATTATATATCTTTTTTATCTTAAATCTCTATGTCTTTTAAGTTTTTTAGTTAATTAGCTTCTTGACTACTTTAGCCATCCCAAGTAATTTAATAAAGAGGAAATTTCCGCTAGACGGCTCTTTAAAATAGTGAGTTATAGTTAACGTTTGCTGCTTTGATATCTTCTAACTGACAATCTTTAAACTGTAAACCATTCAAGTTTCTTTATAAAAAATAATGCTGTGGCAAACTACTCGTACTTGGTTTATCAAATATATATTTTTTACATTACTAGTACGACTACAGTCAATAAAACTGTAGGGTTATCTTGACTGTGTATGAGTATGATTGGGAATGTGTTTGTAATTGTGTCAAATAATTCTAAGTACTTTTTCATTTTATAGATAGATATGAAACATTTTTTTTAATATAAAGCAAACATGTGCTTTGAGTACAAATGAAAAACGAAATAAAACTCTTAATAAACTAACCAGATTTATTTTACTATGCTATTTATATTCGTTAGAAATTAATGTCGCATCCTTTGATAATTTGTTATTTTATAGCCTTCAGCATATTCAGGAAGGACGTAAATATTTGTTTGTCAATATGTTTATAATTTCAATATTTATATGTGCTTCCATAAAGTATTCAATCTGTATTTTTAACCGACCTCAAAAAAGAAGGAGGTTATCAATTCGTGTAATTTTTTTTAATGTTAGCACAGGCATTACTCTGTCATTTGTCAACCGATTATCAAAATTTTTTTTTGTTTAAAAGGGTTTGCCTGTAGTTTGGTCCCATAATTTTTTTCCAAAATCGGGGGGAAATTAGCGCCCCCAATGCTAATCTCTGTCCTTTGTCAACCGATTTCCAAACTTCCTCTTTTATTTACTTCCTACGTTGGTTTCATAATTTTTTATTTTTACTTTTTTTTAAATTGGAGGGGGAAAATTGTTCCCCTGTGCATAACTCTGTCATTTGACAACCGATTTTCAAAATTCTTTCTTTTTGCTTGAAAGGGTTTGCCTGCATGTTGGTCTCATAATTTTTTTTACGATAATCGGTGGAGTAATTTTCTCCGAATATTATACTCGAATATTAGACTATTTTCCAAAAATATCTTTAAATTATTAAATTTTACGATTTAATGGGATAAATAACACAAGTATACAAGGTCTTGGACAACTAAAGCAAAGAAAAATTGTTTCTTATATTATTTGGAGCATTGAATTCGAATCTGCACTCGGTTTCTTCCAATTGATTCTAGTTTTGGAGATATAACGTCATGTTAAAAAAAGAACGATATATGTTAACATAACTGGAGAACGGTTTGTTCTATTGAATTAAATAAAAAATCCAAAATTCGATAATAATAGTATCCTCAAACCGCATTAGGATTGCTTTTTAATTCGCCCAGTTGTTTTAGAGATCTCGGGGAAAAAAGTTTTTTATAAAATTTTTGTTTTTAAAAAATTCATACAAAATAAAACTAAAATAAAAATTTCGCTATTTTTCCATAGAAACTTAGGTGAATATATAAGAAATAAAACAAGCCGTATTTCGTTGAAATCTATTGACAACTTTTAATTTTATTCACAATTAAGTAAGAAAACTCAATTGATAAAAATCACGATTTTTATACAAAACATATACACATACAATAAAATATTGCTGTTGTATGAATGGTTCACGAGCTACCGAATTATTTAAAAACAAAAAGTTGTTAAGCCATTGTGCAATATTAGAGTCGAACAGTGTATGCCAATCTCTCTGATACGGTTTCGGGAAGTTTGTTCAAATTAGTAAAAGAAACGTATTTCATGGTTAAAGGGCTACTGATGAGTTAGCATTAGCTCCAAGGAAATGAAAATTTCTCAAATAAATGTAATACATGTTTGAAAAGTAGTTCATTTAATTTATTTATGTATATATTTCGTTAAATAAAGAAATTAAAGCTAAATTGCATGCTAATTTGTCTCTTTGTAAATTTAAACTAAAAAAGAAATATATAAGCAAATATAATAAATATACTTTGAAATTAAATAAAATACAAGTTGAAAAAGATAAATAATTTTTGAAAAAAAAAACAGCAAGATACAACAGCTCTGTGTAAGCAGCTTATAATAATTTCGCCCCAAAATGTACACAAGTGATAAATTATAAATGTAAACTTTTTTATGGCTTTTTTATTGCATGCTAGGAAACAGTAGTAATGCACGCACACACTTACAGCCATTTGCAAAGAGCAGCACGATAGCGAAAGATGAGTTAAAACGGATACAGACACATGCATCCTGAATAAAACAGAAATACGTGTCACACACACACACAAACTCGCATACAAAACGCCATTAGAATCTTGAATAAGTGGCTTTCTTGTTGCTGTTGTCAGAAGCAAAACAACACATTCACATGAAAATTGTTGCAAAGGAAGTAAAAATACACCCACACACACACTAACAAACATATGAATATACAAGCACTAGATAAAGCAACAGCGAGTCAAAAACATTTACAAGAATCATCAAGAAGAAAAAGTTTAAATAAAAAAAAAAAGAACATGTAAAAATTTTTTCCTGTATTTTAGTGTGCGTGTTCATTTTAATATTGCGTAGGGGAGTACATATATTTTCTTGTAAAAGAAAAAACGAAATAAAACTTAATATAGTTTTTAGTTTAGTTTGTTTAACTTAACAAAGAGAGAGAGAGAGAGAGAGAGAGAGAGAGAAAAAAAAAACAAACTAATAAAACTTAAAGATACGAGTACTACTTGTTGATGGTAGTTGATTCTTTGTTTTGTAAATTATGACAACAATATTTTCTTCAAAATTACTTAAGGACACATTTTAATGGCCACCACATACAAATTTATGTTTTGCTTAAATAAATCAAAAGAAAAAGTTAAACTTAACAAAGAAACTTTGATTTATATTTGTTTGCCTTTTTCTAAGTTTTACTAATGAAAAGGTAGCGGGTGCTATAAAATTCTGAGGAAATTTAAGCACTTTGTAAGAAAAGGAGTTTTCCTTAGATAATTTTCTATTAAAACAAGTGTATTTTTATGGCCTTTTCTAAGGAGCAGTGTCTTGTTTAGGCTCTTTTTTAGGATTTTATACCCAACGGTTTATAAAGGGCCCTCTTGGAAAAAATAGTAATATATCTGTTTCTTTGAAACTTGCAATCCGATTACTAAACGATGTTTGTAAAAATCACAGAAAAGAACCTAAGCTTAAAACACACGGTACGCTACAGGATGTCAAAGTTGACTACCTCGGGCATAACCAACTTTGTTGGCCTCATAACTTTTACAAATATTATCCGATTTTAATGAATTTAAACGAGAACACAGTCTATTCCATTAAGATTATCTCTAATATTTTCTGCGTTGAATTTTTCTGGTTTTGAATTTTTACATTTTGTTTTTGGCCTCTATTTCGTAAATATCTCCAGTAATAGATAAAAACGCGCATCAAGTTTTTAAAATTTTGTTTAAAAATTATATTAGATATATTTAATATATAGATATTTTATTATTCAGGCTTTAGTGCTTCTGAGGAAAACTCAATATTAAAAAAAAATTTAAATTTCAAAAAAAAATTTTTTTTAAAGTAATTACTTAGTAAAAAATGTTCATGTTTTTTGAAGCACTAAATAAATAAAGCGCTTCATAATTCGCTTTAAAATATGAGCTTGTTCAGAAACTGATTTCATACTGTCACAACAATGTAAGTTTTGAAGCGAGAAAAGTATTTGCTTTTTACCTACAAAAAAGCTTCGTACGCAAGCTATACAAAAAGCTGATTTTATAGTGCTGATCCAAAGCAGGCTTATAAGCGAGAATGAAGAGTAAATTTATTTGAGTTTCTTGATGCCGTTTTGCAACCTGAAGGTTCTTAGTTCGATACTAGTTGAAACATTGAGTAAAAATATGAAATTAATAAGAATAAATAAAGAAACGAAATAAGACAAATTCAAAGTGGCGTTAACGACACCAATCCACATCGAACCATTTTTTTCATATATTTTCAGTTCTAGTGCTGAAAATGTTGATGATTTTCAGCGCTTCAAAAGCGCTTTTGTAAGCAAAAATGTAGTACTCCAATCCGGGAACTCGCTATACAAAAATCAGCAGCGATATCGGCAGGTGTGTCAGCGCTTCTTTATTGGAAGCAAGTTTTTTACTGGGTAGTTAGTTTTTTGTTTATTTCTAAAATTTTTTAACTTTTACTTTATTTATTTTTTCATAGAAACTTTTCAATTAAAGTTAATTAAATTTAGATTTATCTTAGTAGCCGCTGTGATGCTTAGTTTTCATATATAACATTAATGAAAAAATCCTTTAAATTTTTTTGTAAATCTAACACAAATTACTTTTTTGTGTTGCGTTATAGATAAAATAATTATTATAACATAATATACAAACTGGAAACATAAACGACATGTGCACGCACAGCTTAAAGTCATGCAATCGCTCAAGCATATGTTTTCCTTGCACGTTTAATTAATATATTTAAGCATTTGCTTGGTACAAATAAATTACTCCTGTACATGTTTTACGAACAACGTTTTGGATAAAGAATCGTTTAACATGTTTCCTTTCGAATATTTCTATAATAAAAATGGATATGATGAAAGGATTCTATTTTTCATTATATTATAAAAACATATTCCATCTGTGTATGAGATACATTTTCATAATAAATAATGAGTTCGATTTCATAAATAACAGAATAGATTTGATATACAAAATGAAGCTTTTATCCTTAAGTAAAATATTTTACACATGATCAAAAACATAAATATCCCATCACATTATGAAACGTTGCTAAAATAATAAATTTGTATATTAAGTCCTAATCAAACTCTTGATTTTATATATTTTCAGATTATTGTGGACGCAACAAGCCAGCATACGGGTAAGTGTGAATGAACATTCATTAAGCTTTTATATTATTTTCTATTCATTTAAAGTCCAAATTGATAACTTCATCAGAAAAACCTCAATTTATGCAATTCTCTTTTGGTTTAAATTAGAAATCGATAACGAGTCAACAATAGAATATAAATTAAAGATTTATTTCATATAACAATCGAAAATAAATTGTATTCATTATTCATGAAAAAAAAATATGTATTAGAAAATATGAGTGTTGAGGGAACGAATATGAACTAGAAATAAATGGAATACTTATTCTTTAAATACAGAGCAGTAAAAATAAATCTTGCATATAAAAATCTCCAGCAATTTTGCTGAATGATAACAATCTACTTAAAAGATTTTTTTCATTTACCATTTTTGTCAACACAAAAAGGCGCTTAGTTCAAGCGCTTAATTCAAGCCATCGACGATAAAAAGGTGGTATAAGGTGTTTCAGGAAAATAACTATAGAAGTTATATTTTCTTAATGACTGCGTAGTGGCTTAGACTTTTAATTACTTCAAGAGCTCTTTATAAACTCAAAAATTAAATTAAATAATATAAAAAATATTACAGGAAAAGCGAAAATATTAATTGATTAATAAGCAGAAGGTGAAATTTCGGCTTACAATATTAATAAAAACGAATAAGATACTCATATTCTATTTCGTCATAAAATTTGGTTAAATAGCTGATGTTTAATTAATGCTAGTATTCACGATCAAACGTTGTAAAAGTGAAGAAAGGATGCTGATGATGACAGTGTAGCGGCTGTCGTAATTACTAGTACTAATCCGTTCTGCTAGTCTGATTAGATATTCTAATATTCCATGGTGTCACAGCGGTGCCAATTAGAAAAAGAGCAATAAATCTGTATCTTTGAAATTTGTGATTACAAAACGATTACAAAACGATGTGTGTAAACTTAATAGAGGAGGACCTATGCTTTAAGAATGTTAAAATTTAGACTGTTGAAACTCATGTTAGGCAACAGGGTATCCAAGTTGACTACCTAAGTCATGGAGAACCTTGTTGGCCTCATAAATTTTACAAATATTATCTAGATTTTATGAATTTAAACTTGAGACTTTTCACTAGTATAGTTGAAGTCTACAGACGATTTGATAAGGCACCAATGAAATGCACATAGACATTAAGTCCGATTGTTTACTTTTCCAGTAAAATCCAGTAGTTAAGTAAATTCTCAGTAATTTGAGAATTTTACTCACAAGAATGGCGGCCCTTTCACAAAAAAATTTGCATGATTGTCAAAACAGCTGATCACTAAAAAGGATAGGGTTGTAAAAAAATGTTTTGTTTTGACTACCCAGTAGATACATGCGTGTTTTTGGTACTTGATACCATGCATTTTTATCTATATAATTAATAGGCAAACCGATTCCGTGTGAAGGAGTTTATGTCCACATTATACAACCGATTTTGATAAAACTCATACCATTTAAGACATAGTTATTCACAAATGTGTACAATTCATATTTTGTTACATTCGGTTCAGTATTTTGGAAGCTATGAGCATTTAAAAGTGCTACTAACACATACACACATATTAGTCGTGCATGTAAACTGAATAAAAGAAACAAAAAACAACAAAACCAAAAAAACACATGTACATATGTGTTGTTGTCCAACTGGTTTTGCAAACACAGTAAAAACAATAAAACATTTGTTTCTATGTTTTGATGTGGGAAAATTTTACGAATGAAATACGAACAAAAGGGAAGAGGGTCAATAAATTGATTAGACTTATTGGAAGGTGTTTTGTTTTTATATTTGACAGTTCTTTTTAGGGCTCCGTATACGCAAGGTAAAAAGGAAACCTATTGTTTGCGATACGCTGTCCGTCTGTTTGTCTATCACGGTCTTCTGCGTGGAGAACCGTAAAAATATAGACCTGAAATTTTCACAAAATATGTGTAATTTTGGCTGCTACAACAACAACTACTAAAAGTTCATGAAAGCTAAAAATTAAAGGGAGTTCTAAAGTGAGCAACAAAACGTGTTAAACTACTAATGACACTTGACATATTCAGAGTTAGTGCATTATTATACAGAATACACCAATAAGTACTGAAACTTAAACAATATAAAATTTAAAGGGTATTCTAACAGATAATGTAATATGGAGGATGTAATTTTGCCAAGCAGCTGTATCTTGGAAACCGTAGGAACCAAACTCTTGAAATTTTCACAGTTAGTGCAGTATTTTAAAGACAACAGTAACGAATGCTAAGCAACTAAAAATTTAAGGGTATTCGGTAAAAACGCAAAAACTAAAAAATCGCCAAAAATTAAAAATATCGCCAAAACAAAAAAGCACATAGACGAGAAAAAACACTAAAACAAAAAAAAATAGGCAACATTAAAAACTCGTCTGAATAAAAAAGGGCTAAAACAAAACAGACAACAAAATGAAAAAAAACGTTAAAACTAAAAAAATCATCAAGAGTAAAAAAATCGCCAAAACGAAATAAACTCACAAAAACGAAAAATTTGCCAAAAACTACAAAAAATCGCCAAAAATTAAAAATATTGCTAAAAGAAAAAAGCACTTAAACGAAAAAATACCAAAACTATGTAAGTAGACAACATTTAAAAATTCGCTAGAATGAAAAAAGCGCTAAAACAAAAAAAAAACACCAAAACCGCAAAAATGAAAAAAATCGCAAAAAAAATTAAAAAGATCGCCAAAGCACTTTTAAATTTCAAAGTGAAATTGAAAATCACTTTTCTACAGACTTCATTTGCAGTAAATATTAAAAAACGTGCATACTTTTAGGGGCGTCAAATAAATATTAGGTCATGAGCTTTCCATGTTAATAAAGAGCTTAATGTGAGCAAAATACTGCTTCGAGATAAGCAGGTTTGTAAAGGACAGTTTTGTTGGTGTAGCTTACAAACATGCTTACGTATTGCATGATATTTGTTCGCAATGTCCCACTTTGGAGCATTTTTTGTTAAACGCTTATTTCAGCGCATTGGGTATATAACAAAATCATATTATTGTTTTGTCGTTTTAAGATCGTAACTCATCGTCATTCTTCGTAAAATGTATATTTTCATAAACTCTGCCTTACAGTAGCGCTTCCTTGAATGCACCACTGTAAGTGAATGAGCAAAAATTTTTTTTAAGTGGACGAAAAGAAAAATATAAGAAGCTTAAGCATTTCTTGCCATACCTTATTGCTTACATTCAGGAAATACATATGTCGCTACTATAAAGTCCATTTGTATAACAGGAAAAGTTTGCACTGCTTCCAAAGTCTCGATTATTTTTGCTGGGTTGCATCTAAAAAAACTTTATCATTGTAAAAACGAAATACAATATAAACGGAATCTAAAGCACCAAAAATGTACTTTTTCGGAATGACAACTACGGAATCAAAAACCAATCCGAACGGAAAATTATACACAAACATATTTTTATCTTAAACAAAATGAATGGCTTTAAGTTTTATCATCGAATTGCACTAAATTTACTCCCGAATACTCATGATTTTTTTTAGCTGACAATTTCAAATAATTGTATTTATTCCATGCAGCACACATAATTCATAGCAGCAATTTTGAATAATTATTTTTCCGATTCAACAGTTTGTTGTGTCTGCTGGCGTTTTAAAAATGCTTCTCATTAGTGGGTGTCAGCAAATAAATAGAAGAAAATAAGAAATAAATAAATAAATAAAATAACACAATAAAAAACTTTTTTCTCTCAGCGATTTTCCTAACAACTCTAGCAGTTTTATTTCGTAATTGGGTACATTGCTTTGCTCCATTATCTTGTGTCATCTTGAGATCATATTTATAATTTGTCCCATATTTTATTTCTTTTTTTTCCTACGTTGGTATACTTAAAGTTAAATTTTTCTCATTTAGCTTTGTTGGCAATTTTTCGTTGTGAATTTAATACTGATAAATTATAGACCTTTTAATGAGGTTTTAATTAGTTAAAAGAAATTGTGAAAGAAAAAGTTAGCAAATAAATGTGGTAAAAAAAAACTTTAATGGAAAATGATAAAACCTTTTGGGGTATAGAAATTATGTACTGAAGAAAAATCGGAAAATTTGTCAAAAGAATAAAAGCTTAGAACAAAATAGCTTTTATCGCGAAAATGGCGAGTATTTTCGAAAATTTTCTTAAACTGAAAACAAACCCTAATATTGGGAGGCAAACAATTTCTGCTACAGACTGACCGCGATTGTAGCAAAAATTTTATTTTAAAAAATTTTGATATACAGGAAGTAGGAGTGACCTAGCGCCAATTTTTCTTAAGCAATTTATTCACACAGAAAAAATGCCAATGTAACATCAACATCTCGCAATGTTGATTGGAAATCATATTAAATTTCTGCAAAAGTACACACTTTATTTAGAATTACCATTTCATTACATTAAATTTCGTTGATTTAACATTTTTATAAATTAAAAAAATATTTTATTTTGCATAAAAAAATATTTTTCATGATTGCGGTCTGAATATATCCTAAATTATTGAGTTTGTAAGAAAACTAATTCAATCAGCTTAAAGTAAGTTTCGTTTCAAGTTTTTTTGTGTTTTTTTTAATAAAATTGGAAAACTCTTTTCCAAGTTTTTATAAAAATCGGTGGAGCAGAGCAGCGTCTCAAAAACTCGATTTTTTGCAAAAATCAGGTAATTTCACTTTATTGTGAATAAAATCAATATTTATCAATCGATTTTCGTGAAATAAATCTTGTTTTATTTGTGGTATATGTGCCTTTATTGCCAATAAATAAAAACGTAAACATTTTGCCATATTCGATTTTTATAAGTTAAAAAAATTTTTTTTTAATTTTGCATAAAAAAAAATATTTTTCATCATTGCGGTCTGAATATTTCCGAAACCATTGAGTACATAAAAAAATATATTAAATAGGCTTAAAGGTAATTTTATTTTAAGTTTTCTAGTGTTTCTTTTTGTAACAAAATTGGACAACCCTTTATAAGTTATGATAAAATCAGTGCAGCAGTCTCTTCAAAAATCTCAAATTTTATTTAAAAAAATTATTTTTAAAAATTTATCCCAATTTTGACTGTTTTAGTAGTTAGAAAATTATAACACATCAAAAAATATAGTGCTACTCTCTGGCATTTTTCTTGTTGCATAGTGTAATCTGTGTAACTACAGGTCTTTCTTAGATGTTTGATTTTAATGAAGGGCGTAAAAATATTTTCAATTTAACAATACATTTTGTAATACAAATCAATTGTTCGAGTATAAAAGTCAGTGTATATTTGCCATTGACACATGTCAAAGCTCACAAAGAAGCTTTTGTAAAATCAACTCTAAGAAAACTAAACAGAAAAAAACTTTAGATAACAACAAATAAATCACTTATTAAGTAAAGTATGTGCCATCCCCCCCATCTCTTTCAATTGTTTGCTTATCAACGCAACACTGTGCCTATAGTTTCCCCCAATATTTGTTTCTCTTTTGCTTAATACTTGTTGACAAAGTCATGATTAATGGCTACAAGTATAGAATCAATATTTAAGAAACAATTGTATTGTGAGTTATTTTCGCTGAAAACATACAGCTTTCGTTAGTTTTTAGCCAGATTTTATAAATTTCTAAGAATATTTCAAAATAATAAAAATCTCATAAAAGTCTCCATTGAGATTTATGTATAATGTACAAAACAACTAAAGCTTGTTGATATTAGATTTTTTATTAGGATATTTTTACTTTTTTCTATAAAATACTATTGCAGCAAATAAAACAAAAGTAGTATACATATATTTTTTAATATTGAAAATTTCTTGATAGCCAATAATTAAAGAAACACTTTTAAGGCTTTTCGTGACTAATATCAATGGCATCTAATGGCCAAAACAATTTTTGTTTTTCAATGAACATATTTTTATGGCTTTTCTAATTTAACAGATTAAAAATTTATGCGACAAGTTTGTCGTTTATTTGACTGGAATGATTTATGCTAAACGTTTTGCTAAAACAAATATAAAAGACGAAGTAAATAAAAGTTATTCTAAGTGTTCGAAGATGTTTTGGTAATAAACAGTCTGGTTGGCATAGAATTTGTTTCAAACCTTCTGTTCCTTTGTAACTTTCTAGTGTGTAAAATGGAATTAATATGTTAATTTAAAAATATAGAAACTTTTGAAAGCAAATGAAAAAGTTTTCATATAAATTATATTATTACGAATAGTGACTAGTAAAAGGTGGATAATATTGTAAATGCGTATGTATGTATTTAGTTTTTAACAGCAAAAAAGGAAAATAAAACAACGAGTTATGAAAAATGTTTCATAAAAGCAAAGATCCCACCACGTATGAGGAATATTAAATTTTTTAGGTACGCAAAATTTATAGCTCATACGTATTTAATCAAATTGTTTGCTGCAATCAAAGTAGGAAAATAATAGAGTTGGGCTTTTCAGCTCTTTTGAGTGAGCGCTCTTTTCAGCTCAGCGCACTTTACTGAACTAGGACGCTCTTTTAGTTCAGTTAGTTCAATAGTTCAGTCGCTCAGTATAAGTATGTACACTGGGCAATCATATCCACAACAGCGCAGTTGATAACTTTTTGTTTGTGATAATATCATGGTTGAATATCAAAATTTCTTTACTTGCTTTGTGCTTCTAAATTTGTGCAATGATTTTACAAAGATAAAGTACTTCTTTTTGTAGATTTCGTACTCCTTGCACTAGCGAGTTTGCTAGTATGGATGCGCCTTGATTACAAAATGTAATCTGATTGATTGCAAAAAGATATATGAGCGTAAAAGAAATGTGAACTATGGAGCTGGAAAGAGCTCAATGATATAAGCAGCTCACTTCGTTCGCTTGTGTGAGTAGTTCAGTTGAACTAGTTCGTTCATGAAATACTCAACCCTAGAAAATAAACAAAACGAAACATTTACCTTCGTTTTGTTTTGTAAATATTTTTCAATGAGTAAAACAAAACAAAAACCATGAGAAAGATTGTCCTGTTTAGTTATATATTGCTTTTGCTTGTGTGCACTAAATGTACATTAACATAAATGTGCACAGCTAGAAACGAAAAGAATGAGAGCAAAATTGAAAAGTTTTAAGAAAATAAGTTTGCAAAAGTTTTCTGATTGATTTACTCATCATAGTAGAGAATGTGTTGGTGTACTTAGACTAAATATAATGAATCTTTTAAAAAATACATTTCTGCTTTTATTTTGTTTGCAATTGTACAATTGAAACGGAATATTATAGCCTGCAAATGAGTAAAAAGCCAATTGTTTTGTTTGCAATCTTTGTCATTGCAAAAGTATATACATATTTGTTTTGTTTATGCTCATGTACAAAAGGATTAAAAATATTTAAAAATATTGTTTCTTCGCATGAAACTTTTGCGAAAAGTTTTGTTTGTTTTCACACTCATAAAAATTGTATAAGTCTGTACATCGGAGCTTGGCGAAGAGAAAGCTTAATAAATAAGAAAAATTAGCTTTTTAAGCGAGCTTGTGTTTGTTTGCTTTGTTGACAGGTACAACGAACGCACTGTTGTAATTTTGTTGTTGATTATTTTGATTTTTTGTTTTGTGTTAATGTAAATAGCCTACAAATAGCCGACAAACGTGGCACAGTGGACCAAATCTGAAAAAAGGAATATACGATTTTAGAAGGAAATGTTGATTTTTTGGGTTTTTTACTATGGAACGAAAACTAAGTTGCTCTGGTGCTCCAATTACACACCCCTGAGCTAGTGTTCTCGTTTAAAAAGTTGTATTCTATGACTGCTTAGCTATCATACAGTGAAAAAATCGCACCGATGTAGATACACGTTTGCCTGTTATGACAGGTTAAAGGTAGGTACATACTTTTTTTAACTCCACCTGGCGTTAGCCTGCCGGTCCCAAGCCTGGATAAAGGAGGAGTGTTTCAGGTAACGGCAAAACCCTACCCTAAGTAATATAAATGCGTTCCTCCAACCGGAGGTTGCTTGCAGGCCTGATAAGTCGAAGCATAAAAACAACATTATCAACGAAACGATACAATTAATAAAAAATGGATTGCATAACACGGCACAACATTTTGGCTATCGAACAAGGACAAGATTTGGAATATCGCTAGAGGCTCCTTCTCTGGAGTAGCACTCCAACTGTCCAACTAAATTAAAAAAAAACATACTTATCTTAGCAATTTTAGCTGACACCTCCTTGGAATCACAGCTGTGTATGCTTTTTAGTTGATTATTTATTAATCATACGACCCATTACCAATCAAAATAAACAACAATATGTACTTGAAAATATGCAAAAAAAAGTGCCGACATTCAAGCTAACATAAAATCTATTTTATGCCCATGGTTTGTTTCTAGGACAAACAAACCCCCTACGATTTTTGTCAAAAACAAAAATCAATTAACCCTAATGTACATACATATAGCAATGTCACAGAATACCATCCCCATCAAAAGTGGTTCAATTCCGTAAGTGGATTGTTCAGAAAACGAAAATTTTCTTCGTAATCAAAGCACATTTAAATGGAATTAAGACTTTATAACAGTTTCATTTGCAGTAAACACAAAAAAACGTGCATACTTTTAGGAGCGTCAAACAGATAAAAACTTTTTTTTGTAAAATCGAAATACAAAATAAACGGAATCTGCAAACAGCAGAACAAAAACAATCGGAATCCAAGTACGGAAATCAAAACATTCCTACCGGAATGTGTGATATGCCCGATAAATATTTTTTATGAATTTCGTGATTATATTCATATATTGCGATTTCTCGAAACGTGTGGTGATTTTTCAACTTATTTGGCGTTAGAATTTTTGATTTGGCAATTTTTCTGGCGAAAAATAATTTCCAACAAAATTGAACTTGAAAATTTTTATAATTCAGGAAAACTACTTTGTTGAAGGAGTATTTTCGAAAATAACTCCCACCAAAACTTGTCTGGATGAAACTAAAACAAAGTGATTTCGATGCTTTTTCTTATAGTAATTACAGTGATTAATCGATTTTAAATTTTGATGAAAAAAATTAACAGCAAATAGTTTTTGCGATTTTATTTCTACTTTTGGCCATTTTCTGTGAAATTTGTATGCGATTATTTTATAAAAAATTAAATTAAAAAACTGTTATATAAAAACAAATGTACTAAAAAATATGTATACGAGTATATATATTACGAAAAATGACTTTGAAGATTTTTAAAATCAATTTGGCGAATTATGTCAGAAAATATCTGACAACCCTGATTATTGTTACGAAGAATTTGCCTTAATACGTATGAGTAATACATTTTTACGTACCCAAAAAATTAGTATTTATCATACGTGGAGGATCTGTGCTTTTAACAAACTTTTTATATGTAACTAGTTTTTAGGGTTCCGTAAAAAAAGTGTAAAGAAACCCTATTGCTTTCGCTACGATGTCCGCCCGTCGGTCTGTCTGTCTGTCTCTCTGCCTGTCTGCCTGTCTGTCTGTCACAGGCTGTTTTATCGAGAACCGTAGGAACTATGGACCTGATTATTTCACAGAATATGTAAAACTTTGACCGCTACAACAACAAATATATGATAGTCAAAAATTAAAGGGTGTTCTAAAGCGAACAACGAAACATGTTGAAATACTAATGTAATACACAGACACCACTTTAAATTTTCGAAGTTACTGTTAATTGGTGTAGTCTGTATAATAGACTACAGCAATTAACAGAGATATTTAAAACCATAAAAATAAAGAGTGTTCCATCAGTTAATATTATTTAGACTATATAATTTAGACAATTTGCTATATCTTGGAAACAGTAAGAGGCTAATTCTTGAAATTTAAAAAAAAGTTAAAAATAAAAATTCCAATATTAAGAAAATGTCAAAATGAAAAATCGTAAAAATGAAAAATCACCAAAATGAAAAAGTGCTTAAAGGAAAAAAGCACAAAAAGTAAAAAAGTCGCAAAAAAGCTAAAAAAATCACCAAAAATAAACCCAAAAAAACTGAAGAAAGTCGTCAAAACAAAAAACACTAAAACTTAAAAAAATCGCTAAACCTAAAAATATCGCTAAAGCTAAAACGAAAAAAAATCGCCAAAACAAAAAAAAAACGCCGAAACTAAAAAAAGTTGCCAAAAACTGAAAAAATCACCAAAACGAAAAAGTGACAAAACCGAAAAAATTGCCAAAAACTGAAAAATCACCAAAACGAAAAAGTGACAAAACCGAAAAAATTGCCAAAACTAAAAAAAAAATACCAAAAACCCCAAAAAAGCTCCAAAACGAAAAAAGCGCCAACACCGAAACAAGCGACAAAACTAATATAGATCGCTAATGCTAAAATATCGTCAAAAATCGAAGAAAAAAACGTCAAAACAAAAAAAAACGCTAAAAACAAAAAACCGCATAAACTAAAAAAATCGGCAAAAAAACAAAAAAAAAATCGCCGAAAAACAAAAAAAAACGCCAATTAAAAAAAACAGTCAAAACAACGAATAAAAACCTTAAAAATAAGAACAATAATATTAAATGAAAAAAGATATACATATGTGCGAGCCAAAGGAGCACTTAACTGAATTTTTTTTCCTTTTTTGCTGTTTAGAAGTAAATGCATATTTAAACTATTATCCACCTTTTATTAGACATTATGAACAAACTTAGATGTGACACAATTGAACAAAATTAAAATTTAAAGGGAGCAAACCTTTTTTTTATTTGGAACGATTTTCCGTCATCCCACGTCAAATTTGGTTTTTATGTTTACAAACCAAATTTGATGTGGGAATACGGAAAATCGTTCCAAATTCAAAAAAACCCCGTCGGAAGAAAAACACAACACCCAGAGCAAAGCTTGTTTCGCGGCGAGACCAACAGTCTTAACTATTTTATTTCGCTTTATACAACAGAGAGTGATCCTAATGTTTTATATATGCATATATCTGTGTATGTATGTACATTAGAGTGGGCCAACAAAATTGACTTTTTTATTTGGGATGACAAAAAAGAATTATTGTCAAAATTTGAGCGCTTTATATTAATATTAAGAGGTCTATCATCGCAATTCTAGATTTTTTTTGTCTATGCAAGTTTTTTACTTTTGACTCCCAAACCATCAACCCAAACAAGATTGACCTGAACATATATTGAAGGAAATTAAATGCTCTATGAAAAAGGTCCTAGTGAAATTTTTGGTCAGATGAACCGTTTTCTTATAACCATGCCTCCAACCTTTACAATTTGATTTTTAAACTTTCGAATTTTGTAATTAATGTAAAAATTAATTTCTGAAATAAGCCAATAACTATTCTTAAAGGAAATTAAATTCTCTACAAAAAAGTTTAGTAACATTTTTAGCTAAATTCACTCGTTCAAATTTTGACAATAATTCTTTTTTGTCATCCCAAATAATATTTTCGATATATTTAAAAAAAAACAAAAGTCAATTTTTTTGGCAATACCATTTTGTTAGAGAAAAACAGAATATGTATATAAAAATTTAATTTACCGATTAAATATTTTCTCTATTTATTTTTCATAACTGACTCAAATATATTCTATAAAATATTTGCGAACTTGTTTCTTTGAAACAATTCAATATTTATGTGCTTCCATTTCGGAGCGTGCAAAAATTCACACGTTACCATAAAAATACAAAGTAAATGAGGTTGCATATTAAAGTTTCTCATATACCCAACAAACACAAAATCAAATGTTTAAAATATGATGGTTTTACTATTCGATTTCAAGTGTTTCAGAATAAAATAAAGAAAAGTTATTAAATTTTTTTATTAAAAATTTTTTTCATTTTTAATTGTCAATTTTAGTATTTTATTTTTATCGTTTTTTAAGTCACCATAATAATTTACAACGTGTGAAACTTTTAAAGAGCATTTACATCGGCATGAAATCTAGTTCAAACGAGATTTTGGCCAAAATCTAGTTTATTTTATTAGATTTCCCATACAACATAAAAATATATTTGAGTGAAAATTTATTCTTCATCACATCATCAGCTGGAATTCTTTGACTAACACTAGCCAGGGAGGGATATCTAAGCCCAATGAACGTGCTCTGCCCTTAGATTTTCAACTTTATGAGATAATATTTAAAGTTTCCTCACTAAACGGCATACTTGAGCTATGACACACTTCCAATTTCCATGGGAATTATTCACTATTCGGCTCATAAAAAGTAATTTTTTTCGCAGTGATACGCAATAATAACACTTCAAGCTATATTTTACATGTTGCTTAAACAATGTTTCAGCAGGCATTCCCATTCAATTTTATTATGACACTTCTTATATGTGTATTGCTCTTCTGGGTCCCTTTTCAACTATGACAAAGATTAATCTTGCTAAAACAATAACATTTACTAGCAGAGATACGGATAGAGGAGATACAATTGAAATTTATCACTATGGGGCGGTAAATAAACACAACCCGTCGCATTATCGTTGATGGAGGTTATAAATATTTGGCCTTTATTGTGTGTAGCCCATAACATCTACATTACAATTGTAGAAATTTGTTTTCCTGTCCCCACACTCTTTTCTTTCTTGTTTTTTTTTTTCTTCTTTTAACAGGTAAAAGCGGTTCCATGTTAACCTTTTTCTGTCTTTTTTTTTTTTCTTTCTTTAGGTGTGATCAATTTAAGTAATTTGTGTCCTTTTTGTGTGGCTTTTTTGTATGATGTTTTTTTTGTTAGAATGAGTATTTATTTGTGTTTAATACCATCAGTACTTTTATTCTTGTATCAATCTTTTTTATCTTTAAATCTTAATGCTTTTCACTACACCTGCTTATTGTTAGATACCTTTTTGATGTCCTTTCTTTTCACAGGCTAAAAACTGTTTTATCCATTTTTATTTATTTTTAATATGATGGTATTAGATCGTAAAGGAGAGAGAGTGTTATAAAAATTTTTTTAAAATACAGTGCGGTTGTATACTGGCTTCCAATTTTTTTCTTTACCAAAGCTGTGTGTGAGTTTTGGAAAAATTAACATCATTCGCCAGTGTTCAATTGTAATTACAAAAATAAATTGAATATCATGTTTGTAATTTCCGTTATTTTCATTTTGCCAACATATTTATTTTTTCAAACACATCAATTAAGATTTTTATCAGAACAATAGAACGAACACATAAAAGGAATTGAATTATAATAAAAAAAACTGTAGTCGTTGTTGTTTATTGCTCCATGATAATTCCATTAATCGCTGATATCAAAGAAAACAAAAGGCAAAGACTAACATAACGCACAAAAATTAAAGCAGTTAATGAAGCATTAAAACGAAGACAATTTTTTTAGCAGCACTTGTTTCAATATCTGAAATTGAAATAAAAGAAAGTAATTAGCTGGCAGGCGCGCATCTAGAAAAGCGTAAAAGTACAAGATCTCCTGCTCAAAAAGAATAAAATATATCGGATTCCTATTGCGTTAACAGAAAAAAGCATTTGCTAATAATATTCAGTCTTATAACAAATTGAAACTCCCCTCCCAAAATCTTAAGATAGCTCTGCTCCTGTTAGATGGTAATAAAAAGAGGTCTATTAAAATTTTTGGGTTTCCTTAAGAATCCCTATGTTACAAGTTTGGTGTGAGAGTTTCTTGTGGAGTAAAGTCATGAATTCCAAAGTGCTAGAAAAAACAAATCAATTGAAATTACAGATAATACTTTAAGGATAAGCAATATTGGTATGCGAATTGGATAATAGTAAAGCGAGTGGCTCATACAATTACAATATAATTGTGCAATTTTTCATAGCGTGCAATAATCGGTCATGTCACACATTCCGATCGGAATGGTTTTAATTCCGTACTTTCATTACGATCGGTTTTTTTCTGCAATCTTTAGATTCCATTTATTTTGTATCTCGATTTTACAATGATAAATTTTTTTGCACTTTAAAACGTTTGTTTACTCTTGTTTTTACAAGTAAAGCTCACATTAAGCTTTTTATTAACATGAAAATCTTATGGCCAAATATTTATTCGTCGCACCTAAAAGTATGCAAGTTTTTTAGTATTTACTGCAATTGAAGTTAGTAGAAAAGTCTTAAGGGCTGTGACCACGTATCAAACCCACATGTACAGCCGTGTCACAGATTCCGTTCGGATTGGTTTTGATTCCGTAGTTGTCATTCCGAAAAAGTACATTTTTGCTGCTTTAGATTCCGTTTATTTTGTATTTCGTTTTTACAATGATAAAGTTCTTATACCTTGAGGCATTTGTTGACTCCTGTTTTTAGATGCAAAGCTCACATTGAGCTTTTTATTACCATGGAAAGCTCATGACCAAATATTTATTTGTTGCTCCTAAAAGTATGCACGTTTTTTAGTATTTACTGCAAATGAAGTCAGTAGAAAAGTGGATCACGAAGAAAATTTTCGTTTTTCGTTTTCTGAAGAAGCAATTCACGAATTTGAAACCACTTCCGATCGGAATGGTATTCTGTGACATGGCTGATAATTGATGCATCAAATCCACTTTTTTATCATTGGATTAGATTTTCGTAAAATTCACCTCAACCTATACATACATGAATTTGATCAAACTATTTGATACGTTGCTCTTAAAGTGTTAAAGAAAATTTCAGTGTCATCGCAACGGAAGTTGTTACTGGCTATAACTTTTTCTGAATGACTGTGACCTTAAAAGCCATGCTGTCTGTATTATACATGTATGGTGGATTCTTCGTTGCTTAAGCGGCGCTCGATGCTCCTGTATGGAATGAAAAAATGCAGTATTATTAGGGACGCGATCATTTAGCCATTTTGCCTCTTGTATATTCAAAACGATTTGTTCTTAAGGAGTCGCGTGTTCGAGTGGAGGCGCACAACTTTTTTTTGTTTGAAACAAGAACATTAAATTGATATTTAACAATTTGGTATTTTGAAAAATTAAAACAAGAATTAAAGCTGCCTTATGACCTTTTTGAAACATTTCCCCTATTTCTCTGCTACCAATTTAATGTTCTATGTTCCCCAGTGCTTTCCAGTTGAGTGTCACTGATCGCCGCTCACTAACAGCTTAAGAGATTTCTGGTGGTGGACTAAAATTTTCCAATTGCTTTTCTCATCTTGAGACTTTTACAAATCAGCACAATTGCTCCATAAAAGCGTAGGAAGCTTTTTTTAATTTTTTTTAATTAACTTCATCAATTATTTACCCCATTACTTTTAAAGGAATTAAAAAAGCATTAAACGTACAAAAGTTTCTTCTACTCCTTTACTTTTTATGGTATGCTGTTTAAAATGCTCCATTAAAGTTTTTAATTATTAAAAATGCTTTTTAATAAGCCGAATTAAAGTGCGGTTTTACATAATGTAAATAATGCAAGGAAAATTACAAAGAAAACTGAATTTCCTTTCCAACATTAAAATACGAGTAAGCTCTGGTTTTTTTCATTATCATATTCATGCATTCGTAATATTTTACTTAAGTGTTCATTTAACGTCTTCTTTTTGTAATTTTAATTAAGCATTAGGGTCACACAAAAATAAGATTTTAAATGAAAGTTTCCATAAAATGTTTACGTACATATAAGTTAAAAAAAAGAACTAAAAAATGCATTAAATATTTTTAAAGCGCAGAATTTGCAACAAGGTTCTACAAGCTGGCCGCTCTAAACTAAAGAAAAAGCTTGCCTCAGGTTCTAGATCTGGACGCAACATATGAGAAAATAAATTTTTACAAAAAAATTTCCATAAAATAAAGCTAAAACATTAACGAAAGCAAATATATTGATACGCCTCCTTTTAGATATGTTCGAAATTTCGAACTTTATTTTGCATTTTAATATTAAAGTAATATGTAAATAACAAAAACCTAACTTTCATACGACTGTAAAAAGAAAAATTTTTAGGTTTGTTAGAAATTTCGAACTTAATTTCGAATTTTAAAATTTAGGTAAAATATAAAATTTAAATTCTATTTTTTATAAAAATGCATATCCATAGATTTTAGGTGTCTTCGAGGCTGTTATCATAATTTCGAATTTTACAATACAAAAATTAAAAAAAAATTTTTAGGTTTGTTAGAAATTTCGAACTTAATTTCGAATTTTAAAATTTAGGTAAAATATAAAACTTAAATTCTATTTTTTATAAAAATGCATATCCATAGATTTTAGGTGTCTTCGAGGCCGTTATCATAATTTCGAATTTTACAATACAAAAATTAAAAAAAAAATCGAACTTAGTTTCAATGGTGTTTCGTAAAAAGGGTCAATCTTACACCATTTTGCACAGCAGAATTGGCCCTTTATTCATTAAAATACATTAAATTCATTAAAATACATCGCATTTTCGAAATTTCGAGACTAATATTGCAATGAAAATTCAAGATAAATCTAAAATGCAAAGACCAAATTTTAAAATTTTAGAGAAAAATAAAATCCAAAGCCTCAATTTCAATAAAATGGGAAAATATAAAGTCCTTAGATGTGTTCGAAGTTTCGAATTTAATTTCGAGTCTCAGGCTTTGAATCAAGAATTAAGTTAATTGTAAAAAGCAGAATCTAAATTCCACTAGAAACAAGTTTACGACTTTTTTAAGTACTTTTTAAATTTCGAAATTGATTTCGAATACTAAAATTTAAGTTAAATATCAATTACAAAGCCTAAATTTCATAAAAATGTAAAAGTATAAAGCTTTTAAGTATGTTCGAAATTTCGAACTTTAGTTCGAAATTTCGAACTTTAGTTCGAATTTAAAAATTTTTCAATTCTAAAGCTTAAATTTAAGTGCAACTTATTTTTTATGAATGAATATTTATAATTCTATTCTTAGGCAATGGTCTAAGTAAATCTTCAGAAAATATTATTGCCAATGGTGCATACATTCGTTCATAACAGAAGTACAGATGAATTGTTGTACACAAATATAAAGATGTAATAAAGCTCAGAACCATCCTTATAGTAATAAACATTTTAAAAGTGTATATAAATTTCACAATAAATACGGAACGATTTGAGGTTTTATATGTGGATGTTTTAATTTCTCAATATACATAATTTATACATGTGAGTGTGGATGTACATAAATATATTGTATTCACACATGTTGAAATGTTTGAACTCTTTTTTTAATATTGTGGCATTTTTACATCGTTACTGCTGCTGCTGCTGCTGCTGCTACTACTTAGTTTTTGTTCTCGTTCATTTAGCAACTGGTGGCTTTATTATTCAGCCATTCTCAAATATTCATTCTATACATATACTATACATACGCACATACACATATTCATATATGCACATTCATATATGTATAGTAAATTGTTTGATATTTTAGTTGTTTTATTTTAGTTTGTTTTATGGCATACGGTTGTTGGCCATTAAATTATAAACTGCAACATTTGTGGCAACACAAACAGCCAAGCATCCATCCTTCTCCTCAATGTTTTAATACAACGAAATAAACGTATAAAAAAGCAATATTCTGGTAAAATCGCTGACAAAAAAAAACACAACAAGCAAACACACTGAAGTATTTAATAGCACCCGAGGACATTTAGCCTTAAAACCCTGTATATTGTAGTTACAGATACGTTCATATATATAGAAACATGGATGTGTGTGTCTGTGTATGCGTAGAGGATGCGAAAGAATATTCACAATTTAGGCAACAGATTGAACATGTTTTAGTAGCAGATTTTAGTGGATTGAAACTGTAACTGCTTCCTCTTGCAGCATTTAAGTGTATTTTAGTTGTTATCGGTCAATAATGCTAAAAATTTATGATTTTTAATTTGTATTTACACACAACTAAAAGCAGTTTTAGCGATATTTGGGGGGTTTTTTTTAGTTGATGTTGTACTTTTAGTTAATAATTTATAAGATAAGTGGGTTTATGTGACACTAAGGCTTTATATATATATATATATATATATATATATATATATATATATATATATATATATATATATATATATATATATATATATATATATATATATATATATATATATATATATATATATATATATATATATATATATATATATATATATATGTGTGTGTGTGTGTGGATATGTGTAAATAATTTAATTTTTATGGTCTTAATTTTCAGCTAAGGCCACACTGTCTGTCTACTTATTTCTTATTTATTGTTTTATCACTTGGATTAGATGTGATAAAATAATAATAAAATATCAATCATAAGTACACTGAAAGGAAAAACTTCGTATATAAACATAATGATTTTGTATATTACAGTAATGATGTTCACATTGTTTTCCAACCAAAACATAACTACAAAAATAGTCGAAATTTAAAATTCCATGGTTTTTTATTTATCTTTTTTATATTTTTCAAGAGGCTGCTCTAACGACTCCTTAATGTTTTGGGAAGTGGTCGTCCAATTTTATTACAAAGCTCACTGGAAAACTTGAAATAAAATTATGTACCTTTAAGCCGTTTTAATATTATTTTCTTATATATCCAAAGAAATTTTAGTTATTTTGGCTTGAGTTCGGTTTTAATTTAATTTTTTAATTAAATTATATTTATATTTAGAGATAAAAAGAAACTTAACACAAGACAAAAAGAAAAAAAGTGAATATCAATAACTATCAAACGAAATACAGCTCTAAGAGTGACAATATGAATTGATTAAAAGTAGATGATATATTCAACTTTTGACTGCAAACCATCGATTTTGGTCGAGTGGTCAAGCGGAAAAGAATTCTCAAGAGATTAACGAGAGCTAACGGCACGTGCAGTCAAAAAATTTTCTTTGTCTATATGCTTCACATTTATCTCTAAACAAAAATATAATTTAATTGAAAAATTAAATAATTAAAATTTAAATATATATTTTAATATATATTTTTGCAAAATTGGAAAATCTTTGTTTTTTTTCATTTATAAAAAATCGTACATGGCAAAACTAGTGGTTTTTATTAGCTGATCATAATCTACTACAAATAAAATAAGCTTCATTTCATGAAAATCGATGGATAAATATTGATTTTATTTAGAAATTACTGCAGTTGATATTTAAGATCGATTAAGGCCTGTAGCGTGCATGGACGATTATAGTAATTTATTTTAATTATAGTAGGCCCCTATTATGATTCACAACTCAACTAGGTTGAGTTGTCAATGCTACGACCCAACTGAACCATTTTTTTGTATTATGATTGACAACTAATTTTAGTTGTCTTCGAAAAAATGTTCGAAAAAAGGTACTTATCTATACTATACTCTCTGTTTTTTGAAACCATAGTAGCCATCACAAAATATTTTAAATATTTTTAGTTTTGGCCTTACTATTTTTTCTGGAGATTTTATGTTTTATGGATATGGCAACAATATGGATTGACAAATGGGATAGATTGGCGCCTAAAAGTATCATTTTAAAAGTAATTAAAAGTAACCAAACCACAACTGATAAAAAACTGAGACAACTGCTTTGATGAAGTTGTATTCCATAATAAGAATTTGACAACTACGACTCAACTATCACTTTAGTTGTGAATCATAATAGGGGCCGTAATTTTTTCTACGAAATTCTAAATTAATCGCTTAAGAAAAAAATGCCCATGAAGTTCTTCAAATTTCATTATAAATTATATTAGATATATTTGATATATTTGGCTTTTAATGGTTGCTCGTCCGCTCAAAAATTTGTCCAGGACAGGATAATATTTTTATAAGTTATAAGGCGAACAAGGTTTTCATGTCCGGAGTAGATAATTTTGGTACCCTGTAGCTCACCGTGAGTTTCAACAGAGTGGTGTAAATTTTAAAATTCTTAAAGCTTAGGTCCTCTTCTATGATTTTTACATACATCATTTTGTAATCGGATCGTAACTTTCAAAGAAACAGATTTATTATCCTTTTATCAATTGGAACCACTGTGCGCATAATAATAATTATAAATATTATGTAAATTCTTCCTACCTGTGGTGAAGTGCATTTGTTAATAAATAATTCTTGCAAAAAAAGCCGACTACAAAATAGGCGTGGCATTGCCCATAATTTTTATCATAATGCTGCTCTTTCACGAGAACTAATTGTGTGCGAAGTTTCATAGGAATCGGTTAAGTAGAAGTGGCGTAAATGAATATTTAATTTTCCTGGGCGTGGCACTACCCACTTTTTTAACCATAATGTTCGATTGTAACAATAACTAAATGTGTATGCAAAGTTTCACAAGAATCGGTTGACTAGAAATAGATGAAAAGGCATGTGTATTTACTTCGTAAGGACGTGACCGAGCCCATTTTTCAACGGAACCAATCTGAAAGTATATTCTCTTAAACAAAAAAAGAAAGAAAAATCCGAAATCGGTTTATAAACGGCGGAGTTTTGAGGTAACATCCATAAAAAAAAATTGCAAATTGTGTTTGAAGTCTACTGACGATTTGGTGCAGCACCAATGAAATGCATATAGACAATGCTTAAACACCAGCAAATACATTTCATTACAAAAAAATACACATGACGAATTGATAACCTTTCTATTTTTTTTAAGACGGTTCAAAATGAAATGTTCACTAACAAAATGAGGCTATCAAGTAAAAGTCAAGTGAGTTCACCCCAGCGTATGAGTAATTTTTAATAGAATTAAATGAAAACAAGTATCCGTTCTAAACAGCACTTGGATGAGAAATAAGAGCACTTGCAATTGAAGTTTAGTAGTGTTTTTTTTTGTATTCGTTAACATACGTAATCTGATATGTATGCTGTAATTATAAAATATTTTATATATTAAAGTTATGCATTTTTTTTTTCTTTGTGTAGTGTAAACTGGTGTTAAGCTAAAATTAGCTTTTTATTAACTGTCTATTTTTGTATATGAAAGTGACGAAAGAGATTATGATATTAGAGAAAACCAAGTACTTTCTCAACATACAAACATTTTTCAAGCTATTGCCCAATCCTTAATTTTTCCAATGCAATGGTACGAAATTCTTATATGAACCTTGTCTGTCACGGTGACGTTTGTAAAAGTTAACAAATTACATCGCTCTCATTTTACTAATAGCTCTCTTTAGGGGCATGAATTATTCATAAACCTTAAAGCAATGAAAACCGTCCACTTTACCAACATTTACCAGAATTAGTACATAAAAAAAAGTTTATTTACTTATTTTATTTATATTTTCTCTCAGTTCTAATTTTTCATTCTAATTGTAATTACCAGAATATTGCGGACTGACTGAACGAATTTTTAAATTTCATTTTAAATCTCTCAAATACCTGCAGACACACTGTCACGCATTTTTGCTAAATTATTGTTTTGCTTTGTTTTGTTTTTGGACTGTGATTATTTTTTATGTACATTTCAAATTGTTTTTCTTTTTACAAAATTTTTACGTTAGAATCCTTTTCTTTGCCTCTACTAAATGCTGTTTTTTGACTATTTTTATTTGATATTCTATCAACATCACGTAAATGTTTATTTACTGTCAGAAAACCTTCAGACTTTTGCCTTATGAAAAATGGTTGAGTGACATGGAATAAAGTAAAAAAAGAGGCAATAAACAACAACAACAGCAAAAAGTACTTTTAAAGCTTTTGTGACATTAAGTGCTGAAAAGCAACCTTTTTAAAATATTTTGACTTTTTTCTTAATTATCCCTCACCACAGATACAAATAATATACTTAATTAAGTTGATATTTTTCTTCTATTCAGCTGACTCGTCATTTGCTATCCCATGAATTCTAAATACTCTAGATCTTTTAAAGAGGGACTTAACTATAACAGTCTCTTAACTTTCGCAAAGACGTTTCCACAATCAGAATTTTTCTGCTGGAACTGCCTTCAGACCATTTTATAGTATTTACGTTCGGCTGCTTTTATATGAATAAATATCTAAAGTGTAAAGCAGTTTAATTTTTAGCTGTTCCTATCACTCATTTAAAAATAAAAGTTTTTATTTTTTTAATTGTATTCTAATTAATTCCATCTTATTATTTGTATGTAGTTTGCTTTCTTCAAACTAAAGGCCTACTTATTTTGATTGCTTTTTTATAAAAGATTAACAATTTAACAATTTTATTTATTCCATCGACTCGAGGCTAAATCGGTTTTTAGATGGCTTAAATATGGAGGAAAAAATTACTGTGCTGATATAAACACCAGCGGAATTCAGCAGATATGCTCGGTTATCCTACAGCAGATAAATTTTTAAGTTTTAAATTAAAAAACCAACATCAATATAATTTTAATTAAAACATTTTATAAAAATATTTATTTTTAAGTTAAAACTCTTAAAATACCATTTCATCATGACTAAGCAAAATACAATACAAATCCTTCAAATTAAAAAAATGTTTTTAACTACAAAATACTTTGTAAAGCAAATATTTTGCTAGTTTTTTCCCATTTTTTTTTAAGTAAACTAAGAATGAGATAAGATTTAATAGCTTAAAGAGGGATTAATTTCTATTTCAAAATAAAATGTTTAATTAAAAATGTGTAACTAAAAAAAACAAGAAAAACAAAATTAAAATATATTTGTGAAAGTATTAACCCCAGGCCTTTATCAAAACAATTCTAAATTAATTAAACAAACAATAAGAATAAAATCCTTAAATATCCTTTGACTTTTTCTGGCATTCATCTGGAATAGCAAATTAGTTTTTTTTATTATAAAAATAAAATACAATACAAATCTGTCCCTGGATGTTGTACGAAACTAAAAAACTCGTAATATTATATATTTTTGTTTTAGTTTTGCTGCTTCAGCTTGCACATCGCCCATTTACTATAAAACTGTTATAACTCTAAAATTATACTTTGAGAACTAATTTGAGTTATAACAGTATTGACGAAAATACACGATATGTTTGCTTAAAAAATTTCTGTAGTAAAAACTTAACATACCTTCAGGCAGCACTTTATATTATTTTAATACACAAAGCTAAAGTAACAAATATTTTTATCTCGCTCCTAAAAGTATGCATAATTTTTGTTTGTTTTTTTATTTAAATATTTTTAGCTTTAGAGTTAGATTGCTAACGGTATGTTTTATATTTTCTAGAAAAGCTAAAAGTTGTTTTTTATTCCACACACCTCTTTATTACGATGAAACAAAAAAAAATTTGCAACAATCTTACAAGACCACACCCAGAAAAAAGATTGGTTTTAAAATGTTTCGGCTGATAACATATTAGTTGAATAGACTAGATTTCAACTCATGCCATCAATTTTCTATGAATCCAAAATACAATCCATATTCATTACCACAAGAGCATGATTATGATAAAGATATGATTGTTGGTTGCTGTGAAGTGTAATCGTTTATAGAGAAGTTTGATAGAAACCATATCCGTGCGAAAGTGAAACCGATAATATATTTAGCTTCTCTAGAAAAAAAAATAAATTAAGTAAATTGCGACTTTTGCTCCGTACGAATACATATATATCCCTTTTCGTTTTTGCCCTTTTCTTCATTTAGGCAATTTTTTCGTTTTGCTTTTTTGTTTAATTTTAGTTTTTTTGTATGTTTTAACTTTTTTTTCGTTGTTTTTGCGATTTTTTTTTTGTGTTGGCGCTTTTTTCATTTTGCTGATTTTTTGTTTTTTTTTCCAATTTTTCGATTTTTGCCGATTTTTTAAGTTTTGGCGAATTTTTGGTTTTGGCGTTTTTTTTTTTGTTAACGTTTTTTTTCGCATTTTGACGATATTTTTAGTTTTAGCGATTTATTTATGCTTTGGCGCTTTATTCAGCTTTGGCGCTTTTTTCGATTTTTGGGAATTTTTTTTTCGTTTTTTGGTGATTTTTTTAGTTTTAGCGTTTTTTTTGTCAACACTTTTTTTTAATTCTTGCGATTTTTTCGCTTTTTGACGATTTTCTTTAGTTTTGGCGCTTTGGTGACTGTTTTCCATTTTTGGCGATTTTCGATTTTGATATTTTTAGTTTTAGCGATTTTTTAGGTTTTAGTGTTTTTTTCGTTTTGAAGACTTTTTTTGATTTTTGGCGTTTATTTTAGTTTTTTGGCGATCTTTTTATTTATGGTGATTTTTTGCGCTTTAGCGATTTTTTTAATAACAGTGTTTTTTTTCCTTTTAACGCTTTTTTCATTTTTGCGATTTTTCGTTTTGAAACTTTTTTTAATTTTGGAATTGGGCAGTTTTAGCGTTTTTTTTAGGGATGTAACGAATACCGATACCGATACCGATATATCGGCGATACTTAAGATTTTCCGATACATCGGTATCGGCGATATTTTACTGTCGATACGCCGATACTTTTAAAAATTTTTTTCAGAGTTTTTTTTAACAAATAATTTATTTTCGTTCGATTTTACCATGAATTAAATTCACTTCGTTATTTTTTAAATCCTATTAATATCAATTTTAAAAATTAATAATATTTTATGCTGTTATTTTGTACAAAAAAAATTTTTTTTGTTAATTTTACCATGAATTCAAATTCAAGTCGTTGTTTTTAAATCTTATTCCAGAAAAAAAAAGATACTCCAAAGAAGCATTGAAAATGTAGAATTCGCGATCTGGAAGTATTGCAAATTTTGATAATTTCTAATTAGTTTTACATATCCTTGCCATTGCAAGAAGTTCTGTTTTTCGGCTACCAATCATCGAATTGAAAGCGATGCTAGGACAAATTTCTTTTTCGGTATTCTATAATGATTTTTCCTCAAGGAAAAATGATAAAAAATTACCCATTTTCAAAACTTTTTTATGCGAATTTAAACTCAGAACTGTGTTTTCATGTAAATTTAAGTGAATATATATAAACTTAGAAGTCTTTTAATAAATAAACTATTAAGTTATAGAAGAATATTAGTTGATAAGTGTCCTTTAAAAAAATCAATTTTTTAAAAAGCATGGCGAGTATTTTTTATAAAGAAATTAAAAATTTTTTCTTGCTTTTCTACTAATTATCTGCATATTTTTAATATAAATTTTTTGGAAGCAAAGAAAATGTAGCTCCTTAAAAATTACTTCCAATGTTTTATCAATTTTAAATATTCTCTCTTATAATGTAATTTTTTATAATAAAAAATTGCACTTGAGTTTTGTTAATCTAAACTTGAACTCAATTTCAATATTCGTATCGGTATCGGAATCGGTATCGGCGATATTTAATTTTAAATATCGGTATCGGTATCGGATCGGCAAAACGGCGTATCGTTACATCCCTAGTTTTTTTAAATTTCATGCCTCTTACGGTTTCCAAGACACAGCAAATTGTCTAAATTGCATAGTCAAAATTACATTAACTGATAGAACACCCTTTAATTTTTTACTGTTTTAAAAATCAGTGTTAATTGGTTTAGTCTATTCTACAGACTTTACCAATTAACACTAACTTTGAAAATTTCAAGTGTCTATATATAAGTGTCTGTATATTACATTAGTATTTGAACATGTTTCGTTGCTCGCTTTAGAACACCCTTTAATTTTTATCTGTCTGATATTTGTTGTTGTAGTGGCAAAAGTTTTACAGATCCGTAGCTCTTACTGTCCTCGAGAGAACAGCATGTGACAGACAGACGGACAGACAGACGGACAGACAGACGGACGGGCAGCGTAGCGAAAACAGTAAGGTTCCTTTACACTTTTTGTGTATGGAACCCTAAAAAATTGGAATTTCAATTACACTCTAAAACAGAAAAGTGCAAACGATATTTTATAAATGCCTTAAACGTTGAGAATGCGATTTTTTACACTTTCATACAAATTTTTTAAAGGACCAACTTTTCTTTTAATATTCCTTTACCCATTTTTCCGTACATCGAGAGCCTATATTCAAAATGTGTTAACTCAAATTTTGTTGTCAAATAATGAATTAACGTGTTGTCCAGGTTTCGTGAAATTTTTAGAGCAACAAATTTATGCTTTGCATAAATTTATAAAATAATGCTATCTCAAATGATATACATTTTTTAAAGAAAATAAGTGCTAACTCCCATAGTAATTTTAACAACATTTCTGAATTTTAGCAAATTATTTTAAATTTACATCAAGTCTTACGAGTATTAAATAGAGCCATACCAAACACAAATATGATAAAAAATTACGATATCGACCATCGAGTTTTTTAAGATATGGCCCATAATAAGGCCTGCACTATAAAGATTGTCTTAGACCTCAACAAATTTACGCAAACTTTTTGTACTTTTAGCAACTTTCTATAACCTTGGATCTAGTCTTTCATTTGAGTTATTAGATGTGTAAATCGGATAGCTGCACAGTGTCTTCAATTAGAAAACAGTGTAGTAAATCTGTATCTTTGAAACTTGCGATCCGATTACAAAACGATGTATGTTAATATAATAGAGGACTGACTACCTAAGCTTTAAGAATGTTGAAATTTGGACCAACGTGTTGAAAAATACGGTAAACTACAGAGTGTTAAAATTCATTACCTCGGGTATGAAAAACCTTGTTGGCCGATTTAAATCAAGTTAAAGTTTTTCTAAAGCTTATGAATAGATAAAGAAAATACATTTTATGTCATTAAGATATCTTTAATCTTTTTAAAGATATTTGGCTTTGAATTATAAAATTGTTTATCCCCGACTTTGTTCTCTACTTCGTAAACAATCAAAACATATATTTTATGATTTTTTACACAATTCTTGATACAGAAAAAAATATTTAGTCATCTTAATTCATACAGTCGTGAAAAAGAATCAAAATGAAGACTTTGAGATTAGAGTGAAAGTATAGCTAAATTTTGTTCGACGTTTTTAAAAAAAAATTGTAAAACTAAAATTTTTTCTTTTCAATATTTGAAAAAAAAATGGATTTCACAAAAATTACTGCTGTTGCAAGTTCGAAGCTCTAATTTCAAGTTTTTCAAATTCCCTTACAAATAATACTAGATTTATTTAATATAATAAATCTGGCTTTTAATTGTCACCCGCGCGCTCAAAAATTGGCCAAGAAAACAGATTTGCAAAAAAAATATCAAAATACTAGACATAATTTTTTTAATTTTTATTTCTTTACTTAGCAATTCTCTTAAAATAACTAAAAAAAAATCCATATTACACTATGCAACAAGACAAATTACGGGGAGCACCACTACATTTTTTAATATGTTATAGTCCCCTAACTACAAAAACAGTCGAAAATTTAAATTATATGGATAAATGTTTTTTTTTTCATTAATTTTTTTTTTTAATTTGGGATTTTTGAACAGGTTGCTCCCTTGATTTTATCATAACTTATAAAGGGATTGTCCGATTTTATTACAAAAACCACAAAAAAAAACTTAAAATATTAACTGCCAGGCCCACTATGTCGACACGATTCTTTCTTTCTTATAATAACATATAAAACAAAAACAAAATTTTAGAATTTGTTTTTGTTTTAAATGTAATTGTGGCGAAAGAAAGAACATGTCGACATAGTGGGCCTGACAGTAAATAAAAATCATTTTAAGTGGCTCTAACATTATTTTTTTATGTACTCAATGGTTTCAGAATTATTCAGACCGCAATGATGAAAAATAGATTTTTTTTGTGCAAAATCGAAATATTTTTATAATATTTAAATTTACAAAAAAATCAAAAATTGCAAAATGTTACTACAAGTTTTATTCACTAACCGTAAAGCCACATAAACCGCAAATAAAATAAGCTTTATTTCACGAAAATCGATGGATAAATATTGATTTTATTCACAATAAATTGAAATTATCTGATTTTCTCAAAAAATCGAGCTTTGGAGATGTTGCTCCATCGATTTTATCATAACTTGGAAAATGGTTATACAATTTCTTTAAAAAAAAACATGAAAAAACTTGGAATTAAATTACCTTTTAGACATTCTAATATTATATTTTTATACACTCCATGGTTTCGGAATTATTCATAACGCAATGATGAAAAAAATACATTTTTTTTGGGCAAAATTGGAAAATGTTAATTTTTTAAAAATATGTATATGAAAAAATCGAAAATGGAAAAAACTTAGAATTTGTATTCACAAATCATAAAGCCACTTATATTACAAATCAAATAAACTTTATTTCATGAAAATCGATGGATAAATATTGATTTTATTCATAATAAAGTGAAATCACCTGATTTTTGCAAAAATTGCGAATATTTACTCTCAACAAAATCAATTTTTTTTAACAACAAGGTTTTTACAACTGATTCTGGTAGAAGTCAACAAAAAAAAATTCTTACGTGTATCGGCATTTTGAAAGCTTACATCTACAATTTGTAACTATTCAAAAAAGTGGTTGAAGTCTACTGGCGATTTGGTAAAGCACAAATAAAATGCATATAGACAATGCATAACCATCAGCAAATAAATTTCATTTAAAAAAATTTAAGCTAAAAATTTCCTAAAGCGGTCAAAAACTTCTGAGGAAAAAAACTATGAAAAAATAAAAACGAATTTGATGGCCTTTTCCTGTTGTTTGAAGTCGGTTAATATTTCTTTAATTATTTATTTTCATTTCACTATCCTATTATTTCGCTATCCTGGTATTAAGCTGAATCTTGATAATTTCAAATAATAAATACATTCATATCGACTAGTGTTGTCAATTATTCGGTTTTTATAGTCGTTCGAATGAAATTTAAAATATTTTTCTTGTTCGAACAGCCGAATAATTTAAATCTTTTATTCGAATATTCGAACAAATAACGAATAAAAATTTTCAACGCTCGAATAACCATTTTAAAACAACGATTTTTAATATATTCCATCACTTTCCTGTGGTAAATGTTGTACCAATTGTCTTGTCCTCTGACTAGTGAAAATGGGATTGGTCCAAAATAGTCCTGAGTCATGACCGGTGAAAAGAGTTCAGAGGGGAAAAAGGGATATTTCCCCCTCCAAACCGAAACAAAATATACGCATTTCAATAGAGTTTCCAAAAGAAATTTTGCAAAATGGTACGTTTCATTTAAAAGTTCCCCTCCCAAAAGTTTAAGCTGGATCCGCGCCCGACCCTCACTGTACAAGCAGATTTATTTCCAAATCAAAAATATTTGTTTAAAGTACAATAATTTAACTAGTATTAGAGAAACCAATACTGGACAAGTATCTTACGTTTGGGCCTAGAACCTATCACTGAGTATTTTAATTGTGTCGCTTGACTTCCTCCAACGACAGACAACATTATGTGAAAGCTACCGCTGCCTGTCATATAAAGTTATGGAACTCGAACCGATTGCTAGCCTTGCAAACAATTCATGTGACTTGTCTTGTGACAGGTTCTCTTTCCTCTAGGGTAGTTTCGATTTTTTAAAAAAACGTTAAGAGACATTCCATCTTTAGCCAAACTCCTTCCTACATATTATTTCTTCGATTCAATTAAGATAAAGTTTCTTTATATATTTTGTCACTGAGCCCATGTTATTTTTGTCAGGTATCTTTGGATCTGTACAGAAACTTTCAATTTGTATATTGTTTACTTTACTTAGAACACTTTTTGAAAACAATTTGGTTTTTCTAATTGTCTTTGCGAAAATACTTCCAAAATAAGATCATGCTGTAATTTTAAACGAAATCCTTGCGGGTGTTGTTACGTAATATGTATAATAATATGAGAACAGGCGAGTAAATTTTTATAGAGTTTCTAAAAGAAGTTTGGAAAAATATTATGTTTTACTTAGAACTTACGCCTCCCCCCCCCCCCTAAAAGCTCAAGCTGGCTCCGCACCTGTATGTGAACAACCCCTTACACACGTATTTATAATTTGATGCAATTTGCTTAACACATCCTATTGTTAAGAACTTAAAAAGTAATTAACTTAAAACGCTATTTCGCATTCGTAAATGTAAACTAATTTTTATAAAAAATAGTTTCAAAAGCTGTTCGAATATTCGGCAAATTTTGTTTGTTCGAACAAAAATGAAAAAAAGTTGTTCGAATATTCGAATAATTCTTATTTAAATGACAGCACTAATTTCGAATATAAGTTTTTGGTTGCGTTGTCTAAGTTTTTTAACTTACTATGTTTGTATTTTGAAATTGTCATTTGTTTCATGAGAGTTTTTCTATAAGCATACGAAGTTAAAATTTTTCAAATATTTGGTTGAAGGTCTTCTGATGAGTTGCCATAAGCATCAACGAAATGCAGGGATACAGACTATCTTAGCCCACCATAAGTAATAACCCTTTTCAAAAATAATTTAAATTAGTAGTATGACTTATTTTGCTGTTGTCTTCTTCAGGATAATACATTATTATGATTAGATAGGTGGGTAGTGCCACGCCCATTCAAAGAAAACATTCCATTTACACTACGTGTACATAACCGCTTCTTATAAAATTTTAGTCGCACGTTGAGCTCCCTTGATAAGAGAAGTGGGCACCACCACGCCCATTTAAAACAAGTATTCTTTGCTATATAATTCCCTTTAGTTTTGTCTTTAAACTTTAAAAGCTTTTTATTAATACTTGTATTGTGTTTCTTATTTGCTTTTCTTTCAGACAAAAACTTCCTTTTCTTTTCAACTAAATTTCCATTTGAATTTCAATGAAGCACTCAAAAATTTTTGTTGACAAAAATATTTTTTTCATTAAATTTTTATGAACATTTTACTACGCTTCTTAGCAAGAACATCTGTCAAAATTGAATGTCAAAAAAATTATTTGCTTGTAATACAAGCTTGATTGGCAGTTTCTCATTGCTATTGCCATGCCATTGTTGCTGCTGTTGCGAGATAAAAATCTTAAGGCCATATTGGAAAACAACAATAATAATAAAAACTAATATATGAAAGTTTCTTTTTGCTATTTTATAGCAATCAATACAAAATTATTAATAATTAATGAAAAAGGAAAATGCTGTAAAAACAAAAAGAAAGTTTTTGAAATAAAAATAAAATATATTTATGAAGGTTGAATAGTTTCAAAAGAGATTTTTTCCTGTTTGTTTTATGTACTGAAAATGTGTTTTGATATATGAAATAGTTTTTTAGTATATAAAAAATAAGGTTCTAAAATAAGTAATCACCTGTGCTCAAGGTCATATTTTACAAATTTTGCATGATTTTTCTCTTAGTCGTTTTACTGCTGCTGGCCACGTTAGGATTACTGGGAATAAATCTTTCATTAACTTTTTTCCATTGCTGTTCACATTTTAATTTAAAAATTTTTAATTTTCTTTTATAAAAATTCTTATTTTCAAAATATTTTTGCGGTTTTTTATAATTTTTTATTTTTTATGTGTAAATTTTTTGCGTTAATTAATTGTTTAAAGTATATTTAATTAGCCATTTGGTAAATATAAATTAGAGAGGTTTTACTTAAGCCAACTTTTTTAAGCTAGTTTCTCTTATTTAACCTTTTATTTAAATATAGTTCATAAATTTGAATAATATTTTTTTTTAATTTTTTTATAAAATTTTGTTTATACACAAAAATATATTTTTATTTAAAAAGTTTCCATTACAAAAAATGAAATCATGTACATACAGCTTTTTTATACACTATCATCATCCACAAAACACACACATGCAGACAAACACGCTTACACACTTTTGTATAAATACTCTAACACTTCAAGTTAACCTCTCACACGGACATGGCAAATATAAATTCAAAATTCAATACTTGTTGTTTTTATATACACTGTTGTTATTACCTTTTTTTGTCTTTATTTTTTACAAATTATTTTAAAATTAAATTTTTTTTCTTACATTTACTAAAAGTTGGTGATTATAGATGCGTGTTTTCTAACCTACACTCATAACGGCTCAACTCGAACTGTGCTTGCAGGCTTATGATTTGTCTTCAATGTTACTTATACTCACATACTTTTACTTTATTTTTCCATATTAATGTTCTTGCGATGTTTTAAACACTCTTTAAGCTTGTACTCTCACTTTATACTCTTTGCATAATTGCTATGTTTTCTAGTTTCCTTTGCCCAGTTTTATGTTTTATTACATTTTACGTTTACTACGTGTTTAATGTTTGTTTAAATGTGTGCAACATGAAGTAACTTTCGCTTTTAAGCCAACTTTCTCTACACTAACACAATCACACACATACACACTTATAACTAACTATATTTAAATGTAGTAGGCTGGCAAAATTGTTCTATCTTTTCGTATGTGTGCGTCCTTTTTTATATAGTCACCTGTTTAACTTTACAAAGTCATTTAGCACGTAAACAGCCTTATGGTTTTTGCACGCCACTCTCTCCATTTACAAGGCGGTGAGATAAACTCGCTTCCTTATCCATTCTCATATAAAACTGTTAATAACGGTAATAACTCTGAAATGAGCGTACCGTACAAATGTGTTGGCAGAAGCTAGCGTCATTGTCTTCATGCCCGTAGAAGCAACAGCTAACTGTTGGTCTTGGTGTTTATGACCAAATTTCTTATATGTTCAATACTTTACAGAAAGTTAATCCAAAAAAAAAAAAACAACCTCTTTACTCTTCTTTTTACTTTACTAACAAATTTCCTCTCTTTTTTGGTTTCTCTCGATTTCTCAGTGCTGGGCTTATTTGCTAAAATAACTAATATGTTGTTGGAAAAATATTTTAAAATTGAAAAGTTGGTCATGGTGTGTAAATTTTACTAATATTTTATCAAAGAAGGAGGCTTCTTTCACTAAACAATAAAAATCCTAAAGGTACAGAGTAATATCGTCTGTAGCTCTGTTACAGGCTTCTATCTCGAGAATCGTAAGACCTGAAATTTTTACAAAATGTAATAATAAATTTTTAGAAAATAAAAAACAATATATATTAATAAATTCAGGAAAATGCGACTCTGACCCGCACACGAAGGAATCCGTACGAATTCCTACACTCACAATATTATTACAGTAACGGAATGTATTTTGCTCAAGAAGTATTCCGTGCAATCGTTTTTAAAAGAGTAAACATTTAAAATTCTAAGCAATCTTATTTTTAACTGATTCTAACATTCAATAAAAAAAGAAACTAAGTACACATTAATAACCCAGCAAAAAATATTCGACATTTAGAAGCACTAAAAGCTGTTAGAAGCAATGCATTGCTTATTTAAGAACAAATGCTACCAAAAATGCTACCACAAATGCACTAAAGTTTGCAAAAGACCACAAACAAATATTCACGAATACTTATTAGCTGTTGACGGTAATTTTAAAATGTAAAAAATATATGCAAAGCAACATAAGTATTTAATATTTAACTTCTCTGCTTCTTGGAAGCACTAACGTAAGCGTGACCCTTACAATATGTTCAACGATTGTATACACGAACAGTACACACACACACACACAACATGTGTATACATGAACAGTACACACACACACACACACAACATGTGTATACACGAACAGTACATTTTAAAAATAAAGTAAAAAGTTTTAAAATAATAGCCCAATTCACAATCTTGTGCAAATGGTCTTGCATCGTAGCATTTGCAAAATGGTATAGTAAATTTATACTCACCACTAACAATTGTTAAGTGGTGAGTATCAATATACAATACCATTTTGCAAATGCTACGATGCAAGACCATTTGCACAAGATTGTGAATCGGTCTAATGTATTTATAAGAGTAAGTCCATGTTAACTTCATGCTGCCGACTTGCAACAGTGTTTTTGGTTGAGTGGTTGGTGCGTTGGATTTCAAATCTGAAGATGCTTAGTTTGATACTAGTTGAAATTAAAATAACAAACAGTGAGTAAAAATATAAAATTGATAACTAAAGATAAGAAGGAATAAAAAAGCCTTTAACATGACGTTATTATATCCATCAGCCCCGCCAACCCACATCGAACCATTTTTTCCATATATTTTCAGTTTTAGTGCTGAAAATTTTGATGGTTTTCAGCACTAATATAAGCATTTTATGAAAGCAGAAGCTATTGCTTCTAAGCAGCTCATCTTGAACAAAAATCACGCATTATAAAAGCGCAATTGCAAGCGATTACATTTTGTAGTCTCCCTTTCAAAAATGCTTCCAGCAAGAAATAATTTTTGCTGGGAAGGATTTTCAGTTGCTTTTAATATTGTCCGTTGTTTATGGCATAAATACCAAAAAAGTACATGCATAGAAATAACACACACACACAAATACTCTGTACGTAAAATTTGCTGAAATTGCAATTGAAAATATATAAATACACATTTAAAATCGGTGGTGCAGTGGTTAGTACGTTAGGCTATTAAACGAGAGGTCACATGTTCTATTTCGACCAAGACCATGTGCGTGTTTTTTCTTTTATTTGTAATGTTAAACGCATAAAATTGAGTAAGTTTATGTTGTCTGAGTGCTGCATTTCAAATCTGAACGAGCTTTGTTCGATTGCCAATAGAAGTTAACCTAACAAACATTGAGTAAGAATATAAATTTAATAAAATAATAATTAAAGATACGAAATAATAAGCCTCTAACATTTAAAAATAAAGCAAAAATCATTTATTTTTACGGAACTTGGGGTTTATTATTTAACAGTAAAAATAGCAGAAACAAGGAAACTTCTTTTATTTTTATGGAAGCTTCTATTAGTTCTTTTGACAGTTAAATTGATACAAACAAATAAGAAATCATTATTTTTTATGGTTCTTTTTAACTTTTTAACAATTAAAGTTGAATAAACTTTTTGTTAAAGTTAAATGAAAAATAAGTAGACCGGTTTTTAATTGAGTTTTAATTCATTTTATATTGCAATTTCAGTTAGTTCTAAGTACAGAATATTTTGAGTGTAATGCATGTTTCCTTTTTTCGTTTTGACGATTTTTGTTTGTTTTTTGCGGAATTTTTAATTTAGCGAATTTTTTCGTTTTAGGTTTTTTTTACAAATTTTTTTTATTTTATTTTATTGCGATTTTGCTAGTTTCGGCGATTTTTTTTTTTCGTTTTGGTGCTTACTTTTCGTTTTAGTGCTTATTTCATTACGGTCATTTCTTTCATTTTTACTATTTTTTTTTTTGGATTTTTTTAGTTTTTGAGATTTTTTTTTAGTTTTTGGCGATAATTTTTCCTTTTGTGCTTTTTTCGTTTTAGCGCTTTTTTCTCTTTGGTGATATATTTTTCGTTTTGGTAATTTTTTAATTTTCGGTTCTTAAGTTTTTTTTTTATTTTTTTGGCGATTTTTTTCGTGTTGGCGCTCTTTTCGTTTTAGCATTTTTTTTTAATTGTTATCGTCTTGTATATTTTTTAGTTTTAGGCTCATTTAGTTTTGGCGTTTTTTTTTTGGTTTCCGTGTTTTTTTTTTCATTTGTACGATTTTTTAGTTTTGCCGATTTTTTCCTTTTGTTGCTATTCTCGTTTCAGTGCTTTTTCATTTTGGCCATTTTTTTCGTTTTGGCTATTTTTTAATTTTGGGTTTTTTTTTTGTTTGTCTTGTTTTGCGATTTTCTTTTCGGCTTGTTCCCTGCATCACTGAAGGGATAGCCTTTAATTATTAATTTTGTTTGTTTCTAATTATCACTGTTCATTAAATACAGCTTAATTACAAAATTACATTACCTGATAGAGCAGCCTTTAAATTGCAGTTAGTCTGTTATTTATAACATTGTTCTCTGTGGCCTTTAAAATGCTGTACTAGCTATGAAAATTTCAAGAGTTTGGCTCTTACGGTTTCCAAGATTCAGCTAATTGTAAGAATTACGCAGTCCAAAATACATTAACTGATAGAGTACCCTTTAATTTTTATTTTTTTAAATTCTAGTATTTGTTGCTGTAGTCTGTAAAATAATACACTAACTTTGAAAATGTCAGTTGTCTATATCAAGTGTCTGTATATTGCATTAGGATTTCAACATGCTTAGAGCGCCCTTTAATTTTTAACTTTCATAAACTTTTAGGAAACAATAGGATTATTTTCACATTTGATGTACGGAACCCTAAAAATTCACTAAAATTAAAGTGTGTGCTAAAGCAGCAACGTAACATGTTGAAGACAGACCCTTGACGTTATTACAGTTAGTGTATTATTACCCTACGTCTACACCTGACATGAAATGTTGATATATTTAACTTTAAGTTATGACAGCGTTGTTAAACAAATGTATATGGTGTATCCTTCTATGTCTCTCTCTCTCTCTCTCTCTCTCATTTTCCAAGAATTATTTAATGTAAAGAACTGCTTAAATATACATTTATTATCAAATATATCTTGATCTAGCTAACTGAAGTCAAACTTAATTTCTTATGGGGGCCAAACAGTTTTTTTTTTAATCTTTTTATACTTGAGTTTGAGTTATTGATACTTTTCTTTCTCTATTCGATGATGTTGTTAAAACATTTGCATTTTGAAGGACTTTCAAAGGAAATTCTCAATAATGCTATTTACTTTGTAATAAACAAATATAAAAAAAAAGAATCCAGTAACAAAAATATAAAGGAGGCAACAGGAATATTTAATGTGAAAAAAGTATTTTTACAGTCGCCTACCTTTTTTTGCAATAAAGTATAAAGAGACACAAAGATTTCTACTTCTAACGAATTCTCTTAAAAACTACCCAAACATTTCAGGAACAATTCAAAGAGCATGACATTGAAGTATGCAACAGATTTTTTCCATTTGCGTTTCAACAGTGTGTGTGTGAGAGAGATTTTGTTGTTGTTTTGCTTGTGTTTATACAGGGAATACAACAAAAAATACAATAGAAAATATTCAACTGGTAGCAGCAGACAACAAGAGTATGAAGGACAGTTTTGCAAAAACAGGCGCACACACCCACACACACACACACATGTGTATAAACAGATATATGAACACACAACCAATTAAATATGCAGACAAGTGTGTGTATCAACAGACTGGAAAGCACAACAGTTGAAAGGGAAAAAGCAACAGGATTAAATGGAAAACATCGACACAAAAAACTGGTAGAAGAATATAAAACAACAACAGCTACAATAAAAAGGAAAACATCGCTTAAAGTTAGTAAAGGAATTTTTGTTGGATTTGTTTTTTTTTTCTCCTTTATTTGCTCCATTTTAGCCCTTAAAAAGGGAATATCTTTAAAGTCAATAAATTTTATATAAAAATTATATTAATGGAAAAGTAATATTGAAAAAATGTGGTGGAAAAATAACAAAATTAAAGCTTTTTGTAAAGAAATTAATTTAAAACGTTTTTCTACAAAATAAGTTTATTGACTTTAGATAAAGCTGAAGGACGACGCTGTCTAAGTGAAAGAAATATTTAAATCAGGTGGATATATTGATATGAAATTGATTGTTTTTCCTTGAGGAAATAAAATAGAAATGTTGTTGTTTTTTTTAGCTGTAATTACCTCGAACAATTACATTTTGAAATTAAATAAAGTTGATCTAGCATAGCCAATTGAAGTATGAAACTGAAAAGATAATTGATTTTGTTATGGATTTTACATCGTATGACAGGCTGCCTTCTGATTTAATTAAATGAAAGTTCTCAAAAACTTGGAAAATTGATAAGAATACATACTTAATCTGAGGCTAATAGCATTTATATCACACATGTACAAGGAATTGTTTTTTTTTCTTAACAATACGAACATGACTTCTAATCCAACGAGTAGGCATCATAAAAGGGAGCTTCTTTCAATGACAAGTCTATGGTGAACTCATTAGAAATTACTCGAGTTTGCACGACTCCCGTGTCACATGTTTAGTATCTTATTGCCTTCTTTGGGTATTTTTTTACTGGAATTATTTTAGGCAAGAACACAAAATAAACTCTTATGTATTAACACTATGCAACAAAATAAAAAAATTTATCACACCATATACTCAAATTAATATTGTAGGTAAGTCTAACCAATTTAAGTCGTTGACTTACTGTTTATGTAAATTTTTATAGCAATTTTTATGACAAACAATTTTTATTGCTTGAAATAACTTTTTAAAGTTGTAAGTCATTTCATGTCTATGTTTTCTTTGTGCTAGCGTTATTTAAGAAGATGACTTGGCTGAGATGGTAAAAAGTTACATTTTACTGAATTTTAAAATATAAATTTGGGAAAAACCATGTTTCAAAAATAAAATTACTATTTGTGATGGCTAAAATTACCAACAAAATATTCAAAAATTTTTGTGTTTAAAATTACAATTTTTTATGGTTGAAATTACCAATTTAAAATAATAACAACTGTATTCTGTAACAAAAACCATAAGTCGAATTACTTTGTGCTGTCGTGAGAATTTACAAATATATATATGATTTCAAAAATAAGCTCTGGAACTTATACAAAACCCAGTAAATAATTTTTTATTCGATATGAATCTATTTTATTTTTCTACACCTTTCATTTAAATTAGGGATGTAACGAATACCGATACCGATATATCGGCGATACTTCAGATTTTCCGATACATCGGTATCGGCGATATTTTACTGTCGATACGACGATACTTTTAAAATTTTTTTCAGATTTTTTTTTTTAGCAAATAATTTATTTTTATTCAATTTTACCATGAATTAAATTCACTTCGTTATTTTTTAAATCTTATTAATATCAATTTTTAAAACTATTAATATTTTATGCTGTTATTTTGTAAAAAAATTATTTATTTTTTTGTTAATTTTACCATGAATTCAAATTCAAGTCGTTGTTTTTTAAATCTTATTTCAGCAAAAAAAGACACTCCAAAGAAGTCATGAAAATGTAGAATTCGCGATCCGGAAGTATTGCAAATTCGGATAATCTCTAATTAGTTTTACATACCCTTGCCATTGCAAGAAGTTCTGTTTTTCGATTACCAATCACCGAATTGGAAGCGATTTTAGGACAAATTTCTTTTTCGGTGTTCTATAATGATTTTTCCTCAAGGAAAAAGGATAAAAGTTACCCATTTTCACAATTTTTTTATGCGAATTTAAACTCAAAACTTTATTTTCATGTAAATTTAGGTGAATAAATATAAACTTAAAAGACTTTTAATAATTAAGCTATTAAGTTATTTAGAAGAATATTAGTTGATAAATGTCCTTTAAAAAATCGATTTTTTAAAAAGCATGGCGAGTATTTTTTAAATTTATAAATTAAAAATTTTTTCTTGCTTATTATCTGCATATTTTTAACATAGATTTTTTGGAAGCAAAGAAAATGTAGCTCCTTAAAAATTACTTCCAATTTTTTATACTGGGTTAAAATCAATTTTAAATATTCTCTCTTACAATGTAATTTTGTATAATAAAAAAATTGCACTTGAGTTTTGTTGATCTAAATATGTTGATCGAATATTGAACTCAATTTCAATATTCGTATCGGTATCGGAATCGGTATCGGCGATATTTATTTTTAAATATCGGTATCGGTATCGGATCGGCAAAACGGCGTATCGTTACTTCCCTAATTTAAATTTCATTTAAAATAAAATTATGGCAATATGTTAAATAATAAATTTCTTAAAAGTTTTTTAGTTTTAATTGTTTTATTTTTAAACTTCTTTGGCGATTTTTTTGGTTTTGGCGCTTTTTTCGCTTTTTGCCATTTTTTTTGTTAATTTTTTAGTACGGTTTTGGCGTTTTTTTTTGCTTTAACGCTTTTCGCTTTTTGACAATTTTTTAGTTTTAGCCACTTATTTAAGCTTTAGCACTTTTTTCAGTTTTGGGATTTTTTCGGTCTTAAAGATTGTTTTTTGGCTCTTGGTGATTTTTTTAGTTTAAGCGATTTTGTTTACACTTTTTTCGTTTTGGCGATTTTTTCGGTTTTTTTAGTTTTGGGGTTTTTTTTTTTTTTTTTTTTTTTGTTGGCGCTTTTTTCCTTTTGGTGATTTTTTCCGTTTTTCGTGATTTTTTCGGTTTCTTGATAATATTTTTAGGATTAGCGATTTTTTAGGCTTTAGTGATTTTTTTCGCTTTGACTACTTATTTCGGTTTTTGGCGCTTATTGGCGATCTTTTTAGTTTTGGTGATTTTTTGCGTTTTGGCGATTTTTTTATTTTGGTCCTTTTTTCATTAAGCACTTTTTTCATTTGGCGATTTTTCGTTTTGACATTTTTTTAATTTTGGAATTTTGGAATTTTTCTGTTTTAGCGTTTATTTAATTCAAGACTTTGCCTCCTACGGTTTCCAAGATACAGCAAATTGTCTAAATTACATAATCAAAATTACATTGACTGATAGAACACCCTTTAATTTTTATTTATTTTTTTTTAATATCAGTGCTAATTGGTGTAGTCTATTCTACAGACTGCACCAATCAACACTAACTTTGGAAATTTAAAGTGTTTATATATAAGTGTCTGTATATTACATTACTATTTCAACATTTTTCGTTGTTCTCTGTAGAATACCCTTTAATTTTTAACTGTCATATATTTGTTGTTATAGCGGCCAAATTATTAAATATTCTGTGAAAATTTCAGGTGCGTAGCTCTTACGGTTCCCGAAAAAACAGCCTGTGAGAGACAGGCGAACAGGCAGGCAGACAGCTTTGCGAAAACAATAGGGTTACTTTACACTCTTGGTGTACGGAACCCTAAAAATTACAAACAAACAAAATATTATTTTCGTTGACAAATACACTTACTGCTAAACCTTGGCAGGCATCGAACTTCTCAGTTAATAGTTTAGCACACTATCCACTATATGGGGCATTATTTTTGAAGCGGACAACCAAACAAATTTTTTTGCCTAAGCTCCTTGGTATCTGGCATAACTATACTTCTAATAGGTATAAATGTGTAAGCAAAATGTTTCTTGTATGATGTTTATTTGTCTAGTTATAGGGTGAGAAAGTGTTGCCGTTTTTGAAAAAAAAATTTAATTAATGTTACAAACTAGAAAAAAGTAAAACAAAAAAATTTAAATAAGTGATACTTATAGGAAATCGTTTGATCTTTAAAAAAAACTATTTAATTTAAAAAAAAAAATTCATAATAAAAACCGGAAATGACCAATTGAAACTAAAATTTTTCTGACTTCGACCATTTTTATGTTGTTAATTTGTTTTACCAAAACTATACTGTAAAAGTTTGATAATGGGATCTCTATACGAGTTTCAAAGTTAGGAAAATTTCTTTAAATGAACTCCACCTTTTGGTCATTGTTATAGAGAATCGGTTTAAGATATCGTGTAAACCTTACGTTTATTAAATTAGAAGGGCTCAGCACTTTTATGTAGAACTCTACGGGAAATAATTTTATGAAACATTTTAACCCTCTAGCGCTTTGCTGTATGGGTCTTTTTTTACCCTTTCTTAAAAAGGGGCCAAAAACTGCCTTCGACGGCGAGATAGTGGACTAAATATCCTTCAGAAAAATTCCTCACAAAATTTTATGAGTAACTTTTTTGTAGGATATTTTAGCCCGCTATCTTGCCGTCGAAGGCGCGTTTTTCCTATTTTTAAGAAAGGCTAAAAAAGTCCCATACAGTGAAGAGGGTTAAAATGTTCCATGAAATTATTTCTCGTATAGCTTTACATAAAAGTGCTGAACACATAAATAAAATAAATTAATAAATAAAGAATAAAAAGTTTCGTTTTCGGTATTCGGCCAAAAATTTGGCTTAAGCCGAATATCAACTGAAACCACAATTTTGGCCTAGTCCGAAACCGAATATTCTATTCGGACTCTATTAGTATATCATGAAACCCCTAGTGCTTAAATAAAATCGATTGATATCGTTAGCTTAATATGGAAACGCTCTAACTCACTTTTTTTCAAATCGAGTTTTTTGCATATTTCAATAAATGAGAGGTGTATCTATTGAAAGATGAAAAAAAACTCGTTTTGAAAAATTAGCTCGGACGTTTCTATATTAAGGTAACGATATGTTCATATATATAAAAAAAAGTGTAGCATTTGTTATTTTTCTTGTTGCATAGTGATATTGTTTTAAAGATTATACAATTATTTATACATCAGTTGCTCGCATTTGATAAACAAAAATTCAATTAAAGCTGATTTCTTTATATTTCCAATTTAGCAAATTTTTTTTTATATGCATGTACTCACATATGAACATTTCCCCATCATTACTTTTGCTAAAGTTTGAAAAACAGTAAACTTCTTAAAATTATCATTGGAAATACATTTTAGTTTTCCTTTTCATTTGTGCGTGCGTGTTAGTAAAGTTATTTATTTTATCCTAAAGAAATCTCTCACGTATTATTCAGACCTAAACAAAATTTAACAAACTAAAAACAATAGTTAAAGCGGAATAAATACCAACAAGAAAAACAACATAAATAAAACTGAAGTAGTTTGTTAAGATTAAGAAACAGACGGCTGGCCATATGCCATAGGTATTTATTTAGGAAACTGTATTCGTCCTTTTTGCCTGAGGAAATCCTATTTATTGTGTCAGTGAAATTTTAAATGAGATTTAAAACATTTATTTTTCTGTTTTTATAGTTATCCGATAAATGAATTAAAAACAATTGAAGGTTGATAAATCAGGCATGAGTTTGTTAATTCATATAACACTGTATAACAAGATTAAAGTTTTTAGATTCCATGGTTCAAACGACTGATTCTGATAGAATCCACAAAAGAAAAACAAATTAAGTAAAGTGCGACTTTGGCTCGCATACGAAGCGTTCCGTACGAGTCCCTTTTCGTTTTTGCCCTTTCTTCATTTTGGAAATTTTTTCGTTTTGCTTTTTCATTTAATATTAGTTCTTTTATTTTTTAGTTTTTTATATTTTTTTGCGATTTTTTTAGTTTTGGTGCTTTTTCATTTTTGTGATTTATTTTTTTTGGTTTGTGGCGATTTTTCGTTTTTTGGACTTTTTTGTGGGCTTGCCGATTTTTTTAGTTTTGCCGATTTTTTAGTTTTGGTGTTTATTTTTTGTTTTAACGAATTTTTAATTTTTTACGATATTTTTGTTTTAGGGATTTATTTAAATTTAGGCCCTTTTTCAGCTTTGGCACTTTTTTTGTTTTGGTCATTTTTTTAGGTTTAGCGATTTTTTACGTTTTTTCACTTATTTAGTTTTTGTGATTTTTTCGGTTTTTGACGATTTTTTTTTTAGTTTTGGGGCTTTGCTTTGTTTTGACGCTTTTTTCGTTTTGGAGATTTCTTTCCATTTTTTATGATTTTTTTTTTCGTTTTCTGACGCTATTTTTAGTTTTAGCAATATTTTTAAGTCTTAGGGTTTTTTTATTTTGAGCGATTTTTTCGGTTTTATGCGACTTTCTTACCTTTTTGCGATCGTTTCAGTTTTGTTGATTTTTTGCGTTTTAGCGATATTTAACGTTTGGTTATTTTTTTCCTTTAAGCGTTTTTTTTCATTTTGGCGATTTTTTGTTTTGGCATTTTTTTAATTTTGGCATTTTTAGTTTTAGATTATAAATAAATGTACATAAGTTTTTTTTGTGTAAGACTGTCCATCATGTGCTAAAAACGAAAAACGAAAAACGAAAATATTGTTTATTCTCACTTGATACAACATGGTGTGATTCTCACATGATACAACATGCTGTTGATTTTCCACATTAAGAAACTAGGAATTTTGCCAAAAAATTTTATTGAATTTATATCGGCGTTAGAATATTTGCATTGGCGTCTTTTATTTCACATCTCAAGTTTTTGAAAAATATTAGAAATTATAATATTTGTTTAATGGTTATTGTCCGCAGTCTTTTGTATTGAGCGTTACCCTTTTTTAGTACGCTTCATTACTCAGTATAATTATTAAAATTGCATTAACAACATACACTAAAGTAACAACATACACTAAAACTTAAAAGTTTTGTTAACTTTCTTAACTAGCAATATCATGATTTGTATCAAAAAAAATAACGTATTGAGTGTTATCCATATTTTTTTAATATAATTGAAATTGTTTAGTGAATAACTAATGAGTTGATGTTAAAATACATCGAAGATTATACATCTGAATTGTATTAAATTCAAAATAAAGTGTGTGTTCTGAAAAAATTATTTAATTCTTATAAAAATGTATTGAGCGTTACATAAAAAAATTTCATGTATAATGGATCTAAAAATTTAAGGACGTTAAAAAAAGTTAAAAGCAGCTGAAGTGTAGAAACGATATAAAGAACATTATCTGTTTAGAAATGTCTGATTTACTTTGAAAAAAATATGCTTCTACCGCACTGTGGGTTGTTATATTTTCGAAGAATGTATTAGGTAGATCGTAGCTTGCTACGAATAATTATTTGAAATTAACATTGTTGGTCGATTTTATGTAGTCTTATTTAAAACAAGAGTTATCTTAATTTTTTCTCATGTATAAATGTGTGTATAGAATTATTTTAAAAGTTAAATTTCTTTATTTTTCCATGTGAACCCAAGTCAAAATTGAAAAAGTGGTCCTACTTTTAATTTTGTCCTGTGATTTTTATAATTTTTTTATTTTTAGAGAGTAGATGTATAGTGCTTTCAAATCCTATACTCATTTTTGTGGTGTGTTTTTTTCGCAAAAATTTTTTCCAGAACAACCGCGAAAGCAAATGTAACGCTCAATACACAAAAATGTTAAAAAATCGAAATATATAATTTTATTTCAGGATCAAGCGAAAACTATAATATGATTTCTACCTTCTTATATTTCATAGTTACATTGGTAAACAAACAAAAAAACACACACAAAAGTTTCGAATGAGAATCACCCAAATATAAAAAAAAAATTCTTTTGGAATATATAACAAATGCATACTTAGCTAAAACGTGTTTGCACAGACATGAATCGATGGTAAAGAATATAATAGAATTTCCTAATTTAGTTGGTTCTGAGCCGTTCCTAATACGACCTATTTTACATAAAAATTTTGTATTTAGTTCACATGTTCTAAAATCCCAAAGCTGGAATTCTAAAACAATTGCCATTTCTTAGAATCCTTATACGTACGCATTTGTTTGTCAAAGTCTTAAATGCGCTTTGGATCAAGTATGTACGCTAAGGGACAAATCTGTTCAATTGCATTTGTGATATTTTGTTCCGATAGTACTGTCCGTTTATGTTCCAAATATTTTTATTCTGCCCCACTGTGTAGTGTAACAACCACCGAAATATGTGTCTGCCTACGGATTACGTTCTTGATGCCTCAAAGCTCTTGTATTTATAATCACTTTTCTCTAAGAGTTTTTTTTACAAGAACTACTTTCGATTGTATTGAAGCAATAAAAAAGTTTGGAGGAGAAAATCGAAGACTTTCATTTAGTACTTTCTACTAACACTAAACAAGTCGATTATAGGAAATTAATGTAAATGTTGTATTTACAGATTGTATTACAAAGACTTTCAAATTCGAAGTCAAAGAACTGTTTTTTTTTTGCAAATTGTAAGGTACCCAGCAAAAAACTTTGCTTACTGGTAGGCAAAAAAGTATATAAGGATCTAAGTCGTAACTATTTACAATTTGACTCGATAACTACTTATTTTTGTTTGAGAAGTCGAAAAAATAATGGATACCCCTTAGAAATATATTTACATTGTCACAGCAATTAACTAGTTATTATTTGACTTACTTGAAGCTAAAAAACAAGTAGTCAAATAAACAAATTAAAATTAAAAAATGTATATATTACAAACATTATATTTTATTTATATTTTTTTCAAATTTTTTATTTTTTATTTTTTGGCCCAGCTGGGATATGAACCTCCTGTGCTCGTTCAGATTTGAAGACAGGAACTTTACCCACTCAGCTATTGTTGACTTGTTAGTTTAAGCGACAAAAGTTAGTTTTCATATACAAATACAAACTTTGACTAAAAAGTGGTTGTCTACATATTTTATTAATACACATCAAGAAATTGTAATTAGTTTCAGATAATCAAAAAAATACGTACTAAATTTATTAAGAAGTAGATAGTAGTTCTAATTTGAAGCATAGTAATAAGATAAATAAGTAACACTCATTACTTTGTAGCCCATTAATAAAGTACTAGCCATTACAAAAATCACAAAAGTTTTTACTGGGTAGCTCTTTCTCCATACAAAAAAAAAACATGTCTCATGTAAGCAATTTTGTAAGCGAAAATCTTGCTTCTCTGGTGGTGGTCATATTTTTCTTTTAATTATCATACAATTTATTTTCATTCCGATTGATTAGTCTTTGCATTATTATGCCACAAATAAATTTGTACCATTTATTTATTTATTTATTTTACTACAGATTTAATTTTATTCTCTTAACTATTTTCAGCATTTAACTAATTTTATCAATGTGTGTGTGTGTGTGTTGATTACGTCTGGAATATCTTATGGAAGGTGAGTGCAACAAGAATATGTATTCATAAATTCAAAAAGCAAATAAAATGAAATTTGTGTAAAAGTAGAATAATACGATTTACGTAAATATTTTCTAAGTCAGTGAGTGCACATTGCTATTTAAACTTTATTATTTCTAGAAATGAAAAGATGGAAATAATAATTTTTGAATCTTTATATAAGCCAATTAACATGTAAAGAAATGTTTTATAACATTCGAACGTTTTTAACTTTATCACAAATTTTAATTCAAAAGCTAAAGTTATTTTAATTCTCTTTGTCAATAAAAACCAATTAATATTGATATTTTCGTGTTTAACGAAAGTTGTAAACCCTTCAACAAGTTACGTAGAATCTACTTCCCTTCGGCCAGTCACTGTGGACCGAAGGGTGTAAAAATAGTACCATGATCTAATTCTTTATCTCCTCAAGTATGTATATCATTCATTATTACTGTCCTGCCTATTTAATATTTATTATTACTTTCCTGCCAATTTAATATATACTGGGATCATCCGGTTGTCGAAATACTACCAACTGATGCGTAGCCGGGTTTGTAACCGGTTTTGTATTTTCTTTTAGGCATAAAGATATATTGTAAATATTTAGAGTATAATACTTTTTAAACCATACGATACTTGAAAGTGTGCGACAGCACATTGTGTGGCCTATTTATATACACTCTAAAACATTACTTCAATTTTACGATCATATATTGTCTAAATTTGTGTTGAAAATTTCTCCTTGTCTAAAATTACATCGATTTTGAGTTATTTTATTAAAGAAAAAACCTTTCAAATTAAAAATATTTAGTCCAATTGGAACAAATTTAGCATAAAGTATACTACGGCTATGGCTCAACGGTAGATACGTCAGACTATCAGTCAGGAGGTCACGGTTCAAAACTGCACACAGCCAATCACTTTTTTAGTAAAAACATTTTGCTCAAAAATAATGCGTGTGTAATTTTAGGTCGATAATAATCTGTAAAGTGTTGTCGACTATTATCGACCTAATTTTCAACAAAAGTGTTTTAAAGTGTATATTAATTTATGGACAGAAAACCTTAAAAATACTTTAAACGAATTTTCCTAAAAAAAATTCTTTCCCATAAACAATTTTTTTAACTTCTTTAACAATTTTCTCAATTTACATAATAAATTTTTGCGCAAACTTTTCAACAAATAAAATTGTTCCTTTGCAAAATATCAGGTCAAATAAATTGTGGTTTCAAAAGAAAAATCAAAAAAAAAAGATAACAAATGTATGTAATCGCACTTTTGAACATTTTCGAATTGTTTGAGTTTTCTCTCTTGCCACTATATATTATTTTTATCATGAAATAAATTACTTTCAGTAAATAGAAAAACATGCGTTCACATGAACACATAAGTATATTTCTAAGTGCCAACCCAAGTACCTTGTGAGTAGAAAAAATTGAGGTGCCTAGCAGTAAGACTACTAACAGCAAACTTGACTGCTGAAATCTTGACACAAATGAAATATCCTTACGGTGCCTTTTCCAAAAAGAAAACACAAGCTCCGTCTTTTCGTGCCTTTCGGCATATATATTTGTTCACTTTCAAGGTTGCTTTAAACGTAGTATTATTCGATGCTATGGAGTCAGCATTTGCATCCAAAATAAAATATTGGTAAATCTAACCAATTTTATTGGTTAAAATTGTACCAATCCATAAAACACAGTAAAATCAAACAATGAAATTGCAGTATAGTGAATAATGTGCTAAAATATCGTATTAACTATTATTTAAAAAAAGAATTTGTTTGTAACGTATTGGTCTTGAACTTAGGTTCTCATAACTCTTTGCATGTTTATAAACCCACAGCCGGTATGAAAACTCATATTCAAAAATAGTCAAAAAGTTGATCTTCGTAATATTTAAGAACAAGAAAGGACAAGCAAAGAAAATGTCACCCATATAAAATAAATTTCAAACTCTTTAAATGACATCCAAGCAAGGACAAGGTTACAATGCTATTATTTTGGTCCTCGGAGCTCCGCCATTTATAAATCGATTTACAAAAATTCTTTTGTATTTGAAATGGTGCACAGAAAAAACTAAATTTCATTTTCATTAAAGAAATTCAATGAATTAGTAAATATTTTGTCTAGAAACAGACGTACAAACAAGTTTGTAAATACAGACAAAAATGTCAATACAATTTTTTTGAATAAAAAAATTTAGTTTTCCTAGTAAAAAAATTTTCCAAATCTATAAAGCAATTTTTTTTTAAATATTTACAAACTCTATAGAAAATAATTTACTGAATCAAACAAAAATGTTTACTGGATTTTCTGTTATACAAAAAACAATGTTTTTGTCTAAATCTATAAAATAATTTATCTAAAAATCCTTACGAATTCTAAACAAAGTAGTTTACTGAATCAAACAAAATTTTTACTGGTTTTTTTTTATAGTATATCAAACAAAATTTTTGCCAGAGTCAGTAAAAACTTTTTTTTTAATATTTTTAAGTTTTAAATAATAACATTAACTGAAGCTAACAATAACGTTTACTGATTTTTTTTGTAATATATCAGACAAAGTTTTCGTTTTAATCTATAAGAATTGTTTAGAAGTATCAATTTATGAAATTTCATTTTGCTAAATGTGTATCTTAAGAGTATAAAAAATGAATGAAAACTAACGCGGAAATCTTATAATTTACGTTTCATAATAATTGTATGAATTCCGAAATCGCTCTCCTTTAAACAAAAAATTCACTGATTCAGTCAAGAACATTTAATGAAAACGAAGTTTTATTTTAGACAAATTTTGCTTAAAATTTTTGTGGTGTTAATTCTCTCTGTGATTTCATGTGCGTCGTTCTGTTCATCTCACTGTTATGGAGTCAGAATTTTTCTAAGAATTATTAAAAGTGCTACCAGAAAAGCATTTGCTCTCTTTCCCTATGAACTGCCGGGTATTATAAGCACACAACTTCTTTGAAACTGTCAACTACTTGTTAACGAGAAGTGTTGCTTTTCAATATCAACACTAAATTTATACGATGGCATTTTTAACAAAGTTACTTCGATACCTTTCAGAACTCCTTGTAAAAAGGTCATTGAAAAAATATTGAAATATTTTACAAATACACACGTACATGGCTGAATTGCAATCAAAACGTACAAAAAGCGTTCATGTTGTTTGATGTTTAAAGTTTCTTAAAATTACGCGCTATACTACTGGATTTACGAGAAAATGCATGAAGAAATACGAAGTTGCTTTTAGACTCGGCAAAAAATCAATTTTTGTTAAGTTTTGATAAGGAATACCACGATTTTCATTTTGATCGTCATTAAGCATGAAGAACGGTTTTAAAATTTTTGGTATGCATAGCAATATAACGTTTTAGAGCTATCGAAACGTCAGTTCAAACCTCCGTGCAGTCAAAAATTTTCTTTGTCTATATGCTTCACATTTATCTCCAAATAAAAATATAATTTAATTGACAAATTAAATTAAAACCGAGTTCAAGCCAAAATAATTAAATTTCTTTGGATATAAACTCATACAGTTCGACTAAAACTCATAACTTAATTGTTTAGCAATAATTTCAAAAAATGGAAATACAAAATGGTGAAATCATTCATTGATGGCTCATTATTACAGTGAAAAACGATTTAATTAGACTTGTAGATGTAGTTGAGTAGCTAGTTTTTTTCATTTTTTGCGTGAAATCCTAAAATATCCTTTATGTAGATAACTTCCGATTTTGAGGATGTATTGAAATTTTTTGAAAATGGCAAATTGATCTACTCAACCAACTCTGTTATTGCGTGCCGTGTTAGTTTTAGAGCAGTGTTGCAGCGCCTCTGGTGTAAAGTAGATGCATTATCTTTATTTTGCTAAAATTGTCGACAAAGGAGGAGACTGAGATGTACATTGGCATAGAACAGTATCAATAGCTTTGAAGGTACTGTGCTTAGTGACCAGTGCTATGCCTTCGTCACTTTAGCAGTTCAACAACAGTTAACACAATAACACACCAATGCACTTTACAAAAATAGATGACTTTGATGACTTGTCTGAAACTATACTGACAGAAAAACCGTCCTAACGTTGATATAATGTGACATCATTCGTTTTTTACCCCATTGCCTTTAATTGTGTATATTTATGTTTTATTTTTCGCTATATTTTTTCTTCTTCTAATGTTGGTCTTCATCCGAGGCTCAGCATACTTATAAGCAGACTTATACCATTTCAGCCATGTCACCATCTTAAATATCGGCAGAACAAAGTCAACATTAACATCATTGGTGATACATACATATGATGGCTAAGTGTCATCAATATGATGATAATCATAATGAGTGTAAATTAATGCAGTGTCATGTTTTTTTTTTACTTTTCAAAAATGCGTTTAAACGCCAAAATAAAATAATAAAATTTAGATTAAAATACAAATTACAAACGTTATAACATTGTTTACTTTTTCTTTTATACATAGTTTACACTTTAATAATATATAATAAGTGTCATCGTATTGATGTCATGCCATAGATGACATTTTAAGTATGTCAAAGTTCTATGATGGCGTAACGAAACAGACATCAATCTGATTACAAAGATTGATGTCTATTTTCGTTCTATTGACGACATTTGTCATAGCACTGAAGTCAGAATTCTGATGACAGCGCGTCATCAATGCAAAGATATACTTTTCTATGAGTGTTGTCTCGAACCACTTCAGCCAACAGCATTGTTCTATTTGATATATTTTTTGCACGCTCTATACAAAAGGCGCGATATTATCTTCTTGTTCATGATATATTCATTGCTTTGATTTCTTTTTAGGGTTCCGTACACCAAAAGTGTAAAGGAACCCTATTGTTTTCGCTACGCTGTCCGTCTGTCTGTCTGTCTGTCTGTCTGTCTGTCTGTCTGTCTGTCTGTCTGTCCGCCAGTCTGTCACACGCTGTTTTCTTCGGAAACGTTAGAGCTACGGACCTGAAATTTTCACAGAATATGTAAAACTTTGGCCGCTACAATAACATATATGCGACAGCTAAAAATTAAAGGGTTTTCTATCAGTTATTGTAATTTTGACTATTTAATTGAGACAATTCGCTATATCTTAGGAGCCGTAACAGGCAAGCTCTCGAAAATTTTAAAAACAAATTCCAAAATTAAAAAATTTCAAAACGAAAAATCGCCAAAATGAAAAAGCGCTTAAAGGAAAAAGCACGAAAATTAAAAAAATCCAAAACAAGCAAAAAATCACCAAAACTAAAAAGATCGCAAAAAACTAAAAAACGCCAAAAACGGAAAAAAGTCGTCAAAACGAAAAAACCGCTTAAAGGAAAAAGCACCAAAATTAAAAAATCCCAAAAAAGCAAAAAATCACCAAAACTAAAAAGATCGCAAAAAACTGAAAAAACGCAAAAAAAACCGAAATAAGTCGTCAAAACGAAAAAACCGCTTAAAGGAAAAAGCACTAAAATTAAAGAATCACAAAAAAGCAAAAAATCATCAAAACTAAAAAGATCGCAAAAAAACTAAAAAACGCAAAAAACCGAAAAAAGTCGTCAAAACGAAAAAAGCGCTTAAAGGAAAAAGCACCAAAATTAAAAAATCTCAGAAAAGCAAGAAATCACCAAAACTAAAAAGATTGCCAAGAAACTAAAAAAACGCCAAAAACCGAAAAAAGTCGTCAAAACAAAAAAAAAAACACTAAATCTAAAAAGACGCTAAAACTAAAAATACCGTCAAAAAACGAAAAAAAATCACAAAAAATTAAAAAGAAAATTACCGAAAACCGAAGAAATCACAAAAACGAAAAAAAGTATAAAAACCAAAAAAAAAAACGCTTAAAATAAAAAAAATCACCAAAAACCGAAAAAATCCCAAAAACCGAAAAAAGCGCCAAAACTAAAATTAATCGCTAAAACAAAAAATATCGTCAAAAAGCGAAAAAATCTAAAGCCAAAAAAAAAACGCCAAAACCAAAAAATTTCCAGAAATAAAAAAATCGACAATAACCAAAGGAAAATTGGAAAAAAAACGAAAAATCGCCAAAAAAAAAACAAAAATATCACCAAAATGAAATAAGCCAAAAACCAAACAAATTACTACATCAACAAAAAAAATAAATAAAAAATTAAAAATAATGAAATTAAACGAAAACGCAAAATGAGAAAATTGCCGTGATGAAAAAAGGCCAAAAACTAAAAGAGATAGATGTGTGTTCGTACGGAACCCTTCCTGTGCGAGCCAAAGTCGCACTTTACTGAATTTATTTGTGATATTTGCTAACATTAAAAGATAATATTTCGAATTGACTTCAATACCTGAATTAAGTATATTCAAATTATTAATAGTGGAATATTAGAATATCTAGTCACACTAGCACAACGGATCAGTATTGATTTCCAGGTCGCTACACCGCTACACATCATTGAATAAGATTATCAACTATTTAACCTATTTGCATTGCCATGCTAACATACAAAAAAAAAATACTAGGGGGTTAGTATGTAATTCGATCGATTCGAATAGAAAAATTTACAAATTCGTACAAATTGAATTATCTAGTACGATTTTCGAACATTTATTTACGAACGTTCGGAAATTTGTCTTTCGAACCGTACATATTTTTTAAAGTTGGATTGGCTTTATTTTAAGATTGACTAATCTTATAATTGTCATTTGATCTTTATGTAAAACTGACTCTGAAACATTTCTGAAGTGAAAAATGCACAGAAAATGAAGGAAAAAAGTTTGACAATAACACAGAAGCGACGACCAGCAGCTTTCTTTATCCATTTACAAAAAAAAGTTTTATATATTTTTTTCATTGCAGAAACGATAAATAAATGTGAAAACCTCTTAAGCCTTTCTGTGTTATTTAACTAACACCTTTTTAATGTTTATTTTCTTTGAATTTTGTTTCACACCATTTCGGGTCTTTCTTATTTTAAATAATTTCGTTTTGCAATGCTGTCAAAATTATATTGCTTGTGCTCTTATCAAAAAAGGTCGAATTTTAAGGACCTAAAAATGACAAAATAACCTTAAAAGCACTAAATTAATTACTCAAATCCGTGAAAATATGATTATTTTAAGGAACTTTTTTAATGCACAACAAGTGTACTTTTTAACGTCTTTGAAACATTTTTTTTATTTTAGTTTTCTACAATGAAGTTTTATAAGTTACAAAGGTCCTTAAATGGTTTTTCTTTTCATAAACTTTGCGTTGCTTACAATCAGTCGGAAATATCATTTTTTAAACCATGAGATAAAAAGATTATAAAATTTTGTCCTCCCCTTATTTAACTTTGTTATTAAGAGTTAAGCTAGAATGATGTTTGTTTACTTAAGCTGTTTATTTTCGATGTATTTTGTTAGGAAATAATGTTAAATTAAAAATATTAAAAACCCCCCAAGAAAACAGATGATAACTTCAAAACGGCTGGACCAATTTTCTTCAAGTATTGGTTAGAAGATTTGAGATCAAGTTACCTTTTAAACAAAAAAAAACTAAGTCAAAATTGGTCCAGCTTTTTGGGCTGTACGATGACTTGTCCAGACATACAGATACACAGATACACACTACAAACTAAAAAGAAATTGTATGCTATTTTATTTTAATATCAAATCATACAAGCTCTGCAGGAAACATGTATCGCCCCACTGTGGGACACTTTGCAAGAAGGCGATCAAGAGTTTGTACTTTTTAATACAATTAGACATATTTTAATGTTTTTTTTTACTACAGGACATTTTTCCTTCATTTTAAAGTATTAAGTTTCCAAATCGAGTCATATTAAAATTATGGTTATAATTTGAAAATGGTTTTTTGACATTTAAGGCATTCATCAGTGCACTCAAAATATTCTCTACTTAAAATTAACTGAAATTGTAATATAAAATAAATTAAAACTCATTAAAAAACCGGTCTACTTATTTTCCATTTCAGTTTAACAAAAAGTTTATTCAACTTTAAATGTTAAAAAGTTAACAGACTTAAAACCATACAAAATTAATGATTCCTTATTTGTTTGGCTCAATTTAACTGTGAAAAGAACTAATAGCAGCTTCCGTAAAAATAAAAGAGGTTTCCTTGTTTCTGCTATTTTTATGGTAAATAAGAAACCATTGTTCCGTAAAAATAATTGATTTTTGCTTCATTTTTAAAAGTTATTTAAACGTATTATTTCGTATCTTTAGTTGTTTTTTTAAATTTAAGTGGTGATTTTGTATTAAATTCTATAAGAAATGACGATAAATAAGACATTAGCTCTGTTCAATAACTGAAAATTGTTAATAATTGTTAATAGTTTTCACTGAAAAGTGTTCACGTACCGAACACTTCTAGTAATAACTATTAACAATTGTTAACAATTTTCAGTTATTGAACAGAGCTATTAATTATTTTAATTAAATCAAGCGTTCTGTCGAGTTCGTCTGTTTGTAGAAGTGTTATATTATCCACTAGCTATACCCGCCGTGCTTCGCTATCCCATTGCTGTGCAGATATTGAAAAATTAATTAACTCATTTAAAAATAACCATAAAATTGGTTAGTTTTTTTTTGGCGATCTTTTTAGTTTTGGCGAATTTTTGCGTTTTGGCGATTTTTTTCATTTTGGCAATTTTTTGTTTTGACTATAAATTCTGGAATTTTTTAGTTGTAGAGTTTTTAAAATTTCAAACTGTTTAAACCACATAGTCAAAATTACATTAACTTTCAGAGCACCCTTTAATTTTTGTTATGTTAAATATTCTACAGACTACACCAATTTACACTAACTTTGAAAATTTCGAGAGTCTATATAAAAGTATCTGTATTACATTAGTATTTCAACATGTTTCGTTGCTCGCTTTAAAACACCCTTTAATCTTTAGCCCGTAGTTCTTACGGCTCTCGAGAAAACAGCCTGACGGAACAGACAGAAAGATAGGCGAACTGACGAATAGCGTATCGAAAACAATAAGATTAATTTACACTTTTGGTGTACAGAGCCATAAAAAGAACCACATCCAAAAAGTAACTTTTCAAAAAGTAACCATTTTCAAAAGAATACCATTTTCAAAAAGTACCCTTTCCAAAAAACATTTTTCAAAAAGTACTATTTCTTAAAACTACATTTTCAAAAAAGTAGGTTTTCGAAAAAGTACCTTTACTTTAAAATATAAACGGTTAACAAAAAAAGTACCAAAATTATATTTTTACCCTTTTTCGGCCCCTAAATGTACAAATTTCAAAAAAAGTACAAAACACCTATCCACTCATTTTTCTCTCTTATTATGACGCTTTTAAAATTTTATGTCTACCTTACTTAGATTCGGATATATAAGAACATTTAGTTAGAACATTAGAATTTAAGCTTTCAAAAATTCGTTCTTAGGGAATATATACGAGTACAAACATATGCATTCAGTATGTGTATCAATGTGCATAAAAAACAGTTGTATAGAAAAAAGTACCAAAAAGGGCTACCAATTTTACCCATTATATACTCAAATTTGAACAAATACAAAACTGCTTTTGACGGCTTTTTAAGGAGAGAAGAATGAATTTTAAGTTTAGTTTCTAACTTTATTACTTTAGGAGATAAACTGTTAACAAAAAAATAACAAAATTATATTTTCACCCTTTTTCGGCCCCTAAATGTATAGATTTTAAAAAAAGTTTCAGACACCTGTCCGCTCATTTTTCTATCTTATTATGATGCTTTTAGAATTTTATGTCTACCTAACTTAGATTCGAAGATATAAGGTTTCCGATTTTACCCGTTTTTACCCCTTTTAATCCCCTTAGAATTAAAATTTTCAAACAAAAAAACATACAAACATATTCAATCACTATGCATATCAATTTGCATAAAAAATAGTTGTATGGAAAAAAGTACCAAAAAGAGCAACCAATTTTACCCTATATATATTCGAACTTCAAAAAGGTACCAAAACAATTTTGAGGGCTTCGTAAGGATAGAAGAATGCATTTCAAATTTAATTTCTATCTTCATTACTTTATGAGATAAACGGTTAACAAAAAATGTACCAAAATTATATTTTTACCCTTTATCGGCCCTAAATTTACAAATCTGAAGAAAGTACCAAATACCTGTCCGCTCATTTTTCTATCTTATTATGATGGTTTTGGAATTTTATGTCTACCTTACTTCGATTCGGAGATATAGGGTTACCAGTTTTACCCGTTTTTACCCCCTTAGCATTTGAATTTCCCAAAAACCCCATCTTAGTGGATAGATCTATACATCCTGAGGGGAGCCCACTTACGAAATTTCAACTTTCTAGCATTAGTGGCTTGGGCTATGCGATGATGAATCAGTCAGTCAGTCAGTCAGTCAGTCAGTCAGTCACTCAATAACGTTAGATTATATAGATTAAAACTAAGCAAGAGACTAAAATTTACATTGAACCATGTTTCCAAATTAATCTCCTCCTCAAAAAAAACCCCCCCGATACTACACATTGCAGAAAAAAATTGTTTTTGCAAAGCTATTTCCTATTATTTTCGTTAAAGGAAATTTTCACATGAATTTTCTTCTACTCTCTTTCCCATAATCGTCTCAACACCACCCTACAATACATGATTACTAGTCACTCCCTCAGTGCCAGTTTTAATTTGAAAATAATGACCCCTTGTTACAAAAAAAAACACTCTACAAATTATTTCTTGTCGTTTTGCTGCATTCATTTAAACTATTTTCTTATATTTTCTTTATTAAATAATTTATCGATTTTTCTAACCCTATTAAATTCATTAAATACATGCATGCATGCATACATATGAAAATACATACAAATATTTGCTTTGTACGTTATGAAAAATATAAATTTTTTATTTAAAACTTATGACTTATTTCATCACTATCATTTAAAACACCCACTCACCAGCAACCAAACACAGTAGTGTCTCCTTAGTGTTGTGGTTTCTTATTGTCTTGAATGTTTAAAATTCATATGTATCTATTACCTCAATTTTGATCCTTTAAGCCGATTAAAAACTAAAATACACATGACTTATGAAATGTCTTTAAATAGAAGTAGTAAATATGTTTATAACCTGAAAAATTAAATTTAACTATCTTCTACAGCAAGAAAATAAGCAAACAATATGCTTGAAACATTTTTATTTCATTTATAGCAATTATAAAATATTATATGACTTCATATCGTCTCTACCATCTCCAATAGTGTGTCCATTATTTTTATGGGATTTTTTGTAATGAAAATATTCAGGTCTCGCCTTCCAGTAAGTTAAGGCTTGATGCAAAAATGACTCTTCAAAAATGTCTCGCTCCTGAGACCATGCCTCACAGTGCAGACTATTCCCGGGAATTCCCGGGAATAGTCTGCCTAATATTCTCGGGAAATTTTTGAGATTTTCCCGGAAAAATGGGAAATTAAAAGTACATGTTACTTTTTTGACACACATATGTATTTATAAAATGGCATAAGTGACTGCGAAATTTATTTTGATTCATATAAGAATTTTCTGTTTTTCTTTAATACCAAAATTGTAAATGTTTTTTTTTTATATTGAGTAATTCCATTTAGCCGGGTGTGACCATTTTACACATATTTTTCGTTATAAATAAAGAATATAAAATTGTTTACTTAAAAAATGGTTGTGACTCGCAATGCCATCAAGCTTAAAGTCGTTGAATAACGGCTAGACACTGAAAGAACACGATTCCTGCTCAGAATGGTCGTCAGAAATCTGCGATGGGTGTGACCTTACAAATCTTAATTTTAAAGAATTATGACTTTCAGCATAATTTCTGTAAAATTTTTACTATAACGTACACAATAATTTTGGTATAGATGTCAGTTCAAAGTATTTTTAGCTGTATTACGAATTTACTGTTGGACAAAAAATCTGTTTTCTTAGCAAAAAACTATTTTTAAAATGTGACGGTTGTGACCGACGGGTGTGACCTAATACGAAAATTTAAAAAATTCGAAGATATACAATTTTTATTGATTTCATTAATATAAACAATATAAAAATAAATCATAAGATAATAACACAATAAATTATTTGCTATCCGTTCTATTATAGACAGCAGAATACTCTAGCTGAGTATTTTTTTAAATTAAATAAAAAGCGAAAAAAGTATATTCTTTTCAGAGATAAGGGCTTTTATTAATAATGTGAAAGGGAAGAAAAGAAAATCTGAAATAAATATTAAACATACAAAGAGGGAGAGCAAAATGTCAAATTGCTTAAAATAAATTAAATAGAGTATTTTTTTTTATTTTTGCTAAAACATCAATTGGTAGATTTTTATTAAAAATAAGAAAATTATTCTTTCCTTGCATAGGGCCGTTTTAAGTCGAATCACTCTATTACAAAAGCTCGTTTGTTCGACTAATTTTACACGATGAAATTGTTTAAGTTCTCTTTTAAAGTTGCTACGTTTTTCATCGTCTGTTTAGATACCAATAACCTATTTATTGATGTCGAAGGACATTTTGCATTCTTATAATTTCATTTAAAGCAAAAACGAATTAAAAAATTTTGTTTTTGTTTCAAATTTAACTGTAAGAAAGAAAGAAAGAATTCCTACGACATCGATAAAAAGGCAATAAAATGTCCATACAATTTTTTTAATACAAAATAAAAATGTGAGCGTTTCAAACTTATACGGAAATTTCATTAAGATCACACTCTTTCTCCTATTCCATCTACAAGAAAATTATTACTTGATTCGAAAAGTACACTAAAAAAAGAGTTTCGCTTCATAAATCCAATGAAACAATTTCGTTAGATTTTTTCCACAAGTCTAATGAAATATTTCCCAATTCTAATGCAATTTCACGAATATTGTGAAAGAATTTCATTGGAATTGCTTCATTAACTTTCATAGTTTCGTTAGAAAATTTCATTGGATTTATAACAGCAATATTTTGCCGTTATATGGAAAACCCTTTAAGCTTGGACAAAATATTTTAATTGATATTTAAAATTCTTTATATATATACTATAAAAAATTTCAAAAAAAATTAAAAATTGTATGTTCTAGAATGTCATAATTTCAATGAAATGTATTTCATTGATTTGATGAAGAGTTTCATTGCATTTATGAAATAATTAAATCACATAAAAATTTTTTTTAAACATGCCTTTATTTATTTTAAGTTAAACTCCGCCATTTATGAAGCAATTTCAGATTCTTTTTCTTCATTTAAAAGGATGAGCTTCCAGATTGGTCCCGTTGAAAAATTGGCAGGGTCACGGCCATACAAAATAAATTCACATTGATTTTCAGCTACTTCAACTCAACCGATTCTTATGAAACTTTGCATACACATTTAGTTATCGTTACACTACATCATTGTGGTAGAAAGGTAGGTAGAGCCACGCCCATGAAAAGTAAATATACATATTAACTACTTCTACTGAACCGATTCTTATGAAACTTCGCACACACAATTAGTTTTCGGAAAAGTATATGATGATAAAATATGGGGCAGTGCCTGCCACACATATTTTGTATGTAGTCGGTTTTTTTTTGCAAGAATTATTTAATTTGAATTAAAAATTTTCGCATTAGTTCCCTTCAAAATGTTTGGGGAAAAAACTCGCAAGAATTTCTCCCTCTCCCTCATATTTAGAATACTTACTTTTTTCCCTGGGAGTTTTTTCCCGGGGAAATTTGTAATTTAGAATAGGAGGAATGGGAAAAGGGAAAATTCTCCCGGGGAGATTTTATTTAGAATAGTGGAACAGGGAATAGGGAAGAAACTCCCAGGGAATTGTTATTCATAATTGGGCTGAACTTAAACCTAAGTATTACAATATTTCCTATACCGATACACTATAAAAATGTGCAAATTGGGTTGAAATTCAGCTCGCCCTAAAATGAATCTCAAATGTAAGCTTATAAAACATCAATAGACGCATGTATGTATATATTTTTTGGAGCCCTCTACCAGAATCAGTCGTTAGAACTCATGTCGATTTATTATTTTATTTTTTTTTTGTGTTGTATATCGCGATTTGCTTCCTCTGACCTTAGCTTTAGAGTAATAAACATAACAATTTATCTTAAAATAGCATTCCTATTTTTAATACCATTTAAATCTTTTCTTGCTGAAAATACTTAGAAATATGACAACGCAAACATAAAAAACAACAACAGTGTATTGAATTTAATTAAATTCTAAATGCATTGTCGTCAACAAGTGTTTTGTATATCTTTTCTTTTTCATTCAGTGTTTTTGTTTCATACCAACTGTTGCTCGCCTTTAGGGCTTGACATAAATATTAATTGCTTTTCTGGGTACAGCTGACAATGATGGATCAGCAACAGGATGTTTGTTGTCGTCAACAGAATCCCGAAGTTATATGGCACAAACAACACACAAACTGAAACAGTTGCAAAATATCTAGATATGTTTAACTTGATGCAGAAAAAAAAGTATGATTATGATAATCATAATCTGCGCAGAAAAAAATAAATTTCATTTTCTGTAAAGGAATTCAATGAAATATTAAATATTTTGTCTAGGAACGGACCTACAAGCAAATTTGTAAATATAGACAACAGTTTCATTGAAAAAATTTCGTTTTTTTCAGTGAGCAAATTGCTTAAATCTATAAAGCAATTTGTCTAATAATATTTAAAAGTTGTAAACAAAACAATTTACTAAATCTAACAAAACGATTTACTGGATTTTCTGTAAAATATCAGACAATATTAAACAAAATAGTTTACTTAATCAAACAAAAATATTTACGGGATTTTTTGTAATATATCAAAAAAATTTTTTGTCTGTGTCATCATCATCCATTAAGCATTTATGAAATTTCGCTTTGTTAAATGTGTTCAAGTCTGAATGTTTTTCTAAGACTAAAAAAATGAATGAGAATTCACGCAACGACATTAACGAATTGATTCACTCAAAAATCTTCAGTAAACAAACTTGGTACAGTAGCATTCCTTTTGCTATCATGGTTGTTGTTGTTATTTGTGTGTATGTCGTCATCGAGGTTTTTTTTACGACACAGGTTTTCTTGTCGTTTTTGGTGTTTGCGTCCTAAATAAGAGTCAAGCAAACAATTCATTGATTATGTAAAGAATATTTTCTGAAAATAAAATTTATTTTTAGACAAACTTTTGTTTGAAAATTTTTTGGTGATAATTTTTTTTTCTGTGGGAGAGAAAATTTTAATAATTTAGTCCTGTTATTGTAGTGATTTTTAAAATTTAAATGCACTAACTACTTTTTCGGGTGTCCAAAATTGTAGTCAGAGTTATTACTTTCGTTACACTTACTTTCTTTTAAAATCTTTTTCAGAAAACTAATTTTGAGTAAAACATTTTTTTTTGGAAAAAATTAATGTTTTTTTTTTATTTATCATAATATTTTATCACTTTGTTATTTAAAAAAAAAGAAGAATAATAATGAATTAAATTAATTTATCAAATACAATTTTAGACATTGTACTTATAACTATGGATAATAGGTTGTAATAATAATAATAATAATAGAGTTTAATTTCAATAAACATAAACTTTTTATTAAAGAAAATAAAAACGAAAACTTATTAAATATAACAAGATTTTTTTCGGTTTTTTTTCTTATTTTAACAAAACGAATGAATAAATGAAACTTAAACATAATGAACTCAAAATAATTTTAATTTAAAAATAAACTTCATTTGCGTATAAAGTATTTATATTAATAATGGAAATTATCAAATATTGATTTGAGTGTTTTTGTGTTCTTCTGCTTTGTTAAGCTGTTCTGTATAATGTGTTGTTATTGTTTTTTTTTAACTTTGCATTAACTCATTAGGTCAGGGTTGAATTTTCTACAGAAGTCGAACGGCTTGTGAGATAGTGTAAAACAGGCATTAAGAAAGGTGCGCGTCAAAGTGATAAGGCAATATACTTTTTGGTGTGTTTCTAGAAAACCACCAAAAGTATTGAAGGGTACCATTATCCACCCCAAATACTTGTTAGTTAAATATTGCTCTGATTCGTGTTTCGTTTCGTATAAACGGCGATAAAAGCTATCGAAGGTACATGAAGCCAAAACAAAATAAATAAGTGAAAGTACACTTAAAGAATTTCGCTTCATAAATCCCATGAAATGATTTCGATAGATTTTTTTCACAATTCAAATTAAATATTTCACAATACATGTGAAATTTCAGGAATATTGCGAGAGTTTCATTGGAATTGCTTCATTCGCTTTCATAGTTTGCTTAGAAAATTAATTTGGATTTTAGATGACAACATATTGTCATTTTATGGAAAGCCCTTTAAGTTTTGACAAAATGTTTTAATTGAATTAAAAAAAAGTTTAAAAATTTTCAATGAAATATATTTCATAGTTTTAATGAAACATTTCATTGCATTTATGAAAGACGAATGAGACAAACAAAATATACATTTTCTTTCATAAAAATAGTCCACTCTTATCTATTTCAACAGTTATTAAGCAAAAGCCAACAACGAAAATTATTTTGTATTATTGTTATTGTTGTACTCTTATTATTATTATGTACTCATAGAGCCCCTTGTTTTGATAGTGTTGTTGATGGAAATATTAAGGCGTTGCCTGTAGAACAAGTGGTGAAAACCAAGAGTCTGAATTCAATATTGTGAACGGTCATCAAAAAATAATGAAATAATTTCATTGAAATAGTGAAATAATTTCATTGAAGTGATGAATTAATTTCGTTATATAGTAATGAAATATTTTCATTAGTTTAGCGACATTATTCCATTGGATCAATGAATTTATTCTATATATTTGATGAAATTTTCATTAAAACAATTTTAAAGAAACTTGTTTAATTAATCCAACAAAGTTCAAATTGGTTAAAATTTTATGAAATTTTTCTTTGTATTAATGTAGAAATTCACAGAATTTATGAAAAAAAATTTTCCGTTTTCCCTCAAAACTCCGCCATTTATGAATCAACCGATTCTTATGAAACTTTGCACATCCATTAAGTTTCTGATGGTATACTATATCACGATTAAAAAAGTAGGCAGTAGCCACGCCCATGCAAAGTAAATATTCTTTTTCAACAACTTCTACTAAACTGATTCTTATGAAACTTTGCATACGCCTTTAGTTATCGTTACAATACAACATTATGTTTAGAAAAGTGGGCAGTGCCACGCCCATGAAAAGTAAATAAGCATTTTAGCTACTTATACTTAACCGATTCTTGTGAAACTTTGCATACACATTTAGTTATCGTTACAATGAATAATTGTGGTTAGAAAAGTGGGCAGTGCCACGCCCATGAAAAGTAAATATTCTTTTTCAACAACTTCTACTAAACCGATTCTTATGAAACTTTGCATACACCTTTAGTTATCGTTACAATACAACAATGTGGTTAGAAAAGTGGGCAGTGCCACGCCAATGAAAAGTAAATACTCATTTTAACTACTTCTGCTTAACCGATTTTTATGAAACTCGCACACACAATTAGTTCTCGTAAAACTACATGATGATAAAATATGGGGGCCATCGTCACATCTATTTTGTAGTAGATTTTTTTTTTTGCAAGAATTATGTTGTTTTTAACTTGGCAAAGCCTTTTTCAAAGGAATCTTTTAGACGATAGAATTTTATATGAGACGATTTGTTTACATACACGATAATAGTAACATTAACTAAATTCTAAGCTCGGATAGATTTGTGAGGTAACCATGCCAATTTTTGTACAGCAACACTTCAACACGCACCATATTTCATTAAAAATTAGTTGACACTGATTGCTTGATAAAATTATTTCTTTATGTATAATATTTATTTGTTTTTATTTGTTTTGCTTATTTTGTTTATATATCAACTGGATATTTGTAGATTTAATTATTTAAAATAATAGTTATGTTTGTGGTTAGTTGAATGATTGTGAAAAGAATAGCAATATGACGATATTGTTTTTAATATTTATTTAGCAGAGTAAAAGTAAACATATTTCATATTTTATGCATAAAGACGAATAATTGTTGTTATTAATATTTAAGTATGATTATATATAAGTTTATAATATCTAATTTATTATTTAATAATGTCTGTGTATGCAAATAGTTTATATGAGGAATAGTTTTGTTTTCTTTAAAGACAATGAAATTTTCAATGCAAATGTTAAACATGATGTTTTTTTTTTTTTTGTTAAATATTATTATTATTATTAATAATTATAAAAATATATATTTTTAAATTTAAGTTTATTTCGATTTCTGTATTTAAAGAATGCTTAGCATTATTTAAATTTTACTTTTTGTAATAAATTTAATTAAGTACAATGGTTTTTTTTTATTAATTTGTGTTTTTTTATAGGTTAGGTTTTTCTAACCTAAAACTTAAATTTTTAAACTTATTTTTTAATAAGTTTTATTATTTTTATTGATGCATTTTATTTTTCATTTATGTGTAAATTAATTTTATTTAAAATTTTTTATTGTTATTACAATTTAAACGGAATTCCATTTTCGCTCAAGTAAAGTAAATATTTATGTATATTTTATCTTATTATATTTTCATTTAAAACAAAACAAACTTTGAACTTAACTTAATTATTTTTTTAATAAATTTTTTTAATTTTTTATTTTACACTTTTTTCAATTTTATTACGAAAATATTTTCTAGCATAAAGGCGTTTTCTTTCCTTTTAGGAAATACTTTATATTTAAAAGTTTTCAATAAATTAAATAATATGAACATTTTATTTTGTTTACTTTTACTAAATGAAGCTCAATAATCTTGTTTAAAGAATTTTTAATTGGCCTTGAAAAATGTTATAATGGCCCAAGGCAGCCTTTGTCCTACCATAGACTATTTGAAAAATGTTGAAATAGTGGAAAATTATGATAACAAAAAACCTTTGAAATTGTTGACAGCAGAGCCACCTATCGGATCGAAATTTACACAGAAAAGAAAATAAAGAAATCTAAGAGTGAGTCTATACCTGATAAATTTTTATCATGATAAATGCTCAAGCTCAAGCTGAGACAAATTTGTCTTGATAAAAAACGTAGACAAACTGTTTGACGTTTCAATTTATTTTCAAAAACTAAAATTTTTACAACATTTTTACAAAAAAAAAATATATATACGAATAAAGCAAAATATGAATGCTTTAATTAAATAAAAGGAATTTAATGAAAAAATAAGTGAAATAATGCATTAATAGTGACAAACTACCTTCACGACGCCAAGCAAATTGTGATTTATCGTAACAAAAAAACAACAATATATTCGCATGTATACTAACAATAAAAAAAAACTGACAACTGTTGTGCCGACGTTTTGTTAGTTGTCATGATAAAAATATGTCAGGTATAGACGTAGGGTAATGAATCAGTAAAGACTTTGTCTAGAAACAGACAAACATAGACACATACATTGTAAACACAGACAAAAATGTCTCAACGAATTCATTAAAAGAAAAACAAATTCTAAACAAAATAATTTACTGAATCAAACAAAAATACTTACTGAATTTTCTGTAATATATCAAACAATATTTTTGTCTGAATTTTTAACAAAACAATTTGTTTTAAAATACTTAAAAATTATAAACAACCTAGTTTGCTGATTCAAACAAAAATATTTGCTGGATTTTTTCCAATATATCAAACAAACTTGTTGTCTGAGTCAGTAAAAAGCTGTTTTAAAGATATTTAAAAATTTTAAATAATGACATCAGCTGTATGTTTATGTAAATTACGACATAAGAAACTGGGTTTCGTTGCTGTTTTTGGTGTTAGACAAACTTTTGTTGGAAAAAATTTTTGTGACAATTTGTCCTGTGTATGCTATCTTTCAAACTGCAAATAATCAAATACACTTAACAATTTTCTTGTCGAAGTCGACAAATTATCATAGAATAAAGAAAACTTGTAAAACTTTTTTTATTATAGGACAATTTGTAGTAGTCACAAATTCGACTGCAACATACATAATCCGAGTGATTCATTTGTTTGATTGAAGACTAAACTTAAGACACTGACGCTCATCTTGACCTCAACAAAGTTATTTAAAGACAAATCATAAGACATTGTCGGTCATATTGTCCTCAACATAGTGTGATTGAAGACAAAATGTATGACATTGTTGCTCATTTTGTCCTCAACAAAGTTAATTGAAAACTAATCGTAAGACATTATCGATCATCTTGTCGTTAAGAGAGTGTGATTGAAGACAACATGTAAGACTGTGTCAATAATTTGGTCTTCAACAGACTTTGATTGAAGACAAAATGTAAGACATCGTCGCTCATCCTTTTCGTCAATAAATGTAATTGAATACAAAGCGTATGACATTGTCCCTATTCTTGTCCTCAACCAAGACAAATCATAAGACATTGTCGGTCATCTTGTCCTCAACACAGTGTGATTGAAGACAAAATGTATGACATTGTTGCTCATCTTGTCCTCAACAAAGTTAATTGCAGACTAATCGTAAGACATTGTAGATCATTTTTCCTTAACAGAGTATAATTGCAGACAATAAAATAAAAAGTTGTCGGTCATCTTGTCCTACACAAAGTTGAATGAAGACAAATCGTAAGACATTGTCGCTCCTCTTATTATCAGAAGACTTTGTAGCTCAACGACGATTTCCTTTAAATTGTGGATTAGAAAACCTAATCAACAAAGAACAAGTCCGGCATGAATCGTCGAAGACAATGTCGACTACGCAACGTGAACCTGCTATTCAATAACTACAATACTACTGAATTAGATGTTATTCATTTTATTACGCTCAGTTGTGTAGTTTGTTGTTATATAATTTGATGTTCGTGTAGTGTAAAAGAAAATAGCCGACAAATTTCGTGTTGTCAGCAAACATTTTCTATGACTGCTTTATTATATTTTTTTTCTTCCCCGAACACTTTTCTCGCCGATCAAAAATGAGTTTCTAAAAGCTTGAGGTAAAATCAGTAGATTTTGAAAAATGGTTTTGGAAAGGTTTGATAAACTCGGAACGCTTCTCCGAATCACTTTTGAACCTATCGCAAGTTATGGTCCCCCAGAAAAGCCTATCATCAAAACGGAAATAGTCCTCCTTATTATGTAACTATTTGTCGACGTCACGTCGACGATATTAAAAATAGGCCTTAGAGAATAGTAAGAGGCTGTCAGCGGCAGTCAATTGTTATCCACAACTAGTACGTAAGCGTCCTATTTTTGATATTGTCTTGGCGTGACGACGACAAATAGTTACAGAATAAGGCGGAATATGCACACCACAACATTTCTTCGGCTTTAAATCGTTTCGGTTTTAAAATCAGTTTCCATTGTGTATCTGGTTATTGCCCGACGCAAAGAAGGGTATTGTGTTTATCAGTCTATGTATGTATGTATGTGTGCTCCTTTGCGGCAGACGCCATTTTGTGAATACGAAAAAAATAAAAAGTCGACGAGCAATATCAAAATGGGTATCGTTCGACAGGTATTTGAAAATCATCTTTAAGTCTCTCTTATGATTTTTAACTTCGATTGACCATTTAGGATCTGTGACGGTTTAAAGTTGTTTTCTTTTATTTTTTTACGCAGTCGGTTTTTTTTTTTGATTTTTTAAACTTATGTCTTGTTTTTATTTAAAGCCCCATCGAAAAAGTTTTAGAAAAATATTCTTTGAAACATCAGTCAGTCCTCTGATGTGCAAACACGAACGTAAACTGGATCTATGAATTTGTTATATGAAACTTGTTTTACTTGGCTTTAGGAGAGCTAGAGAAACAAACGGGATAGAAAACATGGCACGCCATCAAGTTTTTCTACCTACATACCTCGATTATCCACAATGTTTATCAGAAAATAAAAAAAGTTGCATGCAATAAATATCATGTAAAGTTAAATTTAAGCTCTGCCAAAGAATCACTAAATTTCATAGTCAATCACGCCTTTTTTACATTGATTGCAATTCGACATCATCTTCTTTCGATTCGATTGACAATTGTTGTAGAACAATTAAATTCGCAACGAAAATTAAAGTTATCACATTTTTCACATTATTTTGGCTTCATTTTTTGCAACAAAAGCACAAGTTGTCATATTAAACTGTTTTCATTATTATGCAAAAAAATAGTTTTTCAGCTTTTTAACTTAAAAACTAAAAAAAATGAATGTGTTTAAGAGTTATTTCACTAAAAATTTATTGTATTTTTAGTGAAGAAAAAAACAGTATTTGAAATGGTTTAGTGGTTTTAATTGTGATGTCTTCTTAGAAAGTTTAACCTAAAAAAATTTAATTTATTACATTTAAAATAAATATTGTATTTATTAAAATTTATTTAATTATCATTTTTATCTAACATTCCTGCTGGTGTGTTTTCAAGTAATCAATCTTTCATCATACTTCCTTCACATACACTCAAATTTGCATATTTCATTTTTAATTCATACAACATTTTCATACAAATTTATTGACTTTTTTCTTTTGTTTTTTTCTTTATTAATTTTTATTGGATGCTTATTTATTTGGAATGCTCTTAATTAGAAACATAATTTTATTTTTACAAAAATATAAATTCATTTAAATTATTCATGTAAAATATTGTGTTTTTTATTGCATGTTTGTGGCTTTTTTTTCTTTTTAACTTGGAAATAATTGTTTTTGCTTTGTTTACGAAAATAGGGTGACTTTTTTTTTAATATATAATTTGGTTAAATGCATCAAAACAATGTGTAGTGTAGGGATTTTTGTTTTTAATCAATTCAAAATTTTAAGTACCAGTATTTTCTATAGACTGGAATTTAATCAAATATTTAATATCGTACATTTCATTTGTTATTTATAACATGACTCACAATATATTTATGGCATTTAATTAAATTATTTTAGCAATTAATTTCTTTGAAATTTAATTTTAATAAAATTTTTTTGTTATACCAAAATGGTCCCAATTTTAAAAATATCTTTGCTCCAGGCCGATATAATTGTTAAGTAATATTAAATTAGTAGAGAAACTTTAAACAATGGCTTTTATATTTCTTTCGAAATAATAATTTCTTTTCAGTATACATAAATATCAAGACCACTTAAACAAGGTGCTATGCATCGACGAATTTAAGCTAATTCAATGTCACTCTCACTGTCACACATCATGCATATACATATAATATGTAGACAAGTGTTTTTTCACGGTGCACAGTGGCGCCTAAAAACATATTGGTAATAAATGTGTATATTATGAACTATTTCTTGATTCAATTACAAAATGATGTTAACAAAACAGTTGGAAGCTGACCTAAGCTTTCAGAAACATTATTTCATGTACACCCTGTTACAATATAAGATGAACTACAGGGCGACCAAATTTAAAATATTTCGAAGCTTTTACACTGGAAAAACAACGATTCGTAACGGAAATGAAGGCAATTATTGTGATTCACAACTCAACTAAGTTGAGTTGTCAATGTTACAACCCAACTCAACCATTTTTTGTATTATGATTCACAACTAATTTTAGTTGTCTTCGAAATAATGTTCGAGAAGATGGTTCTTATCTATATCTCTGTTTTTTTAAACCATAGTAGCCATCACAAAATATTTTACATATTTTTAGTTTTGGCCTTGCTATTTTTTTCTTGAGATTTTATGTTTTATGGATATGGCAACCATTTTTTTTGTATTATGATTCACAACTAATTTTAGTTGTCTTCGAAATAATGTTCGAGAAGATGGTTCTTATCTATACTCTCTGTTTTGTTGAACCATAGTAGCCATCACAAAATATTTTAAATATTTTTAGTTTTGGTCTTGCTATTTTTTTTCTTGAGATTTTCTGTTTTATGGATATGGCAACAATATTGGCTGACAAGTAGGATAGATTGGCGCCTAAAATCACCATTTTAAAAGTGAGCAAAAGTAACACAATAGTTGAAATAAAAACCAAAACACAACTCATAAAAATCAGTTGTCTCACTTTGATGAAAGTTGTAATTCATAACACCCATTTCACACGGTGAAATTTATGACGTCTATTTTTCTCAATTCCCTTTTGCAGTTGCCACCAAAAACCTTTTGCGTTCATACTGTGATTTTTAGTTGTATGTCATTTTTTTATTTTACTTTCAAATTTCGCTCTATTTACTCATTCACAACAAAAAAACGTTAACACAATTAGATAAGAGAGAGAGAGAGAGAGAAAATGAGAGACAATGCTAATCGAATTAAAAAGTGAATAAAAGGGATTGAGAAAAAAACCATGAAAACAGAAATCGAGATTTTTTTCTACACCGCTTTCTTCTCTACACCGTTCGCCTAAAAGAAAAATTATGTCCAAAAAATGACGTCCAAAATTTCATCATAAGAAATGGCTGTAATAAGAATTTGACAACTACGAATCCAACTATCAATTAAGTTGTGAGTCATACTAGGGGCCGAAATCATTACTTTGACGCCCTTACATTAATACAGCGAAAAAATTCATTAACCCTTCAAAGATTGTAGCTTTCACAAATTTGGGTCGAAGATGTTTGATACTTTGGAAAGCAAATAAAATAAAAAGAAATATGCTACAATCGTTTGTCAATCTCTTAAAGTTTGAAAGATATCTACATTTGAATTTCGAAATTCTTCTTACCCTGACTTAATTTAGGTTTTCGCTCTTCCGTTCTATCCGTTCTAGTTGAAAATAAAAATATAATTTTTTCCAAAAATGTGCAGCAAAATATTGTTTCTTTAAGAAAATCTTCAAAAGTAGCTCTCTGTTCTTGTTAAAAATGAGTGTTACTTTTTTCATAAATTTTAAAACTTTGATTTGAAACATTTTTATTAAATAGACGATTTAAGATAGTTACACGAAATTTTCCAGTATTATTTTAGAACTTCTTAGAAATCAGAAAATATTTTTGGAAAATTTTTAACACAACTATAACGAAAGATATTAGAAAAAAACTAAATTAAGTCAAGGTAAAAAAAATTCAAGATTCAAATGAAAATGATTTGAAAATTATAAGAGGTAGACAAAACGATGTTAGCATATTTCTTTTTCAAAAATAAATCAAACATCTTTCAAATCGGTACACATTCATGAGAGTTGTGCTACGTACACACTATGCAAACATGATAGTGTGCACTAGCGGCAACGTTTGCCACTTCCGATGTTTTTCGGTATGTGGCAATCTGTTTGCGCGTCTAATGTGTACAGTTGTCACAATAATGCGACAATATTGTAGTCACAAAAATTATATGACAGCATGCTGTCATTTTGTCACATTGAGTTGTTAATTTGAAATATGACGCCACAAAATGACAAAAAAAGAAATGACCAATGTGTACGAAGCATTACACTGAAAGGAAAAGCTTATTTATTTACTGTTTTTAAACCTTTTTATTAAAAGTGCTTTATTAACTAAATTTTATTAGTTTTTTTTAATATCCCCTTCTTCGCCTCGCCTGGATCTGCGCCTATATTTTTTCAACCTCTAATTGCAAGCCAAACTCTATCAGGGAATAAAAATATTTTTATTTGTTTTTTTTTGTGTTTTTATAATTAAAGAAAACACGAATAGTTATTTGTACAATGAGAAATATTTTCATTCTTCAAAGGAGTCTCACTCGAACTTAAGCCTAACACAATATTTGCATAATAGAGGGCTGCACGAATATACTCTCAAGTACTCGTATGTATGTTTGTGTGTGTATGCATGCATGTTTTTTTGTATACACAGAAAAAAATTTGTAAATACAATTAATTTTTTTGTTATATTAATTAAATAATTAATTGATTTTGAACCTACAACGATTTTTGTAAATACAATTACGAAATTGTAAGCTAAAGGAAAACCAGAAAAATTTTTTTAACAATTTGTTTGTTGATTTCAAATTTATTTCAATTAAAATTATTGTTATATCAACAATGTGAATTGTTGATTTTCCGAACAAATTTTAACTATCATAGTTGTTGTATTAACAATATTTTTTATACAATCGCAATCCTCGAAGTGACTTTTTGCTTGTCAGCGAAAAACACTAATTGTCTTTGGGCGGAATCAAACCGGCGACTTCTGGACTAATAGACTAACGTTCTTACCTCTCAGCTACAGAGCAATTCGTTATTAAATACGTAAGTAATGCAACACACAAAACGTGATTTGCTTTGTTTCATCTACGTGTGTGTATTCGTTTGTTATATCAACAATGGTGATTGTTAATTTTTTTCACAATACGTAACAAAAAATTTGGTTAGTTCAGTTTGTTGAAAAAAATTTCTTGATTTGCTTTGTTTCATTTACGTGTGTGCTTTCATTTGTTATATCAACAATGATGATTGTTAATTTTTTTCACAATACATAACAAAAAATTTGGTTAGTTCAGTTTATTGCAAAAAATTTCTCTGTTTGTCGGATCAACAACTCAATTTGTTATATTGACAAAATATATGTTTGAATTTAAATTACATATTAACAATTGAAATTGTTAGTTGCAGATTGATGAAATTTTTTTCTGTGTATGTATGTATATATGTATGTTTATATGTATATTTGGTCGTGGCTATGTATGTACACACATACACATGCATGTGTACATAAGAATATAAATAAGAACATACATACATCTATGCACACACGAAATTCATACGAGTACATTCTACGAATACATTTGAGTACACTTTGCATCCCTCTATTGCATAACGTTCAATTAAATGAAAGGTGTTTCGTAACATTAACGATAATACAAAATGAGCTTGAGAAAAGTTTTATATCGTTTATGTAATATTCATCACTGTAATGTAACGTTTCATACCTTTAATGAAATTTTTAATTGCATTAATGTAAGGGCGCCAACGTAATGCTTTCACTACCGTTACGTAGCTTTTTTCTCTCATTGTACAAGCTTGGGAATATTTTCATTACAGGAGATAATCACTTTGAACTCGCTGTAGCTAATTTTCTATAATAACAGCGTGTACAGGAAGCATCGTTTCTGAAGGTTTAATTTCTCTCGTACCTTTTTTGTATACATTATTTTGTAATCGGTTCAGTAGTTCAGAAGATACAGATTTATTACCATTGTTTTTGCGCTAGGCACCACTGTGCGGTATTTGAAAGTGCCATTTACAGTGAAATTACTTTACCGTTGCGTCAATTGAGACCTTATCAAACGGCCTTGCACAAGTATGAAAATTTCAATTAATTAACATCCATATTTTAAAGTTAAATTAACATTAAAAATTAAATTAAATAAAAATTAAATTAAATAAAAATTAAATTAAATAAAAATTAAAAGAAAAAATTATACTCAAAGAAAGTAAAAATAATAAAACAAAGAGAAATATTAAAGGAAAAAAACTTATACCAACCATTAATTCTTATCAACATCAAAATATTTATACCGCAAAATCACCCTCACCCCAGCACATTTTATAATCATCAATATTAAATAAATCAAATATATCCTGTGAGTTTGAGCTAAATGTATCGTTCGCATTGGAGCTACTATCACCACTCATACCACTAACCATGCCCTCCATGCCATTTGTGTTGCAAATAGACATTTGTTCATGGCACTGATGTTGCAATAAAGCGTTCGTGGGCATGCCTGATGATGCTGTGATGGAGGATGAGGAGGAGGTGATTGGCATGAGGTTGTTACAAGATGTTGATTGTGCTTGTAAACCACAAGTTGTTAAGGAATTTCCGTTTAGTTGTGTCTCGGACGATGCTGTTGCATATGATGGGGATGCTGTTGTTGCCGAAGACATACCAAAGGGATGTGGCGGTGTATTGATGTTTGAATCCGGTGATAAGGCGGAAAAATTAAAATCAGTTAAAGGATTATCGAAATCATCACAAACATCCATGGGCGTAGAGGAGGGGTTATTACAATGATTATTAATATTATTACTGTTGTTGCTGCTATTATTATGATTGCTTATTTGACCATGGTGTAGCTGCTGTTGATTATGTTGTTGAAGATGCTCTTGCGGCTGGTGCTGCTGCTGCTGCTGCTGATGATGATGATTTTGTTGTGCTAACTGTTGCACAAAGCAATCAGTATCAAAATCATCTAAAATATTGTGTGTATGTGGTGAGGGTGAAGTGTCTCCACTTGTGGGTGATAACATCTGGCTATTTATAAGTTGGCACAGCGAAGCAGGATATGTGATATTCATATTACGATTTAAACCATTACAAAGTGTTTTATCATTGGAATGCTGATTATGCTGTTGTTGTTGTTGTTGTTGGTGTTGATGATTTTTATTTTGTTGGTTTTGATAAGATGAATTATCATCCTCTTGTATATCCATTTCCAATTGTTGTGACATTAATTCGAGCAATTCAAATTCATCGAAATGATTAAGTTTGGCTTCCTCCGGGGAATTGTTAGAATGCAGAGAGCTTGTAGCTCGTGTGGAATTGTTATCTAAGCAGGCCTTACTCAACATATCGTGGTGTGTAGGCGAAGTTTGGTGAGTTTGCTGCTGTAGGTGTTGGTGTTGGTGCTGGTTATGATGATGATGATGATGTCGATCTAAGAACATATCCAAGGTCTTAGCTACACTTTCATTCTCCACATGACATTCTGGCTGTAGAGGCGATGACATATCAATATTTTCTATAAAATTGTTATTGTTGCCATTATTTGGCTCATTATTGACATTGTTGGGTTTTTGATAGAAATCATAAATTGAATTGATATTTAAATTACTATTGTTATCCATTTCCATGGAATGCAATTCATGTTGTTGTGTTGTTGCCATTAATTTTTTATTGCCTGACTCCATAAGCTGTTCTTGTTTTATCATATTCTTGGTATCCTCCATTTGATTGTATAGTAAATTGTCGCTTAAATCATTCATGCTGGCGTTGGTTCCGGCAGGTGTTAAGGGTGTTGTAACAGGAGTTATGGGCTCCAAGTCATTTTCCGTTAAGTCTCCCTGCTTGATAAGTATGTCCAAGACATCGTTTAATTTTTCCGATTTAATAGCAGATTTTAAGGGTTTTTGTTCATTTAAAGTTGAAGTGAAAGTGGAATTTGAATTTATGGCATTGCCGCTACCACCCGCATTAACTGCAGTTGTGGTTAAAGGTTCTTCTTTGATTTTTATTAAAGGATTTAATAAATTTGTTTGCTGCTGTTGCTGCTCTTGTTGCTGTTGTTTTGCCTTTAATTGTTTGGTGGCCTCTTCGTATTGTGGTGGTGGCGGAGGCGGTGGAGGTGGTGGCTGTAAGTTTTGTGGTTTTATATCTAATTGTATAATTTGTTGTTGTGGTAATACCTGTTGCAATTGCTGTTCCTGCGGTTGCTGCTGCTGATGTTGCTGCAGCTGCAATTTATGTAATTGTTGTTGTGTTATTAAGGGCTTTGGCTCATTATTGAGATTATTTCCGCCAGTTGCCACTGTCAAAGGTTGTGTAGTTGTTATAGGAAACACTATACTGGGCAGGGAGCTAGTTCTTTGATGATGACCATTTAATAACTTTTTAGTGGCCGGAGTGGCATTGGCCAAACTTATATTGCCAATTGTATGAGCAGTCATGTGTTGATCGTTAAGACCCACCAAAAATATTGTTTGATTGCCTTCATTCCAAACTAAACCCAAATTATTATGGGTCTTTGTCATGGGCAATTGATTTGTGACAATAGTTGTTGTATTATTGTTGTTAGCTGGAACACTGCATGTATTGGCCTTAAGGGAGACATTATTTAGTTTTAGCTTATCCTCATTTGCCTTAGTTGCGGTGGTAGTGGTGGTGGTGGTTATGGTAGGTCCGGTTGGAATGAGTACAGTTTGTGTCTTTTGAGTTAAGAGTCTTAGCTGGGCTTGGGCCTGAGCCTGGGCTAAGGCTTGAGCCTGAACCTGAGCCAAAACTTGAGCTTGAGCTTGTGCCTGAGCTTTAGCCTGAATTTGAGCCTGGGCTTGAGCTACTGCTTGGGCCTGGGCAGCAGCAGCTGCTGCTTGTGCTTGTTTCTGCTTTTGTATTTTAGCCTCCAGTTGCTGTTTGACCACCATTTTCTGTGTCATTACCGGGGTGGTAGTTTGGGTGGTCGTTGTGCTGGTGGTATTTAAATTACCCACAATCTGCAATTGATTATTGGGTTTCTTATTGACTATTGGCACCGGCACCACCATTGATTTAATCGGGTTCGTATTGGTCTTTATGGTGAGTTTGGCTGGTGTGGAAATGTCCTTAAGATTTTGCTGTTGGAAAAGTGTCAATGTTTGTGGTGCGTGATGGCTTTGATTGTTGTTGTTGTTGTTATTGCTTATACCACCAGGATTGTTGGTTGTAGCTATTAAAGTGATTTGTTGAGTTGGCATGGCATTTACTAGCTGAGCGGTTACTGTTTGCTGCTTATATAATGCCGGGTTCGGCCCCATACTCTTGTGTAAGGCAATAGTTGTGGCTGATGGTTGCTGTTGTTGTATGTGCACCTGTTGCTGTTGTTTTTGCCTTATTTCTAGCAATTCTTGCTGTGACCTCTGCAGTTGTCTTTGTAATTCATCAATTTTTCTTTGCTGTTCCCGCAACAATTCTTCGTTAGACAAAATAATGGTGGCCGTTTGAGGTTGAGGTTGTTTAACAGTTTGAAGAGTCATGGGTTTTGGTGAATCCACCTGCTGTTGCACTACATCCATTTGTTCTTGGTCTAATTGGTTAGATGGTTTAGGAGAATGAATGTCTGACTGATCCATGGCCTCTACAGCGCTTGAAATATTTTCTGCAGTGGCTGAGTTCATGGGTGTAGGGACAGTTTCTAAACTGTCTAAAGGTAAATATGGCCGTAGACGTTCAATAAGTTGTGGTTTGGGTCCTGACACTGGCAAATTACGCTTTTTCAAATGCATTTTCAAATCAGACACTTTCATTTTTTCTAAACGAGTGGCTTCGGGTAACGAAGAAGCACAAGATTCAGCATAGCTTGTACAGGGGCTGGGTGGTATAGACGAAGTTACCGATAAAGCTGGTGAGGGCAGAGGTGGAGGTCTGTTTGCTCCTACTGTGGAGGCAGACATTGTACCTGTTTGGCTGGTGGCCATTTCGGTTTGCTGGCCACCTGCAGAGTTTGCCATCATATTATTGGGTGTAGTCAAAGCTAAATTAGTGGTGGAATTAGCTGTGGCTGTGGTTACTGTGTTTACAATATTACTGCCCGTTTTTCCAGCAGTACTGATCACACTCGATGTGGGTGTGGTAGTGGCTGCACTAGTAGCCGGTATAATGGATTGATTTTTATTTAAATTTTCCAAAAATTTCAATAAACAATTTTGTTGTTCCAACATTAATTGATATGAAGTTTCTTCGGTGCTGGCATTACTTTCACTAGACAATTTATGAGCCGCACTTGGAGGGCCCTTGTACTCATGGAATTTTATAGTGCGTGTTTTCGATACCGGTTTAGATTTGGATTTTTTCCTATTTTTATCCTTGCCGGGGGCATCTGATTTTGCTATCTGTAGAGCTTGCGATTGTATGACCGGAGGACATGGTGTTACACTTAGAGGAGGGGAGGAAATTGACGAAAGAGGACTTAGTGTAGATGTAGAAGAGGCAAAAGAGCAGGGTGAGTGTATCATAGGCAAGTAATGAGAAGTGGTTGTGCCAGTCACAGATTGGCAAAGTTCCTCATATAAATTCGAAGTTTCTTGTTTAACTTTAATGGGTAACGGGGGAGGCGGCGGCGGAGGTACATAACTTGATTTTAAAGAGCACAATTTTGTTTGATCTAGTGGAGTAGAGGAAACCATTAGCTGGCCAGCGGATGTGGGTATACTTAAGGCCACTGTTACTATGCCAGCTGAAGCTGCGGCCGCTTGTAAAACATCTGTGCACGTTGTAGGAGGCGTGCAAGAGCTGTTGGCTGCATTTGTAGTGCCAGCAACAACCAACTGGCCATCCAATCTTGGTGGTGTTTGCCTGGTATCACTTTCCGATGACTGTGAATCATCTTCGAAGGTAACATAACTATTGGGATGTTGGGGTCTGGTCAAAAGACCCTCACTGGTTGCCTTAAACGTTACCAAGCCCTCTTTGACTATTTTCTCGATGGGCTTTTCGGTATGTAAAATATTTTTCTTTATCAACTCCAAGGGCCCCGGACGATGTTGTATTTGTGAATTGAGCTGGTCGGCCAAGCGTGCTTTCTTAAGCATACGCTGCTTCTCCGCCAAACTCGGATCAATATGGCATTCATCTTCTTCAAGTATATGGCGTCTTTCCAAATCTTCCCTATTGGGACGTTGTTGGATTTTGGCCTTCAGTAAGTCACTGGTCTTGGCACGTTCCAATTGTTTGCATTGTTCATGAATGGCGGGGGAAGTTTTTAAGGCTGCGGAAAACAAATAGAAAGAAGATAATAAAAAAATAACACAAGAAGTTTTATAAAAAGGAAAAAAGTTAAAACTAAATATTTTTCTTATGTTATTTGTGCATAATTTATTCAAATCATCTTTCAAAATAATGTGTGTAATTTTTTTATTGCTTTATGTTTTTGCCTTTTTCTATGTTGAAAAGTTAAAAACTTTTCTTATGCTGCACAGTGGGTTATAAAAGGGAAATATGTAGAATATATCAGCATTTAAATTACTAATATTTAATATAGAGAGAAGGGTAAACTTTATACAATTTTATTTTGTTAATACTTAAACTAATAGAAATTTATACTTCATATGATACAATTTACATCACATTACATAATGGAAATTAATAATAGCGAATAAAATTGCTCTCTTTAATTTTTAGAACGAAGTTGTTTATTGCACATTGCGAGTGGGGGGTATAAATAAAAAGGTTTACATACAAGGACTACATTTTTTTGTCTTCGCTAGATGGTGTCTGTCTGAACGACCGGTGTTTGTCTGTAATATATATTGACAATTGAGTATGTGATTGATTTTATTAGTCCTCTTTATTCTGTAACTATTGGTCAACGTCTTATCAACTCGACGGCTAAAAATGTTTTACTTATCTAGCCGATGTCAACAACAATTAACTGCTATTAACAGTCTCCTGCATTTTCGTAGACCATGTTGGCATCAATCGTAGTAAATTGTTACCTACAAGGGATAGAAACGTTGAAAATTTTTGGTGTGTCGGTGGTGGAAAAGCGTTTTATAACTAATATGTATAATTTTTTAAGATTTTTTAAAAAACAGTTTTTTGAGATAGAGACCTTTGAGCTAAAGACTTCCACATATGACCTTTGAACTACACGTGGACAAAATCGAGATGTACAGTCAAAAAAAATATATTAGTAAATGTAACCAATTTCATAGGTTAGAATTGTGAAATCCATAAAATACAGTAAAAATCAACCAATGGAGTTGTAGTTTAGTTGATAGTGTGTAAAACTACCTGCCAAAAAAAAAAGAAAAAAATATTTTTTTGTAATTTTTTGGTATTGAACTTAGCTTCCCATGTTTATAAACCGGACGCCTTTACCATCTCAGCTAAGTCATCTTGTTAAATAACGATAGCATAAAGCATGCACAGACATGTGGTGATTTGTTTGACTTAAATGCAGTAATTTTTGTCAAATAACTATTTTCGTTGTTATTATTTTAAATTGGTAATCTTAAACATAAAAATTTATCATTTTAACGGCAAAAATTGTTAAAAATTAAATTAGTGATTTTAACCATCAAATATAATTTTAATTTTAAAATGTCATTTTTCCCAACTTTATATTTTACAATTCAGTAAAATTTAATATTTTGGACTTGAACTTAGGTTCTCATATTTATGAACCGGTCGCCTTTACCATCTCAGCTAAGTCATCTTGTTAAATAACGATAGCACAAAGTAAGCATAGACATGAAATGACTTACAACTTTAAAAAGTTGTTTTAACCAATGGAAATTGTTATTCCATAAAAATTACAACAACAATTTGCATTAACAGTAGGTTAACTATTTAAATTTGTTAGATTTACCTTTCATTTTATTTTGATTGTACACCATTTCAAAGGATTATTTTAATCTGCATTTAACAGATGTTTTTTCTGTGCAGTTTGACATTTCAAAATAAAAAAGGTCAAGCAACTGTCTCTGGCATGGAAACGAAGTCTTTATAAATGTCAAAAAAGACTTGTGTAAACGGTATAGATTTCGACATAGATTTCAATTGAAATCTACCAGATTTTGCTCTGGTGTAAATGTAGTATTAATGGATGACATTTGTGGTGAATATTATCGAATTCGCAGTTGGTGTTTCCGAAAATGGCATTTTTTGTCGATTGGACACGGTTTCAACCAGTCACCTTTTTCAAAAAGTACCTTTTTCAAAAGGTACCTTACATTTTTTCAGAAAGTACCTTTTCCAAAAGGTACCTTTTCAAAAACTACCTTTTTCAAAGAGTAGCTTTATCACAAAGTACCTTTCCAAAAAGTACCTTTTCAAAAAAAAAACCTTTTGCAAAAAGTACCCTTTTAACAACACATCTTTTGCCAAAAGTATCTGTCAAAAAATTCAAGGTTCTTTCGCAAAAAGTAACTTTTCTAAAGTACTTTTTCAAAAAAGTACCTGCTTAAAAATTTTGTTTTCTAAGAAGTAATTTTCTAACAGTAAAAGTACTCTTTCTAAAAAGTTCGGCAAAACAATTGTTTTCCCAAAATGTATCACTTTAAAAAATTTGCTTTCAAAAAAGTGTACTTTTTACAAAAAAGTTTGACTTTTAACTGTTAAAAGTTGGGTCCTTTCAAGGAAGTTCTATTGCAAATGAGCAACTTAAGGAATCTGTGTTACAAATGCTATAAAAATGTACCCAATACATAGTCTTCGATTAAGTAAATTTTCTAGCTTCAAGACTTTTTGGTACATTTACTATCACCCACCCCCAAGCTCAAAGCACTGAAAATCCAGATTTTCGGAGTAAATAAATATATTTAAAAAAAAGTTTTTTTTCAAAAATTTCGACCACGATATCTCTCGAGCCACATTCATACATCCATATATAAAAAAAACAGCTAACATAAATAATTATTTTTCAATATAAAGTTTGACTTATGTCATGATAAAAATATATCAGGTATAGACGTAGTAGGTTTATGATATATTTTAAATTTTACGTCTTAGCTAGGTTCCGGTTATATACGATTAACGAAATTATCGGTTTTAACCCTTAGCATTCGAATTTCCAAATCTGTATATCGAGAGAGGAACTGACAAACTAAATTTTAAGGGTCTTATTCATAATAAATGATACCAAATGTTTATAAAAGGTTTATGAAACAGATTTCCATACAAGTCGTTTGGGTTGGCCGATGATAACTCAGTCAGACTGTCAGAGAATTAACTAGCTTCTCCTTCTTAGCTCTTCTCTTACTTTTGTAAACATGTTTAAAGACATGCCTTTATAGATTTAGTACAAACAATGCTTAAATCCTTATTTTTGCAAACACAATTATATATATTTAAATAAGCTCTAACTTGAAAATGTTATAAGCATTTAAATATAATTCTTTTAACAAAAGAAATCTAGTGAACAAAAAGTAATAAAAATCTTTTCTTCTTACACTTGTCAGTTTCAGTTTTATTTTCTTTATTCCCTGTTGATATTCATTTCTTTTATTAAAAATTTGTATTTCTACATAAAAAGCGTGTAAATTTTGCATACCTTAAGATGTTATTAAAAAAAATAAGAAAGTAAAGCATATTTTAAGACAGAATTTAATATCACTTCAGTTGATTTTAAAGTTATTTCTTCTTTTATAACTTAAAAAAACATTTGCCAGATACTTAAGAAAGCAAATGTCTATTCAAATTTAAACAAATAGAAATAAATAAAATGAAATAAAAAAATAAAAATAAACGGAAAAAGCAATAAAAGATATGTATAAATTACTTACGTGGAATAATGCCTTGTTCAACAAGCTGCGAATGAGGTCTTCTAACCATTAATTTGACTTTGAGCGCTGCAGGATATTTGTTTTTTTTTTCATCAAACATGACAAATAAATCCAAAGATGTAGATAAAAAATCCAGTCGCAATATCATATAAAAAAAGAGAATAAAAATAGACTTGTTTAATATAAAAGAAAAATTAACATTTATTTTTAAATATATAAAAATTTCAAGATAATACTTAGCAAAAGGTCGAAAATTGTTGTTTAGTTTCTGTATTACGGCCTAATTTTTGATTCTAATAAAGCAAAGGAGCCGAATTGTTAGCTCATTAAGTTGGCTTTTGTGTGTGTGTGTGTTTTTTTCATATATACACAGAAAAAAATATCATCAAACTGCAACTAACAATTTCAATTGTTAATATGTAATTTAAATTCAAACATATATTTTGTTAATACAACAAATTTAGTTGTTGATGCGACAAACACAGACATTTTTTTTCAACAAACTGAACTAACCAAATTTTTTGTTATGTATTGTGAAAAAAATTAACAATCATCATTGTTGATATAACAATTGAACACACACACGTAAATGAAACAAAGCAAATCACGTTTTGTGTGTATTCATTATTTGCGTATTTGATAGCGAATTGCTCTGTAGCTGAGAGATAAGAACGTTAGTCTATTAGTCCAGAGGTCGCCGGTTCGATTCCGCCCAAAGACATTTAGTGTTTTTCGCAGACAAGCAAAAAGTCGCTTCGAGGATTGTGATTGTATACAAAATATTGTTAATACAACAACTATGATAGTTAAAATTTGTTCGGAAAATCAACAATTCACATTGTTGATATAACAATAATCTTAATTGAAATAAATTTGAAATCAACAAAAAAAATTTAAAAAAAAAATTTTCTGGTTTTCCTTTAGCTTACAATTTCGTAATTGTATTTACAAAAATCGTTGTAGGTTCAAAAGCAATTAATTATTTAATTGATATAACAAAAAAAAATAATTGTATTTACAAAAAATTTTTTTTCTGTGTACCCTGCGGGATATTTTGTACCAAAATTATCTTCTACGTACTGGCCTTGTATGATTGATGAAAATGGGAGTGGTACAATATTTTCCCGAGTCGTGAGCGATAGAACACAGCACTTGAATAGAACAAGAATATTAACAAAATACCCTCAAGGTACATGCAGATTTCTTCCAAATCAAAAATATTTGTTTAAAGTGCAGTAATTTCTCGAGTATTAAAGAAACCACTACAAGAGAAGTACCTTAAGTTTGCATCAAGAACATATCACTGAGTATCTTAATTATGTCAATTGACCCACAATGACAACGCCATATAAAATAGGCAGGTCTCTCTCTCATATAAAATTCCAAAACTCCAACCGGGTGCTAGTGGTTGGTAACCAGTCACGTGACTTGTCTGGTGACAGGTTCTCTTCTTTCTAGGACAAGTTTTGATCATCGAAAACTTTTACAAAAATAAAGACATTTTTTCCTTTATGACGCACTTTAAGGATTTCGAAATTTTATATTTACAACTTAAACCCAAAAAATCGTATTACTTTACCTGTATTACTTTAAAGCAAATTTAAAAGAAACATTTTCTTAATTTCATATCATAGAAACCATCAGTTTTTTTTTGTTTTAAGTCCATAAAACAAAAAACTTGACAACATAAATCTTAAGTATAAGAGGCCACCACAATTTAAATTTTAGCTTTATTTTTTTATATCCAGGCAAATATGTGGTTTATATTTTTAGGTAAATGTTGTATTTACACAGTACAGAGCTTAAATTATGAATTCAAATGTGGTCACATAAAAGCCATTGTTTATAATAAAAATAAAAATTGTGCAACAGGACAAACGTTAGTGGGTGGTTATAAAATAGCAGAGCGTTAAACTGTTTATTTTATGCGAGTATGGAAATATGTATGTAAATCAAATATACGAGGGTTATCATTTAAGTCGAGCGATATGGCTGCACTGCACAGCATATGTCAAATCTGACAGCAGTCATAAATTTTACCATTTCAATCGTCTTATATACTCAAAAAGTTTTCTGAATTTCCAAAAGATATATGAAAACATAATGTTCGGGGAAAGGCCTATTAACCTTACCTACAGGGTGGCAGCGTTAGGACAACAAATACAACAATACAAGAAAAGAAGAGGCAATTTTTTGTGTGTGACGGTCAGCGTTGCCATATATTTTTTTAAAAACTTTTTATTTCTAAAAAAAAAATTTTTATCAAAAAAAAAAACTTTTTTGTGCAAAAGTGCCAAAAAGTAAAAAAAAATCACAAAAATACATTTGGAATTTATTTTATTTAAAAAATAATATGAAAAAGCACGTAGTTTTTTTCTTTTCAACCAAAAAATTACTTATTTAAAAAAAACATAACATACATACATATCGACCCCTTTACGCGAAATGATCGTAAGCGACATTTTGTTAAAAACTAATTTTTTTTATTGAAATCAAAATTTTATGAGCCTACCCATAGTTTAAAATCGTGAAAATGTCAAAATTGTTGGTAACTTTTGAAATACAGGCTGTAACATTTGATCGTAAACGACAGTTTATGCATATAAATCGTGTTTAAATACAATAAAAAATTGAAAATTTTAATTTTTGTCGCTTCCGATCATTTGGCGCTAAGGAGTCAATATCGTCAGCTGAAATCCAAAACCACGTAACTAACAAAAAATTTGAAATTGCATTTTTGATTAATTATTGCGTATTACATCGAAATGCATGTCCCCCAAATTTTTAAGTCTTTATCATAAAAATCAGCCAAATTACAATCGAAAATAAAGCGGCTTTACTTCAGTAACTTGAAGTATTTTATTTAGTTTTTTCTCTCTCCTGTAAAATTTAAAAAGCGTAGTTACGTGATTTTGGATTTCAGCTAACGATATAATAAAAAAAAAGAACAAAATAAAATTCTTATTAGGTCTTGAAAAAAATATTACAGAAGTAAACTTGTTTCTCTGATAAAGCAAATTTGACATTTGGGATATATGTATGTATAAACTCGCAACTACAGCTGCGCTGAGAGTTTTACTTTGTATTATTGTAACATGGCCCCTTGTAATTTGAACCACCCTCCGATGTCAACACACATTCTCCTGCGACCACCTGGTATGAATTCGCATCGATTGTCAATGTACAAAACCGGCATAGTTTTACTTAAGATAAAGTAAACACAATTAAACACTTTTTGTAGTAATAAGGAAGTGAGAAAATATAAGGTAGTTTCATTGCATATCATCCAATATACCGCAAACTTTAAATTATGTATGTGTTTATAAAAAACTTGAAAAAATTTTATACAAATTTAAGACTTTTTGGCACTTCAAAAAACTAGGAAAAAAGGAAAACTTGACAACTGGCAACGCTGGTGACGGTGACAAACTCCGTATGAAATATATAGAAAATTTTTAAAAATTGAAGCAGCGATTTTTATGTATGATTTTTGTGTATGGGTTTTGACAGTCTCTGGCACCAAAAAAGTAGAGCAAAAAAATCAGCTACCTTAGCGATGCCACCTGGTTGAATACGCCTTGGTACGAGATAAACTCAACAATAATAAACTGCTTGGATTTGAAATGTTTTTAAAACGAAATTTTCGTACAAAATTTGTTTTTAACCGACTTCAAAAAAAAAATTAGAAAGATTATCAATTCGTCATGTATTTTTTAATTTAATTAAATAAATTATTTATTATAATAATATAAATTTTAACAATTAAATATTTATTTTTTTACTTTCAGAGAAATGACATTGTGGGAAACAAAAACAAAAGAGCTTTAGTTCAGTTTGAAAAACTGAATGCAGAAACACACAGGATCTTGGCAGGAATCGTACTTGCGACCTGACCTCTTGGTTAATAGTCCAGATCACTATCCACTACACTATGGAGGCACAAGGGTATCAATTTTCCAGGTCTGACGATACAACTTCTTTATATCTATGATTGGCCTAAATTAAGCTAATTTAATGTAAACTTTGTTACCTATTTCATAATAAGAATTTGATTTTAATAAATATAGATTTGCGACAAGAAAACAAAATAGCAAAGGAATAGATAAATAAAATTATTTAACTTTATAAATTGTTGGTTGTGTTTATTTATTTATTATATATAATATTCTTTGAATAAAAAAGGTCATTTAAATAAGCGTGATTAGGTAAGTAGAAAGACTTCTTTTCGGTCATTATCGATTAAATTTTATTTCATGAAAATCCCTTCATTATTATGGAAGAAATTCGGTATTTACTGATCTTTTATTTTATACGGGCCCCCCTAATTTTTTTGTTTGTGGCGAAAAATGCAAATTCGAAATTTCCATGAAATACCAGGCGCACAAAATCAACTAGCAGGTGTACTTTCCAAAAAAAAACAATCTGTTACATAGTTTTAGGCGCTAAGTTTTATTGGAAGCAGCCTGTTGTAGAAATGTGTACAGCAAAAATTAATATTTACACCGCCCTAAGCTATGCAAAAAAATGTTGTTAGTTTTATAAAATTAATGCAGGGCAGGGAGATTTGTTTTTTAAATTTGTGGTTTTTATTGTTGTTAACAATTTTTTATGAATTTACAAGCAAATTTTTGACATAATTAAATTTTAATTAACATTAATAATTTACATGATTAATGATATGAAAAGTGTAGATTTTTTAAAAGGATTTCAAGCTAAATTTGTTATAGAATGTAAAGCAGGAATGTTAAGTGTAGTGTAATTTGATGAACCTGTTTCGTGCTATTTTCTGTAAATATAAAAAAATGCAAAATTATTAAAAATTACACATTCAGTTCAAATCACTTTTTTTTTTTTGTAATTTGCATTAACTTTTCAAACATTTCTGGTTTGCTAGTTATTCCATTTATTACAAGCGAATGTTTGATTAATTTCCTAACCTTTAGCCAAATGTCCAGAAATCATAAATCAATAAACACAGTTATGTATGCATAAATATCCAGCGGTAAAACTTACAAGGCATTCACTAAACAGACCTTTTTAAATCCCTTCAAAGACCTAAAATAAGATCCGAAACTAACTATTTTCTGCCTTCTCAGGATAGCCTTCTAGTAGGCCTCTACACTCGTTTCTAAAAAGATCCGATACACATTCTTTCTCCCTTCTTTTGGAAGGAGTATTCTATTTTTAGATTTTTCTTTTGTTTAATAAAAACAAATGTACTCTAGCAAAAACAAACATTTTCGTATTCTTTTTTCCCAAATAATTTGTATATAAGAGGGATAATACATGCTGCTATTATGTAACTAATACATCATTCTAATTTCTTCTTAATAAATACACGAAATTTAGCCTAATATGTATAAAAAAACTACTTTGTATTAAAAGAAGGAGTTCGAAATAAAAAACCACGACAATAAAAAAATATAGAAGCCGCTATAAAAATACCCGGATAAAAAACAATTACCTCTAATAGATTTTTAACAGACTTTTCCAGACTAGGCCTTCTATCAGGCATGCCACGTATGACCTGTAAATAGGCCTGCTGAAGAATGCTTTCAATCAGGCCTGCTGAGTAATGGATCGAGGAAGGCCTTGGTCCGCAGTGACATCGCTTGTAAAAAATATATGAATATCCAATGGGAGTGGAAGTACGAGAGCCTGCCAAATAAGGCCTCTTAACTTATTCCATTTACCGCTGCGTATGTATGCATACTAGGGTGGCAATGAAATATTTTTGATTTGTTGTTTGCAGCAAAATCCAAACCGATTATTGTAGCATTTGGTGAAAATTTTAGCCAAATCGGATAACTTTCTACCAAATCTACCAAAATGAATCAAAAAAAAAGCGACGCCTTAGGGTTCTCCAATTCGGATAAAATTTTTACCTCCACCCAATCAAAGATTATTGTTTGGAAATTATGCTTAATTTTTTAAATTTCACAAAATTTGAGAGGTCGCACGTTATAGTTATTCGAATCGGGCCAAAATTTTTATCTACGCTTAATGAAAGATTACTATATTTAAATTGAGTTTAACATTGGCAAATTTTGGAAAAGTTAAATTTTTACCTCAGTGCGGCGGCACGCCTGAGAGCTACCCGATTTGGCTAAAAATTTGACCACGTGTCTTATAGCCCAAGCATCATAATAATCCGCACAGCTTATTTTTTCATTGTCACCCTAATGTACATTTTGCATATGTATTATATGCATATACAATTAGGCTGGCAATGGAAAAACATAAAATAACTGTGCTGATTATTAAAGTACTTTGTCTAAAACACACGTTGCGAAAATTTTAGTCAAATGGCATAACTCTCGGGCGTGCCACATTGAGGTAAAATTTTAAGTTTTCCAAAATTTGCCAAAGTTGAACTCAAGTTATATATAGTGATCTTTCATTAAGTGTAGATAAAAATTTTGGTCCAGTTTGACTATAACGTGAATAACTATAGTGGTCAAAGTTCAAATTTTGTGAAATTTACATAAATGAAGCATAATTTCCAAACAATAATCCTTGATTGGGTGGGGGTTAAAATTTGCGCCAAATTGGATAGCTCTGAGGCGTCCTATTTTTATGTTTCATTTTGGTAAATTTCACAAAATCTTAACTTTAAATTCAATGGGGCACGCCTGGAAATTATCCGATTTGGCTAAAATTTTCCCCACTTGAGTTTTATAACAAATGCCACAGTAATCCTAACAGAGTTTAAATTAACAAATAAATATTTCATTGCCACCCTAATGCATACATAAATATGTATGTACGTACAAATGTGTGTTGATATGTAATGTTGTGGTTATTCCTTAAACATTTGAATACCGCTACATATAAGCTTATCTGCTGGAACACAATATTTACATTTATTCTTCCTGTTTCATTTTGTAAACAACGAATTCGAAAAAAATCTGTAGCAACAAAATAAACTCATACTTATTTATTTACGCAATCGAAAGAAAACAATGGACATGCATATTTGTACAAATGGGAAGCAATATTCATACATACAAACATACATTACATTTATGTATGATTGCATATATTTATGCGCATGATGTTATGAAGTCAGTTTGGACATTTAGACTGACAGTTTTGTGGTTTAAACAGCGTATTGGAAAAATAATCAATTGCTTTGTTTACATGTTTGTTTTTTTTTATGACGTCATCAAGGGCAGAAGAGAGAGATATTGTTATGGAATATAACTACAACGAGAATTATACAAAAAAATAATTATGCAGATAAACAAAGTTAATAAGCGTTATTTCAATTGTTAGTAAAGGTTTTTGTTGTTTGGTTTTTCACTATGGAATTAAAGAAAAAGAGAAATATGCTCAAATAGAATTAAAATTTTATTTCAAAAATGTTTCTGTTATTTTATCACTCCGAATCACCTATACCACGGCTTTTCTTTTCTATGGTATTTCTAACGCCGGATTCGCCTTCAAGGATCTTAAAAAGTATGTTTTCTTGAAAGGTACTTTTTCCTAAAACTTACATTTTCTTAAAAACAGCGAAAATAGCGTTATTTAAAACTTTTACCTTTTTACCCGACTGCGCGACGCAAAGCAGGGTATTGTGTTTATCAGTCTATGTATGTATGTATGTGGTTTCCTTTGCGGCACTATATAAACCGAACGCGTAGGCCGATTTTGATGATTCTTACGTCAATCGATTGGTCTTAGTCCGGGGAGTGTCACTAACGATATGACAGTACTCAAAATTCAATATGGCGGCCGACAGACGCCATTTTGTTTATACGAAAAAAATAGAGAGTCGGCGAACTATATAAAAATGGGTATCAATCGACAGGTATTTGAAAATCATATTTAGATTTCTCTTATGATTTTTAATTTCGAATGACCATTTAGAATCTGTGACGGCTTAAAATTGTTTTTTTTTTAGTTTTTTTACGCAGTCGGTTTTTTTGATTTTTTAAATTTATGTCTCCGTACACCAAAAGTGTAAAGGAACCCTATTATTTTCGCTACGCTGTCAGTCTGTCCGTCTGTCCATCTGTCTGTCACAGGCTGTTTTCTCGAGAACCGTAAGAGCTACGGGCCGGTAATGTTCACTGAATATGTAAAACTTTTTCCGTTACAACAACAAATATATGACAGTTAAAAATTAAAGGGTGTTCTAAAGCGGTCAACGAAACATGGTAAAATACTAATGTAATATACAGACACTTATATATAGACAAAGTTAGTGTTAATTTGTGTAGTCTGTAGAATAGACTACACCAATTAACACTGATACTTAAAACAATAAAAATTAAAGGGTTTTCTATCAGTTAATGCAATTTTGACTATGCAATTTAGACAATTTGCTGTATCTTGGAAACCGTCAGAGGCAAACTCTTGAAATTTTCAAAAACGCTAAAACTAAAAAATTACAAAATTAAAAAATATACAAAGAAATTTTAATTATTTTGGCTTGAGTTCGGTTTTAATTTAATTTTTCAATTAAATTATATTTTTATTTAGAGATAAATGTGAAGCATGTAGACAAAGAAAATTTTTGACTGCGCGGAGGGTTGAACTGACGTTTCGATAGCTCCCGCTAATCTCCTCAGAGTTATTTACCGCTTAGACCACTCGACCAAAGTCGGGTATTTGCAGTCAAGAGCTGAATATCATCTACCTTCTGCTCTAGACTGCAAACACCCGACTTTGGTCGAGTGGTCTAAGCAAGCGGTAGAGAGCTTTATTGAGATTAGCGGGAGCTATCGAAACGTCAGTTCAACCCTCCGCGCAGTCAAAAATGTTCTTTGTCCACATGTTTCACATTTATCTCTAAATAAAAATATAATTTAATTGAAAAATTAAATTAAAGCCGAACTCAAGCCAAAATAATTAAAATTTATTTGGATATAAACCCATACAGTTGGACTAAACTAATAACTTAAAATTAAAAAATGTCAAAACGAAACATCACCAAAATTAAAAACAAGTCGCTAAAACGCAATAAATCATCAAAACTAAAAAGATCGCCAAAACCCGGAAAAACTCGTAAAAACGAAAAAAAGCACAACATATAAAATCGCTATAACTAAAAATCATCAAAAAACGAAAAAATTGTCAAAAATGGAAAAAATTTTAAAAATTTCCCAAAACGAAAAAAACCAAAAAAAAAACACCAAAACTAAAAAAATCGCCAAAAGCCAAAAAAATCGCCTAAACGAAAAAAAGTGTCAAAACACACAAAAAACCGAAAAAAATCCCCAAAACAGAAAAACTAAAATAAATCGCTAAAATTAAATATCGTCAAAAAGCGAAAAAACGTTACAACAAAAAAAACCACCAAATAAACGCAAAAATTAAAAAAATCGGCAAAAATCAAAAAAAAAAATGCACCAAAAACAAAATACTTGAAAAATAAATAAACTTAAATTAAACAAAAAGTCAAACCGAAAAAATTTTTAAAATGAAAAAAGGTCAAAAACGGGATATATTCGTACGGAACCCTTCGTGTGCGAGCCAAAGTCGCACTTTACTGAATTTTTTTTTTCTACTAGGAATAAAGAATGCTTTTAAAATTTATATTTGTGCGTATATGCTGCAGTTTTGCGGCAAGATGAGCACTTTATGCGAATATTTCATACAATCATACATACATGGCTGATTCTCTTTTCAAATGCTTTTATCGTATCCATTGAAAGTATAATAATAATTTAGCATGATTTAATAGATTATAAATAAATTTACTTAAGTTTTTTTTTTTTTTTTTTTTTTTTTTTTTTTTTGTTGTAATACTGACTGTCCATTATGTGTTAAAAACGAAGAACGAAAATACTATTTTCGCTCTCTCCATGCAAGAAGATATGAATTTTTCTAAAATCGAGATTAAATTTATAACGGTTTTAGAATATCTACATTTGCTTCACTTATTTTGCACATAAAATTTTTGAAAAATATAAGAAATTAGTTTTTTTTTTAATTGTTGTTGTCCGCAGTCTTGTGTATTGAGCGTTACGCTTTCTTAGTATGCTTCATTGCTCAGTTTAATTATTAAAATTGTATTAACAACATACACTAAAATAACAGCGTAGGTTTGTACTTCTAAATATTTAAACGTTTTGTGAGCTTTGTTAAATAGTATTATATTGCCAAACATATCATCAATCAATCATCGTTTGTATCTAAAAAAAATGTATTGAGTGTTATCCATATTTTTTAATGTTATTGAAATTTTTTTGTAAATACCCAAGGAGGTTGTGTCAAAATACATCGAAGATTTATACATCTGAATTGTATTGAATTCAAAATAGAGTGTGTGTTCTGAGAAAATATCGAATTCGTATAAAAATGTATTGAGCGTTACGTAAAAATTTTGGACTTTAATAAAAAGTTAACAGCAGCTGAAGGATAGAAGCGATATAAAGAATATTATCTGTTTACAAATTTCTGGTTTTCTCTGGAAAATTTTGCTTCTTTCACACTGTGGGTTTTTATATGTACTTTCGACGAATGTATTAGGTGGGTCGTATTTTGCTACAAAAAAAAATTATTTGAAATTAATATAACTTTTGACATTATTAGTCGATTTTATTGAAATAAGTCTTATTTGAAAGAAGACTTAGCCTAGTTTTTGCTTATGTATAAATGTTTGTACAGAACTATTTAAAACATAAAATTTTTTTTTTATTTTTCCAAGTCAAAATTGCAAAAGTGGTCATAACTTTATATTTTGTCCTGCGACTATTATAATTTTTTGTTTTTAGAGAGTAGATGTATAGTGCTTTAAAGCCCTTTACTCATTTTTTGTGGTGTATTTTTTTTTTTGCAAAAATAATTCTTGGAACAACTGCGAAAGCAAATGTAACGCTTAAGACACAAAAACTTAAAAAAAATCGCGAAATATATAATTTTATTTCAGGATCCATTGAAGAAAGCGAAAACTATAATATGTATCCTACCTTCTAATATACTATGTATATATTACTTACATTGTTATAAAAAAATTTTACGTTTAGAATGAGCATCAGCCACATAACATAAACATAATGAAAATGAAGCGTAATTTCTCAGACCATTTAACCAAAATTTAATGTTAAATATTTAAATAAAAAAAATTGTTTATTATATTAATACATTAGCAAACAATTTAATTTAACTATAAACTTTAGACGTTGTACAATTGTATTTATGAATATGTATTTAATATTTTAGCACAAATAATTTATGTTTATATGTAAACATTTCTTGTATAAGTCAGTGTTGGCACACTGTACATACATAATTATGTACATCCATACACATACATACATATCGAGCCTTTGCTGCAATATAGTCATAACGCAAAAAAAATTCATACAAATATTTTTTGTACTGAACTCTTGAGAGGAGAAAATTTTTGTTTTATCATTAAGTTTATAGCATTTAAAAAATTTTAGCTCGTTTTCTGCAAAACAAATTTTTTTTGAGTTATGGCTCTATTGCAGCAAAGGCTATTTATGTTTGTAGAAGCAAGCATAAAACTGTATCTAGTAGGGTATTCATTTTAATCGACTTTTCAATTGTTCGATTAATCAAATAATCGAAATTGAGGTTTTTAAATTACTCGAGCAATCGAGTAAAATTTTTGTTTTGTTCGAGTTATTCGAATAAGTTTTACTGTTAAAAATTATTCGAGTTAATTAGAAAATTTTTGAATTTTCTCGGTTTTTTCATTTTATTGGCAAAAATAAATCAAATCAAGTTTAATAATAAAAACAAAAGTTTTTTTAATATGAGAAAATTTTGAATCAGAAAATATTTAATAATATTCAGTCCTGTTCTGTATTCAAAGCGAAATAAAAATTTTAGCTTGTATGAATTAATGAATGACTTAAACTAAACGGCAAACACAGGACACTACGACCGGTAGATCTATTGTATCCCTTGCCAGGTGCTAGAGCACCTCATCTAGACCTACTCTCCTGATGAATCTCAAGATTGTCAATGGGTCTAGTGTTGGCAGTTCTCAATCCTCCAAAAGGTGCTTGCCAAATTGGCTATATCTTTTGTGGCATAACGCTTCACAGTCCTTCAGAATATGCTCTGGAGTTTCATCGTCTAATCACAGAACCTGCACAGGCTGTTACTCTCAATGCCAAGTCTGTTGAGGTGTTTTCTCAATCTGCAATGGCCTGTAAGGAAACCTGTGAGCATTTCTAGTTTGTTTTTACTCAGGGATATGAGAGCTATGAAACGATTTTAGTTATACGTTCCAATCATTAGCTTTGCATGCCTCAATCCAGGGAGATTGAACCAGAGGTGATCCCTATTACGCTTGATCTTCGTCGATATATCTTCCCGGCTTTTATTCAATCCAAGTCCGCAAAACGGTTCTGGGCCGACCATGGGTGTACTAGCTCCCCTTCTGGCCATTTTGTTTGCATTTTCAGGAACCCAGCAGAGTGTGACCTTATTCATGCTGCTTAGCTGATTTAACTTAATACGGCATTCCCAAGCTAACTTAAAGGTAAACTCATATGAGCTTAGTGCTCAGTGATGGCAGCCTGACTGTCCGAGCAGATGGCTATTTCTCTTCCTCGGTAGCCCCTGACAAGATTAAATTGTGCGCATCTCTCAATGGCATTAACTTTCGATTGAAAAATGGTAGGAGCTTTTCGTAAGGACTCGTGGTAGTTAGTCCTTGGTCCTACGACTCCCACACTAGAGCCTGCCGGCGTTCTGAACTGATTAGTGTACCACATGATGGTGCCAGTTCCAAAGGAATATCGGGTGCCATTTCCCCCCATTCCCTTTTGTTGGCCAGAACAGTTTCAAAACTCTTGTCGAAGTCATACACTTTATTCATCACAGCAGAAGGTTGCGCAAGTAGGGAAAATCGTCTTGCCAAGGATGATTGCTCCCATTGGCTAATTAGACAGTCCCTGACTGTGCTTTTCCCGCGATGCTGTTAACTTCCACTAACAATGCTTTTACAATTCCGATACAGGATAATTTATTGAATAATCAAACAAAATCAATACATTTAGTACTAAAAAAATTATGTTTTTTTTCTGTGTTTCCTCGAATGATATTCCTCACATTATTCAAAATGGTCTTTCACTAATTTTTGATGCTGGAGGAATTGCTAGAAGCAAATTAAATAAAAAGTATTTCCAAATTTATTGGACCAATTTTTTCTGTAAAAAGTAATATTTTATACGATAAGTAATTTTTTGGGACTTTGAGTTTGCAAACTAGTTTAGAGTACATTCGACCATTTCAATGTATTCCTCGATAATCATACCACCATTTTGAATTATTTTAATACAAAAAATCTAGTTAATGGTCTAGAAATATTTTCTTTATATGAAATAGTTATTGCTTGATGGAAGCATTCTCGAATTTTTGTACAAGATATTTGAAGTTTATTCTTCCTCTCTGTTACTGCATAATCTATTTAATTCGTTGATTATGTGGTCTATTAGTAGAAAATAACGTTTGAATTGAATGCCGAGTTTCATTAATTTTAATTTTTTTCACAATTTTTATTAAGAAATCTGCAAAAACGCATTCGAAGCAAAGAAAATTTACATTAAATTTTTTAATCGAGCTATTCGATTAATCGACCTAAATTATTCGAATTAATGTTTATTTGAAATTGAAAGTTTCTGTTTGATCGAACATTGGTGGCTATTCGGGAAAACGCGTCGAAGTAGTGAAAATTGACATGATAACAAAAACAATATTTAAATAATTGTGTTTGTTTTCCATACATTTCTACAATCAAATAAACGTGAGAATTTCAGCGCGTACTTCTCTCCTTTAAAACCGGTAAATTTTGTATGATAAACAAAAACGAATTTTTGATATTTACGCAGTTTTGTTTTTGTTTTCCATGTATTTTTCACTTAACCGACGCGTATTCCCGAATAGCCACCTTTATTTGACATCAATTATTCGATTAATAGTGGGTAAATATTATTCGAGTGAATTCCCTAGTATCTACATATTTACGTACCAATTAAGCACTGCTGCGTATGACTATTATAGTGAAAGAGAAAAATACAAATATTAATCATACGCTAAAGTAAACAATTGCTAAAAAAACATATTTTGTTGCAGTTGAGCCAATTTCGTTATTACACCCTTCACCGCCTCGGGAAGGATATATCAACAGCAAATTAACATAAGCCCCAAAAAAAACACAAAATCTTTAGGATGATATTTTTTCTACGATTTTGTGAAAGAAAATAACAAGGCAAAGCAGTTTCAACACTGGTTTTTACTTTCAAGACCATCAATTTTATTTGTCTAAAAGAGAAAGGTAGACAATCAAATATCATTATTTACAAAATCATGTGTAGTTTTCAACAGTATATTCGGATTTATATAATATATATATAATTTATATAATTAAAAATTTTTCAGAAAAATTGTTGCAAAACAATTGGAAAATAGTGTTACGTAGACACAGAAAACTAAAATCAACATGACGCAATTGTGATTGGAAATCATATTAAATTTACAAGAAATAATTTGTCGTTTAAGAATGTTAGTGTTTATTTGCTTCCCAAGAAACCAAAACGATTTAGAAATAACTTGTAACAAGCTTACCAACGTAAGCTTTAAGCTTAGAAAAGTGTTGTGATTACTATTGTAAAATGCTTATTAAAAATTGTTTAATAATAAAAACTGAACCATTGCGATAATATTGCTTGCATGTAGTATACAATAAGCTAAAAAGTCTAATTATAGAAAAAGCTTACGAGAAAAATTGTTTTCTATTCATGCTTATAATAAGCTTACATTCATAATAGTTTTTTAAACTTAGGAATATAACCAAATAATAATATTTGTACACTGAACTACGGTAGTAATTTTTTCATCAGAATTTTATTTATTATTCAATTTCATAATATACATATATTTATAAATTATTTGTTTTTTTATCAACATATTTCTTGCGTGACTCTTGCCTATTTTTGGCGAACTGGAAGAATGATTTTGTTTGTATTCTCAAGAACACTTACAAAACTATAGCGAGCATAAGGCATTTGCAACCGTGTTTGTTAAATTGTTATATAGAATAAGTGTATAGTAAGTATTATTGTAAAAAGTATTGTCACGTGAATCATTTTTTAAACACTATTTAAAAACTGTTAACTTCTTATACATAAATAAGCTTATAATAAGTATGCTTACAAAAAGTTGTAGGAAATCTCTTATGATAAGCTTATTCTACAATTCAGTTACATTTTGCTTATGGAATGGTCTATTGGATTGGTTCATTGTTACAGTTCACTGTTGTGCTTAGTTGTTTGACTTGTTGTTGTTTATTCTTACATGTGTCGGCTATGTAGACGACAAAAAGGAATTACCAGCGAAAATTTACTGCTGCTGGTTTAAAATTACCATTGTTTCATATTAATATTAAATGAAACATTATTAATCTAACCTTAAATCTCTTTGATTTAAAATTTTTAACAGTTAAGACGACTTTGTTATAAACGTTACATTTCATTTTAAATCAACATGACTATAACTTTAATTTCAAACAAGTTTCATGTTAAATAATCATTTAAATCATGTTGAATTAAAATGAAATTCATTTTACATACGATGTGTATTTATTTAGTGTATAGCTAAAAAATTCCCGTTGCCTCGGCTGAAAATAACTTTGATTTAACATGATTCTTCGTTTTGTTCCAATATCAAATTCACGTTGTTTCAACTCGAAATAGCTTTGATTTAACATGATTTTTCGTATTATTTCAGTATCAACTTCATTTTGATTTAACTATACTACAATATTAAATCAACATAAAATATAGTTAATTCAAAAGGATAAATGTTCCTTCAAGATTATTGTAAATCATGTTGAATTAACATGAAACGCGTATGAAGCAAAATCCCTACTGAAAAATGTTAAATTAACCAGATTTTCGACAATTTTACATTGAAATTTTGCAATGTGTAGATTTTTTTGCGTACTAAATTTGTTTTTAATTCACAAAATAGTCGATTAATGATTTTGTCGAATGAAATTTTACAGTTATTTAAGGAATTTTCGTAATAAATACCAAGCAGGGAAAGAAAACTAAAATATGCTTCAGAAAATCTTAGTTCCTAAGTGGTAAACATTTATTTTTGAATCCAAGCTTTGGGATTTTAGAAGATATGGACTAAAGTAAAAACTTTGCTTCAAAATGCATCCAATTGAGAAAAGTCCACGGTTAACAAAAATAGTAAATTGTACTAATTTTTTTATAAATCATGTCATTAAAGATACCTCTTACACACATATACATGTTCCTAAAGAAAGCCTTTTTTATAGGGAAAAAATTATAGTCCTTTTTTGGAATTTTTTTTTTAATTCAAAATTTTTTATATTTTAATGACTATTTTATGATGTCGAAACAGTTTTTTCTTTAGTACAATTATATTTAAAACAAACAAAAATGTCTAGTGTAAATAACTCAGTAATTTTTTATCCGATCAAAGCGAATTAGCCATTAGTCGAAATAAAATTTTTTTTATTATTATTTTCGTGTTTATCACAGCCTAATTAACTTAAAAAAACTCTTGACTTTATTTATAGCTTTATTAAATTTTGATTTAGTTTTACTGTGTAATTTGTTAATACTTATTGAGCAAAAATATGTTTGTGCAGTAATAATTTGTTGCTTGTAGTTTAACTATGCAATTCTCCAAAAAAATGGTTCTTGTGACTAAAGTTATCTTTAAGAAATTTGGAATAACAATAATCATACTATAGTTGTCAACATCATACTATAGTTGTCACAACCATACTATAGTTGTTGTAACCATGCCACAACTACATATGTATAAAATATATATTTAGCACGCTCTTAGTTTTATTTCGTTCTCTAAAAATCTAAATATTCTCTAGAAATAATATTGAATAAATTTTGCAATTAAATGCAAAATTTTTCCTTGCAAATGTTGTCCTTTGCCTTTGTAAATTTACATTTTGCCCTTCTAACGAAATTAAAAGCTCAAATGCGTGAAAACAAATATGACATAGACATGAGGCGTCATTTTTATTTTACTCTCATTGACGCCATTAGAAAAATACAACAAACAAATAAAGCAGCTTAAAATGAAAAACAACAACATATAAAACACTTGATATTTACTTTTATTTACTTGTTGTGTATAATTTTGCATTTCTAAGAAAGTAATCCATATTTTAATGCAAAACAAAAACAAGCAAAGAAAATCAAGATAAAAATATATAAAATTATAAATAATGACAAAGTTAACAGGTTGTCGTAATAAGACTCAGAATGTATGTGTTACCCTGGTCACAAGAGTTTGAAAACATGTGGCGATAATTTGTTGTTGTGTTCTATTTTAAGCAAAACCCCAATAGTGGGAGTGTGTCAATATTCATTAATTCATCTTTACCACTTGATGGTATTATTTGCTAAATAACTATTTGTACAAAAAGTTAAAACGTCACTAATATTTTTCATTTTTTTTTTATTTATTAATTAGTTACGTAGAGTGAAATGTAAAATTATATAATATTGGGCTTAATAGATATTTTTAGGCTAAAAATAATAATATAGCAAAATTGATAACAATGAAAATCTGTAATTTACTTGTTTTGGGCGTTCCACAGCGTTTGCCTTACCGACCGACTTTTATCTAAATCGCATATTTAACAAAATAAACAACAGAAAAATATACAATAGCCCATAACTATTAAAATAACAAAAGAGACCATAAATTTAGAAATTTCGGTAAACTTTTTCGTTCCCTAGAACTTGAAATTGTTTCTTTAGCTATTTTGGGCCGCTGAACGCGAATCTACACTCCAATTTTTTTTAACAGCTCTAGTATTCGAGATATACCATTATGTCAAAAAAGAAGGCACTTGCAAGACATATATTAGCATAACTGGAGAAGGGTTTGACCTATTCAGTAAAAAGGAAAAACCAAATTCGACAACAAAATTATCTTTAAGCTAAACAAACATTGTTTCTAAATCTGCTCATTATTTTCAGAGATATCATAAAACTTCAAGCCTGAAAATTAAAATTTCATACAAAATTTAAAAGTATTTGTTTTAAAAATTCATAAAAAAATAAACTAACAAAAGCAATCGAATTTTTTTGTCCAGTATCATGTACTTTAATATATTCCAAAGAAGCTGAGCCCTTTTTCGTTGAAACTGGTACACAACTTTTGATTTTATTCACAATTTAGTGAGAGAACTTTTTAAATTTTTTTTGTACACGGCTCGTACTTTTGACTATTCTAAGTAGGTTGGCATCGATTTGTAGTTGCATATTTTTGCATTTGTTGGCAATAAATGCATATTTTAGGAGTAATACAAATTTTTTAATGCATATTTCAAAATTTAAAAAAAAATATTAATAGGCCGATTTTGGATGGCAACTGAGCCTCAGTTGGTTTGCCAGTTGCTGAAACTGCGACATGGATCGGCTGTAGAGAGTAAGCTTTACGACCGGGAAGCCCAGGTTCGTATCCCAGCCAAGTCAACTTTTTTTTTATTTATATATTTTATTCTTTTAAAATAATTTTGTTATCAATATAGCGGAATTCTTTGTCACAGGAAATTTGAAAAAAAATTATTGAACACAGGGATTTTTGTTATCAAAGACAAAACTTATTTTTTCTGTGTAGGTAAATGCATATTTTTGCGCATATTTTGCATTTTTAGGTGCATTTGTTAAGCGCTTAAAATCAGGTTTTTTGTTGCATGAAAGTCTGAGACTAGTTTATAAAATTTTTAATTTTTAGGCTCAAAGTTTTACGATATCTCTGAAACTAATGGGCAGATTTAGAAAGAGTGTTCGCTTGCTTTAAAGGTAATTTTGTAGTCGAATTTGGTTTTTCTTTTTTACTGAACAGGATGAACCCTTCTCCAGTTGTGCTAATACTGCCGCGAAGGCACTTAATTTTGGCATAATAGTATATCTAGATAACTAAAGTTGATACAAAAAAAATAGAGCGCCGGTTCTCGTTCAGCGGCCCAAATAACTAAAGAACCAGCTTTGAGTTCCAGGGAATGAAAAAGTTTGCCGAAATTCATACACACAGAAAAATTTCAATGTAAAATCGTCGAAAACCAGGTTGATTTAACATTTTTCGGTAGTGATTTTGCTTCACAGACGTTTCATGTTAATTCAACATGATTTAAAATAATCTTGAAGGAACATTTATCCTTTTGAATTAACTATATTTCATGTTGATTTCATATTGCAGTACAGTTAAATCAAAATGAGGTTGATACTGAAATAGTAAGAAAACTTATATTAAGTCAAAGTTATTTCGAGTTGAAACAACGTGAATTTGATATTGGAACAACACGAAGAATCATGTTGAATCAAAGTTATTTCAAGTTGAAACAACGTGAATTTGATATTGAAACAACACTAAGAATCATGTTGAATTATAGTTATATCAAGCTGAAACAACATGACTTTAATGTAACTATTTTATTGTTTTACTTACGCGATGGTTATTAGCGCAGACATCAGAAAACTTTATTTTGTAGTTGGCTGCCCCAGCCAAGATTTGAACTCATGCCACTTGCATCCACGCGCTAACCACGGCAGCCACAACAGCTTCAAACTTTATTTTAGCTATACACTAAATAAATACCCATCGTATGTAAGATGTATTTTATTTTAATTGAACATGATTTATATGATTATTTAACATAAAACTTATTTAAAATTAAAGTTACAGTCATGTTGATTTAAAATGAAATTTAACATTTATAACAAAGATGTTTGAACAGTGAATACTTTAAAATCAAAGAGATTTAAGGTTAGATTAATAAATTTTCGCTGGTAATTCGTTTTTTGTCGTCCACATAGCCGACACATGTAAGAATAAACAACAACAAGTCAAACAACTAAGCACAACAGTGCACTGTAGCAATGAACAAAGCAAATAAACACTAACACACTTAAACGATAAATTAGTTCTTGTAAATTTAATATGATTTCAAATTACAAATGCATCATGTTGATTTTATATTTGCTTTTTTCTGTGTGCACGTACGTTAGAGTAATAATTTTTGGATTTTCTGCGCTATTGCTATTTATACTTCCAAAAAAAGGAGAAAGGTTATCAATTCGTCATGTATATTTTTTTTTAATGTATGTTCCCTCAAAACTCCGCCATTTATGAACCGATTTCGGATTTCTTTTTCTCTATTCAAAATGATGTACCTCCAGATTGGTCCCGTTGAAAAGTGGGCGGAGTCACGCCCATACAAAGTAAATACACATTCGTTTTCAACTACTTCTACTCAACCGATTCTTGTAAAACTGCACACACATTAAGCTTCTGTTTAAATACTACATCAGGATCAAAAAAGTGTGCTGTGCCACGCCCATGCAAAGTAAATATTCTTTTTTAACAACATCTACTGCACCAATTCATATGAAAATTTGCGTACACCTTAAGTTATCGTTACAATACAACATTATGTTTAGAAAAGTGGGCAGTGCCACGCCCATGAAAATTAAATAAACATTTTAGCTACTTCTACTTAGCCGATTCTTATGAAACTTTGCACACACGTTTAGTTATCGTTAATATACAACAATGTGGTTAGAAAAGTGGGCAGTGCCACGCCCATGAAAAGTACATATTCATTTTAGCTACTTCTACTTATCCGATTCTTATGAGACTTCGCACAAACAATTAGTTCTCGTAAAAGTACATGCTGATAAAATATGCAAGAATTTTCATATTTTTATTTTGCAAGAATTATTTTGTTAAATATTCGATTTAGATAAAAGTCGGTAGTAAGGCAAAATCTATTGGAATCTTCACAGGCATCAACATTTTAAATGAAAATTTTTTTGTAAATACTATATATTTATTAAGTTGTAAGACATTAAACACAAAAAAAGAGCATTTGTGCAAAATTTTAATCTTAACTGACTGACCTGAAATTTTTTAAGCTAGTTTTTTTAAATACACATCGATTTGTGATATGAGACTTGAAGAAATCCTAATTTTTGTTTTTAAGACTACTCTATTAGCGATATTCTCCCAATTTAATGTAAAAAACTTTTTATTTGTTGCGGGGTAAGCATATTCCTGCATTTGATTGGTGCTTTACCTCTTGATTTATGCACAAACTTTTAAAAATCAATTGAGAATTACAATAGAATAACCGTAGTAAGTCCCGGTCCACACGTGCAACTTTTGTTGCAGCAATCCTTAATTTTTCAGTGAGAAAGAGTGAAAGAGGAATAGATATGGTATATATTTCTATTTCAACACTCTCCCACAAATTCAGAAATTGCTGCAACAAAAATTGCATGTGTGGACGGGGAGTAAGCTTATAGACATGCTAAACCCGCAACAAATAAAAATTTTTTTATGCGATCTATGAACTACTTTCTTCAATTTTAGTTCATTCAACCCATTAATGTACTTAAGCCTGTCCATGTTTCCATCAGTTTAACTTCAAAGTTATTAAAAATTTTATTAAATAGCCTATAATAGATGGTGCCAAGAAACAAGCAGCTTTCATTATTAATTGAATTTCATTCATATTGAGAACCAATTGTAAAATTAATTTAGTATTTCATGTTTAAATCAATAAATAAATTGTTTTTAGTTTTTTAGTTCTGATTTATCTCAATTTTATTACACCAATCAAGATTTTATTGGAAAGTCTAATTAACAGCCGAAAGACAACTTAAATAAATGTGCGTTTTATATGCTGAGATGTTGTCAAAAGCAATAAAAATGCCAAAATCTTATAGATCAAGAACAAATATTTAAAAAAAAGTTTTTAATAAAAATATCATAATAATAATGGCCGCTGTTGCCAATGCACAACAGTGTGTCGGCTAATGCTGATTATTTATTTATGTTGATAATGAAAATGGTGCGTGTATGATTATCAAAAAAAAAAGAAAAAAGTTTTATATAAAACAAACCTCACCGGCCGGCCGACATCTTAGATATTTTAAACAATTAAAATTGTAAAAATTAGAATTTTTACAACTACAAAACTCGTAAACAACATTTATGTACGTTTCAACTAATTCTTTTCGTTTGCTTGTTGTTAATTAACAATTTAATTAGCAACACCTCCAAATACCACAAAAATGTTATTTAAATTTTTTATTTTTTTTTGTTGGCGCTTAATCGATTTGGTTTGAAAAACAATATTGTAAACAAATTAATAAGAAGCAATTTATTAGAGATTTCTTTATTTTTTTGACTTTTTTTCATAATTTTGTTCTGAGAAATTTAGATCATGGAAATTTATTTGTAAATAAAAACTATTTGAGACATTTTATGTGGTTGTAATGTGGGCTGTATTGTTGTTAGACAAAAATTCTAGAAAAGTTTTTATTTATTTTTAATTTTTCACTTTGCAAAGTCACACCCACTTTAGAATGTGTTGTTTGTACACATTTGAAAGTCACATTTAGACGCCTGTATAAAGAAATTTTCATTTTATTAATATTAATTAACAGAAATTTTCTAAATACCTGCAATAGCAAATATAGGGAGATTTTTTCACTGTTTGGTTTCCCATTGTAATTTGTAACTATGGGACAATTTAAATCAAGTGGATATTGAAAAAAAAACGTGAAATGATTGTCAAAAAAATTGTTTTTGTCCGTGAATTCCTTTAAAAAATCGTTCTTTTTATCGATAACCTCCGATTTTGAGGGTTATTGCAATTTTTTAAAACGTATAAATGACTCAACTAAACCTACAAGCCTATGATTCAACGGTTCGCATTAGCAATTATTTATTATTGTAAAATAACTTCTTTTTCAATAAGAATTCTACTCGTAAGATAGTTGATGCAGCTGCCAAAATTCGATTGGCAACAAATTCGGTTGTCTCAACGAATCTGTTTTCTCTGTATAGCAAAGTTTGGAAAGCAAGTGATTTTTTTAACACATGTAAAAACTTTCGTAAAAGATTTTAATCTTTAAAGATTTTAGAAAATTTTCTTTCATCTCTGCTTAGATTATATGTACAACCTTTTTTTATATATATTAAATATTCCTCACAACAAATTTTATTCCACATTTTATTTATTTATTACCTGCAAATGACACTCGTTTAACATGTCGCTCAGTGGGTATTAAGGCTGCAAATTATTATTGCATTAAACAACGTTATGGATTTAGTTTTATTATTTAAAGTTTTCTTATTTTTCATACTTCTTTTCATTTTCTTTCATGCTCGTATTATTCCCCATTTCGTATGTCGCATTGATTTTATTTATACATATTTTAATTTTCATATTTGTAGCGCCATCAACACGACATTAAAACGATATTAACACTACAAAATCACTACCGACTGCTGCTGATAGCCAATCATGCTACCAGCAGTAAGTACGAGCCATAATACTTATTATACTTATTATGTTTAAGAGAGAAAATGATGTATGGTAGTAGTGAGGGAATGTCATGTGGTGACTGACAGTTAAGATGAAAGCATACTGTTCACAAATATGGATTGATGAAGATGGTGAGAACAAAAAACAGATAAATATTTTAAATTTTAAACCATTTCTACGCACACAAAGATTTTCTAATAAAACTCAAATACTTAACTTTTTAAATATCAGTGTTGGTATCTGTAATAATACTTTACAAAAAAAAATTTTTTTCTATAACACCTGATAGCCATTATATTTTATTTTTCTTCCCCTTGTATCCGCGCCAGATTAGTGCCTATCACAAGTATTTGTAGCATAAAATTGTCAATATATTAAAATAGCCAATAAAATTATTTAAGATAATAAGCATACTGAATAGTAATTAATGTAATAATTTCATTAAAGCAATGAAATAATTTCACTAAAATAATGGCATCATTTAACTCAAAATAATGAAATAATTTCATTTAAATAATAACATAATTTCATTAATATAATGAAATAATTTCATTAATATAATTTTGTCAAAATTTTGAAATATTTTCATTAGCTTAGCGAAATTATTACATTGGATCAATGAAATTATTTCATATTATTGCTAAAATGTTCACTAAAATAATTTTAACAAAGCTTGTTTTATTAATCCAACGAGGGGCGTGACGTTAATGGATTTTTAATTAAGTTTTTCATTGGATTAATGTCGAAGTTCACAGAATTTATTAAGAAAATTCTTTCAGTGTATGTTATTACTCCCAAGGTTGTTGTCAAATGTATAAAAAGTTTTATTTCTTCGAATTTGTAAAATTTTTGTACTCGGTCACACCCGTCGGTCACACCCGTCACATTTTAAAAATGGTTTTTTTATAAGAAAAAAATTTTTCTTGTCAAACAGTAAATACACAATACAATTAAAAACACTTTGAACAGATATCCATACCAAAATTATTGTGTACCTTATAGTAAAAATTTTACAGAATTTATACTGAAAGTCATAGTTCTTTAAAACTAAAATTTGTAAAGTCACACCCGTCGCAGCTTTCTGACGACCATTCTGAGCAGATATCGTGTTCTATCAGTTTCTATCCGTTATGCAATGACTTTAAGCTTAATGTCCTTGCGAGCTGCAAAGTTTTTTTTTAAGTAAAAAATTTTAAATTCTTGATTTATAACAAAAAATGTGTGTAACATGGTCACACCCGGCTAAATGGAATTACTCATATATAAAAATTTTTTTGATTTTTCGACTTATGGGTTTTTTTTTGCAAATTTTCGGTGTACATATTTCGATTTTTTGCAAATTTAATATTGGAGTTTTTGGTGAAATTTTACATTGAATTTAGATTTTTATGTGTGAAATTTTTAATGGTTAGGAAATATATATGTCCGATAAATTATTTCAATATACATACATCTGCATACATAGATCCGTTATAAACCTAAGCATTTGGGAAAACAAGTTAACCACAGCTCATACAGACTCACAAAACTAAAACGAACAACATAGCGCTATAAGAATCCAAAAGGGTCACAAGTAGAATAGCAGAAATTAGAAACGGAATGTAAATTTATATTAATAATTATCCAACCCTCTTCTCTCTCTCTCTCTCTCTCTCTCTCTCTCTGCTCCCTTTTGCTTTTCTAACACACTAATTTGCTAAGCGACCAGCTCCCTCATCAACCTTGAAAAATATGCATGCATACATTTGCATTAACAAATAGTTTAAGATGAACAAATAGGCAACAAAAGATTCCATTATACTAAAATAGCTTGGTAAAAGGAGGCTAAATCGTATTCGATGTAATAAAGAGAGAGTGAGTTTAAAAGGAAAGTTAATAGTGTTGGCGGCACAATTATTATTATTGCCTCTTTAATTTGAATGAGTGAATGTGTTTAAGTGTTAGTGGGCAGTTGTTTTTATTTTTATTACCAGAAAAAGAAATGTATGCAATACAAGAACAACAACAACAACAACAGCAATGACACTAACAACTAGTTCATGCAAATCACGTAATCGATTACGTTTGTGCGAGTAATAACAATAAAATAAAAGATCAAGAACACGAAGATGGCGAAAAAGTAAAAAAAGAACATTACAGCAAGAAAACATTATAAACCAACCGAGCAAACAAACAATGGGTTGGTTGGTTGGTTGGTTGAATGTTTAGTTGGAATTGTAATCTTGGACATCTTTATTTCTAAATGCTATTAAGTGTTGAATGTGTGTAAGTGTAAATGTTTACGATATATTTCTGTACCAGGAAACAGGGCAGGGTTTACTATACAATAGAAGGTGTAATTGTTTTCCACAATGTTTTGTTTGTACAAAATTTAGCTGGATTAGAGGGCATATGTATACTCGACTCTTATATATTAGAGCTAGAGAATAAGAGTCAGCAAAAGTGTCCTTTTTATCAAGGCGCTTTTAAGTAAACTTAACACCAAATATCAACATCAAATTATTCGAAAAACATTATTCAAATAGAAACTTTTCAAAACCATTTTTTTTTAATTTGGCAGAATAAAAATTATTCGATTAGAAATGAATCGAATAAGATAAATCGAATAAAAATTATATGAACATACATAGATATATTAAGCGAATATGTAATGCAAAGAAATTATTCGAATACAGTTATACAAATTAAAATTATTTGAGTATAAAAATAAACTTATTTTAACAGAAATAGTTCGAACCGAATTATGAATATGAATAATATTTCTTGAATGAAATTATACGACTACAAATTATTGAATTATTTGTTCGAAAATTTTTTATATATTACCCGAATAAAATTATTCGAGTACAATAATCCGAATAAAAATTGTACGAACAATAATTGTTCGAATAAAATATCATGCAAAAATATTTATATGAATACAATTACATACTCAAATAAGAACCATTCGAATAAAATCATTCGAATAAAAGCATGTATATCGACTAAAATTGTTCCGAATAAAAATTTATTCGAATAAAAATTTATTGAAATAATAATTTATTCGAATAAAAATTTATTCGAATACAAATTATTCATAAAAAAATTTTTAAATAGAATTAATCAAAAACAAATTGTTCAAATTGGAATTTAACCGCAAGTTCGACGCACAAAACTTGCAAGACATTGTAGAAGGGTCCATTAGTGCCTGTCTAGAAACCACGAATTTTTAGTTAGCAACAAACAACGCAACTAAAGTTCGCTTGCTTTTCAAATACAGTTTTTTATATTATTCGAATAAAATTACTACCGCGAAAAACTACACAAGCATTCAAATCATTCGAAAAAATTTTTCGCAAAACAGTTATTCGAAAAAAAAATAAATTAATAAAACTTTTTGAATGCAAACTATTTACTAAATATAAAATTATTCGATTACTTGTTCGAACAAAAATTAGACGCATAATATTATTCGAATAAAAACTATTAAAATAATTCTAATAGAAAATCCTATTTTTTAAATATTATCCGAATAAAAATTATTTGAGTTAAATAATCCAAAAAAATTATCAAATTATCAAATAAAAATTATCAAATATAATAGACACAGGTATAGTTCGAAAAAATTATTCGAATACAATTAAGCAATTAAAAATTACACTATGCAACAACAGAAATTCCGGGGAGTTGAAAAATAAATATTTTAGGCAAATTTGAAAATTTTTAATTTTTTAAAAATATATGAAAAATCGAAAATGGAAAAAACTTACCATTTTTATTAACAAATCATAAAGCCACTTATATTACAAATAAAGCAAGATTTATTTCATGAAAATCGATGAATAAATATTGATTTTATTCATAATAAAGTGAAATCACCTAATTTTTGGCAAAAATTGCGAGTATTTACACTATACAACAAAATCAATTTTTTTTTAAATAACAAGGTTTTTACAACTGATTCTGGTAGAAGCCAGCAAAAAAATACATTCGTAAATCGGCATTTTGAAAGTTTACATCTGTGATTTATATTAGAGGGAGTTAAATTTCCCCCCTTTTGGACATAATTATACTGATTCGGCATTGTATATCTTGTAGCCCTTACTTTTAACGTGTCAGATGTGTTCAGCACTTTTATGTAAAATAGCACGATTAAGATTTTTGTAGAACACTTTAACCATCTAGCTCTTCGAGAAATGTATCTTTTTGGCCCCTAAATAAATAAATGACAAAAAACTCCTCGTTGAGTTTTACATTTTTTACATTAAAATATTCGAAAAATAATTATTCGACTAAATATTTTTGGGACAAAATTATTCGAGTAAAATTATTTGAATGTGTGCAACTATTTGAAAAAATAATATATAAACAATTACAATTATATAAATTATAATCACGGCCGAATATTATATTAGACTATAATATATATTTTATACTTCATTTCACTGTTAAAAGATCATTCTCAAATATGTACATAGTATATACCCCATATTCTATTTAAAATCTCTAATTATTTTCTCCCACAAACCATAAAAAATAGTTCCTTTAATACTTTAAACAATAATACTTTATACCTTTTAGTATTATTTTGCTTATATTTTTATTTTTTTTTAAACAAACTCAGCATAATGCCTCCTAATCCAACAAATAAAAGAGCAAACAAAATACAATATTACGTTTTTACTAAAATATATTCAAGAATTGTGGTTTTAAGGTTGATGATAAAAGCAAAAAATAAATAAACACAAGCATAATTCCCCAAGAGCAGTTTTGTTACATATTTAAGGCAGAAAATCAAAAAGGAAACCGAGAACAGCAACAACAACTAACTAAAAAGAGACAAAAGGAAATAATTTAACTAACCAACCGGGTATTCAAGACAACCAACAATAAATTTACAAAATACAAAATTAAGCGGAAGTATTATCTATGTAACTCAAACTTAAGCACACACACACAGAAAAATATTATATATGTATGTGTGTGTCTTCGCATATTCACACATATAGAGAGCAGGGTTGTAAAATGAAAATTTAGAAACTTTTACAAAGAATTCGGAGTTTATGTGCTGGCACGTATGTATGTAACCAGCACCCATCTTTTATCCAGTTGGGCATCTATTTAACCATAAAATCGGAAGAGATATGATATGAGATATAAATAATCATAATTTATTTTCATTCTCTGTCATATGTTATTGGTTAGCATGTAATTTTATTTACTCTACTTGAGCCTTTTAACTTACATATATTTATGCAAGACTGCAACTTGCCACAAAGACTTACTCGTAAATTATATTCTTCGGGAATTATCATAACATAATTCAGAAACATATAATGATATGTGTGACAATATTATGTTTGTATTACTTGTGCGCAATCTCAAAATGGGAAATTACTGATTTAGCACCAATTTTCGAAAGTCGAGTTTTCATCATATCTCGACGTTTTAAGGTGCTACACTCAAAATAATAATGTTGGTTAATCTAACCAATTTAAATTGTTAAAGTATTGCTAATGTAAATTTTTGTTGCACCTTGTAGCCACGAGTACTTTTGTGTGTAAGGCCTCCAATAACACAGAAAAAAAAAATAGACAAGAATTATGTTCAGGGACCAAAGATAACAGTTATTATCAAAATTTCAGTTCAAAAAATCAGACATAAAGAATTTGTCTATACGATATTTGAGTATAGATTTGTGATGGTCGTGCGTTAAGGAATAAAAATCTAAAAATACTTTTATTTTTTTTTTACTTTTTTCAAAAGAGTCAGAATATAACTGTTATTTTTTGACTGATACTTTTTCGGTCAAAAACAAAAGTTAAAATTTTACCGATATTTTTTTTTTTTTGGTCAAAAATAAAAGTTAAAATTTGACCGATATTTTTTTGGTAAAATGAAATTCACAATTTAAACGGATTTAGAAGTCGCTACCCCATCATTCTTTGTTTATTTTAATCACTTGTCATGCTTGATATTAGTGATCAAGACCACCAACTATTGAACCAATTTATTTAAGGAAATTAAATATAAGAGCTATTGCTGGTATTAGCAGGTTATTCACCATGGCATATTATAATCTAATAATATAGCTAATAATTATTAGCTGCAAATATTACTTGTTCTTTTTTGAAATTTTAACTTTTATTTCTGACCAAAAAAAATATCGGTCGAATTTAAAATTTTATTTTTGACCGAAAATATATCGGTCAAATTTTAACTTTTATTTTGGACCAAAAAAATATCAGTAAAATTATAACTTTTATTTTTGACCTAAAAAATAATGGTCAAAAAATTTTTTAATTTATATATTTTTTTCCTTTTGAAATAATTTTGTTATTATCAATATAGCGGAATTCTTTATCACAGGAAATTTAAAAAAAAAATTATTGAATACATAACGGGATTTTTGTTATCAAAAACAAAACTTATTTTTTTTTTCTGTGTAAGAGAAAGTTAGCAACAGAGATGTAAAGTGTTTTTTTACCATTTTTAAAACAAACAAAAACTTTACAACAGCAATCAGTGTACAACAATGAAATGTATTGCATTTACAGCAAATAAAACAGATATTTGGATAAAAAAGTTTTTATTTTGGTTGTTGATTGTAACATTTTTCAGTTATAATGATGGTATTACAAGCATAATAACAAAAAGAGCACAAAACTTTTGATAAATTGAAAAACGAAAAATATTTTGTGTGTAGACAGTAATTGGATGTTTTTGATGTATTTTCTGAAAATAACAAGAGCTTCCGTTTTTTTTTGTGGAGTAAACACTTGTCAAAAAGCTTTAGCCGCAAGGTTAAAGAAAAGCACAATGGGTTGGTTAATTCACTGATTTTGTTGCCTAATGAGTTGGGCTCGAAATAAAAGTCGAACAAATGGTTCCAGAAATGGAAAACTATAAAATTCTGAAAGCTTTTAATATTAATATAAAATAAATATATATGCTCTATAGCTATTTCTTTTTACTTAAACTATTTTTTTAAACAAATTATATTTATTTCCATCTCTAAAATAATTAAAAAACAAAAATACTTCTTATCAATTTTGCCTTTCATGCTAAAATTTACACTGTAGAGCTTCTTCGAACTCCCAGAAAATAATTTTTTCTCATAATTTTATTTGCTTAATATTCAACAAGCAAAAAATTTTTATATTGTAATTGTAATTGTAATTTAAAAATAAAAGAATATAAAATTAAAAAAGTTTTTGCTGAAAACCATGTCCTTAGTTTTATGCTTCAATAGTCATTAATTTAAAAATGTGAAAAGCATAAAAAAGAAACTCACACACAAAGTTATGGTTTTTTCAAGAGTCTTAGGGTTGGAAAGCTTCAATAAAAGTTTCTTAAAACTGCCTTTCTTATTTAAGAAAAACAAAAAAAAGAAAAGATAAATGAATCAATTTCTGTTGAAGACCATAAAATTATTACAAGACACATCTTGTTAATGCCGCTCAAATATTTAATGACAAAGCAAATTTGTTAGAGAAAAATCTTAGAATTTATATCTTAAGAAAAAAATAAAAATAAGAAATTATTTCCACTTACATTCTTTATTTTTATCCATTTGCGGCTGCAGAGGACTGGAATCAACAATTGCCTTTGGCGGCGATTGTCTTGGATCATAATAGTCCGAATTTGTGCCATCATCACTGCTGCCTCCCAGAAATGATGCATTTAAACGCTGTTCACCTGGAAATAAAACAAATTCTTATAAATGACATGGTAATTTCTATAGATTTTGATTACGTTTTTCATTACACATAGATAACTAATCGCTGAGAAAAAAGTTTTACAGATTCATTTTGAATGGTTAATTGTGCTGATAAAATAAAGTACACTGATAAAATAAATTATCTGGCAATTTACCGAACTTTTCAACTAGGATCATTAAGAAGAAGGAAAATTCATTGAAGGTAATAGAAGCGCTTTTTAAGAAAAATGGAATTGGATCAAAATAAACTTTTTAGAAGAATTTTTAAGAAAACAGACAGAGTGCTTTTCAACAAAACGTATTTATTATCAGATTGTTCCCGTACGTGCAGAGAGGTACCCAAACTTACCCGAAAGCTCTTTTCAATACAAAATTTCTGTCTGTTCCCTCTCGTACGTGCACGAAGCTGCCCAAACTTACCCAAAAGCTTTTTTATATACACATATTAAGTCTGTTTCTTTAAGTGTCCGAAGTTACCCACACTTAAACGAAAGCTCTTTCGAATATCAAATTTGTATTTAAAAGAGCTTTCGATTAAGCTTGAATAACTTTGTGCACGTACGGGAACAGACTGTTTGTATTGAAAAAAACTTTCGGAAAGCTTTTTTAAATGCAAATTTTCAGGCTGTTTCCGTACGTGCACGAAGTTACATAAACTTACCCAAAAGCTTTTTCAAAAACACATTTTGGTCAAAATTGGGTAACTTCGTGCACGTACAGGAACAAAATGTTTGTGTTGAAAAGAGCTTTGTTTTAAGTCTGTGCTAGTTCGTGCACTTACGGAAACAAACTGAAATTTTTAATAAAAAATAAAAAAGCTTTAAAAAATATTTTAGCTAACAAGGTGTAGACATATTTTCGATAAAATATAGTTATCTTAAATACCTTTCAGTAATAAAATTTTGTCATTAAAAACTTTCTACCAAACTTAGTTCAGAAATAACAATAAGAAAATTATTATAGAAAGAGAAAAATATAGTAATAGAAACAACCGTTTCAGCTTAAAAGAAAATTAGTTTAATATTTAAAAAAGTATTAATCGAAAAAGCTTTTAAGATCAGCTTTTAACAACCGGTATGTTTCTTCTTTTCTTGCCCGAAGTTGCCTAAACTTAATCGAAAGCTCTTTTCAATACATTCTGTTCCCGACCGTGCACGAAAATACTCAAACTTACGCAAAAGCTTTTTCAAATACAAATGTTGTATTGAAAAGAGCTTTGGTTAAGTTTGCGTAACCTCGAACACGTAAAGAAATAGAGCTAATCAGTCTGTTCCCTCCCGTACGTGCACAAAGTTACCTAAACTTAACCGAAAGCTCTTTTCAATACAAAAGGTCTGTTTCTTTACGTGTCCGAAAGCTTCTCAATACAAATTTTGTATTGAAAAGAGCTTTCGGTTACGTTTGTGTAACTTTGTGTACTTACGGGAACAGACAGAAAATTTGTATTTAAAAAAGCTTTTGGGTAAGTTTGTGTAACTTTGTGCAAGTACGGGAAAAGTCGGAATATTTGTATTTAAAAAAAGCTTTTGGTTAAGTTTTGGTAACTTTATGCACGTACAGGAACAGACCACCTCTTTAACAAATTGCGAGATAAATTTTTTAATTAAAAAAGCTTTTTCATAAAAATATGAAAAAAAACTTCTTAAGCAGAAAAAGGTATAAAAAAGTTTTTAACATATAAATCCCAAGAATCGTTTTGACTAAATAAATTTTTCTTACATATATTTTACCGAGTTTTTTTTTGCTTAAAGCTTCAATACAAAACGTGCGTACAAAAAAGCTTTAGGGTGTACTGTTGGGTAGCTCCCCTGCGGGAAATCTATCTGAATATAATACTTGTGAAGCTAAGAAAGCACTCTGACCGGTTAGAATAGATCCGATCTGTTGGTTGAAGCGTTTAGCGCGTTGATCACCAACCCTGAGGTCTTGAGTTCGAGACTAGTTTCAGGCAAGCCATCAATATCATGATTTTTTCTGATATGCATTGGTGTTTCATTGTGTGGATTGTTGTTGGACCGTGAAACGGATGAAGGCATGGCACTGATCACTTATCACTACCATCAGGAATTAATACTGACATACTAATGCACATCACAGCACCCTCCTTCGTCGGTATTGTAGCAGAATCGTCGGCGAAGTAAAAGAACTAATAAAATGGCTACACAGTTTTAACAAACTAATTCCTCTACTTGGCAGCGGAGGCGCTGCTACACTGTTCTCAAAAAAAAAAATTAACAAAAAACGAGCAATATCGGAGCTGTAAATAAATTAAGCTTTATTTCTCTCTCTCTCTCTCTATCTCTCTCTCTCTCTCTCTTCACCATCTATTCCCTCTACACTATCCCTTTCCCAAAGAAGGTAGCACATTAAATAATTAACTGGTAGGCATTAATTGCCTGAGTGTACTATGTACTTTACTTCTCTTTAAAAATATATATGTATATAAGTCCAAGAAATGAAAAAAAACTAAAAAATTTCTTAAACATCCAAAAAGTTAGGGAAAACTTTGAATTGGTACAACAACCGAGCATTATGGAAACCATAACTAGCAAGACGCTTTCGATCACATTAATGATCTTTCACAGTGTCTAAAAGGTGTCACTTAGTACCTCCTATGACAAATACATGTGAAAATGCTAGGCAGGCCCCTGTGGCTCAGTGGTAGTGATGCTAGCCTGTCAGTCCAAAAGTCGTCGGTTCGATTCCCGTGATAGACACTGGATGTTTTCCGCAGACAAGCTAATCGCTTCGCGGGTTGTGTTTATTTATAAATATAAAAATAAATAAAATAAAAAGAATTGATGACATTTGTCATAACATGGTGTGACAACTCTGATGACAGGACGTCATCAATCCAAAGATGAATTTTTCCTACATAAAAAACATAATTCGATCAAAAATAGAAAAATCTTTTTAATAAAAGATATTTTCACTACATAAGCTAAGAAAAAATAAGCTTTTCAAATAAAAAGCATTTTGGCCGAAAAGAGTGTAACCCCTAAATAAAAGCAAAACATTCCTGTAAGCTATTGCAAAAATATATAAATTCTCCTGTTAAATATTTTAATGCTTAAATAAAAATCACTCTTACCCTCTGACATATCGTCGTATGCTTCCTGCAATAGTATTATATCGTGAAATGAATGCTCGAATGCACTTTTTCCACTCAAGTGTGCCGATGTCAGTAGACCGGTACACGATGAATCGGAAATGATTTCAAATGTTGTTGCCGAACCCGGTGATGAGAATGTTGCAAGTAATGAACCACCACTCAGACTGTGTAGTGATGGTGATTTTGGAATTACTCGTGTTATTGTTGTAGCACCAACAGATGCTATCGGTTGATGTATGCTATTGATGCTAGCAGCAAAACCTTCTATAGCTCCTGTTCTTGATACAGCGACTAATGGTCCTGCAATTGTTGTTATTGTTGTTGATGTTGTTGTTGCTGTTGCTGTTGTTGTTATTACGGATGAATTTATTGGCAAAGATTTTTTTGTATGACCGTTAAGAATTTTGTGTGTCTTTGCATGCGTTTTCGCTGGAAATTCAGGTTTCGATGACTTCGATGAAGAAATTGAAGAACGTGAGGAGTTGGAGGAGACAGAAGAAGACGACGATGAAGACGAGGAACTAGAGCTGGAGGAGGATGAGGAGGAAGACGATGATGGTGATGAGGAATTATATTTGTTATTGACTTTAGGGTTTGTTTTACAATTTAAAGACAATTTTCCGTTACTTAAATTGATGGGCTGTGGCGACTTTTTTGATGAGATCGTTGAATGTGATTTGCTTGAATAATTCGAAGTGATGCTGGAGGCTGGCGAGGCGGATGATGAGCACGTTGCTGACAAGGTTATAGCTTGTGATATTGAGGAGTTTTTGTTGTTATTGGCCGCAGATGCTTTTGATAGTAAAGTTGTGGCAGCTGCACCGTTTAACTGATGTAAATGTATGGTATGGTTGTTGTTGCTGTTGTTGTTGTCGCTTTTAGTGCCGTTAATTGATAAATTATATGGCTGTTGTGTATGATGCAAATATGTTGCTGTCGTATCGATTGTTATCGGTGTAACACAAATTGTATTGTTTAATAAATTTATGCCGTTTTGTAGGCCAGTTGCTGTTGTTATAGTTAAACTGTTGCGGTTACAAGTGTTTGCTGCTGTCACTGCTGTTGTATTATTGTTATTAACATCGGCAGTAGCTACAAGAGATGTGATGTTATTACTACTACTATTAATCTGGTTATTGTGATTATTAACAACAGTTGCTGTTGTTGCTGTTGTTTTATTTAATGAACTATTGGTTGCTTGCGGTTGAAACCAACTGGGGAAACTGCCTTTAAGCGTGTCTATAAGGTCCTGATCGAGCGTTAAGCGCCACGATACAGGGCCGTCCACGCCGTGCGTAGACTCTGAAAATAAAAGAATAGGAAAGTTTTAGTTTTAAAAGGATTTTAGTTTCAAAAGAGAAAAAACTGTTCAATTGTTTTGTTTCCAAATACATTTTTTATTAAAGTAATAAGCAGGGCTTGGACCTTCATGCAAATGCATGTTTTTTGTGGTAATAGATAAAGACGGAAGGTCGCAGGTTCGATGACTGCCAAGGCTTAAGCAGTAAGTGTGTTTGTGTAAAAAAAATTTTTTTTGTTTGTTTGTAGTTTTTTGGGTTTGAACTTAGGTTCTCATGTTTATAAGCCGGACGCTTTTACCATCTCATCTAAGTCATCTTGTTAAGTAAGGATAGCACAAAGTATACATAGACATGTGGTGACTTCTTTATTTTAAATTGGTAATTTTAACCATTAAAATTGGTAATTTTAACTACAAAAATTGTTTAAAATTATATTAATAATTTTAACCATCAAAAATAATTTTATGTTTAAATCGTCGTTTTGCCCAAATTTATATTTTACAATTCTGTAAAATGTAATATTTCAGTCTTGAACTTAGGTTCTCATATTTATGAACCGGACGCCTTTACCATCTCAGCTAAGTCATCTTGTTGAATAACGATAGCACAAAGTAACCATAGACATGAAATGACTTACAAATTTAAAAAGTTATTTTAACCAATGAAAATTGTTATTTCATAAAAATTGCAATAACAATTTACATTAACAGTAGATTAACTATTTAAATTGGTTAGATTTACCTATCATTTTATTTTGAGTGTACACTGTCATCATCAGCGTCCTTTATTCACATTTACCACGTTTGATAATGGATACTAGTTATAAGGAAACATCAGCCATTTAACCAAACTTTATGACGAACGAGAATATGAGTGTCTATGTTCGTTTTGTATCAAGATGGTGAGCATGAAGTTTCACCTCTGACTAGTTATTGGAATTTTTCAATTCTAATTCTATTTTTTGTTTCGCAAGTGCGCAAGCTTCTCCTTACGATCAATCAAGCTATTATTGTTGTTATACATGTTTAAACAGGTTTAGCTTGATTGATCGTAAGGAGGGGCTTACGGCAAAAGCAAAACCAAAAATAAAATAAGAGTTGAATAATTTGAATAAATAGTCATACTCACCATATTAATAAAAACAAACATACCCACTCATATTCTATTTCGTCATAAAATTTGTTTAAATAGCTGATGTTTCCTTAATACTAGTGTCCACGATCAAACGTGATAAAAATGAACAAAGGACGCTGATGATGACAGTGTAGCGGCTGTCGAAATTAGTAATACTAATGCGTTCCGCTAGTCTGATTAGATATTCTAATATTCCACTCTTAAAAATAATTTGAATTTACATTAATTCAATTATTGAACTTAAGCCGAAATAATAACTTCCGACTTAAAACTATTTCAGTTCGAATAATAATTACGTACAAATAGAAATAAGTAATATTTTTATTACGCTTTACTACGAGTTTCTGTTGTTAATTCAGATGTTTTTTGAACTAAAAATATTTAAACAAATAATACAAAATTATTGTGGAAAATTTTTATTTATTTATTTATTCTAGTTTCTGTTATTATTGTTTTTCTTATTAATTTCATTTTATAAATTGCCCTAAAAAATTATGAGAAAATTTGTTTATTGTTTAAACAGTTGTAAATGATGAAAATCGTATTAAAATAATAGTTTTTTAATGTTATTAATGAATAGACAGATATTTAGCGCAATTTATTATTGAGTAACATCAAAGAAGAAAAAAAATTTTTTTTCAAAATGTTTTATACACAAAGAGTATAAAAGCGCCAGCATATCTGGCATCTGCAATGATCCTCATATTTACAAAACTAAGTAACTAGCTTTAATATAAAGGGTTTTCCAATAAAGCGGGTTGATGCTATACAAAAGTGTTATCAAAATTCTTTGTTTAATAATATGATCAAAATGATTTAATGCTTCATTTGTTTGTCATAAAATTATATATTTGCCTTTAACTTTCAAAATATATAAAATATTTTTATTCGAATAATTTAAAGTGGAATTGAATTTTTTCATACGGAAAATGGAAAATCCTTTTTAAACTTCTACGATAAAGCTCTTAACAAAACTATAGCTCGATCTATTAATTCATTTGCACCGTGGATCAGCAGAAGAAATATAAACTATTACGATATTGAACTTGATCGATCATGCTTTAATAGAAATCCCTCAAATGAAGTGAAAATGCTACACTGCTAGAATAACTTCCATAACCGTGATGTAATTCGACATCAATTCGATGGCATGTGTCTTCGTTTTTGATCTCATGACACTTCTCGTCATTGCGATGCTAGCTTTTACATCAATGATGACAATTCTGTCATCAATGACAACGATGACAGTTCAGGCATCAATGAAATGATTAAACAAATTTTATTAAAATTGTTGTAATTTTATTTAAATTTTTTCTTATATGTTTTTTTTCTAATGTTGGTCTCAGACTCCTTAATTCATTGCAATTGTGTCAGCAACGCCTTTATCCTTAGCCACATCACCATTTAAAATATCAACAGTACAAAGTTAACACAAACATCATTATTTTTTATGTTGAAACGACATACATATGTATTTATGATGAATAAGTGTCATCAATGTGACGACAAGGTGTTATACTATCTTTCACTTGCGTATTTTTTATCTGTGCATGAATGCTGCTCTGTAGGCTTGTAGATTTCACTATTAGTTTTGTCATAACTAATGATGGATGAATGGACAGCAATAAAATGTAATTTTTTCAGCTATTTTAAAATACATAATCCAATCTGTTTTTAAATGCAAATTGCAAACATTACAACAATATAAATTTTGTTCTCTTATACAAACTGTTCTTTTAATTATATCCAAAATGTGTCATCAAATTGATGTGGTTGCAGTCATGGGACAGATGATTTTAAATATCATCTCTTTACTCATGATATTTGAAGATGAATTTATCTATCAGTGCACTGAAAGAAAACTCGGCATAACGGTGATGCAATTTGGTATCCATAATATGGCAAGTACCTTCGGTTTTGACCGCATGCCACTCTTCACCATGACGATGTCAATCTTTTCATAAGTTAGTCATCTTCTCATCAACGATAATGATGTCAATGCATACCATTTTGTAAAAATTCTTTTAGAAACTAATAGAAATGAGGTATATTTTACTCGTTTTTGTGCCGGGGGTTGAGGAGAAGCGTAGGCCTTTGTTGGGGGCGCCTGGTCAGTTGTTAAAAAAAAGGTCTTAAGTAGAGCAAAAAACGGGGATTTGTATGCAGTTAACATCAATTTAATAGTTATAACTTTTCGAATGCAAATTTCTCATAAGATTTGTGTAAAGAAAAACTGAGATCATATTCAAATCGATCCATCGTACAAGTGTGCACGCTGGGCCAGGGTCCCAGAATTTTGGCCATACATAGAATATTGATTTAGTAGTTTAATAAAATATTGCATTTAGGGTATTCAGCACCACTGATTTCAAATCTGAAATTTTAATTTTAAAATTCAAGATGGCGGATCCAATATGGCAGTCAACATTTTTAGGAAATAAAAATTTTTTAATTTTTTTAAAAAAGGCAAAAGAAACTCTGGGTATTCCTGATAGATATTTTTTAATCGACTTCAAAAATAGGAGAAAGGTTATCAATTCGTCAGGTATATTTTTTTATGGATGCTCCCTCAAAACTCCGCCATTTATTTAATAGGTTTTACTTCCAGATTGGTCCCGCTGAAAAGTGGGCGGGGTCACGCCTATACAAAGTAAATACACATGCCGTTTCATCTACTTCTAGTCAACCGATTCCTATGAAACTTTGCACACATATTAAGCTTCTCTTTGAATACTACATCATGATTAAAAAAGTGGGCAGTGCCACGCCCATGCAAAGTAAATATCCATTTTTAACTACTTCTACTAAACCGATTCTTGTGAAACTTTGCATACACATTTAGTTATTGTTACAATACACCATTATGGTTAAGAAAGTGGGCAGTGACACGCCCATTAAAAGTAAATATTCATTTATACTACTTCTACTTAACCGATTCTTATGAAACTTCGCACACAATTACTTCTGGTGAAAGTACAGCATTATGATAAAAGTTATGGGCAGTGCCACGCCTATTTTGTAATCGCTTTTTTGTTGCAAGAACAAATGTTTGAAATTCAAAATTGTGAAATTAATATGGCGGCTATAATACTGATATTTGTTAAGAGATCATCATTATTCTCTAATTACTTTAAGACGAGGAGTGACAGAGGTTAGAGATCAGCTATATGAATGTTTTTAGATTAATATTCCGATAGTAAAATTTACAAATCTAATATGGCGGATCCCATATGGCGGTCAACATTTTTAAAAACCTTCCTTTTAAATTTAAAAAAAGGCAAGGAAACTATGGGAGCCCGTGATAGCAATTTTATAAACAGACATTTGGAAATTGAAATTTTGAACCTAATATAGCGGTTATAACACAGAAAAAAATTTGTAAAAACAATAAATTTTTTTGTTATATCAATTAAATAATTAATTGATTTTGGACCTGCAACGATTTTTGTAAATACAATTACGAAATTGTAAGTTAAAGAAAAATCAGAAAAAAAAATTTTTTAATTTTTTTTCTTGATTTCAAATTTATTTCCATTAAGATTATTGTTATATCAACAATGTGAATTGTTGATTTTTCGAACAAATTTTAACTATCATAGTTATTGTATTAACAATATTTTTTTATACAATCACAATCCTCGAAGCGACTTTCTGGACGGAATCGAACCGGCGACCTCTGGACTAGTAGACTAACGTTCTTACCTCTCATCTACAGAGCAATTCGTTATTAAATACGTAAATAATGAATACACACAAAACGTGATTTGCTTTGTTTCATCTACGCGTGTGCATTCATTTGTTATATCAACAATTATGATTGTTAATTTTTTTTACAATACATAACAAAAAATTTGTTTAGGTCAGTTTGTTGAAAAACATTTCTTGATTAACTTTTTTTCATTTACGTGTGTGCATTCATTTGTTATATCAACAATGATGATTGTTAATTTTTTTCACAATACATAACAAAAAATTTGGTTAGTTCAGTTTATTGCAAAAAATTTCTCTGCTTGTCGGATCAACAACTCAATTTGTTATATTAACAAAATATATGTTTGAATTTAAATTACATATTAACAATTGAAATTGTTAGTTGCAGTTTGATGATATTTTTTTCTGTGTTGTCAAAAAAAAATCCCATAGACCACAATAACAAAATATTGTACGGGAATAAAGCTTAAGTTGTCTTCCTTTAGGTAGTGCAAATAAATTTTGCATTTACCTGAAATGTACTTCTGGCCAAAATATTTATTTGAATCCTGGCCCATCGTGAAGTGGTGATAAAATTAAATACACAAGAGCACTGATTATAGGAATGTGGCGACATCCGAAAACAACGTTGTTCTTCTTTCTGTCGTGTATGTTGAAAATTAAATTGATGTTAATTTTCTCTTGTGCCTTTTAATATTTATCATGTCTAATTCTTTTTTTATATGTATAACGTTACGAACTTTAGCCTAATAGTATTACTTTGAACTTAAGAAAACTGTGTTGAAAACAGACTCAATCACACCATTAGTCACGCTTATTTTGTTAAAATAACTAAACCTTAAAAGAAAACAAGAGCAGCTAATATTTCTACTGAAATTAGACAAATTTTAACACCCAAGTTTCATTGAGCCTGGGAAAATATCACTAAATGTAGATGAAGGGTACTTAAATTGTTTATTTCTATTAGTCAAGGTGGTTCTTAGCAATTTCATTTACTACATGTTATACTGTCTGCTGTGTAAATGAGTAAATATATGGTTAAGTAAAATTCATCAAATACCTTGAGTAAAAAAAAATTTTATACTTAAACCCACCATACAAATTTTAAATCAAAATATATATATATTTTTTTTTGTACAACAAAAAATTATAGTAACGTGCATAAATGAAAATTGAAATAAATGAATAAAATACATGATACAAGCGGCTCTTCGCAATATCTTTTCGATAAAGTCAAAAAAATTTAAGAATAACAAAAAATTGGGGAAACTGGGTTACTTGGCAACAAATAAAATCGAGAGAACAACAGCAAAAACTACTTAGAAAATTATAATGTTTACTGTGAGAATACATTTTAGGAAGATCTCTTAATTTGAATATAAACATCTTCTTTTTTATTAATATTTAAAAGCGATTTTTCGAGGTGCGAAAATTTCACGATTAAGCGTGATCATGCATGATTCATGCCAATCACATGAGTGCTGCACTATCATCGCTTATTTTAATACAATAATAAAATAATGTATATTTCTCATGTGCATTTTATATTTATTAATACAATTATTTTATAGCCAAATACTTGTTTGGGTATTTGTAGATTTTCAACTAAAATCTACTTGTTGTCTTGTCCTTGCCTTTTCCAACCAATTAAATCTCTTTTACTGTTTACTAATATTGAATTCAAGCCTTAATTAAGTCACATATAACAAGAAGTTCGTCTAAATATACTCAATAGTATTTTGGAAACACACACCCCCAGCCACAGAAACATATTCCAATTAACAAAACTCATATAGAAATAAACCTTTTGTTGCCATTAATTGCCACAAGACATCTGAAAATTTTGTTGAACAAAATTATCAATAGCTCGTATTTTATTGAATGAATTTGAACACTAGATGCTTAAATATTAAACCGACATTTGTTGACAAGTGACAAAATGTTTAAACGTTTGAGAGAAACTAAAGTGATGCAACAAGAGCCAAACTTTGCATCAGAATATTCTGGTTATAATTTGCAAAATAAATAAATTTTGCCAGGCAAAAATGAAAGGGTAAAGAGAATAGAATAGTACAAAATTCAATGAAAAAAATAGAAGAGTATTCGAACTAGAGGTGGAAACGTGAGTAAAATTTAACTCAAGATTAGACACGCTCATGAGCAAAGAAACATGCTCGTGCAGGATTAACTAAATTATTTGTTTGATTTTAACCATTAAATTTCATTAAAAATACGTAAATTTGAAGAAAGTGGTAGTGCGGCTTGAGAAACAAAAACAACGTTATTATGTTCTGTCATTTAGGTTATGCAATTAATTAACGTTAAAACTTTTTTGATATAATTTCTCATGTCCAATTCTTTCTTGAAAATAATCCATGCAACATTTTCGAAAAAATCTTTCGCATTTCCTTTTTTCGTAGAATATACGAATCTTTCGTACATATTACGAAAAAAAATTTGGCCAATAATTTTTTGAATTTACGAATGAAATTACGAAAACCTTTCGTAAACATTTTTCCTTGTTCAAAAATATTTTTGAAATAGAAAAATAAATTAAATTAATATTTTTATAAATTGACATATTTTTCAGAAGTAAATAAATAAAATAAATTTTTAGCTCTTATAAAATAAACAGAAAGTGGCTCAATGAGTAGAGTTTCTTGCCTCAAAATATGAAAATTGTGAGTTCGTGTACCGATGCAGCCAAACTATTTTTTTATTTTTATTTCTTAATTATTTTAGTACATTTCGTATACATATGCATTGTACGAAACGAGTTTCGTGGTTGTGAAATTACGAAATATTTCGTAATATGTACGAGAGTTTTCCTGCATGTGATGCATGCATTTTTTCGTTGTAGAGGAAGAAACCAGCAACGAGGCAAGTCACGTGTTGCGTTATCAAGGACTAGCAACGGGTTAGAGTTCTGGAACTTTATATTAGAGGGACTTGACATAACTAATTAAGATACTCAGTCATAGATTTTAGATGCAAACTGAAGGTACCTTGTCCTGTAATGGTTTCTTTAATACCAGTCAGATTACTGCACCGAAAAAGAGCCATGCAACATATGCTCGAAAACACTCGCCACGAAAATGTTTCTTAAAATATATAAAATGTCTGAAAAGAATTAAAAAATAGAAGTAAAAGAGAGAGTCAACCGGGGTGCGAACTCGCATTCTTTATACTTCAAGTCAAGTATTCTACCCCCTGAGCCACTTTCTACTTATTTTATAGGAGCTCAAAATTTGTTTTATTTACTTACACCTGAAAACTATGTCAAATAATACAAAATAGTTCAAATAAATTTTTTTTGTCAAGGAAAAATTTTTACGAAAGGTTTTCGTTTTTTCGTAAAATTATAAAATTAGTACAATGAAAATAATCCATGCAATATTTTACGAAAAAAAACTTTCGTAGTTACTTTCTTCGTAGAATAAACCAAACTTTCGTAAATATTACGAAAAACACTTTAGGCAATATATTTTTGAATTTACGAAAGTAACGAAAACCTTTCGTAAACATTTTTCCTTGTTAAAAAATATTTATTTGAAAAATTATTTTTTATAAATTGACATATTTTTCAGATGTCAGTAAATAACTCAAATTTTAAGCTCTTATAAAATACGTAGAAAGTGGCTCAGTGGGTAAAGTACTATATGAAAATTGCGATTTCGTGCAACGGTTGAGCCATACTTTTTTAATCTTATTTTTTTAGTTATTGTCGTATATTTCGTATATTTTACGAAAGATTTTCGTGGTGCAAAATTACGAAATATTTCGTAAAATGTACGAGCGTTTTCGTGGATATGTTGCATGGATTTTTTTTCGGTGTACCTTAATTCTTTTCGTAATATGTACGAAAGTTTCGCATATTCTACGAAAAAAGGAAATATGTATGAAATGTTTTTCGAAAAATGTTGCATGGATTATAATCAGTGTGTAATTTAAACAAATATACTATTTTTGATTTGGAAAAAATCTGCTGTGCAGTGACGGTATTTTATTAAAATTTTTGTTCCAGTTAAATGAGGTTCTCGGAAACACATTGTATGACTCCCATTTTCACTAACCATAGGACAAGGGCGTTGAAGGCTATCGGCACAAAATTATCACGCAGAACTTTTATGCAAAGCTTTCCAGTCATACATTTCAGAGAGTAATTCACGTCAATCACGTGAGTGGTGCCCATCTCTAATACAGACTGCCAAAAGATATAACAGTCAAATGAATACTTTGTGTTGAATGGTTGAATGGTTTGATGCACAAACCAATTGACACACAAGTTGCAGACAAGAACAAAATCTGACACACAGATGAAACACTAGTAAATACACACTTTTGTTCACTTTTAACCATAGAGAATATAATTGTCCTTCAACAAATTGTTAAAAGGCTTAAATATACTTATGAATAAATGAATATAAAATATCAAAGACAATAAATAGAAAATAAAATAAATAGCATCAAATAATGAGTTAAAACAAATTTCGTGACTATATTTTTTACACTCACGTTGGCATGCATGAATGTGAAGCAGAAAGAAAACTTTTCACGATCACGAAATTTTAAGTTAATCCAAGTTAAGCTCATTTCACGTGAGCGTGCATCAGCGTGAGTGAAAATTTACTCACGATTCCATCTCTATCTTGATTATGTTCAAACACATTAAGAATTGCATCTTCTTTTGGAAAACTTTACAATTTCCTTGTAATGGCATAAATTCCAAAAACTTTCTTAGTTCTTTTAATAGCTTGGAAACCAGCCACATGGCGATTTCGCTCTAAGCAATATATTTATAATTGTTCCATGTAATCTTTATAATGACATGACACGTTGCCATGTGATTCTTGTTAAAGTACTTTTTTCAAAAGTGATTTTTGTTAGATAAAGCGCCTATTACACGTAGACTTGGGTCCAACTCGTTCGAACTCGTTCAGCAGCTCGTTTTAGATACAAACCTATGATCAAACCCATGTAATTTAAATTGGTTTGATCATTAGTTTGTGTCTAAAACGCACTGCTGAACGAGTTCGAACTAGTTGGACCCAAGTCTAATTAGACGGTCATACTTGGTATGTGAGAATGGTATGCCATCATACCATCATACTTGTTTAAGGCCGTTTCAGACTATAATATAAGTATTAATACTTTTGGAGAACATTAAACTCTGACATGATAACTTGTTATTATTTTTTGAAAAATTTCGAACAACAATTATATCAGGGAGGCATTTTCTTCAAACGTATTAATACTTGTATTAAAGTCTGAAATGGGTTTTAATAGCGAAAAATTCGTGTATGTCATACTTGGTATGTTGAAAATCTAAAAATGTTGATATTGTACTCTCTCTCAACATACCAAGTATGTCATACCAACTATGACCGTCTAATAGTCGCTTAAAGCGAGAGACGTGTAAAACATTCACGCTATTTTGGTTGGGGGCTATTCACATCCCAGTAAAAAGAGGGCTTCCAAGGAAGTCAACAAGATCCTGAACTTGTGATCCGGAAGTGCTGCAAGTCCGGGTCATTTCTAATGATTTTGATAATAATTTCTACTGATTTTAAAAGTATGATAGCTCATAATATTTATTTAAGTTAAGAATTTGTTATGGATTAGATAATTTATAACGAACATTTTTTAAAAAGCGTTTGGGGTGGTATAAAAACCCCAAAACAGCGTTACGTCCCTGCGGAAAATTTGGTGACAATTGATCCAAAACTACTCGTCCTATGACTTGAGAAAATGAGACTGGTACCAAAAATAAAGAGTAGTGAATGATGAAAAAGGCATATTGTGTAAATGGTCACATATTAACCATTTTCAGTCAATTTAGTTGGAATTCCGGCTAGTATTGTAGTAAACGGCACTGAACAAATTCGATGCACCTGGATCTAAGGCCTATCACACAGTATCTATAAAATATTAATTGTCTCACTTCAATGAGACTGCCATGCCACTAAGGAACCTGTTTCGTAACTATATTCAAATATTAACTCCAGCTTAACTGGTATTTATAACATTGAAATATAAGCTCCCCTGTGGTCGAGTGGGTAGTGTACTAGCCTGTCATGCCGAAGGTTGTTGGTTCGAATCCCATCAAAGACACCGCTTAAAAATAAAATACAATTTCTAGTTGGATTTGTAGCAATAAAAAAATAAATTAATCGATAATTACAGCTGAATTTTGGAATAATATTTATATATAATCTATATTATTCGACACCGATTAGGACTCCATAAGATAGTTCAGAGACAAGTTACAAGGTCCATACAAAGTATCAATTAACCCCATCCTAGGCCTTCCCCATGTAAAAGTGGCTGGTCCGCTTCATAGGAAGTGTTAGAACTCGGAGTGGTCCCTACCACCTGGGGACCGCTCACGTGACTTGTTTTGTGTCAGTTCCATTTACCGTAGGGGTAATATGTGAATAGCGCCTTATAGATCATTCGTCATTAAAAACGGTTACGGTTGGACACTAGAAATAAATTCTTATCGCCCGCTACCAAACATGGAAAGTTACTCATTTCAACCCGTTTTCTAATATATAAATTTCATTCGATCTCAGCGTTTTAAGGTTCTAGGCAGCTATTTTTACTATTTTTATGATGATGTCAGTATGGCTACCGAAAAAAAATCTATGGAAATAATGCACGAAAACGCTCGTACATATTACGAAATATTCCGTAATTTCACACCACGAAATGTGCGAAAGTAATTAAGATATAAACGTAAAAAAAAGTTTAGCACCACCGGAGCACGAACTCGCGATCTTCATATTTCAAGGCACATACTCTACCCACTTAGGCCCTTTCTACTTATTTTATAAGAGCTAAAAATTTGTTTTATCTCCTTACATCTGAAAAATATATCAATTTATAAAAAATAATTTTAATTTTCTTTCTGGATTTTTCTGAATTAAACGTTACGAACCTTAGCCTAATAATCAATTTGAGCTTTAATTTATTTTTGTATATCAAATATATATTTTTAACAAGGAAAAAGGTTTACGAAAGCTTATCGATACTATCGTAAATTCAAAAAAAAAAAAAACATTGCCTAACTTTTTTTCGTCGAAAAAAGTAAGTACGAAAGTTTTTTTCGTAAAATCTTGCATGAACTATTTTCAGTGTAGATATCGTACGAATATGAATTGATTCGTCTTAGTAGATTTTGATATAAATTTTAAATTAATTTGATATAGCTAATTAATTTGTTATAGTGATAATTTGAATAGTTGAAAAATAATATTCATTTCGTGTGGGCGTGGTACTGCCCACTTTTCTAATCATAATGTTGCATTGTGACGAAAACTAAATGTGTGTATAAAGTTCCATAATAATCGGTTTAGTAGAAAAAGTAGAAAAATAATTTTTACTATGCATGGGCGTGGCAGAGCCCACTTCTCTAATCATAATGTTGTATTGTCCCGCGAGCTTAAGGCGTATGCAAAATTTGCTTTAGAATCAGTTAAATAGAAGTTGCTGAAAAAGAATATTTATTTCGCGTAGGCGCGGTACTTCCCACTTTTTTGTGATCATAATGTAGTATTTTGAAAGGAGCTAAAAGTGTTTGAGAAATTTCATAAGAATCGGTTTAGTAGAAGAAGTTTAAATAGGATATTTATTATTTGTGGGTGTGGCACTGCCCACTTTTCTAATCAATTTGTTGTATTGTCTCGGGAATTTAACGTGTATGCAACCTTTCTCTTAAGAATCGTTTAAGTAGCAGTAGTTGAAAACAAGTATTTATTTCGTGTGGGCGTGGCACTGCCCACTTTTCTGGTCATCATGTTGTGTTTCGGAGAGAACTAAATGTGTATACAAAGTTTCATAAGAGTCGGTTTAGTAGAAGGAGTTGAAAAAGTATGACGGAAAATCGTTCCAAATTTGAAAAAGTATATTTAATATGCATGGAGTGCCACGTACTGCTTCTTTTTTAATTATAATTTAGTATTGTAATGCACTCAAAATAAAATATTGGTAAATCTAACCAATTTAATAGGTTAGAATTACGCCAAGTCACAATATACAGTAAAATGCAACCAATGGAATTGTAGTTTAGTTGATAGCGTGTAAAACTGCTAACCGGAAGGTCGCAGGTTCGTTGCTTAAGCAGTAAGTGTGTTTGTTTAGAAAAACAATTTTTTGTTCGTTTGTAATTTTTTGGTCTTGAACTTAGATTCTCATGTTTATAAACCAGACGCTAAGTCATCTGGCTAAATAATGATAGCACAAATTATACATAGATATGTGTTGACTTGCTTGACTTAAATGCAGTAATTTTTGTAAAATAACTATTTTCGTTGTTATTATTTTAAATTTTAAACAAAAATTGTTGAAAATTAAACTAGTAATTTTAACCATCAAAAACAGTTTTAATTTTAAAATTTCGTTTTTCCCAAAATTTATATTTTACAATTCAGTAATATATAATAATTCGGTCTTGAACTTAGGTTCCCATGCTTATGAATCCGACGCCTTTACCATTTCAGCTAAGTCATCTTGTTGAATAACGATAGCACAAAGTAACCATACACATGAAATGACTTACAACTTTATTGGTTATTTTAACCAATTAAAATTGTTATTTCATAAAAATTGCAACAACAATTTAGATTAACAGTAGGTTAACTATTCAAATTGTTTAGATTTACCCATCATTTTACTTTGAGTGCGAGAACTAAATTTGTGTATAAAGTTTCATAAGAATCGGTGAAGTAGAAATAGTTGAAAAACAATGTGTATTTACTTTGTATAATTTTTTTTTCAAATAAAAAAAGCCCAAAGTGACGGCGTTCGGATGGAACACGCATAAAAAATACAAGACGAATTGATATGATAATCTTTTATTTTTTTGAAATCGATTACAAAAATAATTAAAATTTAGTTTAACAGTGCTATTTATTTAACCCTTTCTGTAAACAAGAATATACGTGAAAAACTTTCAATATTTAAATGACGTTCGAAAACAACAATAAAATTTTGTTACCAAACGAATTAGAGAAACTAAACAAATACTTGTGACTTTATGCTTTCTTTTATGTTTCATTTCAGTTCAGTGCGAAACGACTGACTGACGACATTCACTTGTCAGTTGCAAAATGCGGCTGGTTATTTTTAAATTAAATAACAACAAAAAAAATAAAAAATTAAATATTTTTCTAATGTGTGCTCGCTCGTGTATCTCAGTGTTTGTGACTGGCTGGCTGCACAATGTGAGTGGATTTTAAGTTGAGTTTTATTTAAAAAGAAATTTCAATAGAAATAAATAGTTTTGCTTTCGTGCAGCACAAATTCTTAGATACAAAATTTTTATTTTAGAAAAAGAAAAATCTATTTTCGTTATGTCGCACGTTTAATCGCCGTGTATTACAACAGATAATATCGAAACAGAAATAAATTAAATTAATTATTCCCAATTTTATTTGAATTCAAGCTAGCTAACACCAGCAGCTAAAAACATCTATATACTCGTAATATAACAAATAGAATAGATTTATAATAGAAGAGACTAAATCAAATGAATATAAAAAACTGTTTTAAAAATAAAACTGCTTTAGTTTTCTATTTTGAAAATTTGAATTAAAAATTTCTAACATCTTATGAGGCATGGCATGACATAAGTTGGCGCGGCGCGGCGCGGCGCGTCTATTTATTTTTATTCATTCTGTTGTTTTTTTTTTCTCTTTTCTCAATTTTTATTTTTGGTTTTATTTTTTCTTGGCTGCATTCCTGTGGTAATTATTCAACAAGCGATTTGAATGTGTCTGCCCTTACCCTACACAATGATTTTTCAAATAGGTTTCTTTAAATTATACTTTCAACACCCACAAAAGATCATAATTCGTATAGCATCTAGAATACTCATGCAGTATAATAGAATTTAATTATATTATGAACGATGAAATTAGCATTACGGTTTTCTTTTTTAATGCGGTTTTTGAAGATTTACTTGTAGCTATTCTAGAAGGAAGAGAACGTGTCACCAAATTGGTCACATGCCCCATTTCCAAGCTCTTACAACTTTATATGAAAGAGACCAGTCACTCATACATACCATACCGTTGACTTTGACCTAATTAAGGCACAGGTTCCAGGCCTAACCCTAATGTGCTCCTTTAGTGAAATTTATTATAATTTAAATGTGTTAATATTCTTTCTACATCAAGAGGAAAAATGATCTCTCTTTCTTGATGTTTTTCATAATGAAAAATATGTTTTGAAATGCCTTCACAGAAGAAAATTTTTTCAATTTTATGTGATAAAGATTTTTCCTATATTTGATAAAAAAAACTTTTTTTGAAAATATTTTTATTATTCAATAATGATTTTTTTTTTAATTTTACTTTCAACAAATATTATATTTGAATCAAATACAAGTTTTATTGAATTTCATGCTATTTTCGAATATTACCGTTGCTAAATATTTAGTTTTTTTCGGTGTTGGTGTTTATTTGAATTAAAGCGACTGGAAGTGTGTTGTTGAAAGTTTTAATGGTTCTATATCGAGGGCTTATATTCAAATAAAGCTATCTATAAACACACAATTATTTAAGGCTAAAAAAAAGTCGTTTCTTTCTCGCATTACAAAAGTTTTGCACTATCAATTGCTTAAAACTTTAATAATAAAAGATCTAAATTAATATTTAGCCTCCTAAAAAAAATTAGTTTTGTAGTTACTACTATTTGAATATAAGACCTCGATATGAAATTTCGTTTATTCTTATTACGATTAATTTTGTCGTGTTGACAATCGTGTTGTCTATGTGAAAAAATACCGAAGTTGTTCTGATTCTGTTGCTGATATCAATTGTTTTGCCTTTGTCGAATAAGAAAACAAACCACGGCATAACTTTACAATTCATCAGTCAAGGAATTACGTACAGGATAATTTACACAAAATTTCCCATTGGGTAATAGTGAATAATTTTCAACGTAACTTTCATCTATTTCAGTACCTGCACACAGAAAAAAATATTACTTATATCCAAGGAATTTTTCATTCAAGTTAGGAATTTTTGCCTAAATTAATTAATATTTCCTAATAAAAATATTTAAAAAAAACTCCAGTATTGAACTTGTATAGCCTGTTGAACTAGGCACAACTATTTCCTTTCTGCAAAACAGGCTATTTGAAATGAACTGTATTTTTATTTTATATAAATAGAAAAAAATTTAGAATTTGTTAACAAAAAAGTCGAAAATTTTTTTCAAAACAATTTAGATTTCATAAATTTATTTATTAAAAGCTTAATTCATACTGCGTATGACTGTTTTATATTTATAAATTAATAAACTATATGAATAATAATACTCGTAGTTGCTCAAACTTTTTTCTGTGTAACTGATCAACTTGAAACTTTTTTCGCACATTAGGTTCCCCTGACAATAAAATATGATAATAAGAAATGTGGGCAGGGCCACGCCTATATATACACTCTAAAACATTACTTCAAATTTACGATAATATATTGTCTAAATTTGTGTTGAAAATATCTCCTTGTCTAAAATTGCATCGATTTTGTAGTTATTTTATTAAAGAAAAAACCTTTCAAATTAAACATATTCAGTCCAAGTTGAAAATATGTAACATAAAGTATAATACGGCTATGGCTGAATGGTAGTAGATACGTCAAACTATCAGTCAGGAGGTCACGGCTCAAAACTGCACACAGCCAAACGCTTTTTTAGTAAAAACATTTTGTTCAAAAATAATGCGTGTGTAATTTTAGGTCGATAATAATCTGTAAAGTGTTGGCGACTATTATCGACCTAGTTTTCAACAAAAGTGTTTTAGAGTGTACATAGTAAGCATTCTTTTTCAACTTTAATACTTCTCCGAAGCCGATTCTTATAAGGGTTATTCTCATTCTAAACGTTTAGATTTTTCGAATGGTTCAAATAATTCTCCAATGGAATAAATTTATATGATTAATCTAAAATCTGAAACAAATAAAAATAGCAAATACACTTTAAAACATTACTTCAAATTTATGATCATATTTTGTCTAAATGTATGTTGAAAATTTCTCCTTGTCTAAAATTACATCGATTTTGTAGTTATTTTATTAAAGAAAAAACTTTCAAATTAAACATATTTAGTCCAAGTGGAAAAAATTAACATAAAGTATAATACGGCTATGGCTGAATGGTAAATACGTCAGACTATCAGTCAGGAGGTCACGGTTCAAACCTGCACGCAGCCAATCGCTTTTTTTTTAGTAAAAACATTTTTTTCAAAAATAATGCGTGTGTAATTTTAGGTCGATAATAATCTGTTAAGTGTTGCCGACTATTAACGACCTAATTTTCAACAAAAGTGTTTTAGAGTGTACCTAACTTATGTCAAGGATAGATTCTTGTAAAAGTAATGTATTTTAAATCTATCATTGAATTAAGGGAAAATTTGTGCATAAATACTAGACTTTAAATACTTCTCCAAACCCCTTTAAGGTATGAAGGAATTTAACAAATATTCAAGTTTCATATTTAGCAAAACAATCCAATTTATGTCCAAATCTTCAAACAAATCGTTTGCAATTAATCTATGGGAATACAAATTCGCACAATTCGCATAAAACGGAAATAGCCATGAGAGAACAGAGAAGAAAAACAGTTAACAAGGCACACAATTAGTTTTACAAGCAACTAATCGATTATTTCTATACAGATGAATGTGTTTAGCCATAAGCATATTACATACTTATAAACAGGGCTCGGACTTTCATGCAACTAAAAATTGATTTTAAGCGCTTAACAAACGCACCTAAAAATTAAAAATATTCGTAAAAATATGCATTTACCTACGGACAAAGTATCAAAACTAAAATAATATGAAAATGTTTGTTTTTTTAATTTATTATTATTATTAGAAAAAAAAACATAAAACAAGTATAATTGTGTCTATTATTTAATGCAACCCAACTTTAGTTGACATCTCAGCGACCCACTACTAATGCTGGAAATAAACTCTGGCAAATAACTGCAGAAATATTTGAGCTTAACAATTTCATTAACGACTTAAAGGTTAAACAGTTATTGGAAAAATCCATTTAATCGAAGAAAAAACTCTTAAGGAAATTACTCGTGTTAGCAAACATTCACACACCTATACACACACACACGCACACACACTCACTCGAGTAATTACCCTGCAAATAATGTTGAACTATGTGCTGCATCATAGCTGAAATGGATTGTCATGGATCATGTTATTTGCAAACAAGAGTTAACCCACGAGTGTTCGCATTTGTACGATTGCATATAGTCTACAATCGAATAGTGGCATAGAGTATTTTTAAGACTAATCCGATGTAATGCAGTCATGGACCATGTCATTTATAAGCAAGAGTTTGTAGTTAAGCGAAATTTTTTGCGTTTTAACGATTGCAAATAGTATTTGCAATCTTTAAAACACATACAAAAAATATATTTTACATAATTTCAATGAATGACAATCATAGATTTTTTGCAAAAATACATTGACTCAATGAATGCCAACGTTGTTTCAATGAAAATATTCATTGAATTTCAATGTAAAACGTTTCATTGAAACCATTCATTGTTGGTAATCTACCAGACGACCATTTTCTTTGTCCAAAACTTTTTTAGGGCGATTCTAATGAAACTTTGTAGAAACAAAGTTTCCTGTGACAGCGCAATATGGTAACGAAAAAGTGGGCAGTGCCAATTCAAAGTAAATATATTTTTAAACTACTACTTAACCGAATCGAATGAATCATTGACCGAATCATATGAAAATTGACAAAAACATTAAGATTCGCTGAAAGTCCAATGTTAGGACAAGAAAAGTGAGCAGTGCCACGCCCATTCAAAGGAGCGCTTGCATTCTTACCATTACTTTTTTCTTCGGTAATAAATTAATCTAATTTTCTTCAATAAGAACAATATACACAGTAGACTAGGGTGATCGACTCGGTTTTTCAACCGGTTTTTAAACCGGTTTTTTCCGCAATACGGTTGTCGGTTTTTTCAAAATGTTGATTTTTCGAATACTTTCCAGTCGAATACTTTTCGATTCGTATATGTTATTAGTTTTTACTATATTAAAACTTAGACAAGCTTTTACTATTAATTTTTCTAAGTATTTTTGTTCAAGAGCATTTACTGAATCACGCAATTAAGCTCAAATAATTTAATAAGGTCGTAGCAGGGCGAATTAAATTGGCCTTGTGATGTAGAATGTATGTCAAACTTCATATTTTATATGGACTTCTACAGCCATCATAGACAAAAATTGCTTGTTGCGTGAATGTCAAGAAATAAACAAGAAAAAGGAGAAATGTAAATCAGTGCACTAGGGTTCTTCCCCCTATATGTGTGTATAAATTTTTCTTGGATATTGATTGTAAAACTTCCTGGAAAGGTCTTTTTAGTAAAAAAAAAATTGTGCTGATCACGTAATGGGAAGGCGTGCTGCATATAGGGGGCACTACAATGCGCAATTAAGGAATTATGGGAAATTATGGCGATGGAAATTATAGTGTTGTACCAAACAAAAACTTCGAAAAAAGAAGTCAGATACGCACAAAAACATTAATGTGAAAATAAGGCCAAGTTACTATCCAAAAGTTTCGGCCGTTAAAAGTACTGAGATCAAAATGAGGACCAAGTTCTTGATAGGTACAATACCATCTCATTTTTAGGCAACCTGCTATTTGGCAATATTTTTTTTCACATTTATAATACATATTAGGAAGAATTACGGGGAAAATGTTGCCAAGTTAGCTTAGAGATTAGATGGTATCATATCTATCAAGAGCTTGATCATTATTTTGTTCTCAGTACTTTTAACGGCCGAAATTTTTGGATAGGAATTTGGACTTATTTTCAAAGTTATGTTTTTATGCGGATAGTATTTACATGAATTGCGAACTCTTTTTTTAAGCAAATTAAAATCAAAACTTTTGTATTATAAATTTCTCACAAAAAAAAACCAGTAGACCGGTTTTTCTGAATTTTAAAAACCGTAACCGGTTTTTCTAAAATTTCAAATAGTCGAACTATTCGAAACCCGGTTTCTGAAAAACGTCGAATAATCGATCACCTTATGCTAGACATATAACTTTTTAAAAATTTTGCATATTGGACAACAGGCATAACATAGTCAGATAGATAGATAAATAAATTACTCGTAATTAAAGTGCGACTTTGGCTCGCACACAAATGGTTTCGTACGAATACACATATATCCCTTTTCGTTTTTGCTCTTTTTTCATTTTGGCAATTTTTCCATTTAGCTTTTTTGTTTAATTTTTATTTTTTTTTTAATTTTTTCTTGTTTTAGCGATTTTTATTTTTTTTTTTATTTTGTTTCGGCTCTTTTTTTCATTTTACCGTTTTTTTTCGTTTTTTGGCGAATTTTCGTTTTATGCTGATTTTTTTAAGTTTTGGCGATTTTTGGTTTTGACGTTTTTTTGCTTTAACGTTTTTTTTTTTTCTTTTTTGCGATATTTTTAGTTTTAGCGAGTTATTTAAGTTTTGGCGCTTTTTTTAGCTTTTTGCGCTTTTTTCGGTTTTGGGAATTTTTCGGTGTTTTTTACACTTTTTTTCGTTTTGGCGATTTTTTTGGTTTTTAGCGATTTTTTCGGTTTTTGTTTGTGTTTTTGCGCTTTTTTCGATTTTGTGGTTTTTTTCATATTTGATATTTTTACTTTTAGCGATTTTTTTAGGTTTTAGTGCTTTTTTCATTTTGACGACTTTTTTCGGTTTTGGCGGTTATTTTAGTTTTGGTGATTTTTTTTTAGCGATTTTTTTTTTTAATTTTGGTGTTTTTTCCTTTAAGCGCTTTTTTCATTTTGGCGATTATTCGTTTTGACTCTTTTTAATTTTGGAGTTTTTTGTTTTTATCGTTTTTTTTTAATTTCATGAGTTTGTCTTCTACTGTTTCCAAAATACAGCAATATTCAAAATTACATTACCTGATAGGAGAACACCCTTTAAGTTTTATTCTTCTAAATATCAGTGTTAATTAATGTAGTCTATTCTACAGACTACACTAATTATTTCGGCTTTCTAGTTCAATATTTTGAACTAATGTAAACTCAAATTATTGTTATTCTATTACCTTTCTTTTTCATTATATTATTTTTTTAAACTTGTGTAGCTGTTCAGCTAATAACTGCAGGTAAAAGCTTCAAAAAATCTTATTTTCCAATTATAATTATAACTTTTTATAAAAAGTCAAGTTTTGATGGCTTATAATTAAATGGTGAATTAATGTTAGCAAACACAAAATGCAATTTCAGTTGGTCTGAATGAAGTGTGGCCTGCTAGATTGAAATAATAAATGCATCAAAAGAGAATATAAAAAAATTGTTTTGGCCAAAGAACGTGGTTGTCTGAACCAGAGTGCGATGTAATGCAAAGCGGGGTTACATGCTTCAGTCCTAGGACATCGTAGTGCTGAATCGACCATGTTTTCTTCATACATTTCGGTTACATTTGGACTATTTCTGGTACACTATAATAAAGTATACTTTACACGCGTGTATAGATTAATCACATTATCTGCAGGGTAACTACTCATATGCTCAATCATCTTGTTGCATATTTTAGGGGATGTACGAATGAATGAATTTATCTATGTTTGAATAAGTTACACACGTACCAACTTACACATACATAAATTAAAATTCTTGGTTGTGTAACGTCTGCTATCTAACGTGCTGATTATGATGATGGGGGTATAACGGTTTGAAAAACACAAAAATATATTTCAAGTAGGAACTGGGTTGAAGATAAATACCATTAGAGCCTTGTTTGTTCAAACAAATTTATGTAAATCTATAATTTGCTGGCATAATTTTTCTTGTTTTTTTCTCTTTGAGATGACGATGATGAGGTTGGTAAGGAAAACATTAATTATGGAAAATACATAGTTGTTATTTACAAAAGAAAAAATGTTAAGAAAAGATATATTTACATTTAATATATTATAAGCAGTATTAAATATTAATTTGGGATATACAAAGTAAATTAAAAATTAAAATTAAATTACAATTTGATGGCCAAAATAAAAATACAAGCTGTCAAAATCTATCAAATGCTTCAAAGCAGATATCTAGTGTGAAATCTCTGACACTGTAGTAAATTTATTCCCACTGTGTAGGTGTGTGTAAAATTAACAAGCTATAATTTTAGCCGAAAGCCACACATAAAAATACAAATATAAAACAGAGTAAGATATTTTATAGCTACTAAGATACAATGTGGATAGGGCTCGTGGCAAGCTTTCATGTGATATGTGTTTTTGCAGTTTTTATTTCAAAGGGAGCTGCAGACATTAATTAATTAAAACCCTGCTAAAATCAACAACAGTTGGCACGATCATTGCAAACAGTTAACAAGTTGTCTGAAAAAGCCTCGACAACATCACAGTCTGTTACTTGCAACGCAAAAATGGAACAAATTTCTGCATCACACTGTGACAGGAGATGAAAAATGGGTTCATTGCAATAACCTCGTATAACAACTACATAAAACGTGTGCCAAATCAAATATTCAAGGCTTCCTGGTCGTATTTATCAGCTGGCTGAAACAATAACAAATGATTACACTGTACAACACGAAAAAGTTGCATGGCTGTAACGACTGATTCTGATAGAAGACACCAAAAAAGTATATACGTGTATCAGCGTTTTGAAAGTTTACATCTGGGATTCCTTTTAGGGTGAGTTAAATATTTTTGTGGAACATTTTAAAACTCTAACTCTTCGTTGTATGGGTCTTTTTGTACTTTTCTCAAAAAAAGGCAAAATAATTCCCTTCAGCGGCAATATAGCGGGGTGAAATGTTCTACAAAAATATTTGCCACATAATTCTACTGTAAGTCTTCAAAGACACCTAACCTCCAGACTCAACTTGAATGCTAGAAATCATTCAAAATTTGTCTAAGGATTAATTTCGTACTTATTCACAATTATTACTCGGTACAGGAAATCTTGTAAGCCTTACATTTAAGGTACAAGATGTGTTCCGCACTTTTGTGTAAAACACCATAATGAACATTTTTGTAGAACATTTTAACCCTCTAACTCTTAGTTGTATGGGTAGTTTTGTCCATTTCTTAAAAAAGGGGCAAAATAGTCCCCTTCAGCGGTAATATAGCGGGGTGCAATATTCTACAAAAATATTTGTCACAAAATTCTATTATAAGTCTTCAAAGACACCTAAGCTCCAGACTCAACTGGAACAACAAAAATCATTCAAAACTTAATATTTGTCTAAGGGTTAATTTCGTAATTATTCACAATTAGTACTCGGCATGGGAAATCTCGTCAGCCGTTACGTTTAAGGTACAAGATGTGTTGCGCACTTTTGTGTAAAACACCATAACGAACATTTTTGTAGAGCATTTTAACCCTTAGTTGTATGGGTATTTTTGTATGGGTATTTTTGTCCCTTTCTTAAAGAAAGGGACAAAAACCTCGTACTTATTCACAATTACTACTCGGCATAGGAAATCTTGTAAGCCTTACGTTTAAGGAACAATTTTTTTTCAGCACTTTTATGTAAAACACCACAACGAATATTTTTGTGAAACATTTTAACCCCCTAACTGCTGGCTGTGTGGGTCTTTTCGGTCCTTTCTTAAATAAGGAGCAAACAGCCCGCCTTTAGTGATGATATGACGGGCTGCAATGTTGTACAAAAATATTGGCCACAAAACTCTACGATAGGTACAAAATGTGCTCAGCACTTTAATGACAAACACCAAGAGAAAAACTTGTATAGAATAATTTAATCCGCAAACTCTTTGTTGTATGGGTCTTTTTGTCCCATTCTCAGAAAATGAGACAAAAACTTCGTACTTATTCACAATCAGTAGTCGGCCTGGGAAATCTTGTTAGCCTTACGTTTAAGGAATATGTTTTGTTCAGCACTTTTATGTCATACACCAAGAGCAAAAATTTTTGTATAACATTTCAGCCCGCTATATCGTTGCTGAAGAGGAGTTTTTTGGTCCTTCTTTAAGAAAGAGATAGAAACAGCCATATAACAAAGAGTCAGAGGGTTAAAGTGTTTCACAAAAATGTTTCTCGTGGTATTTTAAATAAAAAATGCTCAACATATATTATGCCTTAAATGTAAGGCTTACAAGATTTCCTATGCGGAAATATGTGCAATTATTGTCCTTAAAATTAATCCCAGATGTAAACTTTCAAAACGCCGATAAAAATATATTTTTTCGATGCCCTCTACCAGAGTCAGTCGTTAGAACCTTTTTATTTTGCAAAAACCCCGATTTTGTTGTACAGTGCTATCGATCACTAAACGCACATAATGCGCAAAATAACGAAAGACACAATAGTAACGTACTATAAAAAGGCTAATGACGCAAAGTTGTGTACCTAAAACTTTTTACACTGTTATTGTGGTTGAATTTTGCAAAACTCACGAGTTTCTATTACAACTAAAATGCGGAAATAATAAGCCACAAACAAAAATAACAAAAAATAAATAAATAAATAAATAAATAAACGGCAACAAAAAACCGCCATTAAAAAAATTTTATGTCAGCTACAGTTTGAAAAAGAACTAACAAGAAAAATATTGAAACAAAAACTGTTTTCAAATCAAAAACACACAAAATAAATTATTAAAACAGCCATAATATTTGCTCAACATAAAAATATTCAAATTTCGAAACCACAACAAGAATAACAAATTTTATATCGATATTAATTTGAAATATTTAATGCAGTTCCTTGTTAAAAATCGTGCGAGTTTATTGGGGGCCTTGAGAAGAGGGCGGGTTTGCTGCCTGTTGCTCGCTTGCTGCTGTGGGTTGGCTGGTTGGCGGTAGTTAAAAACAAAATTAAAAATTTAAATTAAATTTGGCAAAGTGCGAAAATTGTTGGTGTTGTTGTTGTTGTTGGTCTCGTTTCTATGGCGTATAGTTGCTTGGTAGTGTTTTTGTATGCAATAATTAGCCTTTTTGGCAATAAAATAATAAATAGCAAATAAAACAAGAATATATTTTGCAAAAGATCTCAATGAATAATGTCAACATTAAATTCAAATAAAAATAAATAAATAAATAAATAATTTTTAAATACACTACACACTAGGGGGAGTAAATTGTTAGGATAAAAATCATTTGGAACAAGGAGTCCTACATAAATACGGATCCTGCATAAAATTAAAACAAAACACATTTATCAAAAATCTTTACACGAGCGTTCTTTTTCATGTCTTCTTCACCACAGATGGCAATATATTGTAATTTCGAATTTAAACTTTTAATTAGCTCCATTATTTTGACAGGATGTCTTACCTCTAGGCTGTAAGACATCCTGTCATAAGATAACGCACGTGACTGGTTTACAAGGACACGAATTTTTTTTTTGTTTTGTTTAGTTAAATCTATTTATATTGAATATTTTCAAACTAATTTTATTTCTACATATAGCCAGCAGTAAATAATTAGAAGGAGTAAAGAGCCCTTCCACTCCCATTGCATGTTCATATATTTTTTACACGCGATGTCTTTGCGGACCAAGGCCTTCATCGACCCATTTTTCAGCAGGCCTGATTGAAGGCATTCTTTAGCAGCCTATTTGCTGGTCATACGTGGCATCCCTCATAGAAGGCCTGTCTGGGAAGGTCTGTTCAAAATCAAATGAAGGTACATTTTTTATCCGGGTATTTCTATAGCAGCTTCTATATTTTTTGATTATCGTGATTTTTTATTTCGAACTCCTTCTTTTCATCCAAAGTAATTTTTTATGCATATGAGGCTAAATTTCGTGTATTTATTAAAAAGGAATTGGACGTGATGCAGTAGCTGCAACATAAACGACATAATAGCAGCATGTATGATACGTCTTGTAGGTAAATTTAGGTCTTATATACAAATTATTTGCGAAAAAAGAATACGAGAATGTTTGTTATTTCTAAAGTACATTTTTTATTAAATAAAACGAAAAATCTAAAAATAGGGTACTCCTTCCAAAAGAAGGGAGAACGAATGTGTATCGGATCTGTTAGAAAATAGTGTAGAAGACTTCTAGAAGGCTATCCTGAGAAGGCAGAAAAGAATTAGTTTTAGATCTTATTTCAGATCGTTGAAGCTCTTTAAAAAGGCATGTTTAGTGAATGCGTCTATATATATAAAAAGAGTAAAGTAAAAAACACACAAAAATAAAACAATTGCATGTTTATCAGCATTTCAAAAAGTTCAGAATCTAAGTCTTGAGAAGAAAACTGAAATGTTTTAGAGTGTTTTTATATGAAGCGATTCGGAGCTATTTTTATGTTTTACTGATTCACTATGAATCTATAAAGGAGTCTAGTACGCCACACACCAGACCATAGTTGTTGGGTGACTGGTATCTTGAAATGATTTTGGTGCAGAAGAAAGATATTTCAAATCCCCAAAAATCCCCAGCAAAAAAAGTGTTTTTCCTCAAAAAATCCCCTGGGGATTTTCACAAAATGTGTATCCCCAATTCCAAACAAATCCCCAAAACTGAAAACGTTGACGCATTTGACCAACACACATAATTACTATAATAAATTCAGTAAAGTGCGACGTTGGCTCGCACACGAAGGGTTCCGTGCGAATACACATACATATGAATATCACTTTTCGTTTTTCCCCTTTTTTTGGAAATTTTTTCGTTTTGCTTTTTCATTAAATTTTAGTTTTTTTGTTGTTGATTTAGCGATTTTTTTTGTTTTGGCGCTATTTTCATTTTGGTGATTTTTTGCGATTTTTTAGTTTGGCGATTTTTGGTTTCGAGGTTTTTGTTTTAACGGTTTTTTTCGCTCTTTGATGATATTTTTAATTTTATCGATTTATTTTAGTTTTTGGCGCTTTTTTCGGTTTTGAAGACTTTTTTCGGTTTTTGGCGATTTTTTTTTAATTTCTGCCCTTTTTTCGTTTTTGGTGATATTTTCCATTTTTGGATATTTTTTTTTTCGTTTTTTGACGATATTTTATTTTTTAGCGACTTTTTTTTTAATTTTAGTGTTTTTTCGTTTTTAACGAGTTTTTTATTTTTTTAGTTTGTTTTTTATCTTTTTAGTTTAGCCGATTTTTGGTGTATTAGCGGTTTTTTATTTTGGTGCCTTTTTCCTTTAAGCGCTTTTTTCATTTCAGCGATTTTTCGTTTTTACATTTTTTTAATTTTGTAATTTTTTAGTTTTAGCGTTTATTTTTTTTTTAATTTTAAGAGTTTACCTCTTACGGTTTCCAAGATACAGTAAATTGTCTAAATTACATAGTTAAAATTACATTAACTGATAGAACACCCATTAATTTTTATTGTTTAAAATATCGGTGTTAATTGGTGTTGCCTATTCTACAGACTACACAAATTAACACTAACATTAGTGGCCCTTATCATGTTTGGCGATTTTCGCCTTCGACTACGACATTTTTGTAATAGATTAAAGAAAAATGTAGGGTACTGTCTTTACTCTATTACAAAAATGCCGTAGCCGAGGGCGAAAATCGCCAAACACGATAAGGGGGAGTATTTCAACATGTTTCGTTGATCGCTTTAGAACACTCTTTAAATTTTAACTGTCATATATTTTACATATTCTGTGACAGACATCTATCCAGACAGATAGACAGACAGGGTTCCTTTACACTTTTGTTGTACGGAACCCTAAGAATCAGACTTTCTCGAACAAATATAGCGATATAATTAAGAAAACATTAAAAGAAAAAGACCCGGCCCATTACATAAATTAGTATATTTATTGCCTCTGTAAAACTATGAAAATGTTAGTTAGGGTGTTTTGAGTTTCAGGTGACGATATATTCATCAGGACTTCAAATATAATTTAAAATATTGGGAAAAAATTTGTTGAACTTATAATTTCGTCGTTTATACTTTTCAAAAAGAATTTATTAAAAAGTAGTTCTTCATCAACTGAAAATCCGAAGTTAGTTAATAGTTCAATCGATTACACATCAAATATCTCTAACGGTCGTGCTATCAACTTTAAATAAACTTTGATTGTTTGGTAAAAATTTCTTATTTGTTCATGAAATAAAGATTATGAACTGTAAAGAAATGAGAAAAAAATGGGAATGAAGAAAAATAATCGAATGCTAACACTGGGAATTGCTGTGATAAACAGGTTAGTTAACATTAAGTTAAGTGATTTAATTCTCGTATTCAATTTTCACGAAAAGTTTGTATATGTATATAAGAATTGAAATGACATTCAACAGAGCCACCTCAGAAGTAGTGATAAGCAAAATACTCATGAGCTCTGCTGATGGAAGCGTTGCGGCTTCCGAAAGTAGCGCTGCTATGTTCTGCTGTGTGCTAAGAAAAATTAAGTGGCTGTTAATTATTTTCCTTGTTCCTTGGAATATTAATAATGCCCGATTCTTTCTGAATATAACTTTACGAACCTTAGCCTAATAATCAATTTGGATTCACAAGCAAATAAGTTCGAAATAAGCATATTATATAAATTATAAGCTCTGGCTTAAAGCTATATTACTTCGGTCCCTTTTACGAAACACCATCGATATTTTAAATACATAGATCCGCCTTAGAATAACATATCACAACTCTAATGGCCAGTATTATTTACAACATAAGCTAGACATTCGATATCGATTATTTCCCATTTTACATTGATTTTTAATAAATACAAATTTTCAATTAATATAAAAGCGAAAAAATATATAAATATAAAACAGATACTTTATGCGAATGTAACTACCTTTTTTAAGTCGGTAAAAAGTAGGAGTTTCCCGGATACAAATTTTTTCCCCGGACAGAGACAACAAAAAGAGGACAGTGTCCGGGAAAAAGAGGACGGATAACTACCGTAATTATGAGTTGGACCTGTCACTTTTCCATGGCGTTTTCATTGACATAATTAAGATACTCAGAAATAGCTTCAAGATCCAAACTTAAGGTATTTGTCCTGTGGTTGTTTCTTTAATACTAATAGAATTCCTGTACTTTAAAATAGTGCTTGGACGGTGAGGGTTGTTAATTAGCATTTTTGTTTTAGTTGAGTGATATGTTCTCTTTTCATCGCTCTCGAGTCGAGAACATATTGTACCTCTCCTATTTTCAGCAGTCAAAGGACAAGTAAGTTAAAGACAATTGGTACAAAACTTCCCGCTGAGTTGTCACTCAAATTTCTATAATTGACAAATACTATGACATTTTGCCACTTCTGTCTAGCTGTTTTTAAATATCCAATTTATAACCACATTTCATTTAACCTCAAATTATAACACTCATTATTTAAAACGTTTTTTTTTTTGCTTTTAATCAACAACGAAAAATAAATTGATACATAAAGAACTGTATTGATTTGCATTAAAAAAATTGCACATTTATTAATCAACAATTACACAACGATTAAATAACACTTTATTTTTTAATGTTCTCTTTTTCAATTCTGTTTTAATATGAAGTGAAATCATGAAAATATTAATTATTTCTTTTAATTTTATGCGCCAGGAATGAAAAAATTGTTACATTCAAGCCGGCATTTCTTCAATTGTATGGCTGATTGACTGACTGACCGGCTGCGTGTGTGAGTGACTGATCAAAGTTAAATTTCAATTTGTTGGCAACGTGAGTACAAATGAGTATAAACTGTTTTAATGATGCAAATAAAAAGAAGACACTATCAAAGAGATTGACGTAAAAATGCACAAGATATTTGAATTGCATACAAATTAGTTTTTGTTGGGAGGTAAATTAAAGCTTTATCAGGATTTTTATATTTACAAATTATAGACTTGGTACAGGAAAATTTATTTATTTTAAGATGCAAGATATTATAAAGAGTTTGACACAGGCGCGGATCCAGCTTGAGCTTTTAGGGAGAGAACTTCTGAAAGAAACATACTATTTTCCGAAATTTGTTTTAGCAACTCTATAGAAATTGGGTATATTTTACTTGTTTCGGTGGGGGTGGGGGAATATATCGTTTCCCCCTTGTAACCGCGCCGGGTTTGACAATAAGGTGCTAAAATGAATTTTGACTTTTATTACATACATATTTAGATTTTCACAAAAAAATTGTGTAAAATGTATTTGGTGGAAAAAGCCTTTTTTAACAGCTTTTGATTACTTTTTTTTTAAAGAAAAGCTTTTAAAAGCTTTCGTAATTAAAAGTGCTTGGCATTTATTTAGCAAAAAACATTTTGAAAGCTTTTTTATTCAAAAGACTTTTGGCAATATTTATTTTTAATAATAAAATTTTTTTTAATTAAAAAGTAATAATAATTAAAAAAAATTCCATAAGGATACGAGGTGCAAAACTTTTTAAGCATAATAACACTGTACAACACGGAAAAAATACAAGGTTCTGTAAACCGATTCTGGTAGAGGAGACCAAAAATATATATACGTGTGTCAGCGTATTGCAAGATCACATCGGAATTTTATTTTATGCGGAGGGTATTATCAGAAACTTTGTCGAAAATTTTAAGGCTAATATTTTTTGTAGAACATATTAACCCTCTAACTTCCCCACATAACGGTAATTTTTGACTCTCATCAAACAAATCGTAAAAAACTCCCCTAAAAAGGGGGAAAACGGAGATGAAATGTTCTATAAAAGTGTTGGTGAAATTAACCCTTAAACATAGTTTAAGTCCTCAATGATTTCTAGAGTATAAGTTGAATCTGGGGCTTGGTTGTCCTTGAAGATCTATAGTAAAACTTTATGGCCAACATTTTCCTAGAATAGTTTATATCCGCACTCCCCCCTTTTAGGGGTGTTTTTTATGATTTGTTAGAAAAGAGCCAAAAATGGCCGTTATGTGGAGGAGTTAGAGGGTTAATATGCTGCACACCTACACCTCAGATGTAAAGAACATATACATAGTTTCATGTACCGATATGCTGATATATATCATTGTGTATTGTTTTTACTTTATTGTAAAGAACAACAAATACGCTTTATGAATGAATATAGGAATAGAAATGAGGTTGACGGAAGGCTTGACTCCTTTGTGCTAAATATGCAGCATAAGTGGCCGCAATGCACTACTTTAAAGGTTGCCTAGTGAGTAGGCTTCCTTAAAAGCTTTCTTCATTGCAAGTGTTTAACACAAAAAGCTTTCGAAAGCTTTTTATTAAGAATAATTTTAAAGTTTTTTGTTCTAATTTTTGTCCTAATTTTTTACTACTGAAAGGAATATTACCAACTTTTACGTTAAAAAATATGCTTGCGTAAGTTTTTTTTAAGCTTTGTGAGTTTTTTTCCTTTGCTAACAAGCTTTCAAAGGGTTTGTTGTTAAAAATCTTTTAAACCCCCTTTGCGTAAAAATATTTCGAAAGTTTTGTAGGTAAAAGCTTTTGAAAGCTTTGTTATCAAATATCTTTAAATCGGCCCAATCCATTATACAATATTATTGCATATGTTATTGTACATGTTATTGTCGTTTTGAATTATACTATGCAATAAATTGCACAATATTTTCAACAAAAAAATATTGCCCAATTTTCCTGACAGTGAAAAAGTAAACATAACACTGAACAATGTTGCCAGCCAACAGATTACACAATTTTCTTTGTTGCACCATAAAAATCAAAAGTATTTTGATTTTTGTCAATATATTGTGCCACCTTGAAATATGACATACAAATTGGTGATATTATTGTGTAATACAAAAAATTGCACAATTATATTGCGAGTGGGTGGGCCGCTTTAATCACCTTTCTGTAAAAATGTTTCGAAAGGTTTGTAGGTAAAATGTGTTTAAAGCTTTTTTTAAGGAAAATCTTTTTAAAGCTTTTACAAAAAATATTAATTGAAATTGTAAAAACTTTTACAGGTATCGCTATTCTGTAAGGCTTCGAACTTATATATTTTGTATGAACATTAGAGGATGAGCAAAACTCTTTGGAAGGGTTCGTAACGATACATATTTCAAAAATTAAGGCATTTCTGTCGTATGTTCACTTATATTTTTGGTACATTTCATCCTTTTTTTTTCCTTCATACTTTGATGCATCATTCGCATTATTTTAAACATGCGACATAACATTGATGGGCTGGCTGCCGATGGGCCGTGCTTCAAATACAAGGTCTGATTCCACTATTCGTCTGTGAAAATTTGGAACAGGTATTGATTCTACTGAGCAGCTCAAAAACTATTTTTAGAATGTTCTCCTTCTCCTGGATTTCTAGCTTTAAAAATAAACATTGTAAAGCAACATAAATCAGCAGTGAGTTAAACAAAATAAAAAAAACTGACAACATAAGACTTGTAAAACGTATAGAATAATAAATACCTGCCTGGATTTTATTTGAAAAATTAAGTTTACATTTTTATTATACGCTTTTTATATTGAACGTCATCATGACGCTGTGTGATGAATGACAAACTTACCAGTGCGCTACTAAGAAATAAGCGGCATATAAAGTTTGCTACTTACAAAAAATTAAAGCAATTCAATTTGATTTCAAACATAAACGAGGGTTTTCGAAAGATGCCAAAACCTCTTATCAGTATACATGTATATTCCAACTTCCACAACTGCTGAGTTTGAACTCGTGTGACCTTTTTTCTTAATTTTCAAATTCCTTTTCTTTAAAAAAAATGTTAGCACAAAATATAAAAATCTTAAGTTTTCATTTTATTAACCATTTGTCTGTTGTTAATGTCGTTTATATGAGTCATACAATTTAGGTTTAATATATAGAAATTTGTTCTAAATTTATATTTATTTCTCTAACATTAAATTTTATTGTATTTTTTTGTTATTTTTGGCAAATTTGTAAGTTTGAAAAAATTGACTTAAATTGCATGTGTTGATAATAAATTTTTCACAGTCTAATAGTTGCAATGAAATGAATATTTTTCTTTCAATTATTAAGAATAAAAACTAATTAAACTTTTTGTACATAAGAAACAGGCAGTTCAAACAAAATATGGATTTGAAATATAAATTCAAAATAAAATAAATACACTCAAAAGTTATTTATAAATTTAAACAATACGCGACCTCATTTCTGGTTTAGCTCATATGGGCATTTCCATGAAAATGACAACCACGACTGAACAAAATTAAAACCCTTAAAACTTTTTTTTTAAGATATGGTAAAGAGGAAAAAAGCCAAAAAATTTACTATAAAGAGTTACTTATAATACCTTACTACAATTTTTAAATATCAAAAATAACAGCTTAAACTGAATATATATTTGACTAATTTTAAGACATTACAATAAACTATTTTCGCTTTTCTAGCGACTAAATTCAGTTAATTGTAACATTGCAAATATACTATACTTTAAAATGCATGTTCCAACATAAAAGAACAAGGTTCGTGAGGAAAGATAAAAAATAGAGTTCGATTAGCTGTACATTTTTATTTTCTTTGGATGCTATTCTAATGTCACGTACGTAGTGCAAAAACATTATTTGTCTACGTCATTTGAATTTGGCCGGTCGAAACTGTTTCAACATAAAACTTCAAAGCAAGATATTTGTCGCAAAGAAATATTGATCGAAATTTTTTTTTTCAACTTGGTGTAATAAAAATTTTATAGGCATTTAAAATTCGTCACGTACGCTATCGTAGTACTACAAATGCAACTAAATGCAAATCAAAAATGGCGAACTTTCCATCAAATAAAAAACTTTATCCGTTTTCATATCATGACAGTCAGCATATATATGATTCTCGAACTGCGTATCGAACTGTATAAGGCTAAGGTGGCGCCGTAAACTCAGCGCCCAAGTACATAGTATGCAGTATGAAATGAATTTGAATCTTGATTGTTTTTGTTGCTATTATCACCAAATACATATTTTTTATTTGTTTTTAAGTTTTTGTTTATATATATTTAAAAAACATATATTTCATTACTTAAGAATACTATAAGAGAAAAATCTGTCACATACGCTATTAAATTTTGTTCATTATAAAATCATCCAAAAGGATAAAAAAGGAAAAATAGGTGGCTTTAATAAATTAAAAAAAAAAAGAAAAAAATACTTCACAATTCGCAGATTTACGCATATTTTTGGATGCACCTTAACATCACTTCCATTTTCTGTCACGTACGCTATGCCCTTATTTCCCTCGATATTTTGAACAACAGGGTTCCAAATGTAATAAATTTTGTTTACACTTACTACCCTCTGAGTGGAATATAACGACAAATTTTTTTTCAGTTACACCTATTTTTTTCAAAATCTATTCCACTTTGTAGGCGTACATATGTCATGTACGCTGACATGGAAATGCCCATATGCCAAAAAGTCGGAATGGAGAAAACGAAAATGTTTGTTAAAAATTAACATATTTTTACTGAAAGTAAAAAATCTTGTTTTGCGCTGCATTAGCCACTTTTCTTATTTTATTTGTAAAAAGTAGCTTTTTTGCTGCATGTGTACACTGTGTATTGAATAACTTGTTATTGATAAGAAATTTCCTGTTTATTGAAAATAGGCGTATAAATGTTATTAAAAATGATATTTACATGGAATAAAAAGTAAATATTGATGATAATTGGCATTTTACATGATTTCTGTTTTTTTTATTTAAAAAAAAATTTTTTTTTTTAAATGTATAAAAATTGATATCGAGCACAATGAATGCTTGATATCTCAGAAACCAGAAACAATTGCGCGAAACAGATTTCGGCTTCTGAAAGAGGATATTCAAAATATATATACCCCATACTTAACTTAATTTATTTTTTTTAAATGGTTGGTGGGGCAAAACAGAGATGAGGTCGCGGATAGTCAAAATATGCAATTCAATAAAACTATTTTATTACTCGTTGTAGGGCACAATGGAACACTGTCTCAACATGAATATCCTTTTATATATTTGCATGTATGTTTGCACGTAGTTTTTATTATCAACCTTATAAAATAAACTCAGGCGAACAACAATAATATAAAAAATCTGTATTTCAGCTATAATAAGATAAGAATTATTATGTCCCATAACTTAAGTCAGGTTTGCCTATTAATATTTACATACTTTCGAAACTCTTGAGACGAAAAACACAGCCATCATTTTGAATAATAAATTCCAAAAAAAAATATTAAATTAATAAAAAGTCTATTCAATAATAGACAATAGCAATAATATTGGTTCAATAACCCAACTTTTGTTGGTTTTGTGTACAAAAATATTGCATATAATGTTAAATAATCATTATTTTTTGCAATTGTTCGTCGTTATTCATTGATCAAGAACAATACTTAAGAAGAAGCTAATAAATAAACAGAATAAATTATTGAATTTTTGAAGCCAAATAAAAATTGAATATTAGACAAACAAAATCAAATCTCTTACCCAATTAAATTAAACTTTTGATTTATTTAGGAAATTGCATAAAACGTCTTACCTAGAAAAGAAAGAAAGAAAGTAAGAAAGAGATAAAAAATTAAATAAATAAACAAATTTAATTAAATAACACTGTAAAACAAAGTCAACTGATTGTGGTAGAGGGCGCCAAAAAATATATACCTATACATACATATATGTACGTATATCGGCGTTATAAAAGTTTACATCTGGGATTTATTTTAGGGGGAGTTAATTTTCCACCTCTTTTGCACAAAGAAATTTTTAATTGTTAGGCTAAAACTATTACAATATCTCTAAATCTAATGAGCGGATTTCCAAACAATTTTCGTTAGGTTTAAAGTTACTTTTGTTTTCGAATTTTGGTTTTTCTTTTTTACTGAATAGGGCAAACCATTCTCCCTCCAATTATGTTAATATATGTCGTGCAAGTGCCTTCATTTGCGAAATAACGGTATATCTCGAAAACTAAAACTGATAAAAATATTGGAGTTCAGATTTGCGTTTAGCGGCCCAAATAACTAAAGAACAACTTCAATTTCTAGGCAACGAAAAACTTTACCGAAATTTGCAAATTTATGTGCTTTTCTCATTATCAAAATTAAAATTTTAGAGTTAAGATTTGATTACTTATTGTTAGTTCAATTTTATTGAAGATAAATACATATAACCGAAAAAAAGCTTAATGTCATGTTCAAGTCGATGGCTCATGAAGACGTAGGGTTAGGCTAATCTTAAGCTAGATGCCAAAAATTTTACTTAGCGAAACCAAGTCCTTTAGTAGCACTTGGCAACAAGACGGTGACATCCAACAGGGCCAAAGGAAGCAATGGTAATGTACTTTATTTCCACTTTCAAATGGAAACAATAGCCCTATTCACAATCTTGTGCAAATGGTCTTGCATCGTAGCATTTGCAAAATGGTATTGTATATTTATACTCACCACTAACAATTGTTAAGTGGTGAGTATCAATATGCAATACCATTTTGCAAATGCTACGATGCAAGACCATTTGCACAAGATTGTGAATTCGGCCAATGTATAGAAAATGGTATTGCAGATTACAGATTGTTTGCATAGCAAGGTTCGGTGTGGTCTAATAAGCATTACACTAAATAAAATTGCAAAAAAAATTATATTGCACTATTTTTCAACATCTTGGTGATATGGTCTCTTCTTCACTAACATTAAAATATTTAGTAGTACATAGTGCTAATTTTTGCACTATCACTTAGCGCCGGTTACGCAGCAACCACAACAGAATCGTGGTAAGTACAGCAAAAATTGTGATCCCTGCCGATAATGCAACTTTATAGAGGACTAGGGCAAAGGCAACCCAAATGGAGAAAACATGGTTATTTAACATATGGGCTTTTGTAATATTTTGCTGTTCATTTTTTTAAATATACGATTTAGATAAAAGTCGGTAAGACAAAAGACGTTGAAAACTTCACAGACAATAACTTTTTATAAGAAAATTTTTCATAATGTGGTTCTATTTTTCGACTTATAAACGTGGTCCCAGGGGCGTGAAAATGTTTGAGAGTAATTTTTGCATCAAGTCTCCACTTTTTGGGGGTGAGCCCAAAAATATTTCCACTTTAAAAAATAACGGACACCCTAACAAGGTTAAGGCCCTAATTGTGTCAATCACATCACCGAAGTGAAATTTATATTAAAGCAAAAACAAATTTGAAAATATTTTAAAAATTAGTTTTTGTTTTTCATACAAATTCTTCACCAAACAAAGGCATAGAAATTCAAGCGTTGCTTTGCCTATCAAAAATTTTAAAATTTGTATGAAAAATAAAACAAAAATATTTAACATTTTGTTTTTGTTCTCTACATAAATTTCACTTTGGTGACGTGATTTACACAATTAGGGCCTAAATCAAATTAAGTCAAGTGTGAATTTGGCTCGCACACGAAGGGTTTCGCACGAATACACATATACCCCTTTTTGTTTTTGCCCTTTTTTCATTTTGAAAATAAGTTTTTTTTTCGTTGTTTTAATTCTTTCTGAATATAACGTTTACGAACCTTAGCCTAATAATCAATTTGGATTCACAAAGCAAATACGTTCAAAATAATCATATTAATAAACAATTAGCTACTGGCTTGAGCTTTTCACATGTTTACATGTTCATATATACACTCTAAAACATTACTTCAAATTTACGGTCATATATTGTCTAAATTTGTGTTGAAAATTTCTCCTTGTGTAAAATTACATCGATTTTGTAGTTATTTTATTAAAGGAAAAACCTTTCAATTTAAGCATATTTAGTCCAAGTGGAAAAAATTTAACATAAAGTATAATACGGCTATGGCTGAATGGTAGATATGTCAGACTATCAGTCAGGAGGTCGCGGTTCTAAGCTGCACGTAGCCAATCGCATTTTTTAGTAAAAACATTTTGTTGAAAAATAAAACGTGTGTAATTTTACGTCGATAATAATCTGTAAAGTGTTGCCGACTATTATCGACCTAATTTTCATCAAAAGTGTTTTAGAGTGTACTTAAGTATAAAATCAAACCAAAAAAGTTTGTCTTGAGTAGAACAAAAATCAGAAAAATGGAAATGAAGAAAAATAAACCGATGGCAATGCTGGGAAAGTGCACTTTCATATCAGCTTGAGAGTGAAGTAATTCTCGTATTCAATTTTCACGAAAAAGTTGTATATATAAGAATTAAAATCACATTCAACAGAGCCACCTGAAAAGTGGTGATAAACAAATACACGTGAGCACTGACGATGGAAGTGTAGCGGCTTCCGAAACTGGCGCTACTCTGTTCTGCTGTGTACGTTGAAAAATTAAGTTAATTTTTCCCTTGTTCCTTGGAATATCAATCATGCCCAATTCTTTCCGAATATAACGTTACGAACCTTAGCCTAATAATCGATTTGGATTTTTTTTAGTTTTTTTTCAAGATATTTCGTTTTTGCGTTTTTTTTTTTCTTTTTTGTCGATTTTTTTTTTGTTTTAACCTTTATTTGGTTTTGGGGTTTTTTTCGCTTTTTGATGATATTTTTAGTTTTAGCGATTTATTTCAGTTTTGGTGCTTTTTTAAGTTTTGGGGACTTTTTTCGGTTTTTTGTGATTTTTTAGTTTGAGCGATTTTCATTATTTTTTTTTTTTTGTTTATACACTTTTTTCGTTTTGCCGATTTTTTTTGGCGATTTTTTTAATTTTTGGCGCTTTTTTTTTTCTTTTGGTGATTTTTTTCCATTTTTGGCGATTTTTTCTTTTTTTGATGACATTTTTAGTTTTAGCGATTTTTTATGTTGTAGTGCGTTTTTCGTTTTGACGATTTTTTCGGTTTTATCCGTTTTTTAGTTTTTTGACGATCTTCTTAGTTTTGGTGATTTTTGCATTTTAGCGATTTTTTTTTGTTTAGACACTTTTTTCGTTTTGCCGATTTTTTTTGCGATTTTTTTAATTTTTGGCGCTTTTTTCCATTTTTGGCGATTTTTTTCCATTTTTGGCGATTTTTTCTTTTTTTGATGACATTTTTAGTTTTAGCGATTTTTTATGTTGTAGTGCTTTTTTCGTTTTGACTATTTTTTTGGTTTTATCCGTTTCTTAGTTTTTTGACGATCTTCTTAGTTTTGGTGATTTTTGCATTTTAGCGATTTTTTTTCAATTTTGGTGCTTTTTTCTTTAAGCGCTTTTTTCATTTCGGTGATTTTTTGTTTTGACATTTTTTAGTTTTGGAATTTTTAGCTTAACCGTTTTTTAAAATTTCAAGAGTTTACCTCTTACGGTTTTTAAGACACAGCATATTCTCTATATTACATAGCAACTGACATTAACTGATAGAACTCCCTTTAATTTTTATTGTTTTAAATATCAATGTTAATTGGTGTAGTCTATTCTACAGACTACACCAATTAACACTAACTTTAAAAATTTAATGTGTCTATATAGGTATATAAGTGTCTGTATATTACACTAGTATTTCAACATTTTGCGTTGCTCACTTTCGAACACCCTTTAATTTTTAACTATTATATATTTGTTGCTGTAGCGTCCAACGTTTTACATATTCTGTGAACATTTTAGGTGTGTAGCGCTTACGGTTCCCGAGGAAACAGCCTGTGACAGACAGACAGGCAGACAGACGGATAGACAGACAGACAGACAAACGGACAGCGTAGCGAAATCCATAGGGTTTCTTTACACTTTTAATGTACGGAACCATAAAAACAAACAAAACATGTAGACGTGTTAGTGGATTTTATTTTTGAAAAGAGAATAAATAAACACAAACAATTTTTCTCTGCTTTGAATTAATGCTATTGTAGAAAATTCATAAGACTAGAAGGAAAGAGAATTAATTTTTTTATTTTTGTATTTTACTGTTGTTTTTTTTTATTCCAGTATAGGAAAGTTACTATGTATGTATCAAGGTGAATTAATTTTATCAGGTGGTGTTGATTCTAAAACAACTACAACATTACAATAACATTTAACATCTCAGCCCCTATGTCAACGTATACAAATTTTGACATCTAATTTGCGGAAAAAAGTAGAACAGCTGTGCTTATAATTAGGGATGTAACGATACGCCGTTTTGCCGATCCGATACCGATACCGATACTTAAAAATAAATATCGCCGATACCGATTCCGATACCGATACGAATATTGAAATTGACTTAAAGTTTAGATTAACAAAACTCAAGTGCAATTTTTTTATTATACAAAATTACAGTGTAAGAGATTATTAATATTTAAAATTGATATTAACCCAGTATAAAAAATTGCGAGTATTTTTTAAGGACCTACATTTTCTTTGCTTCCAAAAAATCTATATTAAAAATATGCAGATAACACAGTGCAACAGTCCAAAAAACAAACGGACTTGACAGTATAGATTCGATTGTACTACCACGGGGTAGTAAAACCCTATACTTAGCTTGGCGAATTTGGTGACCAATTTCGTTTTATGCACCTCCAAAGTTTTGGAAAATCAGCGGGCCCTCAAAAAAAGGTGTCATCAACTTTTGGCCAACAGAAAATTCAAACTCGATGATACGGCTTAACTATATATGGCAATAATATAGCTAAGAGTTCGCTAAACAGATTTTATTACCATTTTATGCAAAAAAAAATTGTTTGTGCACCTTTTTTGAAAAATTAAGGGAAAAATTTTTTTTTCACTTTTTCCAGAATAACTTACAGGGACTCGTAATTTTTTATTAACAATATTTGGCAAAGTTATAGCTACGGTAAAGCTGAACAACTTTTGTAAACATGTCAATACAATCTGAATTTATCTGGGCACCCTAAACAGCCCAGAAAAACTAATTTCTACCTTAAAAGTTTTCGTTTTTTACGAGTTAGGCTATATTTTTATTGCATTTTTTTGCTTTCCTTGTTATTGTTCCACTTTTTATGTTGCTGATTTTAGTATTTACTATTTTTTATTGTTTGTTGTTGTTTTGCCAAATAATGGTAATGAAAAATTTGGAATCCCTACAAGTTATACTGAAAAAAGTGAATAAAATAATTTTTTTTTCAAAAAAAGTACAGGAACATATTATTTTTCTGGGCACAAAATCTTAGTGAAACACAACAAAGAAGTATGCACTTGAATAACTGTTTTCAAAAAAAAAAATTTTTTTTTGCATAAAAAATAGTGAAAAACTGAAATTTTTAAGGTAAAAAGTGGTCTGTGTGAGCTATTAGAGTGCCTAGATACGTGCAGATTGTATTGATATGTTCACAAAAGTGGTTCAGCTCTACCGTAACTATAAGTTTGCCAAATATTGTTAGTTAAAAATTACAAGTCCCTGTAAATTATTCTGAAAAAAGTGAAAAACATTTTTTCCTTAATTTTGTGAACAAAAAGTTAACGAAAAATTTTTTTTTGCCATGAAATGTTAAAAAAATCTGTTAAACAGACTCTTAGCTACATTATTGTCATATACAGTTAAGCGGTATTATAAAGTTTGAATTAGCTGTTGGCCAAATACTGATGACACCGTTTTTTGAGGCCCCACTGATTTTTAGAAAATTTGGAGGTCCATAAAAAAAAAATTGGTCACCAAATTCGCCAAACTGAGTAAAGGGTTTTACTACGCCATTGTAGGACAATCGAACCTGTACTGTCCAGTTCTTGTGTTTTTCCAAAAGTCTTTATTTATCGCATAGTGTAATTAGTAGAAAAGCAAGAAAAAAATTTTAATTCCTTTATAATTTTAAAAAATTCTCGCCATACTCGCATTAAAAAAATTATGAAAATGGGTAATTTTTTATCCTTTTTTCTTGAGGAAAAATCATTATAGAACACCGAAAAAGAAATTTGTCCGAGCATCGCTTCCAATTCGGTGATTGGTAATCGAAAAACAGAATTTCTTGCAATGGCAAGGATATGTAACACTAATTAAAAATGATCCAAATTTGCAATACTTCCGGATCGCGAATTCTACATTTTCATGACTACTTTGGAGTGTCTTTTTTTTTGCTGGAATAAGATTTAAAAAACAACGAACTGAATTTGAATTCATGGTAAAATTAACAAAAAATAAATAATTTTTTTACAAAATAATAGTATAAAATATTATTAATTTTTAAAATTGATATTGATAAGATTTAAAAAATAAGGAAATGAGTTTAGTTCATGGTAAAATTAATAAAAAAATAAATAATTTGTCAGAAAAAAACTCTGAAAAAATGTTTAAAAGTATCGTCGTATCGACAGTAAAATATCGCCGATACCGATGTATCGGAAAATCTGAAATATCGCCGATATATCGGTATCGGTATCGGTATTCGTTACATCCCTACTTATAATATCACCTGTATAAATCCCCCTTGGTATGTATCATTAATTAATTTTATAAGTGGGTGGTAAACTACACCAAGTCACATTGTGGAAATTGTACAGCAGACCGCAAAAACGTGTTTAAAATGGCAGGTGGTTCTATCTCTGTAGGCTTAACAAATATTTTATATAATTCTAATATTACATTTCTGTAATATTATTGCAATATTTCTAACATGACAACAACACTCTTGTGACATCACAACAACACATACAAACATAACCTGCTTGTCGGCGGAAAACACCCAGGGTATTTGGCGGGAATCGAACCCAAGACCATTGGACTGACAGGCTAGCATCGCTACCACCCACAGAGCACCAAGCTCTAATATTATTTATTTATATCTAACATAAAATTACGTCATATAATATTGCCGTTACTTCACAGTAAAAAATTTTCATATTTTTTGAAGCACTAACGAAATAAAGCGCTTTATAATTCGCTTTAAAATATGAGCTTGTTGAGAAGCTGTTTCATAGCGTCACAACAATGCAGGTTTTGAAGCGAGAAGAGTATTTGCTTTTTACTTATACAAAAGCGTCGTACACAAGCTATACAAAAAAGCTGATTTTATAGTGCTGATCGAAAGCAGGTTTTTAAACGAGAATGAAGAGTAAGCTTATTTGAGTTTCTTGGCGCCGTTTTGGAACAGTGTTTTTGGTCGAGTGATTGGTACGTTGGACTTCAAACCTGAAGGTTCTTATAGTTCGAAGTTCGATGCTAGTTGAAGTTAAAATAATAAACATTGAGTAAAAATATGAAATTAATAAAAATAAATAAAGAAACGAAATAAGAAAAATACAAAATGGCGTCAACGACGCGAATCCACATCGAACCATTTTTTTCATATATTTTCAGTTCTAGTGCTGAAAATTTTGATGATTTTCGGCGCTTCAAAAGCGCTTTTGCGAGCAAAAATGTAGTACTCCAATCCGAGAACTCGCCATACAAAAATCAGCAGCGATATCAGCAGGTTTGTCAGCGCTACTTTTATGCCATAATAGTAGAAACCTGCTTTATTGGAAGCAACTTTTTTACTGGGTTATTAAAATGGGCTTTTATTTTTAAAAGAGAAGTAACACAATCAGGCGACTAATTAAAGACTATCAGTTAATTATTTAATGTGTTACCTTCTTTGGGAAAGGGATAGTGTAGAGACAACAGGTGGCGAAGTGGGAGAGAGATAGAAAACTTAATTGATTCACAACTCTGGTATTGCGAGTTTTTTGTAGAGCAGTGTTGCAGACCCTCTGGTGTCAAGTAGAGGCATTAATTTGTTTAAGTTGTGTTGTGTAGCCATTTATTAGTTCTTTTACTTTGCCGACGGTTCTGCTATAATACCGGCGAAGGAGGGTTTAGAGAAGTACATTAGGATATGTCAGTATTAATCGCTGCCGGCACTGCCAAAGTGATCACTGCTATGCCTTCATCACTCCAACAACAGTCCAACAACAACCAACACAATAACACACCAATGCACATCAGAAAAATGTATGATGTTGTTGGCTTGCCTGAAACTAGTCTTGAACTCAAGACCTCCGGGTTTGTAGTCAAACGCGCTAACAATTCAGCCAACAGCACCCTTACACTTCGGTGTTCTTTACCTCCCAGATGGGTTTGAGCCGTACTACTGCCCCTTGATAGAGGAAAAAATGCTGATTCAAAACTTATTTCACAAAATATTTGACTTGGTGTAGTTTACCTGCCAACTACAGAATTATGGTTGCATAATATATTTTGTTTGGCTGTTTTTTTAAGAAATTTTTATGACGTTTTAATAATTTGTTTAAACAAAATTAACTACATTTAGAATATGAACGATTGTGTGTGATCCGTTTGCTAAACTAGTTTTTTAAATAACTTGATCATTTTAGGAATATTGTTTTTAACAACTCGTCTCAAAATTATGTTTACACTTTTGTTTTTGATAAGGCTATGTTTTTAATAAATTTTGGGAAAAAAGAGCCCCGTACTGTTATGATGTAAAAAATACATTTTTTTCTATAATTGATAAATAAAAATTCAAAATCCATTTTCCATTACTGGTGACTTTTTCCAAGGTACCAGGGAACCTGTGTAAAACATATGTACCTGCTATAAGAAAGGTGGCTGCTATTAATTAAAACTTGTAGTGGGCGATATTAAAACATTTTGGTCTATTCCTGTCATTTGAAATGATTCATTGCGTTCGAAAATACATTTTTAATATAAAAACATTAGATAAAGATTATAAATAAAAGAAATATTTAAATATATTTATTTATATGTTTTTATTTTTTAAATATGCAAACAATTTTTTTACAAGCTTTTATGAAAAATTATAGTATATGACGATTAAAATCCATTAGTATGAATGCCAGTATTGACGACACTCTTCCCAGAAATGCTTGAAATAAAAAATATTTAAAAAATTATAAAAAAAAATATTCACGAGCAGCGAGCCAAGAAATAATTTTCGAAAAGAGTAAATCCGCCTAAACGTTGGCACAATATTTTAATTAATCAAAATTATTGAAACATTATTTATAATTTTTGTTTAAACAAACAACGAAAAAGATTCAATTGTCACAAAATCAAGATGAAAATAGACTGTTGAGAACAAAATTTGAAAATTTTCAAAAAATTGTCATTATAATACGGGGAGGTTACGAATAGACGCACGTTAAGACCCAGGTAGGTAAAAAATTTGATTTGCGCTCGTTTTCATGATGGTCCTATTAGGGCCGTCAAATTTATTAAAAGATGCAACCCACTTCTGAGCCACTCCTAACAAAACTAAGACGCCGATCAAAGCCAGGCTTTCTTCTCTAAAATTCCGGAACAAAAATTATAAAGACGTAGAATTTCGCTTGATAAATTGTCGTCATGGAGATTATAATCTAAATTTAAATATTTCCAAAAAATAAAACAAGAATCCATACGACAAGCAATTAAAAACTAATTGCAACAAAACTGAAAACTAAAATATGGAACATAAAAAATGCAACAATAACGAAAAAGAATTTATTTTAAATGAAAATCAACACAACTGATAAATTGAAACGAAATAAATAAAAAATGGAACGAGGATATCCGTCAACTTTCAACAGTTCAAACTACGAAAAAAAAAGATAAGCAATAACAACACCGCATACGTATTAGTATGGCAGCAACAGTAGCGACAACAAAATTGTGTGAACAACATAATTCATAAATCGACAGGCTTAATATCGTGAAGAACAACAGCAGGCAGCAGCAGTGGCAATAACTTCACATACTGATTGTATTTATTACGGAATACACTTAAAAAAAATTAATTCTATTGATTTTTTTAGGTTAAAAGATTCGATTGAATGATAAATTTACTCGGCACCGCAAATGTATCCATCAGTCATAGCTGCCAGAAATGCCGATTTTATACGATATGATAAAAACGATATGATATACTGTGTTGTTAACACCGTTTTCATGTCCTACGCGTTTTTACGATATGATAAAACGGAAATAGTCATACAGTGTCGTCATATCGTAATTTTTTTACCATGTAACAACACTGAGATATCCATACAATGTGTACTGATATCTCAGTGTTGTCATATCGTAAAAAACTTACTATATGTCGACACTGTGTGGATATTTCCATTTTGTCATATCGTAAAAACGCGTACGATATAACAACGCTGGTTGTTAATCTTAAGTTTGTTTCGATATGACAACACTGAGAAAGCAATACACCGTGTACAACTTTCTCAGTGTTGTCATATCGTAAAAAGCTTACGACATGACAACACAGTATGTCATAACGTTTTTTTGTCATATCGTAAAAATCGGCATTTCTGGCAGCTATGCCATCAGGTCTACAGAAGTTCTCATCATTATGATAAACCAACTTCTCTCAAGGCATACAGCAGAATTTGCTCCAATTGCTTCTGCTGTTTCGTAACTTAAACTGGTTAACAGAGGAGGGGAGACCGTATCAGATATGACTGCATTTTACGAGACACGAGCAGAGAAGTACTAAGAAAAAACGACCTAAGCCCTCTCATTAATTTCGTACATGATATTATCCTTTGATATATCGAAGGAATATCCTGTAATTTGAAATTGTTCTAATTCGGTCTTTACGGACGGCACCAAAATGACCACTGATACTGCACGGAGAAGGATGGTGCGATATTCTCTGAAAATCTTCACCTTGCGTTCTCGCTCAGACTAATTGATAATAGTATTGCGTTCTTGGCGGAAATTCACGTCACAAACGAAACTGTGAAAACACATTGTCATATATATGCCGATAGTTTGCAAGCTATTGGGTCGACCTTACTTCCAAGGTGGTAAAGTCAAAGCTTGTACTGGTATTTAAGAGAAGATAAACGACTTCTGAGAAGGCAATCGGATTACATAGCTTCTGCTAGTCGGGACAACGAAAGAAAATACATACTAGTGCAGGTGCTTTTGGCTGAATGGTTAGCGCGTTTGACTAAAAACCCTGAGGTCTTGAGTTGAAGACTAGTTTCAGGCAAGCTAACAACATCATTAATTTTTCTAAAGTGCATTGGTGTGTTATTGTGTTGGTTGTTGTTGGACTGTTAAAGTGATGGTCATATCACTTAGGCAGTGCCGGCAGCGATTAATACTGGCATATTCTAATTCTCTTCACAGCACCCTCCATCGTCGGCATTGTAGCAGAACCGTCAGCGAAGTAAAAGAACTAATAAATGACTACACAGCTTAAACAAATTAATGCCTCTACTTGACACCAGAGCGGCTGCAACGCTGCTCTACAAAAAGCGTGCAATAGCAATAGCAAATGTAATGTAATTGTACACTCAAAATAAAATGATAGGTAAATCTAACCAATATAAATAGTTAACCTACTGTTAATGTAAATTGTTGTTGCAATTTTTATGAAATAACAATTTTCATTGCTTAAACAAACTTTTTAAAGTTGTAAGTCATTTCATGTCTATGGCTACTTTGTGCTATCGTTATTCAACAAGATGACTTAGCTGAGATGGTAAAGGCGTCCGGTTCATAAGCATGGGAACCTAAGTTCAAGACTGATATATTACATTTTACTGAATTGTAAAATATAAATTTGGGAAAAAGCGACGTTTTAAAAATAAAATTTTTTTTGATGGTTAAAATTAGTTATTTAATTTTTAACAATTTTTGTGGTTAAAATTACCAATTTTAATGGTTAAAACTACCAATTTAAAATAATAACAGCGAAAATAGTTATTTCACAAAAATTACTGTATTTAAGTCAAGAAAATCATCACATGTCTACACTCTAAAACACTTTTGTTGAAAATTAGGTCGATAATAGTAGGCAACACTTTACAGATTATTATCTACCTAAAATTACACACGCATTATTTTTCAACTAAATGTTTTTACTAAAAAAGCGATTGGCTGCGTCCAGGTTTGAACCGCGACCTCCTGACTGATAGTCTGACGTATCTACCATTCAGCCACAGCCGTATTACACTTTATGTTAAATTTTTTCCCCTTGGACTAAATATGTTTAATTTGAAAGGTTTTTTCTTTAATAAAATAACTACAAAATCTATGTAGTTTTAGACAAGGAGAAATTTTCAACACAAATTTACACAATACATGATCGTAAATTTTAAGTAATGTTTTAGAGTTTATGTATACATTGTGCTGTCCTTACTTAACAAAGTGACTTAGCTGAGATGATAAAGGCGTCCGGTTTATGAACATGAGAACCTAAGTTCAAGCCCAAAAAATTGCAAGCAAACAAAAAAAAATTTTTTTTAAGAAACACACTTACTGCTTAAGACTTGGCAGGCATCGAACCTGCGACCTTCCGGTTAATAGTTTACACTCTATCAACTAAACTACAATTCCATTGGTTGATTTTTACTGTATTTTATGGTTTGGCTCAATTCTAACCTATGAAATTGGTTAGATTTAGCAATATTTTATTTTGAGTGTAAATGAATTAAGTTTTCTATATCTCTCTCCTACTTCACTATCTGCTCTCTCAACACTATCCGTTCCTCAGAGAAGGAAACACATAAAAATTCGCATGTTTTTTTTAAAGCACTAAGGCAATAAAGCGCATAAAAATAGGCTTCAAAATAAGAGCTTATTTTAGAGCAGCGAACGTATATGAAAGAGGCTATAAAGAAGAGCTGATTTCTCACTGCTGACACAAAGCATGTTTTCAAGCGAGAAAGTTCGATATACAGCTATGTCACAGAATACCATTCCTATCGGAAGTGGTTTCAATTCCGTAAGCTGCTTCTTCAGAAAACGAAAAAAGAAAATTTTCTTCGTAATCAAACCACTTTTAAATTTCAAAGTGAAATTGAAAAACACTTTTCTACTGACTTCATTTGCAGTAAATACTAAAAAACGTGCATACTTTTAGGAGCGTCAAATAAATATTTGGTCATGAGCTTTCCATGTTAATAAAAAGCTCAATGTGAGCTTTGCATATAAAAACAAGAGTAAACAAACGCCTCAAGGTATAAAAACTTTATCATTGTAAAAACGAAATGCAAAATAAACGGAATCTAAAGCACCAAAAATGTACTTATTCGGAATACCAACTACGGAATCAAAACCAATCCGAACGGAATCTGTGACACAACTGATAGTTTCAGTTTTAGTGGTGAAAACGGTAATGATTTTCAGCGCTTCAAAAAGCGATTTTTTTATAAAAAAAATCTAGTACTGCAAACCGGGAAATCGCCAAACATAAATCTATAGCGATATCGGCAGGCTTGTAAGTACTAATATTGCTATAATAGTAAAAACCTGCTTTTTTGATGCAATTTTTTTACTGGGTAGTTATAGTGACTCGGAACCGGAAATCTTGTAAGCCTTACCTATACGATATATTCAGGACTTTTATGTATAACATCACGGATAATATTTTGCAGCATTTTAACCCTATAACCCTTTCTTGTATGGCTGTTTTTGTCTCTTTCTTAAAAAAAGAGGCAAAAAACTCCCCTTCAGCGGCAATATAGCGGCCTGAAATGTTACTCGTGGTATTTTACATAAAAGTGCTGATCCTATCTTATACCTTAAATGTAAGGCTTCCAAAAAGTGCTATGCCGACTACTACATAATTGTGAATAAGTACGAAATTAACCCTTAAACACATTTTGAGTTTTGAAAAAATTCTGGTGTTCAAGTTGAGCTTGGAGCTTTGGTGTCTTTAGAGACTATAGAATTTGTACAACATTTCAGCGCGCTACATCTTATTTTTCTGTTGTGCAGTGCAATTAATATTAAATAAACCGAATGAGAATTATTCATAATTATTTCTAATAAAGAAAAACTCGTCAATTAGTATAAATGCAGCCATACAACTTTTCGCTTTCACTCTACTGTTTTAATACGTTCTTTGTCTCAGATTTAATCTTTATTACTGTACACGGGTATTCTGGAAGTGAATTTTATGAAAAAAAATTATCCACATAAAGTGAGTATACACTCAAAATAAAATATTGGTAAATTTAACCAATTTTATAGGGTTGGAGCAATACCCATAAAATACAGTAAAAATCAACCATTGGAATTGCAGTTTAGTTGGTAATGTGTAAAACTACCAACCGGAAGGTCTCAGGGGCAACGCATAAGCAGTAAGTGTGTTTGTTAAAACAAGTAAAAAATTTTTTTTTTTATAATTTTTTGGTCTTGAACTTAGGATCTCACAAGTTTACTCATGTTTATAAAATGGACGCCTTTACCATCTCATCTGTCATCTTATTAAATAACGATAGCACAAAGTATACATAGACATGTGGTTACTTGCTTGACTTAAATACACTAATTTTTGTAAAAATAACTATTTTAATTGTTATTAATTTAAATTGATAATTTTAACCAAAAAAATTGGTCATTTTAACCACAAGAATTGTTAAAAATTAAATTAGTAATTTTGCCATCGAAAACTATTTTAATTTTCAAACGTCGTTTTTTCCAAATTTATATGATCGTAAAAAAGAATAACAAAAATTTTTGCCAGTGCATACAAAGAGCTACTCCAAACAAATATCGTCATTATTAAATTGTTTATGAACATGAATATAAACGAAAAACAAAATAAATTTTCCAAAATGTGTCACCAGAAAACAAAAAAAATTATATTGGAAAATAAAAATAAAATTTTGTTGTATGATGTTCGAGTGTGTTTAAATGTTGTTCACTACAATTATACGTTTAAAGTATTTCGCTATTAAAATGTCACCGAGTCATGTCAGCCAACAAGCTGTTGTAGATTTTATTTTTTCTTCACTTTTATTTGTTTAATATTGTATATTTATATCTATTTATCGTGTTTGTTTAATAATTAAAATTTTTAATATTTAAAAAAAACAAAATTGTTACTAAGAACAACATCAGCAGGCAATAATAAAGAAAGTGTAAGTATTATTTACGTCATGGATTTCTTGGCGGAGGCGACAAAAGTTGTATTAATAAATTTTAAAATTATTAATATTTAAATATCAAAAGTTTTAAAAGGAAAAGAGATGATTTAATAATTTGTTAAAAGCAAAAGGTAAAAATTTTTATTTAAAATTAATGAAATCGTCTTTTTGTAGACATGTAAATGTGATCGACAAAACTTTAGTTATTCCCAAAGGCGTACTAACTGTGGTAAATTTTATAAAATTGTTGTTAATATTTTTCATGTAATTTAAAATTTTGTAAAAAACTAACATGTCGGAGCCAGACAAAAAATGTTGTTTCCATGTTTGCAGCTTAACTTGCACCTTTATGATCAACATATAATGATCTGGGGAGACACGAGATAGTTTCAGAAAAATAATACTACACTACAATAGCTGAGTAACATTGGATTCATAACTTTCATCACATCAAATTGTTTTACACATATTATGTTAAATTCAATCATTTATACACTCAAAATAAAATATTGGTAAATCTAACCAATTTCATGGGTTAGAATTGCTCCAACACATAAAATACAGCAAAAATCAACTATTGGAATTGCAGTTTAGTTAATAGTGTATAAAACTAAAATCCAAAAGGTGGAAGGCTCAATGCCTGCCAAGGCCTAGCAGTGTGTTTCTTTAAAAAAAAATTTTTTTTGTTTGTAATTTTTTTGGTCTTGAACTTAGGTTCTCACAACTTTGGTCATATTTATAAGCCGGACTCCTTTACCGACTCAGCAAGTCATTTTGTTAAATAACGATAGCATAAAATATACATAGACATGTGACTTGCTTGGCTTATATACATTAATTCTTGTGAAATAACTATTTTTGTTGGTTATATTAAAATGGTAATTTTAACCATAAAAATTGGTAATTTTAACCATAAAAATTGGTAATTTTAACTACAAAACTTTTTTTTTAATTAAATTAGTAATTTTAACCATCAAAAATAATTCAAATTTTCAAGTCGTTTTTTCCCAAATTTATATTTTAAAATTCAGTAAAATGTAATATTTCGGTCTAGAACTAAGGTTCTCGTGTTTATGAACCGGACGCCTTTACCCTCTCAGCTAAGTCATCTTGTTCAATAAGGATAGCACAAAGTAACCATAGACATAGAATGACTTACAACTTTAAAAATGTTATTTTAACCAATGAAAATTGTTATTTCATAAAAATTGCAACAACAATTTACATTAACAGTAGGTTAACTATTTAAATTGGTTAGATTTACTTATCATATTATTTTGAGTGTAATTACATTTCATATCAGTATGGATGGACACAATCAGTATATGGCCGGCCGACTGCACAAGAAAAATTAAACTTTTTATATAAACAAAAAAAAAATCAAACAATTAAATAACTAAAAGAAATAAACACTTTTTATGAAGATCAATAAACTTTCAAGGATTTATAGTTACGGTCAAATGAAAATATAATTGCATTAAAAAAAAAACATTGTATAAAATCACATCACATACTTTTGAAAATAAATTATTAAATTTGTAAATGCCTTGAATTACACTCTCACAAAATTACAGCATGATTTTCATTAAAATGACACATCATTTTGAATTTATAACAGACCGAAAAAAAGAAAAATTGAGCAGAAAAATTTAAAATATTTTCAAATATTAATTTTGATTTCACAATTTATTTGCTTCTGTTTTTTTTTTCATTCATAGAAATTTTATCAATTTCTTGCTTTGAATTTGTAAAGGAAAAAAGGCAAAAACTAACAGAAGAAATTAATAGTTTTTGAGTGAATAAGTGAGTATTGCTTCATTTACAGCTGCTGAAATAATGAATATTTATTAATTTCTATTTGTTACAAACATTTTTATTACAAATGAGTTGAGAAAGGCGACGACGACGATTTGTGTGTATTTACACTGGCTGTTTTGAACATGCAAATTTCGCATTTTCAAATGCATCTTAATAATGTCGTCACTTGCGCAATTTGCAAAGCACAAAAATTTAAAACAAATAGCAAACAGTGTGTGATAAAACAACTACTATAATAATAAATACATTTTTATGTGACTAATTTCAAAGTAAATAAATTCAGGCCTGAGTGCGTTAGTTAAAAACTTACACTGAAAAAAATCTAAATCTAAATTTTCCAAATAACTAGGTTCCGACAAATGATTCTGGTAGAGGGCGCCAAAAACATATATAGAGAGTTGAAACCCTTCTCATCCTCCCGTTTTGAACATTGTTATACGTATGAGTGAAGGCTCCCTTACTCATACGTAACGTTGATGTACATAGTTGCATGTTGCTGATCGTTTCTGTCATATTGAAAAGCTATGAGACAGAAACGATCAGCAACATGCAACTACATCAACGTTACGTATGAGTAATGGAGCCTTTAGCCGACCGTAACGTTGATGTAGTTGCATGTGCTGATCGTTTCTGTTCCATAGCTTTTCAATATGACAAAAACGATCAGCACATGCAACTACATCAACGTTACGGTCGGCTAAAGGCTCCATTACTCATACGTAACGTTGATGTAGTTGCATGTGCTGATCGTTTCTGTCACATTGAAAAGCTATGAGTCAGAAACGATCAGCACATGCAACTACTTCAACGTTACGGTCGGCTAAATGAGCCGTTACTTTATGTTTCAGATTTGACTTTGTCCAATAACTCATTTTAGTTCAAAAGAGCTGTTGTAGATTTGGGTCTAACTTGTTCGAACTCGTTCAGCAGCTCGCTTTAGATATAAAATAACATTATAAATAACATGAATTTCATTTTAATTCAACATGATTTAATTGATGATTTAATATAAAATTTATTTGATATTAAAGTTATAGTCTTGTTCATTTAAAATTAAATGGAACGTTGATTTCTCATTTTTTTACGAGAAGTAACACACTTAGGCACTTAATGCCTACCAGTTAATTAATTAATGTGTTATGTTAGTTTTCCAGCCGTGTTGCAGCGCCTCTGCTGTTAAGTAGACGCATTAGCGTTCTCAAGCTTAAATTGAAGCCAGCCGCTGCCGGTACTGCTTACTGACCAGTGCTATGCCTTCATCACTTAAACAGTCAAACAACAACTAAAGGTTCGTTACCGCAGACAACGTAACCCTCGACGACTACGTTGTATGCGGAAACGAGCCTTAACACAACACTACACTAATGCACATCACAAAAATGTATGATGTTAATGACATGCCTGCCACGGGGATCGAGCCCCGAATCATTGCTTTGTAGTCAACGCGCTAACTACCTCAGCCAACAACACCACCCTTTTGGCCTGATCGTGCAGCATATCGGTACATGAAACTATGTGGTCTTTACATCTGAGGTGTAGGGTATGTTCAGCAACTTGGCAGAAAATATTGGGGCAAAAATTTTTCTGGAACATTTTAACACTCTTACTCTTTGTTTTATGGGTCTTTTTTGCTTATTTCTCAAAAAAGTTGCAAAAAAACTCCTATTCAGATCCAAAACAGTGTTGCCAATTCAAAATTCTCTTTCTCCACAAAAAAAAATATATCCCATGAGAGTGTATTTTACTTTTTTTTATTTTGCTTGCAATATCGTTAACATTTTATTTTTGCGTGGCCTTGAACTAAACGACAAGTTATATAAAATAAAAACATATTTTTATTTTAAAAATATAAAAATTTCAATTATTTTAGTGCAACATTGTTTCTAAGAAGCATACACAAATTCGTTTTTTGTTTTTTATTTAGTAATTTTTACACACTGATTCATTTGAAATAATATTTTTTGTGTACAAAAAAAAGTGCCAAAATTTTAATATTAAAATTCTTATACCCATACAATGTAATAGATCGAATGTACCCTGCAGTTCTGGTAGCTGGCTCTAAGCTAACCGTTTTCCACTGCCAATTGAAAGGTATTTATTTGATGTTTTTTTTTTCTTAAGTTTAGTTGCTTGTCAGCATCCAACAGTAATCTATGAAAAACTCAACTGACTTCCACTTTTATTACAAAAGAGAGAGAGAGAGAGAGAGAGAGAGAGAAAGAGAGAGAGAGCTACAAGTGTCATATTGATTGAAAATAAGCCAGTTGATAGTTAACAAAATCATTAGTGCTGATCTCAAAACTGCTGGGCATGTACCCCCGTATATTTGTGTGTCTGTATGTGTTTGTGTCTGCCCAATGCGCCGATAAAATTGTAAAATGTTTAGGACGAATGAATCGTATTTCGTTCAATTCTCTTCGAAATTAATGATAAAATGTAAGCAGCTGTTTACAGATCAGCCAGCAACAACAAAAATTAATATTTACTTAAAATTAAAAGAATTAAACTAAACTAAAATGTAATGTAACAATAACATGTAATTGTTATAATAATACTGTGCTTGAATTTGCATCGTTTTTCTGTAACAAGCTGAGCATCCTCCTGGTAAAGATAATTCGAGTACGCTGATTTCAATGGTGTTACCCATTTTTCGAAGTTAGCTTCCGTTTTCGCGATATTGGCGATTTAAAATAAATATGCTAAGATGCCATAAAAACGCTATTTTTGAGTACTTTTGCAAAAAATTTCGAATTTAAAACGGTTGAATAAACACAACATAATGCGATATTCTGATTTTTTAGCGAAAAATCAATTTTTTTTTTAATTTTAGTAAAATGTAATCTTTAAAAATTTCGAGTTTTAATCATCTAAAGTCTCTTAAATTTATATGAAAAAAATTGGTACTGTAAATTTTTCGCGCAAGGTCGATTTTTGCAAAAAAAAAACTTTTCAAAAAAATGCATTTTTAAAAAAAATTCTTATTTTCGCAAAAAAAAATCACTAAATTTGAATTTGAAAATCGTGCCAAACGTGTTACATTTTGCGGCTAGAAAAATGATCGTGCAGCATATCGGTATATGAGGTATATGAGACTATGAGTTCTTTACATCTGAGGTGTAGGCAACTTTGTAAAAAAAATTTAAGGCAAATAGTTTTGTGAAACATATTAACCCTTAAACTACCCCAAATTAACAATAATTTTTGGCTGTCATTTAACAAATGGTAAAAAACACCCCTAAACATGGGGAGAACGGGGATGAAATGTTCCACGAAAATGTTGGCCATAATATTTTAATTTAATTTAATTCTTAATCACAATTAGTACTCGATATAGGAAATCCTGTGAGTCTTAGGTTTAACGTATAAGATGTGTTTAGCACTTTTATGTAAAACACCACGAGAAACATTTTTCTGGAACATTTGAATCCTCTAACTGTTCGTTGTATGGGTCTTTTCCTACATTTCTTAAAAAAGTGACAAAAAACTCCCCTTCAGCGGCGATATAGTGGACAAAAATCTTCTACAAAAATGTTCCTCATCGTCTTGTTTATAAAAGTGCTGAACGCATCTTATACTTTAAACGTCAGGCTTACAAGATTTCCTACGCCGAGCACTAATTGTGAATAAGTATGAAATTAACCCTTATTAAATATACCCAGCAAAAACTTTTGTGATTTTTGTAATGGGTAGTACCTTATTAATGGGCTACAAAGTAATGAGTGGTACTTATTTATCTTATTACTATGCTTCAAATTTGAACTACTACACTCTAAAATATTACTTCAAATTTAGGATCATATATTGTCTAAAATTGTATTGAAAATTTCTTCTTGTCTAAAATTACATCGATTTTGTAGTTATTTTATTAAAGAAAAAAACTTTCAAATTAAACATATTTAGTCCAAGTGGAAAAAATGTAACATAAAGTATAATGCGGCTATGGCTGAATGATAGATACATCAGACTATTAGTCAGGAGGTCGCGGTTCAATCCTGCACGCACCCAATCGCTTTTTTTAGTAAAACCATTTTGTTCAAAAATAGTGCGTGTGTAGTTTTAGGTCAATAATAATCGGTAAAGTGTTGCCGCATTATCTGAAAGTAGTTACAATTTGTTGATGTGTTTTAATGAAATATGTAGACAACCACTTTTTAAGTCAACATGTGTTTGTATTTGAAAACTAATTTTTGTCGTTTAAACTAACAAGTCAACAATAGCTGAATGGGTAAAGTTCCTGTCTTCAAATCTGAACGAGCACGGACAGGTTGGTATCCCAACTGGGTCAAAAAAATGAAAAATTTGAAACAAATATAAATGAAATATAATGTGTGATATAAATTTTGTTTAATTTTAATTAGTTTATTTGACTACTTATTTTTTAGCTTCAAGTAAGCCAAATAACAACTAGTTAATTGCTGTGACAATGCAAATACATTTGTAAGACGTACACCTTAGTTTCTGGACTCCTCAAAACGAAAATAAGTAGTTATCGAGTCAAATTATAAGTAGTTACGATTTAAATCCTCATACACTTTTTTGCCTATCAGTAAGCAAAGTTTTTGCTGGGTAGTTTAAGTTTTCAATGATTTCTGGCGTACAAGTCGAGTCTGGAGCTTAGTGGTCTTTGAAGACCTATAGTAAAATTTTATGGCCAACATTTTTGTAGAACATTTCATCCCCGTTCTCCCTCTTCCTCTTAGGGTTGTTTTTTTACGATTTGTTAGATGGGTCAATGAATCCCCGTTCCAGATTGTATGAGGCTAGTTTGTATATATTAGAAATATGTCTTACGTAAAATGTCACTATAAGTCATCATACAAAAGAAAACTATAGACGTAATATTTATTAAATTTTGTTTTACAGTGTTATTGCCATCATTTTTTGATACTGAATTTTACAAGCTATTGAAATTTTAATTATATCAATTAAATTATTTAATTGAGAGTTTTCTTTTTAAATTAAATGCGCTAATTGAGAAAAGTTTTAAATATATTTCAAAATCAGTGATTCCACGTAAAACGGAACTATGCAAGGAAAAAATAATTTTCTCATTTTTTATAAAACTCTCTGAATTGGTGTTTTTTAGAGAATGATAATTATAAAAAAAAATAAAAAATACACTATTTAATATTTTTAATCAATTTGAGGCAAGAAACATTTTGCTCTCCCTCTTTGCATGTTTAATACTTATTTCAGATTTTATTTTATTCCCTTTCTCATTATTAATAAAGCCCGTTATCCCTGAAAATAATATACTTTTTTGCTTTTTATTGAATTTAAAAAAATATTCAGCTAGAGTATTCATTCTGCTGTCTATAATAGAACGAATAGCAAATAATTTAATGTCTTATTATTTTCTTATGAGTTTGTCTTTATATTATTTATATTAATTAAATCAATAAAAAGTTTTGTTTCTTCGAATTTTTTTAAATTTTCGCTACTAGGTCACACCCGTCTGTCACACCCGTTTCATTTTAAAAATAGTTTTTTATAAGAAAAATACATAATAAAATTAGAAACACTTTGAACAGATATCTATACTAAAATTATTGTGTAGCTTATAGTCAAAATTTTACAGAATTTATACTGAAAGTCATAATTCTTTAAAACTAAGATTTGTAAGGTTACACCAGTCGCAGCTTTCTGACAACCATTCTAAGCAAAAATCGTGTTCAGTCAGTGTCTATCCATTATTCAACGACTTTAAGCTTAATGTCCTTGCTAGCCGCAATGTTTTTTTTTAAGTAAAAAATTTCATATTATTGATTTATAACAAAAAATGTGTGTAAAATGGTCACATCCGGCTAAATGGAATTACTCAAATTTAAGTTTAAATTATGAAACAGAAAAAGTCTGCAACACTGTCATATAAAGAAGGTCCAAAATAAAATCGGCGGCAGTAACTTCAAAATGTTCTCATATTATTGTTTGTTTTTTTTTATAGGGCGTGTTTTTAATGTGAATTTTTATGAAGAAACTTGTTTCGAGCCAGATACGTTTCATCATTTAAGCTACACTTCCTTAACAGCTGCCTATTTTTTTTTAATTGTGCGCCACTTTTACAAACTGCAGATTTATTTGAATTTTTTGTTTACAATTTTCCCACTCTGATAATTTTTACTCCACCACAAGTATTATTTATATAGAATTAGACATAATTGTATGTAACGTATACGCTCTGGGGTACACAAATGCATACTCTAGAATACATATAAACGTTTAACAATTTTCATCCATATGCCAGCAATTCTGTAAAGTTTTGAAAGGATATTGAAAGCCCAATAATGCGTATCATTGTGCTCATTTCAGTTAAATCTATTTATTTTTCTATCTAGTCTTTCTAATAGGTTTTCCAAAATGAAAATCAAACAAAAAAAATAAAAATGGAGATCATTTGTAGTAATTAACATAAATTTCTTTTAACAGAAATATTTATGTGCACAATATGCATAATTTTTCTTATTTCTTAATTGCTCAACAACAAAAATGTTGGCACTCAATTAAAAAAAAAAAAACAGACAAACCTCAAGAGCAAAAATTCCGGCCGGTGTTTTAAATTTGTTCCTCTTGTTAAATTTTGTTCTTTGTTTCGTAATCACATGCAGTAAATAAAGTCCTAAGCTGTCACAGTAACAAAAAAAGAAAAGCATTCCACAACACAAACAAACAACTGAATTTTTTCTATTTGAAAAACTCTTGACAAAGTATTAATTTTGGTATTTGGCGGATAAAATTCAGATATTGATGTGGGTGTATGAAAAGAGAACTTGCTACTTATCCACCTAGTCAAGGTTGTTCAAAAGAAATTTCGTCAAGGTACGGACATAAATATTAAAAATCAAAAGAAAAAAAAACATGGAAAGTGGAAAAAACTCATACACTTTCAGAAAAATGTGATGTGATGATGCAGTTGTGCTAGAAATTTATAAGGCTGCGGTCAGATGGGGCAAACACACAGAAAATTTTCCATGTAAAATCGTCGAAAACCAGTTTAACTTAACATTTTTCGGTAGTGATTTTGCTTCATAGGTGTTTCATGTTAAATCAACATGATTTACAATAATCTTGAAAGAAAATTTTTCCTTTTGAATTAACTATATTTCATGTTGATTTAATATTCCAGTACAGTTAAATCAAAATGAAGTTGATACTGAAATAATACGAAAAATCATATTGAATCAAAGTAATTTCGAGTTGAAACAACGTGAATTTGATATTGGAACAACACGAAAAATCATGTTGAATCAAAGTTAGTTCAAGTTGAAACAACGTGAATTTGATATTGGAACAACACGAGGAATCACGTTGAATTAAAGTTATATCAAGCTGAAACAACATGACTTTAATGTAGCTATTTTATTAATTATTTCACTTACATGATAGTCATCAGATAACTTTTCGTTGTAGCTGACTGCCCCAGCCAAGATTTGGACTCGTGCCACCTGCATGATAGTCCACGCGCTAACCACTGCAGCCACAACAGCTTCAAACTTTTCTTTACTTATACACTAAATAAATACCATCGTATGTAAAATGCATTTAATTTTAATTCAACATAATTTAAATGATTATTTAACATAAAACTTATTTGAAATTGAAGTTACAGTCATGTCGATTGAAAATGAAACAAAATTGTTTTAACGGTGATTTAAGATTAGATTAATTATTTTCCGTTTAAAATTAATATGAAACAATGGTAATTTTAAACAAGCACCAGCAAATATTCGCTGGTAATTCGTTTTTTGTCGTATACACAGACGACACATGTAAGAATAAATAACAACAAGTCACACAACTAAGCAGAACAGTGAATTGTAGCAAATGAACAAAGCAAGTAAACACTAACACACTCAAACGACAAATTATTTCTAGTAAATTTAATATGATTTGCAATCAAAATTGTGGCATGTGGATTTTACATTCCTTTTTTTCTGTGTGAATGACTAAGTTAGTTGGGAAATTTTTAGTATAATTTGCTTTGGAATATGGAATTCCTGAGATATTTCGATATCCACAAAAACGTGTATTAAAAACTCTAGCTGAATAGAAATTCGCTGGATTTTCGGAAATGCATTTTTTTCTATTCAAATTTTAATTTTTGCTAACAATTTGCTTTCTCCCAGTGTTGGTTGGTTAGTTGCTATCATTATTTAAAGAAATCAATGAAAAATTATAAATAAATTTATATTTAATTTATGTTATAAATTGTGTATATTTATGCGAAACATCAAAATTTATAAATTTTTGTTTTAAATTTTAAAGTTAAATTCCGAAAATTTCAACAATATAGGAAAATAATCCAACAACTAATTACAAAATAGCAGATTATAGAAATGCATTGTTTTGTTGCCCCTCAGAAAAAAAAATTATAAAGTAAAAAAATATATCTGTTTTTTAATCATTCCAAAAACTTAAAATATATTTTAATGGTGATATACACCAATTAAATTAGTATTAGTTAATTAAATTTTTTAATTAGTTCAATGTGAATATAATTTGAATTTTAATTAAATTTATATAGAATTATTTTTGGCAATTAAAAACACCTGTAGAATATACACAATTTACCTCTGCTTGTTGTTCGTTAAATAATCTCTTAATGCGCCAGCAGCTAGAACTCTGCAGTTTGAGAACACTGTACAACACAAAAAACAAAACAACCAAAAAAGGATTCTATCTATGGTTATCGGCGTTTCAATAGTTTACATCAAGGACTCATTTAAGAGGATGTTAAATTTCCCCCTCTTTTGCACATTATGTAAAACAACACGAGAAATATTTTTGTGGGACATTATAACCCTAGAACGCCTCGCTATATGGGTATTTTTTCACAATGTATGATTAAGAGTTAACGTGGACTTTAACGGCAAGTTTTGTATGGCGAAATAGCTTTGATTCAACATAATCCTTCGTGTTGTTCCAATATCCAATTCACATTGTATCAACTCGAAATAACTTTGATTCAAAATGATTTTTTGTATTATTTCAGTATCAACTTCATTTGGATTTAAGTGTACTGCAATATTAAATCAACATGAAATATAGTTAATTCAAAAGGATAAATTTTCCTTCAAAATTATTGTAAATCATGTTGAATTAAAATGAAACGCCTATGAAGCAAAATTACTACCGAAAAATGTTAAATTTCCCCTGGTTTTCGACGATTTTACATGGAAATTTTTCTGTGTGAATGTGCAAAAGGGGGCAAAGTTTAACTCCCTTTAAACTTAATCGAAGATCTATCCTTTCAAAATGCTTATACACATATATTTTCTTTGTTGTCCTCTACCAGCCAGAATCAGTCGTTAGAACTTTATCACATTTTATTTTATTTTGTTTTACGGTGTAATTTAATTCTTTTATGAAAATTTATTTAAAAATTAATTCAACATTTGTGTAGACGGTAACAAAAGTGCACAACAACATTGTTGCCACTCGTAATAATTTGTTTTATTATTTGTGGTATGAAAAGCATTTAGCCTCGAAAGACTGTTGTTGGTGGTACTATTTTATTTCATACACATCTGTTGGTGTATTTTTGTTAATTTGTTGCAATTTGGGCAGGAGGCAGCATGGCCTTTTTGCTGCTCGTGTTTTATAGTCTGGCTAGAAGCTGGCGGCTAATGGTGTTAATCATATTACCTTAAAATTCAAAAATATTCTATACCACATTTTTATTAAATATTTACAAAAAGGTTTTTATTATTTATGAGACATTAAGTATTTTGCTTTAAGTATTTTGCAATTTTAGCAAAAATGTATTTTATTTAATAAATTAAAATACATAGTTGCAATCTTCATTAGTTTTCGTTATAATAAAATAATCCCGCCATTTTGCAGATTTATCTTTAGCAAAAAGAATAATAATATATACAACATTTTTCTCTTCTTGAATTGGTGTTGTTGTAGGAAAGGCTTAAGACTAAATGGGAAGAGAGTTCAATAGATGAAATTAGCTTAAAATATTTTTAACATAAGATAATTCCTATGTTTTTTTTTAATAAATATTAAAGATATAAAAATTAAAAAATGAAGCTTAGTACTATTTTCATGCATCTGAAAATTTTACTATTTTTAGAAAATCTGCTCTCCTGGCCACATTTTTTAGCGGGCGGAAACAATTAAAAACAGTCAGATTAATTATGGCCCCTATTGTAACTAACTACCTTCCAAACATAAAAATTTGCAAAACAGTGCAAATACAATATACATTTTTATTAAGAAAGGGCTATTCGACCTTATTTGGGTTGTCGTAGTCGTGGCAAAATCAGTGGTATGTATCAACACCTTCTGTATGTCTTAAATTGTACTGGTTTAATATCTCACTCACAACTTTGGCTGGAATAAAAATTTTTAAGCACTTAAAATAAATCCATACAAATTAAGGGTTATTATCTTATCAGTCTAAAAAGTCTTATCGGACATAAATTAGATTAGTTCATACTTTTTTTTAGAAAAACTATTTAACTAAAGTCGTTGTGACTCACCTGCAAAGCAACAATTGCCAAAACAAAATATATAAAATACAAAAATGTCTTTAATTGCATATAGAAAAATAAAAAAAAAGATATAAAAATTATAGATATGAGGAGTATTAATTGCAAATGTTTAGATTCAACACATGGCACAAATATAAACAAAAATTGCATAAAATGTATTGCAAAAAAATAAATAAATAAAGAAGAATGGGATGTTTTATATTTCATTTAAATTGAAATCTTTATCAGGAATTTTTCAAAGTTTGTAGTTCGATTAAAAAAAAATACAACAACTTAAGAGAATTTATTCTCAATTTATTCTCTAGCTTGAGGAAGCATAATAGTGAGAATACCAACGTACAGCCATTGCAAGGACTTATCATATGATTTCGTACTTCATTTATTCAAAAAGTTTTGAAAGAACTTGTTTTTTTTTTCTAAGACTACTAGAATTATTATTTATTTACAACGCTTACTTACACTTACTTCAAGTATACTTCAATATATGAAGAGTCTTTCTAACATTCCAGAAACATCAATTCATGTTTTGATTTCTACACTGAAAGAATTTTGTTCATAAATTCTGTGAATTTTTACATTAAGTCAATGAAAAATTTCATTAAAACTCAACCAACGCCACGCTTCGTTGGATTAATGAAACAATTTTCGTTAAAATAATTTTAATGAAAATTTCATTAAATATATGAAATAATTTCATTGTTCCAATATAATATTTTCACTAAAGTAATGCACATATTTCATAATATCAGTGAAATTATTTAATTGTTTTAATGAACCAGTTTCATCATTTTAATGACTTTATTTCATTATTTTAATGAAACTCTGTCATTATTTTAATGATATTCTGTCATTATTTTAATGAAATTATTTCATTGTTTTAATGAAATTATTACATTACTTAGTAGCCTCATTAGCTTATCTTTTTTATTGTCTATTTTAATTTATTGACAATTCCATGCTTGAAATACGTACGAAGACGCGAATGCAGATCAGAAAAATTTTTAATGTTGATGACCGCTCACAGTATCGAACTCAGACTCTTGATTCTCTTCATTTGCTTTATCGACAACGTCTTAACTAGTTCAGCCAACAGCACTGTCGAAACAATTGCTCAATTCACAACCTGTTGTAAGTTGTATATATCATAAAAAAATATTGTTGGTAATTTTCACATAAACATGTTTCTAAACAAATATATATTTGGAAATTGTCAACAACATTTATACGATCTACAACACATACAACAGGTTGTGAATTGGACAAATGTGTCTATGAGTGTATAATAATAAGAAAGAGTAAAACAACAACAACAAAAATATATAAAACTATTTTTGTTTTTCGCTTTTGGCTGCCAACTGTTGAAATAAATAAAGGTATGTTTAAAAAATATATGTATGTGATTGAATTATTTCATAAATCCAATGAAACTTTTCATTAAGTCAATGAAATACATTTCATTGAAATTATGACATTCTAGAACATACAATTTTCATTTTTTTATAGTATATATTTAAAGAGTTTTAAGTATCAATTGAAATATTTTGTCCAAACTTAAAGGGTTTTCCATAAAACGGCAAAATGTTGCTGTCATAAATCCAATGAAATTTTCTAACAAAACTATGCAAGTTAATGAAGCGATTCCAATGAAATTCTTTCACAATATTCGTAAAATTTCATTAGAATTGTGAAATCGTTCATTAGATTTGTGAAAAAAAAATCCAGCAAAATTGTTTCATTGGACTTATGAAGCGAAATTCTTGCAGTGTATAACATATCCTCAAGAAAGATTTGGAATATTATGACTGAAAAGTTTAAATTGACTCAAGCACTAAAACACAGTGAACAGACTTTTTATAAAGGACTTAAAAATTAACAACCAGCAGGCGCGCATTTTTTTTAATAGCAACATTTTCAGCCATGAATATCAATTTAGCCTTCACCACAGGGTGGAAAATTCTGCATATAAGTCTGTGCTTCCGTTTGTAATTTCTACAGTATTGAAAAACACTTTTTTCTTATCGCAAAACTCAAGGACATAAAAAAATACGTTTGTCCTTAACTTCCCTAACAACAGTAAAGTCTTTATGTTCTTTCAATTACTTAAAATTTTCATGCACTGCAACCACACAGATGACAATTTTGTCATTAGAAAAGTTTCAAGTTTTAAAAGTATTAAAAAAAGATTCAAATAAAATGTTTTTAACTTTCTTTAAACATTCTATACAAAACATTAATTTTTATTTCATTGTTTGAAACGTGAAAAAAATCCAAAAAAATAAATGAAATGGGTAAAAATCTGTATTGTCGTCATTCCATAAAAATTCATGATACATAATAAAGTTGCATGTGGTAAGAAAAACAGTTTATTCAATGTTTTTTTTTTTTCTTTAGTTTTATCAACGTTTTTCACAGATGACTAAATCAATTGATTGATTTCTCAGGTGTGCTGAGTCAGACAAAATTCGTTTTATATTTATTTTTAAATGAAAACTGTTGAGCAAAAAAAAGAAACAGAACAGAAACGCTTTAGACTGAAAAAGCCACAAAAACATGTTAAACGAAAAATAATCAGCAGAGGAGACATTAAACAGAGACTCTGAAGGATTCCAGATTAGATTTCTAATAACACTGTACAACAGAAAAAATACAACAGAAAAAACAAAAAATTCCGGCAGAGGGGACCAAAAAAACGTTCATTGTCTTTTTAAGGAGGTGTTAAGGTTCTCCCCTTTTGCTTTTTATTATAGTGAGCCGGCTGGCATAGGAAATCTTGTAATCCTTACATATTAGATATAAGATGTATTCAGTACTTTTATTTAAAACACCACGAGAAACATTTTTGTGGAACATCTTAACCCTCTAAATAATCGTTATATGGGTCGTTTTGTTCCTTTCTTGAAAAAAGGGGCAAACAAATATCTTTTAGCTGCGATATAGCGAACTAAAATGTTCTACAAAAATATTTGGCATAAAATTCTACTACTAATCTGCAAAGACTCCCAGACTCCACACTCAACTTGAACGCTAAAAATCAATCAAAACTTAAAATGTGTTTAAGGGTTAATTTCGTACTAATTTACAATTAGTACTCGAAGTAGGAAATCTTGTAAGCCTCACGCTTAAGATATTCGATGTGCTCAGCAGTTTTATGCAAAACAACAGCTCTTCGATGTATAGGTCTTTTTGTTCCTTTATTAAAAAAGGAGCGAAAAACTCTGTTATCCCTCTAACTCTTCGTTACACGCGGCTTTTAGTTCCGTTCTTAAAAAAGGGATAAAAAACTTTACTTCAGCGGCAATATTGCGGGCTGAAATGTTCTACAAAAATGTTCTTCATGGTGTTCTACATAAAAGTTCCAAAACATTGTATACCTTAAACGTAAGGCTCAGAAGATTTCCTATGCCCAGTACTAATTGTGAATAAAAATATTTCAGTACGAAAGGACCTAATATTTAATAAATAATTATCTTTAATTTGAATATAATTAATATAGCTATTTTGGCAGATTAGTGCAATAAATTTAGAATTTATATATATAATTTATATTATAAATAGTACTTGTTTTTTTTTTAGAAAATTTATTATTAATTCTTAGAGTATTATTATTAATTATTTTTGTATTAGTAAGAGTAGCTTTTTTAACTTTATTAGAACGTAAAGTATTAGGTTATATTCAAATTCGAAAAGGACCTAAGTTTTGATTGATTTCTAGCGTTCAAGTTGAGTCTGGAGTTTAGATGTCTTTGACGACTTAATGCAAACATTTTTGTAGAACATTTCAGTCCACTATATTGCCTCGGAAGGGAATTTTCAACTCTTTTTGAGGAAAGGGACCAAAAGACCCATACAGCGAACAGTTAGAGGGTTAAGATGCTCCACAAAAATGTTCCTAGTGGTGTTTTACATAAAATTGCTGAACACATCGTATACCTTAAACTTAAGGCTTTCAAACTTTCCTATGCAGTTTGGTAATTGTGCACTAGTACGAAATTAACCCTTAAACTCATTTTAAGTTTTGATTGATTTCTGGCGTTCAAGTTGAGTCTGGAGTTTAAGTGTCTTTGAAAATTTATAGTAGAATTTAATGGCAAATACTTTTGTAGAACATTTCAATCCGCTATATCACCACTAAAATGGATTTTTTCGTCCCTTTTTTAAGATAGGAACAAAAAGACCCATACAATGAAGAGTTAAAGGGTTAATATGTTCCACAAAAATGTTTCACATGGTGTTTTACATAAAACTAATGGCCATGCCTTATACCTACAATGTAGGGATAACAAGATTTCTTATGCGTAATTCTAATTGTGAGTAAGTACGAAATTAACCCTTAAATATATTTTAAGTTTTAAATGATTTCTGGCGTTCAAGTTGAGTATGGAGTTTAGCTGTCTTTTTTGAAGACTAATAGTAGAATTTAATGACAAATATTTTTGTAGGGCATTTCAGTCCGCTATAGCGCCACTGATGGGGATTATTCGGGAAAGGGACAAAATGACCCATATAACGAAGAGTTAGAGGGTTAAGATGTTCCACAAATATCTTGCTCGTGGTGTTTTACATAAAAGTGAGGAAAACTTCGTATACCTTAAACGTAAGGCTTACAAGATTTCCTGCACGTAGTACTTATTGTAAGTTAGTACACATTTAACCCTTAAACACATTTTAAGTTTTAATTGATTTCTGGCATTTAAGTTTAATTTGGAGCTTTGGTGTCTTTGTAGACTAATAATAGAATTCCATGCCAAATATTTTTGTAGAACATTTCAGCACGCTATATCACTTTTTAAGACGAATTTTTGGACCTTTTTCAAGAAAGGGACATAAAGTACTTAGAAAGCAAAATGTAAGAGGGTTAAAATATTCCATAAAAATTTTCCACGTAGTATTGTTTATAAAAGTTCTGAACACACCTTATACGTTAAATGTAAGGATAACAAGATTTCCTATGCCGATTTACTATAATAAAATGCAAAAGTGCGGGAGGGGAATTTAACTTTCCCCTAAAGTGAAAGCCACATATAAAGTTTGAAAAGTCCGATATGCATACGCATATTATTTTTTGGTTACCTCTACTAGAATCAGGCGTTAGAACCTTGTTAGAGTAGCTTCGGGTAATGTGGACTATCATTTTGTATTTGCCAAATTTTTGCCACCATATTCAAAAAGTTTTGAACCAATAAATGGTCAGATATGTGTATCTCCTAATAGAGTTTGTAGTTACAAGCTGCGTGCTTGGAAGAAGAAAAATTTTATGTGTAAGTACTCTAAGGATACCGAAAAAATCTGCATTAAAAGAAATTTGCGGGTAATGTGGACAACAGCTCGACATTCGCATTATTCTCATTTGGATAGCATCTATGGCTCTTTGCATGTGCACTAGTTTTCATTTACAAATTTATTTTCTTTTTTTTTTACAGAATTATTAACTAAATCTGGGAAGAAAAGTGCACAGTCATTTGTGCAACAAAGGACTTTAAGTGATTAACATTAGACGAACTTGGGTTTCTAAGTAGAGGTACTGGTCCACATGAGGCGCATAGTCCACCATACCTGAAGTTACTCTGTTCTGATGGGTAATTTTGATTTTGTTGTACAGTGTTTTAAGTGACTTTCTATGATGACTATTGTCTTTGTTGTCGTCTGCGATTTTACACCAATCTCTTCTTTTAATGATTTAAGTGAAATCCTTAAGAACTTTTTTCATGGGTTTTTTACTTTTGCAACTTTAGTTCATTTAATACTTTCAACACACTAACTAAAGCGTTCAATTTCGTTAAGTTTTATTGCTACTAATGACGGGCTGTGACAACAAATTGTTGGTTAAGACATCAAATAATGTATAGATTTGATGATTAAATGCAAGTCATAACAAAGAAGTGAAAAGAGAAGGCAACACCATTTAGCAAAGTAATTTGCCTACTTTCTTATGAAGATATTTTCTATTCGAAGAGGTTGTAAAAACATATTTTCAAAAAAAAAAACAAGAGTTATCTAGAACTTTTTACAGCATTTCTAGAAGACAATGAAAATCGATATAATGTATCGCCAGGAGTCAAAATCAATTTGGACTATTCTTTCATTTAAACTTAATCTTATAAGAAAAACGAAATTTTTAAAATCTCAACTTTTTAAAAACGTAAAATAATTATTTATTACAAATGTTGTCCATTTTTTGGGATCGTTGTCTTCGAAATTGGCAGTTTGTCAAAGTTTGCTTTATGAATCTTCTACAGTTTTCTTTTTTCAAACATTAACTAAATTTAGATAATTGCTTTACAAACACTAAAAATCAAATAGAGAAAAATTAGCTGTTCAGTAGATATTACAAAATTGTTCGTTCGCCCTGCACTGAACGAATTTTATTCATAAATTCTGTGAATTTTGACATTAATCCAATGAAAAATTTCATTAAAACTCAATCAACGTCACGCTTCATTGGATTAATGAAACAAGTTTCGTTAAAATTATTTTAATGAAAATTTCATTAAATATATGAAATAATTTCATTGATCCAATGAAAATTTTCATTAAAATTTAACCAACGTCACGCTACATTGGATTAATGAAACAAGTTTCGTTAAAATTATTTTAATGAAAATTTCATTAAATATATGAAATAATTTCATTGCTCCGATGTAATGATTTCACAAAGCCATTGAACATATTTCATTATATCAGTGAAACTATTTCGTGGTTTTAATGAAACTGTTTCATCATTTTAATGAAATCGTTTCATTATTTTAATGATACACTGTCATTATTTTAATGATATGCTGTCATTATTTTAATGAAATTATTTCATTGTTGTAATGAAATAATAACATTACTTAGTAGCCTCATTAGCTTATCTTTTTTATTGTCTATTTTGTTTTATTGACAATTCGATGGTTGAAATACGTACGAAGACGCAAATGCACATCAGAAACAATTTTAATGTTGATGACCGCTCACAGTAAAGAGCTCAGTTGTTCGCTTTTGACTGCCAACTGTTGAAATAAATAAATAAATAAAAGTATATGTTTAAAAATAATATGTATGTGATTTAATTATTTCATAAATTCAATGAAACTTTTCATCAAATCAATGATATTCATTTCATTGAAATTGTGACTTTCTAGAGAATAAATTTTTTTATTTTTTATAGTATATTTTTAAAGAATTTTAGTTATCAATTAAAATATTTTGTCCAAACTTAAAGGGGTTTCCATAAAATGGCAAAATGTTGCTGTCATAAATCCAATAAAATTTTCTAACGAAACTATGAAAGTTAATGAAGTAATTCCAATGAAATTCTTTCACAATATTCGTCAAATTTCATTAGAATTGTGAAATATTTCATTAGATATGTGAAAAAAAATCCAACGAAATTGTTTCATTGGATTTATGAAACGACATTTTTTCAGTGTTTGTAATTTTTCTTTTTGTCCAGTTGTTGTCTCTCTAACAATAATAATACACATTAAGAAGTTAGACTAGATATTTTTGGCTAAAACAAGAAACAAAAAACATTCACTCACTCAATCTGTCAGTAAGTGTAATTTTTTCGCTGTTGTTTATTGCGTTTACGCAGCAAAATTTTCAAATTGTTAAATTAAAAAGAGAAAAAAGAAGAAAACTTTTACAGAACATTTTGACGGATGGCACACGAACGAATGATCTTGCTGGCGCACTTAAGTATAGCAAGCAGCCATTTACAATGTTGGGCAATACAATTGACGTGTCTTTACACGATTTGCCCAGTGTTTGTGAGAAAAGTGTGTGTTTTCTAAACACCAAACGGCAACTTTGCCTTAAGAAATTTTGTAACAAAATTTCAAAAAAGAAAGAAAAGACCAATAAAGAAAAAACTGTTTCTAAGTTAAAAATAAAAAATATACTTTTTCTATAGTCGGCCATTATAGAAAAGGTACAAATAAAAGAAAAAAATTGCAATTAAATGGAAAAAAACAAGAATGCAAGAGTATAAAATAAATTTGGCCTATAAGTGCATTAGATACATAAATAGATTTATTTTTGTATTTATGTGTTTTATTTTCAAAAAATTTTGCATAAATTCAACAATTTATGGGCATTTTAAGCTTTCTTGTGTGATCTGTTTTTTATGTCTTTTTTTTCTTTTTGCTTGTGCCATTAAATAGAAAAACCTCCAAGAATTTTTAGCAAAAAATTAAATACAGAAATGCGTGCCAAATAATTTTTTTTTTGTTCTAGCGAGAAAATTAATTTTGTTTCAAATTTAAATAAAACAAAAGAAAAAAACCAAATTTAAGCAATAAATTGTAGTCCTTAAGAAACTTCAAAATTTTTCTACTAAAAAAATGCTAAGCCTCTCGACTTGTCCATAGGAAAACTTTCTAGCCTTTGGGGGTAACGAACTCGCAATCCTTACATGAATAATCTGCTTCATCAGGCGCAGATCCAGCCTAAGCTTTTAGACTATGACTAGAGTTTGACTAGAGTTTGACTAGACTATGACTAGAGTATAACCAGGCTATGTCTGTAATTTAAATATATTATACAGAAAGAAAAACGTAGTACTAATTTCAAGTATTTTGTATTTACTTTGAATACGAGTCGAACTCCAAAATATAAGTACGAATAACAATAAAATGTATTTAAATCAAGCCGAAAACGGGATAAAATGCTTAAATCATGTAGAAAATCTTGAATCCAATACAAAATTCTTAAACTGAGTACAAAACTTGTTATTTTTCGTACGACTATTTTTATAAACTTTATACAAAGTCGTAGTGTGTTGGCATTTGTTTGCTTATTGATAGCTTCAATTCAATGTTGTGCTCTTGTTGTTGTTTAGTTGTTGGTTATTTTGTTTGTTCGTGCAGTGCCGGCAAATAGCCGACAAACGTCGTATTACATGCTTGCTGCTGGTTTATACTGGATTTTAGCTGTCGTTCTTTTATGTACTCATTTCATGTTGTCTAAGGCGTTGGTTTACAAACATGATGAGTTAAGTTCAATACCAGGAATGAACAAAAATAGAACAAAAAATCAGAAAAATGGATATGAAGAAAAATAAAGCAATGGCAATACTGGGAAAGTGCAGTTTAATATCTACTTAAAAGTGATTTAATTCTCGTATTCAATTTTCATGAAAAAGTTGTATATATAAGAATTGAAATCGCATTCAACCGAGCCACCTGGAAAGTGGTGATAAGCAAAATAAACTTGAGCACTAATGATGGAATAGTAGCGGCTTCTGAAAGTGGCGCTACTCTGTTCTGCTGTGTACGTTGAAAAACATTAAGTTGATGTTAATTTTTCCCTAGTTCCTTGGAATATTAAGCATGCCCAGTTCTTTCTGAATTAAAACGTTACGAACCTTAGCCTAATAATCAATTTGGATTCACAAAGCACATACGTTCAAAATAATCATATTAATTAATACATTTTATTTTAAAAAATTAATATAATAACATTAAATTAAAAATTTTTTAAAACCCCCCAAAGAAAATGTGTGATAACTTCAAAACGGCTAGACCGATTTTTTCCAAAAATAGAATGGAAGATCAAGTCATCTTTCAAACGAAAGAAACTAAATTAAAATCGATTTAGCCGTTTAGAAGCTACGGTGCCACACACACACACAGATTCAAGAGTATACTGCTAGAAAATAGGTGATAGCTTCTAAGCGTTTGGATCGATTTTCTTCAAACATAGCTAAGAACACTCTCGATCAAGTCACCTTTCGAACACACAGAAACTAAATCAAAATCGGTCCTGCCGTTTAAGCTCTACCAGGGAACAAACAGACACACAGATACACACTACAAACTTATAACACCCCTCGTTTTGGTCGTGGGTTAAAAAAAGGACGTAATCTCTTTGAAAATTAATTTTAAAAATGCAAAATCTTCTTTTTATCACCCTAATGATATTTTGGCGATAACTTCTTATTTTCTTATAGGTGACTATCTGGCGATATTGCTGGTTAATCATCTAGAAGAATCATCGCTTTCGCATTGCTCAGTACACACAGAAAAAAATGGAATGTTAAATCAACATGACGCAAGTTTGATTCATGAAATCATATTAAATTTACTAGAAATAATTTGTCGTTCAAGTGTGTTACACAAGAAAAACTAAATTTTATTTTCTGTAAAGGAGCTCAATAAAATATTAAACATTTTGTCTAGGAGCGGACTTACAAACAAACTTGTAAATATAGACAAAAATATCTCAACAATTTCATTGAAAAAAACATTTTTTTTTGGTGACCAAATTGTTTAAATCTATAAAACAATTTGCTTAAAAATATTTACAAATTGTAAGCAAAACATTTTCCTAAATCAAACAAAAAGATTTACTGGACTTTCTGAAAAATATCAAGCAACAATATTTTTGTCTGAATTTATAAAACAATTAGTCTAAAAAAACTAACAAATATTAAACAAAATAGTTTACTTAATCAAACAAAAATATTTACTGGATTTTTTTGTAATATTATCAAACAATATTTTTGTCTGGATCATCATCATCATCCATTAAGCATTTATGAAATTTCACTTTGTTAAATGTGTGTAAGTCTGAATGTTTATCTAAAGACTCTAAAAAAATGAATGAGAATTAACGCAACATTAACGACATTAACGAATTGTTTCACTAAAAATCTTCGCTAAACAAACTTGGTACAATGGTACTCCTTTTGCTAGCACTGTCATTGTTATTTGTGTGTATGTCGCCATCAGGATTACTTTTTACGATACAGTTTTTCTTGTTGTTTTTTTTTTATTTGCGTCCTAAATAAGGCGTCACACAAACAATTCATTGATTATGTAAAGAACATTTCCTGAAAATTACATTTATTTTTAGACAAACTTTTGTTTGAAAAATGTTTTGTGATATTTCTGTGTAGTGTTTATTTGCTTTGTTCATTGCTACAGTTCACTGTTGTGCTTAGTTGGGTGACTTGTTGTTGTTTATTCTTACATGAGTCGGCTATGTAGACGAAAAAAAACCAATTGATTTAAAATTACCATTCTTTCATATTAATTTTAAATGAAAAATTATTAATCTAACCTTAAATCTCTATGATTTTAAATTTTTCACTGTTAAAACATCTTTGTTATGAACGTTACATTTTATTTTAAATCAACTTTAATTTCAAATATGTTTTATGTCAAATAACTATTAAATGAAGTTCATTTTACATACGATGGGTATTTATTTAGTGTATAGCTAAAGTAAAGTTTGAAGCTGGTGTGGCAGTAGTGGTTAGCGCGTGGACTACCATGCAAGTGGCACGAGTTGAAATCTTGGCTGGGGCTGCCAACTACAACACAAAGTTTTCTGTTGCCTGTGCTAATAGCCTCACTTAAGCAAAATAATTAATAAAATATCTACATTAAAATCATGTTGTGTCAGCTTGATATAACTTTAATTCAACATGATTCTTCGTGTTATTTCAATATCACATTCCCGTTTTAACTGGAAATAACTTTGATTCAGCATGATTCTTCGTATTCTTCCAATATCAAATTGACATTGTTTCAACTCGAAATAGCTTTGATTCAACATGATTTTTCGTATTATTTCAGTATCAACTTCACTGTGATTTTAATGTACTGGAATATTAAATCAACACGAAATATAGTTAATTCAAAATTTTATATCATGTTGAATTAACATGAAACACCCATGAAGCAAAATCACTACCGAAAGATGTTAAACTATTCTGGTTTTCTACGATTTTATATTGAAATTGTTCTGTGTGTAGGATTGCCACCGAGACACGTTTCTTCCCGTACGCAATACGTTGGCAATACATATGATGTTTGCCTGTGTTTGCTGGCAATAGTTATATTGAATTGAACAACAAACTAAAATCTATGATAACTTCAAGATTTTCAATTTAAACAAAAAACTAAAAATCATTAGGAAAATTTCTATTGAAAGAAATTCGTGAATTTAATTATAAAATAAACAAGGTTAATGCCAATTTATGTTTTGTTATAATGAACAAAATATAAAATAATACCCGGTCATGATAATTTTGTAAGTAACAGATCATCAGCATCAGCAACAACAAAATAAATAAATAAATAATAGAAATAAACAAGATCTTGTTGTAAATAAAGACGAATAAACAAAAATACGTTTAAATAATACAATTTAATTAACATAAGCTATCAAAAAAAATTTTTTTTTAATTTTTAATTAAATAGAAAGAAAAATCAGTACACAAGAGTTTCTAGCTAATGAAGAGGAAAAACAATTTTTGTAGTAAATGATGATCCTCTTTTAGCTGATCATAATGATTATGATGATCATGATGATGATGCTGATTTGTGTTTATAATATTGTTGTTGTTGTTATTGTTGTTGTTGTGTGTCTTATAGACAGACAAACAGGCGCATCATTGTTAAACATGACGGAAATATAACACAAAAATACCAGACATTTATATATTTATTATAAACATTGATACACCAGTTTCAGCTATAGTACGCCTTTTTATTTCTTTTTAATCGAATAATTTGTGTAACATTGTAAGGGAAATATTTGAACATATTTGAGATACTAGAAACTTAAATTTTAAATTTAAATTTTTTGTGCAGATATGTATAATTTTGAAAGACCCTTAAACAAGCTCATCATATGTTTGGTTAGAAAGAAGTTTTGCTTACTTCATTAAAGCTTTTTTTGATTTTCTTGTATTTTTACTTTATGTTTGCTGTCGACGAATGAGAGCAAGTAAGAAAAACTTGTTATAATTTTTCTATTTTTCCATATTTCACACGTCTTTGTGTAAAACGTAATAACAAATAAATCATATTACCTTTGGCGATCATCAGACAATTATAAATAGAAAAACACAGATAAAAAAAATACATATAATAGGCCATAGCCCATTCATAATTTTAAAAAGAATTCAAAACAAAACCATAAATTTATTTTATTGTGTAAAAACTATTTGATTTTTTTAACAGCACCCATAAACCAAAAAAAATGTTTTTTAGTTTATAGTTTTAATTATTGAAAAATCGAGAGAAAAAAATCGCTTATTTTTTCTTGATTCTTTGTAATTCTCATATTCAGAATTGGCTGTGTCTCAAACTTGGTGTCGACATTAAAGTTGGCATTTCAAAAGGAAAAACTATTAAAAAAATTAAGAAAAATTTATGCCATTAATAAATTAGAACATTTAGTTTTTGTTTCCCAACATTTGTTTATGGATTCCTCGTGTCGGTTTTTTTTCTTCAAAATTTTACGACAGCGGAATTATTGGACAGTCTGCTTTATTGTCAATTAGGCAATATGTGATGAAACAAATTTGGCGGCAAATTTTATTTGTTAAGTTCATTTTCATATATTTTTAATAATTAAACATTTGCTCAAGGTATAGTTATTTAACAGGTAAAGTTGCTTCCTCTACAGCTGATAGTTTTTAGTATTTAATTTCGGCTGTCAACAAATTTTTCAACAAACAAAGCAGTAAACATTTTCGGTCAAATTCGCTCAGAGTTCAGTCTGAAGCCGATCACGCAGCGTATAAAAATCATAAAAGTAATTGGTACAAAAGCGGACCGCTTTGTCTAAGGAAATTCCTAGAACTACTGCAATTTGTCCTAGCGAGTACCGTACAAATTCTGAACAATGTCCACTCTAAAGCATTACTTCAAATTTACGATCATATATTGTCTAAATTTGTGTTGAAAATTTCTCCTTGTCTAAAATTACATCGATTTTGTAGTTATTTTATGAAAGAAAAACCTTTCAAATTAAACATATTTAGTCCAAGTGGAAAAAATGTAACTTAAAGTATAATACGGCATGGCTGAATGGTAGATACGTCAGACTATCAATCAGGAGGTCGCGGTTAAAACCTGCACGCAGCCAGTCGCTTTTTTTAGTAAAAACATTTTGTTGAAAAATAATGCGTGTGTAATTTTAGGTCGATAATAATCTGTAAAGTGTTGTCGACTATTGCCGACCTAATTTTCAACAAAAGTGTTTTAGAGTGTCGAAAGGATGTCGGACAAGACATTGGAAAATGTTCAGACTTTTCTTTTACTTTTTTACAAGGAAAATCCTGACACAAACCATAAAACAAGAAATACAAGATAACTCATTTAGCTTGGGAAAAACATTCATTTTCTGCGTATCTAAGTCACAGGAGTACACTCTAAAACACTTTTGTTGAAAATTAGGTCGATAATAGTCGGCAACACTTTACCGATTATTATCGACCTAAAATTACACACGCATTATTTTTGAAGAAAATGTTTTTACTAAAAAAGCAATGGGCTGCATGCATGTTTGAACCGCGACCTCCTGACTGAGAGTCTGACGTATCTACCATTCAGCCATAGCCGTATTATAGTTTATGTAAAAAAAATTCCACTTGGACTATATATGTTTAATTTGAAAGGTTTTTTGTTTAATAAAATAACTACACTCTAAAACACTTTTGTTGAAAATTAGGTCGATAATAGTCGGCAACACTTTACCTATAATTATCGACCTAAAATTACACACGCATTATTTTCGAACAAAATGTTTTTACTAAAAAAACCAATTGGCTGCGTGCAGGTTTGAACCGCGACCTCCTGACTGATAGTCTGACGTATCTACTAGTGAGCCATAGCCGTATTATACTTTATGTTAAATTTTTTCCACTTGGACTAAATATGTTTAATTTGAAAGGTTTTTTCTTTAATATAAAATAACTACAAAATCGATGTAATTTTAGACAAGGAGAAATTTTCAACACAAATTTAGACAATATATGGTCGAACATTTGAAGTAATATTTTAGAGTGTACATAAGCACAAACACCATCACACAAACACATGTATTTGATGTAGGGCAATTTTGTTTGCATTTTCATTTCTACGTCATCTTGACGTCATTGTAGTACCAAAAAGATAAGAGACCTGCGCAATGCGCTATTTTGTATTCTTTGTTTCATGGACACAAATTAGAAATTTCTGAAAAGTTGTCAAAAATTATTCCCCCCCATAGTCTAGTGATAATCAAGTCTTGCATTAATTTGTTTTTTTATATAATTTAGTCAAAGTCCAGCTATCATAACCTAAAGCTATAGTCTAGTTATAGTCTTACGTTTAACAAAAAAACCCCTCTCCATAACATTTGATTTTCCTCCAATTACAAAATAAAAAGTATCCTCTCGTTAAAACAAAAATATTTTTTTAACGAAAAATTTCCCAAACTATTTAATAAAAGTATTGCAAAAATAAAACTTTTAATAATTTCAAATCATGCAGAAAAATTTTTTAGAAACATCAACAGAAAAATGCAGAAACTATCAGCCAACTAAATGAACCCCACAAATGTGTTCAAAGGGGAGCAGCAACAGTTAAAGCAATAACTTTTTATGCAACGACAATTTGTTGAATTTTTTTGTTTAACCTCATTTGATTGTTGTTAGATTTTTCTCCTTATTTACTCTAAAAACATTTGGTTTTTTTTGTAGCAACAAAAAATAAAAACAACATATTTCAAAGAACGTATGTTGTAAAAGTTATTCTTTTTCGAAAAGTCAACCAACTTTTCGTGGAACTTTTTTTTACCAGTTTGTTTTATTGCGGTTACATTAACTATAGAATTGTTTGTGGCTGATTGCAACCAACTACTTGTTGCATACAAATTGAAAAGAAAAGTGTAAAAAAAATCACATTTGTATGGCAATAATAAAAAGAACTTAAGTGCAAAAAAATAAATTCAGTAAAGTGTAACTTTGGCTTACACACGGAGGGTTCCGTACGAATACACTTATATCCCTTTTCGTTTTTACCCTTTTTTCATTTTACAATTTTTTCGTTTAATTAAAATTTTTTTTTAAGCTTTTTTTTTAAGCTTTTTTCTTTTTAAGATTTTTTTGTTTTGGCGCCTTTTTCATTTTAGTAATTTTTTCGAGTTTTTGGCGATTTTTCGTTTTTTGGCGATTTTTTTTTTGTATTTGTCGATTTTTTCGTTTTTCGACATTTTTAGTTTTAGCAATTTATTTCAGTTTTGGTGCTTTTTTAGTTTTAGTGCTTTTTTCGTTTCGGCGATTTTTTTTTTTGCGTTTTGGTGATTTTTTTAGTTTTGGCGATTTATTTTTTATTTTGGCACTTTTTCATCAGGTTTTTTTTGGCGATTTTTTTGTTTGGCGCTTTTATTGTTTTATTGATTTTTTTTATTTTTAGCGATTATTTTTTGTCTGTGGCGATATTTTTAGTTCTAGCAATTTTTTAAGTTTTAGTGCTTATTTCGTTTTGGCGATTTTCTCGGTTTTGGCGATTTTTTCGGTTTTGGCAATTTTCTCGGTTTTGGCGATTTTCTCATTTTGACGATTTTTAATTTTTTTGGCGATCTCTTTAATTTTTGGTGATTTTTTGCGCTTTACCGACTATTTTTGCTTTTTTCTTTAAGCGCTTTTTTATTTTGGCGATTTTTCGTTTTGTAATTTTTTTTAATTTTAGAATTTTTTAGTATTAGCTTCTTTTTTTAATTTCCAGAGTTTGCCTCGTACGGTTTAGTTTTTGGTGCTTTTTCGTTTTTTGGCGATTTCTTTTGTTTTTGCCTATTTTTTCGTTTTTTGACGACGTTTTTAGTTTTAGCGATTTATTTCAGTTTTGGCGCTTTTTCGTTTTGGCGATTTTGAAGTTTTTTTGCGATTTTTTTGTTTGGCGCTTTTTTTGTTTTAGTGATTTTTTCCATTTTTGGCGTTTTTTTGCTTTTGGCGATATTTTTAGTTTTAGCAATTTTTTAAGTTTTGGTGCTTATTTCGTTTTGGCGATTTTCTTGGTTTTGGCGATTTTTTAGTTTTTTGCCAATCTCTTTACTTTTGGTGATTTTTACTTTTGGTGCTACTTTGTTTAAGCGCTTTTTTATTTTGGCGATTTTTCGTTTTGTCATTTTTTTCAATTTTAGAATGTTTTAGTTTTAGCGTTTTTTTTTTATTTCAAGAGTTTGCCTCTTACGGTTTCCAAGATACAGCAAGTTGTCTAAATTACATTAAATGATAGAATACCCTTTAATTTTTATTGTTTCAAATATCAGTGCTAATTGGTTGAAAATTTCAAGTGTCTATATAAGTGTCTTTATATCACATTAGTATTTTAACATGTTTCACTGCTCGCTTTTCTATCAGTTTTACGACTTGGTTTTTTTAACATTGTAAACTTAAAAAAATCATATTTTATGTATCGAAACGACAAGAAATGTACAGAGAAGAATTTCATTTTCAGTAAAGAAATTTAATGAATTGATAAATATGTATTTGGTGTAGAAATGGACCTACAAACAAATTTGTAAATATAGACAAAAATGTCGCAACAATTGCATTGAAAAAGAAAGATTTTTTTAGTAAACAAATTGTTCAAATCTACAAAACAATTTGTCTAAAAATATTTACTGAATCAAACAAAATAATTTACTGAATCAGAGAAAAATAGTTACAGAATTTTTTATAATATGTAATATATCAAACAATATTTTTTTCTGATTTTATAAAACAATTTGTCTAAAAATACTTACAAATTCTTAGCAAAATAGTTTACTGAATCAAACATATTTACTAGATTTGTTGTAATATATCAAACAAACATTTTTCTGAGTCAGTATAAACTTTTTTTTTATTTTTATTTTTAAATAATAACATCATCATCATTCATTAAGCATTTATGAAATTTCACTTTGTTAAATGTGTCCCAACTCTGTATTTTTATCTAAAGATTCTAAAAAATGAATGAGATTTAAGGCAACAACATGAACAAATTGATTCACTCAGAAATCTTCAGTAAACAAACTTATTACAATTTACGTTTGATACTAAAGCACCCCATACACGTTTCAATTCAATTGTCAATTGAGTCTTTCAATTGCATTGATTCTTGGCCACACACTTCATAAACTGAATTGAAAGATTTTCATTCAGTTTTCATTTTCATTCAATTAAAGACAATTTTAAAAATACTTAACTTTTTCTTTGCAAAAGAAAATTACAAACATAAATTTTGACAGCTGATCAATAGACTTGAGCACACACAACACAATCGAATTGAAAGACTTACTCGCCAACTTGAAAAAATCAAAATCTTTTGATTTTTCTTCAACCAACTCGACAATTGCCAAACTAATCAATTGACAGTTGCCAATTGGATTGAATCGTGTATGGGGTGCATAATGAAATGAATTCCAACATCGCACTCCTTTTACTATCATTGTTGTTGTTGTTGTTATTTGTGTGTGTCATGAGGGTTGCTTTTTTACGACACAGAAAACTGGGTTTTCTTGTTGCTTTTGCTGATGGCGTCCTAAATTAAAGTCAAACAAAAAATTCACTGATACATTAAAGAACATTTACTGAAAATGAAATTTTGTTTTAGACACACTTTTGTTTGCAAATTTTATGGTGTTTAATATTTTCTATGTAAGCTTTAGTTTTTCCAATCATATTTTAACAAAAAAAAGTTTTGTGTTTTAATTTTTGTTAAATAAAATCGTGATAAAATACAATTTAATATCCCAAAATATATTTTCCGCATAAACGAGTATTCCAAGACAAATATAAAAGTTTCATTAAAAAAAACATAAAATCTTTAAGCAAAATATTTAACAATAAACAAAAACAGAACATAATAAAATGTGCACAATAATAATACCAGGAATTACAACATCATGACAAAAATACAATAAATCACAAACAAAATGGTTATAAAAAATATACAAAAAAAATATAATAAAAAAAATTAAATTCAAATCAATTCTTGCAAATTCTATTATTGATTTAATTTTAATTTATTGTTTAAAAAACAAAAACAATATTAATATGTCTCGCTATTTATTTTAAATACTCGCATTGTGCTGCACGAACAGGCAGCACAGAGACACGATTCAAACATTTAAAATAATTATGTTTTTGTTGGAAGGAGCATATTTGTTCGTGGGTTTCAAATAAAAAAAAAACTTTCAGTAGGTTGAAATTTTTTTCCAATAAACAAACAAACAAACAAACGCATCATGAGGGTCTAAATGGCGGAAAGAAAAACTTGTTTGAAATAAAAACAATTTTTTATGCTGAATTATTATGCCAAATTAAATACGAGTTGTAGAGTCAGTCGTCGTGTCGTGTACACGTTCTCAACAGCTGTTTTTGATATGAAAAGGGATATATATTTTCATTTTTAGTTTTAACTAAAAATAAATTTGGCATGAAAAACATAGACTCTATACTTTAATTGCGATTTGCGAAAAATTGGACTTTAACAAACTGCCCTGTTTCCCGTTTGTGTCTGGCATACATTTTGGTTTAAAGTTGTATCTTTTTTATTTTTCTATTTGTAACATTTTATTAAAAAAAAAAGCTGGCATTTGAGATGTTAAAGTTTTTGTTTTGTCAATTGAGTTATGAATTTTAGTCGAACTGTATGGTTTTTTATCCAAAGTTATTTAATTATTTTGGCTTAAGTTCATTTTTAATTTAATCTTTTGATTAAATAATTTTTATTTAAGAAAGAAATTTTAAAGCATGTAAATATTGAACATACAAAGAAAAATTTGGCTGTACGGAAGGTTGAACTTGACGTCAGATGTTTTGTTTTAGAAAAGTGAGCACAATTTGCTTTGTCAACCTAATCATATTAAAGATAAAACACCAAAGAAACGTTGCTACAATCCGAATATCTTCGAAACAAGTTCACTGTCAAAATCGAAAAAAAAAACTGCGGGAGAAAAATTAATTCTTACACTCAAAATAAAATATTGATAAATCTAACCAATTCCATAGGTTAGAATTTCACCAACCCATAAAATGCACTAAAGGTCAACCGAAAGGTCGCAGGTTCGATGCTTGCCACGGCTTAAGCAGTAAGTGTGTTTATATAAAAAAAAATTTAATTTTGTTTTTGTTAGTAATTTTTTGCTCTTGAACTTGGTTACTCGCAAATTTACTCATGTTTATAAACCGGACGACTTTACCATCTCAGCCAAGCAATATTGTTAAATAACGTTAGCACAAAGTATACATAGACATGTGGTGACTTGATTGACTTAAATACAGTAAATTTTGTATAATAACTATTTTCGTTGTTATTATTTTAAATTGGTAATTTAACGACAAAAATTTTTAAAAACTAAATTTGTAATTTTAGCCATCAAAATAATTTTGATTCTCAAACATCGTTTTTCCCAACTTTATATTTTACAATTCAGTAAAATGTAATATTTCGGCCTTGAACTTAGGTTCTGATGTTTATAAACCGGATGCCTTTACCACCTCAGCTAAGTCATCTTGTTAAATAACGATAGCACAAAGTAACCATAAACATGAAATGACTTACAACTTTAAAAAATTATTTTAACCAATGAAAATTGTTATTCCTTAAAAATTACAACAACAATTTACATTAACAGTAGGTTAACTATTTAAATTGGTTAGATTTACCAAACCATTTTATTTTGAGTATACCAATTCTTAAGATTTTAATTTTCAGCTTTCAGCTTCTTCAGCTTTCACATTTTCCGCATCAGAGTTCTAACGCCAAAAAAATTGCAGACCTTGAGGGCCCCTTAGTAAGGGGGGGGGGCGCCCCCTTTCTAAGGGGCACGTACAAATTTTGATTTATATAAAAAAAACTTTTTCGAAAAATTAAAAAAAAAATTACTAAATTCATTAAAATTGGACCTCAAATCATAAACTATCTTTACATATTCGTATCGGGGACAAGATTTCTTTTCATTTGAGTGTAATTTTTTTTATAGTTTGATTCAGAATAACTTAGTTTCCTTCGCAAGCAAGTTAGAAATATCTTCTTTTCAGTTATGTTTTAGATTTATATCAATTAGTTTTACATTCGCATAGAGCTTTTGCAATTGGCATACCATACAAAAGATGGACACACTAACGAACATATTGTGGACAAAAGTGTTAAAATCCATTAAGTAGTTCCAAAGATATACGAAAAACAACATAGAGCTAATAAATATGTGACCATTTAAACGCTGGTTTAGTTAAACTAAACTAAAATTTAAATGTAGTTTAAGGTCAAAAGCAGCAGATCAGTGTACCATGTAGTATTATGCATAGTTTAAACAATAATAATACGTCAGTGCCACGATAAATGTCAAAAAATAGATGTTTTTCAAAAAGGCTATCGATGAAAATCATATGGTCTGTTTTGGTAGTTTAAACGCCCAGTTTTATGTATTAACGCTACTTTTAATTAATATTTTTTTTTTTAAATATTAGCAATATTTCTTTGTGTAGCATTACAAAAAAATAAATAACAATTAAAAAAGTTATTTGCGAATATAAAGTTTATAGGGTCAAAACTAATATTACTCGAAAGAGGACATTCTTAACTTCTTTGCGCTGAAACTCAGTTATCCTGACACAAACTATAGCCAAAATAAAACTCAAATGACAAGAAATTTTGTGCTGTTTATGAATCTGCGAAAAATATTTAATCATTTCGTTGTTGAAATTCAAAATATTTAGAGCAATTGCAAAAAAGTGCATATTTAACCTAAAAATAAAAAAGTGCATGTTACTACTAATTGTGACGTGGTGTAAAAATTCTAATAATGCAGTTTTATACTATTTAGTGTGCCCAATCATAGGGCTTCATAAAACGTCAGTTTATTTTTTAGTGTTGAGTAGTGTAATTACAGGGTATTCCTTCCAGTAATGCAAGGAACAAGCCGAAAAGTAAATCGCCAAATCGAAAAAGTCGTTAAAACGGAAGAATTCGCTGTTGACTGAGTTAGCGCGTTTGACTACAAACCCTGAGGTCTTGAGTTTAAGACTAGTTTCAGGCAAGCCAAGAACATCATGCCATTTTCTCATGTGCATTGGTGTGTTGTTGTGTTGGTTGTTTTTGTACTGTTAAAGTGATGAAGGCATATCACTGATCACTTTGGCAGTACCGGCAGCGACCAATACTGACATATCCTAATGCACTTCACAGCACCCTCCTTCGTCGGTATTGTAGCAGAACCGTCGGCGAAGTAAAAGAACTAATAAGGCTACACAGCTTTAACAACTTAACACCAGAGGGGCTTGCAACACTGCTCTACAAAAAAAAACGCGCAATAGCAGGGTTGTAATTAAATTGAGCTTTCTATCTCTTTCCCTATTCATTACGTGTTCTCTCTACACTATCCCTTTCCCAAAGAAGGTAGCTCATTAATTAATTAACTGGTAGGCATTAATTACCTGATTGTGTTACTTCTCTTTAAACCCCCCCCCCCTTACTATTAAAATAAATCGAAGCGAAAAAATCGCAAAAATGAAAAAAGCGATTAATCGAAAAAAATCACCAAAACAAAAAATCACCAAAACAAAAAATCGCCAAAAAAGGGAAATAGCCAAAACTAAAAATATATTCAAAATTTAAAAAATTCCAAAACGAAAAAAAAATTTCAAAACAAAAAACACAAAAAACTAAGAAAAAAGAAAATTAAAACGATAGAAAAACGAAAAAATCGCTAAAACTAAAAAAAATATGAAACGAAAAAAGCACCAAAACCAAAAAATCGCCAAACTAAAAAATCGGCAAAACTAAAAAAATCGCTGAAAATGGAAAAAAACCCCAAAACGAAAAAGTTTATTTCAACAAAACAAAAACGCAAAAGCTAAAGCAACCCCCAAATCACGCGAATAGCCGAAACGAAAGAAACTGCCAAAATGAAAAAAGCGCTAAGACAAAAAAAAAGCACAAAAAGTAATAAAATCGACAAAAAACGAAATAGTTTGTCAAAACAAAAAAAAAACGTAAAGTCCGATAGAATTAGAAATTCCCCAAAAACAAAAAAATCGCCAAAAAGAAAAAAGGGATACATATACACAAAAAAAGGAATGTAAAATCAACATGTCGAAATTTTGATTCGAAATCATTATAAATTTAAGAGCAATAACTTGTTGTTTGAGCACCAAAAGTGGTGCTTATTTGCATTGTTTTTCACTGTTGTGCTCAGTTGTTGTCTATTTTTATATAGCCGACAAACATTGCATTACCAGAGAAAATTTCCTCTTGCTGATTTAAAGTTGCCATAGTTTCTTATTAATTTTAAATGGAAAGTTATAAATCTAAGGCTGAGGTCAGAGTGCGCGCTATAAGCGATGATAAAATATTACGTTACAACTCGCTATAAACCACTGCATATGTTTTCTTATGTGATCGCTAAAAAATGTCAGAGGGACAGCCAACTAAAACACAAATTTTTCTGATGCCTATGCTAATACACATCACGTAAGTAAAATAGTTAATAAAATAGCTACATTAAATCACGTTGTTTCAACTTGATATAACTTTAATTCAACAGGATTCTTCGAGTTGTTTGAATATCAAATTCACGTTGTCTAAACATGAAATAACTTTGATTCAACATGATTCTTCGTATTATTGCAGTATCAACTTCATTTTGAGTAATTAAATCAATACGAAACATAATTATTTCAATAGGAAAAATGTTCTTTGATGATTGTTGTAATGTTGAATTAACATGAAACATCTATAAAGCAAAATCACTACCGAAAAATGTTAAAATAACTTCGATTTCGATGATTTTAATATGAAAGTTTTCTGTGTGTATACGGATATGGATTTCGTACAGAACTCTTCGTATGCGAGTCAAAGTCGCACTTTACTGAATATATTTCACTTTCGTTTCTGTGACAGATCTGAAGATCTCATATATAATTTAAACAAACTCTTCCCACAAGTATTATTCCCGCAACTTTTCAATAAAACTTTTTTTGTTAATTTTTAAGTGCAGGGTATATAAGATTCAACACAGTCGCATATAGCCTGCTGGCTTACTTATGATTTTTCATTTCTTTCTCAGATTACACATAAACGGTCATACTTCTACTTATAGAGTCATTGAACTTTAAGCTAATTTTCAAAAATTATTATTTTCTTTTAAGCAAATGGAATCAATTGAGCAACAACAACAAAGTTGAGAAAGCATTAAATAGTTTTAATGCGTTCGTGCGAAAAACGACACACGACAAAAAGCTTAGAAAAACATAAAAATAAATACAATGGCCAACAGTTTTATAGAAACGGTTAAAACGATTGTACAAATTCCCTATACCAACGTGCAACTTCTACTGATTTTTACTTTATTAAAAGACTAGATGTATATAGAGTGGATCGTAAAAAAATTGTGCCAGTCATTCTCTATGATGAAAGATATTTCAATGGCGTTTTTTTTTTTGCAATAATTTGGAACGGCATTAATCACATAAATATGATTACACTCATAGAAAAATTCATCTTCGGATTGATGACATGAAATATAGTTAACTCAAAAGGATAAATGTGCCTTCAAGATAATTGTAAATTATGTTGAATTAACATGAAACGCACACAGAAAAAATTATCACCCAAAAAAAATTTCAAACAAAAGTTTGTCTAAAAATAAATTTCATTTTCAGTAAATGTTCTGTACATAATCAATGAATTGTTTGTTTGACTTTTATTTAGGACGCAAATACCAAAAACAACAAGAAAACCTGTGCCTTAAAAAATCAACCCCGATGACGGCATACACACAAATAACAACAACAACAACAATGATAGCAAAAGGAATGCGATTGTGCCAAGTTTCTTTACTGAAGATTGTTGAGTGAATCAATTCGTTAATGTTGTTGCGTTAATTCTCATTCATTTTTTTAAAGCCTTTAGATAAACAGTCAGACTTGAACACATTTAACAAAGTGAAATTTCATAAATGCTTAATGAATGATGATGGTCTAGACAAATATATATTACAAAAAATCTAGTAAATATTTTGTTTAACATTTGTTAGTATTTTTAGACTAATTCTTTTAAAAATTTATACAAAAATATTGTTTGATATTTTTCAAAAAATCCAGTAAATATTTTTAGACAAATTGTTTTATAGATTTAGACAATGGCCCTTATCGTGTTTGGCGATTCTCGCCTTCGACTACGACATTTTTGTAATAGATAAAAAGAAAAATGTAGCGTGCTGTCTTTAAGCTATTACAAAAATGTCATAGTCGAAGGCGAAAATCGCCAAACACGAAACTAGTCTTGAACTCAAGACCTAAGGGTTTGTAGTCAACGCGCTAACCATCTCAGCTAACAGTATCCTCGAACTTGAACGCCAAAGATCATTGAAACCTTCTTTCATTATTCACTTTGTCTACAATTCCGAATTTGTCTATGATTTTAGCTTAAATGTTGATTTTGACTCGCCTTAAACTTAATTCAATAAGTTCCTTAAATAACACAATAATGTTGACAACAATTTTGAGGAGAGCACTGTGAATTTAATATGACTGTGATTTTCACTTAAAAAAATAAATATGCTTATGACAATGATTTTGATTATGACTTTGGCTTAGTTAAATAGAACAAATTCATCCATTATTCCTGGCTAATGCTTTAATGAAACATGTAGCAAAGATTTGTTCTTTTTGTATAGCAAACTCAATATGCCTTTAATAAATTGTAGCGCTTTAAAATAATGTAGAACACTTAATAAACAAATAACACCCTTCTAAGAATTTATGTTTTTTCTAAAGTGGGAAAAGGAGGAAAAAACATTTTTTTTTTTCTTTTCAGTTTTGATGCTTTCCGTTCATTAAATACCATAAGACTTTATGAAATTGGTATGGTTTTTTTTCTGGTCATAATGTTAAGACAATAAACAAGTGTTTTTATTTTTTTTTTCTTCTTTTTTAAATTGAGAATAAGAAAGAACGCAAAAAATTTTTTTAAAGATGGTCATTGACTTCAATAATGAAAATCATCGATAAAATAGAAAATAATCAAATTTGATACAAATTGTATGGTCAATACAGAGTAGGAGGGCGAAAGGTTTGGCGAACCAAAGTTTAGCTACATTAAAGTTTTGTGGAAAAGTCATCAAAGAATTAATATTTTTAAAGAAGAAGTCTAAGAATTCTTCAGGATGAGCAGGGGAAAACTTTTTCTGTTTTAAACAGAAATATTTTCTTCAGACTAAGGTTATGAAAGTTGTTATTCAAAAACAGCGCCATCTGCCGGGAAAATCAATACGTTGGCATCATGGCGATAGTTTAAAGTTGACACTTTAATACTCTTCATAGACTTTAATCCAATAAATTGTTTAAACATAAGAGGATTGCTATATTTTTAAGGATGATGTTGGCTGAGTAGTTAGCGCGTTTGACTACAAACCCTGAGGTCTTGAGTTCAAGACTAGTTTCAAGCAAGCCAATAGCATTTTTCTCAGTTGCATTCATGTGTTATTGTGTTGGTTGTTGTTGGACTGTTAAAGTGATGAAGGCATATCACTGAGCACTTTGGCAGTACCGGCAGCGATTAATACTGACATATCCTGAAGCACTTCACAGCACCCTCCTTCGTCGGTATTGTAGCAGAACCGTCGGCGAAGTAAAAGAACTAATAAAATGGCTAGACAGCTTAAACAACTCAATGCCTCTACTTGACACCAGAGGGGCTTGAAAAACTATTCTGCAAAAAAACGCACAATAGCAGGGTTGTAAATGAATTAAGCTTTCTATCTCTCTCCCACTTCACCACCTGTTCTCTCTATACTATCCCTTTCCCAAACAAGGTACATAGCACATTAATTAATTAACTGGTAGGCATTAATTGCCTGATTGTGTTATTTCTCTATAAAAAAATAGAAAGAAAAAAATTTAAATTAAGAAGTTATGACCGTTTCAAGTACTTTTACCGTTATAAAATCACTTTACGACGTGACCTACAAACTCTAAAGGTCTTTTCGATCAGTGTAATTCTCGTATTCTATTAACAGTTATAATTTGAATAAATAAGATTTAAGCCCACATACAATCGAGCCGCCTGAACAGCGGAGAAAGTCATAAAAATAAAAATGACCACTGAGGAGGGAGTGTTGCGGCTTGCGAAACAACATTACTACGTTCTGCCGTGTACACTCTAAAACATTACTTCAAATTTACGATCATATATTGTCTAAATTTGTGTTGAAAATTCGTCCTTGTCTAAAATTACATCGATTTTGTAGTTATTTTATTAAAGAAAAAACCTTTAAAACATATTTAGTCCAACTGGAAAAAATTCAACATAAAGTATAATACGGCTATCGCTGAATGGTAGATACGTCAGACTCTCAGTCAGGAGGTCGCGGTTCAAACCTGCACGCAGCCAATCACTTTTTTTAGTAAAAACATTTTGTTCAAAAATAATTCGTGTGTAATTTTAGGTCGATAATAATCGGTAAAGTGTTGCCGACTATTATTGACCTAATTTTCAACAAAAGTGTTTTAGAGTGTAGCTAACATTAATGTGGCCATAAATTTTACGTTCTTTAGCCCAATAACAATCACTGTGAATTAAAAACGAATTTAGCTCAATAGATATTTTCGAATACTTACTTTTGTTGGCAAGCCGTAAAACGATGTAACTACCCTCGTATGTATTGTCAAAGCAAAAAATACAATATTAGGTTTTTTTCGTTTTTTGGGGTAGATAGTAAAATGATCTATTAAATAACAATGTCTTCAATATGTCGACCTTTTTTTCTGAAAATTGCCATATATTGACTGTTTATGTGTTTTAGGTCATAAGAAAAACAAAATAATATCAATACAACAATAATAATAACACATGTTGCCAAATATAAATTCTTTTCTGGAAAAAGACTACATAACCATAAGATTCTTTACAAATTAGCGCCACTCATCCTGACAATTTTCCCATTTGTTAAAGTATTCACAAAAAATATACAAAAAATACTCAATAACAGCAACAATAATAAGAAAAATTAATACATTATTTCAATGATTAGGCGATATAAATTGCTGCTGTTTTGGCCAAAAACTTATGGCTACACTCTAAAGCACTTTTGATGAAAATTAGGTCGATAATAGTAGGCAACACTTTACAGACTACTTTCGACCTAAAATTACACACGCATTATTTTTGAACAAAATGTTTTTACTAAAAAAAGCGATTGGCTGCGTGCTGGTTTGAACCGCCACCTCCTGACTGATGGTCTGCCGTATCTACCATTCAGCCATAGCCGTATTGTACTTTATTTTAAATTTTTTCCACTTGGACTAAATATGTTTAATTTTAGAGGTTTTTTTAAATAAAATAACTACAAAATCGATGTAATTTTAGACAAGAAGAAATTTTCAACGCAAATTTAGACAATATATGATCGTATATTTTAAGTAATGTTTTACAGTGTAGTCATTTGAGCTATAAAAATAAACTAAAATATACAAATTATTTAAACATAAAAATATCTGTACAACATGGGTTTTGACAAATGTTTTTATTAAAGCTTTGGTTTTTATAATTTTTTAAAGTTTTTTTACGTAATTCTCATTTGTAATTTGAGAGTTTTTTATAATAGAAAACTTTTCAAACATGATGGCTAAAATTCTACTCATGAATATGCATTAGCTCCAAAGAAAAGCTAAACCCACAACAATATAACAAATTTTCAAATAAAACAATTGTCTTTAAAAACATAAACTTGTGTGTCCTTTACATAATAATTCAACTGAAACTTACTTTAATACTAACATTATCAGAAGATAATTGGATGCTTACCTGAAAAGAAAAAGGAAGAAAATTAATAAACGAAAATTTTCAAATAACAAACAAGTTCAATATAAATGAGAATAAATTATTATCCTGCCTTTTTGCTTGTAATCTAATCTAACAGATTTCTTTTCGAAAAAAATATGCAATATTTGTTCAGCTTTATTTTAAAAAATATGTTATTTTCTATCTCACTCTCTGTAAGAAGCTCGTGTATTTTTCTTCCATTTGCACAAGATTGTTAAACTACCGAGGAAAAACTTGGTAATGAATTGTCATTACCGCACAACATACTTTTAAATCACAAACAACATACCATCTGAATTACTTTACAGTAGTTGAACAATTATTTATATATAATCCCCTCGTTCCTATAAGGAGCATAGGGCCTCTAACAATTATTTACTATGTAGTAATTAAATAAGCCGTTTATTCTCTTATTGGCAAAGTACTAGAGTATTTACTTATCATACAGACGATAAACAGTTCAACCCCTATAGAAGCAAAATGGATTTTTTTTTAAACTGTGTTCATGTTTGTGAAAAGGGCCTATTCACGTATTACGAAACGCTATTTTCGCAGGTTTTATACCCACAAAACCCCCGCCCCACCCCCCGGAGCGTTACGTAATATGTGAATGGCCCCAAATAAGTTTTAAGCCAATAACAAAATAGTTGTGTAGTAGCCTAGAAGTCAAACTCTTGTCATAAAATAACACACTAACTAAAAACGCCATGAGTTCAATGCTTAGCAGAGACATTTGATTTTTTCAAACATTTAATTCATATCGAATACAAATTATTTTCTGGGTTTTGTATGAGTCTGAAATGGTTTTTGAAAGTCTGTGCATAAGATAAAAGCTTTGTAACTGTTCAAAGTAGTGGTTGAAGTCTACTGACGATTTGGTAAGCGCCAATGAAATGCATATAGACAATGCTTAACTACACTCTAAAACACTTTTGTTGAAAATTAGGTCGATAATAGTCGGCAGCACTTTACAGATTATTATCGACCTAAAATTACACACGCATTATTTTTGAACAAAATGTTTTTACTAAAAAAAGCAATTTGCTGCGTTCAGGTTTGAACAGCGACCTTCTCTGACTGATAGTCTGACGTATCCACCATTCAGCCATAGCCTTATTATACTTTATGTTAAATTTTTTCCATTTGGACTAAATATGTTTAATTTGAAAGGTTTTTTATTTAATAAAATAACGACAAAATCGATGTAATTTTAGGCAAGAAGAAATTTTCAACACAAATTTAGACAATATATGATCCTAAATGTGAAGTAATATTTTAGAGTGTAGCTAGAGTGATGAGGCAGTCAGTCATGTATCCGGATTGGACTCGAATAACTTGGCGTCTCAAGAAAGTAAGTATATAGATAATGAAATTTGCTAAAGCATGACTGCATCTTGGGATTGAACACAAAGATAGCAGTCCTATCACCAATGTAAGAAAGGAGGGCTAGCAGCAAGCCACTTTTCAGAAATTAACCTCCAGTTGAAGTTAAAGGAATACATACATATATATAATACATTCATCGAAAATATAACAACCCAAAGTGCGAAAGAAGCAACATTTTTTCAAAGAAAACTAGAAATCTGTAAACAGATAATGTTCTTTATATCTTTTCTACACTTCAGCTGCTGTTAACTTTTTTTTCTTACACAAAAACAAACGTCTATACATTTATTTATCACATCATGCTAAATCATTTTTCATTTTGAAATTTACGAGTTTATTTTATGAAATACTAGCTATACCCGGCGTGCTTCGCTACCATATTTTTGGGCAGATATAGAAAAATTAATTAACTCATTTAAAAATAACCACAAAATTGGTTAGTTGTTTTTTTGCGATCTTTTTAGTTTTGGCGAATTTTAGCGTTTTTGCGATTTTTTCATTTTGGCGATTTTTCGTTTTGACTTTTTTAATTCTGGAATTTTTTTGTTTTATAGTTTTTTAAAATTTCAAGAGTTTGCCTCTTACGGTTTCCAAGATACAGCAAACTGTTTAAACTACATAGTCAAAATTACATTAACTTTCAGAACACCCTTTAATTTTTGTTGTGTTAAATATTCTACAGACTACACCAATTAACACTAACTTTGAAAATTTCGAGAGTCTATATAAAAGTGTCTGTATATTACATTAGTATTTCAACATGTTTCATTGCTCGGTTTAGAATACCATTTAATCTTTAGCCCGTAGTTCTTACAGCTCTCGAGAAAACAGCCTGTGACAGACAAAAAGACAGACGGACTGACGGACAGCGTATCGAAAACAATAAGATTAATTTACACTTTTGGTGTACAGAGCCCTAAAAAACCTTTTCCAAAAAGTAACTTTTCAAAAAGGAACCGGTTTTAAAAGAGTACCACTTTCAAAAAGTACCCTTTCCAAAAAACATTTATCAAAAAGTACCATTTCGAAAAAGTACCAAAATTATATTTTTACCCTTTTTCGGCCCCTAAATGTACAAATTTCAAAAAAAAAAGTACAAAACACCTATCCACTCATTTTTCCATCTTATTATGATGCTTTTACAATTTTGTGTCTACCTTACTTAGATCCGAAAACATAAGGTTGCCGATTTTACCCGTTTTTACCCCTTTTAATCCCCTTAGAATTAAAATTTTCAAAAAAAACATACAAGCATATTCATTCACTATTTATGTCAATTTGCATAAAAAAATAGTTGTATGGAAAAAAGTACCAAAAAGAGCAACCAATTTTACCCTTTATATATTCGAATTTCAAAAAAGTACCAAAACAATTTTGAGGACTTCGTAAGGATAGAAGAATGCATTTTAAATTTAATTTCTATCTTTATTACTTTAGGAGATAAACGATTAACAAAAAAAGTACCAATATTATATGTTTACCCTTTATCGGTCCCTAAATCTACAAATCTGAAGAAAGTACCTGTGCGCTCATTTTTCTACCTTATTATTATGGTTTTGGAATTTTATGTCTACCTTACTTCGATTCGGAGATATACAGTTACCGGTTTTACCCGTTTTTACCCGTTTTTACTCCCTTAGCATTTGAATTTCCCAAAAGCCCGTCTTAGTGGATCTACACATCCTGAGGGGGCCCACATACGAAATTTCAGCTTTCTAGCTTTAGTGGTTTAGGCTGGCCGATGATGAATCAGTCAGTCTGTCAGTCAGTCTGTCAGTCAGTCAGTCACTCAATAACGTTACTCTTTTATTTATATAGATTGTACTATACTTTCAACGGACACGAAAAAAGCATTTGAAATGAGAATGAGCCACATATTTATAAGATAAGGAATACATGAAAAAATCTTTTAAAATTAATTTGTAAGGATTTGCCTTTTTTTAATATTTAAATGATTTCTTTAAAAAAAGGAACAGCTACAATTTTTTTAGTTTGTCTTATTACTTGCGCGCAGAAGTTTCGTTATTGTAAAATTTCTTTTATATATTATTATTTTTAAATAATAGAGTTTAAGACATTTCGTGCATGTCGTTCAAAATACTTCCTTCCCTTGTCGCTTATAAAAAAAATTGTTATAACAACGTTTGAAAACGTTTGGTTCTGTAAAGAGAAGTCTTTGTATTTTTATATCTTAATATATATATCTACCAGGTTTTTATACTCAATTTATACAAGTTTCTTTATCATGGACTGGTGGTGTGCATAAATAAAACTGTCAACATCACCAATGTGCTATAATATAAATATATTTATAAGCTAAATGTATATGTGGCAAGACAATATTTTTTATTTTACTAGTTGTTGTATATTAAGGCATCAGGTTGACTATGTGGCTGTTGGTTATGATCAAAACAGTTTTAGCCATTAGAGAAGATACAAATTGACGAAATAAGCTTTTTTCTAGAAAACAAACACAACCCGCAAAGCGATTAACTTGTCTGCCTAAAGCACACAGAGTCTATGGTGGGAATCGAACCCGCAATCTCTAGGCTAGCATTGCTACCAATCAGCCACAGCGGCACCCAATACCACTCAACAAGTTAAAACTTCCATTTGTTAAATTTAACTCAACAAGTTTTTAAAACAAATTAATACGAATGTTGATCTACGAAAATATATAAAATTGTCATTAAAAATTTGTAGGGTATTCCCATTGTCTATTTATATCAGCTCTTGTTTGGCCAATAAAGTTGTTCCTCTTCAATATACACATGCATGAACATGAACAGGCATGAGCATGCATGAACATACAAATGCACATATAAATACATAAATGCACATCGTCTAAATTATTAGTTTGTGTTTGTATTACAAATACACGAGTACGCAATACAAAAACACAAGTATGTACTACCAGCAGCAGCAGCAGATGCAACAAAATATAAACAACATATTGCTGCATGCAATTTAATTTGCAGTCCTGAAGAAAAGAAAAAAGAAATTAAAAAATATATGGGTCATATCTGTGCTATTACAACTAAAATAAACAATAAATAACAACAAAATGGAGTAAAAAATATTCCAATCAAATAATAAACTCCATGTTCTGTAACACAGAAAATATGCTTGCAATTGCGAGGATCATTCTGAGAGTTTGAGAAAAGAAATAATTACACATTTATGATTATGTTTTTAATTAAATAATTAATTATTGCCATCGGTTTAAATGTTTATATAAATAAAAGTTGAAAACTAAAATTTAAAAATTTTTCAAAACCTTAATTCAGTATATTCGAGATATCAGATTTAAATAACAGCTGATTGGCACAATTGTTTCTTTGTTATATAAAGAACAAATTTTCAATTTACAAATATTGAAGTAAATTAGTGATATAGTTTTTGGAAAATTTTAAAGTTGGTCCAGTGCCGCCAAGTTAGGGATTTGCACCCTAAATTTTGGGTTCAATTTTGAGGTTAGGGTGAATTTTAGGGAGTAAAAAGTAGTTAGGTGGAATTTTAGGGTGCAAAAATGGTATTTGGGGATATTTTGGCGTTATTAAAGTGCTAATTTTATTTAATAGTATTATAAATATTTGCCTAAATATTACTGCTACTTTTCACGTTTTTCTTTTATTTTATTTTAATTTAAATTTCGTGGTACGCACAATAAAATAAGTTTCACTTTTTGATAACAAAAATCCCGTTATTAAATAATTTTTTTCTCAAATTTTCTGTGATAAACAATTCCGCTATATTGATAACAAAATTATTTCAAAAGAAAAAAACCTATAAATTAAAAAAAAATTTTGACATGGCTGGAATACGAACCCGGGCTTCCCAGAAGTAAAGCATACTATCTACAGCCGAGCCATATCCCAGCTATTTTTTATGAGATAAAACTTATTTTAAGTACTTATGTATGAAGAGAAAAGAAAATACACAGAAAAAAATAAGTTTCATTTTTGATAACAAAAATCCCGGTATTCAATAATTTTTTTTTCAAATTTCCTGTGATAAAGAATTCCCCTATATTGATAACAAAATTATTTCAAAATAAAAATATATATATATATATATAAATTTAAAAAATGTTGACATGGCTGGAATACGAACCCGGGCTTTCGGGACGTAAAGCATACACTCTATAGCTGAGCCATATCCCATTTATTTTTTTATGGGATACAACTTGTTTTAAGTACTTATGTATAAAAAGAAAAGAAATAACCGGCATGGAAAAGAAATACTTACAACGAAATATTTTATTATGTTAAAGATAAATGTTATTGAAATTCATATTTTTTTTTAATAACATGGTTTTATTGAATATAATTCTTGTCTATTTTTTTCTGTGTAACCGGCATGAGAAAGAAATACATACAGCGAAATATTGTATTAAGTTAATGACAAATCTTATTAAATTCATACTTTTTTTTTCAATAACATAGTTTTATTAAACAAAATTCTTGTCTATTTTTTTGTGTGTAATAGAAAAAAACCTCAGTAAAATAAATCTGCAAAAAAAATATGTCAAAGGAAAGAAAATATCCCCAAAAATACAAAAAATGATGGGAAAAAGAATTAATAGCTGATTATTTCATATAAGTTTTATTATAAGAAAGTTTTATTTGTTGCGGGTTAAGCATGTCTATATGCACTCTAAAACATTACTTCAAATTAACGTTCAATTACGTTGTCTAAATTTGTGTTGAAAATTTCTCTTTGTCTAAAATTACATTTATTTTGTAGTTATTTTATTAAAGAAAAAACCTTTCAAATTAAACATATTAAGTCCAACTGGAAAAAATTCAACATAAAGTATAATACGGCTATGGCTGAATGGTAGATACGTCAGACTATCAGTCAGGAGGTCGCGGTTCAACCTGCACGCAGCCAATTGCTTTTTTTAAGTAAAAACATTTTGTTCAAAAATAATGCGTGTGTAATTTTAGGTCGATAATAATCTGTAAAGTGTTGCCGAATATTATCGACCTAATTTTCAACAAAAGTGTTTAGAGTGTGCCTGCATTTCATTGATGATTTACCAAATCATCAGTAGACTTCAACCATTCTTTTGACAAGTCTCAAACCTTTTATCTTATGCCACAGGCTCTATTTTATTTTTCAATAAAGAAAACTTTTTTAATATAAAGTTGGGAGAATATCTCAAATAATAAATGAAAATAGTTTTAAAACAAACCTAAAATTCTTATAAAAAATGGGATTTTGTAAAGAAAGGAGGGTTGAACGATTTAAAAGCTTCTTGAATAGAGTTGTAAAAGTATAGAGTATTTGATAGAGTACTCGATACTCAAAAGTAGTACATTGTACACTTTAAAATATTACTTCAAATTTACGATCATATATTGTCTAAATGTATGTTGAAAATTTCTCCTTGTCTAAAATTACATCGATTTTGTAGTTACTTTATTAAAGAAAAAACCTCTCAAATTAAACATATTTAGTGCAACTGGAAAAAATTCAACATAAAGTATAATACGGCTATGGCTGAATGGTACGTCAGACTATCAGTCAGGAGGTCGCGGTTCAAACCTGCACGCAGCCAATCGCTTTCTTTAGTAAAAACATTTTGTTCAAAAATAATGCGTGTGTAATTTTAGGTCGATAATAATCTGTAAAGGGTTGCCGACTATTATCGACCTAATTTTCAACAAAACTGTTTTAGAGTGTATCTACATACGTTGAATGAAGTAAAATTGTATTTATGTTAAAAAATATTAAATAATTGTACGAAAAGCCTTTTTGGGGTTTTTTAATTTTTCCTAAGTGCAAATTTAGGGGGTACTTTTTTTTAATTTGGGGATATTTTTAAAAATTTACTTAGCAACACCTGTCTTTTTTAAGACATGCGGATTTTAATATTGAAATTTTAGTTAATTTTTCTATTTTTATCTATAACTTTTGATGTAATAATTTACCATTTTGAGACTAAGAGGTCTATGTAGACATGAAAGTGAACAAAAACATATGTACGAGCGATTCCACGTAAAACGGTCCTATGCGCGGAAAAAATAATTTTCTCATTTTTAATAAAAATCTCTCAATTGATGTTTCTTAGAGAATGACAATTATAGAATAAATAAAAAATACAATATTTAATATTTTTTAATCAATTTGAGGCACTTTTATATGATCAAGAAGCATTTTGCTCTCCCTCTTTCCATGTTTAATATTTATTTCAGATTTTCTTTTATTCCATTTCTCATTATTAATAAAGCCCGTTATCTCTACAAAGAATATACTTTTTTTGCTTTTTATTGAATTTAAAAACACATTCAGCTAGAGTATTCTGCTGTCTATAATAGAACGGATAGCAAATAATATAATCTCTTATTATTTTCTTATGAGTTTATCTTTATATTATTTATAATAATTAAATCAATAAAAAGTTTTATTTCTTCGAATTTTTTTAATTTTCGTATTAGGTCACACCTGTCGGTCACACCCGTATGTCACACCTGTCTCATTTTAAAAATAGTTTTTATAAGAAAAATAATTTGTTGTCAAACAGTTAATACACAATACAATTAAAAACACTTTGAACAGATATCTATAGCAAAATTATTGTGTACCTTAAGTCAAAATTTTACAGAATTTATACTGAAAGTCATAATTCTATAAAACTAAGATTTGTAAGGTCACAACCGTCACAGCTTTCTGACGACCATTCTGAGCAGAAATCGTTTTCTATCAGTGTCTACCCGTTATTCAACGACCTTACGCTTAATGTCCTTGCGAGCCGCCACGTTTTTTTTTTTTAAGAAAAAAATTTTATATTCTTGATTCATAACGAAAAATGTGTGTAAAATGGTCACACCCGGCTAAATGGAATTACTCATATATTTTGAAAATTTTAAAATGTGTCTTTTTTAATATATAGGGATTTTAATTCTCGGATAGATAACTTCTTTTTTATTTTTACTTTGGGCCGAAAAAATTTTTGATTGATTGTTATTACCTTTCAAACGATATATTTCTGAGCTCTGTAACTCCAACATTTTTTAAGATATGAGTAAATATGTAAGTAAACTCTACTCATATTTATTTAACTAGACGACCCAGGAACCTGTCAACTTTTCTTGTCAACTTTCTTTTATTCTTAACTTTTAATTTTAAGGGTCACCCTAATTTACATACATACATATTTAAAGATGATAGCTTCTCTATAAAGAAATTTCTCTATAATTTCTCTGTACTATAAATGTGTCTAAAAGGTATCTCCACTGGCATGATTTTAGAAAAAAAAATCCAATTTGCCATTTTTGTTGGCCCTAGACCCTTCCGAATTGATTTATTTTCCTGGACATTCTCATATTTTATAAACGTCAAAGGAGACCTTCTTGCAATGGCAAGCCTTTTGAAAATTTTGTAAGACTAAAAAACGAAAACGTTTTTGTTAGGAAATGTTAATTAATGTATGTAAATTACGTGCCAAAAATGTTGAAAGTTATCTGTTTATAATTAATTAAAAATTATTTTGACAAAAAAAACACACACACACACACATAAAAATAAACCAACTAAGCCTTAATATTTCAATTATTTTTAACAGCAAGTATTCATACACCCACTACAACTAATATGGGTCATATTTTGATGTCATCAAAATTGTCATTATTTTGAAAATTTTCTTTAGGAAAAAGAATCTCTATTAATTTAGCTTTTATTTACGCACAAAATTTAATGCATAATTAGTAAACCAAACAAAAAAAAAAATATAAAAAAACAAACTCTTACGCTAAAAATGTTTTCTAGTTTTTCTTTTCATACACAAGCGGGAAAAGTATGACATTTTAAAATGACTTCAGGCATTCAATATTTTGTATTTTGTAGATCAAAAAAAAAAACCTTAAAATGCTGTTGAGCTACAAATTCATCAACATTATGGGGAATAGCGAAAATTATTTTCTTTTTTGGTTTTTCTTTTCTTTCGGCTTGCTACAAATAAGAAATCACGCATGTGACACTTTCGTTAGAGCAAAACGTTTTTCATTTTCGCCATTTTACATTTCACTAGCATTTCCTGTTTGGTTCAATACCTTTTTCGTATAGGAAAATAATATGTATATACATACCTATATTACTAGGCATATTTTTACATTTTAAGAAGTGTTTTCTTTGAACAACCCCGGGTAATTTAAATTGCAAAGTAAAAATCGCAACAAAGTTTAAGCTAATTTTTTTTAATGTTAACAATAACAATTTTCATTTTATTGAATTTTTTTTTGTTTTTTTTTTTTCATAAATTTTATTTGAATTAAAAATATGCTCTCGTACATACCAAAATACAGTGCATGTTTTTTTTGTAGATAAATAAATTTTTGTTTAAAGAAAAAAGATTTTAGTGAAAAAAAAACTAACTTTGATTTCATTAAATGTGCCATCATGTCGTTCGCAATATTTGCACGCACACTCATACAAACACACACCCCCATGCATTCAATTAAAAAAGAAACGCATAAACAACACGAACAACAACAACAACAACAGCATTACAAAATGTGCCCCAGAAACTAAAATGTAAACAACTCAGCCAGTCAGCCGAAAGCTTGCAGAAAATAACGGCTGTTTTTATACAACAACAGCAACAATTACAACAATGACAAATTGTTTGTGAAACAATTAATTATGTATAAATGTTGTTGTGAAAGACCAAGAAGAGGCACACCAAGAAAATGGTGATTTTGCTTTGGATTTGTTAAAAAAAATTAAGTAAAGTATACGAAGGGTTCCGTAGGAATACACATATGTAGATGCTTTTCGTTTTTGCCCGTTTTGCCCGTTTTTTTTCGTTGTGCTTTTTTGTTTAATTTTTGTTTTTTTATTTTTTTAGGTATTTTTCCTTATTTTTGGCGATTTTTTTTGTTTTGGCGCTTTTTAAATTTTCGATTTTTTTTCTCGCTATTTTTCGTTTCTTGCAATTTTTTTTTGTTTTTTTGCCGATTTTTTTAGTTTTGGCGATTTTTTGGTTTTGGCATTTTTTTACGTTGTTTTTACTTTTTGACGATATTTTTAGTTTCAGCGATTTATTTTATATGTGGCGATTTTTTTCAATTTTGGCGCTTTTTTCGGTTATGGGATTTTTTTCTCTTTTTTGTGATTTTTTTTAGTTTTAGCGTTTTTATTATGACACTTTTTTTTCTGGCGATTTTTTTGTGATTTTTGGTTTTTTGTGATTTTTTTTTTGTGTTTTGCCGATTTTTTAGCTCTAGCATTTTTTTTTCTTATTTTGGTGTTTTTTTTTTGTTTTAACGTTTCTTTTTTCGCTTTTTGACGATACTTTTAGTTTAGCGATTTATTTTAGTTTTAGCGCTTTTTTCAATTTTGGCCATTTTTTCGGTTTTGGGGACCTTTTCGGTTTTTTGGGACTTTTTTCGGTTTTGACACCTTTTTCCTTTTGGCGATTTTTTCGGTTTTTCACGATTTTTTGTTTTGGCGCTTTTTTTGCTTTGGCGCTTCTTTTTCGTTTCAGTGATGTTTTTAATTTTTGACAATTTTTTCGTTTTTTGACGATATTTTTAGTTTTAGCGATTTTTTAGGTTTTAGTGCTTTTTTTCGTTATGATGCCTTTTTCGGTTTTTTGATTTTTTTAGTTTTTGTCGCTCTTTTTAGTTTTGGTGATTTTTTTGGGTTTTAGCATTTTTTTAATTTTGGTGCTTTTTTCCTTTAAGCGCTTTTTTATTTTGGCGATTTTTCGTCAAAAGAGTAAGCTCTATTTTTCTAAAAATTTAGCCATTTTTCACCCTCGTTTCAAAGTCTTGGCTCTGATTTTTCCCGGCTACATGAATTGGGTTAATTTAAAAATTTCTTCTGAATATTAATATTCAATATACAGTGAAACTTCGATATAACGAACTTTGTTATAGCGAAAAACTCAATGTAACGTATGTTTTATTGAGTCCCTTGAGAAAACCTCGTTATTGCAAAGTTTTTCATACAAAAATACACTATAGCAATAACGAACAAATTCTGAGCAAAAAAGCCTCTATATAGCGAAATATTCATTCAAATGCCTCAATATAACGAAATGAGAATAAGTACTGAATGGTAAAGTCCCTTTATAAAAACAGCGAAGTCTAAATGTATTTACAAGCGCATTTGTAAAGCCTCTATACAACGAAGTATTCGTAGAAAAGCCTCTATACAACGAAGTAATTCTTCAAATTTCGTTATATCAAGGCTTTGATGATTATATTTATAACGAAGCAATAGCTATAACGAAGTATTTTTGGATCTCCTTGGAATTGGTTATATCGAAGTTTCACTGTAATTATTAAGAATTTTGTTAAAAATCATAAAATGTTTATTTTTTTTAAATGTTGGCTATGCTAGAACCGGATATATTTACGAAATCGGGAACAAGCTCAAGGCCAAAAACCAAAATTTTAAAATTCAAAGCCAGAAAATATTAAAGATATCTTAATGAAGTAAAATATATTTTCTTTGTCTTTCTATAAGCTTTACAAAAATATCCGAAAAAGGTTGAATTCAATCAAATCGAATAATATTTGTAAAAGTTATGAGGCCAACAAAGTTATTCATGCCAGAGGTGGTCAACTTTGACACCCTGTAGCTCACCGTGTGTTTCAACAGAGTGATCCAACTTTCAACATTGTTAAAGCTTACGTCCTCCTCTATGATATTTACATATATCGTTTGGTAATCGGATCTCAAGTTTGAAAGATACAGACGTATTAGCTCTTTTTTTAAATTGGAACCACTGTGAGGACGTCCAAAGATTTTCCCTTCTCTAACTCCAACTTTTAGTTGGCAATGGAGGCAAGATATGTTTTTGTTCTTCTTCTTCGTCTCCTTCTTCCTCTTCTTCTCCTTTGTTTCTTTTATTCTGTTAAAGTCTTCAAAAGTAAATTTACTATGAACCTGCTCTCATGCTAATTTGATTATTCGAACTGACATTACAATGACGTGTCATAAATAATAGTTTTCAAAAAATATCCAAATTCAAATTTAGCACATTTCCATTAAAAGTACATTTTAATTTATCTAAAAAGAATTTTTGGTTTTGAAAATGTTCAACATTTAACACAAAAACTTTATGATTTATTACATTTAATAAAATATAAAAATTAATATTAAATAATTATTTTTTTTATTTTTCTCTTTAGAAAATAATAAATTTTAAAAACAATATTCTTTAAAGAGGCTGCATGAACAAACAAAAAAATGCAAGTGTGTTAAACAAGTCATTAGTCATTAGAAAACCTGACAAGCTGGTAAATAACGAGGGGCGGAAGAGGAATGAGGGGAGAAAGAGACCAAAAGCACGTACTCATTTAATAGAAGCAGAAGAAAAAAAAATTAACACAATCGTATAAAATTATTATTAGTTAAAATTAACAATTTGTTAAATGCATAATTAAAACACAATTAACATAAAGACATATAAGAAATTGTGACAAATAAAAACCTCTTTTTTTATTTAATAAAATATGAATAACTTGTATTGTTATATTAGATAAACTGTGAACCCTTGCATTTATGAATCATGGCAACAAAGGGCATTCGGAAACTAATGGTTTAATCATTTAGGCCAGCGGTGCCCAAAAGTTTCTTATGGAAGAGCAAACACCTATACATTTAAAGAAAAACTAATTTTTATTCAATAATTTTTGTTGTAAAAGACAATGCAAACAAAGAAAAAAAATATTTCATATATTTATTTGTTGTTGCTTTGCACTTGCCTGTGTACAGTGAAGAACGACAAAAAAACTAATAAGACAACCCAGCAAACCAAAACATTTGAAAATAATATCGCATTCGAATGTTGCGTACACATTTCTCGAACAAAACACTCGAGAACGGCTATCGAAGTCGGAAAGAGAAAAAGCTGCTAGAGCCGACTCGTCGCTCAGTTTGTGGCAGCAAATCGTTCGATTTCGATGTTTCGCTGACAAATCAATAGCGAACCAATATCGAAGAAATATCGATGCCACAAAAATGCAGGAAAAAGTAATTTTTCAAGATTGTTATCTTTATTTTTTTGATTTATCTATTTTAATGTAAATGGAATATTTATTTATTTAAAATTGTAACTTAGGTTGCAGTCAATCAGATTCGAACACGGTACCGCCAGGCTAACAGATAAGCACACATCCACTAGGCTATCGTGGCAAATTTTTTTCTATTCAATTATTGCACACATGAATGTAAATTACACATTCGATATATTATCGAAAATAGTTCAATGCTGCGAACATTCACATTTTATGAAATTTGGCAATTGCGCTTCTTATCGAGACATATTTCGATGCTGCGAACATTCACATTTTATGAAATTTGGCAATTGAGCTTACTGTCGCACCATTACCGACAAAAGCTCGCATTTGCGAACATTCGATTTTTTTTAGATTCACATGCATTTATCGAACAAATTTGTTTCGAAAATTCTTCGTTTTAGCGAACCCTCTTTTATTTCGAATCTCAGGTTTAGTGGGGTGTGTAAATCTAATTGGCTGCAGCGTTAAGTTAAAGAATTAAAAAATAAATAAAATAAATTTAAATAAAAAATAAAGATAATAATCTTTAAAAATTGCTTTTGCTCCCGCCTTTTTGCGATATCTAAATTTGTTCGATATTGGCTCACTTTTGATGCTAACGAGCCTTCGAAGTCGAATGTTTTTTGAAACAAAACTAAGCGACACGTAAATTTTTTTCGATTAATTTTTGAGTGTCACTCTCGATAGTTTCACACGATAAATGTTCGAGATATATTCGAAATCGATATCATTAACGAAAGTCTTGGTCAAGTGGGCTATAGCTAAGTGCTTTTACAAGAACAAATGAGCACCAAGCTTGGGCTTGGGCAACGCTGATTTAGACAGTGCATGAACATCAATTTGACACCATATTTAAAGACACTGTGCAACAAGAAAAATAGCAAAGTTAAATACAAAATTTTTTTGATGTGATGGAACGATTAATAATAATCGATTAACTTTTATTTTTTTTCTGTTTATTAATCTAGTAATAATCGTTTATTTCTAAAGATTTATTATGTTTGTTATATGTTGTTTTTCCGCTTTTTTACTAACTAAATTTCAAAATAAGAAATTTTTAAGACATCCTCGTATAAAAGCTAATAATTACCAAAGTTTTTTTCCAAAAAAAATAGTACTTGCAAAATTCCATTTTTACAAAGAGGCAATTTCAATCATTTACGTAAAAACAAGTGAATGTGGTAAATTTCAGTCAAACAAAAAAATTTAGTTTTAAATTCTCAAACGCAAAAAAATCTTCAAAGTTCAATAACGCTGTTAGTTTTTGTATATCAAAATTGTTTTCAAATTTTGTCTATAAATTACAACAACAACAAAAAAAGGAAACCGCATGTTTTCTATTATTTTCCATAAAGAGTCTACAAATAAAATAGTTCGCCGCAAAGAAAAAACAAGAGCAAAAGATATTGAAAAAATTTGCAATTAAATTTTCAAATATTATATTTGAGTTTTCCCAAAATTTATTACTGTACAATATTACGTGTGTTTCGCTTTTGGAGCAGGGGATGGATGGATGGGTTGTGGTCAATAAATTTTTTTGTGCTGACTCAAGCAATTAAATGCATGAATAATTGTTGAAAACCGCTTTCGGCACAATTGCGAAAAATGTTCAAAAACTACAACCAGTTGTATTTATTTTTTTTGTTAAATTTAAATAACAAGTGTGAAATATTTCCTTAATCACAACAAAACAATTAAAATTTTAAACGAAAAAGTGGTTTAGTAGACGGAAAATAAGGAATAATAAACATACACATTTGATGCACATGCTGATCCTTGCTCCGATATTTTTAAAGCTGTGATTTTTTCTTGATTAAATCAAATTAAACTATTTAACCCATAACTCCTACGCTCTAAAACACTTTTGTTGAAAATTAGGTCGATAACAGTCGGCAACACTTTACAGATTATTATCGACCTAAAATTACACACGCATTATTTTTCAACAAAATATTTTTATTTAAAAAAGCGACTGGCTGCGTACAGGTTTGAACCGCGACCTCCTGACTGATAGTCTGACGTATCTACCATTCAGCCATAGCCGTATTATACTTTGTGTTACATTTTTTCCACTTGGACTAAATATGTTTAATTTGAAAGGTTTTTTCTTTAAAAAAATAACTACAAAATCGATGCAATTTTAGACAAGGAGAAATTTTCAACACAAATTTAGACAATATATGATTGTAAATTTGAAGTAATGTTTTAGAGTGTATAATTTTCCCACTAGTTATACGGGAACGAAACACTGTGCGTTATGATGGTTTCATGATAGTATTTACCCAGCAAAAACTACTACTTCGCCCGAAGCAGGCTTCCAAGCGAGAGTGTTGATGGTTGCTGTGGTATCTTCTGCTTCGAAACTCGCTTCAGAAAGGCAGGACTTTTGTTCACGGCAGGTAAATGCCATTTCGAAAATTGTACATAAATGGGTACAATATTATACTTTTCCACCCTAATTGTAATAAAATCCTATGAATAATTTTTAGGAAGAAGCAAAAAAGCATTAACAGTCTTCGTCTCAGTAGCTTGGAAAAATGTTTGTAATCCTTTTTATAAAAAAAAAACGAACGCACGATGTCATGGGGCACCGGGTTGGAAGGAAATTCCTGTCGCCTTTGGCCTACCCAATTCGGCGTAGGTCATCATATTACTCATACGTAATAGAATTTTATCCTAAAAATATTAGATATCATCACATTTTTTTAATTAAGAATTCATAAAAAAAATTACATGTAATATTCCTTTTAACGACGACATGAATTGAGATAACTAAAAGTTTTTCTGCGTGTTATCACGGATTGTGTTAAATATCATAAAATATTTGTATCCAAAGAAATTAATTATTTAGGCTTAAGTTCATTGAATTTAATTTTAAAATTGAATCATTTTTATTGAGAATTTTTTTTTCAAAGCATGTAATAATTGAAAAGAACCAAGACCAAAATCTTGACTTTTCTTTGGATAAGAACCCATTTGGTTCCACTAAAATGCACATACATAACTTAAAAAAAATATTTTTTTGAAAATTTTGATCATGCTATTACCGGAAATATTGACGAAATAGAGAAGAAAGTCGAGGGTAAAAACCACAATTTTAAAATTCAAAGCCAAATATCTTTAAAGATATTTTTATGAAATAAACTGTATTTTCTTTATAAACTTTACATCAAGCTTTAAATTCATTGAAATTGGATAATATTTGCAAAAGTTACGAAGCCGACAAGATTTTTCATGCCCGAGGTAGTCTAAGTTTGACACTCTGTAAATCAACGTGTGTTTCCATAGGGGGGTTCAAATTTCAACATTCATGTTTAGGCCCTCGTCTATGACTTTTACATACATCGTTTTGTGGTCGGATCACAATTTTCAAAGATACAGTTTTATTACCTTTTATTTCCAATTGGAGCCAGTGTTTGTCTTCGGTCTGCTGCTTTCGGCGTTATCCCATCGGGCGGCCATAAAATTTTTTTACAGTTACATAGTTCTAAATATGGTTAAATATTAGAAAAAAAATTGGATCCTCTATTCAACAAAAATTTATCTTTATAACAATTATTTTCTTGAAACAAAAAAACCAACGTCACTTGTGATTTTAGCTTTCTGCTTTCTGCTGCTTTCGGCGTTATGCCATCGGGCGGCCACTTTCAGACTTATGCTATTGGCAGGCCACTTTCGGCCGAAACCTTCGGCCGGCCACGTTCGGTCTCTATCAGGCGCCCCTTCAACTTACTCCGCCTAGTCACCGGACCCGGCGTCATGACCCCCACCAAAAATAAAATTTATAATTTACAAACAAAAATGTTACCTACCTTGATTACACCAAGTAAACGAAGATAGTAATTTCAACCTCTAGATGGAAAAAGAAGATAATTTGCAAACAAAAAAAAACAAGTATCGCCTGGAAGATGTGTACTTAGGCGATAGTTAAGCGATACTTAGAAATTAGCCTAGACACCTGGTGTTTAGCCGAGACACCTTCATTTAGCAAGGAAATTAGCCATTAGCCACGACATAAACCTGGTCTAAAGATGCCCAAAAACTAAAACAAAAATCTCCCCAAAATCCCAGAAGTTCCCCGGATTTCCAATAACTTGGACAAAGATCTGCCCAAACCCCAAAAGTTTTAAAGATTCTCAATAACTTTCCAGCTCTGATTTTAGGTGGTTATAACTCCCAAAATACTGAACCGATTTTGATAAACTTATTTTTCTTAAGATCAGTTGTGTAATTTGGGCGTAAAAGGTGTCAAAAAGAATAGCCACGCCTATAACTATATGGATTTGTTAAAAGATCTTACAACCCTTCTCCAATACGGCATGTTGTAATTCGCCAGACCCTCTGAGTCATAATGTTGCCCTGGCAGACACGTACATATTTGATCAAAATAGACATTTTTCATAAACTGGTCTAAATAGATTAATATGTAGGATCAAATATGTTATCGCTGTAGTTTCTTTTAGATTTTTAAAGTTATCCCAAATTTTATTTCAATAATATGCTGTATAATTTTTGCGAATTTGTTTATTTTTTTTAAGCTTTTGCTATTTTTTTATGCAAGTTTTACTGCAATTTATGCGGCTGCGAAAAGATACAATTCCCGGAAAACAAACGCTTATTTTTTATTATCTATTTTCTTTCATATGAAGTTGAAAAAATAATGGCATTATTTTTTTGATTATTTATGGGTGCAAAAAACATGGATCAAACATAACAATGATGCCATCATATCGCTGAAGAAGCCGATGATGATATTGTTCATACACACTGTGTGGCATAAATGGGTATTCGTTTTTAAATTTTATATACGTAAAGACGACTATGGATGTCTATTAGGGTGACCCTTAGCTATGTACACGTTATTCTGTTTTTACGCGAATTCAATTAACGCGGTAGAAAAATGTATCTATTTTATCAGAAAAACGTATGTTTATAGCTGATTTGGAGGATTTAAATTAAATACATAGTTGTCAGCATTGCAAACCTTGTTTATTTCAAATTAGTTCAGGTTGAAGTAAGAGTGTAAGAGTATTTGTTATATAAAAGTTCATACCCTAAAGGAAATTTTTATAGTAAAACTCTACTGATTCACTATTGACTGATTTTACTCCAGGTAGTGATCTGTGCTATAGACTAGTGACCTTAGAACTATTGACTAGCTCTTGCCTAGGTAGTTCTTATGGGACCACATGGCGACTATGGGACCAGAGATTCACTAGTGTATTCATGAAACTTTTTACTAGTAATGTGTAGCATCATATTGCTCATACGTATACAATTTTGCCCTAAAAAGTACCCTTAAAAAAGTACCCGTTCAATACATCATTAAAATTTTTTAAACATAAGAGGAGGATTGTTAGGTTTTTTTTTTTAAATAATAAAAATATTAAATAATAAATTCAGTAAAGTGAGACGACTTTGGCTCGCACAGGAGGGTCCGTACGTTTTTGGCCCTTTGAAAATTTAAAAATTTTTTCGTTTTGCTTTTTTGTTTAATTTTAATTTATTTATTTTTGAATTTTTTTCGTTGTTGGGGATACTTTTTTTGTTTTGGTGCGTTTTCATTTTACAGATTTTTTTCGTTTTTTGCGAATTTTGGTTTTTTGCATTTTTTTTTATTTTTTTTGTTTTTTCCAATTTTTTTAGTTTTGCCGTTTTTTTTGGTTTTGGCGATTTTTTTACGTTTTTTTCACTTTTTGATGATATTTTTAGTTTTAGCGATTTACATATTTTAGTTTTGACCCTTTTTTCGGTTTGGGGATTTTTTCGGTTTTTTGTGATTTTTTTTAGTTTTGACGCTTATTTTCGTTTTGGTGATTTTTTTAAATTTTTAGCGATTTTTTTCGTTTTTTGATGATATTTTTGGTTTTAGCGATTTTTTTATGTTTTGGTGTTTTTTTTACGACTTTTTTCTGCTTTTGGCGTTTTTTTTTAGTTTTTTGGCGATCTTTTTAGTTTTTGTGATTTTTTGCGTTTTAGCGATTTTTTTAATTTTGGTGCTTTTTTTCTTAAAGCGCTTTTTTCATTTTGGCGATTTTTCGTTTTGAAACTTTTTTTTTAATTTTGGAATTTTTTAGCTTTAGGGTTTCTTTTTTTTAATTTCAAGAGCGTGCCTCTTACGGTTGCTCGCTTTAGAACGCCCTTTAATTTTTAACTGTCATATATTTGTTGTTGTAGCGGCAAAATGGAAGTTTTTTTTCTTAACCGATTATTTTTAGAGTTTCGTAGAAAAATTCACTATTTTTGCCCAATGCTGGATGTGGCGTGTATGCTTTAAAATTTCAACTGCAGTCACTTTCGCAGTATATTCTTTTGGAATATGGAAAAGAAAATATTTGAGTTTTTTTATGGATAAACATCGATCAATTAAGCTCTATTTTTTTCAAAATCTAGCCATTTTTCATCCTCATTTCAAAGTCTTGAATTTATTTATTTTTCACGATTGAACTGAGATAACGAAAAAATTTCTTGTCCATATTGTCAAGGATTGTGTTAAAAATCATAAAATATTTTCATTTAGGAAACAGGGAACAAATTCGATGCCAAAAACCATAATTTTAAAATTCAGAGCTAAATATCTTTGAAAATAGTAAAGATATCCTAATGAAATAAATTGTGTTATATTTATCTATTCATAAACTTTACAACAATTATTAAATTTATCAAAATCGGAGAATATTTGTAAAAGGTATGAGGGCAACAAGGATTTTCATGCCTGAGGTAGTACATTTCGATACCCTGTAGTTCACCGCGTGTTTTAACAGGGCGGACCAAGTTTCAACATTATTGAGACTTACGCCCTCCTCTATGATTTTTACATACATACATAATTTTATAATATTAAAGTTTTTCATTTGGAACCACTGTGGCACGTCTGAATCTGAAAATTTGCTAGGATCATTGTTTTTAATCAATATATGGGGCCATACTAAGAGAAATATAACTTTTAGTTTTAAGGGTCACATTAATGTACACATGTACATATATATACATATCTACCAAATGTTCATTGCATTTCAATAAATGTTTTTTTTTTTGTCTGCACAAAAGCTGAACGTTAAATAGTAAAAAACAATTTTAGTTTTCTTTTTTAATTATATTTTTATTATTTTTTTCGATTAACGTGAAAGTGAAGGTGAACGAGTGTCGAGTAGGTCTGCTAAAAGTTCTGACTGGATTTCAGTTTGCACTACATTACTTTTTTGTTTTCTTTTTAGGTTTTTGTTGTAATTATTGGTACTTGTTATGATATTGATTATTTTATTGTTGTTGTTGTTGTTGTTGTTGTTGTTGTTGTTGTTGTTGTTGTTGTTTTTGTTGTTGTTGTTCATATACACAAGTAATTACATATATTATTGTTTTGTTTACATTGTTTTCCTTCATTGTTGTTTACCAATAGTGGGGAAAGAACTAACGGTAAATAGGTACTTTTTCTCTATTTATGTATTACAACAAAAATACACTTTTTTTAGTCATTGTATGGTAGTTATGCATACATGTGTGTATGTACACATGTGTGTGTAACTATAATTGACTTGAGAATTTGCATGTTTTGGAGTAATAAAATCTAAGGTCATATAAACAATATGTTTGCTTCTTCTTTTTCTATGGATGCTGGAGCAAATAAAAAAAAACGATAACAACACTAAAATTGGTCTTTTGTTTCTTGTTTAAGCATAAAATTTTGACTATAACAAAAAAAAAAGTAGATAGTGCATACATATCGTTGTATAAAATGCAAAAGGTTACAACATAATTTTTCAATATTTTACAGGAGAGATAAAAAACTTGATACAAATGCAAATTATTGTAATTATACATGCGATTTTTTTCAGAATATGATCATAAGCAAGTAAAAGTTCACTAATAACCATGGACCAAAAACCCTGAACTGTCAAGACTAATGTTTACCAAAATGGCGGCAAAACAAAGTAGTATACCTTCCCGGCGGACACCCTGTATTTTACATAACGCTATATCGCGAAAACTAGAGCCGATGGGGGAAAAAATTGAGTGCAGATTTGCGTTCAGCGTTCCAAATAACTAAAGAAACAACTTTCATTTCTAGCGAACAAAAAAGTTTTTCGAAATTTGTAAACATGCGTTATCAGTGTATAAATTGCATTTTATCAAGTTTATTTATTATCTCTCCTGTAAAATTTTTAAAAATTGTCTTCTGCTCCTTAGCATTTGATGTGACGATATAGGTAAATTTCTATACATATGGATGCATGTTATAAGAAATTTATAAACAATTTGCAAAAGATTGAATTGTTTTAAATTAAAACATTAAAAAATCCGCTGTATATATACATGTGTGAGAAAATAAATAATAAAAATGTGTTCTTTTTTGCACTAGTTATAAAAATGCACAAATAAAAACTATTTAAAGTGCCAAAATTTTTCGATTGCAGAAAAATTCTTGTTAAAAAATGTTTCTACGCAATTTATCTATTTCATATTACAAAGAACTTCAAACAACTTTTAAGCAGAAATAAAGAGCTGTTGAATTAAAATTGTTATTATACGAGTATGTTTAAGATGTTCTACGCTATTTAAGCATGTTCATATTAAAATATTATAAAACTCGTGGGTATAACCGATTAGAACGGGTTAAATATTTAGCGAAAGGAACTTCCTAAAAGTTTTCTAATATTCTGTATTTAATTAGATATTATGAAATCCAAAAAATAGGTAAACAAATTGCATTTAAACTTTTTTTTTGTATTTTCACACGTAAATGTCTCATATAATTTTGTTGCTTTTTTATTTTTTTATATATATTTTAAGATATAAGTATGTCAACTAATAAATTTTATTAACATAAAGTATATGAGTGTGCTTGTATGGGTCTATGGCTCATCATATAAAGTTGGGCGACTCCTATTATTTGTCTCTTTCTTCTTTCTTTCCTTTTATTTTATTTAATTAATGCTTTAGGTTAACTAATGGCCTCCAGCGAAGGAAATCAAATAAAATTTATGTTGTTTAATCTTTAAAGTGAGTGGAATAGTGTGCATATATATGCACACAGGTATGTACCCAGCAAACATTTTTTACCAATTTCTGTCCGAAGTCGGTCAGAAAGTCTGCACAAGATGCCAAATTCGTATCCGAAGTAGGTCAGAAAGCGTACCGAAAATCATATGACTGGTTGACAAGAAACAAAATCTCTTTGTATACGTGGCTTGCCTACTGCACGAAACCAATCAAGTAGAATCAATAAGATTCCATTTTGACAAACAAAATCTCTTAGTCTGAGGAAATTCTAAAACTAACTATGCCAAAATGTCTAAGGGAATTCTGTACGAATTCTGACGAAATTTCTACGAAAATTCTAAAGGAATTTTCGACATGTCTGACTAATGTCGGAAAAATGTCTAACAAAACATCCGAAAATGTTCCGATTTATTTGATACTTTTTACGTCTTGTCATATTAATATCGGAGAAAAGTCGGAGCTATGAAAGATATGATTCTTATCTTTTAAATAAGGCATGGTTTTTGAAAATCAGTTATTAATTGGTTAAGTTATGGTGGTTTAAGTATAAAAAAACTAATTTTTCAATAAAACTTTAGTTTACACACGCTTTAAGTTGCTTGATACTAAAACACTATAAATTTATTTTTCGATTAAAAAATTAATGAATTGGTACATGAGAACCCTTGAATAATTTTAGAGTATCATAGTATTATTTGTGATAATTAAAATTTTTTATTTAATTTTTTTAAATTTTTGTGGTTAAAGTGGCCATACTTTTTAAAATTTCCAACATATTTCAATATTAATTTTTATTGAATGCTGGCAGTGCGGGGCGGCACGGCCAGTTAGAGAATCCTTTTTTGTTTATTGCTCCTTTTTTGAAAATCCACTTTGATAACTGCGGATACTTACTGGGGTACGAATGCCTTCACTTTCACTCTGATAACCTTTTGTGATAAGTTTATTATTATATCAATCGCCAGGAGTATTAGGTTGACGAAGGAGGGTTGATCCATTTACTTTTTATTTAATTATTATTTATTTATATATTCTTATTATTGGTTCTAGAGGATTCGCGTACGATGCGCAGAAATATTTTAATTTTTTTATTTTTTATTACGTTATTCAGTACTCTGCAATTTTCCAAGCGGGTCCCTGCTCGGGCGCCAGCGAACGGGTCTCTAACCGGGGAAACTTAAAAAATTAATATTAGACGCGATAAACTGCGCGTGTATTTATTTCAGGGATAACACAGATTAAATTCAGTTTAAAAAATTATCACTTTATTCGGCAATAAAATAGCACATAAAAGCAAACACCTATTTAATTAATTAATTCAATATGAATTTTACAAGAGAGACTTAACAAGAGAGCAACGAAGACTGAATTAATGTCCAACACATTTGTCAGCAACTGAACCAGGATGATCACGTTACACCAACATGCGTAAGCACCTGCAAAAACGTATTCCCATGTTACTCGACACCTTTTATGCAGCTAAAATTCATTATATGCTGCAATTTTCGAATGCAACTTGCCGGCAGTGTCAACAGTGTTGTTAACTCCTCCATCCTTAAAAATCTGCGTCCTCGTAGTATAGTGGATAGTATGCTAGACTGTTAACCGGAGGTCGCAGGTTCGATTCCTGCCAATACTCTGGGTGTTTCTGCAGAAAAGCCAAAAAAGGCTTAAGCAGCATGTGTATCTTTTTAAAAATAATAACAACGAAAATCATTATTTTACAAAAATTACTGTATGTACCTCCCAGTTAATAGGTTAGCACACTATCCACTACACTACAATTCCATTGGTTGATTTTATTGTACTTTATGCGTAGGTACAATTTCTAACCAATTAAATTGGTTTAATTTACCAATATTTTATTTTGGGTGTATGTAGGGGGAATAACGAAGAAGGCCACTAGCATCTCGAGTAATTTTTCTACCTTACAACTTTTAAAGTATGCTTTGTTTATGACTATGATTATGAGCCACTATACATATTCAAACTATTTTATTTGAGTATTTAATCAATTTAGCATCGTTTTGTGCCTTTGGTGAATATATTTGTTTAAAAGGATTTATTTTTTGTTACATGAGCTATTACGCAAAAACGCAAATGAATGAAATAAAACTAACGAAATAACCAAACAAAAAAAGGCTGTAAGAAAAAAGTAGCTTAACCAAATGTTGTTTGTTAAAATCCTCTGTAATACATACAGTGTATATTGATGTCGCTGGTCATGTATGTTTTTACGTACATCCATAGATACTCGTATATTCGCATTTATTGTACGTTTTAATGTTGGTCAGGTTGTTGGTTGCAATTGCAAATGCTGTCTGGCATTGATTGGTTGCCAATTAAATAACCTTTTAACGCGTGTATGATGGGTTTTTGTACAGATTTTAGGTTTCATTTTTTTTTTTTTTGCTTTCTTTCTTAAATTTCTTTGTATACAATTGAAAAATATATATTTGTGTGCCATTTTTCATTTAATTATATTTTATTGAAGTGTGACAAATATTTAATGAATTGTTAGTTGGCTTGATGTCATTTTATACACAAAAAATAATAATAAGAAATCATTTAATTAAAAGTGTAATTATTTAAAATAATACAAAAATTAATATAAATTTCCGGTATAACAATAAAAATATGAAATATGTCTTTAATAGAAATTATGTATCATTAGATATAAAATTTTTGCAAAAAAAAAGAAAACACAATTTTACTAAATACTGACAACAGAATATTTAAATGTCAAATGTTGTTTGTAAAACTTTTAATTTTTCTTCTTTGAGGCTTTAGTTGAAAGCAAATGTAAATGTATGATTTATTATTAAACCACAACAAAATATACGAAAAACAATAAGAAAAAAGCATTTTTTATACTTAAATTTAATTTGAAACTTAAGTATTCTTGTCAACACCCATTTAGTTAAAAACAAATAACCAAAACTGTGTTGCCAATATCACAAAAAGTTGATTATTGTATGTGCATGGCAACATTGACAGTCAGAGAAGTTAGCAAAAGTTGAAAAGCAGAGTTGACTACGATTTTTGTTTATTATTTCATTAATTTCCGTGCGGAAAATTTTGTACCAATTGTTTAAAATACATTAATTTGACTAGTATTAAAGAAAATACGGCAGGACGAGTACCTCAACTTTGGATCTAGAACCTATCACTGAGTGCCTTAATTATATCAATTGACCACCCCAATATCAGCATCATGTAAAAGTGACAGTTCTCTTTCATATAAACTTCCTGAGGTTATCTTCCCTCTAGGGTTAGTATAATTAATATATAATTCTGGCAAAAAATCTGACTTCAGTACAAAGAGCAATATACTTGATGGCCTTTCATATAAACAATTTTGGGGGGATGCGTGGAAGACTCGCCCCACCGATTTTCGTAGAAAATTTATGCGACGAAACTCTAAGCAAACCATTCCAAACAAAAAGAGAATTGGATGGGTGAGCAAATTTTCCCCTCCCATTTTCGAAAAGAATTTATGGGCCAAACTACTGCCAAAGCCTTTCAAACGAAAAAGAATTTTGAAAATCGGTTAAAATATAACAGAGTTATGGATTGGGGGGAGCAAATTTCCCCCCTCCGATTTTCGACAAAAAAATTTTGAGACCAATTTTTGTCAAACCCTTTCAAAGAAAACAAGAATTTTGCAAATCGGTTCACAAACGACATAGTTATGGATTGAGGGGCGGAGGGGGAGCAAATGTTCCCCTCCCATTTTCAAGAATAATTATTGGGCAAACTGCTAGCAAACCCTTTCAAACAAAAAAGAATTTTGAAAATCGGTTCACAAATGACAGAGTTATGGATTGGGGGGGGGGGGGGGGTAGCAAATTTCCCCCTCCGGTTTTCGACAAACAAATTTTGGAATCTAAAGAATGTGACAACTTACACTATTCAAATATAAAAATGACGAAACAAGCAATAATACTATTTATTGAAAGCTATTTATAAATTTTTATTGTCAGCCATGTCACAGAATACCATTTCGATCGGAAGTGGTTTCAATTCCGTAAATTGCTGCTTCAGAAAACGAAAAACGAAAATTTCTTCGTAATCAAACCACTTTTTCTACTTTTTCTACTGAATTTGGAACGATTTGCCGTCATCCCACGTCAAATTTGGTTTGTACTGACTTCATTTGCAGTAAATACTAAAAAACGTGCATACTTTTAGGAGCGTCAAATAAATATTTGGTCATGAGCTTTCCATGTTAATAAAAAGCTCAATGTGAGCTTTGCATCTAAAAACAAGAGTAAGCAAACGCCTCAAGGTATAAAAACTTTATCATTGTAAAAAACGTAATACAAAATAAACGGAATCTAAAGCACCAAAAATTTACTTTTTCGGAATGACAACTACGGAATCAAAACCAATCCGAACGGAATCTGTGACATGGCTGTATTATTTAAAAGAACATTTTTATATTTAAATAAAAAAGGTATATTTTTTTATTTAATCACAAAAGTTTTAGATCATCAAAATTTGTAAAACGCTTTAATCACAAAGCATTTAATTGTAGAATTTGTAAGACTGTGCTAATATGAAAACGATTGCGCCGGAGACTTTAGTTATCACCAGGGCTCGGACTTTCATGCAAATGCATGTTTTTTGTGGCGATATATAAAGAGTTGTGGACTAATTATATATGCGAATCATCAAATTTTAAGTAGTTTGGCATCGATTTGTATTTGCATATTTTGGTGGTAAGTGCATATTTTTGCATATTTTAACAATAAATGCATATTTTTAGAGTAATAAAATTTTTTCAATGCATATTTCTCAATTTCAGTTGGGATGCCAGTTGCTGAAAATTATACTACTGATGGCAACTGGCAACTGAGAGCTGTCAATTACAGTTGCTATTTAGTGCCTTTTTGGCAACCATTAATTTACAGTTGCCAACTGGCAACTCTACTAAAGTTCGGTTGCATTAAATAATAGACCCAATTATGTTTGTTTTATCTTTTTTTCGCTAATAATAATAAAAAATTAAAAAATTAGGTAAATGCATATTTTTGCGCATATTTTTCATTTTTAGATCCATTTGTTAAGCGCTTAAAATCAATTTTTAGTTGCATGAAAGTCCAAGCCCTGGTAATCACACTTATGTTAAAGAAAAAATATTGCACATCGTTAATTGAAAAAAATCATATTTTCAATTAAATAATTTAATTGATATAATTTTTTTTTATAATATTTAGCATCAACACATGATACTAATAGCCATTAAAGTAAAAGAAATAGATTTTTCCTTACGAAATATACAAACTGGAGATTGATTTTTGTATGTACGGTTGTTTCTTACTATTTTTGACAGCGAATGTATACAACAACAACTTCAACGAATTGTTCCCTGTAGATAATACAACTAGTCCATACAAGCATGTAAAGTACATATACTCCATAGAGGACTAGTCCAAAAGTAACCCAAATGTATGAAAAACACATGGTCGGTTTAACATGAAGATATCCTAGGGCTGGACCATGTAACCCAGCTTTATATTACATCGGAGTAGTCTCTAAACTACTCCAAGTCATTACTTGATGGATCACTCAAGTGTTCGCGTTTTAACGATTTTATATACTATTTGCAATCGCTAAAACGTGAACACTTGTCGCTTAACTACAAACTCTTGTTTGTAAATGACATGGTCGAAAACGAAAACCAAAAATCATTTTGGTTACTTCTTTTTGGCGTTAAGGGCTTGATCAGTTAAAACGACATAAATTTACACTAATTAACAAAAATGTGTCTTAAAATTATTGAATAATTTTAATTATATAAGCCTACCCTCACAATATTTGCAACATTTTGCTGGTGGTTCATCTGAATCATCAATGACCGGCATGGTCCCCCGCGAAGGCCCACACAGCAAATGTTGAAAATTTCAATTAAAATTTTAAAAACATCAGCACAACACGTCAAATATCTTTAATAAGTTTTATCGATATATTTTATAATAACTTTTATTCCAAACTTTGTTTTATATATTTTTTTTTATATTTAAATTTGAAAATTGGAATGTTGTTTATTTAACAGAAATTTTATTTCACTTTGGTAGTTTTCATTTTTTTTTATTTTTTTTATTTGAAACTTATTTTTCTTTTCAAAACATTATTTTCAATTCAACACATTTTGGTTGAATATACTTATTCTTTCTTTAAATTTAAACAACATTGATTTAAATAAACACTTGTTTTTTGCTGCTTTGCAAAAAAAAAAATTTTTTTTTATATAAACTTTTTCTAATCGAATAAATTTTCTTAATTTATGGAAATTTTCAAAATGGTATGTTTAATTAAATTTTATGTTATTTATGTTTAGAAGAAAAAAAATCAATTTTATTTATTTCTTAACAAATTTAAACATAATTTTTTTTTTATTTCAGTAACAGGGATTTTTTCATAATTTTTTTAAATTTTCTTTTTCTTTTTTTTTTTTTGAATTCTTTTAAATTTCGCTTAAAATTCTAAAATGTTAGTTTTTCTTATTTTTCTTTTTAAGAAAAAAAAAACTAGAAATGTGTATGCGCGCTTTTAAAATTCAATACGTTTTAATGTGAAACCTCCGCAGAGACCACTGACATGATTTTTTTTTTCGATTCGAAATTAATGTTTCATTAAAAAACCAACACACACACAACCAGAAAACATTTACGAAAAAATTTTTGTAGCTTTTTTTCGGTTTTGAGGAAAATTTTACTCACCCAAGTGTTTAAAGAAAATTGTTTTTCAACACAAAATCTTTTCAAATCGTATGCACAAAATAAATCAAAGCAAAAGAGTACAATTGTTCTTTCTATTTAGACTAAAGAAAAAAATTCAAAATCATTTGAAAATTTTGAAAAACACCAAGCAACAAGCTGCAGTGCGTTGAAAACATAGAAAACTGTTTTTGTTCTTTTTTTTGGTTTTTTTTTTGTAAATGAATTTTGAAAAACTTTCTCCGTGCTCTTTGCTTTTACAAAGAAAACTCTTTTCTGGTGTGTGAACTCTCTTCAACAAATATTTTTTTGTGTGTGAATTTCGAAAATTTTCGAACATCTATTATATAAAAATTAATTTGGCGTTTACAAAAAATGTTTTAAAGCAGAAAAAAAACACACATAATAATAAACAAGTAGTTGTTTTTCCTTTTAACAATGTGAAAATGATGATTATGATGATGTACGATAAAGAAAAGCGAGTAATCGAAAAGAAAAGTGGCAAAAGTCAAGTTGAACAAAAAAAAACAACAAAAAAAGAGGGGTAAATTAGTGTTTTGTTTTAAGGATGATCGAAAGACATTTTAGTGTTAATTGGTTATCTTATAAAATATGTTAAGGGTCTTACTGTACTTTCAATGCTAGACATAAAGGGTGAATTTTTCGCCATTTGGTTTTCCAGTGTACAATTTTTATTAAAATTTTTTCTTAAATTCGTGACGTGACATCTCTCACAAATTACGTTCAAAGAAATTATAAAAAAAAATGCTTTGCTATAAATTTAAGTTTTAATGTCTTGTGGTATTTGAAAGCAAATAAATATATAATTAACACTAGACAACAAATTTCGAGCTTTTTTCAAAATTACGGGGTTCTGTAAACTAATTCTGGTAGAGGAGACAAAAAAAAATATACTTGTGTCGGCGTTTTGCAAGTTCACATTGGAATTTTATTTTAGGGGGAGTTAAAGTTCCCCCTTTCGGACTGTTCGTGCAGCATATCGGTACATGAAACTATGTGTACTTTACTTCAAAGCCAACCAAACTCCAGACTCAACTTGTACGGCAGAAATATTTGAAAACTTGGAAATCTTGTAAGTCTTATGTTTAAGGCAAGCCGGCAATTTAGATGTACGCAACACAAACAATCAAAATCATTTGCACCTATCAACAATGCAATTAAACACAAACACAATTAAAAAAACACAAACAAACACAACCCGCGAAGCGATTAGTTTATCTGCGGAAAACACCCAAAGTCTACGGCGGGAATCGAACCCACGACCTCTTGACTGACAGGCTAGCATCGCTACCACTCAGCCACAGGGGCACCCAAATTTGTTTCTCATTTATTTAGTTAGCTTTTTGCCTGGCTCTGGTTTAATATATAAGATGTGCTCAACACTTTTATTGAAAACACCATGAGACACATTTTTTTGGAACGTTTTAACGCTCTAACTCTTTGTTGTATGGGTCTTTTTGTACATTTCATAAAAAAGGCGATATACACAGAAAAAACTAAATTTCATTTTCTTGAAATAATAAATATTTTGTCTAGGAACGGAAAATATCTCAACAATTTCATTAAAAAAATTTGTTTTTTTTTTCAGTGAAAAAATTTTTTAAATCTAAAAATATTTACAAATTGTAAACAAAACAGTTTACTAAATCAAGCATACAGATTTACTGAATTTTCTGAAAAATACCAAACAATATTTTTGTCTGAATTTATAAAACAATTACCCCTATATTCATAAATGATTAGTAAAGCATTAAAACCGGGTTTTCCATACAAAATTCGACCATTAAACTAAAATTAGCTTTAATAAATTTTTATGAATATTGGGGTTAGTCTAAAAATACTAACAAATATTAAACAAAATAGTTTACTTAATCAAACAAAAATATTTACTGGATTTTCTGAAAAATATCAAACAAAATTTTTGTTTGGGTCATCATCATTATCATCCATTAAGCATTTATGAAATTCACTTTGTTAAATGTGTTCAAGACTGAATGTTTATCTAAAGACTCTAAAAAATTAATGAGAACTAACGCAACGACATTAACGAATTGATTCACTTAAGAATCTTGAGTTGTTGTTGAGTTGTTGTTTGTGTGTATGTCATCATCGGGGTGCTTTTTAACGTCACAGTTTTTCTTGTTGCTTTTGGTGTTTGCGTCCTAAATAAGAGTCAAACAAACAATTCATTGATTATGTAAAGAACATTTACTGAAAATGAAATTAATTTTTGTTTGAAAAATTTTTGGTGATAATTTTTTCTGTGTAGCGAGCAAAAATCTTCTACAAAAACTGTTCCTCATGGTCTTGTTTAAAAAAAAAAAAAAACACAAACACACACACATCTTATATCTTAAACGTAAGGCTTACAAGATTTTCTATGCCGAATACGAATTTTGAATAAGTACGAAATTAACCCTTTAAAACATTTTGAGTTTTGAATGATGTCTAGCGTCCAAGTTAAGTCTGGAGCTTGGGTCTTTTGAATGACATATTGTAGAATTTTATGGCGAATATATTTGTATAACATTTCAGGCTCCTATATCGTCACTGAAGGGGAGTTTTTTGGTCCTTTTTAAAGAAATGTACAAAACGATCCATACAACGAAGAGTTAGATGGTTAAAATGTTCCAAAAAAAATGCTACTCCTGGTGTTTTACATAAAAGTGCTGAACACATCTTATACCGTAAACGTAAGACTTACAAGATTAATTGTGAATAAGTATGAAGTTAACCCTTAAACATAGTTTAAGTTTTCCATGATTTCTGGTGTACAACTTGAGTCTGGAGCTTTATTGTCTTTGAAGATATTTACTAAAATTGTATGGCCAATATTTTTGTGGAACATTTTATTCCGGCACTCTCCTTTTTAAGACGTGTTATTTTACGATATGTTAGAAAAGAGCCAAAAATTACCGTTATGTGGGAGAGTTAGAGGGTTAATATGTTCCACAAAAATATTTGCCTTAATATTTTCTACAGAGTTGCTGAGCTTACCCTACACTTCAGATGTAAGGAGCACATAGTTTCATGTACCGATATGCTGCACGAACAGGCCAAAAGGGGGAAACTTGAGCCCCCATAAAATAAAATTCAGATGTAATCTTGCAAAGCGGCGACACAAGTATATTTTTACCCCGAATTTTTTATTTTTTTTTTTTGTACAGTGTATTTTCAAAATATATTTGATTTTGCTGTACAGTGGAATTATCTATTAACCTTTTATGGGAGGTACCCCTCCTTTAGATCATATCACTCCAGTTCAGTACTGAACTTCGCATATAATTTACACCAAGTTATAAGACTCTTTCTCTAAAACGTTGTATTGGAGGTACCTCTTCCGGCTCATAGTAAGTAATTCACACCAAGCTCTAAAAATCTTGCTGATATAATTCACCGCATATACGATAACATTGTATGGGAGGTACCACTGCTCCAGCTCATATAAGTTCAGTTTATTGCTGCAGTTCGCACATTGACTGTGAAGTAAATTTCGCTATGCTTGAATACTCTTACTAATATAGTTTGCCAGATATACGATAACCTTGTATGGGAGGTAGCCGTCCCCTGTGGTTCATGTCACTTCGGGACTACAAAAATGTACTATAAAGTAATTCATATCAACTTTGAAGACTCTCACTAATATAGTTCAACAGATATACCATAGCCTTGTATGGGAGGTTCCCTTCCTGCACCTCATATCACTTCAGCTTTCGGCTGGACTACACACATCGACACCAAGTTTTAAGACTCCCACCATATATAGTTCTTTGGAAATACGATGCACTTTTACAGAAGCCATTTTCGGCTAGTTTTAAGACTCCCACTAAATAAAGTTCATCAGATACACAATAGCCCTGTATGGAAGGTACTCTTCCTCCAGCTCGTATCTGCTCAATTTTCTGCTATACTACGCAAATTGACTATATATTAAAATTCCCACCAAATGCGAAGTCTCTAACAAACATAGTTCTTCAGATATGCGATAATTAGCTATAACTTTATATGGGAGGTACCCCTCCTATCACGCGACAACTCCGCCACTTTTCTACTGCACTGACTAAGACTATCACTGATATAGTTATCCAGATTTGGAGCAATTATTAACTGCTTTGAACTGGAGGTAATCGTTCACTCTCTTTTCTCCATTAAGTTTTTCGTTTCGCTACGCACAATGGCTGCAAAGCAGACCACACAAAGTTGACCCTCGCTAATGTACTTATCTAAGGAATACGATAATAAAATATTACTTTATATAGGAGGTATTCCTACCTCCAGTTATATCCAGTTAGTTTTCTGATGGAATATGGATGTTGATTATAAACTTAATTTGTACACTCTCACCAATATAGTGTTCCAGATATACCCAAGTAAAAATGTTCATGTTTTTTGAAGCGCTAAGGCAATAAAGCGCATAATAATAAGCTTCAAAAGAAGAGCTTATTGCAGAGCAGTGAATGTATATAAAAGAAACTATGCCAAAAAAAAAGCTGATTTTTTCACTGCTGATACAATGCAGGTTTTTAAGCGAGAAAGTTCCATATACTTACAGTTTTAGTGCTAAACATTGTGATGATTTCCAGCTCTTCAAAAAGCGCTTTTTGTATAAAAAATATAGTACTCCAAACCGGGAACCCGCCATACAAAAATCAGCAGCGATATCAGCAGGTTTGTAAGCACTACTTTTATTCTCTCATAGTAAAAACCTGCTTCATTTGAAGCAATTTTTTTACTGGGACGTTAAATAATAATTACATACTTTGTATGGGAGGATTATAGATTTGGGGAGCTCATGAACGATCTAGTTCGCTTGAACGATTCACTAAATTTAACTATGTGAAAAGCTCTTTAACAATTAAAGAAAAAACTCAATTATCTTGAAAATAAGCTAAACGGCAACTCTGCAGCTGAGAGAAAAAAACAGATTGAACTGGAAACAATGGAGCCAACGTGATCAAAAGCGTTGTCAACTTTAAAATTACAAAAAGCACTGAAACAAGGAAAACACGCTTAATTTTGGAAAAAAAACACTAAAATTAAATTTTTTAGTTTTATTTTAAATTAAAATTGTCAAATCGTCAGTAGACTTCAACCACATCTTTGAACAGTTACAAACCCCTCATCTCGTGTACAGACTTTCAAAAACCATTTGAGAATTTACAAATAAATGATTTTCAAAAATAAGCATAGTAGGCTTTGAAACTTATACAAAACCCAGAAATAATATGTATTCGATACGAATTTATTTTATTTTTCTGTAGAAAAAGAGGTATTGAACGAAAAGAGCGATATATTTCATTTGAGAGAACGGAGCTCAAGGAACGCTCACTCAACTCAACTGAAAACGCAACTTCAGAGTATTGTGCAAAAATCTTTTTGTACCACTTTCGCTAATTTTTAATACCAGGTAATACTATAATAACCTTTCCACCTATCATGAAGGACATAAAAATAAACATGAAGTTCTAAATATATATAAAAAAAACTTAATAAATTAAAATATACATACAAGTACAAGCATAGAATTCCTTTAGCAGCTTTTTCTTAGTTTAATGATCCATAAAATTAAAAATATTAAAAATAATTTGATTTTATTATTACTTTACTACCTTCGAAGCAGCAAGATAACTTTCTACAGTGTGATTGACAACATTTATACTCTAACACGTCATCATGACTCACCTGCAAATAAAATATAAAAAAAAACATCATAAAAATAATTTTTAAAATGTATCATAAACATAAAAATGTAAATGAAAATAATAAAACCACCTAACAACAGTTAATAAACATTATGTTGCAGGCATGGAAAATTGAAATTTTGAAATGAAATCAACAAACAAATGTATGAATAGGTATAAAGATTTTAAGTATATTAAATAAGAACAAAGTCATTAACATCCCTGATATATGTTTGCCACATACAAAACAGTTAATATGTTAAATACTATAAAAAGAGGAAATGAAAACTCCTTTATGTGCTTGCCTAAAATTGCAATATTAATATAGTGACTTATACCATAACTTGAAATCTATTTCTTCTTGTCATAGTTAATAGAGTACAAAAAAAAATTATAGATTTTAGTCTGATACATCGTTAAGAGTACATATAACCGAAATAAAACAAATTCAATGATAAAACATTGACCCCTAAACACAGATGAAAGACATGAAATACAAGTGATGACGGCGAGGGAGTGTTGCAGCTTCCGAGAGATAAAAGACTTAATGAAAAGCAAACTATTGTGATTATAAAACTAATTTTTTCTGGGTAATATCAATAATAAATTCGGAATTAATGATACTATGTTGAAAAAACAGTTTTTATAAACACAATAGTTTGCTTTTTATTCAGTTTTTTACCTTTTCTGAAAGTTTTTTTAAAATGTGGATTGGCCCTTTTGCATTTTATATGACGATATATCCCTTTCCGTTTTTGTCCTTTTTTCTCATTTTTTGTTGATTTAGCGATTTTTTTTTTGTTTTGGCGCTTTTTTCATATTGGTGACTTTTTCGTTTTTTTTTTCGATTTTTCGTTTTTTGCAACTTTTTTTTTTTGTTTTCCGCGATTTTTTGGTTTTGGCTTTTTTTTTTTTTTGTTCAACGCTTTTTGATGATATTTTTAGTTTTATCGATTTATTGTGGTTTTGGCGCTTTTTTCAGTTTTGGCGCTTTTTGGGTTTTGCGGATTTTTTTTTTGGTTTTTGGCTATGTTTAGTTTTGGTGATTTTTTGCGTCTTAGCGTTTTTTTTATTTTGATGCTTTTTTCTTTTAAGCGCTTTTTTCATTTTAGCGATCTTTCGTTTTGGCATTTTTTAATTTTGCAATTTTTTAGTTCTAGCGGTTTTTAAATTTCCTTTTTTTGCGTTTTTGCGGTTTTTTCGTTTTGGTGATTTTTTTTTAATTTCTGGCGATTTTTTTCGTTTTTTGACGATATTTTAGTTTTAGCAATTTTTTAGGTTTTAGTGCTTTTTTTCGTTTTGACGCCTTTTTTCGGTTCTTTGGGTTTTTTTTAGTTTTTTGTCGATCATTTTAGTTTTAGCGATTTTTGCGTTTCAGCGTTTTTTTAATTTGGTGCTTTTTTCCTTTAAGCGCTTTTTTCATTTTGGCGATCTTTCGTTTTGGCATTTTTTTAATTAAAATTTCAAGAGTTTGCCTGTTACGGTTTCCAAGATACAGCAAATTGTCTAAATTAAATAGTCAAAATTACATTAACTGATAGAGCACCCTTTAATTTTATTGTTTTAATTATCGGTGTTAATTGCTGTATTCTATTCTACAGACTACACTAATTAACACTAACCTTAAAAATTTTAAGTGTGTCTGTATATTACATTAGTATTTCAACATGTTTCGTTGCCCGCTTTAGAACACCCTTTAATTTTTAACTGTCATATATTTGTTGTTGTAGCGGGCAAAGTTTTACATATTCTGTGAAAATTTCAGGTCCGCAGCTCTTACGGTTCCCGAGAAAACAGTCTGTGACAGACAGACGGACAGACAGACATACAGACGGACAGACAGACATACAGACGGGCGGACAGACAGACAGACTTTTAGTGTACGAAACCCTAAACAAGGTGTGAAAAAATATGTATAAATATACACGTATATAGTGTCAATAAATACGTTTTTTTACTTTAGTTTGTTCATTTGACTTCTACTTATTTTTTAGCTTCAATTAAGTCAAATAATAACTAGTTAATTGCTGTGACAATGTAAGTACATTTGCAAGGGGTATCCCTTATATTTTTCAACTTCTTCAACAAAAATAAGTAGTTAACGACTCAAATTATAAGTAGTTGTGAAAGGCCGTTTCAGACTATAATACAAGTATTAATACTTTTGAAGAAAATGTCTCCCTGATCTAATTGCTGTTTGAAATTTTTCAAAAAACAATAACAATTTATCATGTCAGGATTTCATTTTCCTCAAAAGTATTAATACTTTTATTATAGTCTGAAACGGCCTTAAGCAAGTTTCGCTAGGTTACAACCAAGGTGTATCTAATAGGTGGGATCACTGGGTCAGCTGACTCACCCGCTTAAACGTCAAACTTAGTAGTGCTGATGAAATCCTAATAATATCAATACCAGCTTCAAACTATCAAACACCATATACAGACTTTCTTCTGTGTGGAGTTTGAGATTTACTTCAAGAGATATCTGCGCTGATAATACCACCCGTCGTCGCATAACGTTTTTTTGACAACTGTTAAGGTAGTTCTACAAAAAATTTTATATTGTTTTAGTAATGCCCGTGCCTATTAAATTTGCCTTGGGTACAACCTGCTCAGGGAAAATAAACCTTCTTTATTGAAGTCATTTCCACTATTCATAAAGCTTTTAATTTCAGAAATTAACTACAAAAATCAAGTTAAATAGAACACATTTCCTTAATGACATTTCCAAGAACTCCTTAAAACTTTTTATCTAATTTGATATTATATTATCAAAATCAATTTCCGATAATGAAATAAAGTGTAACTAAACGATTTAGATTAGAAATTGAAATTTGAACAAATGAAATTGTTTCTTTTCTTTACATGAACACACTGTGACATCATTCCCTGACACACTTTCTGACGTTTTATCAAACGTTCTTAAGACTCTTTACAGCACACACCGACTGACTGACTAGTGACATTTTTATTTCGTGTTTTTTTTTTCTATATTGAAAAAATTCTTTTTGTATGAATCTTGTATGCAAAAATAATAAAAATTCTAAAAATAATTCTTGTTTTGATATTTTATTCTAATGTCATGCTTTCGAAAAGAATATTTTTTCCCCCGATTGACGTATTTTGCACTTAATAATAGAGGCTGCTGCATATAATTTTTATCACTAACACTATTTTTTTTTTATATTTTATTTTAAGTTTTATTTTTCCTCACTTTAATGATGAATGTAAACATTTTGGTTTCAACTTAATTCGACTATAAAAGTAAAACTGTTTCAAGCTTTTTTAAATAAAAAAAAACAAACTATTTTAATGTCGCTTGCATTCCGAGCAAATAAAAGTGGTAGTGATGGTGGCGGGTTGCGCTAAAGATTGAATGAAAGTATGTGGAGTTTTTCATTCTGTAAGCAGCAATTTATTTTTTTACCCAACAACATAATTAAATATGAGTTTCTTTGATGTGTTTTTAAAGAATATTTTTTAAACTTTTCTTTCAAAAATATCCGTATTTAGATAATTGAAGTGCTTAGTGCAATAACTCGGTAAGCCACAAGCATTCAAAAATTGCGTTTATGAGCTCATTTCCTTGCTAGGTACCATAGCTTTGGTATCCTAGAGAAGTTTTTGGATAAATTCTAGTATTTTGCAACTAATTATGCTGCGTATTTGAAGTAGAAAGTTCCAAAAGCCATACAATTTTAAATTTTGTTTAAACTTAAAAGTCGATTTATTCCATATTTTATTTTTGTGGCTTATCGAGTTATTGCACTAAGCCTCTCAATTGTTAAACTGTCTCTATCGCGGGATCCACGACTGGCTAACTAAAACTGTGCGGCCACTATAAGATCACTATGCGCAGAAAAAATACATGGTTGTGACATGGTTACGACAACTATATTATGTTATCTACTACAATTTATGTTTGTGGCAAACATATTATGGATGGTTTTAAATGTCTGTTTCAGGCAAAAGTTTAGTCATGATCCGAGCTCGGACTTTCATGCAAATGCATGTTTTTCAAATTTTAAGTAGTTTGGCATCGATTTGTACAGGGTGGCGCAGAATGAGCTATATAGTTTAAATGGTTTATAACTATTTTTTTTTTAAAGAAAAGTAACACAATCAGGCAATTAATGCCTACTAGTTAATTAATTAATGTGTTACCTTCTTTGAGAAAGGTGGTGAAGTGGGAGAGAGAAAGAAAACTTAATTCATTTACAACCCTGCTTATTTTTTTTGTAGAGCAGTGTTGCCAGCCCCACTGGTGTCAAGTAAAAGCATTGAGTTGTGCAAGCTGTGTAGCCATTTTTATTAGTTCTTTTACTTCGCCGACGGTTTTGCTACAATACCGACGAAGGAGGGTGCTGTGAAGTGCATTAGGATATGTTAGTATTACTCGCTGCCGGTACTGCCAAAGTGATCAGTTCTATGTCATCAATTTAACAGTCCAACAACAACCAACACAATAACACACCAATGAACATGAGAAAAATTCATGATGTTGTTGGCTTGCCTGAAACTAGTCTCGGACTCAAGACCTCAGGGTTTGTAGTCAAACGCGCTAACTACTCAGCCAACAGCAATTATTATGATCTTTTTTTTAAATACAGTATATTATTGGGGAATTTTTTGCAATTAGTTTTGAAAAATGATATCCTGTAAGTGATGCCCATTTTCTGCTTCGCACATACGTGCTCTTTTTATCATATTTTCCATAACTTTTCGTAAAATTTCGGCTGTAATGGCCCTGATTTCATTTCGAATGTTGGTTTTTAGTTGGAGTATGGTTCTTGGTTTGTTAACGTACACTCTTTCTTTCAAATATCCCCAAAGAAAACTGTCAGGAGCTGTTAAATCTGGTGAACGTGGAGGCCAGTTAAAATCGCTTGTGCGCGAAATAATGCGTTCGCCGAATATGTCCTTTAACAAAGCCATTGAGGCACCTGCAGTATGTGCTGTGGCTCCGTCTTGTTGAAACCACAAGTTTGGATGGTTTTCCACAGCTGTGCTAACAAAATTTTCCAACATCGTACGATCTGCACCACCGCTGACAGAGATTGAGACACCACTTTTATTAAAAAAAAAAATATGGGCCAATTATCCTTTCGGAGAATACACCGCACCAAACAGTATACTTAAGTGGGTGTGATTGTCGCTGATGAACTGCTGTTGGATTTTCCATTGCCCAAATCCTGGGACCTAATCGTCGCTTTCGATATCGAGTACACTATCATATCGAATAAAATTTCGACACGTATCGAATGGATGGATTACCGCATTCGATAGCTATCGTATCGAAATGTTTAAAAAGTGTACCAGGTTTATTTTATACCGATTGTTGTTGAATCGACTAATAATTTTTAATACATTAAAGAAAAATTTTGTGTTTCTAGCAGCTAATACAACAACCAAGTCGATTGGGCAAATGTAATAAAGTTTATAGGTAATGTTCCATGCTTTTCTGCAAAACAAACACAATAAAAGAAAATATTGTATTCGATCGCTCTAGTGCTATCGAGTGGAATTTAAACAGCAGCTACTTGATTATCGTATGCCGTAATCCCAAAAGGAAAAATTTCGATCAATTCTGCTCGATATCGTATGCGGCGATTAGATCCCTGCAGTTTTGCTTGTTGACATACCCATTTAATAGGAAATGGGCTTCATCGCTCATTACCAAATTGTGAATAAAGTCTGGATTTTCCTCCGCTTTTTCACGGAAACGAATGGCATATCAAGCCGTTGCTGGTAGTCTGTCGTCTTCAATTCTTGCACATGTTGAACTTTGTATGGGAACAAGTCTAATGTACTCAAAATTCTCTGCAGCGACCGCCGTGATAGTCCAAGTTGTGTCGAACGCCTCCTTGTTGATGTTGATGGACTCAATATTTTGACTAGTGTGCACGGTAGGTGTTCTTCCGGCACCAGGAAGGTTTCTTACAGACCCATGTTGACGAAAATTTCCAATCAAATGGTTTATTGCTGACGCTGTGGGTGCAATGCTCACATTAAAATGGCGCCGATATGCACGCTGTGTCAGCACAATAGACTGTGGGTTTGAAAAATAAAATTCAATTATTTTTGTACGTTGTTCGATCGTGTAATGATTCATAATTAATTCCCCAAGTCTTCTTCACAAAATGCTGAAAAAAAACAAAGAAATAAAAACAATTAAAAAAGTTATAAGAAATTCAAACCATATAGCTCATTCTGCGCCATCCTGTAGTTACATATTTTTGCATATTTTAGTGGTAAGGGCACATAGTTCTGCATATTTAGGCAATAAATTCATATTTCGGAGTAATAAAAATTTTTTTAATGCATATTTCTCAATTTTTGAAAAAAAAAAAATATTAATAGGCCGATTATGGATGGCAACTGAGCCTCAGTTGGGTTGCCAGTTGCTGAAAATGATACTACTGATGGCAACTGGCAACCTATAGCTGGCAATTTCAGTTGCTATTTAGTACCTTTCTGGCAACCATTAATTTTCAGTTGCCGACTGGCAACGCAACTAAAGTTCGGTTGCATTAAATAATAGAAACAATTATGTTTGTTTTACGATGTTTTTTCCCTAATAATAACAAAAATTTTTAAAAATATATATTTTCATATTATTTTAGTGTTGGTACTTTGTTGCGCATTTGTTAAGCGCTTAAAATCAATTTTTATTTGCATGAAAGTCCGAGCCCTGTGTAGTGCAATTCACAAGCTTATTCTAACGCTAAGCAAGGCGTTTAAAGACGTTAACAGCAAAATTATTGCTTTTTACTATTGGTTAAACTTTTAAGCACTACTAGCTGCGTTAACTAAACGGCAATAATTTTTGTGGTGTTATTGAATAGACAACAAACAATCAGCTGTTTAGTTAAAGCACGTCGTCTTCTGGCAAAACTCAAATAATTATTCGTCAACAATATACACACAAATGAAATCTTTTATATATAAATAACAATATTTATATTATTTAAACAATTAATTTAACTTTTATTTCTCAAAATTAAAGAAATTCATGAAAATATGTTCCTGTGCCAGCATAAATTCATTTGCTTTTTTTTTCTTTATTGCTCTTTGTGCTTTTCCTTTATTTTAATAGTGTTGGAAAGTGATGTAAAATTGTAACAAAGGCCTTAACACGAAGTTAACGAATCAAATAAGCGGTAATTGAAACCGTAATTATTGGAGACAAAATTAACTTTTATTTAAGCGTTAAAAGTTTGTGAATTTCACTATTGCTGGTCATAATAAACAAATCCTAGTCCACATTTCTGTGGTTTTCTTGAATAAGCGAGTATGTCTAAAATCTAAATTTTTCAGGAGAGCCGAAATACTTTATTTTTAATACTACAAATTCTGTGTGATTGTTATCAAACTTTTTTGGAAAGTCATGTAAACATATGTGGTAAGAAGTTTGTGTAAAAAGAGGAATCAAATGACACCGTTTGAAATAGAACAACTCCTTAAAAAAAAACTTCTGAAGGAGCCAATTAACTCAATAGCATTTTAAGAAACTTTTTTTTATCGAAAACCCTTACAGTTTTGCAAATTTCCTTCACTGAGTCAATACAAGTATTTTTAGTTTAGATTTTTAAAAATAATTACAAATAAGAATATTTTTATTTATTTACTGCAGTTGTTTTCTTACCTGTTTCGATTTTTTTTAAATACTTTAAGAAATTTAAAAAGAAAATGTTTAAGCATTTAAATTTTAGATTTAGAAAAATGTTGTTTTTACCCAATTAATTTTAGTGTGAAATTTTAGTGTCCACAAAAAAGAATTTAAGCTGATAAAAGTTCTAATACATTTAATGATTAAATAAATAGTGAATCGGAGCCATCATTTAAATGATATTTGTTCAGTATTTTTGACCACCTGCACTTAATTTAATCAAATAAACTATTTTATAAATAAACTTGAGACAAAAATGTATTTTTGTCTTTTGAACAAATAAAAAACGAAAACAAAGTTTTTATAATTTCAAGAACAAAATTTAATTTGCTTCTATTTAAAGCAAACTAATAAAGCATGTGATGATTTTTTCTGTTGTCTTTAAGGTAAATGTTTCAATTATTCTCCATTGAATGTGTTTTTTCAACGATTGATTAAGGTGCCAAACGGTCAATACACTTTCTAAAAGAGGTCGTCAGAGGTTATGTTTTGTACTCTTAATGAGGTTAGTAGGGCACCGATTTAGTGATACTTAAAGAAATGAAGGTGGGTGTGTCGAAGAAAAAAGTTGAGCCACTAGGATTAAAGATTAGTTAAAAACAATTCGATAATTTTTTTTTTAATTTTTTACCACACCCCTGGATACCGCCCTACTAGCTTTTTGTACACTGCGTCGCCTTATTAGTCCGATCATAACATAATGCATATCGTTGTTAATGGCTACATTTTTGCTTTAGTGAATTTTTAATCCGACATCAAAATCAGGGCGCCACTTATGACATCTCGGATCCTTCCCACCTAATATCCAATTCTTCGCTTGTGGCAAGAAATCCTTTCTAAAATTTAGTATGTATAACTTTTAATATTCTCACTTTTATGCCACGCCCCAAAGTTAAGCCCTTTTAGGGTTCCGTACACCAAAATTGTAAAGGAACGCTATTGCTTTCGCTACGCTGTCAGTCTGTGTCTGTCTGTCCGTCTGTCTGCCTATCTGTTTGTCACAGGCTGTTTTCTCGGGAACCATAAGAGCTACGGACCTGAACAACAAATATATGACAGTTAAAAATTAAATGGTGTTCTAAAACGAGCAAGGAATCATGTTGAAATAATAATGTAATATACAGACACTTATATAGACACTTAAAATTTGCAAAGTTAGAGTTAATTGGTGTAGTCTGTAGAATAGACTATTCCAATTAAAACTGATACTTAAAACAATAAAAATTAAAGGGTGTTTTATCAGTTAATGTAATTTTGACTTTGTAATTTAGACGATATGCTGATCTTGGAAACCGTAAGAGGTAACCTCTTGAAATTTTCAAAAACGCTAAAACTAAAAAATTCCAATATTAAAAAAAATGTCAAAACGAAAAATCGCCAAAATGAAAAAGGCGCTTAAAGGAAAAAGCACCAAAATTAAAAAAAAATCGCCAAAACGCAAAACACCACCAAAACTAAGAAGATCGCCAAAAAAACTAAAACAAAAAACGCCAAAAACCGAAAAAAGTCGTCAAAACGAAAAAAGCACTACAACATAAAAAAATCGCTAAAACTAATAATATCATCAAAAAATGAAAAAAAATCGCCAAAACGATAAGAAGCGGCAAAACCAAAAAAATAGCGCCAAAACTAAAAAATCCCCAAAAATCAAAAAAAAATCGCCAAAACGAAAAAAAGTGTTCAAACAAAAAAATCGCTAAAACTAAAAGAATCACAAAAAAACCGAAAAAAATCCCCAAAACCGAAAAAAGCGGCAAAACTGAAAAAAGCGCAAAAACTAAAATAAATCGCTAAAACTAAAAATATCGTCAAAAACCTTAAAACAAAAAAACGATAAAACCAAAAAATGCCAAAACTAAAAAAAATTGTAAAAAACCAAAAGTCGGAAAAAAACTAAATCGCCAGAACGAAAAAAGTGTCATAACCAAAAAAAAATCGCTAAAACTATAAAAATCACCAAAAAACCGAAAAAAATCCCCACAACCGAAAAAATCTCCAAAACGGATAAAAATCGCCACAACTAAAACAAATCGCTAAAACTAAAAAAAAAACCAAAAATAACGAAAATTTAAAAAGCGCCAAAACCAAACAAATCGGTTAAAACAACGAAAAATTCTTAATAAATAAAAAAACTTAATTAAAGAAAAGAGCACAACGAAAAAACTGCCAAAATGAAAAAGGGGCAAAATCGTGTGCGAGAGAAAGTCGCACTTTACTTAATTTATTTCTTTTTCACATGCATACTTCATTAAACCAGGTCAAATAAAAAGAAATCCACCCTAGAATGAAAGGTATATCAATGACGTTTCGAAAAATGTAAAACGAAGTTCTTTGCCACGCCCCAAAATACAGTACTTTTTATTTTTTATATATAGCGGCGCCATTGAAAGTCCGCTCTTATCATATCGCATAACGTTGTTTGTGGCTTGGCTGTCACATAATTTTTGGCTCTTGTGACTTTTTAGTCCGACATCGAATTGTGGGCACCACTTATGACATCTCGGATCATTCCCCTTTCATGTAAAACTTTTAGCACGTGGCAAAAAACTCCTGCTAAAGCTTTGTATATATCTAGCTTTTATATACTAAATTTTTTGCCACGCCCCACAATTAAGCCCTTTACTGATACATATTACATCGCTCGTGGTATATAAAAAACCAGCAAATGCTGTATTTAGGGGCGCAGCAGAAAAAAAATTTACAGTTCTAGAAACATCAATGAAGCCTCACTAAGTCCTTTTTCACAATTATTTTCACTGTTACTGCGTGCAATTATTTTTTAAACAAGAAAAGTGAATTTTTTTTGTACCACACTATTTGGAAAAAAATTAAGCCCCAATGATACTTTTATGGAACGAAAAAGCTTACCGAAATTTTGTAAAATTATGGGCTCTTTTAAGATTTTAATAGTTATTGATTGTTAACGATATTACTGTTTATCTTGTTTAGTATGCGAGTTAGATAAAAGTCGGTAAGGCAAAAGCTATTGGAAACTTCACAGACAACAACTCTGTAAAAGAAAAATTTTTTGTAAATACTATATTTATTAAGTTATGAGATATAAAACACAGAAAAGAGCATTTGCTCCAACTTCGGTAGGCGGCGCGGCATGTCTTAATCTTAGCTGATTGACTTGAAAATTTTTTAGGATAGTTTTTTATAAATACCCATCAATTCCAAAAATCCAAATTTTATTTTTTACAACCACTCTGTTATACCCTTGTGGTTCATTGATTGTCACGTCTATAGCATGAAGGTTTCCCGTCGCAGTGATGGGCTAGCTAGCAGTGTACTAGCCTCTCATTCTAGGCGTGAATGTTGAAGGTCTTCCTTGAAATGCGCAGCAAACTCATACTAAATAATTTGTAATTGTATTAGCAATTTTAAACACATGATCACATTTAATATTATCATATTTCTTTAGAAGATTTTTTAATTTTTGCTTATTTCACGCTAAGAAATGTGAAATTAGAAAACTAGCAAAAATATATTAATCTTTAAAATAAGGTCTTAGTTATTACTTTTGCCGGTATATTTTACATGCGAAAAACTATGAGCAAAACAAAATTATTTGGGTACAGTGACACTGACACTTTTTCTCAAGGTCACATCATTTAAATTAAATTTCTTTTATTTTCACTTCAAATTTTGACAAATTTAAATAAACCACTGAGTTATGCAACAATTTAAAGACAACTTAAATTAGAACGTACGAAAAAAACATTTAATAATTTTTTATGTAGGAGACAACTCATGACACAATATAAATTTAAATAAAATTGGATATGAATTTTTAGTATGATAAGAGGCGGCAAAGGAAATGAATAAAATGTTTTTGTGGAAAATTAAATAACAACCATATTTATAAATATGTATGAACTTTGATGTTTTTTTTTCATAAGAACAAAATTTTTATATTTATTTAATAATGCGTTCCAAAAATAATAATAGTTTGCACATAATTTAACATTGTTCGAAAGACACGGTTTTTTCAATTAATTTTGACTTTAATGAAATATGTTGTTTTGATTAGTTTGCTACATATTGGTATACAGTGAAGTGCAAAAGTAAATTGGCACGGGCTTCAAAAATAATTCCCCCACTTTAAAGCTCTCTGGTGATGTGGATGAGCAGCGCTAAATCAAGACAGTTTTTTTTTATAAAATTAATTTATAAGGGCTCAAATTAATTGATTAAATTTTTTAGAAATTAAATTACACAGTCCAACGATTAATTTTGAACTAATAAGACCATCGAACTACTAGGACAGTCGAGGATACAAGCGGAGGTGAACGGGATATTTCCCCCAAAAACGGGTAAAATATACCTGATTTCATTTAGTTTCTGAAGAAGTTTTGCAAAAAAATTTGTTTTGGTTAGAAGTTCCAATTACGAAAAATATACGTTTTCTTTTGTTTTCAATATAAATATGTATAAGAAAAAAATTTTCTTGTCAATGTTGTGCACAGAAAAAACTAAAATACGATTTCAATTACGAAAACTGCAGATTCAATTAATTGTGTTGTTGAAGTCCAACCACCGACGAAAATTGTATATTCAATCACTGAAAATCAAATTTTCAATTACTCTACATTTTTAAAATTTGCTAGAAAATTTTGTTTATGATCACATTCAATTACGAAATTAATTGAAACTAGTTCTAATTTCTGATCAAGTGTATTAATTGAAAATTTTTTAGGAATAATTTTTTCTGTGTGGGACAAGGAGTAAATTAGTGCCGTTCACGAAAAAATTATTCCTAAAAAAAAACTTCAATTAATATACTTAATCAAAAATTAAAACGTTTTAATTAATTTCGTGATTGAATCAATTACTCGTGTGATCAAAAACAATAGTTTCTAAAAATTGTTTAAAATTTTGAGTAATTGAAAATTTGCATTTTAGTGATTGAATATACAATTTTCGTCATAAGTTGAGCTTCGTCAACGAAATTAATTGAACCTTCAGTTTTCGTAATTGAAATCGTATTTTACTTTTTTCTATATTGTTGAAGTTCAACGTACGACGAAAATTGTATATTCAGATACTTAAATTCAAAGTTTTAATTTGTAGAAAAATATTTAGAAAATTTTGTTTTTGATTATATGAGTAATTGATTCAATCACAGAATGAATATATACAGGGTGTTTTTTTTAGAGGTATAGAACTTCGAATTGAAATAAAACACAAGAAAATCGTTTTAATGTCCATCAATTTGGCTTTATTGGAAGGATAATTTTATGCCATTAATGTTTAAATATGATTTCGGGCATGTGGCCGCCGCGGCTGGTTCGAATAAAGCCAATTCTACAAGTCCAATTTTCAACCACTTTTTCGAGCATATGGGGCCGTATGTTGGCAATAACGCCACGAATGTTGGCTTCCAAGTCCCCTAACGTTTCTGGTTTGTTGGCGTAGACGAGCGACTTCACATATCCCCAAAGAAAATAATCCAATGGTGTCAAATCACACGATCTTGGTGGCCAATTGACAGGTCCATTCCGCGAAATTATGCGCTCATCGATTGTTTCCTTCAATAAATCGATTGTGACGTGCGCTGTGTGGCATGTAACGCCGTCTTGTTGGAACCACAACTCATCCACATTCATGCCATCCAATTCGGGAACAAAATAGTCGGTTATCATGGCTCTATACCGGTCTCCATTAACGGTAACTGACTCTCCAGCATTATTTCGGAAGAAGTATGGCCCAATGACTCCACCAGCCCATAGAGCACACCAAACAGTCAGTTTTTGTGGATGTAATGGCGTCTCAAGGGTCTCATGTGAATTCTCTTCACTCCAAATGCGGCAATTTTGCTTGTTTACGTAGCCATTCAACCAAAAATGAGCCTCATTACTGAACAAAATTTTGCGATGAAAATCAGCATCGAGATCAATCTCATTTTCGGCCCATACACCAAAATCACGATGCATTGCATGGTCTCGCAGCTTTAATTCTTGCACAAGCTGGATCTTGTAAGGTCGCAAGCCAAGATCTTTGCGCAAAATCTTCCATAAAGTTGATGGACAAAGCTCCACTTGCTGTGCACGGTGGCGAATCGATTCATTCGGGTCCTCTTCAACACTTTGCTCTACAGCGGCAATTGTTTCTTCGGTGCGCACTGTTCGACGTCTCTGCGAATGCGTATTATCACATAGAGTAAACGTAGTGCGAAAACGACCCATGGTTAACCGAATTAATTGCTCTGATGGACGATTATGTCGACCATAAAATGGACGGAGCTTGCGGTAAACTTCGCGAACTGAACCATTATTTTCGAAATAAATTTGCACGATTTGCAAGCGTTGTTCTTTTGTCAACCTGTTCATGATGAAATGGCAAACCAAACTAAATATTAATCACTTGACAGCTGACAAAATGGCCGCCAGTTAAAAAAGTGATGCCAACTTAAAGTTCTATACCTCAATAAAAAACACCCAATAGTACCAATTTTTGATTAAGGGCACATTCACTTATTACGTAACGCTATTTTCGGAGGTTTTATACCCCTTCCTCCCAGCCCCCTCGTAACGCTTTTTACAAAATTTTCAGTATAAAGTAACTAATTCGTAACAAATCTTTAACACCCGCCTCCAACGTTACGTAATATGTGAATGGCCCCTAAGTGTGTTAAATGAAAATTTGTTTTAGAAATAATTTTTTCTGTGTGTACATTAAAGTGTTTCGGTCTCCATACAAGAAAAAAGTTGAGCCAGGAACCCCTAGGATTAAGATTAGAAATATACATTTTTTTTAATTGTTTGCCCCGCCCCTGGATACCGCCCGCTTGATGTGGAGGCGTGGCATAAAAGTGAGTATATTAAACGATAGTCTTAATAGGTTTTAGAAGGGCTTTATGTAACTTGCAAAAAAGTAGACATTGAGGGAAAGGATCCGAGATGTCATAAGTGGCACCCAGAATTTGATGTCAAATAAAAAGCAGAAATGTAGCCATAGTCCAACCATGAAAAACGATATGCATTATGTTATGATCGGACTACAAATAACGACGCAGTGTACAAAAAATTAAAGGGCGGTATCCAGAGGCGTGGCAAAAAATTAAAAATATATATATTTCTGGAATTGTTTTCAACTAATTTTTAATCCTAGGTGGTGACTTGCTCAACTTTTATTTTCGAACCACCCTAGTGTATATTCAATCAATTTTCAATTACTCAAATTTTTTTTTAAAAATTTCAGGAAATTTTGCTTTTGATCAGATGAGTAATTGGTTCAATTACGGAATTACTGGAAACTAGTTTAAAATTTTTGATTAAGTTTATTAATTGAAAATTTTTTTAAGAATAATTTTTTTGTGCAATAAAAATACACTGCTAAACAAAAATATACAACATATGAAAATCTTGAAAACAGCAGCATAGAACACATTTACTAAATAGAACAACCGTGTGAAACGCGTAGGTGTCACAACTTTAGTGAATCAAAATAAAAAAGCAGAACAAATGCAAAGCATTCATACACAACAGCCTTTTTAATGTGAGCGTTTCATCACACTCAGCGATTTAAAATAATTTATTATTTATTTTATCAGTTTAAATTTAAATGGGTAAATTAGCAATTTTTTTTTTGTTTTATTTTTTTTTATTTTAAAAAACGAACACACATACAAGCCTTTTACGGCTTTTCTGCAGAAACACCCAGGGTCTTGGCAGGAATCGAACCTGCGACCCCCGGCTAATAGTCTAGCACACTATCCACTACACTACGGGGGTATCGAAATAAAAAGATTACACAAACTTACAAATTGTTACTTTTTCTTTCCGTTTTGCCCAGAAAAAAATTATCAGAAAAAAATTTTCAAACAAAAGTTTGTCTAAAAATAAATTTAGTTTTCAGTAAATATTCTTTACATAATCAATGAATTGTTTGTTTGACTCTTATTTAGGATGCAAACACCAAAAACAACAAGAAAAACTGTGTCGTCAAAAAAACAGCCCCGATGACGGCATACACACAAATAACAACAACAACAACAACAATGATAGCAAAAGAAATGAGATTGTACCAAGTTTGTTTACTGAAGATTTTTGAGTGAATCAATTCGTTAATGTCGTTGCATTAATTCTCATTAATTTTTTTATAGTCTTTAGATAAACATTCAGCCTTGAACACATTTAACAAAGTGAAATTTCATAAATTCTTAATGGATGATGATGAAGACAAAAATTTTGTTTGATATATTACAAAAAATCCAGTAAATATTTTTGTTTGATTAAGTAAACTATTTTGTTTAATATTTGTTAGTATTTTTATACTAATAGTTTTATAAATTCAGACAAAAATATTGTTGGATATTTTTCAGAAAATCTAGTAAATTTTTTTGTTTGATTTAGCAAATTGTTTTATTTACAATTTGTAAATATTTTTAGACAAATTGTTTTATAGATTTAAACAATTTGTTCACTGAAAAAAAACACGTTTTTTTCAATGAAATTGTTGAGATATTTTTGTCTATATTTACAAATTTGTTTGTAGGTCCGTTCCTAGACAAAACATTTCATTGAATTCCTTTACAGTTTTTTCTGTGTGAACAAAACTAACATTTTTCTAATCAGTTTGATGCGCTAAAAAATACTGTGACCCCAGATTTTTCCTATCACTTAAAGATTTTTTTTTATGGGCGTATCTAATATTTCCACTAGGTACACCACTATATATCATCAGCACTCGAGAACAGTATATCCGATTTCGACGATAAACAACTGCAATTTGTCGATACTGATTTGTTTGCCTAATTGTATTAAGACAGTTTGAAGGTAATTTTATCATACATCTGCTTCTGTTTTGCTGATATTATTATTAAGAACAGCTCATAGCAAATTTATAGAGTCTCACTATTGTAGTTATACAGATATAGTGAAATTAAAAATTGCTCTGTATTGTGCTCCTTCCCCCAAAATTTAAAAAAAAATAACCTTTTTGAATTTTCCTGTCATTAGTAAGACAGGTCCGAAATGTCATAACGATCGGTCGCACTGTTTCGCGTCCTAGAAGGAACATACACACAACCACACAAACAAACAAACATACAAACACAGATTCATTTTTATACACATATATAGATTTAAAATTATATTTAAAGTTTAATAAAAGAAATAAACATTAAAATACTTATGCGATACGATAATTATAATTGCTTAAATTTTTTACATTTAGTTTGACAATAAGAATGTCAAAAAAATCCAGAGTTTTAAATAAATTTATTCGTGTGTTTCAGGAACGCGTTCATAATACGTTCTATGAAGTATAAATAAATGCGTTTCACGAACCCATACAAAAACGTAACCGAATCATCGAACTTGCATTGGTTCTAAGCACCCATTTCAATGATAAGGAGTTTTGTTAAAAGTGAAACCATGGTCTTCAATGATATGCCTGTATTAAAATCATGTGTTTAGCACCTAAATTGAACCAGTTCATTTTCAGTAGAACCTATGCATTAGCTATTTCTTTTGCATGCTTGTTTTTTTTTTTTTTTTTTGCTGGGTATGTCAAAAAATAATGTTAGAACGGCTTAAAGATCACTTTATTCCAAATTTATTGGTGTTTTTTTTTTTTTGTAATTAGATTGGACTACCCCTAAGTTACGATGAAATCGGGAAAAATGCAAAAAAAAATACACCACAAAACAACTAGTATAGGGTTTGAAAGCACTATACATCTACTCTCTAAAAACAAAAATTTATAATAATCGCAGGACGAAATTAAAAGTTATGACCACTTTTTCAATTTGAACTTGATTTCACATGGAAAAATAAAAATATTTTATATTTTAAAATAATAATTTACAAACATTTATACATGATATGAGCAAAAAGTAGGCTAACTCTTCTTTCAAATACGACTTATTTTAATTAAATCGACCAACAATGTCAAAAGTTATGTCAATTTGAAATAACTTTTTTTTTACAAAATACGACCTACCCAATACATTCTTCGAAAATATAACAACTCACAGTGACAAAGAAGCAAAATTTTTTCAAAGAAAACCCAAAAATTTTTAAACAGATAATGTTATTTATATCGCTTCTATTTTCAGCTGCTGTTATTTTTTTAACGTCCTAAAATTTATAGATAAATTATATTTGAAAAAAATGTTTACGTAACGCTCAATACAGTTTTTATACAACTTCAATATTTTTTTCAGAACACACACTACATTTTGAATTTAAAAAAAACAGATGTACAATCTTTTATGTAGTCTAGCATAAACTCCGTAATTGGTCACACAAAAATTTCAATTAAATTAAAAATATGTGGATAACACTCAATACATTTTTTTTTTTGATACAAACGATGATTGATTGATGAAACGTTTTGCAATATAATACTATTTAATAAAGTTCACAAAAGTTTTAAATATTTAGAAGTACAAACCCAAGCTGTTATTTTAATGTATGTTGTTAATGCAATTTTAATAATTAAACTGTGTAATGAAGCGTACTAAAAACTAGTAACGCTCAATACGCATGACTGCGGACACCAACAATTTAAAAAAAGTTATAATGTATATTTTTACAAAATTTGATGTTTGAAATAAGAGAACCAAATGCAAATATTCTAAAGCTTATAAATTTAATCTAGTTTTTGGAAAAATTCATAGTTTCTTAATGTGGAAAATCAACACCATGCATTACGGACACGCCATTTTGTATGAAAAGGGGAAAACCAGTATTTTTGTTTTCCGTTTTTTTAACTATCTCGTGAACAAATGAATATAACTGATTGTCACGTAGTTCACACAATGAACAAATAGAGGCTATATATTTCAAAATTTTCAGATTTTTATCTGTATCCCCCCCACATCGGTTTTTGGCCCATTATTTTTGATAAAATTGGACTTTTAAAAAAATCATATCTCGTAATAGAGCGAAAATATCAAATATTTTCTCAAAATATCAGATTTTTAAAGCTCAAAGTTGAGCATTTTTTAAAATTTATAAAGTTTCGCATCTTTATTTTTGCAGAAGATAATATTTTAGCACAATGAAACTTATGTCATGGTATCAGAAGAGTTCTTTCTTCACTACCAAAAAAAAAATCAAACATTCATTTTCCTGTATAAACGAACAAGAAATTTTGAAGAAAGTTCTCTATCTGTCGATATCGACAGTTTCATATTCGTTATTTTTAACCGACTTCCAAAAAAGAGAAGGTTATCAATTCGTGTTTTTTTTTTTTACTTTTTTATGTTTGTATACGCATAACTCTGTCATTTGTGAACCAATTTTAAAAAAAAAATTTTTTTTGGAAAGGGTTTGCCTGCAGTTTGGTCCCGTAATTTTTTCCGAAATTCGGAGGGGGGAAATTTGCTCCCTCATGCATAACTCCCCAAAAATTTTTTTTGTCGAAAATAACTCTGTCATTTTTGAACCGATTTTCAAAATTCTTGTTTTGTCTGAAAGGATTTTTCAGAAGTTGGTACCCTAATTTTTTTCTGTGTTCGAAGGGAAAAGTTGTACCCCCCCCCCCCCCCCCCCACCTCAATCCATAACTCTGTCATTTGTGAACCGATTTTCAAAATTCTTTTTTGTTTGAAAGGGTTGTTTGAAAGCGTAGGGGCCAAACTGCTAGCTAGTTTGGCCCCATAATTCTATTCGAAAGTGGGATGGGCGAATTTTCTCCCCCTCCCAAATCCTATTTTTAACACATAATGGAAAGTCAAAAAAAAACGTATGTACATTTATTTACAATCTATTAAATCATGCTAAAGCAGTTTTCATTTTAAAATTTACGCGTTTATTTTATGAAATATTTTATTATATTTTCAACGGACAGGAAATAATTCTGGCAAAAAAAAAGCCGACTTCAATACAAACAGCCAAATATATAAAATATTTTCAAATTTGGTTCATAAATGGCAGAGTTATGCGATAATCAATATTTGGGGGGGAGGGGGGTTGGCAAATCACCATACCGATTTTCAAAAACAAATTATGGGACCAAACTGCAAGCAAACTTTTTGAAACAAAAGAATAATTTTAAAAATCGGTTCATTAATGATGGAGTTATGCGGTAATCAATTGGGGAATTGCTCGACCGATTTTCGAAAAAAAAGTTATGGAACCAAATTGCAAGCAAAGCCTTCCGAACAAAAAAAAAGAATTTTGAAAATCGGTGCATAAACGGAGGAGTTATGCGATAATCAAAATTTTTTTTTTTAGGGGGAGGGGGAATTTCCCCCGATTTTCGAAAATCAACCCGCAAGCAAGGCCTTTCAAACAATAAAAGAATTCTGAAAATCGGTGCATAAATGGAGGAGTTAAGCGATAATTAATATTTTCGAAAAAATTTATGGGGCCAATCTGCGTGCAAGCCCTTTCAAACAAAAAAAGAATTTTGAAAATCGGCTAAAAAATGACTGAGTTACACGCATAACTAAAAAAACAAACATAAAAAAAGTAAAAAAAAAAACATACACACGAATCGATAACTTCCTTCTTTTTTGAAGTCGCTTAAAAATCATTTGAAATGAGAATGAGGCATCTAATGACATAATTCATTTGATTCTCTGCTTAATCAGATGTTTGATTCTATTTTCAGTTTTCTTTTAATCGCTTTAAATTTTATGTCTGTCCTATAGTCAATATTTTCATTCACACTATATTAAATTGTTTTCTTTTTTTATATTGATTTTATAGTTATTTTTAGTTTTTTATAACATTTTTTTTTGATGAAACTAAATAAAACAAATAAACAAATGAAAGCAATTCTAAATACGCATGAGAACATAAGTATTAGAGCAATAAAAATCGGTTAAATTGGAAGCCATTGTGGAAGTCTGTGTGGGCTAAGAAAATATTAGAAAGTGAAAAAGTTTTTGTATTTTTTATAGTTAAAATATCTGTATTCAAATTGTTTTTTTTTTTTTTTTTTTTTGCAAAGCATAAAATTCGATTGTGTCAAACTATATAAATATTTTATGACTCTGTTTATATGTAAATGGCCAACCTTTAACTTAGTACACTCAAAATATTCTGTACGCAAAATTGTGATATAAAATAAACGAAAATTCAATTAAAACCCGGTCTTCTTATTAGCAAAAGTTTGTTAAATTTTAAATATTAAAAAATTAACTAACTTAAAACCGTAAAAAATGGATGACCCTTTCTTTGTTCGAGTCAATTTAGCTGTCACAAGCACTAATTGCAACTTCCGTAAAAATAAAAGATTGTTTCCTTGTTTGTGTTATTTTTACTGTTAAATAATCAAACCCAAGTTCCGTAAAACAAATAAATGATTTTTGGTTTATTTTTAAATGAAGTAACTTCATGTTAAAGGCTTATTATTTCGTATGTTTAATTATTATTTTATTAAGATGGACTTTTCGCCAAAAGTACTTTTAACCGGAGTGCTTTTTTGCACGTATTACTTTCAAGAAACGACAGTACTTTTAACAAAAAAAATACTTTTAAGAAGAGGTACTTTTCGCCAAAAATATTTTAAGCAAAGATATGTTTCTCTAAAACTACTTTTAACAAAAGGTACTTTTTGATTTTGGAGCTTTTTGCAACTTTTTATAAAAAGTACATGGCTTTGTTTTTAACTGCGACACTTTTTACAAGGAATACTTAAGGAAATAGCAATTTGCCCTCCTTTTTGGCGGTTAAACTGTTAATCAAATTAAATTAACCGATTAAATTCCAATAGCGATTAACTAGTCCAACGATTAACCGATTAGACCAGTAATACGATTAATTAAATACCCTAGTAAATATATTTTAGTTCTTAAATCACATTTATGTTTGTTTACTTATTAAAATCAAATTCTATTTAAACAATATATAGGAGATTTATTTAAGAAAAAAATGCTGTAAAAAAAGCAAATTTAAAAGTCTAAAGAGTCTTGCAGTGCAAAACCCCACAAACATATTTTCATTTTCATAAAAACATTACCAGCAAAAATTAAGAACATAAAAACAACAAGAATATATACAGAATAAAAATCACCAACCCAAGTCCAAAAGCAGATCAACAAATAAGAACCGACACAACACCCACTTATGACATTATTTTGTATTGTAAGAATTTGCTAAATTGAGACACTTGCAGTGGTAATTAATTTTTAGTTGCCTGACAAAAAAACTTAAATAAATAATAATAATAATTTCAAGATGATGAAGATGATAATGTTGTTGTTCTGATGCTGCATCACACCAGCATTGAACTAAATTGTACAACCGCCACCTCCAATCAGGTTTGGAAAATTGGTTTTTGATTTTGTACCAATTCTAAAAATAAATTACCGTACCATTTTTAGGGTTCCGTACACCAAAAGTGTAAAGGAATCCTATTGTTTTCACTACGCTGTCCGTCCGTCTGTCTATCTGTCTGTCTGTCTGTCACAGGCTGTTTTCTCGGCAACCATAAGAGCTGTGGACCTGAAATTTTTACAGAATATGTAAAACTTTTGCCGCTATAACAACAAATATATGACAGTTAAAAATTAAAGGGTGTTCTAAAGCGAGCAACGAAACATGTTGAAATACTAATGTAATATACAGACACTTTAAATTTTTAAAGTTAGAGTTAATTGGTGTAGTCTGTAGAATAGACTATTCCAATTAACACTGGTATTTAAATTTTATAAAAATTAAAGGGTGTTCTATCACTTAATGTAATTTTGACTATGTAATTTATACAACATGCTGTATCTTGGAAACAGTAAGAGTTTAACTCTTGAACTTTTCAAAAACGCTAAAACTAAAAAATTCCAAAATTAAAAAAATGTCAAAACGAAAAATCACCTGAATGAAAAAAGCGGTTGAAGGAAAAAAGCACCAAAATTAAAAAAATTGCTAAAACGCAAAATATCACCAAAACTAAAAAGATCGCCAAAAAACTAAAAAAAACCCAAAAACCGAAAAAAGGCGTCAAAACGAAAAAAAGAGCTGCAACATAAAAAAATCACTAAAACTAAAAATTTCATAAAAAAGAGAAAAAATCACCAAAAAATGGAAAAAAATCTCCAAAACGAAAAAAACGCCAAACCAAAAAAAAAACGCCATAAATAAAAACAAATTCCCAAAAACCAAAAAAAAAAATCGCTAAAACGAAAAAAATGGCAAAACAAAAAATGGCTAAAACTAAGAATATTACAAAAACCCTAAAAAAATCCCCGAAACCGAAAAAACGCCAAAACTGAAAACAGCGCCAAAACTAAAATAAATCGCTAAAACTAAAAATGTCATCAAAAATCGAAAAAACCTTAAAACAAAAAAACGCTAAAACCAAAATGACGCCAAAACCAAAATAACGCCAAAACCAAAAAAATCTACAAAAAAACAAAAAAGAAAATTGCAAAAAACGAAAAATCGCACAAAAAACTAAAAAAAATTTCATAACAAAAAAATCGCTAAACTAAAAAAAATCACTAAGAACTGAAAAAAATCTCCAAAACCGAAAAAAGCGCCAAAACTGGAAAAAATCGCCACAACTAAAATAAATCTCTAAAACTAAAAATATCGTCAAAAAGTGAAAAAAAACGTTTAAGAAAACGCCAAAACCAAAAATCGCCAAACTAAAAGCCAAAACCGAAAAATCGGCAAAACTAAAAAATCGGGGAAAAAATTTCAAAAAACGAAAAATCGCCAGAAAAAAAAAACGAAAAAATCACGAAAATTAAAAAAGCGCCAAAACCCAAAAAAATCGCCAAAAACAACAAAAAATACTTAAAAAATAAAAAAACTAAAACTAAACAAAAAACACAACGAAAAAACTGCCAAAATGAAAAAAGGAGCAAAAACGAAAAGAGATGTACATACATACATATGTGTATTCGTACGGAACCCTTCGTGTGCGAGCCAAAGTCGCACTTTCATTCATTTACCTTACTTCGTATCATGTCTTCAGAATAATGCATGCCAAATTTGAAGAGTCTTCCTGTATGTATATCTTTCGGGTTAGCAGGTAATTATTTATTACTTTGTATGAGGAGTACCCCTTCCCTCGCACATATCCCGCCAGTTTTGTACACCACTTTGTATCTTATATTCAAATTTGTTCTTACCAATTTTTAATACTCTTACTATTATAGCTTTCTAGATATCAGGTAGATAGATATTAATTACTTTGAAGGGGGTACTCCCCCTTCCCTTGGTCCTATACTGTCAATTTGTTTACATACTTTGCATTTTGCTCTAAAAATAACCTATACTATATGTAAATACCCTGACTTCTATTAGCTTTCACGAAATAAGATATTTACTTAGCATAGGCGTGGCATAAGCAGTACAGTGGCCACTCACCCATTCTACTTCTTAAAGACTACAATCCTACTAAACTTCGCAAAAAAAATACCGCATCCCATTTTCAATGATAGTTTGCGAGAAATAATAATTTCTTTCTGATCAAATGTAAATAAATCACCTTTTTTTTTTCTAAAATTATATAAAATCTGTATGTTCAACAGCATGCCACGCCCACAATTACAAATATTATGACCTAATTTTTTTCGGCTACCTTAGTTTAGATATGTTTACTATTAAAGGGCGTTAAAATTTTGAAAATCGGTGAAAACAAAAAATTTAAGTTTTCGCCAACGAAATCAATTTCTGAGCCACCGTGCCACATTTAAAATCTAAAAACAACTTGATTTAAAAGATAATATCGGTAGAACTTAAATTTTACATGGTAGTACCACACTGGGTTCAAAATATGTATACCAAAAAATAAATAAAATTTTGCCATGATTTCCATCCCTGCCTCCAACGCCAGCACAAAAAAACATTAAGAAATTAAACAAACAGACAAACCGCTGTTACCATCTTAAAAATTAATAATTAGAAAAGAAGAAGAAGGTAAAAACGCCAACAACTTATGTGCAACAACTAATGTGCCAAAAAATTTGAAAATTTGCCATTTTTATAGTCGTGTGTATTCAAAAGATTTTACGATGTTTTTAAGAATTTCTTCTTATTTGACTTGGAAGATTATAAAAAAAGAGCAGACAAAAAATAATGATGGGTAATAAATAGTGATTATTTAAATATTAAGCAAATACCAAAATATATATTTATATTTTTTTTTTTGTAAATATTCAATAGAATATATTAGAATACTAAAATTTTTTGACCGACTTGCATATAGAGAATTAAAATTTGGTACCATTTGGACCTGATCTATGTTTTATTCGGCATGAATATAATGTAGATTTACTTTAAAATTGTTGTAATAAATATTGTTTGATAACAACAATGCACTATGGCCGAATTTCGAAATTTTGCGCCGAAAAGTCCATTTTTCACCTTTAGGGTTTTAAATTTGTTTTATAGGTTCAATACCCAATATATTGGAAAGAAAAAATTTAAACACATCTTATACCTATTACGATATGACAGTTGGTAGCCCTGTTTATGTACACAAGGCTGCCAATGTTCACCTTTTTTATAATACGTATTATTAAGTTTTTTACAAAATTAAAACATTGTTTTTCAAAATGTATTTTTATTAATACTCGAGGTGTGTAATTTTAACTGTTGGAAACATCCCACGAAAAATTTTGATGGCAAAGTAATGAGTTAAAATGCTAATAAACCTTCACTACTTCTACTTTGGCATTTTAATTAATTAATTTAACATGGCGATGTCATTGGAGGTAAGTACTTACCACATTTGATTACAAATAACAAGTTATAAATTTCAATATTTAGAAGGCATTGAATATACAAAAAAAAAACACAATAAAGACTAATTGTCTCTGCTGAGCATTGAACTCATGCCATTTTCAGTTATTGTGTTATTTTATGCCAAGTGTTCTACCCACTAGGCTACTGCACAGCTATTTTGTTACGGGCTTAAAACTTGTTTTCACAAACATAAACACAATGTAAAAAATCAATTCTACTTCCCCAGGGGTTGAACTGTCTATCGTCTGTATCATAAGCAGATACCCTAGTACTCTGCCAATAATAGAATAAATGGCTTGTTTAATTAATAGTAAGTAATTGTTTACAGTAGTTCTGTAAAGTAATTCAGATGGTCTGTTGTTTGTGGTTGAAAAGTATGTTGTTCTGTAATGACAACTCATCACCAAGTTTTTGCTGGGATATTTGACAAATGCTTGTTTTTGGTACTTATTTTGATGTTTTTAATGGATCATGAAACATTTTAACCCTGTAGCTCTTCGCTCTCTGGCTTCTTTTGTCCCTTTATTAAAAAAGGGGCAAACAACTCCCCTTCAGCGGCTAAATATTAGGCTAAACTGTTCTACAAAAATGTTCCTCGTGAAGTTTTACATAAAAATGCTAAACACATCTTATATCTTAAACGTAAGGCTTACAAGATTCGCCATGCCGAGTACTAATTGTGAATAAGTATGAAATTAACCCTTTAACACTGTTTAAGTTTTGAACGACTTCTGGCGTTCGGGTTGAATTTGGAGCTTGAGTTTCCTAAAAGACCTATAGTAGAATTTTATGACAAATATTTTTGTAAAACATTTTAGCCCGCTATATCACCGCTGAAGGGGATTTTTTCGCCTCCTTTTTTAAGAAAGGGACAAAAAGAACCATACAGCGTGGAGTTAGAGGCTTGAAATATTCTACAAAAATGTTTCTCGTTGTGTTTTACATAAAAGTACTCAACATATTTTATACCACAAACGTAAGGCTTACAAGATTTCTTATGCCGAGCCACTTTGACTATGGGTGCGAAACTGCAAAAAGGGATGTGAACAGTAGAGTTGTAAAGTTTCGATACTACTCGATACTTATTAAGTATTGACTCAATATTACTCAATACTTTAATGGTTTCCCTGAATTGATGAATAAAATTAAATAATAACACAGTACAACAGCCAATCTGGGGGGTGAGAAATTCCAAGTCAGGGTGATGGTACTAGGTCAGTATAGTAAAACCCTCAAAGGGTTTGGCGTTCGTATGTGTCAGTTTTTTTTTATCACCTTTTAAATTTTTTCCTTATCTTGATGTTTTTTCGCTTAGTTGTATCATTTTGGCAAAAACGTAGTTTAACATAACTCGAGAACCACTTGTCCGATTTTGCTAAAACAAACTCAAAAAAATTAAGAATTACAATTTCTCTAATCCGTTTTCCTATATGTGCAACACTTTCGAAGTTAAAAATGAATGTATGAAGGGAAAGAAGTATTTTTTGCCTAAAAATTTAATATTTTTTTTTTCAATTCATAAAAAATCCAAAATGGAAAAAAGTGCCAAAACTAATTACTTTCGCGTAAAGTCATATAACTCATGAGCAGAAAAAGGGATAGATCATGAAAATCGATGCACGCGTTTCTCATTTATTCACAATTAGGTAAATGTATGAACAACATTATTTGGAGAAAACATTGACACTCACAAGCCGAACTATCTCATATTTTTCTACTGTACTAAAAGAGAAATATTGATGTGGCAACACTGGTTCTGTAATGTTCACATAAAACATGCATTGTCATTATACATTTTCTCTTTCTCACACTGGTTCTGTGATTTTTGTCATTCAACAAGTGCCGACGAACGCGAACAGTAAAAGTGATTTTTCTCCAGTTTTTTAAAAGTGAACAAAAGAGAACAGAATATGGAACTGTGCAAGCCAGATATAAATATCTTTTGCTACTGCTGTGGTCAATATGTCTCAACACATAAAAAAAGTGAAAATTTCAGTACTGATTTTGTTCAAACATACGAGATGTACTTCAACCAAAATGTTATAGTGAACGAAAATTGGGTACCAAATATAGTGTGTAAAAGCTGCTACAACCGTCTAATGGATTGGAAAAATAGAAGACGCGAAAGTATGCCATTCGGTATCCCAATGACTTGGACTAATCCTGGCGAAGGTCACAATCCATTGAATTGCTATGCATGTGCGAATAAAGGAGCCGCAAAAAGGATAAGAAAATCGTATAATTATGTTGGTGTTGCAAGTGCCGCAACACCATTGCCTCATTCGGACCACATTCCTATGCCAAAAGCTTCTAGCCCAGATATTTTCTCTTCTACGACTGCTCCGACATATCATGCACGTGATGATCCCCCATATGAGCCATCAGTACCCAATGTGCCAATTTTAATAAATCAAAATAAGCTTGATTCAATTGTTGCCAAGTTGGAATTAACACAGCATAAATCGGAAGAGCTGGCTTCCATTTTGAAATCAAACAATTTGTTGGCACCCGGTGTGAAAGTCACAGCTTATCGAAGTCGTCAGGCAACACTCCAAAGTTTATTCCTTGTGAATGATGAAAAAACTTATGCATATTGCCCGGATGTAGGAAAATTGATGGACGCAATGGAAATAAAATATGAAGCAGATGACTGGAGATTATTTATTGACAGTTCAAAACTCAGCTTGAAGGCGGTTTTACTGCATAAGACCAATAAAAAACCTTCAGTTCCAATCGCCTATAGTACAGAAACGAAAGCAACTGGAAAATATTTTAAAAATGGTTAACTACGCCAAACATATGTGGCGCATATGCTGCGATTTAAAAGTTGTAGCAATGCTTTGCGGTCTTCAAAGCAGCTATATAAAATATATGTGCTTTTTGTGCGATTGGGACACACGATTTCCCGGTGACCAATATGCATGCCACGGATGGAAACTCAGAGAGCACAGCAGGTTACAAACGGCCAATATTATTCGTGAGCCTCTAGTGCCGAAGGAGAAGATATTGCTGCCTCCACTGCATATTAAACTTGGAATTGTTAAGAATTTTATCAAAACTGACGCCAAAAGAGATGAAGTTTTCTTGTGTTTGAAACTAATTTACCCGAGACTCAGCGAAAGTAAAGTTAAAGAAGGTAAGTTATAATATCACATTCATTTCCCATGATTTTCCATCTTAACAAATTAATATTTTTCCAATCAGGCGTACTAAATGGTCCAGATATACGAAAGCTGATTAAAAGTGACGCATTCAACAATATTTTGATTGACGCTGAATTGAATGCATGGCAGGCAATCAAAGAAGTAATAGAAGGCTTGTTGGGAAAGCATCGTTCTAACAACTACGATGTTTCTGTCGCAAGGATGTTAAGAGCATTCTCGGAAATTGGTGTCCACATGTCCTTGAAAATCCATTATTTACATCATCATCTGGACTACTTCAGCAAACAATTGGCTACCGAATCTGATGAACAAGGTGAACGCTATCATCAAGTTGTTATGCCATTTGAAATGAGGTAATACTGATTTTTTATTTTTTCAAACTCATTTTAATCAAACAAAAACTTACAGATATAGAGGCAAAAAGTCGCCTAGTGAAATAATTGCGGAAATTTGCTGGTGGAGTAAGCTTGTGTGGCAAGACAAGGATGATCTTGATGATAAAGAATTTTCAGGAGATGCAGAAGGGCCAACAGTGGAGTCACACATTGACATTATGTGTGGTTCAGAAACTGATGATAGCGATGAATGCGATGCCACTAGTCCCGAACAACCACCATCGAAAAAGTCTAGGCAATATTTATTAAAATAAATAAAAATAAATAAATAAAATAAAAATAAAAAATTATAAAAATGTTTACTTAATTTTTTTAGTAGTTTATGGCCAGAAGTCTGCAGTTATTGGGGAAAATTTATAAAAAAGGCGATAAATGACACTTTTTTGAATAAAAACAAATATCAATATTCTTGTCAAAATGGGATACCTTCACTTAATTGTAAATAAAAGCAGAACGCGTTAATCGATTTCTATGATCTATGTCGCATTTTGTTTATAGGTTATGTGACTTTACACGAAATTAATAACACTTGATCCTTTTTTCCGTTTGAATTTTTTATGAATTTAAAAAAAAAAAAGTTTAATTTTTAGGCAAAAAATATTTTTTTTTTCTCCACAAATTTATTTTTACCGGCAAAACTGTTGATTATAAAGAAAAACGTTATATAAACGGATTAAAGAAATTGTAATTGTAAATTTTTTTGAGTTTGTTTTAGCAAAATCGGACAAGTGGTTCTCGAGTTATGTTAAACTACATTTTTGCCAAAATGATACAACTAAGCGAAAAAATATCAGGATAAGGAAAAAATTTAAAAGGTCATAAAAAAACTGACACATACGAACGCCAAACCCTTTGAGGGTTTTACTATACTGACCTAGTACCATCACCCGGACTTGGAATTTCTCACCCCCCAGACAATAATCCCAAAAATGTTCCATAGTGTAATTTAAGAAATGCAATCTTATTTGTGAGAATTATAGTTTATTAACTTTCTTGCATTGAAACTTTCATTTTTATTGTTTTTTACGAGGTTTTAATTAAATAAAACTTATATTTTTAATTAAAAATTTTAATTAAAATTTTTTTAATCAGTTTCATTCATACTTTACAATCTATTTTGCTGGAAAATACAACTCTGAAAGTATTGAGTATCTACTTCTGAATATCGAGTATTCAAAAAACGACTGGTATTGAGTACTCAATACCCAAATACTCAATACTTTTACAACTCTAGTGATCAACCCACATTTTTTTTTAAATTCTATAGCGTGGCAGTGGAAGTCTGCATTCCAAGTTTGGTGACGCCACCTTGTCGGGAAATATTTTTTGCCGCAACTTTCCGATTTCCGGCCATAGTGCAATGGCATGAAAATTTACATTATTTTCAATTTCGAATGAAATACAAAACTGGCCTTATTATATAAACATTAATTTTCAAGGATTCCTTCTAGACTGATTCTTATGAAGTTTTGAACACACACAGTGAGTCCTCCCTCCTGGCATTAGAGTTTTGTGATTGAAAAGTGGGCGGTACCCTGCATACACGCAGAAAATATTCTTTTTCAACTATTTTCACTTAACCGATTCCTATGAAAAGTTGCACATAGAATAAAGTAAACATTTAACAACGCAAATTTTGGAAAATAGCATGATACCTGTATTTGATTCAAATATGGGCGATTCCACAGGAAAGTCCACTTTTTGTCAGGTGCGTCACAAAGCGAATATTCAGCTTGTTTTTTTTACTTCTTTACATATTTGTGTAGACCGTAACGTAAGTAGCTCTACATTTAGTAAAAGTTTAGGACAAATCGAACTACATGGTTCTGAAATACAACCTTAATTATTTGCTTACGTTACGTGACCAAATTATGATTTCGCCTGAAACTATAAGTATTGCAACATTAATAGTGGGGCAGAGCCACTTCCATACAAAGTATATGTATATTAATTTTCAATAATTTCTAAAGGTTTTATTTTAAGTTCACAAACAAAGCGAAATATTTTTATTATGAATGACTGGCTTTATTGGCCAGATAATTTCATGTCATTAATTTTGAAATATCATTTCGGAGATGTGGCCGTCGCGGTTGGAGCGTAGATGCCCAGTCGTCTAGGGTCCTTGTTGCGTGGTCCTACACCTGCCAACTCAATCGCGGAGACATTACTAGGGTGTGTTCTTAACCCTCACCTGAGCCTGAAGACCCGCAGCAATTAAAATTATTAACTCTACTTACTATAAAAAAAACACCACATATTGTTATTAGGGAAGTTAGATGACACTTCCAGCTGCCCTTTCCCTACCGTGGTCATTTCCGTTTCCTCTATAAATTTCGTATTATTACCCCTTATCCAAACGCACACACACTACCACGCACTTACCTTCACATCAAACTCCCCCTCTAAATAAATTTACCACTTCATTTTTGATCTAACCCTTTATACAATCATAATAAATTTTATTAATATTAACAAAATTAACCCTATATTCTAACATACACAATATAATATTCTCTTTTCTTGATATTCTTACAATTCCGAAAGGACTGTTTTTTATTTTTCTAGTTAAACGAAAAAAAATACAAGAAAGATTTTTAATATGATATGTTTCCTTTTTATCAAGATAACCGTTAATTAGTTTCGGACAAAAAAAACAGAAATACACTTCTTACTATTTATATAAAAAAATGCCTGTTAGAAATACTTATGCTTACGCTTTTCATAACCGTTTGACGTACTACCACCAATAGGGTGTGTTCATATATATTTCCTCCTGGCCTGTAGAGATCTTTTAAGGATAGATCGCAGTTTTTTTTTCTTCTATTATATTACTCTAATTTACCTGAAGGAGCTCCCTAAGGTCACATTACTCTGCCACTAGGCGTTGATAGCACATAACCAAAAACTACCAATCCCAAAAAAAAAAACCCCAAATAGTAGGATAAAATATATAACCTATGTTAATAAAATCTTTTACCTTTTTTCTCAAACCGTCTATTCGTTTTCTAACAGATATTTTTCCTTTACATCAAATCACAACTTTTTACCATTACCTACAATTTTTCAAATAACCTACATAACTTATTCTACGTTAGTAAAATGGATAAATAATTATATATAAAATAATAGGAAAGGTTAGTTTTCTAAATATAGTTTATTTACTTGTTTTTTTCTTTTCTTTTTTTTGTTTTGAACATGTTCAGCTCTTTCTTCCTTTCAGTCCACCAGTATTCATCTACCTCTGACCACAATCAACTCTGGATCGCTTACATCACCACCACCTTGAGACGGACGAGCTTCCTTCCTTTCTTCTCTTTCGGCTTTTATTAAATTCAGCTGCTAATTTCTTTATTTTCAGGCTAATCTTTTATTTGCCCCGTATGGATAAATTTTCTTGCAATTTTTTTGGTTTTTTTTTTAGATTTTATTGTTCGTGCACCGTAAGTAGCTCTTTGTCTCTTTTTTTTTATTTTTATGTTCTTATATCTTTGCAGGTACGTATGAATGTCGAACACATCACTTCATATCTATATTGCAAATTTAATTGTTCAATCTATTGTAAGTTATTGTTCCTTTTTTTTAATAAAACGATGCTATTTTTATTTCAGTATAATTCACTGTTTTAATATCTTTAGTTTTCAATGGATTTTATTTTCTTTTATATTAGTACTTCTTTTCTTGAATCACACAGTTCGGTTCATCTTGGTATTCATTTTGCTCTTAGAATTTTCATTTCATCTTTTTAATTTATTTAATTTTTTTAAATTATGGTTTGTCGACCATCACTTTGAGCTACCGCACGTTTCATTCCTCTTGCTAGAAAAAACTCCCTCCTCAAACCTCAAATTTCGCCTTTTATATGCCTCCTTTCCTTACACTGGAATTAGTTTCGTTATTTTTCCATACATATATCAAACCAAAACCGGTTCCTTGTACCTATATATCTAATTTTCTATATAATAGTTCCCTCCAACTTTATTTTCTATTCGCCATATTTTTATTTTATGCTTTTTTAAAGCCCTCCGAAAATTCTAGACTTTGCCCTTCCTTACATCTCACGTATCTACTCCCTATCCCTCACTCAATGCTCTAATGTGAGACTCCTGTTAACAGGATCTCATAAAAGTAGCAAGCTTACTAGTTAGTACGTGTCGATTTTTTAACATTAACGTTTGACAACAACAAAACGTAAACATAAACAAACCCGTTTATTTACGCAACTTCATTACGTTGCCAACTTTTACCCTCCCCTCGTATCGTACTTCATTCATAATCATTAATAGCACGTGTTCACCACTAACTGAACGTCTCCCAACAGCTGAGTTTGCAGATTTTCATTTGACAAAAACACCACGTTTGCAGTACTACGCGATAATAAAGGTTGGTTTGTATACCTTTAATTTTTTATTTTCTTTTATTTCTATTGCAGGTGTCCCGTGTCTCTGGGTGTTACGGTGCCACAGGTATTGTGTAGTATCGTTCCTATTCCCTTTCTTTCCATTTAACTAACCTTTTTTTGTCTTTTTTTCCAGCTGTACTTCAGTACAAAAAAAATGAGCATCGCAACTTTCGGTCAGCTCAGCCGTCAGCTTGGCCACATTATGATTCCACTGCGGTAGGCCTTCCGCATAGACAAGGTGGATCATTATTATTGTTGATCGCACACTCCCTATTAAAAGAAAAAGGTGGTGTGTCGATCGAACAATAACATTATTACTGAACCGGGGCTAGGTTGGAGAGTGGTTCCTCCAGTCTGGAAAAGGCCTAGCCCTTACTGAGTGACTTTATGAGGGACTCGGGGCATGCATGCTTACTTTCGCCCCCTCCCGACGCTTCTCCTTACTACCCGCCACGAAAAAAAATTTTCTACCCTCGACTTAGCAAATTTGGCATGCCAACCGCAACATCCTAAGGAAATAACGTAGTGGGGTGAGATCATTTAAGATCAAATTATAATTCGTAAAGATTTTTCATACCGCCCTCATATACTAACTAGTTCATGATATAAAATTATCCAATAAAGAAAAATATTTATGAACAACTAAATCCACAGTAAAACTGTTATTAGTTTATCGTCACAATAAATTTAATTGCTTATTTTTAATATTTATTTTATTCTGAATTTTTTATTCCTAATTTTTCGTTACATTATTTGTTTGTTTTTAAGCCTGTTGCTTGCTTCATAGATATTGTTTCTATGGCACGGCACAGCTTTGCAACAATGACTGACCCTCATCATCACTACACCAGTTTTATTATTGTAGCATTAATAACGTGACCAGCAGAAGGTTTTTGTCAAAAGCGGGATAAGAATGGTTGAAAAACGGGATTCTGAAGAAAATATGACCACAAAAAAAACGGGATTTTATAAAATATCTTATGGAAAGCGGGATGTTGTCGTAAATACACTGATGATAATGTATGCAACTACACAGTTCCATATCGTTAGCTGAAATGCGAAATAACATAACTAACAAAAAATTTAAAGTCGCATTTTCAATTATGTATTAATTATTATATCGAAGCGCCTGTCCATACAAATTTTCAAACTCTTATCATAAAAATCAATCGCATTAAAAACGAAAATGAAGAGACTTTTTACATCAGTCACTTAAAGTTTTTTATTTAGTTTATTTTCTCTCCTAAATTTTTCTCTCTAAAATTAAAAACAGTGTAGTTATGTGATTTTGCATTTCAGCTAACGATATGTTCTTAGGAAATTCATTGAGTTGTAGGCCTTAAGTTTTAAAAAGTGCTTTTTTAGATATTTTTTTAAAATTAATCATTTTTATGAAATTCATCGTATTTATAAATTGCTTTAAGCCTAAAGATAATTTTGTCATGAAACATGAAGTCGTTAGGACCCGACAAAAATAAGCAAGTTGTAAGCCAGTGAGTGAAAAAAACCAAAGTCACCTTTTATAAAATTCAGTTTATAGTCAAAAGAATATTTTTTTATCAAAAGCTGTTCTGTTTTTTCACTTAATGTCATCTAACTTTGTTCTTTTTGTCGGTTCTTAAGCATTTTATGTATCATGTGCTCGGCACCAAATTAGTTTCAACTTTGGGCTTTGACGGTTTTTTTCTGGATTTTTAGGGTTCCGTACACCAAAAGTGTAAAGGAACCCTATTATTTTCGCTACGATGTCCGTCTGTCTGTCCATCCGTCTATCTGTCTGTCACAGGCTGTTTTCTCAAGAGCTACGGACCTGAAATTTGCATAGAACACGTAAAACTTTTGCCGCTACAACAACAGCTAGAGGGTGTTCTAAAGCGAGCAAAAAAAATGTTGAAATACTAATGTAATATACACTTATATATAGACAGTTAAAATTTTTAAAGTTAGTGTTAATTGATTGGTGTGGTCTGTAGAATAGACTAAGGGCCATTATTACAACTTGACAATAGCTAAAAGCAGGACTTTGTCGGACGTATAAACAGTTTATCATTATTACAAATTTACTTTAACCTACCAGGTAAGATGCACCTGACTTTAACTTATCGCTCACTTTCATTTAAGGTAAAGTTTTAATAAAGGTAAACCTTTTATTCGTCCAACAAAATCCTGCCTTTAGCTATTGCCTAGTTGTAATAATGACCCTAAACCTATTAACACTGATATTTAAAACAAAAATTAAAGGATGTTCTATCAGTTAATGTAATTTTGACTACGCAATTAAGACAATTTGCTGTATCTTGGAAACTGTAAGAGCCAAACTCTTGAAACTCAAAAAAACGCTAAAAATAAAAATTCCAAAATTAAAATATGTCAACGAAAAATCGCCAAAATGGGAAAAGTGCTTAAAGGAAAAAAGCACCAAAATTAAAAAAAATCGCTAAAACGCAAAAAATCATCAAAACAAAAAAGTTTGCGAAAAAAACTAAAAAACGCCAAAAACCGAAAAAAGTCGTCAAAACGAAAAAAGCACTAAAACCTAAAGAAATCGCTAAAACTAAATATATCATGAAAAACGGAAAAAATCGACAAAAATGGAAAAAAACACCAAAGCGAAAAAGGGCCAAAAGATAAAAAAGCGCAAAAAAATCGCCAAAAACTTAAAAAATCGCCAAACCGAAAAAAAGTGTCAAAACCAACAAAAAAAAATTGCTAAAACTAAATAAATCACCAAAAACCGAAAAAACCACAAAGTCGAAAAAACACCAAAATTGAAAAAGCGCTAAAGCTTAAATAAATCGCTAAAACTAAAAATATCGTCAAAAAGCGAAAAAAACGTTAAAACAAAAAACGCCAAAGTCAAAAAATCGCAAAAAAGAAACATAAAAAATCAAAAAAAAAATTGCAAAAAAAATACGCAAAATCGCAACAAAAAAAAGCGAAAAACTCACCAAAATGAAAAAAGCGCCAAAACAAAAAAAAATTACCAAAGCAACGAAAAAAGTAAAAAAAAAAACTTAAATTAAACAAAAAAGCAAAACGAAGAAATTGCCAAAATGGAAAAAGGGCAAAAACGAAAAGGAATACATGTGTATTCGTACGAAACCCTTCATGTGCGAGCCAAAGTCGCACTTTACTAAATTTATCATTTCATCTTAATGGAGAAAAATTTTAATTGAAGAAGATACCAATGTTAGTCGAACTCTATGGTTTTTAAGTAGTTCAATTTAGTTTTTGCAATAATCAATAATTTTCAATACTACGTGCCTTACTTGACTTCACCACACTCACACTGTGAAAGATATAACAAGAGCTCTGATCATGAGATCGTGGTTAATCTTGAAATATCAGTTCAGTTCCACTATTATATGCTTTACATGCTTTTAAAATGCCTTTCTCAATAAAAATCATTTAATTGAAGAATTAAATTGAACGAACTTAAGCCTGAATAATTAAGTATCTTGCGATTAGAAATTTTTAAGTATTGAGTTTTGAAGCAATTTCTAAAAAAATTCTAGGTTTCTTTAACTCAATGAGTTTTTATTCGGTCAACAAAAGAAGTATCTATTTTGCTCAGTTGAAACAATTTCGATATTTTTGGAAATAATTAAAAAAACAAAACTTGAAATTTTAAAACTCGAAAAAGCGGGATATTAATTTTAGGCGGGATCCGACCTCTTAAAAGCGGGATAATCCCGCCTAAAGCTGCATGTCTGGTCAGGTTAAGTATTAAATAAATAAAGAGAACAACAACAACAACATTACAATCAAATGAACAACGAAACAACCAAGGTGAATTGATACCAGGTGGCCCTATTAGTAAAAATGAGCATCAGCTGACTTTACCAAAGTGTCAATCTCTATGTTAAAAAAACTAAACAACAACTTTTTATGTATGCATTTAACATGACAAATTGGTAAAGTCCAGTTGTTGTTGCACTAATAAGGCCACTTGGTATTAATACACTTTGGAAACAACATAATCAATTGTTGAACCAAGAAATTAAGATTTGCCACATTAAAACCTAAATATATGGCGTCGAGTCTGGCAAACCTTTTGAAAACTAAAACTCAAGAAAACAACGAAACACATAAATGTGTTAGCCAATATTTAGCAAAAGTCAAAAATGAGAAACGAGTACAATGAGAACAAGAGCAAAAAGAATGAATTATAATAGCAAGTGAAAACGACGAAACTATTTGCCACCTCATGCCAAAAACATACTACAACACCACTGACTGTTTGCCACATCACGAATACACATCATTCATTCACCCACGCCATGAAGATTCTACATCATATGCACTAGCACACTAGTATGTATTGTTTTAGATGGACCTAGACAATAACAGCACAAGTTGTTCTCTTTCTTCATTTATTTACTCATGCCACTATTTTATTTTGATTACCTATTGGCCTAGTAGATAAGTCAAACAAGGGACAGTTGTATAAAATGACGGTTTCTTTAAAAATGTTTTTTTTATTGCCAGTAGAAGCTTTTTGAAGCTTTTTTGGAACGCTAAGTTTGCAATTTCAACAATTAATAAAGCATACTGAAGCCCTAATGACACTACATTTTTTCTTCATTTTTCAAATTTTGGAGAACAGTGCAAATAGAATATAATAGGAAATTTTATCAGGTGCAAAGAGTTCAGCTATATTAAGATAAATACCAAATTGTCAAAGCTTTTACTAATGTTATCGATAAAAAATGGTGGTCTGTCAAAATTTTCAACTTAAAATTTACATTTCACGCTTGAAACATTAAAGTGCTGCCAAGTTAGCGGTTTATTCACGAATTAAGCGACTTAGCGCCTCTTTTTTCAACTTTTTTTTCTTTTGTCGTTTTATTATAAATAAAAAGTAGGCAGCACTTAAAGAAGCCATTACGTTTTGTTTACATTTTGTATAGTTATTTCTTTCTATCATTTGCTATTTCTTACTTTCAATCCTATAGCAAAACAATGCAAGAAAAATGTAGTGTCATAAGGGCTTAAGAAAGAGTTACATTCAATACACACAAAACAGAGAACAACAACAGAGAAAAACATCATGCATTTTTCTCATGTCCATTGGTGTGTTATTGTGTTGGTTGTTGTTGGACTGTTAAAGTGATGAAGGCATAGCACTGATAACTTTGGCAGTACCGGCAGTGATTAATACTAACATATCCTAATTCACTTCAACTCACCCTCCTTCGTCGGTATTGTAGCAGAACCGTCGGCGAAGTAAAAGAGCTTCCTCCACTTTACACCAGAGGGACTTGCAACAATGCTCTACAAAAAGCGCGCAATTGCAGAGTTCTAAATGAATTAAGCTTTCTATCTCTCTCTCCCACTTCACCGCCTGTGCTCTCTACACTATCCCTTTCCCAAAGAAGGTAATACATTAACTAATTAACTGTTAGGCATTAATTGCCTGATTGTGTTACTGCTCTTTAAACAAAAAATTTACTTTTTTGGTAGTTCCAACATAAGCAACGGGCAATATTGAAAGCAATCCAAAATTATATTAATGTGCACTTGGTTTTTTTATTGAATGGTAGAATCAGTTAAAAATAAGATTGGTTAGAGTTTTAAATGTTTATTCATTTAAATACTTCTTGAATAAATTACATTTCGTTACTGTAATAATATTGTGAGTGTATTCTAGGAAGAATGGAACTGACACAAAACAAGTCAAGTCTCAGGTGGTGGTGGGACTGATTCGAGTTCTAACTCTTCCTGTGAAGTATAGACCAGTCACTTGTACATGGATATAACCTAGGCTGCGGTTGACTCACACTTTGTATACCCTTTTTGACTTGTCACTGAACTATTTTATTAGGGTCTAATCGGTGTAGAATTAGAGACTGGTTCCTACGTGACATGGCGGTCTCATTGGAGTGAGTCAATTAACATTATTTAGATATTACTAGCCGGCCCGCTGAGTTTCGCCACACCCTTCGCAATGAAATAAATTAAAGGAATGTATAGTAAAAAATGCAGTTCTTTCTTTGTGTATCTTCTACCCAAAATGCTAACTAATGAAAACACTGAAATAGCGAGGCTCTGTTATTTGGATTTAGGTTACACTGAGCACAAATTGCGCCTTTTAAACAAAATCCTGGTGACATTAGAGAGAAGGCACCGTGTAAAAATAATTATGTATTAATTTTCCTATATATTCACAGCAATGGGGTAGCGAAGCACACCGGGTGAGGCTAGGATAATTACAAATTTCTTTGTCTGGGGGGTGTAAGTCTCCCCTCTTCTTATACCTATATTTCCAGGCTTTTGTTGAAAAGCGAAATTTGTTCTCAGTTTAACCTACAAAAAAATAAGAAAGTCTCGGTTTGGTGGTTCTTCAGATATAGGAAAATTAATAATTGCTTTGTATGGGGGATAGCCGTCTCCCCCCTACTATACATCCAATATTATCCACGAAATTACAGTTTATTTCAAGATCTGCCTACATTAAAGTTAAAGAGTTTTATAGATCTAAGAAAATTCACAATTACTTTGTATGGGGTGGTACCCGCTATACCTCGAAGATTTCGTTGGAATTTTTTCTTTGTTCTGAAATTTACCTTAAATGGAGGATACCCGTCTCGGCCCTCCTATACCGCCAAGATTTTGTTGGAATTTGTACTTTATTCTAAGAGCAACATAAAATTTAGAGAGTCTCCCTAATGTAGTTGTGCAGATATAGGGAACTCAAAAATGGATTTGTATGTGGAGTGCTCATTTCCTCCAAAAGTGTCAGTGAGACAGTTCCAAAATTTCAACACGATCGGTCGGTCTTATAGTTTGAGTATTTTTCGACTTTTCTTTTTTTTTTCCTAAACCTTCGCGTAGCAATTACGAACAAGACCGTAGAAGGAAGTATCCAATTTGGTCCAGTCGTTTTCAAACCTGAACATACCAAAATCCATTTTTTTTTTATATATAAGATTTGAAAGGTGTCAGTTGCATCACGGAAATGGTTTATAAAGGGTCCGCCAGATAACTTTTTTTTGAAAATGCTATGAAAAAAGCTACTGAATATTTTCTCAAATTTCTTTTTTTATTTGAAAGTACAATCCTTCCGGTTAATAATGAAAAATAATTTCATTCAAATGGCTGCCTCGGCTGGCCATGCAGTGGCCTACACGATCGGTCCAATTTTTAAGTACATTATCGATTGTGTGCAGCTGTATTTCACCAATGGCTTCACGAATATTGTCCTTTAAAGCGTCAATTGTCTCTGGCTTGCAAACGACATCAGCTCTGCGGCTGATAATGCGATTTTCAAAAACAGAGCGCAAAACATCGAGTGTAGCTTCGGCAGTGTGGCACGTAGCGCTGTCCTGTTGAAACCAAATGTTGCCAATATCCTCCTCTTCAATTTTTGTGAACAAAAATTCGTTCAACATGGCCCGATAACGATCACCATTGACTGTAACGGCCACTCCTTGCTCATTTTCGAAGAAAAGTGGCCCAATTATGCCTCTGGACCAAATCCGCACCAAACAGTGACTCGTTTTGGGTGCGTCGGCTTTTCAATGTATGCGTCGGGTTTTCTGTTCCCCAAATGCGACAATTTTGCTTGTTTACATACCCGCCAAGATCAAAATGAGCTTCATCTGAAAAGATGATTTTTTTTGGCAAAATCGGCATCTTCTGTAAGTCGATCGCAGGCCCACTTAGCGAAGCGAAAACGCATTGGATGGCCAGTTGGCTTCAACTCCTGAACCAATTGGACTTTGTATGGCGTCATACCAAGCTCTTTGTGCAAAATTCGTATCAATGATGTCTCCGAAATGTTCAATTGTTGAGAACGACGGTGAATTGATGTTGATGGCGCTTCACGCACACTTTCTGCCACAGCAGCAATATTCTCGGCTGTACGCACTGTTTTTGGCTTTTCACGCTTTGGTTTATCGATGAGGATGCCAGTTTCATTCACTGTTTTTACGAGATAACGAACATACGGAGCTGACGGTGCTTCTCTTCTTCCAAAATCTGTACGCAATTTTCGCACACATTCTGCAACATTACCATGATTTTCAAAGTGATGTCGCAATATTTCCCAGCGTTGTTCAAGCGTATACACAACCATATTCGTTCAGCGGAAGGATAAAACTAATTATCCGTCAAATCAGACATGAGCTAAGTGTTACCATTCACGAAATAAGCACTAGTTGAAAAAAACGTTAGATGGCGGACCCTTCATGTAATCATTTACATGATGTCTTTTTTAACTATTCACTACTCTTTACTTTTGGTACCACTCCCATTTTCTCAAATATAGGACGAGTATGTTTGGATAATTTTTCACCAACTTTCCCACACACATACATACACATACACACACATACATATGTGCATACAGGATATAACCGTAAAAATAGTCAGAACAGCTTCCTTTGACCTTAAAAAGTTAATAATGTTCTCTATCATTTTTCAAAATATGTATTTTTTTTTTGTATTTATGATAAAAGCAAACACTAATATTTTTAAAACGTTATAAAATTACACTAGTTTTTTTTCAATTTATGGAATTAAAAGCACTTTCGATTCGGAATGGTGTTCTGTGACATGGCTCATATTACATGTAAGTGATAATGTGAATAGTAAGAGTTTTCGATATTTTTCGAAGAGTAAAGCACAACCTATATTTTCAGCTATGAATAAATTCCTTTAAGCTTCTGGCTGTAGATATAATAATAAAATTTGTCTGATCATTTTGCCTCCCTACTAGGCTTTTGGCCAAAAGATCTTCTGAAACAATACATTGTTGCAGTACTGCAAGTACTGCAAATTGAAAACCGAAAAATCTAAAGAACAAAAAAACTTTTTTCTATATCATTTAAAAACAATTTAGTACCTCATTAATCGCAACCAATAGATGAAAACATTTTCGTTCGTCTATTATTCACAAATTATTGTCCTAGTTTGTGATGACCGACAGACTATTGATGTTTCTTTTGTCAAAATGACTGTTTAAATCAATGAATAGTGATTTAAAGAAACAATTCATGTCAGTATGGTAAGTATTTGGTACTAAATACATATTATTCTATTGTCTGTTTGTTGTAGAACACTAAAACTGTTGTTGCCAGTTGACCGAACGATGACCGTCCGCTGTTTCTTTCTTTGTTTTTTTTTTGTAGTCGTTCGATTTTTGGGTATCCCTAAAAATTTTTAAATTAAAAATATGATTCATTGTTCTTGTGTGATAGATAATAAATTGTGGTTTTGAAATAAAAATAATAAATAGATTACTTACGAGGACGGTCGTAGAACTACCCGGCATGATGTAGTTTTTGAAGCCTATTAAAAAATAAGGAAAGTTGGTAGACATTTTATTTTTTTCAATTTAAAAGAATCACAGTTTTGAGTCTAAAGTGATTATTATGCTAATAACATCGAAGATCATAAGAGCAAATAGAGGCTGAGCACGAGGTGGCGTTCTATCGCCTCTACACAGAAAAAACTAAATTTCATTTTCTCTAAAGGAATTCAATGAAATAGTAAATATTTTGTCTAGGAACGGACCTACAAACAAATGTTTAAATATGTATAGCCAAAAATATCTCAACAATTTCATTGGAAAAAAACGTGTTTTTTTAATGAACAAAAATAAAAATATTTACAAGTTGTAAACAAAACAATTTACTAAATCAAACAAAAAGATTTACTGGATTCTCTGAAAAATATCAAGCAATATTTTTGTATGAATTTATAAAATAGTTAGTCTAAAAATACTAGCAAATATTAAACAAAATAGTATGCTCAATCAATCAAAAATATTTACTGGATTTTTTGTAATATATCAAACCAAAGTTTTGTCTGGGTCACCATCATCAACATCATCCATTAAGCATTTATGAAATTGCACTTTGTTAAATGTGTTCAAGTCTGAATGTTTATCTAAAGGCTCTAAAAAAAACTGAATGGGAATTAACGCAACGACATTAACGAATTGTGTCACTCAAAAATCTTCAGTAAACAAGCTTGGTACAATCGTATTCCTTTTGCTATCATTGTTGTTGTTGTTATTTGTATGTATGTCGTCATTGGGGTAATTTTTTTCGACACAGTTTTTCTTGTTGTTTTTGGTGTTTGCGTCCTAAATAAGAGTCAAACAAACAATTCATAGATTATGTGCAGAACATTTACTGAAAATAAAATTTATTTTCAGACAAACGTTTGTTTGAAATTTTTTTTGTGTAAAATTTTTCTGTGTACTGTGGACGGTGGTCATCGATGAACTGCGGGAACAACTCAACAACATGGGCTTCCGAACATATGGTTACGCCGGCGACCTTATCATTTCTTTGGTAGGGTGGGACGATGGAACCATATCGGAGAGGAAGCAACAAACCCTAAATTGAACTAATACAGGATTTAGACGAAGACGTTTTAGCTTAATTTTTTTTAAGTTTATGGTCAAACGGGTTATAAAAGCGTTTAGCGGGACACCAAATCCAAAAGAAAATTACTTCCTTAGGCCCTACCTTTTGGACTTGTTACTCGGTTAAACGTATTTTTACCCTGTTCGACCATCAACTCTAGAAAAATCAAGCTAAAAAGTCTTCGTCGAAATCCCCTATAACAAATGGTGCAAAGATAAGGGGTTGTCCATTAGCCCAGAAAAGACGACCATTGTACCTTTTACCAGGCGAAGAAAACTTAGACTCATAGTACCTACTAGAAATGAGCGATATTTCAGTACCTGTGATTTAATCACTGTTACTGAAAAATCACGATTCACAGTTGTGACAAAATTTTTCAAGTAACTGCTAATTGCAAAGTTGTTCTTTTCTATTTGTTACATACAGAAAATTATGATATTTCACTGTTTTTAAAATTCAAAGTATATTTTAAGGCGTATTTAAATCTGGCTTGGTATATTAAAGAACAACGTTTTTGTTGTAGAGATACATGTGTGTTTTGATAATACATTAAGAGAACTGAAAACAGTGATCACAATCACAGTTTTAAGTAACAGTGATTTTTAAATAACGTTCACTGTTCACGATGTTCTTTAAAAATCAAGTGATCTCTCATCTCTAGTACCCACCTTAAGTGGTTTAATTATTAGGTTCTCCAGCGAAGTTAAATATCTTGGTGTCATTTTTGACAAGTTACTCACTGGGAATCATGGATGGTCTGAATGTTGGGGAATCAGAAGCTCTTGATGTTCTGTTCATGAAGGTCCAGTGTGACGTTTGATCGACTGGTCACATTTTTCTAGTCTCAAAAGAAGCATTCAAGTGCCTCGGTTTCTTAAGACGGTGTAAGAGATACTTCACTCCAGCTGGTCTTCTTAGCATTTACACCACCTATATACGGCCGAAAATGCAAAATCCGCTGTTTTATCGTTACTACAATGAATTGTGTTCTGATGACATCAGGGAACTTTTTTCCGGAACCCGCTCTTTTTTGCAAACAACACGTTCTTCAGTAAGAGCACATCCATTTGTGGTGGTTACACCAGTTAATCGCACCACGCATTACAGAGAAAATTCGTTCTTTAGACGAACAGTTCGTACGTGGAATGAACTCCATGCAGAGGTCTTTCGTGTCACTTTCAGTATGGGAAAGTTCAAATCGAATGTTCACAAATACTACTCCCTCTATCCTCCTTCCCATAACCAATTTTCCTAGTTCCGGGACAATGCATTGCATAAGTAGGTGTAGTCCCCTGAGTGCTGGTCCAAAAAAACAGGCTTCGCAAACTGCCAACAAAGCCACAAGCTGTTTAGAAAAACGTGGAGACTTAGGCCAAAAATGATGTTGGTGGCCATAAACTGAACAAGTCACTACTAGGGCCTACTCGACAAGGTACACCGCCGATAACCTATCCTACATATGCCCTGGGTGCCATTCTGCACATTCCTCTTTGCACATTATAATTAAGGAGGAGGACCGGCACGCAGGAACACACTTCAGCTTCCACATATCTCCACTATAAGAACCGGAGATCTGGTTGGTCCCAGGGAGATATTAAGGCAGTTTGAAAACAACGCATATATTAGGATAAGTGACTGATTAAATGCAACCTACATTAGCCTAGAACAAAAACTTTGACGTTCCAATTCATGAAAGATGTTGAATCACACAACGTGGCACGAATATGCTGACCAGATCTGTTTCACTGACGGCTCAAAACAGAAAAATGGAGATACGAGGTAGCGGCATACGGTCATTCCCATGGGTAAATACCCTACGATTTTCCAGGCGGAAGTCTATGCCATCCTTATTTGTGCTAGAAAATGCCTGAGGAGAAAGTGTAAGATATTACTGATACAGCACTCAGGGCCTTAATCTGTTATGAGATAAGATCGGGTGTTGTCATGAATTGCGTTACATTTCTAAATAAACTTGGCGCTCGAAATAAACGGACGTTATGCTGGGTACCTGGCCACGAAGGCCATGTCTAGCCAACAGAGGAGCCCAGCGTAGGTTTATAGGACCGGAACCCTTCTTTGGCATCTCACGAGGATATGTCACAAAGAACAGAATAGTTCCTGGGCTTGTATGGAACTTTTCTCGCTATTGGGAAGCCCTTCACGGCCTAAGACAAGCAAAATGGTTCATTACTTTATCCCAAAAGTTACTGCTATTGGGACAAAAATTAACATAGATTACTAAGGGGTTGGTTTATCGGACACTGTAGTCTCAGACGACACCGTTCGGCGGAAGTGGCACGCACCAACGGACATTGGAGAGCTAGAGAACGCAAGTAGATGTCTTATAATGAATAAAGAGTGAGAATGTCATCCCAGAACAATGTCATCCCAGACAATCCTTATCTGTCTTTTGGATCTATCACTCTTCACGACGACCCATCAAATATACCAAAGAAAGGAATTTGGAAGGAATATAGAAATTGGCAGAGCATAATGTCACACACTGTGGACAGCAGAGTTATCGCTAACATCTTACGCAAGCAATTATCCGACACTATTCTGCATAAAATCGGTTCTTGTCCTACAAAACTTTGCGTTGCCCACATCAACAGTGTTCGGATAATGAGTAGTATGAATATAAAAGAAGTATTTGCTTTTTACTTAAAAATTTGTTTTACAAACCAAAATTCTTAGTTTTATATTCAATAATTTCCAGAATTTTGTGTTTCAAAACAAATTTTTAAGTGAACATCCAATCCTTTTTTTATTCATACTACCGAATATGTTTATTAGTTTTCTGATTAGCGATCTGTACTCCACATAGTCTTCATCAATAGAAAAAGCTTTCGATATCCTTCAGCAATAAGCAACATGAAAAGCTCTAAAATGCAAGCAAGGTGATTCCAGAAAAATTAATATCCTTTATCTAGGACACGTATGAAAATACAATATACCCTGGTCAATGTTAACATACATATGTAACTATGACAGGGCTGGCTCCTCTAATATTTAACTAGCTCATGGCAAACGTTACTATGACCTTACTTGGTAATAGAACAGCAGGTTGGAAGACTTGGATTATTCAAAAATATTGAGGGCAAACTAAAAGCATTGGGAGTTGAAGAGTTGAGCGAATTTACGCCGGCAATAATCAGCAATTCTACCTACAGGACAACATGGACGATTCTCTACATGGGAATCCAAGAAGGGTGAAAAGGCCCTAAGACTCACCATTCTTGGGGGCACCCAAACGTTTCATTCTAGCAGAAAGAATATCCAAAATCCGACCACATTTCCTATCTGGTGTATCACCAGACAGACGAGCGAATAGTCCCACTTCTTTACCCCCAGTGAAGTTGAGAGCATAATCTCCAAAGCCAAACCTTCCAAAGCCTTTGGACCCGACGGCATCTCTACGATGGCATCCTTACACGAATTTTAGAGTTCTTGATTCGCCAACTGGTGATGCCAGATATCTGGATGGTTGCAAGAAGCATATATATCCTGAAACCCGACAAACCCGCTACCCAGGGACACTTTTATCGCCAGATTTCCCTCATATCGCCCATAGCAAAGGATTTAGAAACACTACTATTACCATCTTTGAAGAAGCATTTCTCGTTCGTTACACACCAACATGGTTTCAGGGAAGCTCATAACACCATGACGGCTTTGAAGTTGATAGCTTCTCAGATCGCTAATGGGCTCCGTCAACATAGACCTTGTCAACGCACTAAAGCAGGCATTGGGCCTCTCCAAGGCATTCGACACGGTTGATCACCCACTTTTGATTAATGATGTCATGAGCTTCCCTCTTACAAACAATGTCAAACGCTGAATCGCTAACTATCTCAATGGTAGGCAAGCGTTTGTGGAGTTCAGAAAACAAAAATCAAGTTACCGCACGATAAAAATGGGTGTCCCACAAGGAGTAGTACTATCACCTATACTCTTGAATATCTTGCTAAAAACCCCCATCCCACCCCAATACTCTTTGACAGCCTCATTGCATGCAACCAATATAAACCAAAAAGTACAATCCCGAAATAAGGTCATAAAATCTCTTTCAGGAACATCTTGTGGCATGAACAAGAATGTCATAGTAGCGATATAAAAGCCGATAGGTCACTCCCTTCTAAATTTTGCCGCCCCAATATGGACTTCGCTCCGCAGTGACACCCAATGGCTAGCACTGTAAACTATACAAAATAATGCACTCAGAACCGCAAAAGCATGTATATAAATTACAAACATTGACCACCTACATGGGGAGAGAACTACCAGTGAGGCAGCATAATGTATTTAGTATTTATTTATTTAAGTCTATGGATTAATAAAATCCTTACAGACAACATATTTAAATAACATAACATTAAATTGAAATTTTTAAAAACCCCCGAAGAAAATAGATGATAACTTCAAAACGGCTGGACCAATTTTTTTTTTAACATAGGTTGGAAGATTTTGTATCAAGTCACCTTTCAAACAAAATTTACTAAATTAAAATCGAGCTAGCCGTTTGGGAGCTACGATGTCAAAGACACACAGATTCAACAGGATACATCTAGAAAAGATGCGATATCTTCTTAACGTCTGGACCAATTTTCTTCCACCATAGCTAAGAACAGTCTCGATCAAGTCACCTTTCAAACAGAAAAAACTAAATCAAAATCGGTCCAGCCGTTTGGTCTGTACGAGGGTTCGTACATCCACACCGATACACAGATACACACTACAAACTTATAACACCCCTCTTTTTTGTCGGGGGTTAAAAAAAAAGTTATATGTAATCAGATAAAACTAAACTGCTAACAAAGCAGTTCATGATGGCTTGTAATCTGCCAACCCAACCTTATCATCAAATTCTGATGCAGGGCGCTCTCCAAAGACATATCCGTTTAGATTTTCGGCGATATAAGGAGGACATCACAAACGTCGTTGCACAACACGTCAACCCGATGTCTGTAGCGAACGCCATGCAAAATGTTACATCAGCAGTCCTCCAACAAAACTGTAAATAGTTATAGATGCAACCGGGTCCTCAATACCCAACATCTCGCGATTTCAGACGGTGGGCGCACACTGCCGAGACAATCTCGCTCAACCCTGGCACAGTTAAGGAATGGAGCAGTATCCTACTCTGCTACCAGGAACGAATAGTTCCAGCTGACCAGATTACCTACAGAGCACAATTAGGGCCACATCTCTCCAGCGTATTGACCTATGGCTAAGGCCTACTGAGGTGGCAAGGTTTCTCCACCTCCACCCGATGACACGCCCTCATAACACTTACTTTTCAAAACCTCTAATATTTTGCGTAAACAACTCCCGACAACAGCAAAGATGTTATAACAACAACAAATGCTGCCAAATGTCGACTCTCTTTCCTACCTAGACAATATGATATCGACAACCCTCCTAAAAGGCGATGCAATTCATTAGGCAGCTGTATTCAGTTCCAGAATTCTCGTGTATCCGACTGAACCAAAATCAATCAGGATTTTACGCTCTACAAGCTCGCATTAACCATTGTTTGGTAAAAATGTTGAAAAAGTTATGGCAAAACATTACTAGCAAGGACAGACGATATAAGAAGTGAAGTGTCAAATTAGTTGGCATGCTTTACGTAACCTTAGGATAACATTACAAAAACTTTCATAGAATCTAATTCACAAAACAGCCGTAGAAAGGACGACCGAGCCACATCTCGAGAAGACAGTTGAAAATTTAAGCTGGTAGAGCAAACAAATCGGGGAACGAAGCTAAGGTCACAGCAGTGCGCAATCGGAACTAAAAAAATTCGTTGAGGTATTATAGGAACAGCAGGAAATTTTATACATATATTTAAAAAAAAGCATGACCAATCAATCAACGGAGAGAATGTGCTAAAGTTTATAACAGGTTTTGAAGTATTAAATGAAAACAAAAGGTCCGCATTATTGCTAAAAAGTAAAGTACTGTTTCGTTAAGAGGATTTTACAATTCAAACATGACTTAATATTGAGATTGCTCCTCTCGCAATCTGTATAAAAAAAGCTTCAGATCAAACTAGTTTCCAACAATGATGACATGGAACCGCCCTCGTATATAACAAGCAGATACATAAGTTTATTTTTATTCTGATTCATTAGTTGGGTTTACAAAGGTTTGATATATATGTACATATACGCGTACATATGTATGTATATGCATTTCTTTTAAATTACCTACTGAAAATTATTGTGGTTTTTGTCATTTATTTTCACCCAAATAATGAATCATATTTTGAACATACAAGTACCAGATCGTAACTATAATCCCGTTACAATATCTTTATAGTCATATTTATACAAGTGCCTTTAAAAAGTAGCTTCTAGAAGCTGTACTTTTAAAAAAAAGTACCTTTTAAAAGGAACACTATTTAATAAAAAGTGCCTTTTCAAAAAAGGTTCTTTTGACAAGCAATACCCTTTAAAATGTACCATTCAAAAAGAAACTTTTAAAAAGTACCGTGTATGAAAAATACTTTTTTTAGAAAGATTCGCTACAAAATAAATTTTTCGAAAGAATCTTTTAAAAAGTTCTTTTAGAAAAATTACTTTTTGACAAAAATGTTCTTTAAGTAAATTTTTGAAAAAGCTCCTTTTTGAAAAAATGGATTTTAGAAAAAGTACCTTTTAGAAAAAATACCTTTTTAAAGAAGTACCACCATGAAAAAGTGTCTTTTAAAGAAAGTGCCTTTTAAAAAGTCGCCTCCCTCCATAAAACATGCCAAACATGTTAATATCTCACACAGAGAAACAAGCCAGTCGATTTCGAGCCGACGGCGCGCCGCCGCCGGTTGCTTTTTTGCCTATCGCGCCGCCGCCGACTACATCGGCTCCTATCGGCTCAAAACCAGCCGCCGAGTTCGTTTAAATTTGTTCACGACTGGGTTGCAAATTTGCGTACTTTTTCCAAAAAAAAATTTTTACTACCTTTTTTCCAATATATCCGTATATAGGTGAGCCGCCGAAGATTCTGTCGGCGCGCCGCCGCCGACCCAAAATGTGCCCAGCCGCCGCCGCCGATAATTTTGCCTCGGCTTGTTTCTCTGATCTCACACACAGCTTTTCTTACTCCCGGCCTTATTGATTCAAGTTTTATGCCGGGGAATATTTTGGCAGCACTAAAACATACCTTGAAATTACAACAAAAAGGATAAAGAGAAAATGTTGATTAAAAAAAACAAGCATCTCCAGGCTTGCCATTTTAGAATTTTTAGTGCTAGATTTGGCACTTTTTTGTCTCAGGCTACTCCATTAATGAAATACAATTTAAAGAATACAAATTTCTTTTGCTCTGGCTTTTAAAAAGAGCAATTTTAATGTTTAAAGGGTCTATTTATGAGTAGCAAACTTAAAACTAAAATAAGCCCAAAACTGTACCTGTCAATAAGATCCTGAACTTGTGATCCGGAAGTGATGCAAAACCCGAATAATTTCTATTGAATTTTACATTGGGTAATCATGCAAAAAGTTCTCTTTTTTATCCCTATTCATTAGATCAGAAATCATGTTCATGATGTTAGGAAAAATTGATTTTCAGTATGTACTTTTTAGTAAGTGCAAAGGAACTTATTTTTAATTACTTCTGTAGACTTTTTTATAAATAATAATATGACACTTCATAACATTTATTTTATTTGCTTAAAAGAATCAATGAATATCGTAAGATTTTCGAAAATTTCGAATGACTTATATTAATTGTTACCAGAAGTGGATACAAGGGGGATATTTTCCCTCGCTCCCATCAGTTAGAAGTTCCCCTCCTAAGAGCTGAAGCTGGATCCGCGCCTGCTTATTACTTAAAATAACTTTTTAATTAATTATCGTAATGTTGTTAATATGTAATCACTTCACAAGAAATCAAAAGTACACACTTATTGATTGATACTTTGAAAGTAGAGGAAAAGTAGGTAGTTCCAGAAGAATAATTCTGAGCTTTTTTTATTTCGTATTAGTAGAACTATACAACGTATGCGATGCGATCTGGCGGTAGTGTCAATAAAATCGGTTCATCTGAACCAGTTGATTAACTTTTTTATATAGCGCATATTTTTCGTATTTAAAAAATAAATATCTAAGAAAAATGTGATACATAATAAAATTTTTAAATAATTTTAACACTTTTTTATTTGTGATGTAGAACATTTTACCAGTTTTTCTTCTGCAATCTATCACTTTCACTCCTTCATCTTATGGCAACACTGCAAACATCAATAATCACACGCACAATTGTATACAAGGGGATTGAGTACAAAAAAGAAGAAAATCCAATTGGTATTTAGGGCGTTTCGCCGGCAACAAAGAAGCAAAATACATGCAAAAAGCAACAACATGCATTTTCACTTTTCTGGAGAGAAAGAAACCGGCGATCTTTGATATAAATTTTCAAACTTAAATAGGCATGATAGTAAAACTTTATTTTGAAAGCCCTTTAAAATATTAGATTTATTACAAGAAAATTTTATTTATAAACAAAAATATACAAACGCAACAAAAGATTGAGGAGTGTAGGCGTTGTACAATACATACAAACATCCAGACATACATACGTCGGCAGTTGGGCAGACGTAGATACTATCTACAAACAAAAAAAAGAATTACGAAACAGTATAAAAGATTGATTTAAACGCGAAAAGAACCACTTAAGTATGTTTTCAATCATTAAATATTAAAATAACAACTGCAGTCGCAACTGGCGAAGTAGAGAACTAGAAGTAGCAGCAGCTGTTCAGCAAAAATATACCACAGCCAAGAATCTTGAGGAGACAAGAAACAGAAAATGTTTTTGCCTGGGTGATCCACTAACATAAATACAAAACCATATCCAAGAGCAACGTAAACCGTAAGAAAAGATAATTACTGTTCAGGGAGAAGTGGAGAAAATACTTATTTCAATAGCAATTACAAAACTTACCTTAATTTCTACTGGTGCCTATAGCGTGCGACCAAGGAATCCTTCACTGTAGCATATTTTTAATTAAATTCAGTTCGACAAATATTCTTCACAAAACCTGAATAAATTAACTATTGGTCAATAATTTTAAAAGAAAAATGACCAGCCACAGAACATACTAACTAGTAGCCAATCTTACTTTTTAGCTGTCTTGATTTTTTGCGTTTTTTTATATTTCTTGATATTTCTATTTTTTGTGTTCTACTCCATTGAATAGTTCATTAGAATTTCTAGGGTTTTTCGTGCACTCAGGACTCACAATTTTATCGCACTTTTACGAAAATCACATATTAATCCTTACCACTTCAACTTGCTTGAATTTATTACTAATTTTATTACTAATATTTAATAAATTTTACATAAAAGTGCACAGACGTCGCGGAATTTTTTATTTTTATCTACATTACATTTTGTTTTCTTCTATTATTGACAGTTTGATTTTGTTTGTCGTTTTGACGGCTTAGAGCTGCCAGACAGTAATAGAAGTATATAGTCGGTATTTGTGGGAAAGTCGTTATACAAAGTATTGCATATGTTATTGTACATTTTATTGTCATTTTGAACTATACCATGCAATAAATTTCAAACAATATATTGCAAACAAAATTGGCAGAATAATTTTATTTTTTTGCTTCTTGCTTGAGGAGGAGAACACGTATAGCAATATTTTCCACAAAGTTTACACATTTATGGAGCAGGTAGTGCCTAAAATATATAATTCCAATGTAAAAATATGAAAAATTTACATCTATTTGTTCTTATATGATATTTTCGGATGACGACTTTTTATATTTTGCCTGAATTTACTGTTTTGCTAAAGTGTATAAGAAACATAAGAAAAGTGACAGCAGATTGCTTGGCAATAATTGCTCGAGAAATTAGCAGAATAATCATTGCGCAATGGATTGCCGCTCATTGCAATCTACGGTCCACACGTCGCAAATTTTATATAAATATTGTTACATGGAGACCGCACGTAACAGTGAGCAAATAAACATAACTAAACAATGTTGCCAGCATATTGCACAATATAATTGATTGTGTAATAAAAATCAAGAACCTTTATGAGATACACATTCGCGATATTATTGAGAAATATGAAAAACTGCACAATTATATTCCAAGTGTGTGGGGCGCTTAAGTTGCAGATTGATTTCAAAACGTAAGTCCCCGACAACACATGCAATTTTTGTTTCAGCAGTTTTTGCGGGAGAGTGTTGAAATAGAAATATAAACCATATCTATTCTGCTCTCGATCTTTTTCTCTAAAAAAGAATTGCTGTAACAAAAGCTGCACGTGTAGAACGAAACTAAGCAACTTTGTTTATATACGGAGTTTGTTTGATATATTCGTTATGATGGTATTTTTGTTGTTTGCTCATCAAGACGTGTATACTGGTGGTATACAAGAGATAAAGTATTAAAGATATAAAAGTATTATGCTCACTTTAGACGATATGTATTTTATATGACTTGTCAAATTTCCAACTGCAAAAGTTATGCAAGCCGTGTGAAACATGTGACACATTGTCAGATGACACTTACATAAGCAAAGTCACATGAAAATTTTTCAATTAGACCGTGTTCTATTTTCAACTGACAAAGCATATGAAATCAGCTGTTTTCAATTAACAAAAGTGTGTTTTGGTTTTAAAAACATTAAAAAGCATAAAGCCCTTAATATATTCATGAAAATTAAGTACAAACTCAGCTGTTGTGGACACTCAGAGGTTATGTCAGATGTAAATGCACATGTACGTGTGAAAGCAAAAATTATAAACAGCCTATAAAGGTGGTTTTATACAATCTGTGTTTTACATCTGACTTGTCAAATTTCCCACTGAAAAAGCTATACATGCCGTGTGAAACTTGTGAAACATTATCATCTGATATATACATTACTAAAGTCAGGCGACAAAATTTTCATTTAGAGCGTGCTTTATTTTCATCTGACATCAGCTTTTCTGAGCTAATAAGTATGTGTTGGCGTGACTAATGCACCCCATACACGTTTCAATCCAATTGGCAACTGAGTTGTTTGTTGTCAAAAGCATAGCGTGTATGGCTTTGTCATTTGGTTAGTTTTGCAGTTGTCGAGTCGGTTGAAGAAAAATCAAAAGATTTTGATTTTTCTTCAACCAACTAAAAAGGCATAGTGTGAAAAGTCCCTATGTAAGAACCCCATGTTGTAGCTCTCCTACGGTTCTCTACTTCATTTCCTGCCTTTTTACAGCAACACTGGTTAGAATGAAATAGTACTATTTTCTACAACGCTGAGTCAATGCGGCGTGAATTTAGAAAATAGACGCCGAAACTTTTTTCGATCACATTTGCTCTTTATAAAAGTACTTGTGTAAATCATACTGATTGGAAACCAAACAGTGAAATATTAAAAGAATCTAAACAAACAATTTGTTTATAAATATATTGTGCTTAAAATCCAGTTTAATTCGGGTTTTTATTGGAAAAGTTTCATACATACAAAATGGCTGACATTTCTACAGAAGAATTGAAAAATGTAATCCATGGAATCTTGAAGACCGCCGATTTGTCCGTGGTCTCGGCCAAGAAGGTGCGAGAACAAGTGGAAAAGAAATTGGACTGTTCCTTGCTCAGCCGTAAAAAGGAGTTTGACAAAATTGTGATGGATTTTATTAATGCACAGCAAGAAGATGAATCAGAAGAGGATGATAAAGGTGATGGTAGTGCTTCGGAAGAAGAGGCCAGCAGTGAGGAAGAAAAAAAGCCGGCAAAAAAACGTCCCCAGCCAACACAACGTAAAGCAACGCCTGCTAAAAAGAAGCGCAAGTCGTTGACTGCCTCTGATTCTGGTTCCGAATCGGATGCCGGTTCCGATTCAGATTTTGAAATGCCGAAGAAAAAGGCAGCTCCAAAAAAGAAAGTTCCCGGTGAAAAATCTGCTGGTGGCCGTAAATCGACAGGATTTACCAGACCCTTGAATTTATCACCTGAGTTGTCCGCGTTAATGGGCGCCGAAGCTCTGCCCCGGCATGTAGTCGTCAAGAAAATATGGGGAATCATTAAGGAACGGAATTTGTACGATCCGAAAAATAAACAATACGCCTTTTGTGATGATGAGCTCTTGAAGGTTATGAAAGTTAAACGTTTTCGTACTTTTGGCATGTTGAAACATTTAAAGCCCCATTTCTTGGATTAAATAAACGAATGATACAAATTCAAACCCCGCGGGCTTTTAATGGACAACCAACATTATATGGCCATATACTAAACAAGAGTTTTAGTAATTTTAAAATTAATATTTTCCTTTTCTAATTTTAGTATTTGTTTTTATTTTTTTTCATATGCCGTTATTTTAAAATTTTAAAAAAACTTAAGTATGTAATTCTAAAGAGGACTTTAAAATTGTAAATGAAAAGAGTATTTCTGAAATATGTAGTATTTTAAGTTCTTTCTACTTTAACAATAAACCATGATACAATAATTATTGTGTCATGCAATAAACTATAACTAAATTCCGATTATAATAATTTTTTCTAAGGTCTTTTGATATTTTACATATAAGAAACAACATAATAAACAACTTAAAATGCTTCAATTCAAAAATTAATTAATTTGTCCTTGGTTTCGGAGAGTTAGCATAATATATTCTAGCCTGACTTATTTACTAGATTGTTTTATGGTGGATATAGTTATGCAATCATGGAGACATTTTTTGCCGATTTCAATAGAATTTAACTTGCATTTTCTGTAAATCGAGTCGATTTAGAAATGCTGGATTTAGAGAAATTAAATCCGCTAATAGCAAAATTTGTTCAGACCTGCAGTTTCCGTAAGTGTAGGCTCATGTGGCCACTTTGGATTCAATCATAATAAGCACTATCAGGTTTTAGAGAACGGTTATATAAAATTCCTCTTGTACGAAACTGGCACTGCTGATAAATAAGTATTCATTTCTTTCGCTCCTAAAAGTATGCTTAAAATAATTTAAAATTTTCTTTATTTAAATTTAAAAAACAGCTGATTCGAACATGGTTTTGTTTATTATCGAATTAAGGCAAAACCAAGATGGTTTCATAACACCCAAGGTATATTGATCAGGTACCACTACAAGAACAGCTGTTTTAGTAAATTTGAGAATCTGTGCGTCACACAAACAATAGATTTTGACACATGTCTGGGAGTTTTCTATCAACAACGGGCATGTGTTAGTAAATTTAAGAGAGCTTATGAATGTGTGCGACTCACAGTTAATGGATTTGACATATTTCTACCTACAAAATACATATGTTTTTTGGTGTTGAATTGATTTTCAATTCTGATAAATGACAATTCTGACTTGGTTTCCATAACAACCCTGATTAAGTTGATTTTGACTTAACTGGACTTAAGATGTTATGATAACACGACAAATACAGTTGAACTTTAGACTATTATTACCGTTTTTGACACAAGACTTGCTTCAACTTATAGCAGGATTCAAGTTATATTGCCTATTCATAGAATCCGATACGGAATTAGATTGGAAACGGAATTCCAATCCAATTCCAATTGTGAATGCGTTCATGGAAACGTAACGAAATTGCTTTGTACAAAAACTGTTTATTTTCGTTAAAAACTCTAAATATCGTTTACTAACTTGTGTATTTAGTAATTAGAGGCTAGGAAAAATTTCATATAGCTGATAAATGCATAAATTAAAGTGCTCCTGAATTCCAATTCATGAACAATTAATTCCGTTTCTCAACGGAAATTTTCCAAATCCAAGTATAAAGGGTTTTCATGAACGCAATCAACCGGTTTTGTTGAGAAAACGATACCAAACCAATCCGTATTATATTCTGTAAACAGGCTGATAGAAGCCTTTTTGATTGAAGTTGAACTATATGGCCCAAATAAAATGCCTATTCATAGATTCGATTGCGAGTTTCTTTCCAAAAACGGTTGAAAAATTGGAGTTTCGAAAATTCAATCGATTCGAAAAGAAAACTTCAAATTTGTGCGTTGCTTGCCTTGCAATTCGATAGTATTTTCTTTCGATTCGAATTACAAGAGTAGTCCCCCGGGAGTCTTAATTTATGCTTTTAACATCTATAATAATATATATGATGGAAAATTATCGTTTCCAAAACGATTGTTTTGAAAAGGAGCGATGAGTTCCGACCGATCTTTTCAGTTAGTTTTGAGATAATCTCAAACTACTGACTTAAAAAGCTCACTAGAGGATAAAATATAAGCAATGTAATAGAACTGTGAAGAGAAATTTATCAAAAATGGTCAAAAAATAATTAAACACAAATTTGAAAATTATTGACAAAACTACTATAGCAAACACATCACACTTTTTATCGCTTTCAAATAATTTTTGCGTCTAAATCGTTTTTCATCACATACCTGATTATAATTTTCCCATCATATAATAGCTAAAAACAGCTTTCTAAAGGATATTTTTAATTTTTAACGAAAATAAAAAAAATTAAGCAAATCAAATTGTTTCGTTTTTAAGGACCCATTCACAATTGGATTTGAGTTCCGTTTCGGATTCTATGAACATACTGTATAAAAGTACATATCGATGGCTCATCTCGAATTTTTATTATTTTACAGGAAAAGAAAAAAAAACTGAAACAGAACAAAATTATTTGAAACCGTAACTTACTTAGAATCTTACTACAAGATAATCCTCCTTATTCCGTAACTATTTGTCGACGTTACGTCAGGACAATAACAAAAAATTGGCACATTTCTACTCGTCATCGACAATAATTTACTATTATTACTGACAGCCACTTACTATTCTCTAAGGCATAGAAAATGGGAAGAGGATGCTAATAGTAGTAAATTTTTGTCGAACGCGAGTAGACAGGTGCCAATTATTTGGTATTGTCTTGACGTGACGTCGGCAGATAGTCACGGAATAAGAGGGAATAAAAGGATTAATTTTTGTTCGGAGTAAAACAGTACACATATTTCATTCCTTCGTAGTGGTGGAGTTCTTCAGCTGAATTATACATAAAAATCTGTCGTAATATTGAATAGTAATTACTTTTGGAAAAATTTGAAATGGATCATGGATTTTTCATTATTTCTAGTCCCTTTTTCATTGTTTTTCCCATAAAACACGGCTTTCATCCCAAAATATTGATTATCGCATAACTCCTCCGTTTGTGCACCGATTTTCAGAATTCTTTTATTGTTTGAAAGGGCTTGCTTGCAGGTTGGTCCCACAAACTTTTTTCGAAAATCGGTGGGGAAATTCCTCCCCATCCCCCCCAAAAAAAATTTTTGATTATCGCATTTATGGACCGATTTTCAAAATTCTTGGCCGTATGTCGTATGCACTTTGTTGTTGTAAACAATGTAAAGTGGCATCACTGCAATGCATTATGGCGTTTATGAAGTCGCGCCTTTTTTTTTGTTCGAAAGGCTTTGCCTGCAGTTTGGTCCCATAATTTTTTTTCTTTTTTTGAAAATCGGCAGGACGATTTGCACCAACTACCTGTTCAACGATACCCAGTTTAATAAAGTTCGCCGACTTAATTTTTTTTCTTTTAAAACTTTTCGCCGCCATTTTGACTGTTGACGACTGGCATATGATGGTTTTCGAACGCAGAACTCGACTTTCATTGCAAATGGCAAATAAGGCACCATTTTTGTAAAAACCGCAAATCTTAAACAAACACAAAAATCATCAATGTTTTTAAAATTTTATAAACAATTTTTTATTGATAAATTTACCTTTTCTTTTTCTTTATACATAAATTAGGTATTATTTTCTTGTTTCTTTAATACATATAAAAATGATAATACAATATTTAAAATAATAATTTTTAAGCATTAAATAGTTAAGTACATGATTTCTGTGTCTATTATTGGTATTTAAATTTAAATTATTAAAAAAATATTAGCAATTGCTAAAAGTGGAAACTTTTTATTCTACTAAATAAAATGGAATACATAATTATTGCTTGTTGTGTTGGCTTTTTGATTTAAAGGAGTTATAAAAGCATATTTTGTAGGGATCTAGGGAAAATTGGTAATTTATAAAAAATATAAGCTCAAAATATGTATAAATATATAAAAAAATATATATTATGTACGTATTTGTGAATAATTATATTTTGTTTAAAAACTAAATAGTGCAAAAAATACCCTTTCGTTAATTGCTAAGTAAAATAAATTCTATAAGCAGCAAAATTGTTCCTTATTCTTCAAGTTCGAATTATCAAAACTTGAAGGTTTTTCTCAACTTTTTTTTTTAATTTTTATTTTTATTTTTATTTTTTTGAGAGAGAAAGATTTGGTGAAATGTATAAATACTCATACTGGTTGTGTGAGGCCTTGGTGTATTACAACACCGACCGTTTTTCCCAGATTCAAAATAACAAGCCACAATTATCTTCAATTTATTACACAAATACTCCAATGCGTTACGCAATCTGCTTGCTTTAGAAATTGTTTAGATTTGGTCAAATTAAAATGTGTTAAAAATTAAAAGAATTGAAAATTTTCAAAACATTAGTTACAAAATCTAGCGATTCTAAATGCAACCTCGTAAGCTTTAACAGACTTTATAAGCTAAGGGAAGAAAGCTTGATAGTTGCATTTTAATGAATTGAATTAAAATTAATAAAGGAGGATTTTATTAAAATTTGTATGATAGACCCTGGTGGAGAGCCATATACAACTCAAGATTAATGATACTGGTTGGTGGAGACCATTTAAACTCTAGGAGTTGATTTTAGGAGTTTTTACTTCCATAAGGAAGGAGGTCCTTGATTGGGCTCCTATTTTTTGAAGGCCAGGATCAATTGCTATATAATAAGATAGCCAGCCAATACATATTACAAACTCCAAAAAATAAAATATCCCAAAATATATATGGATGTTTTAGATATATGTATGTATGTATGTATATGATGATTTTCTTATTTAAATAACATAAGCGCCAAAAATCAAACTTTACAGAGAAACGTTTTTATGAAAATTTTTTTTTCAAGTCTAAGTATTACCGTGATATTGAGTATGTAAGTACTGTTTGTTCTTAACTATTTATTGCATTTATCTTACTTCAAATATTTCCAAGATAACGGATATTTATTGCGCTTACGCCTTTTTCGCTGTCATTCAGGCTAGGTACAAATTTGTGTTATGGCGATTACGTCAAGGCTCTACGTCTCCACGTAATATGAAATGCTGTTGTAACTTGAAATTGTTGAAACAAATGCACTAACAATTATGTTATAACTTGAAAAAAGCATTAACTTGCAGTCTACACTTAACATTAACTTGAATTTAATGTTAAAGTTAGTCATTTTATGTTAGTTGTAGACCGCAAGTAATGATTTTATTTAAAAAAAAATCTTTGTTTTATTTTTTTATTTTTTCTAATTAGTTTCGTGCACAAAAATTAACGATTTTAACCTCAAATTTATTGGTTTTGATAAAAAATAATGGCCGTTTGGCGGTTTTCGGATTCGACTACGACATTTTTGTAATAGATTAAACAAAAATGTATCGTGCTGTCTTTAATCTATTACAAAAATGTCGTAGTCGAAGGCGAAAACACGATAAAGGGGAATAATAAAACATAACGAAAAGGTTTCAATTTTCTAAGCCAGTTTTTCAGAATAACTAAGATGTGCTAAACACGAGAGAAATACAAAAAAAAAGAATATTTCGGTCATTGGCCAGATAACGGTACATTTGTTTTTCGATGTATACTTCACTTTAAAGCGCCATCTAGAGTCAAATGATCATCCGATTAAAATAAATTATATATTCTTATTTTACCTTTCTGAACAGGCTTTTAAGGTCACAAAATAAAGTACAAAAATTATTATTTATTTACTTTTAAAGCCCGTTCAGAAAGGTAAAATAAGAAATTGGAAAAAGGTCAATAATTAAAATATTTTTAAATAAATTATATATTGTTTGTAAGGCTACTAAATTACGCGTCTTAAAGTGGCTAATTAGCTTTGATTGGTTAAAAAATGCCGGAGTTATTTACAGTAAGTCAAGGTTAAAATTTTATGAAATTTTCAAAATTTTGCACCAAATGTTGTCATTTCAGAAGCTGTGTTGTACCACAAATAATACAAAAATTCACAGTTTTATAATTTTTATTATAGAATACTCCATTTGATTACAAAAATGTGAAGCCATATTGAACCGAAATCGGATGAAAATTAAAAATCCTATAATGAAAAAACGAAAACACTTCGTACACAAGATATGTAAACGAACAAAAAATTGTATCTGTATACCATCCCAGCAAAAAATAATATGACAAATCATATGAATAATCATGGGTTCAAGTGATGACGAACTGGTTCGATTTAGCTGAAACATGCATGATTTTTACATTAGCGTGTCATTGGAGATCGTGTGTTTACATGAAAATTTAAATAAATTTATCTCCATTAAAATGAATGAATTGAACCCATGGAAGTTCCCCGATTCGATGACGTTTTTTCATGTAAATATAAAACAAATGTAAAAAAAAAAATATTGCCGCAGCTGGGATACGAACCATGCTTTTCTGACGTTAAAATAAAAGAAAAATATGTGTGAATATAATGTATTTTTTGTTTGTTTTTGGATTTGATTGCGTGCGTGTTGTGTCGTCTTTTGAAAATATTTGCCGTGCGTGTTTCGTACGTGTTGGTCATCCCGGTATTCGTGTTCGGGTCGTGTTGGAAAATTTCGACACGCACCATCTCTAAAGCGAATTACTAATGCTGAAAAAAGTCAATCTCCGAAAAATTTACTCTTTTCACAGAAGATATGAAAACTTGATAAAATCGGAGACAAAAACTATAATTGAGAGGCTTAGTGTAATAACTCGATAAGCCACAAGAACAAAATATGGAATAAGTCGACTTTTAAGTTTAAAAAAAAATTTTAAATTTTATGATTTTTGGAATTTTCTACTTTAAATAAGCAGCATAATTAGTTGCAAAACACTAGAATTTATCAAAAAATTTTTCTAGGATGCAAAGCTATGGTAACTAGCAAGGAAATGAGCATATAAAAACAATTTTTAATTTCATGTGGCTTATCGAGTTATTGCACTAAGGCCTTCAATTGATTAAAAACTTATAAATAAAATAAAGGGGGAAAAATGCGAAAAATTTAAAAAGTTTGTTCTTTTTATAATTGTTGTTAACGAAATGCTAATTGTCTTATAATACTTTATTCTTATAAATAGTTTCCAAATCTATAAAAAAGTTTTTATTTCTTTTAATTTTAAGCAATATTTTCAATGAATAAGTTTCATTTACCCTAATATTTTTAATAACATTTTTGCATTGTCTGTTTTTTTGTTTCTTCAAATGAATGAAATAATACAATAGTAATATTAATTTCTTACTTGTTGATTTTATCAGTAGTAGATAATTTTGTCTAGTCTGCATTGGTAAAATAGTTTTTGTTTTAATGGATCTTTATTTATTATTTGTTTTTAATTGCCCATTTAAGCGTGTGCGCAGGTAGGTGCCTTGCCCTTTAATACATTACACTTCTTTCTCCCTCCACATTATGCTGGTCCAAAAAGCAAGGTAACTCTAATAACGATAATAATTAGGTTTAAAGGGACCAGCCTTATTAAGACCCATATATTTCGCCTGCTCATCTGTTAATTCGGTTAGATGAGCATCGAATGTGGGCAAATGTAAACTGGCCACATATTCATCCATTTTCTTAGGCAACAAATAAACATCGGACTTGTATCTACCGGGTGGGGCGTTGAAAAGCTCAATTAAAGCTAAAGCTTGGGTGGCAGACGTAATTGACACAGCAAATGATGGTATACTGGAACATGATAAATTGACTAAACGTCCTTCGGCTAATAAAATAATATATTTGCCTTCGGGCCATATTATGTGATCAACTTGAGAGCGTACCTTTTCCCAAGTCAAATCGGGTGTACGTAAACTATTTACATCGATTTCCGTATTGGAATGGCCCATATTACAAATAATACAACCATTTTTCATTTTATCCATGTGCTCGCGCACCACCACATTCTTATTGCCGGTGGCGGTGACGACAATATCAACATTGCGTATAACTTCGTTTAGTTTAACTACACGAAAGCCATCCATACTGGCTTGTAAAGCGCATATTGGATCAATTTCTGTTATATATACAATACAACCTTGACCTTTTAAAGCTTGAGCACAGCCTTTGCCAACATCACCGTAACCGCAGACGACCACCTGTTTGCCACCAAACATAACATCTGTCGAACGTTTCAAGCTGTCCAATATGGACTCTTTGCAACTGTAAAGATTATCGAATTTAGTTTTTGTTACCGAATCATTGACATTCATTGCTGGTACGGTCAATTTGCCAGCCTTCGAGAGCTGATAGAGACGATGTACACCGGTGACACTCTCCTCCACAATACCCTTGACCAGCTTAAACATGGTGGGGTATTTCTTTAACATCAAATGTGTGGCATCGCCACCATCGTCCAGTATCATATTGGGCTGCCAATTTTCAGCATTAACACAACGATCAATGCACCACCAAAAATCTTCTTCGGTCTCACCGCGCCATGCGAATATTGGAATGTTTGCCTCAGCCAAGGCGGCAGCAACTTCGTTCTGTTAATAAAATAAAACAAAACAATATGAATGTGTTTGAAAATTCGCAAAAAATACAAGTATATATGTATGTATATATGTACATTAGACCGGCTCACAGAAAAGGAAAATTCTTTATTTATTTATTTAATTGTTTCAGTCTATGGACAAAGATCCTTCCAGACTATGATAACAAAAGTACTTACAAACTATGGTTATAATACAAATATGGATTAAAATAAATTTTTTAAAAGTAAATACAATACATATGTATATACAAAGAAATAATTCTGGCAAAAAAAAAACCGACTTCAAAATAGGCGTGGCACCGCCCTCATATTTTATCATCATGTACTTTTACGAGAACTAATTGTGTGTGCGAAGTTTCATAAGAATCGGATATGTAGAAATAGTTAAAATTAATATTTACTTTCCATGGGCGTGGCACTGACCACTTTTCTAACCACAGTGTTGTATTGTAACGATAACTAAAGGTGCATGCAAAGTTTCATAAGAATCGGTTTAGTAGTTGTTGAAAAAGAATATTTACTTTGCATGGGCGTGGCACAGCCCACTTTTTTATCCTGGGCTCAAATCGTCACATCCGCGAACGTACAACTCGTCACGTAAAAACGCCATTTTCGGATTATGACATACGTGAACGCACTGTAATCCCATACAGTTTATACGATTGACGTGTCACGTAACTCATTTTAGTACGATTGCCGATACGATCACGGATGTGACGATTTGAGCCCTGATGTAGTATTTAAACAGAAGCTTAATGTGTGTGTAAAGTTTCATAAGAATCGGTAGAGTAGAAGTAGTTGAAAACAAATGTGTGTGTTTACTTTGTATGGGCGTGACCCCGCCCACTTTTCAACGGGACCAATCTGGAAGTACATCCTTTGGAATAGAGAAAAAAATCCGAAATCGGTTCATAAATGGCGGAGTTTTGAGGGAACATACATAAAATAAAAAAATACATGACGAATTGATAACCTTTCTCCTTTTTTTGAAGTCGGATAAAAAGTAACAGTTAATGAATAACAATTATTTTACAACACTAGAAAGAAGAAGTTTGAACTCAGATTCTTTTAAAAAAGATTAAAATTAGTTTCATTGAGCTGAACGAAAGCGCGAGCTAAAGTGCCATTACGCGCATAATTAGTTCGATGCCGATTTAAAACAAGTTTTCACAGCAATAAGAACTCCACCTCCCAATGACAAACCGGTAGTAGCAGTATCCCGTTCTTTACGGTAAACATTAAACAAGTTAAGATAAAAAAATTCCGCATTACAAAAGTCTTTATTCAGCCAAGTTTCAACCAACACAATAACGTCATAATCGTTCAAGATGAAAAATCATAAACAGTTTTATATTTCGTTCTCATTCCCGACAGATTTTGAAAATACATCTTAAAACGGTTACCCGTATTCACTAATGTTGCTGTGTACCAGGTAGCTGCTTTGGAATATTTACGAAGGGGAGCACTTTGATACCAGCTGGGCAAGTTTCAAGCTTTAGAAACTCATCATAAAAGCTACTCGATACGCCGATCTTGAAATTTACGCTCCTTAACAGAGATAAATCTGCATAATTTTTAACAAGCTTCAAACAGACCATTAGAGATTTGTTTATATTCGCAGTCACGAATTTTTTCTTTAACCCAGTTAACTAATGAAGGTGGTTAATCAATGATATTTTATTAACTACATATTGTGAATTTGGCCTGGAGTGATTTCTATGCAATCGGAAATGTTCGTCTTACAAAAAATAAAATAATGTGAATTCTTATCACTGTTGCCAATTGATACAAACAAAAATATTTATAAAAACTATGCCATGATAATTCACATAATTGTTTCTTCTTGTAAGCCACAGAAGAGTCCCGAATAGTTTTAGACGTGATAAACGAGCTCGTTGTAATATTTTAAAAGCAAAATCCACAGGATTTAGTTAAGTAATAATGACGATTTAACCATTTTATTAAAAATTTTATTTATTTTTATTATTTTATTATGTTTTAATTATTTATTACATTCAAATTTTGTGTAGATAGATCTTGAGTAGTGTAATGTGACCGATTATGGCCTCTAGGCTGGGTTCTTCATAAAGAATGAATACATGAAAATGAAATGAAATGATAGTAAAATGAAATATGATATGTAGGTTAAATTATTGTCGTTAGATAACTAAGTATTGTGAATTTGGACCGATATAAGTTTAATAGAAAACACAAAAAACTGAGTGTTTTTATCAAGGTGAATTCAAACCAGGTGGCCTCAACAGCCCAGGTGATTATTTTTGCCTATTTTCGCCGCCTGTCAAGATGCTTTTATCACACATTTTTCGCTACATTTTTTGACATCCAAAAAGGCATAGCGCAAATATGCCTGACATAAATATGCCTTGGTTTTTAATATATAAATAATCTTACATATAAATAATAATCATTTGGTCAAACAACATATTAACTCAAAAAATGCAGTAATCGTGATTACTGCAGGGTCCAAGTCCAAATTGTCATTTATCAGAAATTCTTGAATTTAGCAATATTTTCACTTTGACCTCGAGTGGACACGACTTATAGTTGTCCGATTCAGCTATAGTTTCCAGCATATCCGTCTTAGACTTAAGTGACATAACAACTCGCCAGGGCTTTTATGAAAATCTAAAGTTTCATTTCCTCCATACATCCTAATTAGGGTATTCACTCAAATAATGTTTACTCGATTAATCGGAAAATGGAAGTCAAATAATGATTTTCAATTCCCAGTAAATATTTATTCGAGCAATTTCGGCCGATTAATCCTATAACTCGAGTAAATAGGTAAATTTTCTTTTTTCTAATGCAAGTTTACGAGTTCTTAATAAAAACTTGATGATTTTTTTTTTTATTTTAATAAACTAGATATTAAAATCAATTTATTTATCTTGTAACGAATTTCGGAAATAATTCTATCAAGTAATAACTATTCGAAATAACGAAAATATTTCGAGATCAAGTTATTTACTCGATCGTATTATAGTAAACGAAAACGATAATATAACAGGTGATATGGATATCGAGTTATCGAATTGCTTGAAATGTTGGAAAGTAATCTGAGAATTTTAGACAAAAATCAACTTCACTGACCCGTATCAACTCACCAGTACAAGTTACACTTTCGTCGCTATGGGCACTTTTGAAGATTGTTTTATTCCGAGTAAAAGGAGACCAAGTACAATGTAATAGCATTGTTCGAATAATTTAAAAATCCCAATTTCGATTAACTGATTAATCGAACAATTGAAAAATTGATTAAAATGAATGTCGTAATCATAATGAAACCCAAATGTACATACATATATTCATTGAATTTCATTATCAATTATAATTTGTTTATTGAGCTTGGATATTCATTCTACTATACAAATTTTGTCTTGGCAACCGACATTAATCAGAAGCAAATTTCTACTTGTATCGTAATATGTAATTGATTTCCTAGGCATATTTTTTTATCGATTTAAATGATAATGAATGATATATGTATGCATATATGTATGTATATAATTACCATATCAATGAAAAGAAAATGAACGAAAAATAAGAAATATTTAGAATAAATGAAATCATGGAAATAAGCCTGAATGTACTTATGTACTATATATCGCTTACTTACGATTATGAGCAATATCATAAAAATTACGATTTAATTGTTATTTTCAATTTTTACAACAAAAAAAATCAATTAATAAGAATTATAATTGAGTTTTATTTTTGATCGTAAAATAATTCTTATTTTTGAGTTTTATTTTTTAACTCAAAAATAACGATTATTTTCAATTTTTATTTTTTTTGCTCGAAAGTAACGATTATTTCTTGATTTTTATTTCTTGCTTACTCCCCGTCCACACATGCAATTTTTGTTGCAGCAGTTTTTGAATTTGTGGGAGAGTGTTGAAATAGGAATATATACCATCTATATTCATCTCTCGCTCTTTCTCACTGAAAAATTAAGAATTGCTGCAACAAAAATTGCACGTGTGGACTGGAACTTACAAATAACGATTACTGTAGGTTTTTAATTCTCGTAATATGACCAATTTATCTGAAATTTGTTAAGACACTTTTACTGATTGTAGCCGTTTTGGTATTTTCGCTGCTTTCAGTGTTGCCGTTGGTTTCCGGGGAACTTCTGAGATTTTGGGGAGATTTATAAAAATGTTTGGAAATCCGGGAACTTCTAAGATTTAGGGGAGATTTTTGTACAAGTTTTTGGTAACCCGGGGAACTTCTGGGATTTTGGGGAGATTTTTGTAGTTTTTGGGAATCCAGAGATCTCTGGGATTTTGGGGAGATTTTTGTAAAAGTTTTTAAGAGTCCGAGGAACTTCTGGGATTTTAGGTAGATTTTTCTAAAAGTTTTTGAGAGTCCGGGGAACTTCTGGGATTTTGGGAAGATTTTTGTCTAAGGGTGGTGTCATTGCTTAGTGAAGGTTTCTCGGAAAAACACCAGGGGGGTTACTCTGTAATTCGAAACGAAAGAAATGCTTTCCCATTGCAATGTAAATAACATACAAATGCGATCAGGTTTTGTTACGCATCGCAATACAGAGTAACTCCCCAGGTGTCTCGGCTAAACCTAAGTAACTTCCAGGCAATATTTAAAAAAGTAGCTATGAATTACTGTGAATTGAAATTCAAATGGCTTGTTGCATATGACTGATAAATACATCAACAAAGTAGCAATTAAAACCAGGGACCGTAACTGTTATGACTTTTTTCGAAAAAGTCAAATAAATAATAATAGTTATTTTTTGACCAATATGTCTGCGGTCAAAAAATTACCAAAATAATGGTTTGATCGATATTTTTTCGGTGAAAAATAAAAGTTAAAATTTGACCGATATTTTTTTGGTCAAAAACAAAAGTTAACATTTCAAAAAAGAACAAGTAATATTTGGCGCTAATAACCTCACATGGTGAATATCCTACTAATCAACATCGATTTAACATGTAAGTGAATATAAGGAGCATCAATAGCTCTTATATACAATTTCGTTAAATAAATTGGTTTAATAGTTGATGATCCTACTCACTAATATCAAGCATGACAAGTGGTTAAAATAAAAGAATGCTGGGGTAGCGACTTCTAAATTCGTTTAAATTTTAACTTTTATTTTTGACAAAAAAAAAATATCCGTCAAAATATAACTTTTATTTTTTACTAAAAAAATATCAGTCACATTTTAACTTTTATTTTTGACCAAAAAAATATCGGTAAAATTTTAACTCCTATTTTTGACCGAACAAGTATGAGTCAAAAAATAACAGTTATATTTTGACTTTTTTGAAAAAAGTAACAAAATAAAAGTATTTTTAGATTTTTATTCCTTAGCTCACGACCATCACAATGCTATAATCAAATATCATATAGGCAAATTATTTCTGTCTGACTTTTTAAAGTGAAATTTTGATAATAACTGTTATTTTCGGTCCCTGATTAAAACCTAATATGTATAAGGATTATTTTTAAGCAAAAAATAAAAATCAAGAAATTATAGTTACTTTCGAGTAAAAAAAATAAAAATTTAAAATAATCGTTGTTATTTTTGAGCCAAAAAATAAAACTCCAAAATAAAAGTTATTTTACGATCAAAAAATAAAACTCAATTGCATATACTTCTGATTAATTGATTTTTTTTTAGTAAAAATTTAAAATAAAAGTTTATTGCATAAATGGTAAGCATGTCAAAAAATAGAAATTTTATTGTTCAACAGCATTTTACTAATATTCTGGGATCATTATGATTTGAATTCATTTATTATAAATTGAACTAACAATAAGTATTCAAATCTTAAAACTAAAATTTTTAATAATAATTCCAGCCACTGCTAGACAAAATATTAGGTTCAACGGTTGCTTCTTGTCTTACGTCTGTCGTGTTCGTCGGAGAACAAGAATGTCTCTCCTTCTCAGGCCTCTAAAGTTAAATATGTTGCTCGCTTGGGGCTTTGGATGCAACTCAAGTCTTTTCATATATGTAGTCACATATTTTGAAAATACAGTCTTTACTAATGGAACATTTAGTTCTTTATGACATAACACGGTGCTGCTGTAATCAAATGAAGAATTTTATTTTGTCCCCTTTGTATTTTCTCTATATTTGATGCCGAGGCAGTGCCCCATAACTTAATACCATAGCACCAAATTGTTTTTAATAACGAGTTGTATAGAAGAAGTTTAGAATCTAGGCTAAGTGCAGAATTTCTCCCAATTAGCCAATTAAGTTGAAGTGCTTTCAATTTCATTTGGATCAGCTTTGTATATATGTGGATCTTCGCGACCTTTAGGAGTGATTAGTCGCGATCCCCAAAACGTATGTTTAGCGTTTTAGTCACCGACGGCCAAAAAGCGTGGGCCTAGTGAATTAAAAAATGTACTATATTGACTATCTGCAATATAATACCTTGTAGGAGAGTAAATTGAAGAAATAACCAGATTTTGATGAACATTTTCAAAGCAGATGTCAGTTGCTCGAATATAGTCTTAATAATGAGCAAACATTAATTAGTGTTTTAAAAATATATAATATGAATTGATGACTTTCTCCTTTTTTAGGTTCGTAAAAATTAAACACAATTAAATTCATTTGTCGCGATATAAGAATGAATGATATAAAAATGATGATGCTTTATATGAAAAAAATATAATAATAATAATAAAAGTTGTGGGACAAAACAACAATATGGTGAAGATATATGCGGGAATTTTCAATTGATTTTAATTTAATTTGAAATATTCATTTGTGCAATAAACAGTTTTGCATTATAAATAAAATTAATAATTTTTGACCTTGCAAAGAAGCAAACGTACAAATGTATGTGTGTAAATATAAGTTTATATTTTACGTGTAGGTGCATATGCACAAAATTATAATAGATAATACTATACAACAAGAAAAATACAATTTCAGCCCAATGGTTTCTTGGGAGATATTTATTTGTACATATTACATGTTTGCTATACGATTTTTGACGAAAAGATTAAACAAGCCTAATAGAAATATTTGAAATTGGTTTTTAATTAGTCGTCAGATTAAGTTAAATTTTGAATGTTGATTATATCAAAAGACATGCCTTAAAGATCTGTATTTATAAATAATAAATCTGAAAAGTTTTCTAAAGGCGATTTAAGTTCTTTCATCAAAACCTCACAGAACTATTTTTATAAATCGAATACAATATTTGTCTAAACATTTTGACAATGTCGATACCAAGGTAGATCTATAAGGTATACTTATAGGCGAATTGATACAACAAAGCAACTTTTTTTGGGAATTGTGGTGTCAAAAAATATATGAGAAAAGCTCAAAGCCAATATTAAAATGTGAGTGGATTGGTAAAATACACTACAATTTGACAGCAAAATTAACGAACATATGGGCTGATGCACAGACCTTATATATCGACCTTGGTCGATACAAATAAATTACAACCAACTCTCTACACATAAAAGTCAGTATTTTAGGCTACAACAAAAGTAGTGATTTTTTTACTGTAAATTTGTTAACCCTACGTATACACCTGACATGAAATGATTAACATTAACGCTAACTTTAACTTAATGTTAATTGTAGCCTGCTAATGTTAATGTTTTTTTTTTGTGTTTTGATATGGTTGTTAAAGCATCTGTTTTAACAACGCGTTCATAACTTCAAGATATAACAGCATTACATGTCAGGTGTAGGTTTTCAAACATTATATGCAAAAGTTTGAATCGGAACATTTTATTGCAATTGATTATTTAATATATAATAATGTATTATTTCTTTTCAACTTATGTACATTTGCAATTGGTAGTAGTACTTATAAACTTTTAAACGTTTTCTTAAGTGCTAAGCTGGAGCAATAAAATTTTTAATCATGTACGACTTGCTTCAAAAATAACTATGAATATTCTCGATCGTCACGTTATAAAGATGCATATTTCTAGTTATATTTCTTTGGCTCTTTATTTGACCGCTTTGTGGCTTATCGCAACTTGATAGTCTTTTCAGAGTTATAATAAGTGGACAACCGTCTAAACTACGTACGAGATTCCTTTTTTCTCACTAAGACCCAAAATATTTTTCCAAGAATAAGACTAGATATGAGTGGCCGTATGAGAGTTACGGAGGGAAGCCAACCTTGCGCCTGGCAGAAAGCCTTGCTTTTTCTGCATAGCAGCCCTTTGGTTGGACTATAATCTCTATGGTATTTCGAAATCTGGCTTCCACTACTAAAGAAATTCTGTACAGCAGGCGGCCTTCGACCGGGCGGCCGAAATACCAGAAAACTTGTTTCAAAAGAAAATGTGTTTAAAGCTTGGTTTCTTAAATCTTACTTGTTAAAGAAAGTACCATTTATGGGCTTTTTTTACGACATGACAAAAAACTATATGACATACTGTGTTGTCGTATCGTAAATTTTTTAGGATTTGACAACACTGCGATATGACAACACCGTGTATGGTTATCTTAGTGTTTTCATATCGAAAAAAACTTACGATATGACAAAACAGTATGTCATATCGTTTTTTGTCATATCGTAAAAAAAGCCCATAAATGGCATCGCTGGTATATGTACTTTGAAGAGCACTTTTTAATAAGTACGTTTTTAAAAGGGATTTTTTTCTTATAAAAAAAACATTTACTAAAATTGCAATAAAATTTAGGGCGGTTTTCTTTTTTTTACTTTGGGCCACATTTTATTTTCAAGTTTGGGGTCGTCTTTTATTTTACGGCCTCAAAATAGGGGAAAAAGCCCAATAAATTAACACATAACAATGAAAAATTGCCCTAAAAATAGGAAAGTTGGCCCTAAAATTGTATTATTGTTTTCAATCAGGGACTGAAACCATGAAAAAAATGGGTTCAGGTTCGGGTTCGGGTTAATAAAAATAAAAAGTTCAGGTTCGAGTTCGGTTCGGCTTCGGGCTTAAAACCAAAATTTAAACGCGCGCAATTATTTTTCTTAATAATAAAATACATAAATCAATTTTACATTCACGTTTATACGTTTAAACACGATCCTGCCTGTTCTGTAAATCGAGTCGAGTTTAAGAACGCTCGATTTAGAAAAATTAAATCCACTAATAGCAAACTTTTTTCATACTTTTCCGCAATTTCATATTTTTTAGAGCTTAAAATATCATATCTGAAATTAATTTACTATATACGATTTAAAATACATCAATGGGGGCATTATTTATTTTTGGAAACCGAGAAATTTACTCGGATTCGGTTTACTGAACAGGGCCGTATATTCTTTTTTTTTTTATTTAATTAAATTTAACTTATTTAGCTTTCAAAAAAAACTTTTTTCAACTTTGTAGCGTACGTACCGCATTGACATAACAAAATATACTTCAAATAAGAAATTATTAGAAATACCCAGAACACGAAAAAACAAAAAATTTTGGCAACCATTCGGCACTTTTAAAAATTGCAAAAAATAGTCAGCTTTCGGGGTGCTGCCACCTGGTATGAATTTGCTTTGGTCGTTATTTTATTTTGATTTTGTTTTTAATTTTTTTTGCATTCAAGAAATGTAATGTTTTTTATTATTCTTCTATTAAATATTTTTTTTTGGACCCGAACCTTGCTGAATTTTCGGGTTCAACGGGTTCGGGTTCAAAGTCTTTATGAACTGGTTCGGTTTCAGTCCCTGTTTTCAATAGACGATTTTTGAGAGTGAGTCTCTTCAAGTATGTTATCGATGTCAAAATCGAAAAAATTTTATGTGATCCTTATAGCCGCTTTCGCACAGCTCCACATTTTTATTTACATAGCGTCTTGACGAGCCATAATTTTGTTCTAACGTTTGTCAAACTTCATACATAAAAACATCAGAAAAATTTTAGTGCTATTTTTTCATATCGACTTTGACTTTTGTCAAGACAAATCAATGGCTCGTTAATTTACACTTCTTAAAATTTCACACAATTTTTATGCCTCACCTACATTTTGTTTATTTTGTAAAAGAAAAAAATGGACACAGAAAATTTTTATGCAAACAAATATATCGAACAATCAACAAACTAATAAAAATTAAAACAGTGTTAAGTGATCGAACGCTATAAACAGCATAAACAAAGCTCAAGATACACATTTCAATAATTGAAGAATTATTATAAGGGCTCTAATTAATTTTTTTTAATAAAATGAATTCACACATAAAGTTAAAAAAAGATGTGTGCAATAGTATTCAACGTTAAAGCCACTTAATTGACAAATTATTTGTCATCATTAATATTTTAAAGAATTAGCCAATGGAAAGGCGTGTATGTATGTAAACATAAATATGTAATGATTAGATACTGGGAGTAAAATTCAATACAAATTTTTAATTTTTGTTATACAATCTATTAAATGGTGTCAATTGGCACAAGCGAAAATAAATTTATAGAAGAATTCACATGCAAGCTTTTAATGGATATTTTTATACTACATACAATTTACAGATTATGAAAAAATCATGAAAAAATAGTAACGCTCGCTGAGTGCGCTACAATTAGAGGAAGACAAAGTCAAAATTTTAACATGTAAATATATAGATATAGAAATATTATATACATACACATATGTACATACCAAGGTCGATCAATTACACTTGTCTACAAAAATTTTTTTTTTCGAGATTTAAATAAAAATATTATATTCGAGAATAACAGCCGTGTAAAATAGAGCTTATGAAAAAAGATGGATGTTAAATAAACATTGGGAATTCAATAAAAAGTTGATAATAGCAAAAATTGAAATAAAAAGCATTCAGTATTACAGGTATACAAGTGCAATATCCTCATACGTATAATTATACCCAAATATGTTCTTGAAAATTGGTAGAATTTGCACCAAAATACTGCTAGCAGTAGTTTTGGATGCATTTTTTTAACATAAAAATATTTAACTAATTTTTATTTCAAAACCAAAATAAAACTCTTCTAACTAATAAATGTGCAAAAATTCTTGACAAAAAGAGCCAATTTAGCGCTTAATTAAAAAAAGCGCTATAAAGAAAAAATGCGACTTTTGCTACATCAAAAAGCGCTAAAACTAGCGCCACCTCTGCTTATAAGCAAGAGAGGGGAAGAGAATGGTTTTTGGTTGACATGATTTTTCAACCAGCTACAACCCCGCATTAGCAGCACAGAACTTTTACATCCAACTTTGCAAAAACAAATGAATGCAAAATACACTAATACACGCTAAGCTGTGTGTACGTATACATTTTATGCCAGATGAATTAGTCTCGTGTGTTTCGGAAAGAACAAAAATTGTGCGATTTAAAAATTGTGCTCGTGTGATTACCCCGCAAAAGCTTTGCTTACTGGTAGGCAAAGAAGTATATGAGGATATAAGTCGTAACTACTTACAATTGACTTTATAACTACTTATTTTTGTTTGAGAAATCCAAAAAAATAAAGGGTACCCCTTACAAATGTATTTACATTGTTGCAGCAATTAACTAGTTATTATTTGGCTAACTTGAAGCTAAACAAAAAGTAGTCAAATAAACAAATTTAAAAAAATATACGCATTGTTTTATTTATATTTTTTCAATTTTATTTTTAATTTTTATTTTTTTGCCCCAGAGGGGATAGGAACTTGTGCTCGTTCAGATATGAAGAGAAGAACTTTACCCTCTCAGCTATTATTGACTTATGAGTTTATGCGACAAAAATTAGTTTTCATATACAAACACATGTTAACTCAAAAAGTGGTTGAGAAGTTATACTGAAAATTGATTGAGTCGTTACGAAGGGGAAAAGGGGGTTTAAGAACGGCGAGAATGGCGTACCGTAATATGTGAACAGATCCTAACACTATGCAGCGGTAAAGTTTTTATTCACATGTAAAATCGTGTAGGAATTTCCAAATATTTCACGAATCTTTCAATGCATTTGATTTAACAACGCTATCATAACTTCAAATTATAACATAATTTCATGTTAGGTGGAGACGTAGAGTAACAATGTCTAATTTATGCTTCGAGATGCGTTCATAACAAATTCACAGGATAAAACTAAAAAGGACTTTTTGTATGTAGTTTATTTAAAAATCTATTATAATAACAAACCACACAAAATATCCTGATTTATGTAGTATGCAAGCTGAATACACATAGGTACATAGTATCTACATACATATGTATGTACATAAAACAAAATTGCAGGCAAAAGTTTACATACCTGTGTCGAATAAATATTGCAAGCAGCCCAACGAACTGATGCACCCAAATCGATCAATGTCTCAATGAGAACCGCCGTCTGGGCATTAATATGAGTGCAGCCAACAATTTTCGCATCTTTTAATGGTTTGTCGTCGGCAGCACGTTTTCTTAATGCCATAATACCGGGCATCTCCTGTTCGGCAATTTCGATTTCACGACGACCAAAAGCATTTTGATTAATGCTACGTACACAAAAATCAGAACACCCTTTGGAGTTTTTTTGGACTTTTTCTCGTGGTGGTACATCGTCACCATCATCCGAACTGCTGCCCGTATAAGAAGCAGAAGAAAATGAATCGGTGGAAGAAGCGGACAATGAACGACTACGATAGCGGCTGGTTTTTTTCAATGCACTAGACTGCTTTGCCTCTTTTTTATCTGCAACAGAGCCAGGATCTGGTACGGGGGTGTCCGACAAATTGTTCATTTCCATTTTATTTGGAATAATAGACTGTTTGACCGCCTGCATATTTGTTTGCGATTAACCAAAAAGCCAACAGCTGTTTGGACTTATGGATTGTTCTTTAATGAAAATTTAATATGCAGAGTACTTGGTTTTTTGTTTTTATCCACAAATATTGTTTGCTCACGTAATGCTCACGTGACGTGTTGTCTACAATTTATGTACTTTTTTTTTCTTCGTTGTGCTTGAGTCTCTTTTATCTGAATTTCTGCTCCCTTTTCCTTTCTACAACTGGAAATCTTAATATTGTTTGCTTTAATATTCGCTGAATTTTTGTTTTTGTGTGTTGTTCGTAGCAGTTCAATTGAATCAATTAACAAAACAAAAAATAATGGAGCTTGAGACAACAACAAAACACTTGAAATTAAATATCTTTGTAGCTGGTTGACAAATGTTGGTTTTGGATGCAGGGGAAATAAGAGTTTAGTTTGTGGTGGGAGATCGACTGCAGCGCTTTTTTATTCAAGAAAACACAATGATAAAAAATGATGCATTGCTTCGAAATTGTTTTATTCCAGAACTTATGAATTTGCACTTCTTGTATTTTCCTCGCTGCTTTTGCCAACAAAAAAAAACTCAAAACCATGCATTCACTCACACACAGATGAAAAGGAATTTGCTGTTAAAAATCACAACGTTTTGACCGAAATAAACAAAAAATAACTGATATATGTATTAAACAATATTGTAGACTTTAAGAATTAAATTAAATTCTTTACGCTAGAAGACTTTACTTTGGGACAAACAGTTCTGCTGGCGACGTCGAAAAAGATAAAATGTATGTGAGTTGTTTTTTGCGAGATGTAATCAGTGTTGTTAATATGGCCATTTTGAACGACAGTTTCATGATCCAATAATACAGGTCGTGTTGAAAGTACATATGACTATTTCGCCGCGTTGGCTGTATCTGTCAATTGTTTTTTATCGTGTTTTTATATGATTATTAAGGTATAGACCAAGATAGATCAACAACAGGTAGTCGCAAGAGAGTTCGCCGTGGAGAATTTACATTTGGGCGTCAAAAAAGCTGATACATTAACACTGCTGACTGGCCATATGTGTAAACATTTACGTAAGCAGCTGGGCTCTTGCGGCCACCTAATATGAATTCGCCTTGGTATAGACACTTTTATGTGGCAATAAACAAAAGAAGGTATTTATTTTAGACATATGAATTGTAATCACAGTTGTTAAAAGTACATTTTAAATAAATTTTCTTCTGTTTTGACAGATACGGGCAACCAGGCCAACTGATATTGTGTCTATTGTATTATTACCACCACCTGTAAAATAAAGTGCGCCTTGGACAGTTTGAAGACAAAAATTGGTTGTCTCAAGCAAGGCGAATTCATAGCTGGTGGCATCGACCAAGTTCGATTTATACAGGTGATATTATAGGCACAGCTGTTCTACTTTTTATGTCAAAATTTGTATACGTTGACATAGGGTCTGAGATGTCAAATGTTATTGTAATGTTGTAGTTGTTTTAGAATCACCACCACCTGATAAAATTAATTCACCTTGGCATCGACAGATCATTTTTAATTTTTTGCTTGGCACTTTTACACACTAGCGGAGTTCAGTGTTTGATGCAAATGGTCTTGCGAAAGAGCAAATGCAAAATATCATCTCCAATTTTGATAGCAAATCGCTAGTTTATCTGAACTAGCTACGAAAAAAAATGTAAACAAAGAAAAATCAAGAAATTAATGTATGAAAAAAAAATTAATAAAAACATTGAACAAAAAAGAGCATAAATTTATAAATTTTCCGTTTTACAAAATTTGTCGTTTTCGCATCCCTGATGCACTTCTTATAGTTTTAGTGTAATACTATATTCACACTGCTATAGTTTAACGTGTTTCGGCAAATATTTTAAGAAACTAAACAAAGTTGTTCAGACTACAATTTTATAAACTTTCTTTTTACAGCATGACGAATTCATAAAAGGTGGTAGCAAACCGGCAACTAAAAATTTTTTTCGTGTCCTAAATATTAATAATTTTGCAAAGTTATTAATTAGAATTTTACATGTGTATGTACATTTTTCCATTTGAATTGAAAACTTGAACCAAAACCGAGGTTCTTAATACTTTTAAGCCAACACAAATCATAACTTTCCGAATACGCTGCTTGTTGTTATAGAAATGCTACAACCTTTTTTAATTTCGACTTTGTTTACATATTTTGACGCCATTACAAACCGTGTTAATAAGCACTAAAATAAAAAAATCGACTGAAAATACATCAAGAAGTACTTGGAACCCTGCCTTTTACTGGTTTTTGAATGAGTTTAATTTTGAAACACGTAAATTTTTTGACAATTGAGTATATGGGAAAACATCTAAAAATTAACGTGCTTGGCTCGTAAACACCTAAAATTGCCATAAACACGGTAGTGTGAATTGCCTATAAGTCTATGCGTGTGAATACAAATAACAATCTAGCACTCCAGCTAAACAGCACAATTATTGAAGATGTTGACAGCTTCTGCTACCTTGGCAGTATAATTGACCATACAAGTGTAGACATCGCGAACCGCATCAATTGTGCTAGACGCTCGTTTGGCCTCCTAAATCCAGTATGGAAGGCATCACATATATCCAGGAAAACAAAAATCAAGCTGTTTAACTCCAACGTGAAGTCAACCTTATTGTATGGATGCGAGACTTGGAATGCGGCTGTCCGTGATATAAACACGCTGCACGTATTCGCCAACAGATGTCTGAAGAGAATAATAAAAATCTTCTGGCCAAACACAATAACTAACACTGACCTATGGGCAGCTACAAACCAAGCACCTTTGCGGACCGAAATCTTAAGACGAAAATGGAATGGCTAGGTCACACATTACGCAAACCTGCAGATGACCTTACAAGAACAGCCATTGAGTGGAATCCACAGGGGAGCAGGAGACGAGGGAGGCCGGCTCACACATGGAGAAGGCAATTGGACAAAGAGATAGATATAGCACGCAAGACCTGGAGTGAAATAAAACCAATAGCACAAAACAGATCTCAATGGAATGCATTTGTTGTGGCCCTATGCTCCACATTGGAACGACGGGAATAAATATATAATATATATATATATATATGAACATGGTATAAGACTACATTTACATGATGTAATATATCATGAAACTTTTTTATTTGCTTATTGCAAGCATGGAAAAGAAAATTTGGCAAAGAAAGCTGAAAAAAATTATGAAATATTTCATTATGTAAATATAGGTCCCTATTATGAGGAACTTTAGATTTTCGATTGTGGTCGAATTAACTTATCGAACAAATTTTCATTTGGTATTGTGGCGCACATTCGATAAAAATAACGCTATTGTGATTTTTTTCTTATTTGGATTGTTCACAATGATACGTACATATTTATCAGCTGGCACTATAAATAAATATTGTTTGTTTACAAATTTATAAAAAAAATTTAAAAGCAAAATTGTGTTCGATTGAAAATTCGTTATGCAACAAAATTTTCGATAGTGCTGCCAGCTCATAATACGAATTTGACATTCGATACTCGATAGCCAACGAAGATCGAACATCGAATGCAACTCATAATAAGGGCCATAGTCTTAAAAGTTTTTTGTAGTAGATTAAAGAACACGGGTTGTGTTACTTTAATCTATTACAAAAACGACATAGGCGTTTATGCCAACGCCTTACATATTCAAGCCGAAAAATCGTTATATTTTTTATCTGAATTAAATTTAAATTGTGCGAAGTATTGAGAACAAGTTCGACTTAAAAGGAGCAATATTTGAAGTGGTCAAACAAAGTTAGCTCACAAAACGTAGCTCTCGCTAATCATGATACACATTAAAATCTGAAAAAATATAAATTTTTTATGATTGTTGTTTATTGCGAATATATCGTTGTACCTTCCAATAGCTATCATGTCCAAATGAATCCCCCTTATCGTGGTTGGCGTTTTTGTGGCGAAAATCAGGCGTTTTGTCGAATTTGAAGTCGAAAAACGCCAACCGCGCTAAGGCCCAGTGTCTTATTTTTGATTGGAAATTGCAATTGCCAAATCTAACTTAAACACACTTTCCTTCTTGCAATAGATATGTTTATAGAAAAGTGATACATTTATTAATAACATATATACCCATGTTCTGTAACTAATGTGAAAACTTTTCAATGCGAGTAAATTGTTATCATCCTTTAAAACACAGGATGAGTAATAAAAAACTTCAGATTTCTTTTAATGTATCCATTTTAATTGTTATAAATCACACTATAAAAAGGGAATAGCCAATATAAAACGTGCTATCTAATATAATGATTAAAATTTTCTATATGCGAAAACTTCTCACAAGTTATAGAACATAGGCACTGGTTTTAAAAATCTGTTCTGGTACAGTTAAATTCAAAATAGTACAATTTTAGATAGCAAATACACAATTTTAAAATCTCCTTTGCCATCCCTGATGCGCATACTCCTTTCCAGAGCTGTAAAAAATTGCAATCAATTTTGATTACAATCAAAATGATTTCAAACAAATTGATTTCAATCTTTGATTTCAGATTTCAAAATGAAATCATGTCAAGATTGCAATCTTTTGTGATTGCAATCATTTTGAAATAATTTTTTTTAAATCATTGTGTAAGTCCAACAAAATTGTACCAAAACGTAGGCTAGTGAGCCATTTCATGTAGTTTTTTTTAATTATCAGAGTAAGCTTCATTTGTACAAAAATGAGTATCATAACGATGATTTTGATTCTGATTTCATTTTGATTGCAATCACTGGATTTGATTGCAATCAATTAATATAGAAACTAATTTCAAAAAAGTGATTGCAATAATTTTTGTTGAAATGATTTCATGATTTCAAATTTACGATTTTGATTGCAATCAAAAACTAACAATAATTAACATGAAGTCATGTGATTGCAATCAAATTGATTGCAATCTTTCACAGCTCTGATCCTTTCTATATCGTCATCTAAGTTGAACACACCGTTACTCTCACATTTTAGTGTTTCACAGGAACATATCCGTTTGATGTTCATGCATACGATTATAAATAGATACAAACATTTCTTTTTTCAACAAGTAACAATTTATATACTTAGAAGGGGCCTTATTCTGTTTGGCGTTTTCGACTTCAACATTTTGTAATATATTAAAGAAAAAAAAAACGCAAAATATTTCTTTAATCTAGTACAAAATGTCGAAGTCAAAAAACGCCAGTCACAATAAGGGGGAATAATTATAATTTCTTATAAATCTTCATCTCATTTCTTTATAACCACAAATCTCCTTGTCCTGATCATCTGTTACCAAATGAGCTTCATTTAATAATGCAGCATCGTATAATGTTGAGGACATTTTCAGTTTCTGCTTCTTCTGTCTAAATCCCATTTTAGCATTGCTTTTAATAAAGTTGACAACAATGGTATCATCCATAACAGACATTTGTAAACTTTTACCCCAGGCCAAAAGAGTCAAAGGATACTGTGGTGTCAATAGTTGTGATGGTGTTATAATATGACGATATAAACAACCTCTTAAAGTGTTCTGTAATTGTTTTATTTGTCCAGCAAAAGCACAGGGATGATACAGGAAAACAATAGCACCATCATGTAAACTATGTAGCCATCTTTGGGGTGGTAAGTATTGATAAGTACCAAACTTTGGAGGGAAAGGACGATAGGCACCACTAGAAGAATTTATATTTTATTAATAAAATTTAAATAAATTTTTATGAACAGCAAGCAGGGCCCGAACTACCGCATACGTGATCGAGTAAGCATTCCTATCGAAAAAAATTTCGCCAATTATCGAATGGATGGATTACTGGGGCCGAATTACCACATGTGTGATGGAGCAAAATTTTTCGAAATTTTTCTTTGTGGGATTACGGCATACGAAACAAGTGTGTAATCGAGTATCAGCTAATTAAATTCTACTCGTTAGCATTACAGCGATCGAAAATAATACTTTATATTATATTTGTTTTACAAAATAGCATGGAACATTTCCAATAAAACTTATTAAAGTTTCAAATCGACTTGGTTGTTGTATTAGCTAAACGAAACGCAAAATTTGTCTTTATCTGTTACAAAGTCCTAGTCGATTCAACAACCTATGTAAAACATATTTATAAGAAAATATCGATATACCGATATATCGATATTTTTGCCCATCCCTAATATGTAATAAGGTTTATTGGTAATGTTCCATGCAATTTTGCAAAACAAACATAAGGGTAGAAATACAACATCACGGCTGCACGCACGGTTTCCGTTTCTCAAAGAGATAACAAATTAAATGAACTGCGGTGGCGGATGCGGTTTTTCTTGCCATTATTTAAAATTTTATACACAATTTGCACTTATTTTCTTTTAAAGCTTTAAAAATTTATAGCAATTTAATTTATTAAACGAAGAATTCCAATAAATATTTAAAGTTTTTGGTTTATTTTTTCTAATTTAATTATGTATTTATTTTTTTCATATTTTGTTTTCTCTCTTTCGTTGTCATTCACAAAAAGTTATTAAAAATTTTATTTTTTGTTCACAAAAACATGATAATTTTTCGTGACTATGGCAACAATTGGAAGAGAGTTATTACAAAAATGAGAAAACGCAATGAAATTAAAATAGATTCTATTTTCTTGCGGTTTTCTTGAACGTTTTAAGATGTCAAATATTTATATAAAAAAAAACGCAGCCGCAACCGTTAGGTTGTATTTCTACTCTAATAAAAGAGAATATTGTTTTCATTCGCTGTAGTGCTGAGTGGAATTTAAGCAGCTGGTACTCGATTACACAATCGTTATCGTATGCCGTAATCCCAAACATAAAATTTTCGAACAATTTTACTAGATCACGTTGCGGTAATTCGGCCCCTGTTCTACATCGGTTGTTGAGTCGACTAAGAGCTTGTAATGGATTAAAGATAAATTTTGTGTTTCTTTAAGCTAGTGCAACAACCCAACTCGATTTGACAACATTAATAAGGTTTATTGGGCATGTTCCATGCTCTTGTACAACAAAAAACATAATAAAAGAAAATATTGTTTTCGATCGAAGTAGTGCTAACGAGTGGAATTTAAGCAGCTGGTTTCGATTGCACACTCGTTATCGTATGCCGTAATCCCAAAAATAAAATTTTCGAACATTTGACTCATTCACGTATGCGGTAGTTCGGCCAATGAACAAGCCTGTATATACATATATAACTGAATTCTGCGTAGAAAATATGGGTAAATCACTTTTATTTTATCGTTTCGTCTCCGAAATCGATTCCATCAGGTACCTTAACATGTGGCATTTTTACACACTTCAAAAAAGGGGGAAAGGTTATAAATTCGTCATGTATTTTTTTAAGGATGTTCCATCAAAAGTCCGCCATTTATAAGCCGATTTCAGATTTTTTTCTTTATTTAAAAGGATGTACTTCCAGATTGGTCTTGTTGGAAAGTGGACGGGGTCACGCCCATACGAAGTATTAATCTACTTCTACTCAACCGATTCCCATCAGATTTAGCATACACATTAAGCTTCTCTTTGAATACATCATTATTAAAAAAGTGGGCAGTGCCACGCCCGTGAAGAGTAAATATTCTATGAAACTTTGCATACACATTTAGTTGTTGTTACAATACAACATTATGGTTAGAAAAGTGGGCAGTGCCACGCCCATTAAAAGTAAATATTCATTTAAACTACTTTTACTTAACAGATTCTTGTGAAACTTCGCACACAATTAGTTCTGGTGAAAAATTAGTGCTCTCAAGCGTAAGATGGAACTAACTAGAAAAGTAAATCATATCTAATGTTTAGGAATAATTTTTAGGTACTTACAAAGTTGGTGGGAATAACTCTGTGTATTCAATACTCTCATTAAGACATTTGACAGGTGGCTCATAGGCAGCTGGTATTACATATTCTTTCAACAAGGCACTTGTATTTACATTTGGGGCATACTCTGTTCTATTACCAATGCACAGATAATTAAAGGAGTGGCCATTGTTTTGTGGATCGAAATCGACACTTATGTTGTGCTGATTATCGCATTCAAACTTTTTCACAGTACTTCCCTTTACAGCACCGTCGTCATGGTAATTTTGAGGGTACGGAAACCATAAGCCCGGCCAATCTGTAGTATTACTTTTATCTTTAATTGGGTTTTCGACCGGTGCCATAGTTTCAATTTCGGGTTTTATGTCGTTCTGATTATTCGGAGGATGGGGAAACCATAAGCCCGGCCAGCCTGTAGTATTACTTTTATCAAATAAATCTTTATTTGGGTTTTCGACCGGTGCCACAGTGGCAATTACAGGTTTTACGTCGTTCTGATAATTCGGCGGAAAGGGGAACCACAAATTTGGCCAAGGTGCCTCGTCTTTAAGACTATTGTCATTCAATCGACCCCTTTCAAATGTTTTACCATCATTACATTTAATGTTTAATATTACATTTAAATAAAATAATAATTTAAACATAGTGAACCAAAAAAAAATAAATAGAGCAAAACTAACTAAACAAAGAAGATGGGGTCAAGTAAATATCGATATCGATAACTTAACAATTGTTGACAAGTTCTACAGAAGGCTTATTTAAACAGGTAGAATTATAAACACAGCAGTTCTTTTTTCCCGCAAATTGGAGAGTCGAATCATGATGAAATAATATAGGTGGCATTACTAGGGCAACAAATACAACATTACAACAAAAAGAGGAATTTTTGCTTGTGTAATGTCGTCGTATAAGTCAAAAATTATTGTAAACAAAAATCAAAAGGACGCGCTCCAAGTGAAAAATTACATAAATTATTGAATTAAAAAAACACACACACACACATACGCGTTTACCGCCGGAGTTATTTCTTATAATATTTAAATTAAAAATATTAAAAACTTTAGTAAAATAAACTAATCACAATTTCAACAAAGAACACAACATGTGGACTTTTTATAAACATAAGCAAGACTTTGACAGAGATCTCGACAAACAATGCTCGAGCAAAAAGTTATCATCTGGCGTAGTAATGCCACCTATATTATTTCATCATGAGTCGAATATCAAAATTTTTATATATTGGTATAGGGGCTAAGATGTCAGTTGTAATTATTGTGCAATCACCACCATCTGTACAATTGCATCTCCGTACTAGAGTACTTTAATAAAAAAAGTACTAAATAAAAATTCCACGACCGAAGATCTTCTTCCTTTCCGATCACAACGTAATGTAAGCGATTGTAAGCAAAGCGGATTGACACCAAGTGACATTATTAGTACAACAATAACTGACATTCACCAAACTGACATGCTAAATCAATTCGCCTTGATTATTAGTGGTTTGACTACAACTGCATACATATGTATAATTTTCGATGGTGCAATGTCACTTTCGGCATTTCACTCCATTTGATCTTTTCATCATACTATCGTGAAGTACATAGCAGCGGTATTGGCACAGTCCTACTTTGTGGTATAGGCATAGCTAGGCCCTTCTGAGGGGCTAAGCCTCCCGCAGAAACGCTCTAGAGCTCCTGGAAATTCAAAACATCAGAGTACTTTTTATAATATGTATATGCGAACGGTACGGACTATTGTGGTCTTAAACCCCCCAAAAAATTTCTAGCTACGCCAATGGCTATTTATAGAAAGGTATATCTCGAATTTTCGTTTTCTACAGAATGGCAATGCTTATATGGCTGGGGGCCACCTATTAACTGCTAGCTTTGTTTTTTATTATTTCTGTTACATATTTTAATTTTTTTGAATAACTTATTTTTATTTCCTTCATGCATAGATACTTACTGTACAATACATACATAATTGGCCATAAGGCTTCCATTGTATTGATATTAAATAAATGAAATGAAAAAAACTAAATAAAAACTAGAAGTTGACTACATACCGGAACATTTAAAAAACGAGAATTAAAAAAATCGAGATATTACCGCAAAGCAACATGCGTTAAGAAGTCACCACTGTTTTCAAATATATGCCTAAAAAGGATCCTTATGAAAGAGTGGTTTTTGGTATTAAATTTGAAATACATACATATTTATTTAGTATAAATATTAAAATAAAACAGGAAAGTTTATAACATGTAGAACGTGCAGTATATGTGTTTAGTATGTAAGTGTTGAGAAATATCTTTGGTTTACATAGATATGCATAAAAAATTTAAATTATATGACGTGACCCCATCCACCACTATAAGGAAAACTGAAGTTTGTAAAGTGTAAAAATATATGTTTTCTCGCTTAATAAAAAAGCTAGATGCATCTTCAGACTGTAGTATATTGCTAAGACAAAGCATATTGGTGATAAATTAATCACGTTGCCACTAAAAAAGCCAAAATTAATATTAAAGAGTATTTTGCTACTATTTGAAACTTACCTTTAATGCTGGTTGACCAGCTGTTCCCAAGCGTGCTGCTTCCTCTTCACGCCTCTGCATTTCTTCACTACGCTGCTGTTGTCTTTTTACGCGTTCTGGATCTTTTATACCCTTTCGCTCGTTTTCTTGACGCCTTTTTTCAGCAGCTTCCGCAAGTTGTTTCCTACGGGTTTCCTTAACACATGCAAATAATGAAAGAACTTTTTTATAATTTTATTATCTTACCGGTGATGGCATTAAATTTGTTTCTTCCGATGAGCCGCCACAACATGATGAACATATTCCCATTTTGTAGTACTTTTGTTAATCCAAATTGAACGTAAAAAATTAGTATTTAATTAAACAATTTCCTTGAGTCATTGTTTTCGTTCTCTTGTGACTTTTTTCTCAATCATCTGTTTTTTGTTTTCCTTTGTTTGATGCTCGTTAGGGTAGCCAGTGAATTATGTTTTTGGCATATTAAGGTCGGGACAAATAGAATCCGTCGTGCGTTATACGTCGCCTTTTTCAACTGACAAACGTAACGACGGAGGAAGTTGACACAATGAGTACTTTGTTGACGGATATTAAAACAACTGTTTTTATCTTCGCATGTTTCTGCAACTAAATTTGATTTGATTTTACTTATTTATTTTATTTGTTTTTATTGTTTTATTCAATTTTTGGTGCCAAACAGCAGAAAAAACTAAATCGAAGCAAATCAAAAACCAACTGATAGCTGTCAAAGTACTCGACGTACGTTAAAAGTTGGCCAACTTTAGTACCTTGCGTTAACGGAAACGTACCGAATGTGACTAAGCTCATAAGAAAACATGTATTTCATCTTAGTTGTCAGTTGAAAAAGGCGACGTATAACGTACGACGGATTCTATGTGCCCAGCCTTTATATACATAATACGGTGGTAATTAAAAAATGTATGTAAAAATGCTTAGCACATTGCTTTTTTAAATGTCAAAGTTGGGTATTCTGAGTTTGTTAAATAGAAGCACTTTCAAATAAAATCAAATCTTTTGCTGGTATTACATGTTCGTTTACTCTGTGCTTACAACTGACAATAGCACTTTTTCAATTGTCTTTAACACACTTTCAATTGTCTTCAACTGTCTCGAATATTTTGAAGACAGTAAATCGGACATGGATTTGACGTATGCCGACAATATTTTGAAAAATTTTGAGTATAACTTGCAAAAAAAATTACTACAAAATAGGCGAGGCACTGCTCTTAATTTTTATCATAATGCCATACTTTTACGAGAACTAATTGTGTACGAAGTTTCATAAGAATAGGTTAAGTAGAAGTAGTTGAAATTAATACTTACTTTTCAGTAGAAGTTGTTAAAAAGCATATTTACTTCGTATGGGCGTGATCCCGCCCACTTTTCAGCAGGACCAATCTGGAAATACATCCTTTTAAATAAAGAAACAAATCCCAAATCGGTTTATAAATGGTGAAGTTTTGAAAGAACATCCTTAAAAAAATACAAGACGAATTGATAACCTTTCGCCTTTTTCTGAAGTCGGTTAAAAGGAAGAAAAATTCAAAAAGAAAAAGTTTAAAATAACGGAAGATACACTGATTTTTATATATTCTTAATATTTTTTAATTTTTAGCTTATATAGCTCACGCAAATCTCGTATTTCTGAAACTCAAAATTCATTGTCATAATTATTATGTGGACGCCTATGTCACAAAGCGATTATCATAATTTTTGACAACTAATACGTGTAGTATATTAACATGACAGCATTCTGTCATCTGTAAGTCTACGTCTCCACGTAGCAATTTTTATTGCGGCAATTGCCAAGCTTCATATAAAAAATACACTAAAAAAATAATGCCATTTTCAATATTTAATTTTACAATTGACAGCAATAAATATTGCTACATAGAGACGTAGCGTAAACGTTATAACACGGCGAATTGATACCAAATGGCCTTATTAGCGTAACTGATCGTCAGCTGACTTACCCCATCTATCAAACTCCATATAAAATAGAATAAAACTTTTACCCCAACTGTCAACGTGCAAATAAAAACTGCTCCTATAACAAATTTGTATGTACGTGTTGTAATGATAAGACTACTTTGCGTGGTGATAAACTATTTTATAAAACTAATAATATACGTATTTTACCTATTCTTGATCCCAGTTTACTTTGTTTCTCAGTATGGCAGCTGTAAAAGCCATCTCAAACAAATGGCATCCTTAAACGAACTTGAAATCAAAACAAAAAGTATAAAAACATTACAAGAAAATTAGAAAAAGGACGATTTCTTTGATTTTCTTTAATCTCTATCTTCGTTTGTTCTTTGTATGTGGTGTCGGTTTGGCGGCTAAAACTTTATGTGATTTGCATCAAAGACATTGGTTTTTTTCTAAATAAAACATTTCGAACACGTTTAAGAAAATACTTGTTAATTTTCTTGCTCGAGAATATAAATAATTGTGCAGAAATGTTGAATGTCCCAGCTGAAGGCAAGGTATGTAAATTGGGCTGTTAGTGAAACAAGTGGAACTAAAGTTCTTATTGGAATTTATGTTCTTGGCTGACATTTTTCCTACAATGTCCAAAATTTAACAATTGTATTGCAATAAAGGAAAAATTATATACATATTTGATAATTTATTAATAGTGTTATTTTGTGAAATAGTTTATTTTTTTTATTTGGCTAATAATGTATTCAACCTTCAAGTGACCTTATATACGCCAAAATTTTTGTAGGGGTTGATGTTCTGTGTCGACTCCCTAATCAAGAGACAAGAGATTTTTATATTGAATATTTAAATGAATTAATTTTAATTCATTTGTTTTCTTTTTGTACAGTATAATATTATCCACTTGTTTATTCAAATGTTTAAATTGATTTTTTCTTTGTGTTGTTTACTTTTATTATTTTTAGCTTTTATTGAAAAAATGATAAAAATATGAATTGGATTGAATTGCAGGGCAGTTTAATTTATTTATTTATTTGCAATATTTGAAGACATAATAAATTATGAAATTAAATTTGTAAAGAAAATGTACTAACGACTAAGGTTTTGGACATAAACTTATTAAAATTTAAATAAGGCTTGTATATGTTACGTTTTAATATAGAGATTACTTTAAGCATGTTTTCAAATTTGGTATTCTGCAGTAGGTTAGGGAGACATAGATGTCCATAAGTTGTAGTTTGCCTCGTGTTAATTGTGTGGCAATTGTATATTAACTGTTGAATGTTAAGAGTTGCTCCGTTGCATAGTGGGCAGGTGTGCTATGTTGTCCCAGTTACAATGTGGCGGTGTGTGTAGTGTTTGTCCTAATCTTAATCGGATGTATTTTTGTAAATTGTACTTTGAGATGTTCGTAGGGTATATAGGCATATTTCTATTTATTAGGGTTGATGTTGATAATATGGTACCTGTTTTAAGATTTTAGGAAATAAAAATGTTATAAATAATTTTAAAGTAAATATTGCAAGCTACATATTTTATTATTACCTCGTTGGAAAACTATTTTTTAATTCAAGCTATAGAAGCTGTATTTTCTTCAAGCTTTCATAAATAACCGCGTATGCTATTAATTAAGATGCTCTTATTTATTATAAAATATGTAAAATCGTAATTTTTAATATATGATGTTGTTTAAGAAAAGGGGATTTTATATAGTGGATATATGTATTTCGTTATTACTAACCTAACGTAAAAGGATAAACCGTTGGTTGGTCAAGTATAGAAGAAATAATGATAATTAAAAATAAATCTATATTTTAGAATATTTTTTCAGTTTCATTGATTATACATTCGCCTAAATAGAGTATATAGTAATTCCAGCAATTAAACATCTCGATTCCAACAAGTACGGCATTTTGGTCAAATCTGGGACCTATGAGGTGACTTCGATGTTATATTTTGATGCACAAAGTTTAGTTGTACTGAATTCATTCACTATTATTATATCAGCTAAACGCTTTCTTAAACAATTATTAATTTTTTATTTGGAGTGCGTACATAGCCACGCATAGGTGAATTTCCAGCAATTTCAGTCGATCCAATATATAAGAGTTTCTGTATTCTTATCCGGAATCAAGTTTGTAGCAATTTTATGAATTGGTTTCTTTCTGAAAATATTGACTGCTTATGTGCAAAATTAAAAAGTTGATATTTAGTATAAGCAATACCAAATCTTATTGTTTGGCTATATCTTTAATATTATTCATATTATCAAATAAATTAACAATTTTTGAAAAAAATATGGTTCATCTAGCAGGCCATAGCGGCAGAAGTATGTACCAAGGTCGATATATAAGGTCTGTGCATCAGCCGATATGTTCGGTAACAAGGTAGATCTATAAGGTATACTTATCGGCGAATTGATACAACAAAGCAACTTTTTTTGGGAATTGTGGTTTAAAAAAGTGTATAAGAAAAACTCAAAGCGAATATTGAAATGTGAGTGGATTGGTAAAATACACCATAATTCGGTAATTGTTCTGTTAAATTGTAATATATTTTACCAATACACTCACATTTTAATATTCGCTTTGATTCTTTCTCATAAATTTTTTGACACCGCAATTCCTAAAAAAAGTTGTTTTGTTGTATCAATTCGCCGATAAGTATGCCTTATAGATCTACCTTGGATCTACCTTGGTATGTAGTACATACTATGTACATACATATGGAGTTAGCTAAAATTATTTTCAATTTTTTTTTCAACGAATATCTGATACCATTTCGGTTACAGTTTTCTTCCGGTTAAAGCTCGAAGATGCGATTTTTAGTATTCGACCAAGGTTTTCAAGTATACTAGAAACAAATAAAACGTAAAAAATTATTCTACGGATTCGATTGGGGAAGAATTTTCAGAGTAACAAAAAAACAAATGCTTTCGAAATTTTTTGACAACGATATTCCACCAAACAACAAACCGATCTACATTTGACGCAGTTCTATAATTAAAAAAAAAACAAGTTAAGAAACCCGATTTGACAAAAATTTTCCGATTTATGTATTAAAAAATGCTATTTTGGAAAATTTTTGTCAACGATGTCTGCCGAAAGAATAAACAGATTTTGATAAAAATTTGCCGCACTTGACATGCCATCTACATTAGACATGGAACGCTGCGCAGTCGAGCAGAATTAAAATATTTGGAACATACATCAGGCATTTCTAAAGCGATAGTTCTATTAGAATAAAATTTCATATGGACGTAGCAGAAGAGTATTTATATTTATGTTTTAAATATCAGCTCTCTTACTTGTTCGGGAGCGGAGCTATGAAGTCTTATTGTAGGACACTTTACTGCTTGCAATTTTTTGTTTCTCATCCGATTTCAAAACTTTTTTGCGGTATTACAGCCCTTAATAAGATCTGGAAGAAACAGGCTTAGTTGTTTAATTATCTCTTATAGTTAGTATGTTATACTCTTTTGAAAATTTAAATTTCTCAATTATTCAAAAATGGTCCAGTATTTTCCAGATATCGGATCCAAAATATCTGATTTATAAAATTTTTTCTTCGTTAGCAAAAGAACAAAATTTCAAATAGTTAAAAAAAAATTTCATGAAATTCTGCCGTCCGAGAATGGACTCAGAAACATTTTCGTATTAAGATTTTTTTATATAAACAGTTTCGTAACGCAAAAACTCATATTAAAGCAAAAAGTATCATTTCATAAAAAAGGGGCAAAAAGAGGCATAATATATCAAAAGGTGGCAGATTTATGTAATTTTAAAAAAGGGGCAGAAAAAGTGGCAAATTGCCACTTTAGTCGCAAAACGGTCACGCTGATCACAATGCCACCTTATAAAATTAATTGCATGTTTCAGTAAATGTTGTTGAATAAAATCATTAGGAAAATCAATGGTAAAAGTTTGTCTCCAAGTTTCTAAATAGTAAAAACTAATAAAATACACAAATCGCAAAGCATTCGTCTGGTCTGGTTTATTTATTTAAAAAAAATCGGACTATTCGACATTCGAAAAATCAAAATTTTGAAAAGGCGACAACCGTATTGCGGAAAAACCGGCTGAAAAACCTAGTCGATCACTCTAAACTCTTAGAGTAAATAATCGATATTGATGAAAGTTTTAAAAATCGACTTATCATTTTAACGTTAGATTAGATTTTGGATTCGATCGGTGAATTAAAATGTATTTCAATAAAACAAATTTTCGGAAATTTTTCTTTCGAAAATTCTTGAAGTTTGCCAAGTCGAATCCATTTGCTTTGCAAGGTAATTTGTAAGAGATAATTCCTTAAGCGTTTGTTTCAAAAAGTATCTCGCACAGAATAGCAAGTGTGGGGAAGAAAATTGTAAGAAACCATCCTAAATTTTATTTCAATCCACTATCTATCCAACTTGCCTTCCAGTTTTAGTCTTTGACTGGCTAAATGCTAAACATAAATTTTGAAGTCAGCTTTTATTTCTCTTTAATACAATATTTTACATATATGCATGTGCATATATCGCGACCTTAGTATTGTTTTGTCCCATATGCCAAAAAGTCGGAATGGTGAAAAACAACAAAGAAGATTTACATAAAGTTTTCTCAAAATATATCCGATAGAATTTTTTTGTATACTCACCACTGCTTCCGGCATATGTTGGAAAGAAAAATGTAAATTTTTGTGAACTTTCATCAATCCGAATAGAAATTAACATCTTTTTACTGAAAGTAAAATATCTTGTTATGTGCTCCAGTAACCACTTTTTTATTTTATTTGTAAAAAGTAGCTTTTGTTGCTCCATGTGTATTAGAGGGCTGCAAAGTGTACACAAATGTATTCGTATATTGTACTCGTATGAATTTCGTGTGTGCATAAATGTATGTTCTTATGTATACATGCATGTATATGTGTGTACATACATAGCCACGACCAAATATACATATATACATGCATATATACACACATATATACAAAAAAGCATACATGCATACACACACGAACATACATATGAGTACTTTCGAATATATGCGTGCAGCCCTCTAATGTGTATACTAACTGCTGAGTATTGAGTAACTTGTTATTGAGATGAAATTTTCTACTTTTTATTGAAAATAAGCGTATAAATGTTATTAGAAAAGATATTTACATGGAATAAAAAGTTAATATTGATGAAACTTGGTATTTTATTTGATTTCTGATTTTTATTTTTTTATTTAAAAAATTATTTTTTTTTTTACAAAAAATTTATCAAAAATGATGATATCGAGCACAATGAATGCTTGATATCTCAGAAACCAGGAACAATTTCGCGAAACAGTTTTTGGATTATGAAAGAGGGCATTCAAAATATATGTTTATATACCCCATACTTAACTCAATTTTTTTAAAAATGGTCGGTGGGCCAAAACAATACTAAGGTCGCGATATGTACTTATATTAACTTTTTAAGAATTCATGTAATTAATATATTTATGTATTAGTTCCTCGCGAAATATTTTCCATTTTTTTCGTTTTTTGCGTCTATTAAATTCTGGTTTTTTAGCCACTTGAAACGTGAAAGTTTATTAAAATTTAGCAAACTTAATTATGTCACGTAATTGCGTAAATATAGTGCAGACAACATTTGTTACATGTGTAGTATATAATAACATGAATGTAATTCGCCAAAGATACCGAAATAGCCACAGTGTTTAAACTGTTTTCTTCTATTGTATTGGAACTAAATTTAAACTAATGTTGATATACAAACATAAATACATATCGTCATATAAAGCGTAAAACCATGTAATTACAATTTTTTAAATTTTACAAGAAAAAGACTGCATTTTATAAAATAATACAAGTTGTTGTTTGCTTTTTGATTATAACGTCAGCAAGTATGACGGTAGAAGCCTAGAACTTTTTAATAGGACCTTGTGCCATTTCACTAAACATGTTACAAATCTACAAGAAAAATATACACAGAACAACAATAAATTTTGTAAAAGTTTTGTTTACAAGGACTTAAAAATGATTGAGTATATTTTATATGTATATATTAGGGATGTAACGAATACCGATACCGATACCGATATATCGGCGATACTTCAGATTTTCCGATACATCGGTATCGGCGATATTTTACTGCCGATACGACGATACTTTTAAACATTTTTTCAGTTTTTTTTAACAAATAATTTATTTTTGTTCGATTTTACCATGAATTAAACACACTTCGTTATTTTTTAAATCTTATTAATATCAATTTCAAAAATTAATAATATTTTATGCTGTTATTTTGTAAAAAAATTATTTATTTTTTGTTAATTTTACCATGAATTCAAATTTAAGCCGTTGTTTTTTAAATCTTATTCCAACAAAAAAGAGATACTCCAAAAAAGTCATGAAAATGTAGAATTCCCGATCTGGAAGTATTGCAAATTTGGATAATTTCTAATTAGTTTTACATATCCTTGCCCTTGCAACAAGTTCTGTTTTTCGATTACCAATCACCGAATTGGAAGCGATGCTAGGACAAATTTCTTTTTCGGTATTCTATAAAAAAGTACCCATTTTCACAATTTTTTTATGCGAATTTAAACTCAGAACTGTATTTTCATGTAAATTTTAGTGAATAAATATAAACTTAGAAGTCTTTTAATAATTAAGCTATTAAGTTATTTAGATGAATATTAGTTGATAAATGTCCTTCAAAAAAATCGATTTTTTAAAAAGCATGGCGAGTATTTTTTTAAATTATAAAGGAATTAAACAATTTATCTTGCTTTTCTACTAATTATCTGCATATTTTTAATATAGATTTGTTGGAAGCAAATAAAATGTAGCTCCTTAAAAATTACTTCCAATGTTTCATCAATTTTAAATATTCTCTCTTATAATGTAATTTTGTATAATAAAAAATTGCACTTGAGTTTTGTTAATCTAAACTTGAACTCAATTTCAATATTCGTATCGGTATCGGAATCGGTATCGGCGATATTTATTTTTAAATATCGGTATCGGTATCGGATCGGCAAAACGGCGTATCGTTACATCCCTAGTATATATGGAACTCCGGAAATTAGGAAGCCGCTCAGTACCAAAGAACAGTGTAAAAAATAATAGTAGAATATATATTTTCTGTCCGGATATACACTTTTCTACTCCGTTTTCGTTCAAACTTACTACGGCTTTTGAAAATTAATAAAAAAATTTGCATGGTGAATACCAAAAGTGGTTTGTTTTCATTGAAAGGAATACCAATAACATAATAATAATAATAATTCTGTCAAAAACCCGACTTCAATACAAAAAACCATTTCATATAAAAAATTGGTCCATAAGTAGCGGTGTTATAAGATAATAAATATTTTGGATTTTCAAAAACCAATTATGGGACGAAACTGCAAGCAAACCTTTTGAAACAAAATAATAATTTAAAAGAAGAGTTATGCGATAAACAACATTTGTGTGAGAAAGGGAGGGGTGGGGGTGCGTGGGGCAAATGGCCCGTCCGATTTTCGAAAAAATATAGGACTAAACTGCAAGAAAAGCTTTTCAAACATACAAACAATTTTGAAAAGCGGTCCATTAACGCAGGAATTATATGATAATAATTTTTTTCAAATACCAAAAAAATGTTGAAAATCGCTGATTTCCCCACCGATTTGGAAACAAATTTATGGGACCAACCTGCATAAAAAGAATTTTGAAAATCGGTTCAAAAATTACTGTTAACCGTGTACAAACGTAAAAAAAAAACATACACACGAATTGATAGCCTACTTCTTTTTTTGAAGTTTCGATGACCCTGGCGCAAATAACTAACTGAATTGTTTGAGATAACAAAACAGCAAATCGCTCGTAAAGATGATTTATTGTAACATCAGTTTTCTGTCATGTAGCACCATCTATCCATATCATCTAATTTGGGCCAAAAGAAGTTTGTTATCATCAGGGAAACCGGAAATATGCCCTAAAAACTTGTTTTGTACGCATTAAATATGCAGTATAAGCTTAAAAATATACTCTCAAAATATAAAAAAATATCCTGTTAAAACTTTATCATTTCGTTTGTAATATATATAGTATTAATTATATATGTACACTCTAAAACATTACTTCGAATTTAGGACCATATACATATTGTCTAAATTTGTGTTGAAAATTTCTTCTTGTCTAAAATTACATCGATTTTGTAGTTATTTTATTAAAGTAAAAACCTTTCAAATTAAACGTATTTAGTCCAAGTGGAAAAAATTTAACATAAAGTATAATACGGCTATGGCTCACTAGTAGATACGTCAGACTATCAGTCAGGAGGTCGCGGTTTGAACCTGCACGCATGCAATCGATTTTTTTAGTAAAAACATTTTGTTAAAAAATAATGCGTGTGTAATTTTAGCTCGATAATAATCAGTAAAGTGTTGCCGACTATTATCGACCTAATTTTCAACAAAAGTGTTTTAGAATGTAAAAAGCCAAAATTTGCAAGAAAAATTGCCAAATATACCACAAAAATTAGAAAAATGCCCTAAATATGCGACTAAGTGTAAAATATATAAAAACATGCTGTAAAGTGTAAAATATGCTCATCGATACCAAAATTCTTAAAAAGTTCTGACACGTATAAATATCTCATTTGTGCTTTACATACATTACATATAAAAAAACATGCAATTGCATATTTGCGGTTTCCCTGGTTATCATCATTTGATTCTTGTAATAACCTCCGGCTCTGCGGTACGTAATCTCAGAAACACAGAAACAAACATTTATATTACACGCGGTCAAACTTGAATGACGAATTATAATAAGAATCACAGTAGAGGCTGTAACATCAATAAATGTGCTTTTATGAGGGGTACCGCATATTGTTACTCTCTACTAGTTAACAAATCTTGTAAAAAACTGGCTCCAAAACAGAAAACCGGACAGACGGACGATGGAAGAACAACACAATAATAAAAAATAAGAGATAAGGTTGATTTGCATGGCCATTCCTGGAACTTCCCCCTTATATCAAGCTCAAAGATTTTGTTTAAATCGTTGGTAAAAGTGAAGTCAATTCTAAAATTAGTTTTACCAAAATAAGTCAGTTATGAAATTTGTTGTAAATAAAGTACACGCGCCGCGCCAACTTGTTCTGCCTAATTGCAAATCTGATACTGCTAACTTTCAAACACGTTATCGTTGAGCTTTATACTTTTTAAAGAGTTTTATTTTTTTTTCGTTTAAATGGCTTGAATCACGAGCACCAGATAATCTTCAGACAAAAACAAATTTTTCAACACAAACCTACACAATTATTATTTCGCGAAGAAATAAATGCAAAATTTCAAACATGAAGTTCAGACAAATCTTCGTACTAGGCTTGAGAAGTATATAGAGCAGTGGTGTCCAAACTTGCATTGTCTTATTCTGTGTTTGTTTGTGTATGTGCTTCGCGGCTAAATAGATACGCCCCAGCGGTAAAACTTACGAGGCATTCACTAAAGAGGCCTTTTTACAGGACTTCCACGACTTGAATTTAAGATCCAAAATTAATTCTTTTCTGCCTTCTAAGGCAGGCCTTCTAGAAGGCCTCTACCTACACTAGTTTCTTTTGGAAGGAGTATTCTATTTTTAGATTTTTCGTATTGTTTAATAAAAAATGTTCTTCAGAAATAACCGACATTCTCGTATTCTTTTTTCGCAAATAATTTGTATATAAGACTGAAATTTACGTACAAACGTTGAAACATAAACTAAAGTTGAATATGCTGCTATTATGTCGTTTATGTTGTAGATACTACATCATGTTCAAATACATACATGAAATTTAGCCTCCCTCATATGTTTAAATAATTACTTTGGATGAAAAGGAGTTCGAAATAAAACATCACGATAATCAAAAATATAAAAATAGCCAGATTAAAAAATGTACCTCCATTTCATTTTTAACAGACCCTCCCAGACCAGACCTTCTATCAGGCCTGCTGAGTAATGGTTCGAGGAAGGCCTTGGTCCGCAATGACATCGCGTGTAAAAAAGAAATGAATATGTAATGGGAGTGGATGTACTACAGACTGCTAGATAAGGCCTTGAAGGCTGTGAAGGCCTTATAGAAGGTCTCTTCACAGCTGGGGCTGTGAGTCTTATACACAGTGTAAGTGTGTTGAAAAAAATAGTCACTGGTGTAGAATTGTTAAGGCTCACAATATAAGTAAATAGTAACCCTCGTAATTAATTATACTAGGATCCCGCCCGGTGGTCGAAATTCGACCACTTGGTCCTTAACCGGGGTTGTTTGTAGCCTGTTCTGTAACCGATTTTGTAACCGGTTTTATATGCCAAAAACTATATTGTGCATATCTAGAGAAAAACACCTTTCAAACCATATATGTTTCATCAATATTGGCGGACAATAAGATATTTAAAAGTATACGACAAAAAATTGTGTGGCCTATTTACATATAAGATATTTGTGATAAGTTATCAAATAATTGTTATCTTTCCTGTAGATTGCTAAAAAGTTTAAAATAAACACATAAAATTAAATAATTGAATTCTTTTTTGAAATAGTCATGGAGTTTATGTTTTTTATGTTTAAATATTTATCATGTGCGTGCCCCAAAAAGGTGGTTTTCTGGTTTAATATTGAGCATAAACCAGAAGTCTATTGATATTCATATTATTTCGACCTCTATTTACCCTAAAGCTATTTATATAAAAAAAAAAACCCTAATCTAGTGTATTAAATGTCTTTTTTGATAACAATTTCTTCTGAAGTACTTTTAAATAACAAATAATAATATTGGAGTAGGATGAACATTAACTATTTAATAATTAATCAGCTAAATACAACAATATTTCCTTATTTCTGAATATTTATTTATTTGCAATATTTAAAGACATAATAAATTATAAAATTAAATTTTTAAAGAAAAGGTATTATACCAAATAATCAAATAAATATCGTAAATGCATTAATTTGGCATTAGTGTAAGAGTTTTTTAAATAAAAACAATTTCCATTGGTTATACAGGCCAACGCAGATTGGAAATGTTTAGGAAATAAATCGGCGAAAATATTTTTGATGCCTTAATATTTAATTTAACCACATATTCATAGTGTGGTGTATGTAAACAAATCGGTCTGCGGACCATTTTTCAAAACTACGAACTAAAAGTCTACAAGTAAAATACCTCCTTCTCATTATGACAACTTCTGGGAAGTCATTATCTCTTAGCGTGCTCACCTATAAAACACTGCTCTGCACAAAAAAAAAACAAATTTAATTTTCAATAAAGGAATTCAATGAAGTAGTAGTGTTTTTTTCAGTGAACAAATTGTTTAAATCTATAAAACAACTTGTCTAAAAATATTTACAAATTGTAAACAAAGAATTTACTAAATCAAACAAAAAGATTTCCTGGATTTTCTGAAAAATATCAAACAATATTTTTTTCTGAATTTATAGAAGAATTAGTATAAAAATACTAACAAATATTAAACAAAATAGTTTACTTAATCAAACAAAAATATATATTGGATTTTTTTGTAATATATCAAACAAAATTTTTGTCTGGGTCATTATCATCTTCATGCATTAAGCATTTATGAAATTTCACTTGGTAAAATATGTTCAAGTGTGAATATTTATCTAAAGACTCTAAAAAAATGAATGAGAATCAACGCAACGACATTAACGAATTGATTCACTCAAAAATCTTCAGTAAACAAACTTGTTACAATCGCATTCCTTTTGGTATCATTGTTGTTGTTGTTGTTGTTATTTGTGTGCATGTCGTCATCGGTGTTATTTTTTTACGACACAGAAAAAGAGGGTTTCTTGTTGGTGCTGCCGCTTGCATCCTAAATAAAAGTCAAACAAAAAATTCATTGATTCAGTAAAGAACATTTACTGAAAATGAAATTTATTTTTAGATAAACTTTTGTTTGCCAAATTTTTTTGGTGATAATTTGTTTCTGTGTATCATAATCATATGCCAAGCTGGATGTTGTATAGACATCCGATAGAGATTTGATAGCAGCTTTGCTGTCAGTACAAATTTGCATATCCTCATTGTATATCCTATAACCTCTAGTTAATAGGTAACTTTCAAAATATATCATTCACCAGAAAAAATATCAAAGTAGCCGTCGTGTTGTGTAATTTTTGTACGTGTTTTTGTTTAACTATTAAGTTCAAATGCATTTTTATTATTATTTATTTTAACTGATAAGAAGGTATTTAAGTCGTGTTGTGTAATTTTGTAAATATTAACCTATTTTTGCCAACAGGTCACTACTAGGGCTCGTATTTTTGTCTTTTTATTGTCTCCTTTCTTATTCATCAGTATCTTGAATGAATCGGCATAATTTTTTATATATTTAGCATTTCGAACCATCTGTGTTTGGCAGGTACCATGAAGTATAAAGAAAATAAAATGTTCGAACAAATTTTATTAATTACATTTCGATCGAATCCAAAATCTACTTAGCTCTTAAAAAACAACGTCAATTGTCATTTAAACCGTTTAAACTAGGGATGTAACGATACGCCGTTTTGCCGATCCGATACCGATACCGATACTTAAAAATAAATATCGCCGATACCGATTCCGATACCGATACGAATATTGAAATTGAGTTCAAGCTTAGATTAACAAAACTAAAGTGCAATTTTTTTATTATACAAAATTACAGTGTAAAAGACTACTAATATTTAAAATTGATATTAAAGGAGCTACATTTTCTTTGCTTCCAAAAAATCTATATTAAAAATATGCAGATAACACAGTGCAACAGTCCAAAAAACTCACGGACTTGACAGTATAGATTCGATTGTACTACCACGGGGTAGTAAAACCCTATACTTAGCTTGGCGAATTTGGTGACCAATTTCGTTTTATGGACCTCCAAAGTTTTGGAAAATCAGCGGGCCCTCAAAAAAAGGTGTCATCAACTTTTGGCCAACAGAAAATTCAAACTTGGTGATACCGCTTAACTATATATGGCAATAATGTAGCTAAGAGTTCGCTAAACAGATTTTATTACCATTTTATGCAAACAAATTATTTTTCGTGCACTTTTTTTTAAATTAAGGAAAAAAAGTTTTGTTTTCACTTTTTCCAGAATAACTTACATGGACTCGTAATTTTTTATTAACAATATTTGCTACGATAAAGCTGAACAACTTTTGTGAACATGTCAATACAATCTGAATGTATCTAGGCACCCTAAACAGCCCAGAAAAACTAATTTCTACCTTAAAAGTTTTCGTTTTTACGAGTTAGGCTATATTTTTATTGCATTTTTTTGCTTTCTTTGTTATTGTTCCACTTCTTATGTTGCTGATTTTAGTATTTACTATTTTTTATAGTTTGTTGTTGTTTTGCCAAATAATGGTAATGAAAAATTTGGAGTCCCTATAAGTTATACTGAAAAAAGTGAATAAAATAATTTTTTAAAATTTTAACAAAAAACATTTTTTTAGCATAAAAAAATAGTGAAAAACTACAATGTTTAAGGTAAAAAGTGGTCTGTGTGAGCTATTAGAGTGCCGAGATATGTACGTGCAGATTGTATTGATATGTTCACAAAAGTTGTTCAGCTCTACCGTAACTATAAGTTTGCAAATATCGTTAGTTAAAAATTACAAGTCCCTGTAAGTTATTCTGAAAAAAGTGAAAAAACAATTTTTTCCTTAATTTTGTCAACAAAAAGTTCAGGAAAAAAATTTTTTGGCATCAAATGTTAAAAAAATCTCTTAAACAGGCTCTTAGCTACATTATTGCCATATATAGTTAAGCGGTATTATAAAATTTAAATTAGCTGTTGGCCAAATACTGATGACACCGTTTTTTGAGGGCCCACTGATTTTCAGAAACTTTGGAGGTCCACAAAAAAAAATTAGTCACCATATTCGCCAAACTGAGTAAAGGGTTTTACTACCACATTGTAGGAAAATCGAAGCTGCACTGTCCAGTTCTTGTGTTTTTCCATAAGTCTTTATTTGTCGCATAGTGTAATTAGTAGAAAAGCTAGAAAAAATTTTAATTCCTTTCTAATTTTAAAATACTCGCCATACTCGCATAAAAAAATTGTGAAAATGGGTAATTTTTTATCCTTTTTTCGTGAGGAAAAATCTTTATAGAACACCAAAAAGAAATTTGACCGAGCATCGCTTCCAATTCGGTGATTGTTAATCGAAAAACAGAACTTCTTGCAATGGCAAGGATATGTAAAACTAATTAGAAATGATTCAAATTTGTAATACTTCCGGATCGCGAGTTCTACATTTTCATGACTTCTTTGGTGTGTCTTTTTTTGCTCGAATAAGATTTAAAAAACAACGAATTGAATTTGAATTCATGGTAAAATTATTAAAAAATAAATATTTTTTTTACAAAATAATAGTATAATATATTATTAATTTTTAAAATTGATATTAATAAGATTTAAAAAAATAACGAAATGAGTTTAGTTCATGGTAAAATTAACAAAAAATAAATAATTTGTCAGAAAAAAAACTCTGAAAAAATTTTAAAAGTATCGTCGTATCGACAGTAAAATATCGCCGATACCGATGTATCGGAAAATCTGAAGTATCGCCGATATATCGGTATCGGTATCGGTATTCGTTACATCCCTAGTTTAAACCATTCGAGAGATATCGTTCTCGAAAAAATTTTAAAAGTGTACATATATTTTTAATTACAGTAAAAGCTTGGTAATCCGGATAATTGATTGCGGACCCTAATCCGGATTATCAAATTATTCGGATTACCGAATAAAATTTTAAAAATAATTTTCTTGTAATAACAACTCTTTTAAAACACACATGGATCTACAATTTTAACTTTATCTAAAAGAGATACAATTTTGTGTGGTCTCTTTACTGAAGGCATCTTGCACCAACACTGAACTTCAAAAGAAAAAATTAGAAAATAAATAATAAAATCCAAAAAAAGTTTTTGCATGGTACTTTTCTATGTTTTAGAAAACAAAATTGGAATCGCGTTGCAAAATAGTTTGTTTTTGCAGCAAACAAGATTTTAAAAAACTACTTTGTTGGTGTAAAAATTAATAAAAATTTACATTACATTCGGATTGCAACAGTTTGCATGCAATCCGAATTATAAAGTTATAACGTTGCAATCAATCCGGATTATAGAGAACACAATATAATGAAAAATTCATGTCAAATCGATTTTCTACACTGAAAAAAGCTAAAACACGATTCAATTATGAAAAGTATAGCTTCAATTGAAATATTAATTGAAATTAAAAAAAAATCTATTTTCACACATACGAACTAAATTCATTGATTTAAAACCTATTGATAAGATTGTTAGAAGTAAATTAAAGCCAATTAAAATAAACTTTGATTCAATTAAAATATTAATTAAAAATAATTTTTTTCTGATTAAACAACTACACCTACACCTGTTTTTACTGAATTTGAGTAACATATTTATTTTATTTTACCTGATACTTTGTACATATGTACTGGCTCCACGTACTCCCCTGATTTTATACGAATACTTTATATGTATATTTTACACGATTTTTTTACGCAAATTTTCGAGGAACACATCTATCGCGTAAAAACAGAAATAAGCTTAATTGGAAAAAAGTTTTAATAATTTTTTTGTGTATACATATTCTATATAGAGAAGAATCATTATAGAAGAAAGGCTCTTTTTTAGTTGATGAGATATGAGTCCTCTTGTATCGAAATTTATTTCTTTTTAAATGATAAGGCAGAATGATCCACTGCTAATAGTTTTGTTTTTTAAGAACTCAACAATATCTACGATACAGGAGAAACTATTTTTTTCTAATAGCGCGGAATGGGTTAAATTTGTTAAGTACATCACTGCAATAAACTCAATTTTTAAAAGTAAACTATAAATAAACAAGCTTTAATTAGATTACTTTGATACAAATGGCATCAATATATGTACATACATACATATGTACATAAATACATGTATGTGTGTGTATAAACTAAGATTACGCCTGACTTACATTTGTACTTGCTAAATGATATGAACTATTATTTAATTAATCTCCTTGTCCTGTATTCCGGGTGGAATCAAAGCGTGTGGAATTATCATATAATCGTTGTTATAAATACATACTTATGTATGTTATGTACATATGTATTCATGCTAATTTCTAACTCAAAAAATAGAATATAGGAGAAACCAACCACCTTGAACTACTTCACTCATAATTAAAACGTTTTGAATGTCCTAATTTTTCAAAAGTGTGCTGTACACTTATTAAATCAAATCAATGACAAACAAATAATATTCATGTATGTTATATACATTTGCCCTAATATAAGTAATAGTTATAAGCAGGACTATCGAATCCCGCGTCCGGTGCGGTATCCAAATTCCCGCTTTTTTTCAAACAAGGATATCTGATAAATGAGCTTTTAGGGGCTTTTCACATATTGCGCAACGCTATTTTTACAAAGCGTTTTAAACAAATTTCTGTATAAACTATCTAATCCGTAACAAATATCAGCAGCTGAAGGCGCTAGAAATATCAATGATGGGAATTTTATACAAACCGGATTTTGACATTTTAACGGCATCTCATATTCTTTCTCGTAACAGAATTTATACAAATAGTTGGTATTCCTACTTACTGGTATCCACCTAACAAGTGACAAAAATGGAAGTAACAAGCTCGAAACAGTACGACTCGACCAGAAATGGTGTCATCCATTCATCAAATAGCCAGCAGCTGACTACTTACCTCAAGTCGCCTGTCAAAAAAAAAAAAACAGAATCAAAACCGGTTTGGCCATTTCCGACATTCGATGCCCAAGACACAAAGATACGGAAAAAAGCGGATAACTTTCAAGCAGCCTGACCTATTTTCTTCAAAGAATTGATGTAAAATTAATTGTATCCCTGCGGAAAATTTGGTGACAAATGATCCAAAAGTACTCGTCCTATGACTTGAGAATATGAGTCTGGTACCAAAAATAAGGAGTAGTGAATGGCGAAAAAAGCCATATTGTGTAAATGGTCACATTAACCATTTTCAGTCAATTTAGCTGATACTCCGGTTAGTATTGTAGTAAACGACACTGAACAAATTCGATGCACCTGGATCTAAGGCCTATCACATAGTATCTATATAATATTAATTGTCTCCCTTCAATGAGACTGCCATGCCACCCAGGCCGGCTATATTCAGATATTAACTCCAGCTTTACTGGTATTTATAACATTGAAATATAAGTTACCCTGTGGTCGAGTGGGTAGTGTACTAGCCTGTCATGCCGGAGGTTGTCGGCTCGAATCCTATCAAAGACACCGCTTAAAAATAAAATACAATTTCTACTTGAATTTGTAACAGTAAAAAAATAAATTAATCGATAATTACAGCTGAATTTTGGAATAATATTTATATATAATCCATATTATTCTACACCGATTAGGACTCCAAAAGATAGTTCAGAGACAAGTTACGAGGTGCATACAAAGTATCAATTAACCCCATCCTAGGCCATCCCCATGTAAAAGTGGCTGGTCCGCTTCATAGGAAGTGTTAGATCTCGGACTGGTCCCTACCACCTGGGGACCGGTCACGTGACTTGTTTTGTGTCAGTTCCCTTTACCGTAGGGATATAACAACTAAAAATTCATGTTAAAAAAATATAAACTTTGTAAAATACTTTTTGTACAACTAATGGCCCTTTTCACAATGTACGATTAAGAGTTAACATGGACTTTAGCGGAAACTTCGCCATACAAAACTTGCGGTTAAAGTCCACGTTAACTCTTAATCATACGGAATGAATGAATGGATGACGGAAAATCGTTCCAAATTCTTAATTATATATTGTGAAAAGGGGCGTAAGTATGGTTTTGGTGCTGCGGGGAAATATTTTATTCTAAACCAATACTAATACAAAATGTTCTACTAATACATTCTTAGACTTAGGTTTTTGACAGCAGACTTAGGTTTTTGAAGTTTTAGTTGACTATCTACGTACCTATGACACATACGACGTTAATACGAGCTTGTAAAAACAGTATTTTTGTTTTTAGTTTTTAACGCATAATGGACAGTCTTATACAAAAAGCGTTTGTAAATTTATTTATAATCTATTAAAGTATGCTAAAGCAGTTTTCATTTCAAAATTTATGCGTTTATCTTATGAAATATTTTACTATACTCGTACTTTCAACGGACACTCGAAAAAAGCATTTGAAATGAGAATCAGCCATCAGAATCATTTATATCTGGTTTACTCACAGTGGTACTACAATAACTTTGTAAAATCATTACATGTATTATTTTCATATACATATCAGTACTTGACGATTATCAAATTTGTACATTTAATAAGTTTTACTGATAATATTTAATTCGTTATTTGATTTGTGTGTATTTAAAAATTATTTCTCATTGTTATTTTTAATTTCGCGCACTTAAATTGTGCGTTTTATTGTTCGTAAAGAAATACGCTATTTAGCTATCACATTAGTTTTAAGTATGTGTTAATTATTGTTTAAACTCAAATAGAGGAATATAACGGTTTGCTGATATTGTGACAATAAAATGTCTACGATTCTCTTCTCAAAACAGTGGCATGAAAGAATGAAATGTATGATAGATTTTCATAATTTTTTTTCCAAAGTTTATTGATTATGAAGTGTTTAAATGTATTGGAATAGTGTTATACATTTGCACATTTTGATTTACATCTGTATAACTAATACCATATTTACACTATGCAACTTTGTTGCATGCAACTCTCTTTTTTCAGTGAGAAAGACAGAGAAGAAATACAAAATGTGTACATTTCTATTTCAACACTCTCACTTAAAATGAAAATTGCATGCAACAAAGTTGCATAGTGTAAATATGGTATAAGACTTTTTCATTAAATTAGTTGCGTGCAACTTTTTTAATTTCCTAATAAAATCATAAAAGTTCAAGGTTAATTGATATATTCCAATTTCTTAACCTACACAGAAAAAACTAAATTTCATTTTCAGTAAAGAAATTCAATGAATAAAAATGTTCGCTCGTTGGTCTGTTATGTCAGAGATTGGGTAGTGACGTATAAGTTTTTATGGGTAATCGGCAAAAGGTCAAGGTATTGAAAACCCGATTTTTTTTTCCACAGACGGCAAGGTGTGGTTAGGCACCATTAGGGATTTTTCCTGGGATTTCCCGCTTTCCCGGGAATTTTATGCGGGAAATCCCGGGACTAAGAATCTATTTATATACATAAACAAGAACTGATTTTGACACCCAAAAATTCTTCTTTTTCTTTAAAGGGATAGAAACTAGCGAAAGCTCAAAGTGAATATTAAATTATTTTGGATTGAAGAACGAAGAGAAAAAAATTGTCTCTTTAATTAATTATTTAAAGAAACCGTATTTTTTTTTGTAAAAGCAACTGCAATGTTGTTAAATATGCACCAAAATGCACCAAAATGCACGGTAATTAGATATTCAGAAAATCTTTATGCACGTCTTTTTGATGCATTAATTGGCGAATAAAATGGAGAAATAGAAATTACTTGAAATTACAGTGTTTTGAAAGAGAAAACTTTCGATAAAACTTTAAACGCTGATATTAACAAAACAGCTGAAATTAATTGAATACAGCGGAAAAAGGACCAAAAATATTGATAACTTAAACAACGCCCTCTTAACTAGCCGGACAACTTCCGACGACGGCGAAAGGCTTTTCTTAACAACTGAAAATTGTGTTACTTAAATAAGAAACCGACTGTGAGATGAAACTAATTTTTATTTTTTTTTATATTTTTTTAACAAACACAACCCGCGAAGTGATTAGCTTGTCTGCAGAAAGCACCCAGGGTTTATGGTAGGAATCGAACCCACGGCCTCTGGACTGACAGGCTAGCATCGCTACCACTCAGCCACAGGGGCACCCTAACATATTGACTGTTGTAAAAAGCCATTTGCAACAAAGTATATAAAAGTACAAATTTTCTTAGGGCAGAGAATTTTCATTGCATACCCAGAAGTAAAAGACGGAATTTAGTATTTTAAGACCTCTTTGTCAGCAACACTTATCCTAGACAACCTTTTAATCGCTCTTTGGACCGCTTCCACCCTGTAACAATCACGTGCTAAAATCATTGATGAATGATCAGAAATAAAACTATTTTGATTTCAGTTCATCAGTGATTTTACTAATGATTTGTATGCTCTCTTTTTGCTCGGTCAAAAAATAAGGTACATTCATAAATTCAGTAATTGTGCAATACTCAAAGATCTGCGTTGAAAACCTATCACTTGGCAATATTTTTCTTCGTCAAGAGTTTCTTTACGCGAACAATGGACAAGTGCTGCAGCACATTGCTGCAACTATGGCAGCATTTTTAATAGTGTTGCAATAGTTGGCACACGGCATGCATAAATTTATACCATTTACGAATTCACCCATAGTTTTTAAATACGAAGTTTCCTTAAAATTTCGATAATAGTTCTTGCAAAAAACCGACTACATAATAGGCGTGGCACTGATCATAATTATTACAATAATGATGTACTTTCACAAGAACTAATTGTGTGCGAAATTTTATAAGAATCGGTTAAGTAGAAGTAGCTTAAATGAATATTTACATTTCACTTTTACAGCCGACTTTTCTAACCATAATGTTGTATTGTAATAATAACTAAATGTATATGCAAAGTTTCATGCTAATTTGTTTAGTAGAAGTTGTTGATAAAGAATATTTACTTTGCATGGGCGTGGCACTGCCCATTTTTTTAATCATGATTTAGTATTCAAACAGAAGCTTAATATGTGTGTAAAGTTTCATAGAAATCGGTTGAGTAGAAGTAGATAAAAAGGCATTTACTTCGTATGGGTGTGACCCCGCCCACTTTTCAACGGGACCAATCTGGAAGTGCATACTTTTAAATAAAGAAAAAAATCCGAAATCGGTTTATAAATTGCGGAGTTTTACAAGAACATCCTTAAAAAAATACATGACGAATTGATAAAATATCTCTACTTTGAATCTTTTTGTTTTTCTAATTTGTTAAGCTTTTTATCTCATTTCATACGAAACTGTTTTGTTTGTGAAATGCTTTTAAAACATAGCCACGCAAATTTTCATTTGCAAGCCCATGGGCTTGCGCAGTCGACGTTATGGTGACACACGTATACGTCAGCTACTTCGTACAAAGTATGTGTGATGTTGTGTGTTTGGCTGTTTGGTTGTTGTTGCTATGGACAAACAAAGCGAGTTATTTGATGTTCAGCATTGATCGAAGCAAGACCTACATGTGTACGCAGAAACAACAAACACACATAAAAAGCAAAAAGCACATACACATGCACAAAAGCGCTCAGTCACGTTAGGGGGGCTCTGTTTTAAAATAAAGAATGACTCATTTTGCTGATATAAAAATCAATAGATTCCGAAAATTTAAACTTTTCCTAAATATATCCGGGAATTCTAGGGATCCCGGGAAACAAAAAGTCCGGGATTAAAAAAAACCCTAGTCACCATGATACAAAACTGTGCCTCCTGAACGATTTTTACGTACAGCACGATTTTCATGACGAATGAATCACAATATTCATTATAGAGAAACTTTGATTTTTAGCCGTAAAGTTTGTAACTAGAACAATCTACTTTCGATGATTGAAAACTCAAAAATCCAATGTCTACAAAACCCCTTTCCATAACCAATTTTCCTAGAACTGATCTTATTTATGAATGCTGATTCAAAAAAAAGATAGTAGAGCATGGCAGCTCTCTAGTAACTGTAATATGAATAAACATTTTGCTAACATCGTTACAACTTTTTGTTGTGCATGAAGCGGGCTGATTTGGAAGTATTTGCGTATCAAAGGGCTAAGTATGTCATTCATCCCTGGACATTTTCAAGAAAGAAATGATTCTTTTAAATTAAAATTATCTCAGAACAGTTAAGTGAGTCTTCCAACATTATCAGCACATATGTATGTACATATAATAGTGTGTACTAAAATAACAAACAATACCACCAGCAATACAAAATCCAACAACTTTGCTTAAAAAAATTAAAGCAGTCATTCTGTCGTCGTCACCAACAACTTTTAAGAGATTTTCAACCGACAGTATTTCATAAAAGCTCCTCCAGTCGCGTAGCAGAACATTTTTGAGTGCTTGATTTTAAATAAATTTCTAATTTCAACCTTAGAATAGAATAGTACTGCTCTGATCGACCGTTTATATTGTTTACAAATTCCCGAGCTACTTTTATTTAAATATTTCTACTTTAAATAATAGAGACATTAACAATTGAAATCAATTACATATTTGAAAAAATTTAAATGCGGACAAAAATTGTGTTGTGTATTTTGCTATAATTAAAAAAATCTTAATGTGGTTTTCAAATAAAACTAAAGTTTTTACAAGTTTGTTAAATTAAAAGAAGCAACTAATATTTATACAATTTATTAAAGTGTTTTTCGGTGTTTTGTTTTAAAAAAATATATATTTAATATTTGTGCAAAAGTTTTCGCCATAAAGTCTTTAAATGCAAGAAAAAAAGTTCAAATAATTTTAGTTTGAATAAGAAAAAAAAAAAAAAAAAAGAGTTCCAAACATAAACTTGCAATATGAGCCGTCCAATTGATATACTTTTGGGTCGTGTAAGTCAAAAGTTTTTTTATTTGTTTATTAATAAAATTGTATTATTTTTTAATGAGCTTAAAAGATAAAGCTAACACGAGCTGTTTGTTCAATGACAGTGAAAATTGTATGATGCTGATTTTGAAACTGCTGAAAACAAATATGTACATATATATGTATGTATACTACAGTGTTGTTTAAAAAAGTTTTTATTAAACTCATATTTTAACCACATTTATACTTTTTACCCGACTACATCACGCCTAAGGGAAGGGTTATGTGTTTTGCAGTCTATCACTCTAGCGATTTTGATAAGTGAGGTGTCAATCTATACTTTATTGTGCTGAGATGGGTATAGGCTACATTTTTTTCTAAAATGGCGGACATGGGCTAGCGTAACGTCAGGGCAGGGATGCAAAAGTTGGTACAATTGTACTTTTTTTTAGCACTATTTGCAAGTCAAAACTACAATAGCACCCCAATGACTAATTTAGCACTATTTTCAAAATTTCCCTATTTCGATTTTAATAATGAAATGTTATCGTTTACTGGGGGTCTCCACGAGCAATAAACTTGGAAATAATTATGTTCTCATCTGTCAAATTCTATTTCCAACATCATATGTTCACGTGTGGACCGCAGAAACATTTATTTGCAAATAAATTGCGACATAATTATTCAAACTTATGTTCAAGAAATAATGTTGAACATAAGCTGTCAAATTTTATCGGCATTTGTTGTTTGCGTGAATTAAACAAAAGAAACTTGTAGCTGTGGTAAAAATACATTGTTTTTTAAATAAAATAAAGCAAATTAAAGTAAAATAGTTTTAAACAAAATTAAATAAACTAAAATAAAGACAAAAAACATCGATCCATTCACAGTGAATTTTTTCAATTTATGTCCAATACCACAATACGTGCTCTATAGCTCAGAACATAAGCCTGTACATGAACATATTTGTGCTGTTATTCTGCCGACGTTATTTCTTATGTTCGGAAATAAATATTGCGCGTGGATACGTGCAGTTAACGAACTTACGTCAGAAAATGTTGTTTCAAGAAGAACTTCTTGCATCGTACCGCTAATATTGAAAATTCTTCTTAATGAGAATAAAAATATTGAATCTTTGTAGAAATTTTTAAGTTAAGTGTTGTGTTTTTTCCGATTGGGTTTGTTTGAATTTGGAATTCCGCCATCTCATGTCAAATTTGGTTGCTAAACAAATCGATTTCGGCTATATGCCATCTTCAGTGTTCTATTGAATATTCAAGAAACCGACTGTCTTCAATCTAATCCAAACAAAGGACTTGCTGCTACAATTAGAAAGGACTAAGACGTTGTTTGTATGGCCACATTGGAATGACGAAAATAAATATACATATTAGAGTTTTTAGCAAGAAGTATATCTACGGTGACCATTAATTCCATGGAAAAATAGTGTACACATTTTATGGATTAAAAAACACAACAAAACTAATTGATTATTAGGCTAAGGATAGTAACGTTATATTCAGAAAAAATTGGGCATAATTAATATTCCAAGAAACAAGAGAAAAAATTAACATCAACTTACATTTTCAACGTACACAGCAGAACAGAGTAGCGCCACTTTCGGAAGCCGCTACACTTCCATCGTCAGTGCTCACGTGTATTTTGCTTATTACCACTTGTCAGGTGGCTCTGTTGAATGTAATAATCACCCCTATCGCGAATAACAAGTGAAATTTATGTTCCCATGAAATTTTCATTTCCATTCCCGTGAACATTTTTTCCCGCTATCAGTTCCCAGTGATTGTAAAAAAGGAAAGAAGCTCAATAAAACAAATTAAAAAGCAAAGACATATTAGTTTAAAATTAAAAAAAAAATGCAGTGCTAAGAATTGGAATTATCTTTTCATTCCATGAGGAATCTAAACAAAATCGAATTGTTCGTCCAGGTTTGCAAGATGCATCCCATCCCTTGGACTACCCGATAAATTGCAAGCAAGCAGCCTGGGGAATTTAATCAAATAGTCTTTGATGTTAAATTATATTTTCTCAACAGTGAATAAAACTGTTTTTATATATTTTGAACGCAATGAATGATTCCCTACAGACGCGGAAAAATCATTTGGTATTCCATCCACCGACCATATAGCCTGTGACTCCATCACCGCAAAACTTTGTTCATGTGTGTCAGTAAAGTGTTGCAAGGAATTACTATTAATATAATTGTGTTAGTATTAAGATAAATAGCATTATGTATTGATTTTGTCCTAAATATAAATATTTACAAGTTTTAATAATTAATTGAAAGGATAAAATAGCAATTATATGATGTAATTATCCGGTTCGCCTGCTAAAATAAAGTGAACAAAAACAGAGGGAAAAGGGAAAAAATCCACATGAAAAAAATCATTCATGATAAGGAGAATTTTTCGAATTTTTATTTACGATAGCAAAAGAAGGAAAAGGGAAAACTCAACACCCTTTTCATTTCGCGGGAAAAAGTATTCACGATAGGGTGAATATCAAATGCTTTGGGTTTCCAGCTAGAGTTTTTATTTAATTTAAGCTGATTTCAAATTGTTTACTAAATATGTTGAAAGTAATGAAAAAAAGTGAACATTTGTGGGAAAAAATAATCTGCATAAGGGTCATGTATTAAAAAAAATGTACAAATAGCGTACACAAAAAAATAGTGGACAAGACGCTAAAATAGTGTACTGTTCACTATAATAGTGTACGGTTGGTCACCGTAAGTATATCTCAAATTATCCTTTTATATTTAGATCTCAACAACTTATAGTTTTTGTGTACCTTGTAAAATTATACAATAATATAAATTGTTAAGTTTTTTTTACATATGTGGTGATCCTGTTGAAAAGGGACCTAATCTTACCAGCAAGAATCTTCAGTAGAGCTAAAAGTAGCTATTTGCGTAAATTTTGTCGATTTTATGATTATGGTTGGTAGCACTGCTCAAGCATGTTCCCACCACTTTACAAGTGTAATTATTCCTATATTCACCTCTCAAAATTAATTAAAAAGACCTTAACTTCCCTCATATGAAATGCATTGGGTAATTTATGGTCCTTTCTCCGAAATGCAATTTTTATACACAAGATTTTACTTCAGTTTTTAACTCGTAGAAAAAAAAACGGAACAGCGCCAATTTAGCGCTTTATTTATAGAGGAATAATGCGACTTTTGATACATTAAAAAGTCCTAAATCTAGCGCTAAATTGGCAACTCTGATCGTGATGGTTATAATTTTAAAGAGCATATCAATAATGGTGTTTTCTTTTCTCCAAAAAAATGTGATATTTCCATGTAAAAAGTGCAATTTGGTATTCGTTTCTTAAAAATATTTTGCTCTCTAAAAGGATGGGTGATATGTTTTATTTTAAAAATTCATCTCCACTAATGGTGGAAGGCATTGCACTTTATGCAAGTCTTCAAATTAAAAACTCGTTAGTCCCGGTCCACACGTGCAATTTTTGTTGCAGCAATTCTTCATTTTCCAGTGAGAAAAAACGAGAGAGGAATACATATGGTATACATTTCTATTTCAACACTCTCCCACAAATTAAGAAACTGCTGCAGCAAAAATTGCATGTGTGAACGGGGAGTTAAGGCTTCGGTTCGAGAAATCGGCAATCTGGCCGCTGCCTTTTTATGTTTACATATTTTATATAAAAAATTAAAGCAATTTTTCAAAATGTTTAAAGGAAAAAGTTAAAAGTCCTGCATTGGATAAAATGTTGAATTTCTCATAGAGGATTGAAAATCCAACAAGAAAAATTAGCAAACTTGCGCTTTTAGGAATGCACGTTGAGTCAGGTATATGGGGGTTCTTGGCAACAATTCAATTTTTAGTTTAGCAATTTTCAAAAATTTCTTTTTATCGTTTTAAAGCTTACACTTTTCTGCACTATACTGTGTATTTATTTGTTTGATTTGACCACTCACCTTTTATTCGCACAGTGTTAAACTTGGAAAAAAATAGTAGGTGTTCAGTTAAAAGCTTATAATGAAAGGCAAACCATTTGAAACTATTAGAACCATGTAAATACATTTGAAGGTAATTTTACCAACAACTATTAGATTAATTATCATTAAATTCCAGTTATTAAAAAAAAAGAGTTACGCGCATTTTAAACAGTTATTTTTGGCAAATTAAGAAAATTCAAAATTCAATAATCAAAAAGCTATAGAGGACCCCCTGTTCACATATAACAACTTCACATATTGGTAGGGTGAAATAGGCCTTCAAGTTCGTCTTTTTGTAGTATATCCATTAAAGACAGTACGATACATATTTCTTTAATATATTTCAAAATGTCGAAGTTGAAGCGAAAATCTACAAACATGATAAGGGCCATTATATAGCAATTTGCAAAGGTCTTCAACAGATCGGAGCCTCCTATACCTTCATATGGCAAGAAGGAATTCCTAAAATCCACTCCTAGAGTTAAAATGTTCTCCACAAATATCATCAATCTGAGTTATACATGGCTCTCCAACAGGGTCTATCGAAAAATGGCGAACTCACCAATCTCCCATCAGATTCTACCAGCGCAGTCTGAGTTTATATGATCCTCATTAGTAAAGTCAGTATCAATCTTCAAATACATATACATATCGTCACAGAAAATGCAAAAAGCCCTGTCTAACATTTTAAATGTTTTACAGGAGAAGCATAAAACTTGTTTAAATGAAAAACATATTAGCAATTAGTGCAAAATTTTACAATATAATTAAAAAAGGACCAAAAACTTTATATACTTATTGTAGAATTTTGCACAATTTGTCAATATATGTTTTATTTAAAGCAATTTTATGCTTCCCCTGTAAAACTTTTAAAATGTTAGATAGGGCTTTTTGCATTTCCTGTGTATCTGAAGATAGACATGATTTGATCTCCAATGTATAGCCAGAAAGTATGCATGTACAAATATTCTGTGAAATGTAACCTAAAGTCAGCTAACGGAATTACTCTTCTTATTGTATTTGCGCAAAAAATACACACTAGCTTTCCAATGGTGTACTTTAGACATTTCGAATAATGATAATACGAGTAATAGAATTTTGAAATACGAGTACAAGTATAAATAACATTGAATAACTAGCCTTGTAAATATCATTCCCAATAAAATTACATTGCATGTTTGTGTGTTATTATTTTGTATAGTCGTAGATTGAAACCAGTGCCACAGATATCAGTGATCATTGCATTACATCAGCCTGTTATTGTGATAATGGTATTAATTGTAATTAGTTATTGTGATCCCACAAAAAAAGATTAAAAATCAACAATAATTTTACTGATAACAACAAAGGCGATTGTAAAATTGTAATAAACATGGTTTTGTAATAAATCAGGTGGAAACAACAAAAACCTAAATGATGTTCGTATAATAATTTTTGAATTTTTTTTGCATTTTTCTCTTCAAGAAAAATTTCTTAAATTTTTGTTATCGCTTCTCTTTTCTTCTTAAACAGAAAAACAAATGAAATTTATTGTTTGTAGTATGTATGTTTATTACTTTTTCGTTTAGAAGAAGTGAAGAAAAATTTCTTATCAATTTAATTAAATTTTGCGAGTTTCGTTGAACTTTTATTAAAACATAAACACAACAAATAAAGCAGAAGAACACAAAATTCACGTCCAAGGTTTCATCTAATTTAAAATTTTATTCAATTTGTATAACACCTCATTCATTTAAATACGTGTATACTCGTATTTAAATGCCTTAGATGTCATATAATCGACGAGTAAGGTTTTATAGTGTTTTTTTTTTTAATTTACTTACGATTTAAATTATATAGAGTAGTCGTAGTCGGTCATGCGATAAAAAATAATGACTAAAAATAATACCGAAATAATTATTTAAGGCATATTTATTTATCAGGAGATCAATAGGGTAGCGTTCCATGGGTAAAATTTCCCAAGTTTTCGCTAAATAAATGCCAAAGGATGAAAGCTCAATTCTTGGCATTTCATCATTTACTTCCTAACCTCAAATTTGCCCACCCTTTACAAGTAGAACAATTTTTTTTTATTATCCAAAATTGCAGATTAAAAGATTATTAATATTTAAAATTGATATTAACACATTAAAAAAAATTGGAAGTCATTTTTAAAAAACTACATTTTCATTGCTCCCAAAATTAGGCACATAATTAGTAGAAAAGCAAATAAAAATTTATTTAAGTTATACAAAAATTTGAAATTCCTTCCTTTATAATTTTAAAAAAATACCCACCATGCTTTTTAAAAAATCGATTTTATAAAGTACATTTATGAAGAAATATTTTTCTAAACGTTTATATTTATTCACTTAAATTTACATGAAAACACTGTTTTGCGTTTAAATTCGCATAAAAAGAAAGAAGTTGCGAAAATGGGTAATTTTAATCCATTTTCCTACAGGAAAATATCATTATAGAACACCAAAAAAGAAATTTTTCGTAAAATGGCTTCCAATTCGGTGATTGGTAATCGAGAAAACTTCTTGCAATGACAAGAATATGTAAAAGTCATCAGAAGTGATCCAAATTTGCACTACTAATATGATTATTTCGAACGTATTTGCTTGTGAATCCAAAATTGATTACTAGGGGCCCGCCATTCACATATTACGTAACGCTCCAAGGGCGTTAAAGATTTGTTACGAATTAGATACTTTATACTGAAAATTTTATAAGAAGCGTTACGAAGGGGGGGGAGGGGGGGGTGTTAAAACTTCCAAAAATAGCATTACGTAATATGTGAATAGGCCTTTAGGCCACTTGACAAGTGGTGATAAGCAAAATACACGTGAGCACTGACGATGGAAGTGTAGCGGCTTCCGAAAGTGGCGCTACTCTGTTCTGCTGCGTACGTTGAAAAATTAAGTTGATGTTAATTTTCCCCATTATTATTTATTATTATTTCTTTCTGAATTACACGTTACGAACCTTCGCCTAATAATCAATTTTTGGTTAGCACTTGCATGGCTTCTTTGGAGTATATATATTTTTTTTGCTGAGAATCAGATCTAAAAAACAAAGAATTGAATTTGAATTCATGGTAAAATTAACAAAAAATAAATATTTTTTTTACAAAATAACAGCGTGAAATATTATAAATATTTTAAATTGATATTAATAAGATTTAAAATATTAATTATAGTGCGACTTTGGCTCGCACACGAAGGGTTCCTTACGAATACACATATGTACATCCCTTTTAGTTTTTGCCCCATTTTCATTTTAGCAGTTTTCTCGTTGTGCTTTTTTGTTTAATTTTATTTTTTTTAATTTTTTAAGTATTTTTCGTTGTTTTTGGCGATTCTTTGGTTTTGGCGCTTTTTTAATTTGCGTGATTTTTTAGTCTTTTTCTGGCGATTTTTCGTTTTTGCTTTTTTTTTTGTTTTTGAAAATTTTTTTAGTTTTAGCGATTTTTTGGGGGTTGGCGTTTTTTTTTTAATTTTTTCACTTTTCGACGATATTTTTAGTTTTAGCGATTTATTTTAGTTGTAGCGATTTTATTCAGTTTTGGTTTTTTTCGGTATTTGGAATTTTTCGTTTTTGTTGATTTGTTTTAGTTTTAGCGATTTTTTTGGCTGACACTTTTTTTATTCTGGAGATTTTTTAGTTTTTTTTGAAGATTTTTGGTTTTTTGCAATTTTTGCCGATTTTTTAGTTATGGAACTTTTTTTTTTTTTGGTTTTGGCGTTTTTTTGTTTTAATGTTTTTTTTCGCTTTTTGACGATATTTTTAGTTTTATCGATTTATTTTAGTTTTGGCGTTTTTTCAGTTTTGGCGCTTTTTTCGGTTTTGGGGATTTTTTCGGTTTTTTGTGATTCTTTTAGTTTTTGCGATTTTTTTTTTGTTTTGACACTTTTTTTGTTTTGGCGATTTTTTTTTGCTCTTAGCGATTTTTTGTTTAAGTGATTTTTTCTCATTTTTGGCGGTTTTTAGTTTTAACGATTTTTTTATGTTGTAGTGCTTTCTTTCGTTTTGACGACTTTTTTCGTTTTTTGGCGTTTTTTTAGTTTTTGGAGATCTTTTTAGTTTTGGTGACATGTTGCGTTTTAGCGATTTTTTTTAATTTTGGTGCTTTTTTCTTTTAAGCGGTTTTTCATTTTGGCGACTTTTCGCTTTGACATTTTTTTTAATTTTAGAATATTTTAGTTTAAGCGTTTTTGAAAATTTCAAGATACAGCATATTGTCTAAATTACATAGTAAAATTACATTAGCTGATAGAACACCATGTAATTTTTATTGTTTTAAATATCAGTGTTAATTGGTGTAGCCTATTCTACAGACTACACCAATTAACACTAACTTTGAAAATTTGAAGTGTCTATATGTAAGTGTCTGTATATTACATTAGTGTTTCAACATGTTTCGTTGCTCGCTTTAGAACACCCTGTCATATATTTGTTGTTGTACCGGCAAAAGTTTTTCATATTCTGTGAAAATTTCAGGTCTGTAGCTCTTATGGTTCCCGAGAAAACAGCCTGTGACAGGCAGACAGACGGAAAGACGGACAGCGTTGCCAAAACAATTGGATTCCTTTACACTTTTGGTGTACGGAACCCTAAAAACAACGAATTGATTTTGAATTCATGGTGACATTATCAAAAAATAAATAATTGTTCAAAAAAGCTCTGAAAACATTTTAAATATATCGTCGTATCGACAGTAAAATATCGCTGATACTGTTGTATCGGTAAATCTGAAGTATCGCCGTTATATCGGTATCGGTTACATCCCTAAAAATTACATTTAAACCGTTCTAACATTATTTTTTACATACAATATTGGTAAAATTTAATTTTTTTTAATTTATAAAAAAGCGAAAATGGCAAAAACTTAAAATTTTTATTAATTGCTCATAAAACCATATGTATATACTACAAATAAAATAAGCTTCATTTGATGAAAATCTATATATAAATATTGATTTTATTCAGAATAAATTTAAGTCACCTAACTCTTGCAAAAATTCAAGTTATGATAAAATCTTCAAAAATCCCAAATTTTAGAAGAAAATGTAAAATAAATATCCATAGAATTTAATATTTCGACTGTTTTTGTAGTTAGGGAACCATAAGATATCAAAACAAAAATATAGTGTTCCTCCTTGGCATTTTTCTTGTTGCATAGTGTTATTAGAGTAAATATCGTATGGTTATTCACAATAATATTTTCATTGCCTAAGGTCATGGCATATCTGTTGATATTAAATATACAATTAAGAAATTTTTATACATAAGAAAATTATGATAAACAATTTTATTTTTAATAGTCAATAACAGATTTGTGGTTTAAATAAATAAAAAACCACAAAACACTTCATTGATAGACACCTGGTAATAAATAACACAAAACATATTTTCATATTTAGATATTTGCAAGTAAATAAATATTTAAAAAGGGTAAATATCTACAAGATTTTAAAAAAGTTTAGGTACTTTTTGGTAAATTTCATTATACCTGTTTATAACATACGATATTTATTTGGGAATTGATAAAATTTAATATTATTTTGGGTATACAGAGAAAAAAATTATTCCTAAAAAATTTTCAATTCATATAATTAATCAAAAATTAAAACTAGTTTCAATTAATTTCGTAATTGAATTGAATTACTCATGTGATGAAAAACAAAATATTCTAAAAATTTTTATCCAAATTTATTTAATTAGTTTGGCTTAAGTTCGTTTTCAATTTAATCTTTCGATCAAATTAAGACCGAAATGGAAAAAGCTTAAAATAGTTGAATATGCTAAGAAAAGACAGTCAGTGAAGCTCCGAACATTTAGAAAAAGTTCATTAATAATAGCTGCGACTCGCCGCGAGGTGGCGACAAAGTCTGTTAATTGAGCTTACTAAAATTAGTAGGATTTTCGCTAGGGTGTTGTTGCTGCCGTCGCTGGTAGTGTAGGTAAAGGGCTCTGATGAGTAGACTGTGGTAGTCTCGAAACAGCTGTCAGTTAAACCTTCCGTACACCCAAAATTTTCTTTGAATGTTCAATACTTACATGCTTTAGAATTTCTTTCTTAAATAAAAAAATAATTTGATCGAAAGATTTGAGTAATCGAAAATTTAAATTTCAGTGATAGAATATACAATTTTCGCCGTAGGTTGAACTTCAACAACACAACTAATTGAATCTGCAGTTTTCGCAAGTGAAATCGCATTTTAGTTTTTTTCTCCGTATAGTATATTTCTGAAATAAATTATTTAGTTTTTATATTATTCTTACTCAGCATATCGATTAATCTTGATACAGAATTGCAAATGTATCATTGTCTAGTACAAAATGTTTACAAAATTACTCGCATTTTGCATGTCAATTACTTGCATTTTCAATTACACTCAATGAATGAACGTTATATCAATTTGCAATTAGCACATTATAACTTTAGTTCTAAAATGCAATATTTAGTTTGTATGCATAAACAACTTCGCATGTCATTAAAAACGTAATTTATTTTACCCTTATACTTTTAATTTTATTTATCAACATCATATTTACACAAAAATTTCTTCTTACGGCATAGTGCTAAACAAAAAAAAAACTAAACCTTTAAAATGATTTCGTGTATTAAAATAAATTTTAAGAAACTGCACCAGGAAAGCTTCCTGATATATAAAGATGTAAAAAGTGCACAGTTTAGTACCTACTGACTTACTCATCAATATGAATTACTCTTATTATAGATAGAGAGCTGACATTTAGTACATAAGAAAGTCTTGGAAAATGCCTTCGACACCTACTAAGCAAACAAAGAAATACTGACCTGTCAAACCCAAGAGACGAACGTCTGTAAACTTTTAAGTTTAAAAGAAATTTTACAAAAAAATCTTAGAAAAAAGGATTAAAAAGTATAAATGTGAAAATAAGGACAAGTTCTTATCCAAAAATTTTGCACGTTAATAGTAGTAAAATCAAACAGAGGACCAAGTTCCTGCTTGGTACAATACCGTCACTATAATTTCCTGTAAATAGATCATCTATATTTCTTAAAGGACCTCATACTGTCGTGAGTGAAAAAAGCCTTTTCTTTATTTTTACAAATAAAAGTCATTTGTTTCTTAATTACCTACCATTAGTGAAGGCTTCACTTAATATTGACTAGAAGATATCTAGGAGCAGCCATAGAGATACAGTGGTGGAAGAAATAATAGGGACACAAAAATTTTAAAAATTTTCTTAAATATTGATATGAAGGGACATTTTATATATATTACAGAACAAAATTAGTTTTTACTATTTAGTCCTAATATTATATCAATATTTGGTAGAAGCTCCTCTTTGACTACTTGCTGACACCGTCGCATCATTGAACTCACAAGATTGCCGCAGATGTCCGGAGATTTGGAGTACTAAGCTTACTGAATTGTGTCCCACATAACTTGTTTATTTGTAAGTTTTTACGTTCCAACTTTTTGTTTTTTAGAGATCCACAGAGGTGCTCTATGGAATTCGATTGTGATGATTTGGATTGTCACTCCATACAATTTTAGCTCAAAAAGGTTTATGATACGTTATTGTGAAAAAAGAAATTGTACATATTATTATTTCTTCCACCAGTGTATGTACATTAGAGTGGTCGAAAAAAATTTATATTTAGATTTCTTCAATTCTCATACCCCAAATCGATGGGTATTTATAAATTCAGGTTTGTTTTAGCAAATGCTCCTTTTCTGACTTATGTCTCATAACTTAATAAATATAGTATTTAAAAAATGTTTCTTCAAAAAAGTTGTTGTCTGTGAAGTTACTAACATCTTTTGTATTATCGACTTTTTTCTAAATCGCATATTTAACAAAATAAGCCGCAATATCGATAAAAGCCCATAACAGTTCAAGTTCCAAAATGATTACACTAATTTACAAAATTTCGGTAAACTTATTCGTTCCCTAAACCTGAAAGCTCTTTCTTTAGTTACTTGGGCCGATGAATGCGAAGCTGCACTCCATTTTTTTTATCAGCTCTAGTTTTCGAGATATACCGTTAGGGTTCGCCCTATTCAGTAAAAGAGAAAAACCAAAATTCGCCAACAAAATTATTTTTAAGCCGAGCGAACATGGTTTCTAAATCTGCCCATTAGTTTCAGAGATATCCTAAAAGTTTTATTGTAAGAATTAAACATTTTAACAAGTTCTCTCCCTAAATTGTGAACAAAATCAAAAGTTGTGCACTAATTTCAAAAAAAGGAGTATATTAAATTACATGATACTGGACAAAAAATGCTATCGTTGCACGATATTGCATTGGGGGTTCTTGGCACCACTGATTTCAAATATGAAATTTAAATTTTAAAATTCAAGATGGCGGATCCAATATGGTGGTCAAAATTTTAAAAAAATCAACCTTTTAATTTTTTTAAAAATGCAAACGAAACTCTGGGGATTTGCGATAGATTTTATTTAAAAAAAATGTTTGAAATTCACAATGGTGAAATCAATATGGCGGCTATAATACTGATAATTTTTTAAGAGATCATCATTATTTTCTAATTACTTTAAGACTAGGAGCGACAGAGGTTAGAGATCAATAATATGGAGGTTTTTAGGGTTGCGGATTACTAATCCGATAATAAAATTTACAAACCCAATATGGCGGCCAAAATTAAAAAAACATCCTTTTAATTTTTTAAAAAAGACAAAGGAATCTATAGGAGCCTGTAATATATATTTTACAAACAGATATATAAATTATAAAACAAATTTTCATCAAAAAATTTTGTTTTATAAGCCTCTTATTAATTCAAAAGTTTTTTATGAACTAAGGCATATATTTATTTAGTTATTAGATATAAAAGACAGAAAAGAGCATTTCCTCAAACTTCGCTTGGGCGTGCTGATTGACCTGAAATTTTTTTAGGACAGTTTTTTATAAATACCCTCGATTTGAGGTATAAGACTTGAAGAAATCCAAATTTTATTTTTTACTTAAATTCAAAGATTCAGTAAAAGAATTTTGTAAATTTAGCAAAGTGTTTGCCTAACTCTAAAAATTTTTTCATTGGACGTAATTCATCATAATGAAGATTAATTTTTTCCTGCTAACTCTTGTAATCAGCCGTGGATCTAGCTTAAGCTTTCGGGAACAACTTTTATAAACTCAATGGAAATTAGGTATATTTAATTCATTTTGGGATAGTAAATATCCCTTTTTCCGGATCCGAGCCTGCTTCTATTATGCTGAAGAATTATGGGAAAAAAATGTTGCCCAGTTAACAGATTGAGAAAATAGAATTTAGCAACTTAGATTGTATGGTTGGTCGATATTCTGTTCGATGCTTGACCTAGTTCCATTGTAGTCTTAGTTTGGATAATTCTATTGCAACTTGGCGCTTCCATATGTTACAACAACATGCATACAAAACTGTATAACCAAAATAAAATGTTTGTAAATTTAACCAATTTCATTGGTTAGATTCGCACCAACCCATAAATTACAATAAAATCAACCAATGGAATTGTAGTGTAGGGGATAGTGTGCTAAACTATTAACCGGGAGGTCAAAGGCTTAAGTAGTAAGTGTGTTTGTTAAAAAAAAAACAAATTTTTTGTTTGAAATTTTTTGGTTTTGAACTTAGGTTCTCAATATTACGCATGTTTATAAACCAACGCCTTTACCATCTAGATAAATAACGACAGCACAAAGTAAACATAGACATGAGAATACTGACAACTTGAAAAGGTTGTTTTAACCAATAAAAATTGTTTATCAATACAAATTGTAACAACAATTTACATTAACAGAAAGTTTACAATTTAAATTGATTAGATTTACCTACGATGTTAATTTGATTGTATGTGGGGTACATTTGACATGGAATTTGATAGATTAAGTAAAATATTTAGCCAGCTGATGTACGATCAGTTGCTTTAATAAATTTATTTACCTGGTTAAATCTGTCTTGTTTTGTAGAAAAAGTTTTATACATATCGCTCATTTGCTGCAACGTCGTCATACTTAAAAAAACTAGTTTTACAGAAAACGAGTTTTAAGTTTTCAATTTACACACATCTTTATGATAAAAGAAAATTTAATTTTTCTCTCAAGAGCTAAGTTTACAAGATATTCATATGAAATTTTTACAGTATATGAAGATGAACATGAAAAATAATTCTGCATTATTAGCTCAAAAATAAAATTGTTTGAGCTATGACGACGTTGCAGCAAATGAGCGATATGCTCTTTCGTTCTAGCCTCCCCTAGAAAATTCAAATATTAGAGAAATTTTGATAACATAAGCGAACTTTATGGACCAATACATAGACCTTCTTAATCTTGTTCTTATTTTTAAAACTATACATCTTATATAAATGCTTAATAAAACACTTAGGCCCGTTATTACAACTTGCGCGTAAAGTACGCCTTTGTAAAAGTTAGCTGTAGCTGAAGTGAGGAACAAAGTGACCTGTAACTAATTTCGTTATTACAACTTCCCTGTAAAATAAAATTAATATTTTTGAAAACAGGGCAATACCCGAGCAAAAATCGATTACTGCCTTTAGGCGTCATTTTAAAATACTTTTAATACACACCCCAAAGGAACAAAATATTTATTTTTCCTCCTAAAACTATGCTCGAAAATTGTTTAAATGTTTCTTTTATTTAAATATTTTCAAAAGCTATAGCAGCTCCAATAGCATAAACCTCACGTTAAAATTAAAATCAAGAAGAAGTCCCCTTTAGCTTATCGGACAGTTTTTACTTAAAGTCTATTTATAATAATGAAAAACAAGTTATCTCTCCAATAACATCTTAACTTTAGCTATCGGCAACTTATAATAGTGGCCCTTAATATTTCTTATCAAATAAATCTGTTGTGTTACAATGAATCGAATATAGTTTTTCACATTTTTCGCCATATTCCCGATACTCATCGACAGTGGGAAAATGTGTAAAGAAATTTTGTACATCGAATAAACGTTTAGTCGCATTATCCTTTAAATCTTCATCATCTACGTTTTCACCTCTTTTATTTTCCTTCTTTTCAATATGTTTTCTTATCGATCTCTGCATACCCCAGATGAATGGTGAACTTTTACACACTAACATTTTTAGACAAGAAGCCTGGCCCTCCTTTGATTCATGATTTGCTATCATATCGGTTAGTTTATCGGCCAAATCATTGTGGGTGGCTTCCTTAAGAATCCGTTTCATTTTGCCAGAGGAATTTTGAAGAAACCATTCTATGGTTGTAATATCATTCATTGCTCTAGGTTGATGATCGTTGGGTGAATATTTTTCTTCAGGACCAGTTTCGATATTTTCCTCTTCTATATTTTCATTATTTTTGTGTTGAGATTTTTTCGTGCTTCCCATTATGGTGTTACCAATCTAAACAATTTAAAAGAAATTTTCTTAAACTATCATTAAATTGTTTAAATAAAACTGAAACTTACTGCTGATGCTATCATTATTAAAGCATTAATAGCTAAAGCTCCCAATTTGGTGGCATCAAAACCCACCAAGCGTAACATGCTGGTTATAAGATTTGAAGTGCCAAAGTTTACACCAACTGCGTCTTTAGCTGGTGTCACTGTTGAGGCCTTGGTTTGAAATTGTTTGGTTGTAGTTTCTTCGGGCTGTTGAGCAGCTTCCTGGGACTCATAATTATATTGTGTTCCAAAATGTTTGCCATCTTCTACACTGTCTGCCTGGGAAGGCGAAAGTCTTAAACCATTTTGTATCAAAGAAAATAAATCGGGCTTATTACGATTGCTGTTTTTATTGGAAAAAGCTTTTGCCACCAAATTAGCCACATCAGCAGCAGTATTTATGCCTTTACATATTAAAAAGAAACTAAATGTTTTATTTAATTTATAGTTTTATTTAATTTTTACCAAACATTTGCCCCGCCACTTTTAAGCCATCATTGAAATTATCCATTACTCCTCTTTTCTTAACAATTTTCGCCTGTTTTCCTTTAAGGATTAACAAGCCATAAATCATGCTCCACATAAACAGACTGTGCCAGTTCATTTTTGTTTTCTTTTTGCTGTTAAGCCTAAAACGTTAATTTTTCTACTAAAGCGCGTGTGTAATATTTTTATCGTAGCACCCACCAAAGCTAATGGATTCATAAAAACAAATTTGTCACTTGAGTGAATTCTGTTTATGCTTTTTGATTTCTTTAATTTTCTCTTACAACAGACTTATTATTTGGGACTAGATACTTATGTTGAATGTTGTTTAACAATGGAGGAAAAATGAGAAGGTATGCTTAGTTTTTTTTTATAAAAATGTATAGAGCAGTGGCTTATGCCGTTTTTTGGTTTGCGAACCGTCTATGAACTCATTTGTTTCGTTGCGGAATTTCTAAATTTTTCATCTCCGCATGCTAGCGAGGCCATTAGGCCCATTATGGTGCCCAGAGGATTATTTACACCCTACATATTCCTACGATGTCCTGATATTCAAGCTCCTGAGAACCATCCAGAACTTTTCACAAAACCTAACAGGAAAGTCAGTGGAGCATCTGCAGTGACCATCATAGGAAAAGCCTAGATGTTCCGACTCCAACCAGAAGTGCAAACGACCTTTTTCTAAGTTCTAGGAGCTGCTTGATCCTAACTTTACTGAGTGAGGACCAACGAGTCTTAAATACTGTACAAGTGGTAATTGTGGAGCACCTGAGTGCCGTCTTCCTTAGCGCCCACTCCTTAATCTCATTTGACAGCTCAACTAAGGGAATATCAATATGCCTGGTGCATCCAAGGCCTATTCTGTTCTTGCGCATTCATCAACCACTGCGTTCTCCTGAATGCGTTCATGCTCCGGATCCAAACTATGTTGACATTATGTCGTTCAACAGACTTCGATTTCACCACCTTTTAATTTAGGGTCCTATCTAAAAAAAATGTTGACGAGTCCTTAAATTCTTTTTGCAGCTTTGGTTATGGATTAAATCTGGAATACGGTGGAGGTGTCGGCAAACTTGACAGAGACCGAAAGGTCAAGATCCTCATAGAATACCAAAACTGCATGGTTTCGAGATACACAATTTCCTTTCCAGTCGTTTCTATTAGGGATCTTCACTGAGAAGGTTTTGTCAAAGTTCGAGACAAGAGTCATGTAGTCCATTTGTCTTCCCAGGATTTAGCCTCCTACGTTTAGTAGAATGGTGTCATGTCCAATATGGTAATGCCTTAGATCGTCTGACTCTCTGAGTCTAAGGGCAGATCTTGTAGATATGTATTTGATGTAGACATCAAGGGTAGTAAGGTGAATCAATGTCTATAATAGCCTGAGGAGTTGATCTCATTGCACCAGTAATAGCAAGACCTGCTGCCCTTTCCACCTTGCCCAGCATAGAGAGATATGTACTCTTGTTCATTGCCCTCCACCAGGCAAGTGATCTGTATGTAAGGATGGGTCGGATCACCGCTGTATACATACTCCATATTATCCTCTTTTACGCGCATAAAAGCGGATGGTGCTTTCTTCATCCTGTCCTCCACATAACGAAAGCTCCAGATTAATGCCACACAAACATGGTTTGAAATCCAAAATGTTGTATCTTTTGGTAAAAAGCACCAATTCGCTCTTTGTAGGATTGATTCCCAGACCGTTTTCCTTGGCCCATTCAAGTAATTTGTTGAGTGCTGATTCCATGAGTTCACTAATCGTTGGCAGATATTTACCATTGATAAGGAGAACTACGTAATCTGCATAGGCTACTACTTTCATGCCATTTCCATTATATTTGAGAAGTATTTTATTTATGACATGGTTCCATAAGAGTGGATACAGAACTCCATCCTGCGGAATGCCACAACTTTACTTTTCGTACTCATAACCAGACTGGAAATTATGGTCTGTCTTTTGGGCATGTTCCTTGTTCAGTCCAGTCCACAGAGTGCACCGTTTATCGAGGATATATTCACATTATTAAAGTATGCCATAACATGTTCCTTCCTCTGTAGTGGCTACGACATTATGCATTGCTGTTTCCATAGACCTACGCTTTTGGTAAGCAGAGAGATGTCCCCTGACGTGTACATCAACTAGTCTTTACAGTGTTTTCAACAAAAACGATGACAGAGTAATTGGAATGAATACCATGGTTACCTCTCTTCAATGTATGAAACAATGAATGTACTAAGATCCTAGGCTTCCCCCAAAAATTTATATCAAACATGGTAGAATTATCTTTATCGATTGATGCAGTAACGCCGGGAAAATACTATCAACGCCCGCTGACTTGAAGGGCTTAAAAGAAGTCACTGCCCACATTACTTTAGATCCCCTACAATGGACTCTACCAAGTCTCTTCTTTGGATGGCTAATCTTGGAGGCACCTCCAAAACACGATGTCTGTTTGCACCATCATGGCGATCCGGGAAGTGAGTTTTCATGAGCAAATCCAGGGTTTCCGCCAGGTTCTTTGGAGAGTAGCTTCATCCAGGTTCTTTGGAGAGTAGCTTCTTCAGAGGTGCCTTCTTAGCCATTACAGAAACGTTGCCACGATTCTCTTTTCGCCTTCCTCCTAAAAGCATTGAGGATCTGCCGATAGTTATCTAAATATTAATAGCTTTTGAATATTTTCCAAAATTACATTTCTTTTTATTTGCTGGGTATACTTCTCCCAAAATCATGCCTTTTAATTCAGCGGTAAAAAATAACTACTTATACCTCTAGTGCGTGATTATATGTGACAATGAGGACATATTTATTCAAAATTTTTGTTTTTAACTAAACAATAAAGAAAAGAAAAATATAATTAAAATATAATTAATTTCTATAAATCGAAAGAAATAAAATTTTCATTCATTTACAGGTACGTGGCCACCAAAGAGCACCTTCGGATTCGAAAGAATTTCATGAAGTGACTAAACGTGATGCTTTGCGTCAATTGGAAAATGACTTGGACAGATTATTGCAAACGGCTGAGACTGAAAAGCGGGCAAGTTTGCAGCAGGAGATGACCAGATTTTCCGATTTGTTTGGACGTTTTCTGCAAGAAGGTATTCGTATTCAAAACTATAAATTTATCTGAAAATTAATTTCAAATGTAATATCTTTGGCTATTTTGCAGAGGGCCCTTCCATTGATTGGAATAAAATTCAAAAGTTACCTGCAAATGCTGTGATGGATTATGGATCTCTCAAATCCCCTAAAAATGAACAGGTAGGCTTTTTACTATGATTTACTACTGCCATTTTTTCATTAAATATAAAAAAGTATTAACGACAGAATTTATACAATTCTTCCAAACTTTCAAAAAATTAAAATTGTTACTATTTTCTCATTGGCTGTTTAAATTATTTAGGTTTTGTTTATTAATCTTATAAATTTTGTCGTTTTATTAAGTATTTTTGTTTAAAATAATTTACATAATTTGTTTATAACAATTTTTTTTATTCCATTACTTTTTTCCTATTTTCTTTGTATTGGATTTATTAAAAAAATTGTAATTTTTTAACTCTGTATAAATGTGTGTATGGTTTTTCTAAAGAATGAGGTAAAATTTATTTATTTGTGTTTTTTCTTTGCTCCCTCTAAATATTTAATGTTTTTTCTTATTAAATACTTTTACTAAACTTCAATTTGATTTTAATGGTGTTTTTTTTCCTTCTAACTTTTCTGCTTAAGTTTTATTACTCATATAATAGTAGATTTATCAAAAAGGTATTAACAGGTTTTTTTTGTTTTTCTAATTTAAATATAATTAGATATATTACAAATAGGCTAGAGCTATAAGCATTTTTAAATACGTACATACATTTTAAAATAGATAAATTCATGCTAAACTACGTAACAAGCGAATAGTAATTGTTTGATAGAAATGCGATGGCAAGGGGGTATTCATTCAAATAGGATATTCTTGGAAGAAATTTAATCGATCTATACCTACCATGGTGAAATAAGTATACAGGTGGCAGCATAACGTCAGCTGATTATTTTTTGCTCTGCTAGTTTTGTGCATAATCCACGTCCAGCACGTATATATTTTTGACAACCATCATCTATTTTTTTGTTGTATTGTTGTATTTGTTCCCCTTATGCGGTCACCTGTATACTTATTTCACCATGATACCTACGTATAGAAAGTAGTTTAGTCTTCGCCAATAAGTTTTAAATGACACTCTACCAGAGAATTTCTTCCGAAATTATTTTTTGCTTTGGTATTTCACCAAGATAATGCTATCCAAATGAGTGCAGAGTCAACACGCAAGCTAAATTAGACACACACACACATGCAGGTATAACATAACATCAAGTTTATGGGTAAATATCAAGATCCAAATTGTGTCAGTTATTAATATCTAAATTATGTATTTTTCTTGGAGTTTTTTCATGGGATTTCCGCATATTTTTCAATACCACAATCTCGGAAAACTAATGCGGGAACTACTGGAATTTTTTTAATAAAATCACGAATTCATTTTTTTAACCGTATTTTTGATGGTAAAAGCCAGGCTTGGGGAGTAATGATTACATTTTCACTTCAATTACATACAAGTAATTTATAATGGCCTTCGTGCAATTGAAATTACTTGTAATTGAACTACTACCAAATACAATTACTTCTGATTGTAATTCCTGTATCACGAATTACAACTATAAATAATTGTAATTGTAGGAAGCCTATTACAAATTACTAGTAATTGTTAATGCAATCATGCCAATTGAAATTACAAGTAATTTGTATTGGCATGATTGCAATTACAATTACAAGGAAGATTTAATATAATTGCAATATACTCAATTATATTTTAAAGTTTTTGGAAGACTCGTATAGCCAAAATCACGAAAATTTTCTACAGATTGTGAGAATAAGAAACAATCCTATAAATTTGTTCATACTCACAAGCTTGACGAGCAGCACAAAATCGCAAAACATGACTTTTACTGTGAAAATACGCGAAAAATTGCCAAATTGCAAACAAGCCGTAAAATTTATTAAACATCGCTAAAATTGTAAGGATTGCCAAAATCTCGAAAGGGCGAAAATTTGCAAAAACTTCCCAGGCAGAAAAATACAATTGGCCCAACGTTGGCAAAGCATTTCCTAAGGTGTTAGAAACGTGGCAAAATATTATAAAATATTGAAGTGTTGTGCCAACACACAAACGATAACCTCATGCTGGGGTCGTCCGATTGTTTTTTATATCGTTGGCTAAACACTGTGAAAACCAAAATTTAAGTGCTGTCTTGCAATTTTTTCGCGTTTTTTCTGAACTTTTTTTAATGGGACTTTTTGCATATTTGCAGCTTTCTAACAGTTTTGCCGATTTTTAAACAATATTAGACTTTGTTGTCATCCCGCTGTTAGTAAGTTTTTGCGAATTTTCTCCATTTTCGCAAGTTTTACCGAATTTTTTGCATTTCTTACAGTTTTAGCGATTTTTAATCGAAATTAGTTATAGCTTGTTTAAAATTTTTCAACTTTACGGGAAAAATTTAAACACAAGCGCTTGAATAAAACTTGTGCTTGATTTGATATATAAAGTGAGTTATTTTTAATTGAAACGTTTTATAGAACTCGTATTTTATATTAGATGAAAATAGAAAAATTCAAAATTTGTATATAAAACACGATATTTCACTTTTTCATATTGAAATCAGATCAAGGCATAGTTACCCAGCAAAACAAGTAAGGAAAAAGGCGTGGAAAAAGCACCACAACTACTGATACGAACCACTTTAAACTCCGTGCACAAAGCAGTGAATTTTACATTAGACAATCCACAGCTTATTAAAATTAAATTTTTATTTACTATAAAAATTCGAATATGAGGGGTGATTTTTTTTATTATGTACTGAAATAAAACTTATTAAATTTCACATTTAGGATGTGAAAAATAACTACTTTTCCAAAGCAGTTAAGTTTCTGATTTAGGAAGTGGTACTTCTTAATATCTGAAAATGAAGAAAGGAAATTTATTTAATTAATTCTAAGTATTAAACATTCTTAGCGAAAATAAAATTGTTATCCTTTAAGATATCGGCTATTTGCCAATCTTATGTTTATCCCTCAAAGTCTACTTGGTGGAATTCCATCATATGCGGATCTAAAAAAGAAATATGATTATATACCACAAAAGATGCACTAGGTGTCGCAGTGCCGGTCTTTGGACCAGATCTGAATTTGATTAAAAAAAGGCTGATTTTGATTTTTAAAATTCCGAATTTGATTTGAAAAATTCTGAATATAATTTATAAAATAATACTGAATTTGATTTGGAAAATTCTGAATTTGTTTTTTAAAAGCCTGAATTTGATTTGGAAAAGGCCGAATTTGATGTTAAAAACTTATATATCAGGTATACTCGCCCCAATTCGCCTTGAAAAATGTCTTCTTGGGATGAATCAAACGAAAACTCAGAGGTAATGACAGCTTTAGTAACTCTGTATTTGAAAACCAAAAACCTTGAATGCCTGTGCTTCAATATCGAACAAAATCGTGCTGCATGCATTAAAATTAACTTTAATTTCTATTTCAAAAGCTTTTGCAGACTATACAAGAAACCGAACTTTTTATGAAAAAGCTTACGTTTTCATTTGTTTTGTCGTTCTACAGTCAGCTTTCGCAGAGAAATAGAGTTAGTGAAATCGAAATCACTCAAAAAAGCGAATGAATTAAATTTTCCGGTATCGAAGAACAGACTGTGAGTCATGAGACACACCAAGGCATATTTGTACCAGGTAGACCCGATGCAATTCGCATTGGAAATTTTCTTTTTGGGATGTCGAAAAATGTACTAAAATGTTTTAAAAATTCATTTTAACTTCTGAGGGAAATCAAAATACGAACGGCGAAAATAATTACCTGAGCTGCCGATGCAACTTGGTATCAAATCGCTTTTTGCCACACCATCTCTAATATACATATTTTTTTATTTGTTTCTAAAACTAATATACATATTTAAACAGCCTCTCCAGCTTCTTTGTGTAGCTTTTATTGCTTATATTTATTTTATTCTAAAAATAATAAATATAAACAATTTCTAATAATAAAATATCTTTTCATAAATCTCAACTTTAGATACGTTCTATGTTGGATAAATTAGTCGTTATCAAACTTAATGGTGGTCTTGGTACCTCAATGGGTTGTCATGGACCTAAAAGTGTTATACCCGTCCGTTCTGATTTGACATTTTTGGACTTAACAGTACAACAAATTGAAGTGAGTAATAATTGCTTTAATATTTTTTACATTTCTTTTAATTTATTTTTCTTCTTTAGCATTTAAATAAAACTTATGATGCCCATGTACCTTTAGTTCTAATGAATTCTTTTAATACCGATGAAGATACTGAAAAGATTATACGCAAATACAAAGGTTTCCGTGTAGAAATCTATACCTTTAATCAAAGTTGTTTTCCACGTATTAGTCGTGAATCATTTTTACCCATTGCCAAAGATTTTGATGTGGAAAAAGATATTGAGGCGTGAGTTTTTTAATTAAGAAATTCTAATTAAAATTTAAATACAAGCTATTTTTTTCTAGCTGGTATCCTCCTGGACACGGTGATTTCTATGATACCTTCCATTCATCCGGTTTGCTGAAACAGTTCATTGCTGAGGGTCGTGAATATTGTTTCTTATCCAATATTGATAATCTTGGCGCCACTGTTGATTTAAATATTTTGAATAAATTGTTGGGTGAAGATCGTCCTGATAAGCCCGTAGAATTTGTTATGGAAGTAACTGATAAGACAAGAGCTGATGTTAAGGTAAATTTATTCAAAATATGCTCATTTTCATGTTGTGTTTGTAAGTATGTATGTAGGTGTCTATGTATGCAGAAAATTGAAATAATTCTTGCAAAAAAAATCCGACTACATAGTAGGCGTGGCACTGCATGAGAACTAATTGTGTGTGCGAAGTTTCATAAAAATCGGTTAAGTAGAAGTAGTTAATGTCTATATTTACTTTTCACGGGCGTGACACTGCCCACTTTTCTAACCATTATGTTGTATCGTCAGTTTTTTGTTGACTGAAATCATATTTTTCAATTGTTATTGTTTGTTTTTCAAACAGCTGACTGTTTTACACTTTACACAATCTGCCCGAAGAAAAAGTAGGGGCTATTTCGTGCAAGAAGAATAAGAATAGTTTTCTCTCAAACTCACTCTCATTTACCCAATCTTGCAGTACGGCAACAGTTTTCATGCAAATTGGAATCCCGCGGGAATCCAATGTTGAGTACGGGGTCGCACCTAATAAATAAATGTGTATGCAAAGTTTCATAAGAATTGGTTTAGTAGAAGTTGTTGAAAACGAATATTACTTTGCTTGGGCGTGACACCGCCCACTTTTTTAATCAACCAGCCCAATTACGAATTTTCCCGGGGAGTTTTGCCTCTTCCCATTCATTTGTTTCCGAGAAAAAATCCGCCTATTCTAAAAAGCTGGGGAATAAACATATAAAGTAAAGGGAAAAATCTGAATCAGCTGTTTAGTGCTTACTATTTTTTCTGCACTAACGCAAGAGTTCAGTAATATAAATTAATAAAAATGTTATATTTTCATTGATAATAAGATTGTGTGTTAATATAAATATTTGTTTTTGCTTAAATAAAAAGTCGTGCAAAATTGAGTGTGTTTTAAAACTTATTTCAAAAGGCAGCAGCAATGTTTTTGAAGGCCGTGTTTGCACGGCATGGATAAAAATTTCTAAAACAAGAGAGAAATATAACATTCCGGTGTTTATTTCAACTTGTTGTCCTAAATAAATGCTTAAACCACTGTTTCTCAATATTTTTTAATTTAAATTTTTGCATTAGTTCCCTTCAAAATGTTTGAGGAAAAAGCTCGCATGAATTTCTCCCTCTCCCTCATATTTAGAATACATACTTACTTTTTTCCTGGGATTTTTTTTCCAGGGGAGATTGTAATTTATAATAGGAGGAATGGGAAAAGGGAAAATTTTCCAGGAGAGATTTTATTTAGAATAGGGGAACAGGGAATAACGAAAAACTCCCGGGGAATTGTTATTCATAATTAAGATGAATATGTAGTATTCAAACAGAAGCTTAATGTGTGTGCAAAGTTCCATAAGAATCGATTGAGTAGAAGTAGTTGAAAAGGAATGTAGTTGTACGTTGTATTGTCGTGACCCTGCTTGCCCACTTTTCAATGGGACCAATCTGAAAGTATATCCTTTGAAATAAAGAAAAAAAATCCGAAATCGGAACATACATAAAAAATACATAAGAAATTGATAGCCTTTCTCCTTTTTTTATAATTATCAGCAAAAGCTAAATTTCACGAAAAATCGGGAACAAACTTAAAATTTATAATTCAACAAAAAATTTATCGAGATTTCACCAAGGATTAACCAAAATATCTAAAGATTAACGAAGAAATTGAAAATTCACCAAAAAATCCAAGTGGTGTTAAGAAATTTCAATTAAAAAAACATTCAATGTCAACAAAAAATATAAATTTCTGCAAAAAAATCTAAATTATTTATAACAAATCAAAATTTTACAAAATATCGAAATTTTATCGAAAAATCGAAAATCTAAAAAATAACAAAATCTAGTTATAAAAAAAGTCAAAATTTAACCTAAAAATTGAAATTCAAACAAATATATCCAAAGTTCATGTCTAAATGCTACTTAGGATTAAAAAAGTATGACATACTAGTACTTCCCGCTAATATCAAGCTCAAAGCGCTAGAAAATCCGTAGAAAGACATTTTTTGAAATTTTTTTGACAACGATATGTCATTAACCGATTTAGATAAAATTTGTAGTATTTGATAACAATTTTGGAGTAATTACAAAATATGTAACACATTTTTCGAAAAATTTCGAGAACGATATCTCTTGAACGAATAAATAGATTTTAATGAAATTTTCAGCTGATTAGATTTTGTATTCCATCGAAACTGAACATTGGATTGAAATTTATTTCAAAAAACATTTTTACAAGTTTTATTTTCCAAAATTCTCATAATCTGCAAGGTCGAATTGATACATATTCACGTAATTATTAAGTTTAGCCAAAAGCCTAAGAATGGCGAAAATGTCGTCACGAACTGAGCCGTGCGAAAGTTATGAATGTTTTACATATTTACACATACATGCATATCGTTACCTAAATATAGAAACGCCCTAACTCATTATTTTCAAATCAAGTTTTTTTTTGCATATTTCGATGTTATTCCATCGGAATAAGGAAGGAAGTTTTTTTTGCATATTTCGATGGAATAGGAAGGAAGGAGTTATCCTATCGAATTATAAAAAAATTGATTTGAAAAAATAATGAGCTATGGCGTTTCTATTAAGGTACCGACATGTAAATACTCTATTTTCGAAAATCGGGATGAAATTTTCCCATAAAATCAGAAAATGAAATATGACTAAAGGCCGTTTCAGACTATAATACAAATATTAATACTTTTGACGAAAATGCCTCCCTGAATTTAATTTCTGTTTGAAAATTTTCAAAAAACAATAACAACTCATCTGTCAGAGTTTCATTTTCCTCAAAAGTATTAATACTTATTTATATTATAGTCTGAAGCGACCTTAAAATCGAAATTTCAACAAAAATCCTAAATTCACCAAAAATTTCGCTAAGAAACAGAAAGTTCACCAAAATCTAAAATTTATCAAACATCAAAATTTCACAAAAAGTTGAAATTCCACATAAAAATCTAAATTTCCAAAAACTATTTCTAAATTTCATGAAACTTCTAAATGTTACTTAAGATTAAAAAAAAAATGAAATTTCAATTCGAAAAAGTGGCAAATTCACCAAAAATATAAATGTTACAACACTAAAATACACATGTACCTTAAAACTTCCCATAAAAAGTAGAAATTTAAATATAAATGAAAAGTCGCCAAAAACTCGAAATTTCGAATTACATATTATAAAAAATTTTCACAAAATAAGGAATTTTCATAAAAACTAAAATGTACGAAGAACGCTTTTCTCTAATAATTGCTATTTACAGGGTGGTACTTTAATTCAATTCGAGGATAAATTAAGGCTTTTGGAAATTGCTCAAGTTCCTAAAGAACATGTTGATGACTTCAAATCGGTCAAAACATTCAAATTCTTCAATACAAACAATATCTGGGCTAAATTGAGTGGTATGTATGTTTTGTCTGCTTTCCTATTGAATTATGCAGTCTTAAAATATGTACATACTTTTTCCCTCCACTTAACTTTCGTAGCCATTGATCGTGTATTAAGTGAACGTACTCTTAACTTGGAAATCATTATTAATAACAAAACATTGGAAAATGGTGTACGTGTTATACAATTGGAGACCGCTGTTGGTGCTGCCATGAAATGTTTTGATGGTTCTATTGGTATAAATGTGCCACGTTCACGTTTCTTGCCTGTAAAAAAGACTTCCGATTTATTGTTGGTCATGTCCAATTTGTACAATTTGAAAAATGGCAGCTTGGTTATGTCGCCACAACGTATGTTTCCCACCACGCCCTTGGTGAAATTGGGTGAAAATCATTTTTCCAAAGTCAAAGAGTTTCTAGGACGTTTTGCCAATATACCCGATATCATAGAATTGGATCATTTAACTGTATCAGGTGATGTAACCTTCGGTCGCGGTGTGTCGTTAAGAGTAAGTTCCACTTTACTTTTTGTAATAAAATATTTACAAAATAATACATTTTTTTTTGTTTTATATGAAAAATAGGGCACTGTTATCATCATTGCCAATCATGGTGATCGTATTGATATACCAGCTGGTGCCATTTTAGAAAATAAAATCGTTTCCGGCAATATGCGCATCTTGGATCATTAAGGCTTCATTGAAAAAAGATAAGGGGGAAAAAGTTTAAAATAGCTTTAGATTTATTTATGCAAAATCAAAAACGATATCGTTGTTTATTAAAAAAAACCGCCAAAAACCTCTAACTAAAAATTTAAATCATATCTACTAAACAAAATTATTTACCCAAGTTTCCATTTTCCCTTTTCTTTTCATTTTTAAATATTTTAAGTAAAAAATTTTGTCTTTTTTATTAGTATATTTTCTCTAATTGTTATGTTTTTTTTTTTATAAAATTTAATCGTGCTAGTCCATAGTTGATTTATTTTCATTTATTCCATATAAATAAATTTTTTTTCAAAATGCTCTTTATGATTATTGTAGTTAATTTTAATCTTAATTTTTGTTCTTTATTTAAACATTTTATTATATGCGCAAATATTACAATATTGAGAAATGTTACTATATTAAGGAATAACAAATTTATAAGTAGTTTTAATAGAATATTATTTGTGAAAACAAAATGGCAATAAATTGTACAATTGTTCTGAATAACAGAAAAAAAGTTTTTTTGTGAACAAAAAATCGAGATCTATTTGCGAATTAATCGTAAGCGACAAAAATTAAAGTTTTTAGGAGAAGTTTTTTTTATTACATTCAAATATGTTTTTTATATATAAATTGTCGCTTACGATAAAATTTTACAGCCTGTATTGTATTTTAAAAGTTATCAACAATTTTGGCATTTTGACAATTCTAAACTATGGGTAGGCCAAGGTATATTTATTTAACAGGTAAAATTGGTTCTACAACAAATACAAAATTAAAAAAAAAAACATTTATTTTGTTGCTAGAATTTGAATTTCAGATGTCAAACCAAATAAAATAAAATACAAAACCCAACAGCGTACCAAGTTTGGTTTGATTTTTTTTGTTTGCTAAAACAGTAGGATAAATCTACCTTTTAGAACTTTGAAAAAGTATTTGTGCATATTTAAAGAGGTTATACATGCAGCCATTAAAAGATAATGAGAAAAATATTAAATGTAAATTTTTTTTCAGCGGCAACGCTGAACACAACTTACATTACAACACACATAAATTATTAATGTACCTTCCCAGTGAACAATTTAATTTAATCAAAATGCTGATTAATCAAATAATCTAAGTTTTGATTATTCAAATTTGAATAATTTTATTCGAAATAATAAAACAACAAAATGAATTTAACACATACAAATATAAAACGAAAGAAATACGAAAAGCTAAAAAACCAAAAGCATAAAATAAAAAAGCACAAGAAAAAAATTAAAAACACAAATTATTCAATTGTTCAAAGTATAAATTATTGAGAATCATGATTAATCAAATAATTCTCATTTTGAATAATCAAATTTAAAATTATTTGATTAATCAGCATTTTGATTAATCAGGATTCGTGATTAATCGATTAATTGATTAATCATAATTTTGATTAATCGAAAATTTGATTAATCGATTGATCAACTTTTTTCTTATAATTAATAATAAATAATAAATATAGGCTCTTTTGCATTTTATATGACGATATGTAGATATGTAAATTAAATTTGATCGAAATGAAAATGCAGATTCAAATATAACGTACAAATGACATAAAACACTCAGTTGTATTTCATCTCGCAGTGTTGTACTTATGCCAGCCATACACTACACAAGTTCAATGCACAAGTCCTGACCAGGGCTGTCAGATTTATTTTGACCTTTTTCACCAAATGCAATGTCAAAAATCACCAAAATCGTCAATTCGGGTTTTCTGTAGTTTTTCCCAGTAATATATAAATTTTTTTAATTTGAAAAATATTTTTTATAAATATCGCTAAAATTCGCCAAAAATAGAGTAAAAGTCGCCAAAATGTATATTTTGTTTAGTTTTTAATGCAAAAATGATTAGGAAAGACAAAAAATGTACAATGTTTACTATAAACTAGTTATATTATACTCGTAGTTTACTTAAAGCAATAAAAAATTGCGCCTGTCAGATCCGACGCACGACTGTAATACTATAAGAATGTACAGATAGATTATACACCCCTTCTCGAGGCTTGGTAGGGAAAATTCCGGTATCAGATGAGCAGCTATTTAATGGGAGAAATTGGCGAAAATATCCACCTCCTTATATGAGTATTGGAGCTGTCCGATTTGTTAATTTTTACGTATTTAGTGTGAAATTTCTGAATTTCAGTCATATATAGGAAGTACGCTTTTTATATAAAATTTTTACAGATATTCATCATTTGTACCTTATAAACCAAATTGCAGTCTGTTAGGAGGAAAGTTTCCGCTTTCGTCATTTTTCCGTGGTTTATATGCAATTCCTAGCTTATATATCTGTGGACTTTTGACAAAACAACTTAATTGTAATTTTCAAAGTTTTCAGGAGAGCAGAAAGACTATTAAAGTACAGAATGGGACTTTTTTGTGTACGTGTTTAAGGAAAAATGAAGATTAAACATAACTAGCAGATATCGATTAGAATTTTTTTTTAATATTTTCGTATTTCGACACATTCGAAATTGGCTGTTGATAACTCGCAGAATAATAAATCTGGCGATAAACCAAAATTTTAAAATATTAATAATTTTGTGATCGTAGAAATGTGCTGTTCATTTATAAATGCCGCTACTTGCAAAACTGTCTTAACTCGAATTAAGTGCTTTTATCAAAAGTCCACAGATATCAAATTGGAGTTTTCTAGGGCTTTCTGAAGTATCTTACAATTTTGATTACATTTTTAATTTTCGAGTAAACTTCAAAAAATGTTGATATAATTACAGTTTTATTACATATCAAGAACAATATTTACTTCATCCTCAAGAGTAGGTAATTAAATTGGTTCAGCATATCTTGAGAAGGTACAGAAGAAGTGCATCAAAGTGTTATTTACATTCATATATTTTAGAACTCGTAGTAACGCTTCCAGAAGTTCATATTGCATTCTATTTCACAGATGAGTTTTGATGTGGTGAAAATATTCTTTCAATACATTTTATTCGCATACATACGTATGAATGTATAAAAATTCATACATAAAACTAACATAATAAAAATAATTTTATTCTTTCATACTGTCTTTAAGTTTCTCAAAAAAATTCATGGCTTATCAAAAATAGCCAACTAGTTTATATCGCCATGTCGCCAAATCGAAATGTAAGACGCCAAACAAGTTTCAAAATCGCCACGTTTGGCGAGAAATCGCCACATCTGACAACCCTGGTCCTGACCTGTACAGTGTGCTTATGTAGTGTATAGCGGTGGTTGTGCTATTTACGTAGTGAAGTGAGTAAATATCAAAACGATTTTGATATTTGCTAAAGTTTGTAAAACTGTACAGTGAACTTGTGTAGTGTATGCTAAAAACGCTCTGTTGTGTCGCGATTTTTGAAGAGTTAAAAACAAAAATGAGTTCGTGGAATTATACAAAGAATCGTTTGCATTATGGCGCATTCAAAGCAGCAATTACAGAAATATAATCATAAAGTCGAAGCATACGAAAAATTAATTAATAAAGGGAATTATTATTCTTTTTTTCTTATTTATATAGCAAGCAATAAAAAAAGCGCTGTACTTGCACTTGTTTTCTTCTTCGATTATTGCATTAAAATAAAATACTGCACAGTTTACTTGTATAGTGTGTGTCACAAGTTTCGTTTACGCAGTGCCAGACTTGAGCACTGAACTTCTGTAGTGCCGGCCATACACTACACAAGTTCACTGTACAAGTCTGGCATACTTATTGCAGACGGTCATACACATAAACATGAATAAAATTTAACGTTTTGCTCGGTAAGTCCATTTTGCAGATGGGTGTGGTGTACCTACTTGTTGTGCCTTGTTAAAACTAAAATTACGGCGCTGACAGCATCAATTCAACAAACAATAGCTAATAGAAATCAAAATAACAGAACCGGAACTTCCGGGCATCTTTTACAAACAATGACGAGAGCTTACCAGACTGATCAAGATCATATACATATGTACGTATATATTTACATTGAATTTTATTTACGAACAAGAATTTAAAAATTTAAGACTAACAATTTACAGAAACATAAGCAAACATTTATGAAATTTCCTATTGTATTAAGTTTTTAAATATCCTCCTCGTTATCTCCTTCACCATAGTATGTTTCAGAAAATGGTCCCAGTTCTATATGTTGCGATTTCGAACAACCCCATTTCATGGCTTCCTTACATATGATATCTAAGTTAACGGTAAATTGATCATTGGGCCATTTAGTAGGCCCTTGAAGTTGTTCAGGCTCATCTTCTAGACACGAACGAAACAGATTGCATATTTTTTTCGAACCATAAACTGTAAAGGTGAATAAAGTCGTTGGCAAATGATAACTATTGCTGGTATCGTTACCGAAAACATACATTTCGCTTGGACATTCCCAAACATGTCTGTGGATAATAAGAAAAAATTAAAGCAGAAAATAAGTGTTCAAATTATCATTTGCTCTTACTTGAAACCTTTTTCAGTAATATTTGCTATTAACATGTTGGAGAGAATTACTAACAGATTACAACGATGCCTAGATGGGTTGAGTTGTTTACCTTTCGCAGACCATAGTGTACCCAGCCAGGGTCCTCTTAATTCCACCACAATTCTCCAGTGTAAAGGCATACCAGTGGATGATATAATCGATTTATCAAAGGCCTAATTGATATGCGAAAAAGGTTATGTTTATATATAATACACTTTTATTAATGGCTTCGATAGGTACAAATCGGCTAATAAACTTGAAATGAGCCAAAACCTACATCATACCTTAATCAATTTCATTAAAGTAATTGTGTACAAAAGCCTCCATCGTTGGGAAGATGTGTCGCCCATTAGTTCCGTAATCATGCCATAAAAATGTACTAAAAACTTTTTTATTTCGGAAATATTGGGACAAAATGGATCCCTATAAGAACTTCGTAACATTGGTAAAATACAACCGCAAAATGTCGATTCAAAGCCAGAATGCACATAAACCTCGGTAGCATGTTTTATAACCTTAATGGGAATTAAATCACCCGCTAATTTATAATTTTTGGCATTCTTAACTTTCCAATACATACCCTTAAGGCTGCACTTGCTTCACTCTTAGGATCATGTCGAATGTATTTCTTTGAAGCCTTTTGAAATTCATGCATTACAAAAATATCATTTACATCCTTCATACGTCTACATGTGCCGCGTATACGATTGTGATGCCAAATATTTATGTAACCGATAATTTTTTCCAATATCTCTGTAGGTAAATCGCAAATGTTTAACGATGGCTTTTCAATCTGTTTTTTAAATCTTTTTGAATTTTGCTTTCTTTCAACCGGTCTTGGCCTAGACCGCATTCGTAGAATCTTTTTTGGAGGTTCTTCGGCATCATTAATTCGAGATGAGTTTGTTTCGGACATAATGTTATAGATTGATTTGAATTACATATACAAAACATAAAATTTCATCAAAATTAAATTTCGTTTTTAATTTTTTGTTTAAAAAATATGCACTCCTGTTCAAGGCAAATAAACTAGGTGAACTTATTACTTATTAGGGTTACCCTACGTCCATACCTGATATATTTATATCATGACAAATGTCAAATTCTATATAGGAAAAACAGCTAATACAAAACAAATTATTTTTCAATACAAAGTTTGACTTTTGTCATAAAAATATATCAGGTAGGGTAAGGCGGAGTTACTACACCATCCATCTAACTCCGTTCTTTTAATTATATTTTTAAAATATTTTTTTAATTTTTTGACATTTGTATGTTGAAATTTATCGATGTTTTGAATCATTTTTTTCATTCAGCAGTATTGCATTTTTGTTCCTATTCGGGATAAAAATTTTTAGTACCAAATAGAAAAATTAAAAAAAAAAATTTTGCAAATCATATGCAATTCATATTTTTAACCGACCTCAAAAAAAAGGAGAAATGTTACCAATTCGTCATGTATTTTTTTATGTTCCCTCAAAACTCCGCCGTTTATGAACCGATTTCGTATTTTTTTCTCTATTCAAAAGGATGTACTTCCAGATTGGTCCCGTTGAAAAGTGGCCCATACAAAGTAAATACACACATTCGTTTTCTACTACTTCTACTTAACCGATTCTTAAGAAACTTTATACACACATTAAGCTTCTGTTTAAATACAACATCAGAATCAAAAAAAGTGGGCTGGGCCACGCCCATGCAAAGTAAATATTCTTTTTCAACAACTTCTACCAAACTGATTCTTATGAAACTTTGCATACACCTTTAGTTATCGTTACAATACAAGATTATGTTTAGAAAAGTGGGTAGTACCACGCCCAAGAAAAGTAAATAAGCATTTTAACTACTTCTACTTAGCCGATTCTTATGAAACATTGCATACAGATTTAGTTATCGTTACAAGACAACATTGTCACGCCCATGTACCAATATGCTGCACGATCAGGCCAAAATGGGGAAACTTTAAACCACCCCCAACCTACACGTATATTTTTTTGTCTCCTCTACCACAATCGGTTTACCAGAATCCCCTAATTTTTTTCGTGTTGTACAGTGTAATTTTTCGTTTAAAATTAATATGAAACAATTATTAAATTAAATAAAATCTGCAGTTTTGCAGAAATTTAATATGATTTACAATCAACATTGCGACATGTTGGTTTTACATTGTTTTTTTTTCTGTGTGGAAGGAATACAATATTTCCTATCCCGATTCACTATAACAATGTGCAAAAAATTTCTATTGTCCCCGTAAAAATTTCAATTCTCTTTTATTACGATTCACAACATATTACGTTTCTTGTTTTAGAACACCCTTTAATTTTTAACTTTCTCTTATTTGTCAAATTTTAACATGATTAAAATTAAATCCAAAACAGTGTTGCCAATTCAAAATTCTCCTCCTTCATAAAAAATATATCCCCTGAGAGAAAATGCATATGTAGCATGACAGTCCGTTAAAAAAACTTTTTTCTGACTGTCATTTTCACTTTCGAACAAATTTCACTTCTGCTTTATACCTGATTATATTGATTACATTGATTTTTCAAGTTTTTAGAATAATTTTATTAAGTTTATTATGTACATAAATTTGCTTACATTTATATGAAATTATTTAAGTTTTTATAGAAAAAATTTAACTACAATTTAGATTCAGGTGCATTATTTGTTTTTTTTCATGTGTTTAACTTTAGCATAACTGCCGTATTCATAAAAAATAAAATAGGTTTAAAATATATTTTAAGACAAAAGTTTTAACTAATTTTTCTTAAAATATATTTCAAGTCTATTTTAATTTTTTTATGAATACGGCAGTAAATATTTAGACGAGTTTTGAGGGCAGTTTCTTAGTGCTTAAAATAGTTTATTGAAATTTTAATAAGACAAAATTTTAAATTTTGTTTGCTTTCTTATAAAAATAATTTTTTTGTTTAAATTAAAATTTTTATGGATCCCTTTAAATCGCACAGAATTAATAGCACATAATTATACTTAAGATTGCTTTTAGGTTTTTTTTCGATTAACTTTAGTGAAAGTATATGTAAATTTATGTATATGATAATTTTAAAATTATCGGATGTCTGTATTTTTACCGTCTCCGATTTGACTTAAATTTGGAGTAATTATATGCGCATCACATGGCGCAAAAACTGATCTGATATCGTTTACGGTGTCTAGTTCATAACGATCTAAATTTTAAATACCTTCAGATTTTATTTTAAAAAGTTTAGACTTACCTTTTGCAATATTTAGCAATAAAGAAAATTCAAATACCATTTTCCAAGGTATTTAAGGATAAGTATCTTTTGTTATTTTAGAGTCACTTCCAACAAAAAGAAATGTATCGAAATCGATTAATAGGCTAAGGTTCGTAACGTTATATTCAGAAAGAATCGGACATGATTAATATTATAAGGAACAAGGAAAAAATTAGCATAAACTTAATTTTTCAACGTACACAGCAGAACATAGCTGCGCTACTTTCGGAAGCCTCTACACTTCCATCATCAGTGCTAATGTGTATTTTTGCTTTTCAGAGGGTTATAAAATAAAAACCGTAAATAGTATCGGACCAATTTTTGCGACATATGATATGCAAACGAGAGTAGATTATTTACTACGAATTTAATTGAAAACAAAAAGGTAAAAATTTATATATGTATTTTTTATCGAAAAATGTTCAAATTATTCTATATTTTTATTAATTTAGGCTTGTATTTCTCGGTTCGGCTTAGACAAAAGTGAGGGAGAGGGAATATTTTAATGTCAGTGCGTGGTAAAACTATTAGTAAATATATTTGGCTTTTCTTATCTATTAACTTTTAGAATGAAATAGTTATGCTTTACAAACATATTGTCATCTCTGTTATTTGTCACGTTCTATTTATATCCGTTTCAATTTCTCTAACAACACTTTATCTATGCGGTTTATATATTCTCTTAATTTAATTATTTTATTGTAATTAGTTGTTTTATTTATATATAATTTTTAAAATCTTATGAAATATTACACTCATTATAACGATAGTTTTATTTTTTATTTAATTTAAAAATAAAATAATTTATAGTAATATTATTAAGTTATTGCTAACAGAGATAGACATTTAGATGTAAAACTATAGGTACATATTAATTTTAGTATAATTATTTGTTATTAGGTCCCACGGAGGTTGGAAGTTACTTCTTGATTAATTTTTAAGTGCATTTTTTATTTGAAAAATTAATAAATATACAAATTAAGAAAAGGCACATTAAAAATTAAATAAATAATTTAGTAATGATTATATAAATAATAAATACAATAAAGAAAGATTGATTGCAAAAAAATTTACAAGGTTCTAACTAACGGCTGATTTTGGTAGAGGGCACCCCAAAAAATATACCTGCATTGGCGTTTTGAAAGTTTACATCTGGGATTAATTTTAAAGCGAGCTAAAGACCCCCCCCCCCTTTTTTTGCACATTGTTAAAAAAACAAACACACATACTGCTTAAGCCTATTTTTTGTTTTTCTGCATAAACACTCCGGGGTCTTAACAGCAATCGGACCTACGACCTTCCGGTTAATAATCTAGCACACTATTAACTACACTACGGGGGTATCCCGTACGGGCATCGGAAATCTTGTAATCCTTTTGTTTAAAGTGTGGATGTTCATCACTTTTATGTTAAACACCATGAAGAACATTTTGCATAAAATTTTAACCCCACAACCCTTCGTTGTGTGTGGATCTTTCTGTACCTTTCCTAAAAAAAGGGGAAAAACTTCCTTTCAACGGTGACGTAACGGACTGAATTATCATACAAAAGTATTTGTCACAAACTTCTACTATAAGTCTTCAAAGACAACAAAGGTCCGAACTCAACTTGAACGCCAGAAATCATTCAAATTTTAAAATATGTTTAAGTGCTAATTTCGTACTTATTCACACTTATGTAGTACAAAAATTTCACATAAAACCGGATTTTATGAAGCTTTTCAAAGAAAGAAAAGACAAATTTTAGAGATAAAATTAGTTCTTTAGGCGAACAGTTCGTATGTGGAATAAACTCCCTGTAGAGCTCTTTCCTGTCAGTTTCAATGTTGGAAAATTGAAATCGAGTCGCCTCAAAACTACTCCACCAACCAATATTCCCAATTCCGCCGCAATGCATTGTATACGTAGGGGAGAACCCAAGGTGTATCTAACAGGTGGGATCACTAGGTCAGCTGACTCGCCTGATTAAACGTCAAACTTAGTAGTGCTGATGAAATGCTCATGATATCAGCACTACCTTCAAACTATCAAACACCATGTACAGACTTCCTTCTGTGTGGTGTTTGACATTTATTTCAAGAGAAATCTGCGCTGGTACTACCACCCGTTTTTTTTGACATGTGTTAAGGTAGTTTTAGAAAAAAAGTTTCTATTGTTTTAAGACAACCCCTGAATGTTGGTAAAAAACTGAAGTATGTACTAGGGATGGGCAAAAAATATCGATATATCGATATTTTCTTAAAAATATATCTATATATATATACATATATATCGTCGATATTTTTAGTTTCGATATATCGATATTTTTTTCCAAATATATCGGCAGTATCAAATTCGATATTTTTTTAGCTTTGGTTTTGTTTTTCGTGCAATTTTTAAAAACATTTTACTAACAAAATCTTTTGTTTTATTTATAATATTTTGTCTATTCGAAAAATTATCATTCTTTGAGTTTAATTTTATTGATGTATGTTCCATGAAATATTGGTGGAACAGTAACGATCTTGGAAATTAACTCTTTCCAGCTTAATTATTTATAAGAAAGATAGTTTTTTGCTTTATTTTTAAAAAATGTTGGTGACTACGTATGAATTATCATTGTTGAAAAATATCGATATTTCGATATATATATATATATATATATATATATATATATATATATATATATATATATATATATATATATATATATATATATATATATATATATATATATATATATATATATATATATATATATATATATATATATATATATATATATATATATATATATATATATATATATATATATATATATATATATATATATATATATATATATATATATATATATATATATATATATATATATATATATATATATATATATATATATATATATATATATATATATATATATATATATTTTTTATTTTTTTTTTTTCACTTGCCCATCCCTAGTATGTCCTTCTAATCGTATGATATATAAAAACATACGGTAACGGAAAAAATTTTGAATCGGTTAATAAATTAAATGAAAACTTTATTAAAATGAAGTTAAATTTATACTTTATTTTAGGAAAAAACATAAAAATTATCCTTCCTGTTCTGTAAACCGAGTCAATTTGAAAACGCTCGAATTCGAGGAATTAAATCCACTAATAGCAAAGTTTTTCAGATTTAGAACAGGGTCGTATATCATAAAATCTATACAAAACTTTAATGAAATATATGAAAATTAGCTAAAGTTTATGTAAACTTATTGTTAATATTTTGTCATAAATTTTATTTTACGGACAACGAATGTTAACAATTGCTTAATTCACAAAACATCTTGTATCATTGTATCGAGTGTATTGTAGTATTGAATACAATAATGTAAAGTTTGTTGTTGGCAATTTTCATGTAAATATGAAATACACTTTTATTTCATATGTTTTGAAAAAGTATTATTTAATACGATACTCAGAGAGTATTTGTTTGTACTCTCAGAGAGTATTTGTATGTATCTTGTTCTTCTTTTGCCCATCAATACAAGATACAAGCAGTTGCCAGAATTTTTAAGGATAAAATCTCCAAAATTTAAAAATTTTTCAGGAAAAAATCTGCAAAATCTGCATTTTATTTTCAAAATCTTCAAAACCACTTTGTATACCAATTTTTATGCATTATTTAAGCAAACTAACAATTTATTCATGAAACGTAAATACGTACGGGTATCAACATATATTTTTTATAAAAAAAACACAAACATCGACAATAAAATAAAACAAATTCTATATGGACTTAATTTACACGATGAAATATTTCGTGAAACATTTTTAAGTTGCTCAATGCTGGGGTGGAAGAACAAATGGAGTGAAGAAAATTGACAAAAACTATCTGCAATTTTATTCCGGACTATTTTTTCCACCCACCATGCCTACCTGTCCATTCTATTTCCAAATAAGAAGTTTAATGACACAAATTTTATGAAATATTTTATCGTGTAAATTTAGCCCTGTTGAGAAAATTATTTAAAGTCTCATTAAGTATAATGTGATTTAATTTAGAATGTGTCGGATATACATATATACAATCCGATACATTCTTTCTAGCGTATCTGGATATATCAATATGTCAAAACAGTGGGAATTATTTAAGTTTTAGGCAATGTAATGCATACAAAATACCTACTTACGATTCGGGCTCCAAACGACTTTGAACTTTTGTTTTATTCAACTTTACCTGGCTAAAAATTCTTTCGATGAATGTGGTAAAAGCATTGTATTTTGAATAAACTTAGAGTTGGAAAAGCATAATCAGAATTACCTTGATTTGTTTCAGATATTTTTTTCCAATAACTTTTTTTCATATTATCTTTAAAGTTCGAAAATTTACGCTCTAAGCTACGAGTCCAAATCTTATTTTTCGTTTTCTTTACAAAATTTTGGAAAAAATTGGTTGGTATTTTAATTTTCACATAAAAGAAACGAAAGCTAGTAGCAATATAAGAAAAAAAAGTGAAAAAGTTGACATATTATTAGAGATTAAAAAATCTGTGTTTTTAGGTCAAAAATCTTCAAATCTGCATTTCACCTTTTTGGTGGGCTAAAATCTGCATTTCTGGCAACAGTGGATACAAGTCGGTACAATATACACTGGGTGTTCACAAACAAATAAACAAAGAGTTTATTTGATACTAAATATACGATACAAATTGTTGTGAACTAAGCAAATAATTTTATAGCCTTTGTAAAACTTTAGCATATACAACAAAACAACAGTTACTATACACCCTGATGAATGCCATTAAAATATGTAATTGATTTAAAGTTTAAATAAATTATTAACTTGTTTTGTCTTGGTTTAAATTAAATACAGTTTTAGGAATAAATTATAAAATTCTTTTGAATTGACTTATTAACAACCAGATAGTTGTAATTATTACTGAGAAAAGGGTTGATGTTAAAATTAACATTTCATGGAATTTATAGAAAATTACTATAATTACAAACAAATTATATGGAGATAATAAAATTATTTATAAAATGAAATAAAAACATTAACAAATTGTAGCCACAATAAAATTGAATATTGGAAAAAAAAGAGATGAAAAAGAAGATGTATAGAAAAATAGTTTCGCAAGAAAAATTAATTACTTAAATGATTTATTCATATTCAATGTATCTCGTAATTATATCAATAGCTCCTCGGCTGTTGAAGATTTAAAATTTCCATTTAATTGGATGAAAAAGTTGATAAAAACAGTTTTTATTAGTTTATAGAATAAAAGTTTTCCAAAATTTACTTGCTGAAATTAGCAAGACACACAGTACGTGCATGCACGAAGTTACGCAAAGTTGCCCTGCAGCTTTTCTTTATCGAACAGATTGACAATCTTTTGGTGAAATTTGTTACTAAATTTGTTTGTTAATTTTTTTCAGGAATTGATATTTGTTTTTCTTTCCATATGAATACATTCTTTTTCATCTCTTTTATTTAAATGAATATGAATTCATAATAAAATTCGTCCTTATTCATTAAGTACTGAATAGTAAATTTTTCAGACATTACAAACAATTCTTTTTATTTTATTGGGAAAATCAGAAATCCGATTTTAAGGTAGATATTGTAAGTTTCATGTTTCTATATACATACATATACATATCACACTTGTTTAACAATCCCCCCTATTGTGAAAGGCGACGTCGACGTCACATCAACACGACATTAAAAAAAAAATCACTTGTCTACGCTTTGTCGACAACAATTTATTAATATTAACATGCTGGTCTAATTTCATAAGCTTCAGAAAATATAGAAGTCAATTGTTGTCGACAATGAGTAGACAAGTGACAATTGTTTACTGTCGTGCTGATGTGACGTCGACGTCGTCTTTCACAATAGGGGGAAATAATAATATGCAACTCAAAATTTTCATTTTATCACTTTTTACCGAATATCGACATTATTTGTTCATATCTACCAACTGTAAAAAAATGTTATTGTTCTGACCACTACTTCAAAAAAAAAAAAAAACAAGTTGTGATCTTTTTCGCAAAACAAATTGTTTCAAATTAATTTAAATTTTTTTAAGTATTTTGAGTTGCGACTGTTTTCATGCTTTAATTTATTTTCATGCTTCAATATATTAATTTTTATTTTGGTTGATACTTTCTTGTTAAATTTGTTTGAAATAATTTTGAGATAATACTGTTTTTAACCCCGGCCAAAAACGGAAGGGTGTTAAGTTTATAGTGTGTGTCTGTGTGTCTGTACAAGTCATCGTACAGCCCAAACGGTTAGACTGATTTTTATTGTTTTTTCTGTTTGAAAGGTGACTTGATCGAGAGTGTTGAATCTGTGTGGCTTTGTTACGGTGTACTCCCAAACTGCTAGATCGATTTTAATTTAGTAAATTTTGTTTGATCCAAAATCTTCTAACCTATGTGTGAAGAAAATTGGACCAACCGGTTTAAAGTTATCATCTTTTTATATTACTTTTAATTTCATTGTTTAAGGAAGAAAAGAAGAGAAAAATCTCATATTTTCTCTGCAGCCGATTAACGTAAAGAAAAAAACCTAGTATACTTAGTAGTTTTCGTATTTTCTTAAACCCTTATGACACTTGCCTTTTTCTTTGTCTTTTCAAGATTTTGTAAAACAGTACAAATATATTTTAATATAAAATTTTATCAAGAGTGAGGAGTTCGGCTATATTAAAAGAATCCGAAAATGTCAGAAATCGTATCTACTATCGATAATAAAAAAGTCTAAACTGTCAAGAAAGATCTAAAAATGTTGAACTTAAAATTGACATTTCGATCTTAAAACGTTACAGTGTTGTTGATTCATTACGTTTAAACGCAAATATAGCGATTTTAGCACAAACTTTTCCAAATTAACTGTTTTTTTGCAGAATAAAAAGAGGCAGAATTGAAATTAAATAACAAAAAAGTAGTAACCAAAAACAATTATTTCGTATATTCTTCTCATGCTTATATTGCGATTTCACTCTTTCAATCTTAGCTTAATAAAAGACGGAAAAAGCAAGTGCGATAGGGCTTTAAGAATGGCCTTAGATGTATAAATCAAACGATTGTCTTTTAGATTTAAAATCTTCATCTGACCCTGCTTTGAACCCATTATAATTTTATTGAGATACGTCTTCCAAATATACTTCCTCCTGGGTAATATCCCAAACAATCATTACATTAGTGTGACCCCTGTAAATATGGGCGATATGCTTGCCAGCACGCCACGCATAAATGCATTTATTGCAAGCTGTGTAAATATGAAAACGATCTCTAGCCATTACGGTGATTTCATCCGGATGTTGGCCGCTGACATGAAGCAAACGAAAATGGCTTGATGTGTAGACTTGAAATGAACGTCCAATACATGTTGTTATCAAATTATCCTTTCGTCTTTGTATATAACGCACCATGGCTAGAATATGATTGCTGACATACCCCAAGGAAGGATTGCGTCGAAATATAACACTGCTATCACGTAGTTTCTCTTTCAGCTTATCTATTTCCATTTCACTACCGTTTTTCATTTTGATTCCTTTTTTGTTAAGCTTTTCTGTTAAAATTGTTTAATATTCAGCAGAATTGTTATAAATTATGAAAAACACGCGGATCTGAAATTGCTGTCACAGAATATGGAGTAGTCTGTCGCTCGGGTTTGCTTGGATGTAGTCGAAAACTAACACATCACTTGAAGGAGTTAATTTTTATTTTTTTTTTATTTATTTCTCTTTTTATAATTTTCATTTATTTCTTTCATCTGAATATAAAATTTCATAATTTATTCACATTACAATTTTGTTTTCGTTTTGTTTTTTGTTTTCAATTAATTATATGAGCCAAAAAAGCTGATTTTTTTCACTTTTCAAACGTCAGAAATTTCTACTCTGTCCTACTTTGCATATATATTTGTTTTATCGACATTTGCTTTAAATAATAATATAAAGTTTTTTGTTTCTACTGAAAATGTTTAAATTTTGAGTTGTTACACTATTGTTAAACAAGTGTGATATATGTATGTATGTATGTATATTATACCCTATTCAAGTACGAGGTCGATTATTTTTTATATAAGCACTATTAAATTTTATTAACGTTGTCCAATATTTCTTCACTCATTTGTGGGGATTATTTGGTGGTTTATCATGGGCTTGAAAGCCCATTGGTGGCATATTTAGTCCTTAAGGTGCATCTGGGGCTGGATTCCGCAACGATGAATTTTTTTACCAGTGAACACTTAAAAACAAAAAATTCACCGCACTTTTTCCAGTGAAAAAATTTAGGCTCTAGTGTTCACTAGAACTGTCAAAATAATACATTCTCACCGTTGCGGGTGCAGAAATCATTCCCATGTGAGGAGCCATGATGTCCATTTAAATGGGATGATGGTACACATTGTGATCCAGGTTGCTGTTGGAGGTGGGCTATTACCGATAGGTGGTGCTATTCGGAGATCACCCTGTTGACCATGCTGGCATCTGGTTGAAGTCCATGCTGTGCTACAACACGATGTTATTGCGATGGCATTCGACCGCACTGCGGTCCATCATGTGGTATATCGGTTAACCGATTAACGGTTAACCGATTGAATCTCCTAAATAATATACAACTACAACTAAAGCGGCTCCGTAAATGCCTGATGATTCACTTTAATTTGCTGTGATTAAATCACTAATTTATTAGAAATTTATTTTTCACATCTTTCTTGCACTTGACTGTTTTATTTGCTATATTAATTATTGTATTATAGTAGTAGTCCCCCAACAAGACCACCTATAGGTCATGGCCCAGCTCCACATGGCGGATCACCTCATCGGAGCACCACCACCCCAGGCCCAGGTCCACCAGCATTCCATTGTCATCAAATGCCCATCATCAAGGAATGGCACCTCACATGGGAATGCAGATGCCACCTCAAGGACCAAATATGCCACCAATGGGATTTCAAGCCCATGGTATTCCACCAAATAAGCCACACAAAGGACTGGCGAAATATTGGACAACGTTAATAGCACCCAACGAAATGCAGGAATATATGTAAGTATGTAGATTAGCTAATCCACAACAAATAAATATATTTTTTTATGTTTATATAAAAAATAATTGACCTCGTGCTTGAATAATCTATAATATATCGCTCCTTTATTGCAACGTAGTCATATCTCAAAAACCAAAATTTTGAAGTTACTTAAGAAAAAGTCTTCATGATGATGAACATATGAACTAAAGTTGAATCAAACACATTGTTGTTGTGAATGACCTTCTTTATATGTTAACAAATTTTCAGAAACATATCTTAATCTAAACCGAAGATATAACCACTAAAAACCTAACACCACCCATATACTTGCTAAAAATTTTAAAACTTTATTGAACGCGATTTGCCAAGTTTCATTTTCTTTGGAATATGACTACGTTGCAATAAAGGAGCGATATAAGTATATGTAGGTAGATATTATATTACATAATTATTACTATTTATAAGTATTTAAATAAAATGCCACTTAGAAGATTTCCATTAAAACTAGTCAAAAAACATATCTTATGAAGAAAAATATTATTTCTTTTTAAGTCAAATTATTAAAATTAAGTGCTTTATTTTACTAAAATGTAGTCGGCACTGTTACGTTCTGCTAAGCACTTTCTTCATAAGTTCTTTCAACCAACCGTTTATGTACCCTTGCTAAAGCCAGCGAAATCTGAAGCTTCAGATTCTTCATCCTTTTCCACGCCTATACAATGAATACCAGTGCGCAGCATTGGGGTGCCTTTGCCTTTGCCCAGAACTCGCGCGGAAATTACTAGTTTTAGAACTTCTTTGTCATTATTCGAATTAACAATATGCAATGTTTCTCGCAATAGTTTCTCTTTGTAGGCGAAAAATTCAATTTTCATTTCATAAAAGTCATGTTCATCATGTTTAAAGCCAGTGAATTCGGTAATGCGACAATGTAGATTAGGAACTGTTGAGACATCCGGTTTAAATTGATTTATACTGCTGCCCAGGTCACTGAATAAATCGCTGGGCAATTTCAAGTCAATCATGTATCTGTGATTGATTTGCAAAAACCCCAGACTTACAACTATTGTATCGCCAGAACGTTGATACGTAACGCAACTGTCCGATTCGAAACCATCTTTTAGTGTGCTGACATCGAAATGGACATGATGGTCTAGAAAAGAGAACAAAAGAGAACATCATTAATTAATTGATTGTAATAATGTAGAATTTTTATATTAATTTAAAAAGTAAATTATAGGTCTGTTTCTTTACGTGTCCGAAGTTACCCAATCTTAACCGAAAGCTTTTTTCAATACAAATTTTGTATTGAAAAGATCTTTCGGTTAAGTTTGTGTAACTTTGTGCACGTACGGGAACAGACAATAATTGGGGGATTCACAAGGTAGTCATAAAGTCTTATCTTTTAAAATAATAACACGAAAAAAATTTGTGTGCTATTTCAAATTTATGTCAGCTGATAAAAAAGCAATTATAAATATTTCAAATCAGAATGCCAAGAACAAGTGAAAAAATTAAAAAAATAGCCAGTTTGTTTTTAAATTATTCAACTTGTTAATAAAGTAAATAAAACCCAGCTGAATATCTTTTTTTAAATTAAAGTAAAAACAAATTTCAACGCACACCGAAAATGAAAATTTTCCAATACATAAACATAAACGAAACCAGCGGTTGCCGGTGACTGAGCCGACTAATTTTCCACGTGGCTGCTAACGAAAACACGTTAGGTGGCTGCCAGCCAGCTAATGTATACAAAAAAAAAATTTCTCACTTGCATATTTTGAAATGTCTCGATTTTTTTATTTTTACTTGTTACACACCTATAAAAATGTAATCAAATATGAAGTTATAAGACTGTGAACAATTTTAGGACATACTTTAATGCATATTACATACGTTCATTTATATCAATGGCGGCGGGTTATAAATATTATCACCGGCTCGACGTAAGAGTTTTGCCCGTTCGGCTCAGATTTTTACTGTGTAGTTACGACAAAACAATAAACACAGCACAAAAAGTTTTATTATTTTAGGACTTTTTTTATTTGAAGCACAACAACAACGTTTTTAAACTATCTTAAAATAATAACGCTTTATGACATTATGACATGATAAGACACCTTGTGAATACCTCAAATATGAATGTATGTTGTATGTCTATTTAAATCAATGTTAAAATAAAAAATCTTTTAAAAGTTTAAATTGTATTCAATTGAGGTGTGTGTTAGTATTTTATGCTTTTTATGTGCATAAATCTTGTTTGCACCAGTTAAAAGTACATATCTCCACATAAATGTATTAATTGAATAAAAATTCAATTGCCATGATTATTTAAAAGCATCAAGAAGTGCTCTATTGTCAAATTTAGAATCTTTAATTTCTCTCAACATCTTAGAAACTATTAACAAGAATTTAAAAAATAGCAAAAATTTAATACAATGAACAAAAATGTACTTATTTTTAATTCAAAGCGATTATTATTATGTTAAAGTTGGACATGAAACAGTACTCCAAGTATCAAGGGAAAAGTTTAACGTTAATTAGGCCCAAATTCACAGTCATTAAGTAGCTAATGACAATAGTTTAGCCAATGATATTTTATTCACACTTCTTTGTTTACCATTAGTTAAACCGTCAAATGCCATTGGTTAACAATTAGTTAGATGCTTTGGAGCATGGTGCAATAAGTATACAGGTGACAGCATAACGTCAGCTGATTTTTTTTTGGTTCTGGTAGTTTTGTACATAAGCAACGTCTAGCACGTGTATTTTTTTGACAAGCATTATCTAGTTTTTTGTTGTATCTGTTGGACCTGCATACTTATTACACCATGTTTTGGAAATTATTACATGCATATAGCATACTTTTAGGAGCGACAAAAAATATTTGCTCCATTAGCTTTGTGTGCTTAAAAATTTTTAAATTGCCGCCTTAAGATGTGAAATATTCTTTATTTCTTTATTTTTGCTTGTTTATTTATAGTTGATAGGGTTACCAGCCTTCACCCATATTAAAAATTTTAGTTAAACAATACACTGTAAATATGAAGTTTTAGTTAAACAATAGTTATCATTTTAGTTTACTAATAATTAACTAATGACTGTAAATTTCGGCCTTAGTTCCACAACATATACAGCAGAATATAACAATGTTGTTTTCGGAACACTCCTTCTTGAGTGTTCATGTGTATTTCATGTCTCTCGATGTTAGGGCCTTTCTATATTAAAGTAACGATATGCATATTCTAGAGAAAGCTTGTCGAAAATCATTAAAACATGAGGAAAGCTTTCTAATGTAAAAAGCTGCGAGAAGTTTTCTACGGGAAAATCGAGAAACCAAGATCTTAAAAATCGTTTCTTTTTTTAATTTGCCAAAAAGTCTGAAATGAGAATCACCAATAAAGCTATTGACAAAATTGTAGAAATAGTTAGAAAAATTAAGAGAATCAAACAAAACTGGCTTCGAATCGTTTCATATTCACACTGTATCTAACTTTAATCAAAATTTTAAGAATGGTGAAAATTTTGTTACGATCTGTTACGCCGTTCAAAAGTTATGAGCGGTTTACATTCTTACAAATACACAGCCATACGGACATCGGATCATCGTAAAAATAGTGAGAATAGTTTTCTAGGACCTCAAAACGTCTAGATGTGATAAAAATTCGATTTTCAAAAATCTGAGTGAAATCAGCAACTTTTTATTTTTTGATTGCACGAAGTTAAAAAAACACCAAACTTTAGGAAGAGCTTTCCGTACAGAACTTGTTTATATGCGCTCAGAAAATTCACCGCAAAGCTTTCTAAGTTTGTGCAAAGAAAACTTGTCAATACAAAACAAAAGCTTTAGTTGGGACTTCATCTATATACAGTTCAATTTACACTAATCGGACGATAATTTTTTTTTTAGAAAATTAATATAAATATCACCGAGATTTTTGAGTGAATTAAAATTAAAATTTAAGCAAAATATTATTCCCAACAGTTTATATTTCCCGCGCATTATCGATCATCAGTTAAACTGTACTTTTCAATTGAGTTTTATTTCAAAATGTCTCGTCGCGTCCATTTAAATTTTTATTGAAATTTATTTGACAGATTTGCGTTGAGTTGGAAAAAAATTCCATTATTAGTTTCAATTGAAGTCACAATACAGCAATTATTTCTGTTTTTATTAAAGATTTTTATTTCTCACGTTTGCATATAAAAGAATTATTAATAGAAAGTGAAATACAAGTTGTTAAGGAGAAAAGCACAAATTGTTAAATAATCAAAAACACTACGTGAAATTAGAAAAAATCTGTAGTACTGGGAATAACACTTGATAATCATAAATAACAATATACAACACAAAAAAGTTTATAAGGCTCTAGCAATTCATTCTGGCATATTCATTTTAGAAAGCTAAAGTTCCCCCTTTTGGCACATTGTTGTAGTGCATCGTCATAGGAAATCTTGTAATCCTTTTTGGGAACATTTTTGTGGAACATTTTAACCCTCTAACTATTTGGTGTCTTTGAAGAAGACTAGAGGGCTGCAAAGAGTACTCAAATGTATTCGTAAAATGTGCTCGTATGAACTTTGTGTGTGCATATATTTATGTTCTTATGTATGTACGTATGTATGTATACATGCATGTAGATGTGTGTACATACATAGCCACGACCATATATACACACATATATACAAAAAAAAACATTCATGTATAAACACACAAACATACATACGAGTACTTTCCAGTATACTTGTGCAGCTCTCTAGAATATATCATAAAACTAGTGCAAAAATGTTAGCATAATACCAACGATGCCAACTTGGTGCTTTTGGCACTATTTTTAGTGTTTTTTGATGTCTGAAAACACCAAAATTTTAGTTTTGGTAGTTTAATAAGAAAGAGCACTAAGTTGGTGTTTTTAAGAATTTTCAACAGTGTCTTTAGTGCTTTTTACAAATTTTCATATTTTATAGCATTTATAAATACAAACTTTTATAACTTCGATTTGGAAAAGTTAAAATGTCGGATTTGTTCTATTACTATTATTTTTTAAACCTTCAAAAAATAATAGTGATAGGACAATTTCGTCTATGAAATATGTGTGTGATACCTGGGACACTACTTGGGAAGGACCTATTTATAGATGTGAACACTGTTTCCGAACTAATCAATAGGCTGACCTTTTTATGAGAATTATTTTAGGTATTCAACTGAAATCGGAAGAAAATTTCAATGACGTTTGTTAGTTTTATTCTTCCCATTAAGTGCCCGTGTGCTTATCATTAAAAGAAATGTTTCTGTAATGCACTGAATTTAATTTTTCGTGGTTTTGACTGAAAGAAAGTGAATTGTTAATATAATGCGTTTAGACTAGAATTTAAAATTTAATATATGTATATCGTTACCTTAATATAGAAAGGCCCTAATTCGTTTTTTTTCAGTGCCTGTGGCAGTGTTATCAAATTCATTAGAGTTTGACAAACGAATTTGTTAAAAAAAAAACGTTCGAAAAAGTATTTAACGAATTGCACGAACTACTTGCATACATGAAACTCTTTTAAAAGTAAATATGCAAAAAGAAACTAACTACAAATACAAATAAATTTCTATAACAAAGAAAGCAAATTGTTTCGTTGCCAATGCCGTCTTTACACTGTCTGCGTTTTCGTCTGATTTCAAAATCTAACTTTAAGAATATGACATTTAAAACTCAGATTTTATATTAGATGGAAATAGAATAAGTTCTGTGAATCCAAATTGATTATTAGGCTAAGCTTCGTAACGTTATATTCAGAAAGAATTGGGTATGATTAATATTCCAAGGAACAAGGGAAAAATTAACATCAACTTAATTTTTCAACGTACACAGCAGAACAGAGTAGCGCCACTTTCGGAAGCCGCTACACATCCATCGTCAGTGCTCACGTGTATTTGCTTATCACCACTTGTCAGGTAATAATCAATTTGGATTCACAAAGCAAATACGTTCGAAATAATCATACTAAGAATAAGTTCTATTTTCAACTGAGCTCAGGTGAAAAATTAAAAATTGTATATTAGATATGATATTTCACTTTTACGTGTTGAAATCAGATGAAAAATCAGACAGTGTAATGGCAGCTTAATAAAAACAAGTGCAGCAAACAAATCGAAATAATAAATACTCGTACACTCAAAAACATTACTTAAAATTTATTTTATTATTAAGATCTAATTTTCAGCAAAAGTGTTTTAGAGTGTAAATAAATTAAGAGCGAAACAGTTTAATACAATTGAAAAACATTAAATCAAAATTTAAATGCAACCACTCGGTTTAACTTTTTTATGATTTTGTTTACAAATAAATAAATTAATTATTCATGAATTGAAAACGTATGCACATTAACATTTCACGCTGCTTCTAGCAATAAAAATAACTCAATTTTTTTCAATCGCACTTTCATTTTCAATATTCTTTTTATAGCTCAACAATTATCGCACAATACTTTTATTTGGTGAGAACTGATGTTTTTTTAACATAATTTTCTAAGAAAATTTGCATACAAGAATTGCATCACTGCTAAATTATTGATGTTTATCACAACAAATTCCAGTGTTACCACTGATTTATATAATATGGTATTTTCAAATGGGGAATGGGCAATTCCACATTTCGAAAACATTCTAATAAAAGATAAAAGGTGCCCCTGTGGCTGAGTGGTAGCGATGCTAGCCTGTCAGTCCAGATGTCGTGGGTTCGATTCCCGCCATAGACCCTGGGTGTTTTCCGCAGACAAGCTAATCGCTTCGCGGGTTGTGTTTGTGTTAAAAAAAATTTAAAAAAATTAACAATTGAAACATGTTGCTATCCTTTGGATTTCAAATCAGAAAATATTTTTTTACGAATTCTTGCAAAGCGTTTACTGGAGATATTTGATAAATAAATACTAAATGAAGTGAAGGCGAAAAACAAAACGCAAAGACAAATATCTTTTGAATTATCTGAAACAACCTTATGATTGATTTAAAGTGCTTTTTCTTTATCCACTCATGAGCTTTAGCAGATACGATATCTACAAGTTTTTTAATATCCGAAGTGGTCGCTTCTGACACCCTGTAGCTCAATATGTACTTTCACAGGGAGATCAAAAACATGTTTTTCCGAAAGGATTGGGTTCTGCGCGCTTTGACTTTTTCTTACATTGCTTCATAATCGCCCAGTAGCTTGAAAGATACAGATTTATCACCATTATTTTTGCGTTCAGACCCTTATGTGCGCGGCAAGAAAACACCTTATAATGCGCTGTAAGGTACCCGGGTACCTATATAAGTTACGTAGAAAACAAGCATTTTCGCACTAAATGTAGTTGTAAAGTAAATATGGGATTGGCAATATATATCTGTAGCCAATCTCATATATGTTTTACTACGTTTTAATTTGATATTTAGTGAGAAAGTGCTTGTTTTCAACGTAACTTTTGTATAGGTACCCGGGTACCTTGCGGCGCAATAGAAGGTGTTTTTTTGTCGTGCACATAAATGTTGCTTAATTTGATTAGAAATTTCTACGTCAACCACGTTTGTATAGACTTATTTGTTTATGCAGAGCTACTAACAACAAATATATGTACTTACAATGGCCTCATTCCCATATAAAGCACGTACAGGTACCCGGGTACCTTGGTGCGTATTTAAGGGTGTTAAGAGTAAATTGGTCTCTCACTCAAATTACAAAATTTTTCTTAGCTGTACGGCTGCAAAAATGCAAACTTTTTTGAAAGTTAGTAGTTCTCAAAAAGTTTCAGATATGCAGACTATTAATTTCAATGAAAAAATGTTGGTTGAACACGCCAAAGGTACCCGGGTACCTAGGTGCGCACATAAGGGTTAATCGACTTTTCAAATGTTCGATTAATCAATTAATCGAAATTGAGGTTTTTAAATTACTCGAGTAATCGAGTAAAACTTTTATTTCGTTCGAGTTATTCGAGTAAGCTTTACTGCTAACAATTATTCGAGTTAATCGGAAAATGTTTGAATTTAATCGGTTTTTTCTACATTTTTGTGGACAAAATAAAACAAAACAAGTTTTTTCGCGTTTTTATATATTTTAATAATACAAAAGAAACACAACATTTCTACATAAATTAGATCATAAACTGATCCTTTAAAAGAGTTTTTTTTACTATTCAAATGTCGCGCTTTGAGAAAATTTTGCGCCAGAAAATATTTAATACCATTCCGACCTGTCCTGTATTCAATGCAGAATAAAAATAATCGGAATTGGCATAACATTATTGTTGCTATAAATATGGAAATATTTGGCAAAAAAAAAGTAACCACTACTTTTGCTCAGAGCTAGTTTGATTTATCTTGTTTTTTATATCACAAGCTGCAAAAAAGTATTTTTATATTATTTTTAATAAACGTGAACCCATATTAAAAAAATACTGTAATTAAAGGAAATACAATTTTAACTAGTCTGTGAGTTAAGTTTTTTTTTCGGCAAATATTTGCCAAGTGTGACCGTATCTTAAGGCTTTTATAATTCCGAACATTACATTCTATATTTTAAGAACCATTTAGTTAACTAGTTCCTCTCGAAGTATCTTCTTTATTTCAAATAATTTTTGTTTGATGTTTATATTGCCGAATTTTTTTTAAAGACACTTGAAGTTGGTTTCTTTCTCCTATTATTGTTACTATATTATTTATTTAATTTTTTGATCATGCGTACTGGACTATTAGTATGAAATAACGTTCGGATTGAATAGCAAATTTCATATAAATTAAAAAATTGTTCCACTTTTTATTAAGAAATCTACAAAACCTCATTAAAAAAAAGAAAATTTACATAAAATTTTTTAATCGAGTTATTCGATTAATCGACCTAAATTACTCGAATAGATTTTAATCGAAATTAAAATTTTTTGTTTGATCGAACATTATTTGTCTTTAATTATTCGATTAATCGAACAAACATTATTCGAGTGAATACCCTAGTTCAGACTAGGGATGTAACGATACGTCGTTTTGCCGATCCGATACCGATATTTAAAAATAAATATCGCCGATACCGATACGAATATTGAAATTGATTTCAAGTTTAGATCAACAAAACTCAAGTGCAATTTTTTATTATACAAAATTACATTGTAAGAGAGAATATTTAAAATTGATTTTAACCCAGTATAAAAAAATGGAAGTAATTTTTAAGGAGCTACATTATTAGTAGAAAAGCAAGAAAAAAATTTTAATTCCTTTGTAATTTTAAAAAATACTCGCCATGCTTTTTAAAAAATCGATATTTTAAAGAACATTTATCAACTAATATTCTTCTAAATAACTTAATAGCTTAATTATTAAAAGTCTTCTAAAAGTTTATATTTGTTCACTTAAATTTCCATGAAAATAAAGTTTTGAGTTTAAATTCGCATAAAAAAAATTGTGAAAATAGGTAATTTTTTATCCCTTTTCCTTGAGGAAAAACCGAAAAAGAAATTTGTCCTAGCATCGCTTCCAATTCGGTGATTGGTAATCGAAAAACAGAACTTCTTGCAATGACAAGGATATGTAAAACTAATTAGAAATTATCCAAATTTGCAATACTTCCGGATCGCGAATTCTACATTTTCATGACTTCTTTGGAGTGTCTTTTTTGCTGGAATAAGATTTAAGAAACAACGACTTGAATTTGAATTCATGGTAAAATAACCAAAAAAAATATTTTTTTTACAAAATAACAGCATAATTTGTAAAATTGATATTAATAAGATTTAAAAAATAACGAAGTGAATTTAATTCATGGCAAAATTGAACAAAAATAAATTATTTGTTAAAAAAAAACTCTGAAAAAAATTTTAAAAGTATCGTCGTATCGACAGTAAAATATGGCCGATACCGATGTATCGGAAAATCTGAAGTATCGCCGATATATCGGTATCGGTATTCGTTACATCCCTAGTTCAGACCCACTGTATGCCGCTTAATTTCGAAGATACATATGGGGCATTAGTTTGGAAGCGGACAACCCAAAAAAAGTATTTGCCGAAATTCCTTGATATTTGGTATAACTATTATAGTTCTAGTGGGTATAAATGTGTATGCAAAAATTTATTTATTTTTTATATGATGTTTATTTCGCGAGTTATGGGGTGTGAAAGTCTTGCCGTTTTTGAAACAAATTTTTTTTAAATTATTGTTTCGAAATAGAAAAAAAACAACAAAAAATGAAAATAAGTGATTATTATAAGCAATCTTCTGATCTTTAAAAAAAATATTTAATTAAAAAAATATTTTTTTTTCATGATCAAAACCGGAAATGACCAATTGAAATTCAAATTTTTATAACTTCGAACAATTTTATTTTTAAAATTTTTTTACCAAAAGTAGCCTAGGGCGTCCTCATTACACTGTAAAAGTTTGATAATGGTAAGTTCAAAAGTTATGCAAATTTCTTTAAATTGATCCCACCTTTTGGTCATTGTTATAGAGAATCGGTATAAGATATAGTGTAAACCTTATGTATAATGTTTTAGGTGTGTTCAGCACTTTTATGTAAAACTCTACGAGAAATAATTTTGTAGAACATTTTAAGCCTCTAGCGCTTCGCTGTATGGGTCTTTTTTGACCCTTTCTTAAAAAGGTGCAAAAAAATTCACCTTCGACGGCGAGATAGCGAGCTAAAATATCTTACAAAAAAACTCCTCATAAAATATTATTATAAGTCTTCGAAGACAATAAATTTCTACTAGAACTATATTTATGCCATATATCAAGGAATTACGACAAACAAATTGTTTGGGTTGTCCGCTTCAAATATAATGCCCCATACATATACATATGTATGTATGCATATAAGGAATATCGCGTGTTTTTTTTACTTACCTGTGTGTAAAGAGTTTTTTATTTTTTACAAGTGTTACTTTCAATATGAAAAGTTTCAAATTAATTAATAGGCGCAAAAAATCTTTCATCACCTAGTTAATGAACTTCGCCGTATTTAAAATTAATTGCTTTTTCTTATTTAACAATTTCCGAGTTCATTAAAAGGAAGAATAAATAAAGTACTTTATTACGCGCACTTTGTTTGTAATACGCTTAAAACATGCCACATTAACTAACACAAACAACACTGAAGGTCTTCCCAAAATTTAATTGAACGTGCGAGCGAACATCAAGTGTTTTTTAAGTCATTTAAAAAAGAAACGTTTTGCACAACATTGTATTTTTTGCAAATGTTACGTATGATTTTCTCGTTATATTGTTGTTATAAACATCCGCATTAAATTACATTTAAATAAGTTTCAAACACACAATGTTTTACATGCCTGCCACTCAAGCGGTTTGATTAAATAAACTACTTTTCAAATAAAAAAATCGCTTGACCTGATAACACTGTACAACACGAAAAAAAAATTACGGGGTTCTCTAAGCCGATTCTGCTAGAGGAGACCAAAAAAATAAACGTGTGTCGGCGTTTTGCAGGCTCACATCGGAATTTTATTTTAGGGCGGGTTAAAGTTTTCCCCTTTTGGCCTGTTCGTGCAGCATAGCGGTACATGAATCTGTCTGTTCTTTACATCTGAGGTGTAGAGTATGTTTAGCAACTTTGTAGAAAATATTAGGGCAGAAATTGTTGTGGAACATATTAACCCTCTAGCTGCCCCACTTAACGGTAATTTTTGGCTTTTTTCTAACAAATCATAAAAACACCTCTAAAAGACGGATTGCGGGGAACAAATGTTCTACAAAAATGTTGGTCATAAAGTTCTACTATAGGTCTTCAAAGGTCTTCAACTTGTACGCCACAAATCTTTGAAAACTTAAACTATGTTTAAGGGTTAACTTCATACTTATTCACAATTAGTACTCGGCATAGGAAATCTTGTAAGATTTCCCCTAAAATAAAATTCCGATGTGATCCTGCAGAACGCCGACACACGTATATTTTTTTTGGTTCCTCTACCAGAATCTGTTTATAGAACGCCGTAATTTTGAAAAAAGTTCGAAATTGTTGTATAGTGTAATCCATCAAACACTTAATAATGTTACGAATAAATACGTACTTAAATGCCGCCTACGATATTAATGTATTTTTAAAAGTTTAAATCGTTTAACTTAATTTAAGAGATTCCCAAACTGTGGATGTAAGTGGAATAAGAAATGTGAAAATATTCGGTGTGTTACAGAAATCAAATCCGTTTACAGGTGGAAGATGTTTTTATACATATCGTCCCTACCATGCTCAACTAACGAATATGTAAAGATCGTTTTTCAAATTCGTACCACGGTGCACCAATTTGTACAACAAGCATCACAGAGGCTCTAATTGAAAATAAATTAAGTAAAGTGCGACTTTGGATCGCACACGAAGGGTTCCTACGAATACACATATGTACATATATCCATTTTCATTCTTTTTTCATTTTGGCAGTTTTTTCGTTGTGCTTTTTTGTTCAATTTTATTTTTTTAAGTATTTTTCGTTGTTTCTGGCGATTTTTTTTGGTTTTTGGTTTTTTTTCTGGCGATTTTTCGTTTTTGCAATTTTTTTGTTCTTTTAGCCGATTTTTTGATTTTTGGCAATTTTTTGGTTTTGTCGTTTTTCACTTTTTGACGATATTTGTAGTTTTAGCGATTTTGTTGGGGCGATTTTTTTCAGTTTTGGCGCTATTTTCAGTTTTGGGGATTTTTCTTTTCGGTTTTTGGTGATTTTGTTTAGTTTTAGCGGTTTTTTGGTTATGACACTTTTTTACGTTCTGGCGATTTTTTTTCGTTTTTTTTTGGCGATTTTTCGTTTTTTGCATTTTTTAGCAGATTTTTTTAGTTTTGGCGTTTTTTTAACTTTGACGCTTTTTTTTTTGTTTTAACGTTTTTTTTTGCTTTTTGACGATATTTTTAGTTTTAGCGATTTATTTTAGTTATGGCGATTTTTTCAGTTGGCGCTTTTTTCGGTTTTGGGGATTTTTTCAGGTTTTTTGTGATTTTTTTAGTTTTAGCGATGTTTGTTTTGGCGATTTTTTTGGTTTTTGGCGACTTTTTTAGTTTTGGCGCTTTTGTTCGTTTTTGTGTTTTTTTTTTTCATTTTTGGCGATTTTTTCGTTTTTTTGATGATATTTTTAGATTAGCAATTTTTTTATGTTGTAGTGCTTTTTTTCGTTTTGACGACTTTTTCGGGATTTGGCGTTTTTTTTTATTTTTGCGATAAATAGAGAACAAAGTCACATGAATAGAGAACAAAGTCGAGGCCAAAACCAAAATTTAAAAATTTAAAGCCAAAATATCTTTGAAAATATTAAAAATATCTTAATGAAATGAAGTGTATTTTCATTATCTATTTATAAACTTTACAATCATTAAAATTGGATAATATTTGTAAAAGTTATGGGCCAACAAGGTTTTTCATGCCCGTGGTATTCAGCCTGTAGCTCATCATGTGTTTCAATAGGGTTGTCCAGATTTCAACATTCTTAAAGCTTAGGTCCTCCTCTATGATTTTTACAAACATCTTTTTCTAATCGGATCGCCATTTTCAAAGATAAAGATATATTACATTTTTTTCCAATTGTAACCACTGTGCGCGCTTGTTTGAAAAATGTTGTATTTATCTCATAGAAGATTGAAAACTCAATAAGAAATATTTTAAAACTTGCACTTTTGCAATTTGCTGATTATGAGTTCTTCTGAAAAGTATAGATTCTCATATTTGATAGTAGGCCCAGGGTAGGTACGATGTAAAAGAAGCTTAAGAATCAACATTTTGTGTTATTGTTGCCACACCGCATCTCATAAAAGCCAACCCTCGTATGTATAACATATTTCAATGGGCAAGATCTACAAAAAAATTTTTCTTAAATATCTTATGAATTTATCTAAATCAAAAAATTAAGTGTGCGGATTTTGATTATTTGTGTTTTTCCACGTGTTGTTCTCTTGTCCAAATAAATTTCTTAATCTTCACAAGTTAATTTTTCTTTCAAAACTTTGAATGAACCAAACAAAACAAACTTATCAAGAAAATTGTTGCAATTAGTGCGGCTGCTCGGATGACAAAAGACTTATTTTTATACGAACAAAAAAAAACACAAATTTTATGCTGACATGATTTAAAAATAACTTTTCGAAACAAATTACACCCACAAAAAGTTTTTAGTTTTCTCCACGTGTTTAGTTTTTAGCCACCTGTTACGTACAGTTTATCTTTGTAGTTGTGCCAGAGGAATCATAAATTCTTGTAAAAGTAAAAAAGCAAAATTATGAAAGTTGGTTAAGGTCGGTCGACATTGTGAAATAATCTATATAAAAAATATTAAAATTCAAAGGGTATAAAAGTGAAAATATGTATCATTTAATGTCATTACGTATTAAGTAACGCCTTTTTTACAGATGTTAACTCCTCCTCTCCTCCTACGGAACACATTTTAAAAAATTTTCAAAACAAATTCTTAACTCCGTAACAAACTTTCAACCAGATAAAAAATATTGTTTGCAATTAAAAAAGAAAAACTGGTTCGTTTGGACAGTTACAATGAGTTTTCTAAAATTGCAACACAAAAGGTTTGCCACGCCCCATATCACAGCCCTTTTTTATATATTGCATGACCATCGTTTTTTTTTTTGCTGCTAGCTCTTTTGGTTCCTTTGATTCGATATAAAATCACAATATCTCGGATTCTTTTCCCCTGATGATAAATTTTGTGCAAACGACAAGAAAGTTCAAAATACTGAAGTTATTTATATTGAAATGATGACGTGTTTTCGTTCACATAAGTTTTCATTCGACTTGTCGTGCACTGGGAAAAAACCCAATCTAGCGCCGGAAAAGTCGTATCTTCCAAACGAATAGTCTGATCTACAAAAAAATTTATGGATGGCTTTAAGGTCTGTAAGAAATTAGGCAGCTGTTTTTAGCACATTGGGCGCTATATGTTGTTGTATAAGACCAATTTTAATACAAAAATAAAATTTTTGCGTCGTCGGAAATCTCATTCTTCCAACTTAATAATCCTATCCACAAAAATGTATGGATGAATTATAAGCAGGATGTAGACTTTAAGGTTCGTACAAAATTAGGCGGCACCTGTTTCAACACGTGGGCGCTATATGTTGTTGTAAAATACCAAGTTTACCAATATAATTCTTAAGAAAAATTCATATCTTCAAAAATAATAGTCTGATCCAAAAAAAGGTATGTATAATTTATAGCAGTGGTGGGCATTCTCTCAATTTCCTATACTCGCGAGTATAGGCTGCTTTTTTTACCATCAACACAAGTACGCTGTGTGTGAGACACACTGTCTATCTATTTAGCCGCGAAGCACATACACAAGCAAAGAATAAGATAGTGTATGTTTGCCCACTACTGATTTATAGCCAAGGATAAATTCTGTAAAAATTACACAGCTATTTTTAGCAATGTGGATGCTATATTTTGTTATATAAGACCAATTTTACCGCTAAAACTCTTTGGTCGTCGGAAAGCTTATAGCTTCCAAACTAATAGTCTGATCCACAAAAAACGTGTGCATGAATTATAGGAAAGGCTACATGCTATAAGGTCTGTAAAAAATTATGCAGCTATTTTTAACACAGTGGGCGCTATATGTTGCTATATACGACCAATTTTAAAAATTCAAAATGCATTAAAAAAAAGATTCAAAGTGCATTCAAATTTCAAAATGCATTAAAAATTTATCTTGACATTGACTACGACTACTTCATATCAATAACTATCAAATGAAATACAGCTCCATGAATTGATTAAAGGTAGATGATATTCAGCTCTTGACTGCAAACACCCGACTTTGGTCGAGTGGTCTAAGCGGTAAAGAACTCTGATGAGATTAGCGGGAGCTATCGAAACGTCAGTTCAACCCTCCACGCAGTCAAAAATTTCTTTGTCTACATGCTTCACATTTATCTCTAAATAAAAATATAATTTAATTGAAAAATTAAATTAAAATCGAACTCAAGCAAAAATAATTAAAATTTCTTTGGATATAAACCCATACAGTTCGACTTAACTCATAACTTAATTTTAAAAAAATTTCAGTAAACTTCTTCGTTGTCTAGATATGATAGTTGTTTCTTTAGTTATTTCGGCCGCTGAACACGCAGCTGCACTCATCTTTTTATCAGCTCTAGTTTTCGAGATATACCGTTGTCACAAATGAAGGCATTTGCACGACATATATTAGCATAAGTGGAGAAAGGTTTACTCTATTCAGTAAAAAAGAGAAAAGTTTTAGCCTGGAAATTAAAAATGGTATACAAAATTTAAAAACTTTTGTTTTTAAAAATTCAGTTTTAGGGAACGAATAAGTTTACCGAAATTTATAAATCAGTGTAAGTAATTATTTTGAAATTTTAATTGTTATGGGTTTTTTTCGATATTGCAGTTTATTTTGTTAAATATGCGATTTAGATAAAAGTCGATAAGACAAAGGCTGTTGAAAATTTCACAGATAACTTTTTTGAAAAAATTTTTTGTAAATGCTATATTTGTTAATTTATGAGACATAAAAGATTTCCTCAAAATGTAGAGGGCGTGCGGCACTCCTTAATCTGGACTGATTGACCTGCAATTTTTTTAGTTTTTTTATAAATACCCATCGATTGGGGTGGGAGACTTGCAGAAATCCAAAATTAATTTTACTTACGACCATTCCAGTGAACAGCCCCTAACTCTTAATTTTTTTTAACGATTATTTTTAAAATTTTGTTTTTGAGACTAGATATGTAGAGCTTTTAAAACCTATACATACTTACTTTTTATAGAGTATTTTTTTTCGTAAAAATCACTCCCAGACTAAACGTGAATAAACATTGGATAAAAAATCGATTTGTTTACTGGGTTATCTCAAAATGTACACATTTAAACATTCAAAAACGCCGATCATTACTATAAACTTTATTTATTTCTATTCACTTAATTCCATCCAAAACTATTTTGCTCGTTTATTTTTAATACAAATAAAAAAAAAGCATTTGAAAATGTGTTAAAATGTAATCAATATTTAACTTGTTGATTCTACTTTGAAACTTAATATTCCCGCCACTATTTATCTTTATAATCGTGTGATTTATGATTTGAAAAGAAAATTTTAATAAAATAATTACAAAAAACAACAACTAAATGCGCAAAATTATTTTACACTAAGTACAACTTATTTGCTTGATTATAAAATAACTAAATAATTGGATATTATTTGAATTTCGATTGTTCTTTTTCCCCCTTAATTTAGGTGCTACCTAAAGATTTGAATGACGTTAATAAGATATTGAAAAATATCAAACAAAAATAACCGTCAAATGTATTGACTTTTCATCATATTTGTTGAGTTTATATTTTTTATGTTTTTGGGTAATAAAGTATTCATTATTGTCCACATTTGACAAGATTTATGGCGAAAAGTTTTCGTAAAATTTTGCTCATTTGTCTTTTTTAACCTCTAGCTAAACACGCAGCTTCGTCCATTTGAAATTTACTTTGTGACGTATAAGAGTAAATATCATTCAAAAATCAATATTCAAATTTGTTATTTTTTAACCAAATATTTTTATTGAAGAAAAAATGTTGCCATGAGCAGACAGTTTTTTTAAACTTTTCGCTCGATTTCTTTTAAAATTTTCTGTGTAACAGTAGTTGTACCTGCTTCTTAATTACAACAATATGTAATTGTAACTGAAAAACAGAATTTTCTCCAAAATTATTAAGAAAGTATTTTTATTAATTACATTTTTTATATAAAAGAAAACTCCTAAACAGTTCTTATACCTTAAGCGAAAGGATTACAATTGCAATTGCATATTTGCGGCTTCCCTGGTAATTATGAAATCCAATTGAATCCCTCCAAGTCTGCTACAAGGAAACCCTATAGTTTTGTTTTCAAAGAAATATTTAATTCGATTTTCTAGAAAATTTCTTTTACTTCACGTTTGAATTTTCTTTACTTGTTTTCAATGATTTTATCAGCAAACTATTACAAATATTTAGTTGACTTAAATATTAAAATGCACCACAGTTAGGGTATTCACTCGAATGTTTGCTCGATTAATCGAAAAATTCTAGTAAAATAATGTTCGATCAAACAATAATTTTTAGTTTCGAGTGAAAATTTATTCGAGTAATTTAGATCGATTAATCGAATAACCCGATTAAAAAATTTTATGTAAATTTAAATTTTTTTGGAATAATTTTTTGCAGATTTCTTAATAAAAACTGGAAAATTTTTTAGAATTCTGTAAAATTTACAATGCAAAAGTTATATGATACCTGATCAAAGAATTATGTAAATTATGGAGGTGACAACATTAAGCATAAGAAAAATCCAAATATCTTGTAAAAAAAAACTATTTGAAATAAAGAAGACATTTCGAGAGATTTTTCGTATTAAAATTAGTCAAAACCATAATGTAATGGATGATATGTTTAACGAGGAGTTCATTGAAAAGGTCGAATGTCACCTAATAGCGGAATTAAATGAAAAAATTAAAACCGTTCACAAAATCAAAGACCCAAAAAATTAATTTGTGATTACAATATTACTTTATTGATCTGATAAATTGGAAATGCTTTTTAATTCACTTCTTTTAATTTCTCCAGCGTCTTCGATCAGTAAAAAAATTTTTGAACAATTTTCCCGCCGAAAAAAATATTATCATTCTGCGATTTAAAAATTGGGATGTTCTGTTTTACATTTCGATAATTTTATTCCACATGGAATACAGAGCAGGTTTGAATATTATTAATTATATCCTGATGTAAAAGATTCTTAAAGCGAAATATTTTAATACTGAATTATTAAAAAGAGATCAAATTGTAACCTAATTTATGTAGAAATATTGTTTTTTGTTTCTTTTGCTTTTATTAATAAAACATATAAACCGCTAATAAAACATGATTTGCTCTACTTTCGCAAAAAAAAAAAATATATTTAAAAAAACCGAGTAAATTCAAAATTTCCCGAATAATTTTTTAGAGTAAAACTAATTCGAATAACTCGAACGAAATAAAAGATTTAATCGATTGTTCGAGTAATTTAAAAACCTCAATTTCGATTATTTGATTAATCGAATAATTACAGAGTCGAGTAAAATGAATACCCTAACCACGGTAATTTACCTATAGAGAGCCTTATGTATGTTACTCTAACCACGTCCTATTCTTTGTTGTCGCCATTTAAGTCAAGTTCATTGATTGATGATTTAAAAACTTTGGCATTTGGAAAAAAAAACACACACACACACCCACAGGATTCATTTAAACCTTTGAACTCCTTTAATAATGTCAGTCCTCAAGGTAATTTTAATTAAAATTGGAAACAATGCTATTGTATGACATGACACTGACAATAGAAGAATCAAGCGTTGAAAAAAGGAAAGCCCTTGATTTTTGCTTAAGATATGATACACTTGAATAAAAAGTGCAGCATTATGAAATAAATGGGTTGCATGAATTAAATAACATATTAGGGGTTTGACTATAATTGAAAACACATACATACACATCTAAATGTGGTGAGAATAATATGTTAAGAATTTCAAATGTCAAAGTCTGAATACGGGCATTTTCTGCTTCATATAAATTTTGTAGGGTGTTAATACATTCTGAGTATGTACAGTCTACCCCTTCCGCCGACAACAATGGAGGCCCTGTCGATTAAAACAGGGACCGCAACTGTTATGACTTTTTTCGAAAAAGTCAAATAATAATACATAGTTAGTTTTTGGTTATTTTTGACTATTATTTTTTAGGTCAAAAATAAAATTTAAAATGTGACTGATATTTCTTTAGTCAAAAATAAAAGTTAAAACTTGACCGATATTTGTTGATAAAAAATAAAAGTTAAGATTTGACCGATATTTTTTCGGTCAAAAATAAAAGTTAAAATTTCAAAAAAGAGCAAGTAATATTTGGAGCTAATAATCTCACATGGTGAATATCTTAGTAATCAACATCGATTTAACTTGTAAGTGAATATAAGGAGCATCAATAGCTCTTATATACAGTTTCGTTAAATAAATTGGTTCAATAGTTGATGCTCCTGCTCACTAATATCAAGCATGCCAAGTGGTTACAATAAACGAAGAATAGTGGTGTAGCGACTTCTAAATCCGTTTAAATTTTAACTTTTATTTTTGACAAAAAAAAAATATCGGTCAAAATATAACTTTTATTTTTAACCAAAAACATATCAGTCAAATTTTAACTTTTATTTTTTTGCCAAAAAAATATCGGTAAAATTCTAACTTTTATTTTTGACTAAAAAAATATGAGTCAAAAATAGCAGTTATATTATGACTTTTTTGAAAAAAGTAAAAAATAAAAGTATTTTTAGATTTTTATTCCTTAGCTCACGACCATCCCAATGCTATACTCAAATATCATATGACAAATTCTTTCTGACTTTTTGAACTGAAATTTTGATAATAACTGTTATTTTCGGTCCCTGGATTGAAATTGAAACAGTAACAGATAGCTTTGCTTCTACAACAATTACAACATTACAGAAACAACGACATTTCAGCCTCTATGTAAACATATTGGCATAAAAACCTCTAAATAGCAAAAAAAGTAACTCAACTCTGCTGATAACGCCACCTGTTATGAATTCGCCTTGGTAAAGACGAAATCCACTACCTTCTACGCTATAAATAGCCGACGCACAGTGGTTCCAATTGCAAAAAAGGGTAATATATCTGTATGTATGGAGCCAACTATCCGATTACAAAACAATGTGTGCAAAAATCATAGAGGAGGACCCAAGCTTTAAGAATGTTGAAATTTGGATGACCCTGTTAAAACACATGTTGAGCTACAGGGTGTCACTGTTTTTTCTTTATCTATTTATAAACTTTACAACGAACTTAAATTCATTACAATCGGATAATAGTTGTAAAGTTTATGAGACCAACAAAGTTGTTCATGTCCGTGGTAGTCAACTTTAACAGCCGGTAGCTCACCGTGTGTTTCAACAGGGTGGTCTAAATTTCAACATTCTTAGAGCTTAGGTTCTCCTCTATGATTTTTACAAATGTCATTTTGTAATCGGATTACAAGTTTCAAAGATACAGATTTTTTCCAATTGGAACCACTGTTCGACGCTTAATTTCATTAACTATACCTATAATTATTGCCACTAGTATAGTTTAGAAACAAGTGTATGGAGAAGGAGTGTATGTATTTAACATACGTTACTGGCAAATTTAAGTCCTCTTCACTTCTTATACATGCATATGTATATTTATTTAAAAACATTTTTAAACAATACAATATAATATGAATGTTGAAATGTTTCATATAAATACTAGTACAATCATCATGTTGGGCATCATGCCAATGTCATTTGTATTGTTTGAAAATGAAAAAAAAAACAATATAAAATGTATATAAAGAACTTTTAAATGTACTCAAGTGTGTTTTTATTTAAATAAAGAATAAATAAAATAAAGTTAATAAATTATCACTTTTATATATGTAGATATAAAGGGCTTAATGCAGTAAATCGACATTAAGGGTCAATAAAATAATAAAATATATGTACATAATTAAGAAATTCTAGAATTTACTCAGTCTCAAAATAGTCGGGTTTCAATGAAACCCACAAATATTATGACAAAAACAATGCTGACGATATGTTATGACGGCAAAGAAGTAAATTTTTTGTTCCATTAGCGTCTAATTACAGTTTACTGTGAAGCGCTAATATACCCCGCTTTAAAATGTTGTATTCATTAATAAAGTAGGAATATGAAACGTATTTTAAATATTACTGATTGAATAAAAAAAAACAATCTAATCTAATCTTATTTGTTCAAATGTACAAAAAATATGTGATATAAGAGTGTATAAACTAAATATGTTTATATTGTGGTAATTATATATGCACATACATATAACACCAATCAATTTAAAAATATATTTGGAACTCATCATACATACATATAACGAGATGTTCCTGCTGCTTTGAATTTTTCTATCACCTGCTCATATGAATACAGCAAAATACAATGCAATCAATATGCACTTGAATATCACTGTCAAACATTTTTTTTGAAATGAAACAGTTGTAATTGTAAAATAAATTAAACTAAATTTATATAATATTTTTAGAATATTTGTCACGATTTTATAACGCGTGTAAATCACATACAAGTCTATCAAATTTGCCTTTTCAAATTTGCTTTTATATATCAACTTTGATTTTACATACATATATAAATTTATATCTGTGATAAAAAAAATTGGGGCATGTACGAATACGTCCCCTTTTGTTTGTTATAGTTTTGTTTTTATTATCTGCATTTTTGTGATGTTTTTCTAACAAAATGTTATATTCAAATTAGTTCACTTGACCGTGTTCGGTTGTAGTAAACCAGTGTTGCCAAGTAAATTTTTAAAAATATCCCCATATCGAAAAAATACCCCCTAAATTTGCACTGAGGCAAAATAAAAGAACCCCAAAAAACTTTTCGTACAATTTTTTTATATCTTTTACCATAAATACCATTTTATTTCATTCAACGTATATACACTGAACTACTTTTGAGTATCGAGTACTCTAAAAATTGAGAACTTAATACCCAAATAATCCATACTTCAACCAGTCTATTCCAGAAAATTTTAACTAGGTTTCTCTATGGTATAAGTATACAAGGTAGATTTATTTTCTCATTTTTTCTCGCATATTTCCTTTTGAAAAAAAAAATTGGATTTGACATTTAAGCTAAAAATTTTCCTACCATCCTTCTTTTACAAAACCAGATTTTTAAATGAATTTTAAGTTTTTTAAAAATTTTTTATTATATTGATTATTTCAGATATTCTCCCTGTTTTATTTTAAAAAAGTTTTCTTTGTTGAAATATGTAATAGATTCATATCCAATATAAATTGTTTGTTGTGTTTTGTATAAGTTTCTAAGCCTACTATGCTTATTCTATTGTGATTTGAAAAAAATATTTTGTAAGTTCTCAAATGATTTTTGAAAGTCTGTGCACAAGATAAGAGGTGTGAAACTTTTCAAAAGTACGGGTGACGTTTACTGATGGTTTGTTAAAGCACCAATGAAATTCAGGCATATAGACATGCTTAGCCCGCACCAAATAAAGCTTTCTTATAATAAAACTTATATCAATATAATCACCTATAAATTCGTTTTCTTTTTCCCATTCTTTTTTGTATTTTTGGTAGTATTTTCTTTCCTTTGACATATTTTACAGCTTTATGTTACTGAGATTTTTTTCTGTTACCATGAAATTTAAATCAAAAAATGAAAAACCTTAACTGTAGCAATATTTAGGCATATATTGATAATACTACTAAATAAAATCAGCACTTAAATAACCCTAAAATATCCCCAAATACCATTTTTGCACCCTAAATTTCCCCCTAACTGCCTTAAATTTAGGGTGAAAAGCTCTAACTTGGCAACACTGTAGTAAGCTTTGTTCATTAAAATAACATTTTTACATGTAAATTTAAATTAATGTTATTCACACTTTTTTAAAGAAATTTACAACTATAAAACTGAAATGTTTTAAATGCAAGTACCTAGTAAATTTGTTTGAAAATAATATTTAAGCATTTTTATTGATTTTTATTAGCACTATGTATGTATGTTATAAAATAGTGACACATATTTATGTCTAGAAGCATTTAAATTTAAAGCTTGCAGCAGCAGTATACTCAGAAAACAGTCGCACAGTGGTTAAAATTGGAAAAAAGGGTATTATCTTTGAAACTTGCGAACCGATTACTAACCGATGTATGTAATAATTCTTGCAAAAAAAACCGACTACAAAACAGGTGTGGCACCGCCCTCATATTTTATCATTATGTACTTCTACGAGAACTAATTTTGTGTGCGAAGTTTCATAAGAATCGGTTAAGTAGAAGTAATTAAAATTAATATTCACTTTTCATGGGCGTGGCACCGCCCACTTTGCTAACCACAATGTTGTATTATAACGATAACTAAATGTGTATGCAAAGTTTCATAAGAATCGGTTAAGTTGAAGTAGTTCAAATTCATATTTACTTTTCATGGGCGGGGCACTGCCCACTTTTCTAAACATAATACTGTATTGTAACGATAACGAAAGGTTTATGCGAAGTTTCATAAGAATCGGGTTAGTAGAAGTTGTTGAAAAATAATATTTAGTTTGTATGGGCGTGGCACTGCCCAATTTTTTAATCATGATGTAGTATACAAACAGAAACATAATGTTTCTGCAAAGTTTTATAAGAATCGGTTGAGTAGTTGAGGTAGTTGAAAAGGAATGTGTATTTACTTTGTATGGGCGTGACCCTGCCCATTTTTCAACGGGACCAATCTGGAAGCACATCCTTTCATTTCGTAAATATCTGCGGTAATACTAATAGCAATAATTTTCAAAAAAAAATATTTTATGAGATATAAAGTGTATTTTCTTTATCTATTCGTAATCCTAAATTCATTAAAATCGGATAATATGTATTTGTAAAAGTTATGAGTCCAACAAGTTTTCATGACCGAGCTAGTCAATGTTGACACTCTGTAGCTCACCGTGCGTTTCAACAGCGTGGTCCGAATTTCAGCATTCATAAAGCTTAGGTCCTCCTCTATGATTTTTACATACATACATCATTTTGTAATCGGATCGCAAGTTTCAAAGATAAAGATTTATTACACTTTTTCCAATTGGAACCAGTGTGAGTGGCTTTAAGTCTTCCCAGGAAACAATTTTGGCCGACATGTCTAACATCAGAAAAAATCTAAGACTTTACCGGACAATCAGCCGAGTTGTCTAAACTTCCCTCAGACATTTGGCGGAGCAGTAGGTAGTTTTCTGGTACGACGTTTCTGCACATTGTCTGAAATATTATCCGATTAATATCAGAATAGTCTGCACATTATCCGAAGGCAATTTAATTTCCTTTAAGTCATTTAACAGAGTAGTCTGCACATTTTCTGATCTAAGTCTTACGACTTTTAGCAGTCAATTCTGCACATTGTCTGATTTTAGTTTTCGTTACAATTGTCATTTATCTCTTGAGTTTATACGCACTAATATTTGAGTTTTTAAGTTTGTAAAATATGGGTTAATGCTTTCTGATGAGCTGCCATAAGCAGCACAACAATGCATGGAGAATTTTAAACGACATTTCTGATAAATTTCTAATTTTAGCTCCGACTTTTCTCTGACATTAATACGCCAGGACGTAAAACGTATCAGATAAATCGGAAGATTTTCTGATGTTTTGTCAGACATTTTTCCGACATTTACAAGACATGTCGAAAATTCCTTTAGAATTTCCCGAGGAAATTCTGTTAGATCTTTCGGTATAGTTTTTAGAATTTCCTCAGACAAAGAGATCCGGTTTCTTGTCAACCATTCATATGATTTTCGGTACGCTTTCTGACCGACATAGGATACGAATTCGGCATCTTGTGCAGACTTTCTGACCGACTTCGGAACGAAATCGACAAAAATTGTTTGCTGGGTTTAAAAAATGTTTTATTTTTATGTCTGCCTTTGTTTATCAAACAATTGTTTTTTTTTCACCCATTACTTGTATGTATGTCTGCATGCATGTATGTGTAGGTAGATGCCTACATGATTACGACCATGACAGCAGTAGCTCCTGTAACGTTATACGCTCTTTGACCTTTAAAGAGGTTGTTTGTTGCAAGTTTTTCATCAGTTTCATTAATCAGCTGCAATGTTATTTATGTTTATTATACTCGTGTATACTCGCACGAATACACAACTTATACTGGAATAGGCATGTTCTGCTTCCTTCACGCAATCATGTTTGTGGCCAGTTACCGCCTCGGGTAGAAATTTTATTGAAAGTGTTGCAGTTGATGGATACAGTAGGGTTTCAGTGAATAATAACCTACAACATCTATTCTTTTTTTTTCATAATGACAAGGTTTTAAGGACTGATTCTGGTAGAAGACACCAAAAAATATATATATATATACGTGTATGTGCGTTTTGACAGTTTATAGTACATCTAGAGTTCATTTTAGGGTGAGTTGAAGTTCCCTCCCTTTAGCATACTGCTGTAGTGAAAATCTTGTAATACTTAAATTCTAGGTATAAGATATGTAAGCACTTTTATGTAAAACACTACCAGGAGAATTTTTGTGGAACATTTTAACCATATAACTCATTGCTGTATGGGATTTGTTTGTCTTTTTCTCAGAAATGGACAAGAAACACCCCTTCAGCGGCGATATAGCGGGCTTAAATGTCCCACAAGAATATTGGTCATAAAATTCTACTATAGGTCTTCAAAGACACTAAAGCTTCAAACTCAACTTGAACGCCACAAATCATTCAAAACTTAAAATGTGACAAGTGGTGATAAGCAAATACACGTGAGCACTGACGATGGAAGTGTAGCGGCTTCCGAAAGTGGCGCTACTCTGTTCTGCTGTGTACGTTGAAAAATTAAGTTGATGTTAATTTTTCCCTTGTTCCTTGGAATATTAATCATACCCAATTCTTTCTGAATATAACGTTACGAACCTTAGCCTAATAATCAATTTAGGTGTTTAAGGGTTAATTTCGTACTTATACACAATTAGTACTGAAATACCCCATAAAATCAGATTTCGTTAAACCACCCCGCAGTAACTTTTTGGATTTATTTTGGTATTCTGTGGTATTCTGTGTCTGCCCAGTTGGCCAGACTGCCTTGCACGACATTGTCATCTAAGATTCTTGTACGAATTGTCCTCTGTCGTTTGGTTTCCTAATCGACAATTTAAGGGAAATCGTCGTTCACGACAAATTCTTGCAGGCTGTCCTCTAGTACACACTTTTGAATGTCTTTCGTTTTGTCCTCAATCCAACTCTGTTGAGGACAATTAACATTGTGTGGGACAAGATTAGCGACAACGTCTTAATTGTTGTCCTCCACCCAACTTTGTTGAAGACAATATAAGCGACATTGTCTTACATTTTGTCTCCACTAACATTGTGGAGGACAAGATGAGAGACAATGTCTTAATTGCTGTCCTCAATCCGACTTTGTTGAGGACAATATGAGCGACAATGTCTTACATTTTGCCTTCAATGTCTTAGGTGGTGCAGCAGCAGGGCGGTAAGCACGAAAACTTATAAACATACAGCTTCAGTTCGAACCCAGCTAAGTCAGACAATTATTTAAATGAAACGGAAAAAAACAAGTAAGCAAAAAATAAAACCGAAATGAAAAAAGCTTAAAATAGTTGAGCATGCAAAAAAAGACAGTTAGTGAAGTTCCGAACATTTGGAAAAAAGTTCATTAATAGGTGCGACTCGCCGCGAGATGGCGGCAGTCTGTTAATTTGGCTTACTAAAATTAGTAGGATTTTCGCTAGGGTGTTGTTGCTGCCGTCGCTGGTAGTGTAGGTAAAGGACTCTGATGAGTAGACTTGGTAGTCTCGAAACAGCTGTCAGTTCAACCTTCCGTACATCCAAATTTTTCTTTGAATGTTCAATATTTAAGATGCTTTAGAATTTCTTTCTTAAATAAAAAATAGTTTAATCGAAAGATTAAATTAAAAATGAACTTAAACCAAACTAATTAAATAACTTTGGATAAAAAACCATACAGTTCGACTAAAAATTCATAACTCAATTAGTAAGCAAAAATATTAAATAATTTAGTAGGTGAAATTGTCGCTATGTAATCGTTGACGACAAGGTAAACGACATTGTAGCCTATGTAATCATTGATGACATAATAGGCGACATATGTGCTTATGTAACTATTGACGACAAAATAGGATACAATGTCGCCCAGGTAATCACCTTGTGTTATGTGAACGACAATCTGAGCGACATTGTCGCTCATTGAATCGTACACGATTTTCACAACACTTGTTCGAAAAGTTCATCGACGATTTGTTCTGGCTGTCCGACATTCGTCGTCGAACATTGTCGTGCATCCGTCATTGATGATGTCTTAAAAGTCGTTGCCAACTGGGGAAGACTGTGAGTCTCACAAGCAGTGTACGTGTGTTGATGAGTGCACAGTGGGACTTTCGCAAGATAAATGATAATAAATCTGGAACTTCTAAACAGCTGATTGGATTTAGCTGTATCTTGAAACACATTTAAAGGAGGAGGCTTTATAACGCGTGTCTCGTCAGACTTCTGGTTTTAGCACGAGAGGAGATACAGTGGGCCAAAGATAACCACATGGGACTCCAAAAAACTTCTGAGGGTTGTAAATTTTTTAAATGTTATCCAGTCTAAAAAATTTAAAGCGGTTTTGTATTTCCGTATCTCTCATAGCTTACCAGATATTTGACTTAACAAAGAAAATATTTTGCAAAAAAATTAAACGATATTTCGCAAAAAATTTTATTTTTCAGCTAATACAGTATTGCTAAGCAAGTGCGATGTAATATTGATTTCATATATTCAATCACACAGTCATTCATATTTTCATTTGTTTAAATTTGTTTAAATTATCATAGACATCATTTGTGCATTTTCTAAGGGAAATATTTTTAAACAAAAACAGAAAAATGTTAAGATATTTACAAGTAAATACTATTGAATAGTTGATTATGCGAGTGAATACTGAATGTCAGAGAAAGAAAATAAACAACAAGAGGAAAACAAACACAGACCCCTTTAATGTACGTACCAAGGTGAATTAATTTTATCAGGTGGTGTTGATTCTAAAACAACTACAACATTACAATAACATTTGACATCTCAGCCCCTATGTCAACGTATAAAAATTTTGACATACGAGCATCTAATTTGCGGAAAAAAAGTAGAACAGCTGTGCTTATAATATCACCTGCATAAATCCACTTTGGTACGTACTAGTATGTTCTAATATATGTATTTACATGTATATAGTATATGTAGGGATTTACGTCCCGGTTGGCCAGCTTGTCGTAGATGACATTTTCATCAACGAGTACTTAAGGAAATTTCGACATTTGTCATGCACGATATTTGTCGATTACAGTTTCTTTTAAGACAATCTAACAGAAACCGTACTCAAAGAATGTGTAAAAATTGATAAAAGTTCTGTTACAATGTCTATTAAAACTTCTTGTATTAAATACTCTCTGAGCGACAAATTCTTGAAATTAAAAAATTCTTCAAGGAAAAAAGAAACAAACGAAAAAATGTAATGGAGACGTTTCTGAGGATGTTCATCAATGAAAAGATGGGTGACAGTGTCGCTCTTGTTGTCATGTATGAAATTAGCGGCCATTTGTTCGAAAATGTCCTCACTGATCTGTTTGAGCTGTCACCAACAGGTCATCGACGGACGCTTTAACATTGTCATGCATCGGTCTTGCAAGATGTCTGAAAGACATGGCCAACAGGGATACTATGTATGTAATCGAATAAAAATTATTCGAATATTCGATTAATTTTTTTAACTCTTATTCGAATGTGAAATAATTTTAAATTTCACCTTCTACAGCCTTTCGTTCCTTTTTCACATACTGAAAGCGTGATAAAAACTAAATCAGTCAACAAATTAATACCCGCGAATATAGAGCAAATGCGCGAGATATGAAATTGATAATTTTGTTTTTAAACTCAATTTTCGCCAAAAGTATTTATTGTCATATCGAAATATATTCAGTTAACGATAAGTTATACTACGCATTTTTTTCTTAATGTTATCAAACTACTTTTTTTTTGCTTATTTCATGAAAATGTGCCACTAATAAGCCATAAATGATTTACGAGCGCTCATACGGGTGCAATGCACTTTATTTTGGTAAAATATTTCAATTATTTTTGTTTCGAATGCTTGGCAACAGAAATTATTTAAACAAAAGAAAATGCAGTAAGTGTAAAAAATTATTTCGGATTACTAACCGATTAATTAAAAAGAAAGCGAAAAATCTAATATGTAATTTGAAATATATATGTAGGTAAACGATGTGGCAAGTCTGGAAATACAATATAGAAAACGAAAATTGTGTACACATGTTTGTCTTGCGCGGGCGTGGATCTATGGGACGGATAAGAGATATATTTCCCCACATTTTTTTTAAGACAAGAAAAATAAAGAAGGAAAAGCGTTGTACAATAAGCAGCGCTTATAATTCGAAGCACTTTACTAAATGCTTGCATATTTACTTGATGTTGAGCTAGTTTGCTATTATGTATTTTAGCGCGTTTAAGTGGTAACAATCTGCAAGGCATATTGCAACATTGCCATGCGGGAAATGTCGATAGTAAAATTGTACTGATTCACTATTGACTTTGTCACCAGTACTACTGACTAATTATACCCAGGCAATGTTCTGTGCTATAGACATTTAACATTTGCTTGTCATTGAGATTCCACTACTGACTTCAGAACTGTTGACTTACTATAGATTAGGTGGTTCTTATGGGACCATATGGAGACACTGGTACCAGAGATTCACTAGTGCATTTTAATGATTCTAGTCAACACATATGAAACTTTTTACCAACTAAGACAAATAAATTTGATTTTTTATGAAAATTTTTAGTTTTCCGTTCAGCCGCATATATTTTCAGCACATCAAAATGAGATCATAAAAAATCGTTTTCTAGCTGTTAAAAGCTTCTCTTCTCATTAAGGCTAAAATAAAAAGTGTAGACGATTTGTTGACAACGTCACCATACTTGTCAATAAAAGTGGTGACTTGGAGACACTTGGCCCCTGGCTTTCTTCAGGGTGGCTTTGTAACACGTACTTATGTATATTTTATTGAACACTTCCCAACATACCATACAAATCAAAAGGCAATACAACTTGAGAATAAGCTTATATAAATAGTGGGTTTAAGCTTTTCTTAACTTCGCTTATAATAATGTTTATAAAATGTGAATTCATAAGCAGCTTTTAACAATGCTTGAGAAACTATTATTATACACAACTGTTTCTAAAGTATGCTTATAAACGACATACTTATTTCAAGGGCACAATATAACGATTGAAAATGAATTATCTTTTTTAATACATTCTATTTGTTACAAGTGCTTTACGATTACATTTGCTTTTAAATTTCAAAGTGAGTGGACGTGTAATTTTGTAAATTACAACATAAAAAGCATAAATATGTAATAAATAAATGAAATCGAATGAATTTTATGTATATCAATAATTAATTTTTTTAACAACTAAGTTTATTCTACAGTTACGTAGAAAAGCTTATAAACATATTAACACAAATAAGCTTTTATATACAAAAGTTTATACAATATTATTTTCGTAAGCTTATTCTACAATTGCTTATAAGCTTATAGTAAGCACGCACATACAATATTTTCAAGAGGGTTCCGTTTTGATTTTTCTACAATTGTGTCGATAGCCTTTTTTAATATATTTTCAATACTTTTTCAAGCTTAAGGCTTATGTTAGTAAGCTTATTATAATATTTTTCTCAAGCCATTTGGTATGTTGGGTTTTCTTAACATAAAAATTAAATAAATACAAACGATAAAAACATATGGAGAAATGAAATGAAATTTTAATTGAAAAACTTTTTTTTTAATACTTTTACTAGAAGTTAACTTTGATACATTTTCTAATTGCAATTACGTTTCATATTACATTTTGTTTAGGAACCACTTAAAATCCCCCCAACTAAATGTTTTTTTTAAATTGTTATCATTTATTTTTTATGTTTTATTTCTTTAACGTTTATGACGCTTACAGGTAAATAATCATCACACTTTAAGGAGCTAAACAAACCATACGAGTACATAAAACCATACGATTATAAATGTAACAAAAGCCATTTAAAAACTACACACAAATTATTTAGCTGGCAGGCAGTGTTGCTTATTTCGCATAGAATCTGAAATCCCACTACTTTCCAGTAAAGCCACTTTTGACTAACTCGCTTCACTCACAAACTCATACACAAAGAATATTTTTCTTATATGGCGATTCTCAAAACATTTTGGTGTTTAAGCTGTAAGTGATGGGAAACATTTTAAAATGAACCAATATATAAAATGAGTGGGTCTCAGCTCCCATGCTATGTTTTTTTTTCAAAATATCGCATTGACGATGACTTTTGCATAAATTTATTGCATCAGTAGTACTGATGCCATACGGGACTGACGGGACTGGATTTTGTAAATCCCGGTATTCGGGATTTCAGAATTTCAATCCTGGGATTTTTCGGGATCCCGGGATTAGTCGGGATTTTTCTTTTTTAATAAAACACTCAATTTATAAAGTAAAATATCTTCTTTTTGTGCATTCTTAATAACAACTATAAAAATTTAAGAAAGAAAAGCTAATTTTAATGTATTTTAAAACAATTTTTAATATTTTACTGAATAGTATAATATAAATTTGGGAAATTAAAAGTTAATTCATTGAACTAGGATCCTAGAAAATACAATATTTAATCATGTTGCTCCCTTAGCGATCGAAATTTCCTTTCCCTTTATTACTGAGTTATCCGTTGACCAAATGACGGCACAAAAATGTTCTGAGTTCACTATGACCAGGTATTCAGTCAAATAAAATTTTGTTAGCTATTTATAGCTTTTGTAGTTAGTCAAACCACTCTAGCACAAGCTCGGATGATAATTTTCATGAAAGCAGAGATTTCAGAGGTGCTGGTCTATCTGAAAAGAAAGCTTTATGTGAATCCTTGGGACTTTTATTTAAAATAATGATGGCACATGTTACAATTGTCTCAATTTCCGCCTGAAATACAGTAGGCAATTTGCACATCGAAACATATATTTTAACATTGGGTCCAAAGACTCACGCAGCAGCACGGGGTTTTGGATCTATCCGCAAACCACCGTATATTTCTGGAATCCGCAGGTGAAGCAACATCCTCACACGTAGCCTTGAGCACCCTAAGCTGAAAGCCACATAATATTTTTCCAAGCCTCAGTTCATGGTTTATGCTTGTCATTCGGCATAGCTTATAGTTCTCTTTAAGATGTTGTACTCAGGATCAATGAATGCTTTTCGCCGACACAATGAAGAGAGTTTCCAAGATCTATCCTGTAAGCAGCTACTGATGCAGAGGATCTAATGAAGATCTGAAAAGGCGTTGGACTAATTAAGAGCTGAATGGCAAGCGCTGGACATATACTCATTACGCCGGCAGCAAGAAGATATGCCAACATCTTGACCTTGCATAGCTTAGTAGCTTCTACAATCAGCCGAGTTCTCGGCAACCACACAAGCGTGACTTACGTGATAGTTGGTCTGATATTCATGCTTGTTCTATATTCCATGCGGAATAACAGTGTTTGGAATTGCCATTATGTTGTTGTTATAAATAATAATTTACAGCAACATTGCTTTGATAATTCCGAACATTTCCATTCCGCATGGAATACAGGCGGCCATGTCACAGAGTTCAATTCCGTTCGGAAACGGAATTCAACCTACCCCATTTTTGTAGCAGCTGGTGTCTAAAAAAGAAGACTGTTGGCGGCGCTATTATGGTGTGGTATGCTCCAGCTAGGGCTTTACATATTAGGGTTGATTGAATTCCGTTTCCGAACGGAATTGAACTCTGTGACATGGCCGAGAATATACCCGTATAATTTCATGAATCCACATGATCATTTTAGGACTCATACTTCATCCAGCACAACTCTATAATTCTGCATAGGTATTCCGAGTCAGCCTTCTGCTAAGAAAATCACGTAAATACCTGACATCCATAATCAAATTTTCTCCTAAGAGTGAAGTAGAACACAAGCATCATTCATGACGCCTGAGAGAACACAGCCGAATTTTCCAGTTACCATAATCGTGGCATCCAGTCAGTTCATGCCCACTTTCACTACGAATGTGGAGAAGTTCGTCTATCACCACCGAGCAGGGGAGTGGGAATAGAGGATACCCTTCGACAACCATAATACATTTAAATTCATAAATTAGTGTTACAATTGTTAATTTGTATTACGAGTTTTTTGTATAAGAATTTTACTAAAAAAACGTAATTTAAATTTATTTGGGATTCCCCGGGATTTTTTTGACGAATGTCGGGATTCGGGATTTATCAATCCCGAAAAATCCCGGGATTTTCGGGATCGGGGATTTCGGGATTGGCATCCCTAATCAGTAGAGACGGCGCACAGTCAGCCCAATCGCAAAAATAATGGTAATAAATCTATATGTTTGAAATTAGTAGTCCAATTATAAAACGATGTAAAAAGAAGTCATGGCGGAGGATCTAAGCTCTTAGAAAATCAAATTCTTGATTACAGTGTTTAAATACACAGGGTGTCAAAAACGACCTTGTGTGTATTGTAAATAGACCTATTTTAATCAATTCTAATTTTTTTAAGCTTATTAATAGCTGAAAAATCATTTTATATCATAAGGATTTTCTTTTTGAATTTTAAAATTTGAGTTTTTGACCTTGACTTTATTTAGTATTTTGCAAATATCTTCAGTAAAACCGTTGCAAAAATTCTTAAATAAATTTTTTCTGGTTTTTAACGTATTCCATAATTATATGTTGAAAGAATTTTTTAATTATCGCAATTATTTTTAGCCGTAATAAAGAATCAAAGTCAAAAATAGACCTTTATTGTTTTACGTTTTTCTCGAAATTTTTTCAACATACAAACATACTTTTCTTAGTTTTTAAAAAGAACAGATAGTAAAATGCTTACGAATGAAATTTTAAATCGATTAATGTATGCATGCTACGTCCAGCATTGATCGAAAATAGTGACTTCTTAAACGAAAGTTAAAATCTAACAGTTAAGAACAAAAAAATGCATGGTTTTTTAAATTTTTTTTACAGAATATAATAAACATATTTATTAGAATCTCTTTAGCACTTCCACAGTCAGACTCCTTCCTTATTTTGCAGTAGGCCTAAAATATAAATATGTAGAGTATAAAAGTACACTTCATAGCCTACTCAAAAATACATTCTTGAGGTAGGTAATGACCACCTATTAGCAAATAGTGCATACTATGTACTTACTTTTGAAGCAAAAAGGTTTTGCTTAACTACTTTAAAAAGGTTTTCACAATAATTCACAGTTCTATTAAGTGTGACAAAGGTGGGGGAAATTTCTCAATTGGCAATTGCGAAATTGCAGGATATGTACTTGAATCCAAAATATATGCATAAAAATATTTCCCTTTCAGTTTTGTTGTAAAATCGCATGTTCCGTATGACAAAATTAATAAACAAATTAAATATGGGTGACAATAAATAAAAATGTCTTTCGATAGCTATCGGTCCTTTCGTCTCGCTGGTTATTTAATTTTTTCTTTCATGCTTTTAGTTTTGCCGCTAATTTTCAAGCTCTTAAGTGCAGACCAAAAAACAATAACAAAATACACTGCATTTGTTATTGTGTAATTTTAATCCCCATTAGGTAAAAGGATTATTAGGTGACAAAATGTAATAATGGAAAAGAAAAGAAAAAGTGAAAACGATAATGTACCTATAGAGAAAAGTGGTAAAACACAGTAGCCGGAGGTGCTGTGGAATACTATATAAGCATAAAATTTCAATTGGAGGCAGGTGTGAAAAGTCGTATGAACGCTTTTAAGGTAATTAATTCCCAACAGTCGTCAACTGAAAGTTTTTTAAAAAGTAGATAGCGATTGTGTGAAAGTTATATTTGATTATAATGACTAAAAATTATGTATTAACCCAATAAAAAATTGAGCTTGTATGTAACACAGAAAAAACTAAATTTCATTTTCTGTAAAGAAACTCAATGAAATAGTAAATATTTTGTCTAAGAACGGACCTACAAACAAATTTGTAAATATAGACAAAAATATCTCAACAATTTCATTGCAAAAAAACGTGTTTTTTTTCAGTGAACAAATTGTTTAAATCTATAAAACAATTTGTCTAAAAATATTTGCAAATTGTAAACAAAACAATTTACTAAATCAAGCAAAAAGATTTACTGGATTTTCTGAAAAATATCAAACAATATTTTTGTCTGAATTTATAAAGCAATTAGTCTAAATATACTAACAAATATTAAACAAAATAGTTTACTTAATCAATCAAAAATATTTACTGGACTTTTTGTAATATATCAAACAAAAATTTTGTCTGGGTCAGCATCATCATCCATTAAGCATTTATGAAATTTCACTTTGTTAAATGTGTTCAAGTCTGAATGTTTATCTAAAGACTCTAAAAAAATTAATGAGAATTAACGCAACGACATTAACGAATTGATTCACTCAAAAATCTTCAGTAAACGAACTTGTTACAATCGCATTCCTTTTGCTATCATTGTTGTTGTTGTTTTTATTTGTCGTCATCGGGGTTGTTTTTTAACCGACTTAAAAAAAAAAGCAGAAAGGTTATCAATTCATATTGTATTTTTTTATGTATGTTCCCTCAAAACTCCGACATTTATGAACCGATTTCCGATTTTTTTTTCTCTATTCAAAAGGATGTACTTCCAGATTGGTCCTCTTTAAAAGTGGGCGGGTCACGCCCATACAAATTAAATACACAATCGTTTTCAACTACTTCTACTCAACCGATTCTTATGAAACTTTACACACTCATTAAGCTTCTGTTTAAATACTACATCAGGATAAAAAAGTGGGCTGTGCCACGCCCATGCAAAGTAAATATTATTTTTAAACAACTTTTACTAAACGGATTCTTATGAAACTTTGCACACAGCTTTGGTTATCGTTATAATACAACATTATGTTTAGAAAAGTGGGCAGTGCCACGCCCATGAAAAGCAAATTAGCATTTTAGCTACTATTACTTAGCCGATTCTTATGCAACTTTGCATACACATTTACTTATCGTTACAATACAACATTGCCGTTAGAAATGTGGGCAGTGCCACGACCACCAAAAGTAAATATTCATTTAAACTACTTCCAATTATCCGATTCTTATGAAACTTCGCGCACACAATTAGTCCTCGTAAAAGTACATAAAATATGGAGGCGGTGCCACGCCTATTTCGTATTCGGTTTTTTTTAAAGAATTATTTGTGATACAGTTTTTCCTGTTGTTTTTGGTGTTTGCGTCCTAAATAAGAGCCAAACAAACAATTCATAGATTATGTACAGAACATTTACTGAAAATTAAATTTATTTTCAGACAAACTTTTTGGTGATAATTTTTTCTATGTAAGCAGGTTTGTAAGGGAAAGAAAGGAAAAGGCATGATTTTTATACGGAGAATTCCCACTTGGAAGCACTATAACTTGACAAGTAAATATTTTGTTAGTGATTCGAAATTCTTTGCAATACCTCGTGTTTCCCTGTAAGAGAAAAGGGTAAGCACAAAAATCAAGAAAGGGCTTACACAAGCGCTTTTGCTCATCACATGCTTCGAAAAACCTAACAATTTTATACAAAAAAATGATTTTTTACTATATTTTTGGCACCGACCATGTCACATTATATTGTTATCTTAAAAAAATTTCAACCTCAATCCCCTTTTAAGACTGCCGTCACTTAATACAAGAAATAATTTATTGAAAAGGTAAATTGATGTTGACCTTAAAACGGTTTCACAATTAAGACACGTTTTCTTAATATTATAACACAGCCATATTAGCATGGAAAAAATGTGTTATTGTTAACAACTAAAGGAACAGAACAGTTTGTTTCTTTTTTTACCGCATTCTAAAACTTTTTTTCTAACATTGATTGATGGAAAGCAAAATAGGTTTAATACACGAAATATTGTGTCTTTTCACTTTGGACAAGAGGGTAATTGCATACCTGTATAGACTGCCCCAGAATTTTGAAACAATTTAATTAATATATGTATGTACTATTATTTCTTTTTAAGCCCCGACCAAAAAAGAGGGGTGTTCTAAGTTAGATTTTGATTTAGTTTTTTTTTTTTTTTTTTGTTCGAAAGGTGACACCATGAGATTTTTTTGATGAAAAGTGCGTTAACATTAACCCATTCACGACAAAAATAATCGCGGAATTTTGTTAAATAAATTAATATTTTTTCGGAGTAACGTTTTTTGGAAGTTTTCGATTATGGTTTCCTAGTGGATTTATGGCGTATTTTTGAATGTGTTTAAATATTTAGAATTTTGGGAGTGACTTCGAACTTCTTGTGAAATTATGATTTATGGGTTCCTGAGGGATTTAAGGTACTTTTGGTGTATTTTCGAAAATATATATAACATTTCGAACTTTCGGGAAATTATAATTTTTCGGGAGTAAGTTCCCTTTTTTCGGGGTCTCGATTTTTTGTGAATTTATGGGTTAAGGAATTTTTGGGTTGTTTTTGAATATATCGTGCCATAACCACAAAAAAGTTCAAACGCCAAAAAATAAATTTTACAGGAGAAGTAGTTCTTCATTATCCTTGATTTAAATCGCAGTAGAGCCTTAATATTGGCTACATAGGATTGTAGTGGACTGTTATGTATATTCTTAATATTTTTAATAAATTTTCTAAAAGATAACGCATGTTTTTGGGGGTTAAGATATTTTAAGATATTTTTGATGTCATGGAAAATTGTTTAATTTAATCAAATTATCTCAAAACTAGTAATTATTATCCTTAGAAAGCAGTTCTCTAACTGTTTCGTTGATATCCTTGCAGTTTTGGACACTAGTTTTTCTCTACATGAATAATAGAATTTTAGCTTAAGCGACATTTAGTACAAAAAATTGTAAACAAATTAAAAATTTAAAGAGAAAATTCACTTAAGCTAAAATTTCTTTTGTTGCATTTCCGTAAAGGTACTTGATATGACTTTGAAACTTTTACAGATAGTCCAAATTATCGTAAATAGTCGATCTTCGCCAAAAAACGATTTTCGAAAAGCATGTCGCTTAAGCTTTTCTGGCGGTTATGGCACGATATGTATGTTAAGTACATACATACATATATTAAAAAACAACACAAAAATTCCTAAAATCTACCAGAAAGCCATAAATTCACTAAATAATCGTGAACTTGTACCTAATTCGAAAATAATCGAAAATTTTGTGAAAAATCAAAATGTTATGGATCTTTGAAAATACACCAAAAGTTCCTTAAATTCATCCATCACCGAAATTTTATATGTACATTGTATATATAAAATTTCGGTGATGGATGGATTTAAGGAACTTTTGGTGTATTTTCAACCATGCATAACATTTTGATTTTTCGGAAAATTTTCGATTATTTTCGGATTAAGTACAAGTTTACGATTATTTAGTTTTTATGGCTTCCTGGTAGATTTAAGCATACTATTTTTTTATTATATATTAAATTTCGAATTTTCGCATTGATTTTTTTCGTAGTAAGAGACATTTTTTCAAACTTCTCGATTTCTTTAGTGAATTTTTAGGTTTCTGGCAGATTGCACTTGTGGTGTATTTTCGAATACACATAAAATTTTGATTTTTTTAGAATTGTCGATTTTTTCGCAGTAACTATTTACAATTTTTCCGAGTTCACGATTTTTCAACCGACTTTAAAAAAAGGAGAAAGCTTATCAATTCGTCATGTATTTTTTTATGTATTTTCCCTCAAAACTCCGCCATTAATGAACTGATTGATTGTGCCACGCCCATGAAAAGTAAATAAGCATTTTAACTACTTCTAGTTAGCCGATTCTTATGAAACTTTGCATACATATTTAGTTATCGTTACAATACAACATTTTGGTTAGAAAAGTTTAGTTTTGAAAAGTAAATATTCATTTTAAATACTTCTACTTATCAATTCTTATGAAACTTCGCACACGCAATTAGTTCTAGTAAAAGTACATGATGATAAAACATGGGGCCGCCTATTTTGTTGTCGTTTTCTTATGGGTTTTTTAATAATCCTAAGATACTTTTAGTGTAATTTCGAATATGTACTAAATTTTGAATTTTCGAATCTCTTTTTGAGTAAGTTCAATTTTACGATTTCTTTAGTGAATTTATGACAGTCTGGTGGATTTCAGACACTTTTTGTGCATTTTCAAATGTGTATTAAAATGCAAATTTTTGGAGAATATTTGATTCTTTGGAGCAAGTTCATTTTTTTGCGGATTTTTACCAACTTTCGTAAAATTATATGGTTTTGGTAGATTTTAGGCACTTTTGGTGCATTTTCGAATGTCTCCCAAATGTCAAAATTTCGGTTATTTATAAGGAATTTAGATTTTTTCGAGCTTTTCGGTTTCTTTAGTTATATTATATGTTTCTGTTTTTTCGAAAGTACAAAGAGAGTTACGAGGGAATAGGAATTTGAATAAGGACATAGTGTCAAATTAAAACTAGTTAGCAAAACTGTCCTGGAGTGTATATAGTATTGCAAAGTCTCGAGACCAATCTCAGCAAAATAATACGTTTACAAAAAAGCCATAAGAATCACCTGATTGGTTTCATCGACAGTTGTAGGTCGCGCGAGGATGAAGAGGGGCGGCCAGAAATTATTGAGCATATTAGGGATGGAAAATTTTGGGATAGAGCTTTCAGATCATGTCGAATGAGTCACAATGAACTGGCCCTTAAATACTATATATAAAACAAATGCTAAAACTTATGGTTTAAATATTAAATTTACTTTGTTCCTTCCATAGAAAATGTGTAATTCTAATGAATACGTAAATTAGGGCTATAACCAATTTTTGCCATAGTACCACGGAGTGGCCAAGAATGTTTTAGTAATGAAAACACCTGTCTCCCGTCATTTTGCTATAAAAAAAACCTCACGCAAGGAAGCAAATTTCTAAGAGGTAAGCATAAGGTATTTTACTCAGGTTTTTACATATAACGAACTTTGAACCGCGATGAATTGTAAACCGTAGGAAAATTTTTAAGTCTAAAGCAGTGGATAAATTCCAAAATAGTGATACGTATAGAAATATATGCAAATATCTGGTGTATATTTTTTAAAATTTCCGTGAGATAAAAATGGCTGTTTTCAAATTTCAACCCGATCAGTGCCTGAACTTTTTTAACGATCCGAAAAAATTATCATATTTTTTATTAATAACTTTTAATGTTCTACACGACTATTATACCCACATAGCATTTGGCCGATTGTTTTACCAAAAATCAGCAAACGGAGTCTTTTAAGACTAGAAAATTATTCTAACTGGAAAATTATTCATGCAAATGACTATAAACCGACTTGTGAGCAATCATAAATTTTTAAGACTAACTTAGGCGATCAAAAAGTGATTAAGCAGTTGCGCGCTCAAAATACGACTCGACAATGAGTCACATAAATGCTTAGAAAAAGACATGTGCGCAATCATAAATTGATCAAGCATATGCTCGAAATGTGCCTGTTTTGAGTATTTTGAGGCAGTACCCTAGGTGAGTGGTTGTTGTTGTTGTAACAGCTCTGCTGTTGTTGTTCTTGAGGAAAAAACTTCCGTCTGATACAGCTGTCGCTGGGTTGACAATCTTTGGCCGAGTGAGACTCGGGTCGTTCGGGAGCGTAGATCCAATTGTCGTGGAAACGTAGGTGAGTGGTTGGTACGTAAGGTTAGAAATCCGAAGGAGCTTGGTTCGATTCTCAGTTAAAATTAATTTTTTTTTATTATTTTACTTTCTCGATAATGAATCGTAAGTGACTCAGAAAGGATCAAAAATACTGTTTAAAAATTATTAAAAAATTAGTCAAAACTGATTTAAAAGCGGGTAATAAAACACTCTTCAAGAGAAGTCGTACGTAGGGTACCATTTTCTACCGACAAAAGTATCTTTTATGATCAGAAAATGAGCGCATAAATGATTTTTTTTATCGAACTGATGAATCAATAAATAATTTCATAAATTGCTAGCTGGGTACTATGCCGTTTTTAATACTCGCAAAAAGAGTGAAAAAGTTATGACCCTAATGTATGTTGTACCCAAATATGCGAGTGTTTGATTTATGCATATGAACTCTCTTGTATAAAACAATAGAAGACCTTCGTTTAAAATGCAATTTATTTATACATAAGCGGAGTTCAGTATTTGATGCAAATGGTCTTGCGAAAGTGCAAATGCCAAATATTTGCACTTTCGCAAGACCATTTGGATCAAACACTGAACTCCGCTATAGTTTGACTTGACCGTACCAGTACTTACCCTACGTCTTCACGAGCCATCGACTTGAACATAACATGAACATGACGCCGACAGAGCAACTGCAAAAGATTCATCAACTTCTTTGTTGTGGTGAATACGTGCGATGTCCATGTTCTGCCTTATCAATGTATTTGGTGGTAGTGGAATAGAAATGGAATATTTAACAATTTCGTTCTGTCTCTTTTCTTTCTATTAAAAATGGTTGTTGACAGCGAATCTAATGGCGTACATTGATGCTCAGCCATATGTTCGGTCATCGATGGCAGAGCATGGACGAAACATGGACATGAGCGGTGTACATTAGCCATATGCGATGTCAGACATGATACTCATACCAACTTCATGGCAAATATAGACCCCCAGTTATGTATATGCAAGCACATGAATGACCGTACTTATATACATGCACAATATGTAAATAATTATGTACATACATATATACATTAGCCCAATTCACAATCTTGTGCAAATCGTCTGGCATCGTAGCATTTGCAAATTGGTATAGTATAATGATACTCACCACTTAACAATTGTTAGTGGTGAGTATGAATATGCGATACCATTTTGCAAATGCTACTATGCAAGACCATTTGCACAAGATTGTGAATTGGGCTATTATAATTAAAGGAGCATTTAAGCTGCCAGAACAATATGACCGGACAACATTAAAATGCCACGCGGTTAAAATGTGTAGCGAATGTTTTTTATTTATTTTTTGTGGAGCAAAATAGCTAACACCAATATCGTGGCTATTTTTAAACTAGATACATAAATACATACATATACAATACATATTTAAGCCTTTACACAAATATTTTTAATAAGAAACTTTTGCCGGTTTCCATGCCAAAAACATTTATTCTAACTGCTAAAAAAACAGCAAAATAAAACAATAATGCTGCTAACATTTCCGAAAAAACTAACAAGATTATTCTATTAAAATATATAGTACATATTTACTTACATACAAACATATGTATGAATTTATATACATAGATACTTATGCACAGATATACATATAAGAAGTCAAGTTGGATTCGTTTTTATGGAAAATAAACCCTTTTCATATTTTGCCGCTAACTAAACCTTTTTTAGACATAAATCTATAAATTTGGTGTTAATCTTAAAATGCACTTCATCTACGTATCTATGTAAATATATTTACATACATGCATACATATGTATATAGAGGCTAAGTTGAAATGGGCACTGATCACATGACTATCATAAATCACTCTTGATGACAAGTGACTAATTTTTCTTCTAATCACACGCCCAAAATTGTTTTATGTTATACAATTATCCTGAAGGATAAAATTTAAAGAAAAAAAATTAATTTGAGAGTGATCATTTTCCACACATTTTTTGTTATAAATTAAGAATATAAAATTTATTACTTGAAAAAAAACTGTGCCTCGCAAGGACGTTTAGCTTAAAATTGTTGAATAACGGCTAGATACTGAAAGAACACGATTTATGCTCAGAATGGTCATGAGAAAGCTGCGACGGGTGTGATCTTACAAATCTTAGTTTTTAAGAATTATGACTTTCAGGATAAATTCTGTAAAATCTTGACTATTAGTACGTTTATACTCACGAGTTATCAAGGTAGATTGAATGAATATGCCTTGCGAGTTATTTGCAAATAAAAACATAGTTCTACCAAGTATGTATTTTTATTGTAAATTAATAACTCACGAAAACAATTACTGATTAACGCGCTATTTGCAAATAAGAATTTTGGTTTCCCTCCTTTACATATGTTGGTTAATAAAAAAATAATAAATAGATAAATATGTATATTCACAAATAGATGAATAATCAGTGATTTAATAAGTTACAATAAAAAAGGATTTGGCACCATTTTACGTTTTTATTTGCAAATAAGCTCTGCGTATAAACTAGGTATATAACATAGAAAATACTTTTGCCGTAGATAATTGATCGTGGTGTTTTTAATTGTATTTATTATGTAGGATATTCACTCGAATAATGTTTGCTCGATTAATCGAATAATTGAAGTCAAATAATGTTCGACCAAACAAAAAATTTCAGCTTCGAGTAAAAATTTATATGCGTAATTTAGGTCGATTAATCGAATAACTCGACTAAAAAATTTTATATAAATTTTCTTTACTTTTAATGAGTTTTTGAACATTTCTTAATAAAAACTGGCAACATTTTTTAAATTACATATATGAATTTACCGTAACGTTCGAATTGCATGAATGTATTTCATACTAATAGACCACATGATCAAAGAATTAAGTAAATAATGCAGTAACAACAACAGCGAGAAAGGAACTCACTTCAAATACATATCTTGTAAAAAATTATGCAATATAACCATCAAACTAAAAGTATTCTAAGTAAAAAAGATATTTCGAGAGCAATAAATAGATTTTTCATATTCAAATATCGAATGTAATCTAATGACTGTAGGGATCTGTTAAAACCAAAGAATTGATCCGATATATTTGAATCGCTTTTTAATTCACTTTTCTCCATTTCTCCAGCGTCAACGATTAGTGAAAGGCCATTTTTAATAATGAGAGAAATGTTCAATCGAAAAAATACCTATGAAATTAATAAAAAGAATTATTATTTTTAGGATTAAATGTATTGATTTTGTTTGATTATTTACTGAATTATACTGTTCTGTTCTCCATGTGATATGAAAATGTTCGGAATTATAAAAGCTTTGTTGTTACAAGTTAATATTTATAACAATGCTATGCCAATTCCGACTATTTTTATTCCGCATTGAAACATTTGAATACTAAAAAAAACAATTTTAAATGCATAGTTTATGATCTAATTTATGTAGAAATATTGGTTTTTCTCTTGTTTTTATTATTAAAATATATAAAAACTTGATTTGTTTTATTTTTGTCCACAAAAATTGACAAGAAACCGAGTAACTAAAAAAAATTTCCGATTAACTCGAATAATTTTTTGCAGTAAAGCTTACTCGAATAACTCGAACGAAATAAAAGTTTTACTCAATTGTTCGAGAAATTTAAAAATCTCAATTTCGATTAATTGATTAATCGAACAATCGAAAAGTCGATTAAAATGAATACCCTAGTAATATCCTATGTACACTACCCTACGTCTGCCTTAGCGATATTATGTGCTTTTTTACAATATGACAAAGAACGATATGATATACTTTGTTGTCATATCGTAAGTTTTTTACGATATGACAACACTAAGTGGCTTTTCACACAATGCCTGCCTTTTTTTTACAATTTAGTGCTGAGAGTACGAAAATGATAGATATATGAAAAAACCCCTCAAATTTCAATTCGTGCCTTTTTTTCTTACACCGCTATCTTCTCACCACCTCTCTCTCTCTCTAAACTAAAAAAGCCTGCCTTTAAAGCCAGGCGAGAAGGGCTTAATGTAAATTGCATGTAAGATAGCCATACACGGTGTTGTCATATACCAGTGTCGTCACATCGTAAAAAGCTTACGATATGACAGCACAGTATGTCATATCGTTTTTTGTAATATCGTAAAAAAGCCCTTTACCTGCCTATTCCTGATATATTTTTATCATGATAAATGTCAAATTCCATGTAGGAAAAACAGCTAACATAGAACAAACCAATGTAGATTTATTTAAGTAAGTAAATCTATCTTGAGAACAAACTACATATTTTTCAATATGAAGTTTGACATTCGTCATGATAAAAATATATCAGGTATAGACGTAGGGTTAGGTATACAACCAGAAGACCGAGAAAAAATTTACACCAATTTAAATTAATGTAAAAAAAGAATTCTTTTTGATACATATTTTGAAAAATTGTCAAAAAGTTGTTGCCTATGTACATGTGTACTACGATATACATACATATGTACGTGATGGAAATGGGTACATTTATTTTTATTTTGCGACTTACCTCCTGCGGCCTGATCAATTGTTGCTCCTTGTGACATTTTTGTTTGTTTTATTATTTTTTATAAAATTGGCGGTTTGTATTCCCAAACGATTGTAAATAATTGCTTTTGGTTAATTTATATAGTTTTATGTCTGATAGCTTAATATTTCTTATATCTTTATTGTTTGGAATTAACATGCGCAAATAGACAAACTATTGTTTGCCTCACAAAAAATGTCTTGTTTGTTGCTGTTAATTAAATTCCACACGAATGAAGGTAAATGTTATGGATTGTTGATCTTTATTAAGGGTGCATGAACGCGGAAGATTTAATTGTCGCCAATATATAAATAAGGACAATAAATTGCGGCAAGAATTGAAGGCAAAATAGAAGAAAACAATGAAAAAAACACTTTGTTGTAATAAGTAAAAAAAATTAGGACGCACTCTCGGTCAGGTTGTAATTTTTATTTGTTTGATTTGTTTATTCTTGTAATATTAGAGTTTTACATTGACGAAAATATTACAATTTGTCCAATTAATGCTTGAAAATCTACATTTTCTAATTGAAGAAACAGTTTTTCTTTATTTCCACTTTATTTTTTTAATCAATTTATGGGCACAAAATGATTCTTCCAAGGTCGTTGTACTACAGCTTTTTACTTCATTCAGTTTTCTAACCAAAACTTTAGATTAATTAATTTACAGATTTTCCAAAGCTTTAATTAATTCTAAGCATTTTAAAATATTTTTAACAATTTTGTTTTATTTTGTGATGTATTTATTACTTGATTTATGTTCACAAAGAGACCCCATCTGTAAAGACTGAAATCCAATAAGAAACTGGCTCCAATTATTTTGTAGATGTCAAAATATTTATTTTATACGATTCGCCTTGTATCGAAAACAGGGTAAGTAAGAAATAAAAATATTTCAAAACACAGGGTAACTAGTAGCTGATAAAACTATAGAGCAGTGTTGGAAAATGAGTAGGTTTAAAAAATGTTTTATAGGCAATTCACAATACCGTGTTTATGGCAATTTAAGTGTTAACGAGCTAAACACGTTAATTTTTAAATTAAACCAGTTTCGTATATTTTGATTGTAGCAGGGCAAAGCGTGGTTGAAAATTCATCAGTTTATGTATATATAATATATGTATGTTCTAAATTTTTAAACATATAAATTAACAAACATACATACATATATATATATATATATATATATATATATATATATATATATATATATATATATATATATATATATATATATATATATATATATATATATATATATATATATATTAGGGATGTAACGATACGCCGTTTTGCCGATCCGATACCGATACCGATATTTAAAAATAAATATCGCCGATACCGATTCCGATACCGATACGAATATTGAAATTGAGTTCAAGTTTAGATTAACAAAACTCAAGCGCAATTTTTTTGTTATACAAAAAAGAGAGAATATTTAAAATTGATAAAACATTGGAAGTAATTTTTAAGGAGCTACATTTTCTTTGCTTCCAAAAAATCTATATTAAAAATATGCAGAAAATATGTTTAATTCCTTTATAATTTTAAAAAATACTCGCCATGCTTTTAAAAAAAATCGATTTTTTTAATCAACTAATATTCTTCTAAATAACTTTATACCTTAATTATTAAAAGACTTCTAAGTTTATATTTATTCACTTAAATGTACATGAAAATACAGATCTGAGTTTAAATTCGCATAAAAAATTGTGAAAATTGGTAATTTTTTATCCATTTTCCTTGAGGAAAAATCATTATAGAATGCCGAAAAAGAAATTTGTCCTAGCATCGCTTCCACCGAATTGGTAATCGAAAAACAGAACTTCTTGCAATGGCAAGGATATGTAAAACTAATTAGAAATTATCCAAATTTGAAATACTTCCAGATCGCGAATTCTACATTTTCATGACTTCTTTGGAGTATCTTTTTTTTGCTGGAATAAGATTTATAAAACAACGACTTGAACTTGAATTCATGGTAAAATTAACAAAAAATAAATAATTTTTTTTACAAAAAAAACAGAATAATATATTATTAATTTTTAAAATTTATATTAATAAGATTTAAAATATAACGAAGTGAGTTTAATTCATGGTAAAATCGGACAAAAATAAATTATTTGTTAAAAAAAAGCTCTGAAAAAATTTTTAAAAGTATCGTCGTATCGACAGTAAAATATCGCCGATACCGATGTATCGGAAAATCTGAAGTATCGCCGATATATCGGTATCGGTATCGGTATTCGTTACATCCCTAATATATATATATATATATATATATATATATATATATATATATATATATATATATATATATATATATATATATATATATATATATATATATATATTTATATATATATATATATATATATATATATATATATATATATATATATATATATATATATATATATATATATATATATATATATATATATATATATATATATATATATATATATATATATATATATATATATATATATATATATATATATTTATATATATATACATTTGACAGCCTCTGAGTACGTAACAGACATCATTGTAACAGTCAACACGATTGTATATAGATACAATTTGGATTTAGCTCTATATGGGCGTTTTTACTATTTTTCAATCTAAATAATAATCCGCTTGAAAGCAAAAAACATAAATCGTCTGCAGATTGGGGATTTCAGCAGGCATCTCAAGTGACATACATATATTTTGAACTTACCTTATTTAATAACAGCACATTGTAAAGAAAATCTGCATTAGCCATTTAACCTTCTATCGACTGCCCTGTACTATCATGTATTATCGCAAGTCGTCACAGTGTTGTAAATGTAGGCACCAACGTAGCACTAAAATAGTACGAAATTTAGCAACAATGGTCGCTAATGGCTAGCCAAATACAAAATGGTTGCCAGTTCGTGCGCGAAGGAAAAAATTTGTTAGCTCTTTGTTTGGGAAAGAAAAAATCAGCAAAAAATCCATTAAAAATTATCAAAATTAACTTAAAACATTAACTAAGACAAGTGCCAAGTGTTAAACTAAATATTTAACAAGAAAACTCACTTTAACAACAACAGAATTACCCATTAAAGGTTTTAGAAGAAAATGTAATTTCATCAAGCTGAAAAAGTCATTAAATAGAATGAGTTAGTGTGTATGAGGCAAAAAGGAATGAAAAAATTGTACATGCAAAAAAATTAGTGAAAAGTTAGTGATAAAATATTTTAAAAATGTAGAAAGAAATTAAATATAAAAGAAATTAAAATGATCCAACAAAATATACACAGTGCAAACAAAAAAAGTAAAATCCTCAAAAATTAATTTAGTTTTCAAGAGGTGAGAAATATATAATTAAGAGGCGCTTAAAATTAATACACATACAGAAACATGAATTTTTTCTTTTTTATATTTTAATACAATATATATATATAAACATACATATCTGCTCGTACATGTAGATATGTATTCTAAGACGAACATTTACATACATATGTACATACAATATTGTGTAGAAGTGAATAAGTTTGCATGTAAAAACGTTTAAGTGCTTAAACCATAAACCTACAGCAACAACAACAATAAAAAAAGAACAAAACGACATGATGATGAAGAAAGAATATTTTTTTGTATGGTGTTTGTGTTTCGTCTGTCGTTTGGTTAGTCCTCGTTTTGTTGTAAGTGAAAAATCCGGAAAGACACAACTTCGTTTTACAACAACAACAAAAAGTGTAAAAAGGAAGACAAAATCTTTGCCGTTGCCTTTTGTTGTTGCTATTTTTGTATGTTAAGAAAAAGACAGGAGAATCATCATTAAACAACAACAACAATAAAATATTTGTAGTGTAATGTAGTGTAGAGATTCTACAAGTAAACACAACTGGCTAAAGCTTTTTTCTCTTGCCGATTTTTTTTTTATATATTTTTTTTCCATCTTCATTAACTTTTTTGTGCTTTGTAAAACTGCTGCCTTGTGCCATGTTTAAAATAAAAAAATATATAAAACAATACATAACTTTATATGTATGTAAATATTTGTGAGGGGAGTAGATAATATATCTACTAGGTATATGTATTAAAAAAATAGCACGAGAACAAAAGCAAAATAATTTAACTTTTTTTTTTGTTAATAATAAAACACCAACAAAAAGAGAAAAGGTTCTTGTAGAAAAGAATACAATGAATGTTGGTTGGATTTTTATGTTGGATGTGCATTACTAAGAAACGAATGCATCCATCATCTTTTTGCCTATTGTCCATATTTTCGGTTTTCAAACCGAAATTAACCACCCTCTTTGTATATTGTTGTTATTGCTTTTTTTTCAGTATAATTTTTTTCGTTCCGTGAAATGGTATGTAGTAGTGGTGGTAAAGGTAACGATCAAAACGACCGTAATTCTTTCTGTTGTTGCATACGTCACATGTTTTATTCGTTTGCTACTCGCTAGGTCGTTCATAAGTTTTTGTTGGTCGTTGGCTGCTTAATTTTGTACTTATCTTTAATTTAAAAAGAACAACACAGTACTACGCTAATAATTTTTATGTGCTTGATGTTGTTGATTTAATAAATGAATGGAATGCCACAAAATTTTTTCTCAACTAGAATTCATTTCTTGAGTGCTTTTCGGAGCATTAAGCGTAAACCCTGTACTGTAAAATGGAAGATTTCCAAAGAAGAAAATTCGAGTTCTGTAAATCTCAAGATACGGTACGTTTAAATTAGGGAGGTAGCCGTTACCGATACCGATATATCGGCGATACTTCAGATAGCCCGATACATCGGTATCGGCGTTATTTTACTATCGATACGACGATATTTTTTAATTTATTTTCAGAATTATTTTTAACAAATTATTTTTTGTAAATTTTACCATGAATTAAATTCAATTCGTTGTTTTTTAAACCGTACTAATATCAATTTTAAATATAGCGGAGTTCAGTGTTTGATGCAAATGGTCTTGCGAAAGTGCAAATGCAAAATATCATTGCTTTTTTAAGAATTTTGTGTATTTTGTTGCTGGATTTCATAAAAAAAGCTACGATATTTTGCATTTGCCCTTTCGCAAGACCATTTGCATCGAATACTGAACTCTGCTATTAATAATATTTTACGCTGTTATTTTGTAAATTTTTTTTTTTAGTTTTACCATGAAATCAAATTCAATTCGTTATTTTTTAAATCGTTTTCCCAGCAAAAAAAAACACTCCAAAGAGTCCATTAAAACATAGAATTTGGCATCCGGCGATAGTGCGAATTTGGATCATTTCTAATGAGTTTTACATATGTTTGCTATTGCAAGAGCTTTTCTTTTTTTTTAGCGTTATATAATGATATTTTCCGCAAGGAGAAAGGATGAAAAATTACCCATTTATATGTTTAGACCTTTTCCCAAAAACTATTATTTTAAATTGCTCCATTAAGATGTAAAAATATACTGAGTATCAGGCATGTTCTGAAAATCACATGGTTTTAAATCACGTGATTTTAAAATCAACGATGGTCGTGCAGACGTTTTTAAAATCATATACATACCTACAATAATCTTTCAGAAATGATACTCGATGCTCTATACAATAGAAAAAATGAAAACAAAGATTTAAAAATAGCTGCATTACCATTACAGATTTTAAAATCACATGTGATTTAGGGCCATGTGATTTTCAGAACATGCCTGTATATTTTTTTCAGGCTTTGGGCATTTCAAAGATAATTTTGTGACGATCACATGATAGATGCAATCGCTAAGTTCTGATAAACAGTTATTAGCCCTTAAGCGAAAACAGCTATATGTATATATATTTTTAAAATAATTTCTCATACAAAATTATTTTAAAACAGTTCGTATTAAAATTTTTTTTTTTTTGATTGGAAGTAATTTTGTATAGGAAATAAAATCAGCTTTTTTACTTATTGGCTTATAATTTTTCTATCTATTGTTAGATCTTCTCGATTTTCAACTTCTTTCATTCTGCACAAAGTTGTTTTCTACGTTGTAGCCCTAAAAAAGTTAACAATTTTTTTTCTATATTAATGAAGCAAATTAAAATAAAATGCATATAATTTCTCTAGCTTCCAGATATGCAAAAAAAAAATTAAAATTTTTTATATATATAATTTAGATAATGCAACATTCTGGAGGTATTCGAAATCGATTGGATGACTTTTCCCTTCATACACCAACGACCCGTACTAATGTATATGGGCGGTGTTAGCTTTTTAGTGTTTATAACTTCGGTTTAGATGAAGAAAATTTTTATTGCATATAAAGAAAGAAGGTCTTAATAAACACGACTTCTTAAGTAACTTCCAATTTTTTTTGAGATATGACAAAGTTGCAATAAAGGAGCTATATGTAGTTAATCTGGCGAAAATTCTATCGCCGACACAAAATCTGCCCAGCCACCGATAATTTTGCATCGGCTTGTTTCTCTGAATAGCAGTTTTACCAGTGCTAGGGAATTTCTCGCAAAGTGGGCAATTTAAATTTTAGAAAAGCTTTATTTTTTTTTAGGGACACTTCCGACATCGATATATCGGCAAAGAAAAAAGCATTTTGTAATATCCAGTAATATTTACATATGTTATTAAAGTGGCTTATATTCGTTTTTTTCTAAGTTTGAACCGGAGTCCTAAAATACATACTTCCGGACAAAATTTGTCAAAATCCATTCACTGGTTTTTGCGTGATGCGTGTTCGGACAGACGGACAGACAGATATACGAACAAACAGATAGGCAGACAGAAAAAAAACTCCAAAAGTTGGTGTTTTGAAAAGTATTTCATGTACAGCCACGCCCCTTTTACAGCTTTATTATATGTATAGATTACATAATTTCATATGCACACAAACATAGAAAAACACACACACACACACACACCTACATACATTCCTACGAACATCATCGCAAAAATAGTCAGAAGCTGGAAGTTAAAAAAGTCTTGCTATAACCTAAATTATTTTATTCAGGGCCGTTATGGAATCCAAGTCTGAATTGTCATATATCAGAATTCAAAATCGATTCTGATTTGAATTGTTGTTATGAACCCGTTTTGGTTTAGCTTTGATTCGATAATAAACAGTAACCAAGTTCGAATCAGCTGTTCTGTTTACTTTTTTTAGTTTAATTTTGAAAAGCAGCGTTGCCGTTGGAAGCTTTTCGCGGCTAAACTTAGCCTCTTCTTCGCCTTTTAGCCTCGGAATTTTTATATAGTCGTGTGTAGCTTTTAATTAAAATTTTTTTTTAAATTTCTTAATAGCTGTTTCTTTTTCCGAGATCATGGCACCATTGTTACCAAGTTGTCGGAGTATACATACACCTTGTACATACACTTTTGTCTAATTCCCAGAAAAAAATATACTCCAAAGAAGTAATGAAAATGTAGAATTAGCGAATGAGAACCTCTTAGTAATGTTAACCCATGGAATTCCCACTCCAAACTTTGGATATGCTATACACTATGGCCTATAAGCAGAAGTTTTTTAAAATAAATCAAAGACGAAGTTTTTTTTAAATATTTGTAAATTAATTATATTTTTGCATTTTTGCAATAGTTTTGCAAAGGTACTGCATATTTTTAGTATTAGTTTTTGAAACTGCAGGACTTAAGCTTTTAACACATAGTTTATTTGTTTAAATTGGATTATCGGTTATATTAATTTAAACAAGTTGGTATTTTATAAAATTTTTCTAAAAAAAAGGAACTTTGACCCACGATAATTCGAAATCTGCAGCGAAATTGGAAAAACTAAAAACGACACATTGCACGCAGCCTCGTGAAATATAGGTCTACAAAGGATTATTCTGATCCGTTGGCATACATGCGACAACCGGTCCGAAAATTTTTGTAATTAGTCTCTTTTTAAATAAAATTTATTTTAACATATATATATTTATTTTTTCTTTTTATTTTAGGTTACGCTAAATCAACAACATAAATATCGTACATATTACAAAAAAAAAAAGTCAAAATGGTTTTACTATGGTTTGTTAAAAAAAAATTAAAATCACCATTGATTGCTGCCATATAAATCGACATTGTGGTCATCATAGACATCAGCATTAATATATAATATTGACCAAATGAAATACATTTTGTTTTCAACAACTAATTATACCACAATAAAAACGAGTATCAACTAAAACATCACTACTGGAATTATGTGTGAATTTATTTTAAAACAAACAACAACAAATCCTACAAACTGTTTCCACTTTAATCTCTTATGACACAAGAATAACAACATAATCGATGTGGCTTAGTTTATGTTCAGCTAAACAATTCAAAGATAAAAATTAATAATCTGCAGATAAATATAACAAGTTGTCTATTGAATAATCATCAATATCACAACATTATATTACACTTTTACTTCTATCTTTTATATGGTAAGTATTTTATTTCTTTTTTTTTTTCTTTTACGAACAAGATTCTTTTTTTATTATTTTCCTTTTTATTTCTGGTGTTCTTTGTTTTTCATAAAAGTTCAGCGAATATGTATATAAAAACATTTTACTTTAGCTAGCAACCCCAGACTGTTGAAGTTGGTTTCCTTTATAAGCGTTTTAAGCGATTACATCGTTATTAATTTTGTTTTCCTTTCATACTCTTCTAATTAGCAGATTAAGAACAACTTTTGTTTATTTATTATTTTTAATATTCTTATAGAATTAAGTTGTTTTAATGTTAGTTATTTTTCCTTATATTATCTTTAATTAATTTTCTTGTGTAGGTCGGTGTGTGGAAGATTATTTAATTAAGTTAAATGACATAATTAGTTTTTGATGGTTTGTGAAAAATTTTTTCCAACTACATATACATATAAATATTTTCATTTAAGGCTAGCTATTATGTTACAAACAGATTTACATATTTGACTTTTGCTTTAAATTTAGAGTATACTGTTAGTTAAATGTCACGCATAATAGAAATAGCATAATAGGATGCCTCTGTGGGCGAGTGGTAGCAATGCTAGACTGTCAGTCCAGAGGTCGTGGGTTCGATTCCCACCATAGAATCTGGATGTGTGTGAAGTTAAATTTTAAAATTTGAAACCCTAGACAAAAACCATCGAATTTAACAGAGGTCTGTTAACAGTTTAACATGACTCTGTTAAACATTTAAAATTTTGTTTTTTTCATTTAAAATTGAATAATTACTAAATTGTTAAACAAATTGCACCAGCAAATAATTAAATATCTTATTTACGTCATACTTTGTACCTAGATATGGCTTTGGCAAATAAATACATAAAAATAAGCGGATTTTAGATCGCTTGAAAAAAAATTAATATATAAAAGACTTTAGTCCTTTTCTCGAAAATGGTAGGAGATGGGGTAAATTTTTTTTACGGAGGGGACTCCTAGTAGCGTCTAGATAATTGTCCGATGGTCAAATATTTTAACATTCTGTTTTTTTAGAAATTATAGGCCGATTTCAAAAAAACCATATTAGAAATCTGAAAAAGGACTATAGTCCTTTTCTCGAAAATGGAAGGAGATGGGGTAAATTTTTTTTACGGAGGGGACTCCTAGTAGCGTCTAGATAATTGTCCGATGGTCAGATATTTTAACATTCTGTTTTTTTAGAAATTACAGGCCGATTTCAAAAAAACCATATTTGAAATCTGAAAAAGGACTTTAGTCCTTTTCTCGAAAATGGTAGGAGATGGGGTAAATTTTTTTCACGGAGGGGACTCCTAGTAGCGTCTAGATAATTGTCCGATGGTCAAATATTCGACAATTATCTAGACGCTACTAGGAGTCCCCTCCGTAAAAAAAATTTACCCCATCTCCTTCCATTTTCGAGAAAAGGACTAAAGTCCTTTTTCAGATTTCAAATATGGTTTTTTTGAAATCGGCCTGTAATTTCTAAAAAAACAGAATGTTAAAATATTTGACCATCGGACAATTATCTAGACGCTACTAGGAGTCCCCTCCGTAAAAAAATTTACCCCATCTCCTACCATTTTCGAGAAAAGGACTAAAGTCTTTTATATATTAATTTTTTTTCAAGCGATCTAAAATCCGCTTATTTTTATGTATTTATTTGCCAAAGCCATATCTAGGTACAAAGTATGACGTAAATAAGATATTTAATTATTTGCTGGTGCAATTTGTTTAACAATTTAGTAATTATTCAATTTTAAATGAAAAAAACAAAATTTTAAATGTTTAACAGAGTCATGTTAAACTGTTAACAGACCTCTGTTAAATTCGATGGTTTTTGTCTAGGGTTTCAAATTTTAAAATTTAACTTCACACACATAGAATCTGGGTGTTTTCCGCAGACAAGCTAATCGCCTCTAATAAAAGTGGGTGAAATTGCTCAAATGGTTGCTCGTAATTTTCGATTGTAATACGACGTTTGTCGGCTATTTACATTTATACAAAACGAAGATCAAAATAAAACACAAAACAACAAGATCACAACAGAGCGTTGTAGCTATCAACAAATCAAATAAACACCAAAACGCTTGAAACAACAAATTATTTCTCATTTATTTAGTTTTCTCTTTGCCGGACTCTGATTTACACACATCAGTGCCGTGTCAGTTCATTATCAGCAAAAGAGAGAGAGAGAGAGGGGAGAGATAGAAGAGTAAGTATGGAGAACTAGGGACTTTATCAAAATAGACTACAGGTACAGGAAGGTCCTGATATGTAAGAAGGAGCGGCAGTAGAATAGCTGTGATTAGTGGTAGCAAGTGGCCATAAGAGCGGCAATCATCCACTACTCTTGATTAAGGTGATTAATCCGTTGAGGGCGTCGTCGTCGCTAGCTCAGATATTAAAACCATTGGTCTGGCGTGATTGCCAAATTTGCGGTGACCAGCGCATTTATAAATTTAGCAATACACGTTGCAAAATTGCATTCGTAGCCAAAAATCGCAGGAAGTTGTCTTCAATTTCATGTTTAGAAATACCGCAGAAGACGTCAATATCGGACAATGCTATTGCTGTGCCCATACTAGTGCTGCTCTTTTTCTCTTTTTCTGTGTTGGTATCGTGTCCGTGATATTATATAAGGATGGTATTTGAATGTCTCGCCCTCCAACTAGGGGATGCCTGACATTCTGGAATCAGGTTAGATGATGTACATACACCTATTACTAGTGTCAAATATCCTATAGTACTATCCTGCCGCCCTTCTTATGACCAACATTTCAGTTTGCACTACGCTAAAAATGTCTGGCAGTCTGAAGGATATGCTGACAGCCAATTGTTCGAAGTAGATGTCGCTTCCAACCGTATGCCACTCTTGGAAACGTCTGTGTAGACAATATACTGTTACATGGGGCTAGAAGAATCTGCTTCTCCCCCGCATGGAGCTTCGGGAAGAAACTGAAGTCCCTAAACAAGAAGGTAGAATTCGGGATGGTATATTCAATGAGTTTTGTTAGGATGGTTGCACGTAGGGTTTGTACGGCGATTATAATCGTAATCGCTATTAATCGCACCCTTTAATCGTAATTGAACCCATTAATCGCGCGATTACGATTAAAAACTTTACTTTTTTTAAGCAAAGATTTTATGTCAAACGCATTCGCCAAACTAGCTGTTTCAATTTGCGTACAGACCAAATTTAATTCATAAACACTTTAAATTTAAAGCTTAAAATTACTTTCGTGTTTAGTAATGATGCAAATATAAAATAGATATTGTCTAAACATTTAGAACATATTGCAATCATGCTGCTTATAGTCTAAGATCCCACTGAAGAAATGTTCATCCATCTGCCAAATACGTAAACATCTTTTGTTGAACGCATAAAACCACATAATAAATTTAGATCAGGCTATATTTCATTGAAGTTTTTGTATTCAACTTATTTGCGCTTCGCACTCAATTTGAAACCGAACAAAATCATATCTTATGGAATGAAAAAACTTTGGTTTGGACTTCTACATTTTAAGTAGGCGTGTTGACACTATAAATTTGAGCTCATCTATTATCTCAGAGATACTTCATAGATAAATACACCTCCAAATACATAATATTATAAATTTATTACCATGAGACTGAATTGGGCTAACTAAACAAAATTAACTCAGGCTTGCGGTTTCCACGAAAATGTAAACTTAACCGATCGATTTTTTTTATTTTTATTTTATTTATAAATTAAGAATCAAGCCTTTAAGGAGGCCAAATATGATTTTTCATTCGATTGACAGATAGATGCTGTTTTTCTTATCTTTGGAAACCGTACTATTACAAAAGAAAAATAAAATATTTAAAAAATGTATACAATCAAATCGATAAAAATAGAAAAGCGAATGAAAAGTAAGTTATGAAAAAAAACAAAACTTTGGCTCTTTGGTAGGAAAAGGTCTGCTATATTTGGTCTAGAAAAATTTTCCTATCAAGAGAGATTTCCCATAGTATGGCTGACTCCTAAACGTATCAATACAAAGTTTGTATACGGTTCTGCTGATGTACATATTTAGATCGTGTACAGATGCGAAATTGCTAAACAGTGCATCAACTTTGAAATCGATACGCTGATTGATCTTTTGCGGCGTTTCTAATACTTGTCGACGATGCTTTGAAAAGGTATGCATTATCAATATTTTGTACTGCGACGTTATGAAACACTCTACCTTGTTCGAATACAAAGCAACTGACGTTTTGCAAGTCAGCTTTTTTGTTTTTGATACTCGTACGTTGAAACATTACTTATTTTTTTATCGGTTATATGTATTTATTGTATCTTCAATAAAATATGAATTAACAATAAGTAATCATACCTTAACTCTAAAATTTGAATTTTTAAGTCCAGCCAATGCCAGACTAAAATATTCGTTTCAGCGGTTGGTTCTTTGGTTGTCTACGTCTCTCGTGTTCGGCTGAGAGCAAGAGTATCCCTCCTTCTCAGCCGAGTGTGGCCTCTAAAGTTAATGATGTTTCGGGCTAGGGGATTTGGGTGCAACTCAAGTTTTTTTTATGTATCTTGTAACGTGTTTAGAAAACACTGTCTTAACCAGCGGCACATCTAAAGTAATATCCAAAAGAAGGGTGGCATGTCATAATGTCCAGTGACATTATGTCCATGGTCATTATGTCACTACAAAAAGTGTCATAACGTCCATGGACACTATGACACTTTCAAAAGTGTCATTCTGTCCATGAGTGCAGTGTCGTAAAGTCCATGGACATTATGACACTTTTTAGAATGAAAAGATCTGTGCATAGTCGATCTTCGGTCGAGCTTAAGGATTATCCTTATCTGCCTGGACAGGAGAAAATTCTTAAGCACTGCTAAAGGCCGGCTATGCAAAAATCTTTACTCAGCGAAGCCGCTTTTTAATATACTGAGAGGAGAAAATTCTTAAGCCCGGCCGTAGACCGGCTATGCAAAAATCTTACTTAGTGAAGCCGGTTTTCGATATACCAAGAGGAAGAAATCCTTAAGCCCGACCAAAGGCCGGCTACGCAGAGACTCTTTAGTAAGTAAAATTTCCAATTAATTTTCAAATATTTCTTTAAAAAGTCGAAATATTTTAAGCGTGGTTGACGCCACGTTTTCTATGGTTGACGCTGTTTCCAAATTTTTGTTGACGTCAATTGACTTTATTTCCCACCATGGTGACCGGGCTCAAGGATATAAAATTATATAAGCATATAAATATGTATGTTTCAATATGTTTTCATTTTTAAAAGTATGGACATTATGTCACATTTAAAAGTGCCCAACTTGTCTATAATAATAATAATGTCATAAAGTCCATGGACATTATGACACTTTCAAAAGTGTCATAATGTCCATGGACGCTATGACACTTTTTGGAGTGACTTAATGTCCATGGACATTATGTCACTGGACATTATGACATGCCACCAAAAAAAGAGGGGAAGGATCTGAGATAGCATAAGTGGCGCCCAGAAGTTTATGTCCGAAAAAAAATCACCACAGGCAAAAATGAAGCCATAGTCAAGCCATGAATAACGATATGCAATATGTTATGATTGGACCAGAAATGGCAACGCAGTGTACAAAAACTAAAAGGGCGGTATCCAGGGGCGTGGCAAAATATTAAAAAATATATTATTGGAATTTTTTTCAACTAATCTTTAATCATAGGGGGTGACTGGCTCAACTTTTTTATTTTGTATGGAGGCCGAACCACTTTAATGTACATAATGTTCATTCAATTTAAATTTATTTATCTGAAAATTAAACTCAAGTAGCTGCCTACTTGAGTTGATAAATTTTGTTTTTTTAACCAATATTATTTTGAAATCAAATCTATTTTCCAACAAAAGTGTGCATACAAATGTATAATTAAATAAATAATATTTATTTCTGTATACAATTTTTAAACAAAAATAGTTTAAATATGAAAATATGTATGTCGTAAACGTTGACAATTTAATAAGTTTTGTTTTGTGTTCAAATTGAATTGCTGTGAATGTGTGGGGGCAGTCAGGTATTTTGTTTTAAATCAATTTATTAATTTTTATTTAAACGTTCTGATTTCTTTCCGGCTATTAAGTTATTTGTTAAATTTTTTTATCTTATCAATTTAAATAAAATTGTGATTCACTTTAATATACACCATCAATATCGTATGCATATAGTTTTGTTTGAACATTTATTAGTTTATAATGTGTAATTTTTTTGTTTAAGGCCGGTAAACTTAAAGTAGAAATAAATAATTTTATTACTAATAAATCTTATCAAAATCTATAGGCTGATTTTTTTAAACCATTTTGTATTTGTAAGAAATTTAATTTAAAAGAAACACTTTCAAATTGGTGTCCATAACAACATTTCATGGGGTGTGCGAAGAGGTCGGGAAAACATTTTTTATAAAATTCTTAACGGCCTATTCAGAAACGATTGTTAAAGTTAAAGCAAGTCTTAAAAACGGGTTTCCCATACAAAATTCATACTTTAACTCAGTTTTAACTCGAATAATAATCTAGGAATAAGACTCAAAAAATAGGTAAATATTTTTGGACATTACTGAAAAAAATTTGTGTATAGGGTTGACCCCCCAGCAGGCAGTGATGTTATATACTTTTTTGAAAAATCTTTACGCAGCCCCAAAAAAATGCCCTACTTTTCCCTACGCACCCAGAAAATTATCTTTACAAAAATCCCTACAACTTTTAAATGATAAGATATGAATGCAAATAAGCCCCTTTGTGTTTAATGTGCATATACGTATATGGCTTAATACGAAAAAAGCTTGTCTCGAATTTTCATATTTTACAGGAGAAGAAAAAAACTGAGTTGCAACTTTCTTAGTTCTTTAAGAAGGATGTAATGGCACGTTGACTACTAGAAAACGTTAAAAACGCGATTTCGAAAAATCGAAATACGCCTTTTTCATGTTAAGCCACTGGTATATAAAATTTATTTAAAGTGGTTATAAAAATTTTTAGAATTTCGAGGAAAAAATATCGCACTATTTTCAGAATTTTATCTAGTTTTGGGAAATGTAGCTAACTTTCGACCTACGGAAGACGAATTCCCTTTTTATCGGGATCATCACATATAAAGATATACACTTTTATATGAATTGCACTGTTTTACAAACTTTTATTTTTGGAAAGTTTAAAATATTCTAATGCAGTTTTTAAAGGTATTACCAATTAGGATGTGTAAACAAGAAAAAATCTTTTCGGCCATTGTCCAGATAACGACGGTACATATGTGTTTTTCGATGCACACTCGTCTTTAAGGTGCCACACAGACTCAAAGGTTTCTTCGAATAAAATGAGTTATATACGAGTATCTACTAAATTACGCGTCGAATATTGGCTAATTGGCTTTGATCAGATAAAAAATTACGGAGTTATAATGAATCAAACTAAAATTGTTTTTAAAAATTTTAAACTTTTTAAACCAATTTTTGTCATTTCGGAAGCTGTTATGTACCAAAAATAATAAAACAAATCCATAGGTTTATAATTTTATTGAATAGTTCATTCAATTACAAAAATTGTAAGCCATACTGGACCGAAATCGGCCAAAATCTAAAAATCCTGTAATAAAATAACGAAAAAACCAGAATTTTTGTCATTTTTTTAGACAAAAATCCCTACGAATAGGGATTTTTCCCTACATATAACATCACTGCCAGCAGGCCATCATTGGAACTTTTAGTTAATTTCAAAGTCAATGCTCTAGTAAATCCATAAAATTTTCGATTATTTAAAAAAAAGCAATATGTAATTAGGTCTATGCATTTCAACAAAAATGCCTTATCGTCAAGACGTCAAAAAACTTCATATATCGCGACCTTAGTATTGTTTTGTCCCATATGGCAAAAGTCGGAATGGAGAAAAACAACAAAGAAGATTTACATAAAGTTTTCTCAAAATATATCCGATAGAATTTTTTTGTATTCTCACCTCTGCTTCCGGCATATGTTTGGAAGAAAAATGTAAATTTTTGTGAACTTTCATCAATCCGATTAGAAATTAACATCTTTTTACTGAAAGTAAAATATCTTGTTATGTGCTCCATTAACCACTTTTTTATTTTATTTGTAAAAAAGTGGATTTTGTTGCTCCATGTGCATACTAACAGCTGTGTATTGAGTAACTTGTTATTGAGATGAAATTTTCTACTTTTTATTGAAAATAAGCGTATAAATGCTATTAGAAAAGATATTTACATGGAATAAAAAGTTAATATTGATGAAACTTGGTATTTTATTTGATTTCTGCTTTTAATTTTTTTATTTAAAAAAAATAATTTTTTTTTTACAAAAAATTTATCAAAAATGATGATATCGAGCACAATGAATGCTTGATATCTCAGAAACCAGGAACAATTTCGAGAAACAGTTTTTGGATTCTGAAAGAGGGCATTCAAAATATATACCCCATACTTAACTCAATTTTTTTAAAAATTGTCGGTCGCGATATGTAAAAAATTTTGTTTATGTTCTTTGTCTTATTCAATACAGGTTTTTAAGTGCATATTAAAAAGTAACCAAAAATAAAAAGAAACCGCTTCGGAGACAATTTTTTGGAGTAATTACTAAATAACAATTTTTAAAATCTTTCGACGATATATCTCGAGCGGATCAATTGATTTAAATGAAATTTGCAGCAATCGATGTAGTTTTTTAAGTTCCAGTCAGAGCTAATTAGATTTTGGATTCCTTCGGAATTGTTTCTAAAATTTATTTAGAAATATATATATTTCAAAAACTAGCCAGAATATCTTCCTAGGACTTCAAAACGTGGAGATCGAATTAGTTAATTTTCACACGATATCTAGGTTAAGGTAAAATCTTAAGAATACCGAAATTTTGTTACGTCCCGTTAATCCCTTCAAAAATTATGAGTGGTTCTAATATTACTCGTTGCGGGTGGGACTCGCGTCAAAGATTATATATACTATGATACAAAAGTTGTAAAAAAATTATTCAGGGGCTCTCATGCACCAATTCTATTTTGCTGGAGCCCGTAGAGAAAGAAATTATCTTTAGTTTTTGTAGGTCACTTCGTTAAGTGATTTTATAACGGTAAATGTTGTGAAACACTATTTTTTGGAGTTTTAATTTTAATCAGTTATTATAGTATGAGAGCCGACTGCAAATTTCTGCACTCATCTGGTTTTTTAATGAAAAAATTTTTTTTTTAATATTTTGAAGAAATGGAATATAGCGGTGCAGGGTTGCCTCCTTAAATATGGCCGCAAGGATTTTTGTCCTCTGGAGCGCGCCATATTGAATTTTATGTGATGTCACATAGCCCATAACCAACATACGATCAAGACGCTTCTAATGATACCCCATTTTGATAGTGTAGTGTGAAAACTCTCATTCATTCTTCATTCATTCTTGTCTATATTAAACATCTGGCGACCCTAACTTGCGGCCAAATCAGAAATGGTAGCCTATCTTTTCAACTTCCTTACACATCCCTCTGTAACGGTAACTATAATTTACTAAAAAAACACATGACCGAAAGTGACCGTCAAAATATAATTATTCCTAATTCAATTAAAAATACTTGCGGCCATATTTAAAGAGGCAACCAACCCTACACCACAATATTCCACCACTTCAAAATAGCAATAAAAATTTATTTCGCTAAAAAAAACAGATGAGTGCAGAAATTTGCAGTCGGCTCTTAGACTAAAACTCCTTTGTTTCAAAACGCATTTCTACGAACTAAGGCATGATTTATGAAAACCGGCTAGTAAATGGCTAAGTTGTGATAGTTTAAGTGTAAGAAAAACCAAATTTTTCAACAAAATTTTATTGTCCCTGACTCCTCTAAGTTGCTTATGAGATACCAAAACACTATATATCAGTATGTACTTGTATGAAAAGGAACACTAAAATAGGATTCCAAAATGCGTAAATACATTAAAATCGGTTAAAAAATAAATGATTTATGTATGGTATGTTCTATGTTTTGACTTTTTTGTTTCTTAAGGTGAAGGTACATAGCACACGTTCAATGCTCTAATGCGATACAGACTTCTCATATTCTAACATTTTTGTTCAATGGAAATACAATTATTAGAAATTAATTTTTTATTAAATAATGGATGAAAAATGCATTAAATATTTAAAGAAAAATAAAACGTATAGGCAAGACAAAAAATAGTCGGGAAAGGCTTGCAATTTTATAAGAATAAAGCCTCAAAAGCGTTGTGTTTAACTTGCCAATTTTAAAGCGTTAGAAGTTTAAAAAAAGAAAGAAAATTGTTGCCGCGTAACGCGTGGTATTTACCTCCCTCCAGCTTTATTTAGAAATAGCGCGGTCACGCTAATATATTTCATGGAAAAAATTACCTTTAAGTCAGTCATCCATATACAATCTTTTTTATATTTCCAATTATTCAAAAATAATCGGCAAAAAAATAATATATTTCATGCAAAATTAAACTTTCTCTCGGTTTAAAAAACACATTAAAAAATAACCCCCATATTCATAAACGATTAATAAAGTTAATGTATGTATTAAAACCGTGTTTCCCATACAAAATTCGTACATTAAGTTTAATACATTTTTATGAAAGCACAAATTTTATTAAAAAATCATGCCTTATTGCAAAGATAAAAATCATATCTTTCAAATATGAAATATTTTGTAGAAATCTGTTTTAAGTAAAAGAAGTTATGACTGTTTAAAGTTCAAACTCTAAGAAAACCATTTTTGTCACTACATTTACCGTTATAAAACCACTTTACCAAATGACCTAGAAAAACTAAAGGTATTTACCCCTGAATAACTTGAGTTTATCATAGTGTTATTAGTGTTTCTGTAGAGAAGCAAGAAAATAAAAAATACGTTACAGTTTGTGTTTGTTTAAAAAGGCGTTTTTCGCGCAAAACAATTTGCTTTATATGTATAACAATTCTAGCATCTTTGAATTTGATACATTTCATGCATTATAAGAAACACTCGACTAATAAAAACACAGAATAAATCCTCTACTTATCAGGAAAATAATCGAGAGGCAATCTTTATTTCTGTTTTTAATAAAATAGCCAGGAATTTTGTAACTGTTCAAAAGAAATTAAAAAGATTTAACTGTCACAATGTTTGAAATGCGGTTAAATTGAAATACAAATCACATATAAAGACAAAGAACTTCATGATTAAAAGTTTAATGAATTTTTATAACTGTTGTTCAAAAGAAGTTAAGAAGATTTAACTGTCAAAATGTTGGAAATGCGGTTAAGCTTGAAATTCAAATCATAATTGAAGAGAAATAATTTCACTATTAAAACTTAAAGTTATTAAAAATAGACCACTAAAATGCAATTAATATAAAAAATTTCCTGTTTTTTTTTAAATAAATTATAATCATAGAAATTAGGTTTCGTGTAAATTATACCATTTTTCACTTGATTTAATTTGCTAAAATAAACATCAAAAATGTATAATAAACGTTATGGCGCACTATACAATTACAAAACCATTAAATCTCTATTCAAAATAAAACTACAATTTTATTTTAATAAATTTCATTTGTCATTGCTTCATATTTCCCCCCCGCTTATTTTTTTCCGTAATGGTGACTGACTTAATTAATTTTTGCGGTTACCTTTTGTTGTTGCTTTTGTTGTTATTGTTGTAGTTTCTAAATAGTAGTAAAATATAGAAAAAAAACTAGTATAAATATTCAAGAGTGCGACCGAATAATCGTATTCGGCTTCGAACAAACAATCTATGTTCGATATTACTTTTGGCTTAGTTCGAACATTTTTTAATATGCACTGCTTACAGCTAATTTGTAACTCAATGCTCTCGCCACTAGACTCAGTTTCTTAATTCTTAAAATGTGACTGAATATAGAAAATCTATTGAATACTTATTATAAAATGTTTTCATAATCACACGATTTGTGAGCGAGGTCAAAGTCTTTAGAATCAAACAAACACACACAAATGAACATACCAGCAATACGGAAATCATTGTGCAAATAGTCAGAATAGATTCCTACGACCTCAAAACATGGAGATCCGATGAAAATTCGATTTTCGGAAATCGGGATGAAATCGATAATTATTTTTTTTGATAGCGGGATGTAAATATGTATGTGAATCGCAAATACACTGGAATAAATATCTCAATAATAATTACGTTATTTAAAATGTTCTTATCTGAATTTTATGATAATAAAATTGAATCAAGTTTAGTTTCGGTTTTTTTTTTAATTTTGGAATATATTTTGGAACTTCTGCTTTGGTTTCGGCATAGACCTGAAAAGGTGTCTTCGGTTCGATAATAAAAATAACAAAAACTAAAATAAGTCTAAAAGTAAACACAAACTAAGTTTGTAATAGAAGAGGGAGGTATTTTTTTTTTTTGCTAAGCAGAGAAAAAGAAGAGCAAAATGTTGTTTCAATAAATTTTTATAAGTACCATTTTGCTCGGGAATGCGCCCCGATATATTATCAAGATGGGGTTCTCACTGTAAAGTAGAGATGGGCGCGTATCGACATTTTCCAACACGATCAAATCCAAAAACAAAAAAAAACATTTTTTTATATTCAAAGACATATTTTTCTTCCATTTTAACGTTTCATGTTCTATTTGTATTTTTATTTATATATTTTTGTTGAGAAACAGTAACTTATCAAAATTTTCGCTCAATAATCTTGTGCGGCAAGCTTCTGCATTCATACATATTTTAATCTGAAAATAGTTTCGTGTTTTTTCGTGTCAAGTTTGTTCAACACGACACGAACAAAATCAGATTTTCTGTAACGAACACTTCGTGTTGATTCGTGCGTGTTCATATCACGAAAAACAAACGACGCGCCATACTCCGTGAATCTAAAAATCAAATTCAGAATTTTCAATATCAAATTCAGTTTTTTAGAAATGGAACTCAAGATTATTTAATCCAAATTCTGTGCTTTTAAAATCATTATCAGACTTTTTCAAATCAATTTCAGGATTTATTATGAAACAGTTAAAAAAAATAGAAAATATTAAATACTCAACTTGGTTCGGGAAATTCTGAATCAGAATTTTAGAATACTAAATTTGATACGTAAAATTCAGAATATAACTTTTAAAGTGCTGAAATTGATATGGAAATGTACGAATCTGAATCTAAAAAAGTGTTATATTTATATTATATTAATGGATCACTACTTCATAGGTGCACACCTAAGGCAATTCAATATGCCGTGTAATGAATTCAGTTGAATGTCTCGCAACGAGGAGTAGAAGTAGACTTATCAGCATCTCCTGCACCATTTCCTTGCTCTCCCTGAGGAAAGGACGGAAGCTAGCATCTTTTCATGTAACACAAAATGATCAATTGGTACTTAAATAGACCAGTCGTCCAGTTATTTGCGGTCTGTCAGTCTAACCTATTTGATAATAAAATGTAGGATTCTTCTTCTAAAGTTCAGGTCATGAAGGCCAAATAAGCTGGTAAAGTGCTCAAAATCGAATTTCTTTTGCCCTCAGAAAATCTGAAGAAAAACGTCAAGTCTAGTGTATGTAACTTTTGTGCAGATTTACACAGAAGGGGATATACGCAATATCTAGGCTTATTTGAATTCTATGCCCTTAAAAAAAGAAAAACTTTCGGCCTTTAAGAATATTCGAACTCAGAAATAATGATTTTCATAAGATGATGATATTGTCCTTACTACACAGAAAAGAAAGACAAGAATTACGTTCACTAACACCATGTTATTGAAGAAAATATGAATTTCAATATCATTTTTCATTAACTTAATACAATATTTCGTTGTATGTATTTCTTTCCCATGCCGGTTATTTCTTTTCATACATACATAAGTACTTAAAACAAGTTTTATCTCATAAAATAGCTTTACGTCCGGGAAGCCCGGGTTCGTATCGCAGGCATTTCAACATTTTTTAAATTTATATATACATATATGCATATATTTTTTTAAAATAATTTTGTTATCAATATAGCGGAATTCTTTATCTCAGGAAATTTGAAAAAAATTTATTGAATACCGAGATTTTTGTTATCAAAAACGAAACCTATTTTTTTCTGTGTATCTCCAACTATCCAATATGCCAATATGTACATATATAGTTTTCAGAAGATCGCAAAGACCCGTCAATTGTGAACTCAAAGCCAGAGTATTCCTAAAAGTGCAAGTTTTAAAATATTTATTATTGAGTTATCAATTCTCTATGAGATTTTCAGCATTTTGAAACGAGGCGTATCGTATAAATTGGAGTACCAAGATTACTAATCTAAAAAACGAATAATGCACATTGGATAGTTGGACATGGTAGGGGCGATATGGTGGCTATGACTTGCTGTTGATCGTTAGTCTCTCTAGCAGAATGTGCTTATCTAAGAATGTGGATATCTAAAAAGAGATCTTAAGAAGAAAACACAAAGCATTTCCCTTCCGATCGCAAAAATATTGGTAATAAATCTATCCTATAAATCACTAATCCGTTTACAAAATGATGTAAGCAAAAGTTGGTGAGAAGAGCTTTCATAAAATCAACTTATTCACCAAAATTTCGAATAGATGTAGGGTGTCAATGACGATCATGTCTTATTTTAGGGCTCATAAGTCTTAAAATTATAAACCGATTTTGATGAGTATTAGTATTTTTGCACAGCTAATAATAAATTAAAGAAAACGCGCTTTATTCCTCAAATACATCTTTCAAAGTTCAAAAGATATATGGCTTCGAGTTTTGAAATATCTGTTTTTTGTAAGTAGCAATAAGCTACAAAATCACATACGCAAAGTTATGTTCATTTACCTAAGTTATTCTAGTTTGGAAAATGAGTAAAAATAGACCGTAAATGTTTTAGGTGTGTATTTTTTTTTAAACAATCTTGCTAATGATTGCTTGATTCTAAATCGAATAATATATGAACGCTACTAGCAGCTTTGGTCGAAAATAGTAAATCCTCGATTGAAATCCTAAACTTGAAGCTAAGAAAAAAGTTGCGCTGTTTTTAATTTCAATAAATTAGTTTGCTTAAGTTCTCCTCTATGACTTTTGCATACATACATCATTTTGTAATCGGATTACTACTTTAAGGCTTATTACTATTACCCAGTGAAAAAGGAGGGTCCAAAGAAGCTAATAAGACTCTGAACTTGTGATTCGAAAGTGATTCCAATACGGATAATTTCTAATGATTTTTACATGGGCTTGTCATTGCAAGAAGTTCCCTACTTTGATTCCTAGATTTTAAGTCATGTTCACAATATGTCTGTTCGTTTACTTACTACAATTTACTGTTTTTACTACAGCTGGACGTTTTCAATACAAAAAGTAAAAAAAAAATTTTTCCAGTTGTAGTAAAAGTAGTAAGAATTTCGAGTAAACGAACACAGCTAATGTTGAGGAATAACTGATTTTTGGTACTTTTACAAATGTTATTTGTGTCATTGTTGGGGTTCGAACCAAGGAATTTTATTTCATGAATTGTTTAATAGTCAACAAAAAAAGGCGACAACTGAAATCACTCTTTAAAAGCTCTGCTATTCGTTTCTGCCCATAGAGTAGAAAGCAGAAATAGCAACAATAATAATACACAACAACTAAATGAATTATTATATCAATAGCTTGTAGCTACAACTACTCCAACAACAACAAAAACAATGATGAAAATAACAACAAACAGCTACAAACACAATAACAAATTAAGTCAATTTATTAATTACAAGGTATTTAAAGTCATTTTATAGAATTATAATTATTTTATTGTTTTTAAGCATTAAACAATTTATAATGAACTTCTGTATTATTATTATTTTTTGTACTTAAATCGAAACTGAAACGATAATTACTCGTATCTGGGTATAAAAGCAATTGTTGCCATTTCATTTTTTTTTGTTGAGTGGCATTTATTTACTCATCAAAGAAAGTTCAGATGGTTTTTATAAACATAATGGGTTGGGTTGTTTTAAAATTTTCTTATATGAAAAAAAAAATTTGTAGATAAAAGATCATTTCGTTCTTATCTTATTGAAGTTTCGGGCAGTCAATTTTCGGCATTATCTAGAACTCATAATAGAAGGTTTTATATTATTAGAATATTGATGGTGTAAAAAGTTGCTATTGAAAGACATAAATCGGAGGAATCATTGGTCCATATCCCTTTAAAAATGATGATGGTCAGAAAGCTTTCGTTGACAGCTATCGCTAAAGAAACATGATTACTAACTTTATTGTGCCTCAAATGGCCTGCCTATTTCATTTGTTAGATTATTTTCTCTCAGCACTTGGAAGCACACATATATTCGACAAATGTGTGCTCAACGCGGTAACTACTTCAACCAACAGCACCATCGTTGCCTTAAATCAGGTTGTGTTTCGAAAATAAAAAGAGTCGGAATCGACTTGTGGTGTTGCACTGTTTAAGTGATGAAAAGGCATAGCACTGGTAACTAAGCTAATGTAATGCTAATGTACATCACAGCGGTCTCCTTCGTCGATAATGCTAGCAAATTGCTCGGCGAAGTAAAACAATTATTAAAATCGCTACACTTACTGCTTAAGAAAGTTAATGTGTCTACTTAACACCAGAGGCGCTACAAAACTGCTCAAAAATTTACAAAACGCGCAATAACAGACTGTAAAAAGTATTAAACTTTCTATCTCGCCCCGAGTGTTTTGTTTCTCCTTCGTCGGTATTGTAGCAGAACCGTCAGCGAAGTAAAAGAACTAATAAAATGGATACACAGCTTAAACAACTCAATGCCTCTACTTGACACCAGAGGAGCTTGCAACACTGCTTTCCAAAAAAAAAAACGCGCAATAGCATGGTTGTAAATGAATTAAGCTTTCTATCTCTCTCCCACTTCGCCACCTGTTCTCTCTGCACTATCCTTTTCCCAAAGAAGGTAATTAATTGCCTGAAGGCATTAATTGCCTGATTGTGTTACTTTTCTTAAAAAAAAAAGAAAAAGAAATAGAAACCGCCAAAAATTCCCAATTGAAAAAGCAAACGGCAATAAATCACACTTAATAAAAACTAGCGAAAACTCTGATGTTATGGTAACTTATTATTAGCGAAGTTCACTATTCGGTGCAGAACACTGAAATCCGCTATTATTTTCTTAATGAATAGTTTTAAAATATCTACTCGTAGTATAAAATTTAAAGTATGACAACACTTGAAAATTCATTAAAAATTAAATACAAATTGCACAATTACACTGTGGGTTAACATAAACACCAATAACCAAAAAAAAAAAAATATTTTTTTTCTTTTATTTTGGTTTGATGTCATTTCAATTTATATAAATCTGTAAAAATTTGTCGTTATATATATTTATTTTTGCTCAAATAATTTGAAAAATTGCTACACTCTTCTTAATGATTTTTTATTTAACGCCCCTTATAATAAATTAAAAAATAATGTTCAATTAAATTGTTTGCAAACAATAAAATAAATCATAATAAATTTATAATAACCGGTCTTATTACTCTCGTATTCGATAGAAGACAAAAAAAAATCAATTTCAAATTGTAAATTTTTTCTTCTATAATAGACGATGAGATATCAATTGTTAAATTAATAAATAGCGACAAATTGATTGGGTTTTTTGTTTCTATATGTTTCTAACTAAAGAGGTTTTGAAATCATAAAAATATCAATAAACATACTTTAAAAGAACGAACAATTTAATTATCGTAACACTTGTAATTGTTGTTGTTTTTATCACTTCATTATAATCAAACGTTCGAAAAGAGAAAGCATGCTAATGGAAGCGTAGTAAAGAAAACAAAAGAGAAGGGGAATATACATATCTCGGATAAAAATTGTTATTCGTTTTTCAAGTGATTCTTTTAAAGATGACAAGTTCGAAAAATTAAAAAAAATCAGAAATTCATTAAAAATATAATTTAAAATAAGATTAAATAAAAAAATGGATGATAACTTCAACAGGGCTTGACCGATTTCTTCAAATATGGGTTAGAAGGTTTTATGTCAAGTCACCTTTCAAACAAAAGAAACCAAATTAAAATCGATGTAGTCGTTTGGGAGCTACGGTGCCGCAGATACACAGACTCAAGAGGAAAGATTTGATAACTTCTGAACGGCTGGACCCATTTTCTTCAAACATAGCTAAAAACACTCCCAACAAGTCACCTTTCGAACAAAGGAAAAAAAACTAAATCAAAATCTTTCCAGCCGTTTAGGCTTTATTAGGGAACATACACAGAAAGAATTATCAGCAAAAAATTTTCAAACAAAAGTTTGTCCAAAAATAAATTTCATTTTCAGTAAATGTTCTTTACATAATCAATGAATTGTTTGTTTGACACTTATTTAGAACGCAAACACCAAAAACAACAAGAAAAATTGTGTCGTAAAAAAACAACCCACATGACAATATTCACACAAATAACAACAACAACCATGATAGCAAAAGGAGTGCGATTGTACCAAGTTTGTTTACTGAAGATTTTTGAGTGAATCAATTCGTTAATGTCGTTTTTTTCTTTAGACAAACATTCACATTTGAACACATTTAACAAAGTGAAATTTCATAAATGCTTAATGGATGATGCTGACCCAGAAAAAAATTTTTTTTTGATATATTACAAAAAATCCAGTAAATATTTTTTTTTGATTAAGTAAATTAGTTTGTTTAATATTTGTTAGTATTTTTATACAAATTGTTTTATAAATTCATACAAAAATATTGTTTGATATTTTTTAGAAAATCCAGTAAATCTTTTTGTATGATTTAGTAAATTGTTTTGTTTACAATTTGTAAATATTTTTAGACAAATTGTTTTATAGATTCAAACAATTTGTTCACTGAAAAAAAATTTTTTTTCAATGAAATTGTTGAGATATTTTTGTCTATATTTACAAATTTGTTTGTAGGTCCGTTCCTAGACAAAATATTTATTTACTATTTCATTGAATACCTTTACAGAAATTAATTTTTTTTTCTGTGTACAGACACACAGATCGCACTAAAAACGTATAACACCCCTCTTTGTGGCCTTGGGTTAAAAATCATATTTGAACAATTACAAAAGTTGTTCAATCAGTTTTGTCGATTTTCAAATTAGAGTGGTCCTTAAAAAATAATTTTTTCCAGACTACCCAAAAAGCTCTTCCTTTTGATGAAAAAAGAGTATAAGTCGATTTTTTGGAACATGAAGAACACGTGGCGCAAGCCGATCGAAGTTTATTTTTTTCATAAGGAAAAATAACAAGCCTCAAATTGTTCACTATATTATTGAAAATATCTTCATAAATATGAACTTTATGAAAAAATTATCTGAAACCTTTTTTGTAGAGAATTTAATTTACTACAAAATTGTTTTATCACTTTTTCCCAAATTCATCTAATTTAAGAGATATTTTGGGAAAACTGCGATTGTATAAAAAAAAATTATATTCTTTTTTCACCTAAATGAAGGTATTTTTGCCTAGTCCGGCAAAATTTAATTTTTAAGGACCATTCTCGCGCTTATCATCTTGAAGCAGCCAGCACCAGCTAAAACATCAACAACAAGAGTTGCACATATTGGGTTGTATTATTGGTTCTGCAGGAAAGAAAAATTCAACGAAAAGAAATATGGATCAATGTGCAAATTGCAATTATTCATTCCTGTGCTATAAGCTTTCGGGAAATTGATATTAAATTGATTTTAAATCAATGTCGCGAAAAGCAGGAATTAACAATTTCAATTTTCATATCGATCGATATTTTTTTCCGTTAAGTGCTTTCCTTTCCTGCAGAACCAATAATACGACCCATTAATTTCTTTGATTGAAGACTAAACCAAGTTTTATTGAAAATAAATCGTAAGACATTGCTGATCTTCTTGTCCTCAACAGGGTTGTAATTCAGGACAAAATATAAGACATTGTCGCTTATATTGTCCTCAGTAAATGAAGAATAATCGTAAGACATTGTCTATCGTTCATTTTGTTCGTAACATAATTTCAAGATAAAATGTAAGATATTGTCGCTCATCTTGTCCTCAACAGAGTTTGATTGAACACAAATCGTAAGACATTGTCGCTCATCTTGTCCAAAATAGATTTTGATTGAACACAAGTCGTAGGACATTGTCGGTCATCTTGTCCTCGACAGAGTGTGATTGAACGCATAATGTTAGACAGTTTCGCTCATGTTGCCCTCAACAAAGATATTCTCGCTCCTTTTGTTCTCAACAGAGTTTGATTGAAGACAAAAACGTAAGACATTGTGCGCTATATTGTCCTCGACAAAATGAGTTGGAGACAAATCGTAAGATATTGTAGCTCATCTTATTATTAGAAGTGACGATTTCCTTTGTCGAATATGCAAAATTCATTCAATTTGTACGAAATACCACGTTGGAAAATTTTAAATTTCCCATAGAGGATTGAAAAAATCTTACGCTTTTAGAAATACGCAGATTTTGAGTTCACAATTGACGGGACTTAATCCTGAAAAAAAGTTTTTGTAATCACAATAGTATACTTTTTATTAATATTTTTATCTCCTGAAATTTTTTTTCAAAATGATATGTGTGCAAGTATGTAAACTTCTCGATAACTTTTGAATGACAAAACCTATCGGAACAAACTTTGAGGCATTCTAAAGAGTTTGACTTCATTTTGACATCCTGCAAAAATTAACCGATTCGACTTTGTAATTTTGTAGAATTTTCGAAAAGAATATTAAACTTTTTTTTTCGAAATAAATGTTGGAATCCAAATCAGCTTAGTCCAAACTTCGGTCTCTTTTTAAAACTTAAAAAAACTGCGTCGAATGCCTTAAATTTAATTTAAATAAATTAAACAGTTCGAGAGATATCGTTGTAGAAAAAAACTTAGTTACCCAAAAATATCTAAAAATTTTCGAAATTCATATATTTTCTCCCCAAGTTTTTCTTATATTCTACAGTTTTTATAAAGCCTGCACTGAACCAAAAAGGTACATAAATTCAAGGAAAAAAACTGATTGTTTCATCGGTTTGTTCATTAATTTTGACCTAACGTTCTAGTACGTTCATCAATGAACTAGTTCATTAATTTTGTTAAATGGCAACAACAATGAATGTTTTCAATGTGCCGGTTTACATTGTTTCAATGATTATTTTCATTGAAACAACGAGCGGATATGGAATCAATGAATTTTATTCGATAAATTTATGTAAAATAATTTTTTATTGATATAAAAACTTTAATTGCTCGGCTTTGATAGGCAATAATAAATACGGCAACTACATATGTGAATCAGATATTGAAATGTTCTAGAGAAATGCGCACTGTATAATAAACATAACTAAACACCTTAATGTTCATTTAAATTTAACACTATCTAAACTGAACACCCTTAAAAATTACTTGTGACTACTCATCTGTCAACATTTCAATGTTAAGCAGTTGTTATTAATTAATATTTATATATGCAGCATATTCATACATGAATATTTTTTGCTTTATTTTAATTCAATATTAAAATCAAATTAACTCTTTAACTTTATATAAATGCTATAAACCTAGATAATCATGCTTATAATCTATTCAATCTTTTTATATTTCATTTCATTTATTAAAACACATGCAAAATGATGAAAAAATATCTTAGGAAAAAAATAATACGAAATTAAAATAACAATACAAACAAATTAAATAAAATTATGTGAAATTTTTATGAAGACAAAAAAAAAATACTAAATTTAAATTAAATTAAAAAAAAAAACAAAATTGCAAACGATGATAACAGTGTCAAAGGCAGCAGTTGTAACAAATCGTAAATTAAATCAAAATTTATTATCACGACATAAACACTCCTCATAAATACACTTTCATATAAATACACAGGCATACAAATACTTTTTTTGTATTTGTTTGTGCAATAGCACGAAAAAGTCTTCATCATTATTTTTTCATTTATAAATATGTATAAAAACGAAAATCAAAAGCAAAACAATAAAATACTAACTGACAAGTACAACTAATTCACTGACTTGGTAAACAGACAGCGATTTGGAGGGACGAACGGTTGACTGAATGTAATAATGATCGAATGTTTTAAGACTTTAAGGCTATGATTGACTGGTAGGTAAAAAAGAAACAAAAATTATAAATTATAAATTATTTGTACAGGCAAATTTTACTTCCCAGTTCCCAGGGTTCAAAAATTAACTACTATTACACGGTACTCTTCGATGGGAATCAATCTACAGAATTGCTAAAATCGGAACGAGAAAATCTGTAAAAAGTCCTATAATCTAAATACTATGTACGTGAAATTTTTCTAACACAATAGATCTTAAGCTATTTTTTCAATATATGTTTCTTAGGCCTAATAAATCAATGCAAGCTAATATCTCTTTTTGGTTTAAAATGCTTTTAAAACAGCAAATTTATAAATCAGTAAACCATATTTTAAACGTATTAAATTGGGTGTTTGAACTACCGATACAAACGATATGTTTTTCATCGATATCCCACCACCACCACAAAACAAGCTATTTTTGACATTTTTCGTGGTGCTGCCACATTATTATTGTTTAAACTAGTACATAATACATGGAGAAGAGATTTAGTGCTCTTGAGTTTAAACTACATTTAAATTTTAGTTTAGTTTACCAAAACTAGCGTTTAAACGTTCACTGATTTATTAGCCATTACTCTCAAATGCAAAGTTGCCAATGTAGCGCCTTTGACGCTAGTTTTAGTAAAAGCCGGATGTGTTTTCTATAGCGCTTTTTTTAAATAAAGCGCTAAATTGGAACCTTTTTTTCAAGAATTTTTGCACATTTAGTTCTTAAAACAGTTTTATTTTGGCTTTGAAATAAAAAGAAATTGAATGAAATTTATTCTTTTTTTTATTCCATTTAAAATATAATTATGACAATATGTCAAATAATAAATTTCTTAAAGGTAAAAAGAAATTAAATATTTTCATCTTAAGATGTATCCAAAACTATTGCTAGCAGTATTTTGGTTTAAAATCTACCAATTTGCACATCTTTGGGTATAATTGTGCGTATCCGCATATTACACCTTGTATACCTGGAATACTGAATGCTTTTTAGCTAAATTTTTGTTATTATCAGGGCTCGGACTTTCATGCAAATGCATATTTTAGTGATGATAGATAAAGAGGTATTGACAAATTATCTATGCAAATGATCAAATTTAATGTAGTTTGGCATCGATTCGTAGTTGCATATTTCTGCATATTTTGGTGGTAGGTGCATATTTTTGCATATTTTGGCAATAAATGCATATTTAGGAGTTTAACAAAGTTTTTTTTAATGCATACTTCTCAATTTTTGAAACAAAAAGTTATAGGCCGATTATGGATGGCAACCGAGCCTCAGTTCGGTTGCCAGTTGCAGAAAACTATACTACTGGCGGCAACTGCCAACTGAGATCTGTCAATTTCAGTTGCTATTTAGTGCCTTTCTGGCAACCATTAATTTTCATTTGGCGACTGGCCACGCAACTAAAGTTCGGATGCATTGTATAATATACCCAATTATGTTTATTTGATGTTTTTTTTCTCAAATAATAATAAAACATTTAAAAAATATTTTTATATTATTTTAGTTTTGGTACTTTGTCCTTGGTAAATGCATATTTTTGCGCATATTTGTTAAGCGCTTAAAATCAATTTTTAGTTGCATGAAAGTCCGAGCCCTGGTTATTATCAACTTTTTATTGAATTCCCAATGCTTATCTGACATAAATTTTTTTCATAAGCTCTATTTTAATTTATTCAACAATAAACTTTCAGCCTTTGGTCGATTCTTATGCAGAAAGCTATGATTTATGTGGTTCCCAACACCGTTATTACAAATTTAACTCAATAATAACTTGAAATATTGAAAACATGTAGTGCGAAGTTTCTAACATGCATTTTCTGTCCCGTAAACGAAATAAATATTTATGTTTTTTTAAGTTTTTTTTTCATTTGAATTTAATCTAACGCTTTTTACCGCTTTTTAAGGAGGTGGACAGCGCTATTTGGCTATGAATAGTTCACAACACTGGTCACATGTACTTTCAACCTCATGTTTAGATTAAACCAGGGATAATAGGTGATAGTTTCAAAATTGTATTTGATTCCACACAAAACTGTACTCTTTTCCATTTACATTGATTGTACCACGTTGACTGTCATATTTAAAAAAATATTAATTTTATTATTAGAAGAACGAAGACTCAGAACAATTTTATAAAAAAAACATGGTTGACCTTGCAGGCGCCATCATACCTGTAACTTTCCGTTAATATCAATTTCAAAGCGATAGAAAAATTTAAACATTTTTGAAGTAAATAATCTAATATCAGTTGGCTACGGGTTTCTTGCGGTTAAAGGTGGAAGATGCGATTGGTAGTTGGTATTCAATGAAGTCTTTCAAGTATAGAAACAAATAAAATCCAAAAAATTGATCGATAGAATTGATTTGAAAAGAACTTTCGATGTCTCTCGAATCAACAAATCGACTTTGACCAAAATTTGAGGCCTTTGACAGAGATCAATCGTGCCTCTTTCTGACCGAATTCAGACCGAAATCGTCAAAAAATGTTCGCTGGTACAGGAAAGCTATATAGTAGGACTTCAAAACATCGAGATCTGATGAAAACTCGATTTTTAAAATTTGGGGTTGAATTCAATAACTTTTATTTTTTGATAGCGGGAACTTAAAAAATACAAGACCACTCTCCGCATTATGGTACATTTCGCGAGAAAGCGAAATGTACCATAATATATATCGATATACATGTATCGATATTTTTCAAGCATGATTATTCAGAAAATATCGATATATCGATATTTTTGCCCATCTCTAATTCGTTGAGACAACCGAATTTGCTGCCAATCGAATTTTGGCTGTTGCGCCAACTATCATAGAATTCTTTATTGAAAAAGAAGGTTATTTTACAATAATAAATAATTGCTAATGCGAACCGTTTAATAGGTTGGGTGTATCAATGATAATAAAATTAACCACTAGTTAGTTGCAATAACCGATAAAAAGTAAAATAAATTTATAAAAACACTTTTTTTTATTTGCAAATACCAATAATTGGTACTACAATCAAATTCATAACATTTTATTCGGTTGTGGCCATCATATTCGCTACTTAGTCATGACAAAAGCATACAATCGGTTGACCTAATCAATTTAAGAATTGTCAGAATCATATCTTTAGTACAATTATGCTCTTACGGTAATGAACATGGATTGTTTTTTGGATTCGAAGAAAATTGATAGAGTGAGTTGAAATATAGTCTATTCATATAATATTTTATCGACCTAACCATTTTCCAACCAATCCTTTTGCTGGTTGTAGGCTTTAAGTTAAAGCATGTATTAACTTCTTAAATCGATAGATTGCAAAGTACAGTTATAACTGTCGTAAGCCGATTGCGACAATAAGCAGAATTGGCAGGTGTAACCACGGCCTTAATTCACTAATTTTAATATGAATGCTATAAACACAGATGACTTGCTGCCGTTTTTTTAAAATATGTTTGACGTTTAGCTTCGAATGTACTTAATCATCCTAAAGAAAACATTTATACGTTTCAAAAATAAATCTATTTACAGAAACTCTCACGCTTGCTTCACTACAACCAACCCACCAACCTACTGAAAGAAACAAACGTCCACTTGTATACACTGGAGGTGTAGAATAAGAAGGAAAATAATAATTTAACCACAACCAAAACACTAAATATTGATGTTTATTTTTATTTATGTATTCATTTATGTATTTTACAAAACCGCAATCGACTTTCTGTGTTGTGTTCGTTCGTACATTTTGGTTTTTATAAGTCTATTCAATCTGTTGAAAGTGATTTAGTCAGTCAGCCAGTTAGTTAATGTACTGTAGACATTTGTGTTAAAACTCCACCTAGACGATTTTCTTTAATAATTGGACTAACTGAGTGTATAAATAACTGACTGTCAGACCGTCTGGCTGACGAAGTAAATAAGCAAGCCAGCAAACAAAACTAACTGAGTGACTGCCTATTAGTAAATTTATACAGATATTTATTTCGAAAAAATGAGCGTGGGTAAATCTATAATTGAATTTGAATAATTTCATTAATTTCATTAATTTTGTGACTTTTAAAAGATATATGGCTTAATGGCTTAATAAAAATGTTTGTTAACATAAAAACAAATTTTTATGAATGATTATAATATTTAATGTGTTTATTTTAACATTTAAACAAAATTTAAATTCATCGACTACATACAGCCGTATGCATAACGAAAACTTGGATGGAGTTAGCATAAATAACAAAATTGAACTGGAGTTTAACGACCCAACAAATATTTACTTACCAACTCACAAAAAAAAAAAAAAATTAGAAAAAAATTTAAACACATTACTTTTCTACTAGAAAAATTACTTATTTTTGTTCTTGTCCCAAAAAGTCCCAAAACGAATACATTATACTTGGGATGTTGTATACATCCAAAAATAAGTGATTCTCTTTTTACTTGAAAAATTTCTAAAAATAATTAAATGTTTTAATGTTCATCTGCAAAATAATAAATTTTACATAGATACATATTTATATCGTCTTAAACAGTTTCGGAGCGGATCCATCTCAAGCTGTTTTTACATCTAGTACTTACATACATTACAGTGGCTCAATAAAGAAATCGGACAAACCTTACATTTTACTTTATTCCGTTTTTCTTTTAAGAAAAAGACTAGTTTTACTTAAAAACCAGACACAACTTAAGCTTTAATAGTTAATTAAAGAATACTATGAAAAATTAACCAAAATTTTTCATTAATCTCGTAAAATTTTACAATAAACTGAAAGTAGACAAAAAATTACATAAAAAAATTAGTCGTAAAAGAAAAGAACTAAAAGTATTATGCATTTTTTCTTATTTTTTAATATTAGTACGTGTTAGGCCCAAATTCACAGTCATTAGTTAATTATTAGTAAACTAAAATGATAACTATTGTTTAACTAAAACTTCATATTTACAGTGTATTGTTTAACTAAAATTTTTAATATGGGTAAAGAATGGTAACCCTATCAAATATAAATAAACAAGCGAAAATAAAGAAATAAAGAATATTTCAGATCTTAAGGCGGCAATATAAAAATTTTTAAGCACACAAAGCTAATGGAGTAAATATATTTTGTCGCTCCTAAAAGTATGGTATATACAAGTAATATTTTCTAAAGCATGGTGTAATAAGTATGCAGGTTCAACAAATATAACAAAAAACTAGATAATGCTTGTCAAAAAAATACACGTGCTAGACGTTGCTTATGTACAAAACTACCAGAACAAAAAATAATCATGTTCCAGAGCATCTAACTAATTGTTAACCAATGGCATTTGACGGTTTAACTAATGGTAAACAAAGAAGTGTGAATAAAATATCATTGGCTAAACTATTGTCATTAGCTAACTAATGACTGTGAATTTGGGCCTTAGACAATCATTAATTTGTTAACCTCCGCCAGTATTCAGAGCACTGATTCCACCGATTTCTTACATACCCAGGTACAAGTTTTTGAACATTCTTCCTTTAGAGCATTCTTAAGGTTCTTTGTGTTGCATTTAGTGTTACTGTTAAGGGCATAATACACAATCAATCAGCTTGATGTCAGATTCGTGTACGTGTGCTTGACGAAAAATCAAAACCAAGTAGATTTTCCATCAAGCGTCGTCGGTGTCACTAATACTAACGAAATTTCACACATACTATTACCACGCTTGTCAAGCATGTTGATCGTGTATATTGCCCTTTATGCTTTTTTTTCAAATGAGATCATAAATGGTCCGTGACGTTAATATTTGGAGAGCAGGGTCGTGTTTCACTCCCTTACGGATAGTTAGATCGTTGTGTTGGTAGAAGTAGATTAAAATTTCTAGTAAAGCTTTTTCAACAATTTCCACAATTTATTTATTTTTTTGGTTAAGTATATCCTGTGGTCCATAATATCATTAATTACAACTGGTTTTTCTGGTCTTGCGGCAGACATACAGTTCCAAAGAAGTGTATAGCCGCCACCATGATTTACAGTTGGTCGTACATTTTGTTCTTTTGGTCCATCATTGACCATTCTCCAGACACAACTTTAGCTATCTGAACGGAATATACTAAAAATCAATAAATAACGTTGAAGTCAAAATAAAAAACCTTAGTTTTTATAGCTTTTTCGGAAATTTAATATTCTTATTTCATTCACCTTGTTTACCAGGGTACACTTTCGCGCAACTTTTCCATGAAAACAATCAGGTATGTTCTGACACTCGCACGATTGTCAAATCGCATGTGAGTTGCAAATCGCCAAACTTGACTTTTCATGTTCTGTAACTCACGCGTTTTGCTTGCGATTTGCCGTGTTAAATAGACCAGCTGTTTATTGAAATCGCCTGTGCAGAAGAAAACAATGGACAAACAAAACCAAACAAAATTTGTTAAATTTCATATTTTTAATACAAATTGTAAGAACATGATACTAGTTTTGGTGCAAATAAAATGAAAACATATTTAATTTAATTTATTCGTCATTGTATTATTTCTTTAAAGTTGAGTTTAGTCTAAATTCATCAGTTCAGTCAGTTTACTCTTGCGATTTGAACTCGCCGAAAGTCTGGCGATTGCGATTTACAGAACACCTCTCTTGCGAGTTCATGTCACAATCGGAAATGTTATGCGAAATGCGAGTGTCAGAACATGCCCGAATGATTGCCAAGATTTGTCTTACATATTGAGGATAGCAGTTCATATTTAACTAATTACATATTGTTCAAAAACTATTCTCAACATTGGATCACTTATTATCGGACAGTTCTTTAGTTTTCCAACAGTCCAGCGCTCATCTGACAAAGTAAAAGATGAAGAACGTCCTGCAAGAAAAACAAAAACCAATGCTAAAAATATCGAATTTGATACTGTCGAAACTAAAAAATAAATATCGATATATCGATACATTGCAATTAAAAGCATCGACAATATATATCGATATATTTTTGAGAAAATATCGATATTTTTCGTCCATCCCTACCATATACTCGTACATATGAATAAGGAGGCATTAAATTTATAGCACCAAAACCGATAAATGCAAGTTCTTGACTAAATCGTTTTAGGTATTCAAATGTTCGAATATGATATAGCTGCCAGACAGGTCAATATTCAACTTCAATATACCTATGTGTTTGTGTGCGTTTTTTTTTTACAAAAAATAGTCACACATATACGGAGGGGGAATATTGAAGAATATCAAAATGCTTTTGATTTTCATAACAATCGCACACAAACACATACATATATTGAAGACTAACTATTGATCTGTCTAGCATCCGCTTTAGAAATTAAATTTTCAGACAAAGATTTTTATTTCTGTAATCGAAATATGATTTGGAATGAGTGTTTTATATAGATAGTTGCCGATAAAAAAAGTTTTTCTAAGGTTTGATGCAGTCCTATACTCTAGCGATTTATTATCTATTTTCATATATAAACCGTTATATGAAAGGAAGTAATTTTGAATACTAAAAAAAATCGCTTATATTAACGAAAAATTGTGAGATAATATCTTGATATTATATTGAAACAATTTTAGAGTCATCAGGGCCTCAAAGTATCAAGTTCAGCTTTGTTGGTAGTATAAAACTCGAACATTTTAACAGAGAGAAAAAGCACATGTATAACATTTGTATGCTCCATCACAGGTGTTAAGAAATAATAAATGTATTGCCTTAACGAACCGACCACGCATAACAATTTATCACAAATGAAAATCCTTAAAATACTTGATAAAATTACATAAAACTAATCATACGAAAAATGATGATGAAGGTATCTATACCGACAATCTGTTTAACAACTTTATGAGCAAATCCAACACAAATCGGATGCCAGTGGCATTTATGTAGTACTTTGTGCTTCTTCTTACTTATACTTGCTAGTATTTCATCGATTTGTTGTTTTTTCGGTTTGTTTTTGTTTTAGTATATCTTTTTCGTGTACATCGTAGTCATCGTTGTCGTGGTCGTCGTATCTCGGCAACTCCATGTATCCATATTGTATACAGATACCAGATTGGGTTTATTTTGTTTTTATTTTTATGATTTTCCCCACACAGCACAAAGCAACAACATAAAATCACTACACTTTACTCCTGTTGTAATGAAATGAAAGAAAGAAAGCCAACAAAAAACTTTCATCATAAATTCTTTTTGGCTTTGTTGTTGTTAATTTTATATGTACTCATTTTATATTTGCGCCATATTTTTTCACAGCTCTTTTGCTTTACTCTATTACTACTACTTCCTCTTCAAAGATTTTGTCGGTTCTTTATAATAAACTCTCTTCCCCAGAGCTTTCCTTTTAAACTAATAGTATCATCCAACTGTATCATTTTTATGCGATTGATATTGTTGTTGTTACTTAAAAAACAGTATTGCCAAGTATGCATTTGGCTAAATCTTTCAAATTTGTTTAAAAAATATATGTATATATGTATAAATCTGTGCAAAAAGGAATAACTGCTTAAGTCGCCTTAAGAAAAGTTGTTTCTCCGAAAGTTCTTACAGATTTTTATAGGCTTATATGATTTATATCTTGTGTAACCCTTCCTGGCTTAGGTTAGTGATGTTGCGAATATTCGTATTCGAATCACCGAATATTCGCCTATTTCATGATATTCGTGTTCGCCAAATTCAAGCGTATATTTCACGAATATTTTGTGAATACGTTCCAAAAAATAATACATATAAAATACTGAAAATTAATAAACAAAAACTATTAATTTTTACTAAAAAAAATGTGTATAACGCAAAACAATAATCTTCTTTTAGTAAAGAAAAAGGAAGCAAAATATATTTCACAACGACATGGTATTTAAAAAGTAAAGTACTGTTAAATTAATTTATTAATCATGTTAAAGTACTACTACTCAAAGCTCACTAGAGGAATGTTGAACTTCAAAAAGAAAAGTTTTGAAGTCTTTTCTCCATCAAGCCTATTGCGCGGTGTGTAAATAAGATCCGCACCACTAAACATTCGCTCGCTCGGAACACTCGCCGCTGGTGTCGCTAAATATGGCCTGGGTATAGGTAAAAGAAGCTCATATTTTCCCTTATTTACTTTCCATAACAAAAAATTAAAAAAGTGGTATTCAGGTGCTAAGTTAATAATTTCAAATTCCGTCATCGGAATATCATAATAATGTTAAATACCTATAGTATTGTGACGGGTTTTCTCAATTTATTGTTATTGACGCAAAGGGTAGATTTTTTTTCAATTAAATTTTAAATATTAAGTGTTACTAACTATGTAGATTGAATATTCGTATTCGCGAATATTAAAAATCGATATTCGTAACATCACTAGTTTAGGTATGATTGTAACCACACCAACCTTTAACTGAATGTGATAATATTTAAGGAATAAAATAGTTTTAAAGTAAAATTTGTTTAAGTTGACTTAAGCACTTCTTCCTTATTGCCACAGATATATATATAAAATGTACATATCATTTTTTCTTAGAAATTTGAAAATCGATGCAGTCTGCACTTTTAATTGCAGCGCCTCTAGTGTACAAAACAGGTTGCCAAAAATTTCAGATAAGGAAAAACCAGCCTATGTTGGATTGGTAAAGTAATAAAAAAAAATGATTGATTATTCAGTTTTTCTTTTAACTTTGATATTATTCATGCTTCTCAAATGAGAGTTCAATAGACATACATAATATTTTTAGTTTTTTTTTTTAATATTTTGAGCAAAGGCTCCCTGATGATGATTTGCACAAAAGAATGTTTAAAAAAGGGGGTGTTATATCCTGTACATGTCAAATGTCCTCAATAAAGTTCTGCCGTATCTGGCAACTCGCCACTATTCAAATGTGAAGATGAAATGTTACAAAGTTAATAATACAGACATCATACCAAAACGCCTTAATCTACCAAGTTGTCCCCAACTTTTCCCAATTGAAAAGTATTGGACGATTGTTTAAAGTAAATTAAAAGAGAGTGCCAGAGTTAAGTTATAAACATTTGACGACTGCAGCTACATGACTACAAATGCTATTGGCTTCAATTGTCGTCGTGTAGTCAGCTACTTAATTATTTTGAGCGCGGTAGCTACATCGTAAACAGCTGACATTTTGTTGTAGAAGTACATATTTCAGTAGTGCCACTTTCAAATGTTTCACTTGAATGAAAATAAAATCACTTAAGGTGGAGGTACATACCACGCGTTACGCGGCAACGCTTTTCTTACTTTTCGAACTTTTAACGCTTTAAGAATGGCAAGTTACACACCACGCTTTTGATGCTCTTCTGCTTATACAATTTCAAGCCTTTGCCGGCTATATTTTGTCTTGCCTTTAAGTTTTATTTTTCTTTATATATTTAATGCAGTTTTTATCCATTTTTTAATAAAAAAATTAATTTCTAATAATTTATTTCCATTAAACAAACATTTTAGCATATGAATCTGGCAGCACTACCTGTCATTTTGTATACGACGCGTGAAAGTTGAAGAATGTTCTTCAACTTTTTGCGAGTTACACGCGTCTCAAAGTTCTGTTTGTATCTTGTCTTATGGAAACACACTATTTCAACTTTTTTGACAGAAGTCTGTAACGCATTAGCGTATTTAACGCATGCTATGTACCTTCACCTTTAAAGTCTAGTTAGTAAAAACGTATCGCGTTCGTGGCGATCAGCTGGCAAAATCTGTAACATAAACAAAGCTCGTTGCTGTTTACTAAAAACGTATCGTTGCTTTTGTCCCGTAGAAAATGTACAGAAAGTAGATTTTTACGTAGCATATGTCAAACTAATACCACAGGGATTACAATCCAATATTAACAGCTGACAAAATTGATTTGGTTGAGACGTTGTCTATAACTAACACCTTAAGTTAGGCGGTACTGAACGCTCTAGCGATACGCGATACGTTTTTACTAAATAGACCTTTATTCAAAATATACTTACTGCCTGGCAAATCGAGTTCGTTCTCATATTTATATTGAAATCAAAAACAAATTTAATTTTTTTATTGTTGTTCTCAATATAAATATGAGAACGAACTCGACTTGCCGACATCGTGAGCCAGGCAGTTAGATTTCGCAAAGTGTAAAAACACATACATACATATATTTGTTTAAAACTAGGGATGTAACGATACGCCGTTTTGCCGATCCGATACCGATACCGATATTTAAAAATAAATATCGCCGATACCGATTCCGATACCGATACGAATATTGAAATTGAGTTCAAGTTTAGATTAACAAAACTCAAGTCCAATTTTTTTATTATACACAATTACATTGTAAGAGAGAATATATAAAATTGATTTTAACCCAGTATAAAAAATTTGAAGTAATTTTTAAGGAGCTACATTTTCTTTGCTTCAAAAAAATCTATATTAAAAATATGCAGAGAATTAGTAGAAAAGCAAGAAAAATTGTTTAATTCCTTTGTAATTTTAAAAAATACTCGCCATGCTTTTTAAAAAATCGATTTTTTAAAGAACATTTATCAACTAATATTCTTCTAAATAACTTAATAGCTGAATTATTAAAAGTCTTCAAAAAGTTTATATTTATTCACTTAAATTTACATGAAAATAAAGTTTTGAGTTTAAATTCGCATAAAAAAATTGTGAAAATTTATCATTTTTTATCCTTTTTCCTTGAGGAAAAACCATTATAGAACACCGAAAAAGAAATTTGTCCTAGCATCGCTTCCAATTCGGTGATTGGTAATCGAAAAACAGAACTTCTTGCAATGGCAAGGATATGTAAAACTAATTAGAAATTATCCAAATTTGCAACGCTTCCGGATCGCGAATTCTACATTTTAATGACTTCTTTGGAGTGTCTTTTATTGCTGGAATAAGATTTAAAAAACAACGACTTGAATTTGAATTCATGCTAAAATTAACAAAAAATAAATATTTTTTTTTACAAAATAGCAGCATAAAAGATTATTAATTTCTAAAATTGATATTAATAAGATTTAAAAAATAACGAAGTGAATTTAATTCATGGTGAAATTGAACAAAAATAAATTATTTGTTAAAAAAAACTCTGAAAAAAATTTTAAAAGTATCGTCGTATCGACAGTAAAATATCGCCGATACCGATGTATCGGAAAATCTGAAGTATCGCCGATATATCGGTATCGGTATCGGTATTCGTTACATCCCTATTTAAAACCTCTTGATTTTTTTGGTAGAACAACATTTTGTAAAAACCGTATCGGAGCCACTTTACATAATCCGTTATCAAGCCATAACTCGGAAACCTGACAACCCATTACAAAAAGAGTTGGATCATTACCTTTTTCCTACGATTTTTTTGGTAGAACAACATTTTGTAAAAACCGTATCGGAGCCACTTTTTACATAATCGATTAAAAATTGCATTTTTAATACTTAATTTTTTTTTGATGTTCTTCTCTGTTAAATAAAATAGAATATTGACATAAGTCAAAAATTTTGTTCTAATGCTTCGAAATCCCATATAAAAACAATACTTTTCGCAAGCATGTTTGTAAGCAAAAGTATTATTTCCTCGGTTATTAAAAGCTTCTTCACCATTACAATCTTGTCACCACGGATACCTTTAACTTGCTTTCATTAACATTAATTGACTAATGTTAATGTTACTGTTAATGTTATTGTTAATGTCAATGTTAATGGTAATGTTGATGTCAATGTTGATGTCAATGCTAATGTTAATGTAATAGGCTGAAAAGCTTGACCCGAATTTGAAATAGCTACGTTTCTTAGTGAGTTCTGTTTAGGAAAATAATGCCTGAGATTAAATCGAAAAGCAAGAAATAAACCTTTCCCTTATCCAACAATGATTTTTCATATTTACTTTTTGATGTTTCGTATAAAAAACTTTACAGCAGATTAAATTAATGTTAATTATTATTTTTAAATCACAATTAACCTCCACAACAATTATATATATAAAGACAATTAGTGAAGTTGCAACAAAACCCCATTTAATCTTAAAAGAAAAAGAAACTACAACAACAACTACAAAATACAAATAAGACTACAAAAATTTTATGATAAAATAAAATACTCAATGCATGTAATAAAGTTGTATGTTGCTGCCTTGTACATTTTTACACATTCTCATGCTCAAATCCCATAGACATCTTTTATGCACGTCTGTTTGAAAACCCATCTTCTATGAAAATGTAAGAAAACTATATAAACTCTTTTAGTCTTTTAACACAACACTGAAGTTGTAAAATGGTTTCTACTTCGTCATTTTCTGAAGCATTGCTACATGTACAAACACTTTAACATATCCATTCATTTACTTACACTCCATCTTTAGAAAAAACGAACTAACAGCTGTAAATAATATTTTTCTTGTGAAATACATGTACAGTGGCGGCCTTATAATTATAAACGACTTTTCACCATATATATTTGTTAATTTATATTAAAAGCTTAGTTCAACTAAGTTCAAACTAAGAAACATTTTCTGCTATTTTGCATGTTATGTATTTTGTATGGAGTTGGCTTTCCAAAACTATTTTCAAAGAAAGTTTTTGTTAGATTTCAAAGAAAGCTAAAAAAAAAGTCAGACCAAAAAAGTCCAGAAAAATTTTGTAAGTCAACTTTAAGAAATAGATAATGATATACTGAGAGGAAGAAACTCTTAAGACCAGTAATAAAAATAAAATTTCTTAAAATTTTTAATTATAATGGAAAAAAACTAATAAAATATGGCTTTTAATTGCTTGGTACATATTGACTTGGTACATTCACATTATTATTCATTCGGAATTATCGTGATGCTATGCAATATAAATGTTTGAAAATGCAATAAAGTCAATTGACTTTATTTCTTTTTCGAAAACGCAATAAAATTAATTGGCTTTATTTTCCGTTATGGTGGGAAATAAAGTCAATTGACATTATTTCCATTGACCTTATTACCTGTCACCGTTCACGCCACTGTGCAAAGTTTAGTACAAAGTTTACCCAAAATACGGCGAATGTTGTCAAAAATAACAAAATATTAATTGATGCATATGTACGTCCATCTTGTTTAACTTTACGAAGATATATTTAAGTTGTATGCAAATATATTTTGTTGTTTCTAATTATATGACCAAAATGAAATTGGTGTTTTTTGTCTTTAGTTAATTTTCTTAAAAATCATATTCATACCTTAAATTTTTTTAATATAAACTCAATGATGATTTGTTACTTTACTATTTCCAGTTCTTAGTTTGAACTAAGTTTTTATAATATATTATCAAATATATACATATGCTGGAAAGTTGTTTCTAATTATAAGACCACCACTGTATATACGTAATGGCCACATGCTTAGGGCTTGCCCCAAAATATGTGAACTTTTAAAACCCGCTGGGGTTTTTCAACAATATACTCTGATCCCATGAATCGAAATTTAATTTATTCTTCGTAGATCTCAAAACGTATGAGCGGCATCAAGAGCCCACCTTTCACATCAAGAACCTACCTTTCTGTATGGCAATTCCATGGTACGACATTTGTCGCATTTATCCTATGAATGGCCTTATCCACACAAATTTTTAAAAATACCTTTTATATAAAACAATAAAACGTTATGCGAATCAAAATTTGTTAAAAATGTAAATTTTTTTTACAGGAAAATAGTCTGAAAAATACGGTCAGGTCTGTAAAATATTGCTTTTCTTCAAAATACATAATTTAATTATCAGGGCTCGGACTTTGATGCAACTAAAATTTGATTTTACGCGCTTAAAAAATGCACCTAAAATGCAAAATATGCACAAAAATATGCATTTACCTTGGAACAAAGTACCAGAACTAAAATAATGTGAAAATATATATTTTTTAATTTCTTATTATTATTAGAGAAAAAAAAACATAAAACAACCATAATTGGGTCTATATTTAATGCAACCGAACTTTAGTTGCGTTGCCAGTCCGCAACTGAAAATTAATGGTTTCCAGAAAGGCACTAAATAGGAACTGAAATTGGCAGCTCTCAGTTGCCAGTTGCCATCAGTAGTATCATTTTTAGCAAGTGTCAACCCAACTGAGGCTCGGTTGCAATGCATAAGCGGCCTATTATTAATTTTTGCAAAAATTGAGAAATATGCATTTAAAAAATTTTTATCACTTCAAAAATATGCACTTATTGCCGAAATATGTAAAAATATGCACTTACAATAAAAATATGCAACTAAAAATCGATGCGAAACTACTAACAATTTGATAATTCGCATAGATAATTAGCCAATACGTCTCTTATCTATCACCACAAAAAAAATGCTTTTTCATGAAAGTCTGAGCCCTGTTAATTATCTACATTAGCCGAAGCATAGCCTGCTTTTGAACTCTACAGAAAAGATTTGTATTGATATCAGGATAGCTTTGTAGCATAAAAACAATAGAAATGGAAATTAATAGACTCGATAGGTTGAAAATATTCGGAATACGATTTCTGTATCAATCCTTCGAAATAAGCAAGGCTCAATGATTAAATCTAAAGTTTTCCATCGAAATGTTAGTTTTTAAGACTTTATATAATCAATTAATTAACTTCACCCCTATCGCGGATACCAAGTGAAATTTTTATATCCCAAGAAATTTTCATTTCCCTTCGAGGGAAAATTGCTATCGTGAAGTTCCCGTGAACATTTTTTCCCGCCATCACTTCGTAATGAATGTAAAAAAGGAAAGAAGCTTAATAAAATAAATTAAAAATTAAAGAAGTTTTTGTTTAAAATTAAAAAAATACATTGCTAAGAATTGGATTTATCTTTTCATTCCATGAGGAATCTAAACAAAATCGAATTGTTCGTCCAGGTTTGCTAGATGCATCCAATCTGTTGGAGTACCCAAGAAATTGCAAGCAGCCTAATTCAATTAAATCGTCTTTGGTGCTAAATTAAATTTTCCCTAGAGTGAATAAAACTGTGTTTTTATAAATAAAAATAAATATTTAAAATTTTTAATAATTAATTGGAAGGATGATATAGCAATTACATGATGTATACATCCTGTTCGCATGCTAAAATAAAGTGAACAAAAACAGGGGAAAAGGGAAAAATCATTAATGATCAGGGGAATTTTTCGAATTTTCATTCACGATTGCAAAAGAAGGGAAAGGGAAAACATTTCGAGGGAAAAGTATTCACGATAGGTAGGGGTGATTGTATAGGACATTTTTGTATATTATTATAAGTGTACTTGTCCTTATTTAATTGTCCAGGAAAAAAATTGGAGTTATTTTATTTTCGATTAGAATCATTACAAGAAGTTTATCATTTATGTATTATATTTTCTACAGATAAATTATCTTTTCAATAAGGATTTATTTAATTTGTGTGTTAGTTTTTCTAAACGACTAAAAAAATTTGCCTGAAATAATAGCATCAATGTACAAAAAAAAACTTATACCTAAATAGCTGGGCACCACTGTATATAGTTGAAAAAATGCTAAAGTAATGAATGAGTTGATGAACAAAAAGGAAAGCTGGAAAAAACATTCAAAGTACAACAAGAAAAACCAATTAATCATGGGTTCAAAATATGAAAACAGATTTTGATTGAAATATTATTTTCTTATAAAAGCCTTATCACTTGCAGTCGTTAAAAATCTATGAAGCGAAAACTATTAGAAATTTCAAATTTAAATATTTTTTTTTATAATATTGCCGTATTACTTTTATATTTTATTATAATATTATGATTTATATCCAAAGTTAATTTAATTAGTTTGGCTTAAGTTCATTTTCAATTTAATCTTTCGATCAAATTAAATTTTTTTATTTAAGAAAGAAATTCTAAAGCATGTAAATATTGAACATTAAAAAAAATTTGGATGTACGGAAGGTTGAACTGACAGCTGTTTCGAGACTACCACAGTCTACTCATCAGAGCCCTTTACCTATACTACTAGCGACGATAGCAACATCACCGTAGCGAAAATCCTACTAATTTTAGCAAGCTCAATTAACAGACTGTCGCCACCTCGCCGCGAGTGTAGGTAAAGGGCTCTGATGAGTAGACTGTGGTAGTCTCGAAACAGCTGTCAGTTCAACCTTCCGTATATCCAAATTTTTCTTTGAATGTTCAATATTTACATGCTTTAGAATTTCTTTCTTAAATAAAAAATAATTTGATCGAAAGATTAAATTGCAAATGAACTTAAGCCAAACTGATTAAAATAACTTTGGATAAAAACCATACAGTTCGACTAAAAATGCATAACACAATTATTATTTGATTGTAACGACTAAATGCAATCATAATATGTTGCTCTTAGACTACGGTCACGTCAAACTGTTCTTTATTTTGCGAATGACGAATGGGTAAATAAAAAACTTAATACGTTTTTTTTTACTTTTTTCACAACTTTTTAAGTTTATGAATAAATAAATTAAATATTTTAAGTGTTTTAGATAAATTTAATTAATTGTTCTTTAGTTTGTCTGAGTTTTGTTAAATAAACTTATTGAAAAGTTTCTTAAAATATATTTTTTTTAGTAAATGTATGGGAGTATTTTAACGTATGTACTTCCGTAAAATATTTGATGTATTATTTGTTTGATTAGAAAGATATAAAAATGAAACAAAATTATGGCCATAAACATTTTAACACAAAAGATTCATTAAATATTTAAATTGATTTTTTTTTGTTCTTTTAAACCATAAATTTTTTAAAATTTATTTTTAAAAACTGTGGGGTTGTTATTCGAAAGTTTATTTATGTGAAAAAAAAGAAAAAACGACACAACCAACAGATTTTTATAAATAAAATACAACATTTTCTTACAAAATAAACGAAAAGAATGAATGAATAAATAAATTGCTTTCTTATTTTATGTTTGAATTCTTTTGAAAATGCTAAACAAAATTTTTTAAATTGTTTTCCGCAATTTTTTTTGCATTGAAATTTTGGTTTTATTTTTTTGGTTTTTAAACTAAAAAGAAATTGTTTTAATTTAAACAAATGTCGAAATAAAAATGAATAAAATTAAAGTGAATGAAAGCAGACTGTATAAAATCTCAAGAAATATTTTTATTCTATCACAAAATGATTTGGTTGGCCAGTGTTGGAGTGGTGAAAAGTGTGTGGCATCATAAATATTTTTATTTTCGAAAAAAATTACTTTTTAAAGCTGAAAGAGTATAAATGTGAAAACAAATATAACTGACAGTTAAATAAATATTTAAGTAACTCATCAACCAATTAGACATACAATTCAGAACTGGAGAGAGGGAAAATGGGCTCGAACATGTAGTCTGCAGCAGGGGTGGGAATCTCGTGTCTATGAAATAATTAGCTAATGTTTCTTAAGTTGCAAAACTGCATGTATCACATGGTGTAAAAATATTTTATCTCTAAATCTAACGTTAAAAAACTACGTCGATTGCTGAGAATTATAATGAACTGGATTGATTTGTCTGAAAGATCCTAGCAAAAAACTACTGCTTCGCGATAAGCAGGGTTGCATGATATTTATTCGCGATGTCCCACTTAGGAGCATTTGTTGTTAAACGCTTATTTCAGCACATTAATTGTATAATAAAATCATACTATCTTTTCTCGTAACTCAGCTTCATTCTGCGTTACAGTAGCGCTTTCTTGGATGCACCACTGTAAGTTAATATGCAAAAATTTGTTTTTTAAGTGGACGAAAAAGAAAAATATAAGAATCTTAAGCATTTCCTTCCATTATGGAAGCCGCGATTATTCTAAGAAATTCTGGTATGTGATGGAAATCGTTCGATTTGAAATTGGCGCCGATTTGAAAAACAAATTCTACTGAAAGATGACTTATTTAACCCTTTTATTGTTTTCAAGGCTCAGAATATTGTATTCGAATATAATATAAAAAGCGTAAAAAGTCACCTTTCAGTAGATTTTGTTCTTGAGATCGGCGCCGATTCAAATCGACCGATTTCCATCACATACCAGATTAACTGCCAGGCCCACTATGTCGAAACGACTTTTTTCTTTCTTACAATTACATGTAAACCAAAAACAAAATTTTTGAATTTGTTTTAAATGTAATTGTGCGGAAGAAAGAATCGTGTCGACATAGTGGGCCTGGCAGTAAGTCCCGAATCTTGGGACTTTTACGCGAAAATCTTGGGATTTTTGTAATAGTAAAAATATGGTAATTGTTTTTTATTTTTTAGTTTTTATATTAAATACAACTGTAAATAAACATGAGTATCCTATTAAAAATTACTTCAAATAATTGAAATTGAATCCTAACGAGATTTACACGTTAACCTTGTTGCATGACTTTTCTGGAGTTTAAAGAAAGGGTTGAAAAGACGCTTAGCGGATTAGCAACTTCAAAAGAGAATTCAAAAAAGGAGTTGGGTCGTAACATTAACAACTCAACCCAGTTGAGTTGTGAATCATAATAGGGGCCTATGTATTTCGAAAAATTTCTTGTCAAATCGGCTTTCTAAATTCTGTAATATATATTTCTAGAATTTTAAAACTGCTTCAAATGTTATCTAAATGTTCGAGAAGTTATTGTCCCACTTCTAAAAATCATCTATCCATCTCTGATCTGATTGATAGACAACCATAAAATAGTGGTTGAGAGTATGTTTGCCTTTTAAATTCAAACAATATTGTTTTAATAGAAAAATATACTCAAGAGAGACCAACAGAAAGAAAAACAAACATCAAACGGGGGAAAACTGAAATTCAAAGAAGATTTCTTTGGGTTTTAATGGACTTTAATCCGCTGTTGTAAAATTTAACATGCACAAGAGGGATTATTTTATTTTTATTGCTTTAAAATTACAAGTATGTATATACATATCACTACCTTAATATAGAAACGTCCTAACTCATTATTTTTTTTTTCAAAATGAGTTTTTTGCATATTTGGACCTCCTATCTATCGAAGTATGCAAAAAACTCGATTTGAAAAAAGAGAATGAGTTAGGGCGTTTCTATATTAAAGTAGCGATATGTATGCATATACATACATACCCAGCGGAAAAACTCAAAAGTCCTTCTTACTTCAGGCCTTATTAAAGGCCTGCTTAGACATTTTTTGAGTCAATTACCAGTCTTATCTAACTTCTAAAGAATGCCTTACAGAAGGTAAGATACACATTCCACATTCGCTTCTATGAGAAGAAATTTTTTTTTCTTCAAAAATGTACCTTAGAAATCACAAATATTCTCGTATTCTTTTTTCGCAAGTAATTTGTATACATAGCTGAAATTTACATACAAGAGACATCGTATATGCTGCTATTATGCCTTTATATTATTCTTATTTTATAGAAACTAAACGTATTCGTATAAAAAATTACTTTAGACGAAAGAAAATATGTAATTCGAAATAAAAAAAAATAATAAGAGTCCGATCACAGGGGAGATGTGTAAACATCTAGTAATGAAACATTTCACCTTCTACCGAAACATTCTTCTCATCATTCACCCGTTTCAACTTCGACGAACCGGGCTTCATTCGCTTCTTTTTCACCCTCGTACCTTCCTCCACACCCGACAAATCGCTCAAACCGATAAGCTTCGCATCAGACACCTCTGATATCATCCCAGATGATGTCGCTTAACAGCGAGCAGCATCATCTCTTTAACCCTCTGGAAGGCTAGTCATCTGTGGGGCCACTGGTTCCCGTGGTACCAGTTTATGATACTAGTCAAGCCTCGAAAGTAAACCCCTAGAGGTTAACTTTCTATCGACTTTGGTCTTGAGAGAGACCCTAGGTGTCTGTTCACCTCCTTACTCACTAGCGTAGGCAAGCCTACTTCCTTATATAAATATGTGCACGCCCGTTACTCGGCTGCAAGAGATTGGGTAGTAACACATAAGTTTTATGGGTAATTGGCCTAAGGTAATGTCAGCAAAAACCAAATTACCCTATTCCCAGGAAGCACATCACCATGGTGTGCGTAATCACCAAGATGCATGAACTGTACCCCCGGGGGGAGTAGATAGGGACAGAAGGAATCTCGTTAAGCCATGAATGATGAAACTACAACTTATATTGCGCACTAGATGGTGTTAGTGTATTTCTATGCAGCTGTTAAGTTTCTCTGTACTTCTTGTTGTCCGTATGATTACACTAACACACTCATACACAGCTCACACCGCGTTATTACAATCTTACTCAAAATTTGTGATTGTATTGTGAAAAAGATTTTTACCCCTTGCGTATAGATGTTTACACATAAAAAATCACATTAATCAGAAATAAAGAAGCCGCATTAAAAATATGTATAAATATTAAAAAATGTACCTCCATTTGCTTTTTGACAGACCTTCCTTAGAAATCCTTCAAACTTACCTTTTTAGAAGGTATTTTCTCAGGCTTTCCAGAACTAGCAAACGGAAGACCTTCCCCGCAATGACAATGTGTGTAAAAAATATATGAGGCCTTCTAGAAGGCATTCGTACTCCTTCTATTTCCCGGTGGGTACATATATACACAGATAATACATACATACATAAGTGCATAAATATTTTTAAATATTGCCCTAGTAAATATTACGGATGCTGTCAATGAGGTTGTATACTTTTACTACATACATACATATGTATGTATCTAAAAATCTTGTGTATTGATTGGTATCGCGTTTTGCGAATATTCATTTTTTGCATTACAAGCATTTATCAAATTTTGATTCATTTCTTTTGTAAAATAGGTAGAATGCCTGTAAATATTTTGTTGCAGAAAGTAACGTGTTCTTTTGTTAAATAAAATATTGAAAAATAGTGTTGACATTTAAAACAAAAGAAAGCAAAAATACAATCACTTAAATACATATACACTTACCAACAATATACATACATACCGCTTATATAAATTAATTGTGAAATTAATGAAATTCGTTTGTCGATCATAAAAAACAAATTGAAACTTAATTTTATCATCATCCAACATCTCTCGACCATCTCATTGCCACATTATTCCAATCTATTGCTTGCCACACCACATCAACATCATTATTTATACATTTATGTACACACACATATATATACTAAATGCATACTTTGTTTATTAATTATGATGTTGATGATGATTATGATGATAATAATAATATTATTTATTTTTATTATAATTGTAATGTTAATGAATTAAAATAATAGTTTTTCTGCCTGAATGACTCGGTGCCAGTAAGCGAAACAGTCAGTCATCCATTCCACCCTGCGAGCCTTTTAATCTTGCCACATTAAAATAATTTGCTAAAATACTCAAAATGTATTGCCATCAGAATTTATTCCAAATCTTTCGCCAACGCCAACGCCACCACCACACCCCCCACTTCCACCATCAACAATGGCTGGCTGGCTGTTGTCGTCATTTGTATTAACAGCTGCCTTCTTTTAAGTATTCGTTTGTTCCTTCTTGCCTCACTTCCCGGCCTCTTTTGTGTTGGTTCTCTGGTGTTCACAGAGTTTTAAAAATTTGTTTCTACCAACTAATTGAATGATAAACATTTTTTCTTTTTATTTTTCTGTTGAAAGCTTCACATTATTGGCGTTAAAATAAATATTTTGTATAAACACATACACACGTACATTCATAACAGATTTAATATTCATGATGGGTATATGTGTGTCATGTCTGTTGTTCAGCGTTGCCAGAAATATGTAAGGAGAAACATTTATCCGTATTTGATTTCATTTTAATATCTAACCAGTGAAAAAACAGCTTCCAAAGAACCTAATATTTGGACTAATCCGAAGCTTACCGAAACTTTTTAGCATTAAGTAATATTGAAATTTTTAAAAGCTTATGCCGTTTTTACGCTTTCTGAGTTTTCGTCTGATTTCAAAATGTAACTTTAAGAATATGACGTTTAAAATAGGGATGTGACGAATACCGATACCGATACCGATATATCGGCGATACTTCAGATTTTCCGACACATCGGTATCGGCGATATTTTACTGTCGATACGACGATACTTTAAAAAAATTTTTCAGTTTTTTTTAAAACAAATTATTTATTTTTTTGTTAATTTTACCAAGAACTAAATTCATTTCGTTATTTTTTAAATCTTATTAATATAAATTTTAAAAATTAATAATATTTTTCGCTGTTATTTTGCAAAAACAATAATTTATTTATTGTTAATTTTACCATGAACTCAAATTCAATTCGTTGTTTTTTAAATCTTATTCCCAGCAAAAAAAGAAATTATAAAGAAATCATGAAAATGTAGCAGTCGCGATCCGGAAATATTGCGAATTTGGATAATTTCTAAATAGTTTCACATTTGCTTGTCATTGCAAGAAGTTCTCTTTTTCCATTACAAATCACCGAATTTGAAGTGATGTTAGGACAAATTTCTTTTTCGGTGTTCTATAATGATTCCTCAAATAATTCTGGAAAAAAAAGCTGACTTCAGTATAAAGAGTAATATACTTGATGGCCTTCCATATAAACAATTTTGAAAATCGGTAAGCCAATGGAGGAATTGTGCTCTAATAAATATTTTGGGTGGAGGCGTGGAAGACTTGCCCCACAGATTTTCGTAGAAAAATTATGCGACCAAACTCTAGGCAAACCATTCCAAACAAAAAATAAATTTTGGAATTCGGCCCATAAATGGCGGAGCTATGCGATAGTCAATATTTCTGGGGGAAGGGGAAATGCCGCACAGATTTTGGAGAACAATTATGGTACCAACCAGAAGGGGGGTTTGCAGCAAATTTCACAACTGATTTTCGAAAATAAAACTGTAGTCAAACCCTTTCAAAAAAAAAAATAAAAAATAAAAATTTTGATAATCGGTTCCCAATGACAAAGTTATACATGGTTCCCCTCCCATTTTCGAAAAGAATTATGGGGCTAAACTACTAGCGAACCCTTGCAAACAACACAAGAATTTTGAAAAGCTGTTCACAAATGACATATTTATGGATTGGTGGGGAGGGGGAGCAAACTTGCTTCTCCGATTTTCGACAAAAAAAAAATTGGGACCAGTTTTTGTCAAACCCTTTCAAACAAAACAAGAATTTTGAAAATCAGTTCACAAATGACAGCATGGGGGGAGCGAATTTCCCCCTCCGATTTTCAAAAAAAAAAAAAAATTATGGGACCAAACTGCAGGCAACCCCTTTCCAGCAAAACAAGAATTTTTAAAATCGCTTCACAAATGACAGAGTTATGCGTGTACAAACATAAAAAAGTAAAAAAACATACACACGAATTGATAGCCTTCTTCTTTTTGGAAGTCGGTTAAAAAAGGATGAAAAATTGCCCATTTTCAGAACTTGTTTCTTTTTATGCGAATTTAAACACAAAACTGTGTTTTCATGTAAATTTAAGTGAATAAATATAAACTTTTAGCAGACTTTTAATAATTAAGCTAATAAGTTATTTAGAAGAATATTAGTTGATAAATGTCTTTTAAAAAATCTATTTTTTAAAAAGCATGGCGAGTATTTTTTTTAATTATAAACTAATTACAAATTTGTACTGGCTTTTCTACTAATGATCTGCATATTTTTAATATAGATTCTTTGAAAGCAATGAAAATGTAGTTCCTTAAAAATTACTTCCAATTTTCTATACTGTATTAATATCTATTTTAAATATTAATAATCTCTTACACTATAATGTTGCATAATAAAAAAATTGCCCTTCTTGAGTTTTGTTAATCTAAACTTCCAAAATGGTATAATACTTGGTCAATTTGTTTTTCAAACTGCGAAGAAAATGTTTTTTTCCAACAAAAATACCTATTTTTTTAAAAAAAAAATTTTTTTAGCCGTTCGAACGGGGTTTCAATTTAAATAACAAAACGTTCAAATAACGACAAAAATTTTTTTTCTAAATGCTAATTTTACATAGAAATGCTGAACACATCTTATACGTTAAAAGTAAGACCTACAAGATATATTATACCGAATCAGTATAACTATGTGCAGGCGTGGATAAAAGGGTGGAGGGGGAAGGAATTTTTCCTCCCCCCCCCCCCCCAAAACGAGTAAATTTCTATAGTTTCTAAAAGAAGTTTGGAAAAATAGTATGTTTTACTTAGAAGATTTTTAGAACCAAAGCCGAACCCGAACGCGAAACCGAACTTTTTTATTGAAGAGAAGAATTTCTACTTAACTTTTTTCAATTATTATTTAATTAACTCATTTATTTAATAAATACAAACGGAACAAATTCGTAGTACGTTGCTTTTTTCGATAATATTTTATGGGACTGCATTTGTGTGTATGTTTGATGATTATAAATATGTATATAAAAAAATTATACAAAGTTCAGTGTTCGGTGAAAATTTTACCGAACGCCGAACATCAACCGAACACAGATTTTTGCCGAACTCCGACACCGAACCCGAACGTTCTATCGAACACTATCATATGTTAATAATCATCATTGCGGTATGAATAATTCCGAAATCATTGAGTATATAAAAAATAATGTTAGAATGGCTTAAAGCTAAATTTGTTCCTATTTTTTTAGTGTTTTTCTTAAGGAAATTGGATAAGCATTTTCCAAGTTTGATAAAATCGGTGGAGCAACGTCTCAAAAACTCAATTTTTTTTTACAAAAATCATTTAATTTCACTTTATTACGGAAAAAAAATCAACATTTATCTATCGATTTTCGTGAAGTAAAACTTATGTTATCTGTGGTATGCATATGTTACTTTACGGTCAGTGAATAAAAGTGGTATCATTTCGATTTTGCATCAAACAAATATATTTTTCATCATTACGACCTGAATAATTCTGAAACCATAGAATGTTTATATACTCCATAGAGTGTTTATATAATGTTACAACGGCTTAAAGGTAATTTTATTTAAAGTTTTTTAGTGTTTTTTTCTAATAAAATTGGACGACCCCTTTATAAGTTATGATAAAATCAGTGGAGCCACTTCAAATATCACAAATTAAAAAAAAATTATCCATAGTTAGCATTTTATTTTTGTTGCATAGTGTAATGTTTCCTAGAGCCTTAGGCCATTATTATGATTCACAACTCAACTAAGTTGAGTTTTCAATGTTACGACTCGACTCAACTATTTTTTTTTCGCAACCAATTTCAATTGTCTTCGAAATAATGTTCGCTATGAGGTTCTTATCTGTGCTCTATGTTTTTTGAAATCTAGTATCCATCACAGAATATTTTAAATACTTTTAGTCTTGGCCTTACTATTTTTTCTTGAGATTTTATGTGTTATGGATATGGCAACAATATTCGTTGACAAATGTAATAGATTGGCGCTGTGTTGCCAAATTAGGGATATTCACCCTAAATTTAGGGTTTAGTTTTCCGGTTAGGGTGAATTTTAGGGAGTAAAAACAAGTTAGGGGGAAATTTAGGGTGCAAAAATGGTATTTAGGGAAATTTAAGTGCATACGAATACGAAAAAGAATGCGAAAAGATTATTTGATATAAGTTTTATTATAAGAACGTTTTATTTGTTGCGGGTTAAGCATGTCTATCTATATGCTAAGGGCCCCATACAATGCACCAGTATGCACGCGCAATCACGTGTTGGTGCCAGTGGTTGGCTCGTGTATGGGCATTTGGTGTGATTGTACGATTTGTGTAGCGATGTCAAACAGAGTTTGATATTTTGCTGATTGTACCAGTGTGTGGTATTGTGTATGGTGAATTTAGCTCAGTTGAGAAAAGTTGTCAAAGAGTAAACATCGGGGTAACACACATTTACTTGAATAAATTACTGATAAATTAAGAAAAAAGGAACAAAATATGTATTGTACAGTATTTCTGAAATAAAACATATCATTCCTAATAATTTTTTAATAAAAAAAACCCGCTTTTTCTTTAATTTTTGTTTTAAAAATAAATGCGGTGCGCACTAGGTACTCTAGAGGCTCCAAATTGGAGCGACGTGTTTTGTTCTTCATAATTATAAAAATAGAGCAAAAACTACAACTAAAATAAAAAAAAACTAGGTACAACAACTCATCCGTACAGAATTTTTAAAGAAATGACTATTGCACCAGTATGCTTGTATGGTATGTGTTTCGAGCACGATTCAACATCACTTGTTTGTGCCAGTATACTGGAGTAGTGTATGCTCTGCTTTATGCACATACTTTCAAAAATCATTTGAGAATTTTCAAAAGATTTTTTGAAAATCCCAATAGAATAAGCGCAGTAGGTTTAGAACAGTGCTGGCCATCGAGAGAAATGAGTTTCTAATTTTGTATTAGTGTTTATGAGCATGTGTTAGTAGTATTTCACTGTGTGCCTATTAAAAAGAAAAACAAAAACCTTAAAAAACAACAAGCTCTCATACAACTGAATGAAGTTGTTGTTTATTTTTTTACTCTTTACTGAGTACGCTGGTTTTCAATCGGCTGTATACATATACGAGCCGATTAATGTTCGGAACGCTGGTGCCAGTATGAGCGACTATGGCTTAGAAACTTATACAAAACACAACAAACAATTTGTGTTCGATATGAATCTATTTAATTTTTTAACAAAGAAAACTTTTTTAAAATAAACTTGGGAGAAGATATCTAATAATAAATTTAATAAAAAATTTCAAGCAAACTTAAAATTCATATAACAACGAGGTTTTGCAAATGAAGGATGGTAGCACGATGTTTAGCTCAAATCTCTTTTTCTGTCAAAAGGTAATACGCAAAAAAAAAATGAGAAAATGAATCTACCTGTATATACTTATACCATGGACAAAACTGGTTAAAAGTTTCTTGAATAGAGTGGTAAAACTATCAAGTATTGAGTGTTAAATACTGGTCGTTTTTAGAGTACTCCATACTCAAAAGTAGTAAATTGTATTTACGTTGAATGAGATAAAATAGTATTCTATGTATGCTAAAAAATATTAAAAAAAATTGTACGAACATTTTTTGGGTTTCTTTTATTTTGGCTCAGTGCAAATTTAGGGGGTATTTTTTCGATTTGGGGATATTTCTAAAATTTTACGTGGCAACACTGGCGCCTAAAATCACCATTTTAAAAGTTATCAAAAGTAACACAATAGTCCAAATAAAAACCAAAACACAACTGACAAAAAACAGTCGTCTCACTTTTAAGAAAGTTGTAATCCATAATACGAATTTGACTATAAATTTAGTTGTGAATCATAGTAGGGGCCTTAGTTGTGAATCATAATAGGGGCCTTAATAAAATTATTCACATCTAGAATACGGACGACACAAAAAATGGCATAAAATAATCACTGTGGCAACTCTCTCGCTGTTTCTCTGTGCAAATTTACTGCTGAAATGTAAAAAACATGAACAAAAAATATCATCACCAAAATCTGACATAAATACCAAATCGTTTCGATTTTAATTTGTAAAATATTTTATATACAAAAATGACAGATATGGTTTTATAAATCATTTAGAAGATTAAAATTGTATGGCTAGTTTTTAATAATCTTTAGGGTGATTTTTTGCTCTTCGGTTTTAAGTGAAGTTTATTTTATCAACTTCCTTGTGTTTTGTGACAAAGTGAAAACATCCGACAAAAGTTTTATACACTTCACTTAACCGAAGGTGTAAAGCGCGTAAAGATAAAATACTGCTGCTGAAGACGTCAGTATCAAAAAGTATTTCAAAGAGTGTTAATTGACACATAGAAGTTAGCAAAATTTGCAGTGGCATTTTTTATTTAAAACCTAAACTCGAAATATATCACCCTAATTTTTATCATGAAAGAAAAACAAACAAAAAAATTGCTAGTTTTAATTACATACTTTAAATATCAATAAAAATCTCAAGGATACAATTTTTAATTGATTGCTTACGAATCGAGGGTATTGCTTAAAAGCATTACTTGTTTTTGTAAATATTAAATCATCATCAAAACTAAACAATAAATAAATAAAATTTTACGAGAGGCCAATGTATCAGCACAAGGCTGAAATAGCCAATATTTGGGGCATATATTAAAAACACATTTCTGTTTAAGCAAATAAGGTTAATAATAATGGAAGCAATATTTTTAAATTGTTCAGAGGAGAGAGATCTGGCTAATGAAAGTAAACATTTTCGTTGGCATCATGCACTTTAATAGTTATTGATAGCAGCTGTTGTAATGTTTTCCATAGGAGCCTTTCGAAGCTATTGGATTTCCTTTTTAGTTATAAAAACAAACACAATTTTTTTTTCAAATATGTACTGCAAATTATATATTTACAAGTATAAATTGCGTAGCAATATATAAGTCAGGGTTAAAATTTGAATTCAATTGCTTTCGAATAACTAAGAATATATTAAAATCAATGTAATTTTCATGCATAATTACGAGGGAAGGTCAGTAAGTGCTTTGAAAAAACATTAAAGAACTTTAAACGAAAGGGGTTAATTAGACAATGTTTTATTAAACATTTTTGTTCTCAATGAAGTACTCGTACCTTTACTCAATCGTAAATAAATTTTTTACTTATTTTTCAGGGAATTGTAGTTGCATTCACTTGTAGATATCTACACTCTAAAACACTTTTGTTGAAAATTAGGTCGATAATAGTCGGCAACACTTTACCGATTATTATCGACCTAAAATTACACACGCATTATTTTTCAACAAAATGTTTTTACTAAAAAAAGCGATTGGCTGCGCGCAGGTTTGAACCGCGACCTTCTGACTGATAGTCTGACGTATCTATACTTTATGTTGAATTTTTTTCACTTGGACTAAATATGTTTAATTTGAAAAGTTTTTTCTTTAACAAAAAATAACTACAAAATCGATGTAGTTTTAAACAAGGAGAAATTTCCAACACAAATTTAGACAATATATGATCGTAAATTTGAAGTAATGTTTTAGAGTGTATATAAGTCAATCAACACCCTTTGAAACACTTTTGTCACTGACGTCTGCAGCAGCAGTATTTTATCTTTACGCGCTTTACACCTTCGGTGTAGTTTTAGACAAGGAGAAATTTTCAGCACAAATTTAGACAATACCTATATGATCGTAAATTTGAAGTAATGTTTTAGAGTTTAGCTTTATGTCCGCAGGGTAAGAATGATGGCGTATTTGTCCTTTTGAAAAATAAAAGTTTCGAAGTTTTTTAATGTGGTTATTGTGAACTAGTTTATTTTTGAATCCAAAGCGATTATATTAGGCTAAGATTCGTAATGTTATATTCAGAAACAATTAGACACGATCTATGTTCCACCAATTTGATTTTCAACCTTTACGACAGAACGGAACAACGTTGATTTCGAAAGTCGCCACACTTCTATCATCAGTGATCACGAGTACATCCGTATATCACTACTGGTTGGTGGCTCGGTTGAATATGATCGCAGTTCTCATTTATACAAATCTTCATCACTACTAAATTGATTTTAACTTCTCACAAGTTCCAGTGTTACCGGTGCTTTATTCTATTGATGTCCATTTTTCTGATTTTTTGTTCTACTTTAGTTCAACTTAAGTTGAAAAAAATCATATAATGATAAATAATTAATTATTTTTATAGTTTAGGAAGACTGAATATATTCATCAGTCGCTCATAAGCCTATTTTTGAAATTATTGACAGCACACTGTATCAACTCCCACTATATAACCCCCCCCCCCCCCTCATAACGCTTTCTACAAAATTTTCAGTATAAATTATCTAATCCGTAACAAATCTTTAATCCCCCCTTGGAGCGTTACGTAATATGTGAATGGCCCCTAAAGCAGTTTTCATTTAAAAATGTATGCGTTTATTTTATGAAATATTTTACTATACTTTCAACGGACACACCAAATTTACATTTGAAATGAGAATCTCTCATACACATATTTTGCATTTAATTAAAAACAAAAAAAAAACTTCCATTTTATTTGAGATGAAATCATTTCGTATATTTACCTCAATAAGGGCGTGTCCAGTTAATCTAAATATTTGCACTTAATACAATAATTTTATTTAATTAATAGTATCAAATTACAAAGCATCTTTATTATTACATATAAGTAGGTCATCTAAGGGTTTTATTACAACAATTAAGAAACTCAGTTACATTTAAAATCCTGGGGTTAATTTCAAACATAAACATTTATGTATAAATGACTCTAAATACTACAGCACAGCTCAGCACAAATAAATAATTCATTCATTTTACTCCCTCAAGTCTATTCATGTCTGTTCCTGTTTTTTCGTCTACATTTCATTATTTTCTGGTTGCCTGTTAAAGTATCTCAATCTGTGGGGTTTTAACATAATGAATCTACAAAGTATTTATTTGCCCGTACATACACACACATTTAGGAACGTATACATAACCATTGATGCTCGTTTTATTTTACGAGTACAGTTAGAATAAGTATCTGTGTATATAGAAGGGATATCCATTAGAGTTTTTCTTTTCCCGGACTTTTTCATTTCCCGGGAAAGCGGAATTGATTTTTCAATATCCCGGGAATTCCCGCTCAATACAAAAGTATACAATATATAATTTAATTTATTTGAACAAAAACAAATACGAATTCATGATATATATTAAATAAGTTTATTAATGCATTAAAAGTTAGCTAAAAATATAATTTCAGTTCTTTACAGAGTAATTCCAAGTGAAATCATCAAATATGCAGGTGGGCTTTTTAATTTTACAAAAAATTATACATAGGTATATAATTTTTTATTGTATAACTTCTGATTAATAGCCACCCGAAAGAATGCTTTTTACCAATTTCAGAAAATTTTTTATAATTGCTCTAGCTTTTAAGCATAAAATATATTGAAATGTTTTATGCCTTACTATATGTATATAGTAATGAGCAGGAAAACCGCAAATATGCAATTGCATGTTTTTTCCTGTGCGATGTATGTTGAAACAAATAAGATATTTATACGTTTCAGAACTTTTTAAGAATTTTGGCATCGATTTGTTAGTGCATATTTTTGCATATTTTACCCTTTACAACATGTTTTTGTATATTTTACACTTAGTCGCATATTTAGGGCATTTTTCTAGTTTTTGTGTCATATTTGGCTATTTTTCTGCATATTTTGGCTTTAGTAAATTTTAAAAACCAAAAAAGTCTGTTTTACCATCGAAAATTTCGAAATTTTTCCACACATAAAAAAATTTTCTTTTCCGATTTTAGATTTATTCTAAGGTATTTTTTCCCCCAATTTCTTAAAAAAATTTCTCATTCAATTGATTTATTCCCAGCTTGTTTATTTACATCTTTAAAAATTTTAAATTACAGTAAAACTTCGATATAACGAACTTCGTTATAACGAAAAACTCAATATACAGGCAGGCATGTTCTGAAAATCACATGGCCCTAAATCACATGTGATTTTAAAATCTATAATGGGCATGCAGATATTTTTTCACTGGTTTTTTTTAATTTTTCTATTGTATAGAGCATCAAATATCATTTCTGAAAGAAAATTATTGTATATGATTTTAAAAACGTCTGCAGGACAATTATTGATTTTAAAATCACATGTGATTTGAAAACCATGTGATTTTCAGAACATGCCTGATAACGTATGTTTTATTGAGTCCCTTGAGAAAACCTCTTTATTGCAAAGTTTTTCATACAAAATTATACTATAGCTACAACGAACAAATTCTGAGCAAAAAAGGCTCTATGTAGCGAAATATTCATTCAAATGCCTCAATATAACGAAATCAGAATAAATCCTAAATGGTAAAGTCCGGTTATAAAAACAGCGAAGTCTAAATGTATTTACAAGCGCATTTGTAAAGCCTCTATACAACGAAGTACTAGTACAAAAGCCTCTATACAACGAAGTAAGAATAAAATTTAAAGCAAAGAAAACTATAGTTATAACGAAATTTTTTCGTATTTCTTCAAATTTCGTTTTATCTAGGCTTTGCTGATTATATTTATAGCGAAGCAGTAGCTATAACGAAGTATTTTTGGATCCCTTTGGAATTTGTTATATCGAAATTTCACTGTATGTAGTTTTGAGAATTTCTTGAAAAATTTCAATTTTGTCGATATTGTTGGCTTATTTGCATTTAATAGAAAAATAGCAGGACGAGAGTAGTAGCCATTTGGGAATATCTAACCTATTTATGCGATTTTGAAGATTTGTTCCTAATAAGAAGCACAAAATATGTCTTGGAGTCTTGTTGCCCAAGATTTTATATTTGGACAGATGAAAGGCCAGGCTGGCATTGTTAAATCGATTCCCGTACCCATAAGGAACCAGAATATATAGTAGGTGGCATGCAATACCGTGCAATGAAATAGTGTCCATGGACGATATTGCCACATTAAAAAGGCAATAATGACCATAAAAATATTTAAATAAAGTTCATGCAAATGGTACTGCAGAGTGAAGATTGACTGCATAGCCGGGCTTTGGACGGGTTTAATTATTTTCTTCTATGGGTATGTTGAACAGTGGCTTCGCATCGCTTAGATTTTTGACTAGGCAGAAAACTTTACTTTGTGAAGACACTGTTCGACATTCAAATGGAAATTACTTCCTTTTTGAAGTGGAAATAATACCCGTGGACGTTATCTTCTTGGATATTATTGCATACCACCAATTTATGTACATAATTCGTAGTGTAAGAAATGAATATTATATAAATTATAAACGAAATGATAAAGTTTTAAAAGCATATTTTGCACATTTGGGAGCATATTTTAAAGTTTTTAGCGCATATTCAATGCGCATAAAACACATTTTTAAGGCATATTTCCTGTTTCCCTGGTAATGAGTATTTCAAACTCAACTGAAATAATGCAGTGGCGAAAAGTGGACACAGTTTTTGCTCCTTTTATAGATTTTCAATATCTTCTGCGAAAAATGGCAAGAAAATTTATAATTTTTGAAAAATGTATAGTTTTGAGCTTCAAAAACCCATGTGGATATAACAATAACAATCTGATATTTTCAGAAAATATAGGCCTATACTTTCTCATTGTAACACTCACTCAGTGTTTACGAAATAAGATTTTTTATAAGTGCAATCTTTATAAAAATATGGATCAAATAAAACGGGCCGGGTCCATGTATGAATACAGATAAAAATCTGACATTTTTAGAATTATATAGCCTATACTTTGCTCGCTATGTCTACTTATTGACAATATGTTGCCACTGAGAAAAATGTTAAAATAAAATATAAGGCAAATAAAATAGACTCGAAATATATGTATAGTATGCATATTTTTTATTTTATTTTCATATGTTTCTAAGAGAAGCACTAAAATTGTGTGCTTACAAAGGTGAAGCTGCCATAATAATATTAAAAAAATTCCAGAAATTCCCGCACAAATTTCCCAGGATTTTTTCCCCGGAAAATGTGCGGGATCCTGGGAATTTTTTCCCGGGAAATCCCGAAGGAAAAGCACTAATATCCATACATACAAGTTAACTGTTTGGTCATACGGTTAAACATGACCATGTACCATGTTAATACTAAAACTTTGCAATTAGTGTGAGTTTATTATATGATGCCATCCATATCCATATCTATACATTTTTAACAAAGTTAATGTTATTAAATCCTACTATGTTCATTATATGGACATTGATTTTATTGTACTAAGTCTGTGTACGAGTGTATTTAGGGTCTATTATACATATTTTTGGGATTAACAAGCAGTTGTTGAAATAGGTGCATTTTTTTCGAAGGGAACTCGAAAGAAGATTAAAGTTTGAGATAAAGGGCTAAGGATTTCGTACGGATTAGATAATTTTTAATGAACTTTTTGTGATTAGCCCGTAAAGAGCCCTTTATAAGATATTTGTATGGTGCAGAACTTTTGTTAGTGCATATTTTTGCATGTTTTACCTTTTAAAACATATTATTTGCACATTTAAGGCTCAAGTGCATATTATACACAGGAAAAAAAATTTTAAATACAATTAATTTTTTTGTTATAGTTATCAATTAAATAATTAATTGATTTTGAACCTACAACGAATTTTGTAAATACAATTACGAAATTGTAAGTTAAAGGCAAATTAGAAAAAAAAATAAAAAAATTTTTTTGTTGATTTCAAATTTATTTCAATTAATATTATTGTTATATCAATAATGTGAATTGGTGATTTCCAAAGCAAATTTTAACTATCATAATTGTTGTTTTAACAATATTTTTTTATACAATCACAATTCTCGAAGTGCCTTTTTGCTTGTCTGCGAAAAACACTAAATGTCTTTGGGTGGAATCGAATCGGCTGCCTCTGAACTAGGGTATTCACTCGAATAATGTTTGCTCGATTAATCGAATAATTAAAGTCAAATAATGTTCGATCAAACAAAAAATTTAAATTTCGAGTAAAAATGTATTCGAGTAATTTAGTTCGATTAATCGAATAACTCGACTAACAAATTTTATGTAAATTTTCTTTCTTTTAATGACTTTTTGTCGATTTCTTAATAAAAAGTGGAAAAAAACGTGAAAAAAACGTTATTTCATACTAATAGTCCACATAATCAAAAAATTAAGTAAATAATGTAGTAACAATAATAGGGAGAAAGAAACTAACTTCAAATGTCTTAAAAAAATTCAGAAATTTCAACATCAAACAAAAATTATTTGAAATAAAGAAGATATTTTGAGAGCAACTAGTTAACTAGATGCTTCGTAAAATATCGAATGTAATGTTCGGAATTATAAAAGCTTTAAGGTACGGTCACACTTGGCAAATATTTGCCGAAAAAAAACGTAACCCACACACAAGTTAAAATTGTATTTCCTTTAATTACAATATTTTTTTTTAACATGGGTTCGCATTAATTAAAAACAAAACTATTTAACTATCTTAAAGGATCAGGTTATGGTCTAATTTATGTAGAAATGTTGTTTTCTTTTGTTTTTGTTATTAAAATATATAAAAACGCAAAAAAACTTGTTTTGTTTTATTTTTGTCCACAAAAATGCACAAAGAAACCGATTAAATTCAAACATTTTCCGATTAACTCGAATAATTGTTAGCAGTAAAGCTTACTCGAATAACTCGAACGAAATAAAAGTTTTACTCGATTGCTCGAGTAATTTCAAAACCTAGATTTCGATTAATTGATTAATCGAACAATTGAAAAGTCGATTAAAATGAATACCCTACTCTGGACTAATAGACTAACGTTCTTACCTCTCAGCTACAGAGGAATTCTATATTAAATACGCAAATCATGAACACACACAAAACGCGATTTGCTTTGTTTCATTTACGTGTGTGCATTCATTTGTTATATGACAACAATGATGATTGTTAATTTTATTTTTCGCAATATATAACAAAAAATTTGGTTAGTTCAGTTTGTTGAAAAAAATTGTGTGTTTGTCGTATCAACAACTCAATTTGTTATATTAACCAAATATATGTTTGAATTTCAATTATATATTAACAATTGAAATTGTTAGTTGCAGTTTGATGATACTTTTTTCTGTGTACGATGTTTTCCTCAATTTCTGCAGCAAATATCTCTTGCGAGGACATTACAGAACACAGAAAAGACAATGTACGTAGAAAAAAGAGGTTCAATACCTTCTTTTTAGGGCTTTCGTAAGAAAGAATGATGGTGAATACTGTAGACTTCAAAAATTTATTTTTTCCAGTTTATAAATGTTTTAATCATTGTTTAATTAGAAATGAATATTATCGGATCATTCAAGTCCTTTATGACTCTGCTTTAATGGCTACTTCTTGCATATTGTGCTGATACGAGTATTATATTTGCAGTTTAGTTGGATATTTTCCACTTTGTTTCTTTTATTTGAAAATTTGATGGTAAGATGGCAGACCTTTGTCTACATTTGCATGCTTCAACATGTATTTTGCCCGTTGGAAACTATTGAGTATTAAGAATTTAGTTGCCATGTTTCGGTTTTGCAACAGCAGGGAATAATGTTTTTCTTTTGTTTATTTTTTTCTTTTCGGTTTTTTAATCTTTTGCTGTTTGATAAATACAACAAAGTATTTTGTGGTAATCATTTTTGTTCACTCTATTTCCCTTTTTGATACCATTAAAGTATGATTTTCATCCTCCAAACAGTACTTTTTTAAGTACATTTGACTATTTATGGCATTAACATCTTGTAGATATTTGCAGTTTACTTGTGACATATTAAAGTGATTTTAAAAGAGTAAATTGTGCATTCATAATTTGGAAAAAAATACATGGTAGATTTTTATTATACAACAAACTTTTAGATGTCTAACTAACCGATTCTAATTTTGAAGTAAATTAGCACCTTAGCGTCACATACTTGTAAAAGAATAAATATCAAACAAATATTTTCTCAAATTCAAAATTTTAACTCTTTTACAGTTCTGATTGTGCTATATACGATTTTTTCAATTTAATTTTCTGACTTTACACACAAATTCATACAAAATTATGTAAGTATGTACATATATACATAACCCACCGAACAATTCGATACAAATTGCTGAACTTGTAGCGAAGTGGTTGAAACTACAGTATTTATCGCTTATATGCACGTCGGTTATTTGCATTTACCGTTTATATGCATCCCAATATGAGCAATTTTCTATTGGTATTAAAAAAGCCAAGAATATTTTTCGTATGTACATTTCGCTTATATGCATTTCTCGCTTTTATGCACCGTATAGAAATACAAATCTTTTCAAAATGTATTAAAAAATTACTCATGTATGCACGGAACATGTTAAGTACATTTTCCAAAAATTAAAATTTGTGCACCAATTTTTCTACATCAAACAAAAAGTTCTTTCTTAATTTATTAAGAAGTACATGTAAAATAACAAACTGAAATTCATTTTTGAAAAATTTTCACGTACTTTTCCGTGTGGTAGTACGCAGTTGAAATCAAAAATCACCAAAATTATTGTCTAACACAGGGAATCATATATATTAGCATTCGCCTCCACTAAGTAATTTTTATTGTCAAGCTTCATTTAAAAATACACACAAAAAAAATTGTTACGTGGAGACGTAGGGTTAGCGGAAATATTTTCCTATCAACTGAAACAAAAGTTAATATTCAGACACACAGAAAAATTTCCATGTAAAATCGTCGAAAACTAGGTCAATTTAACGTTTTTCGGTAGTGATTTTGCTTCATAGGTGTTTTATGTTAAATCAACATGATTTACAATAATCTTGAAAGAAAATTTTTCCTTTTGAACTAACTATATTTCATGTTGATTCAATATTCCAGTACAGTTAAATCAAAATAAAGTTGATACTGAAATAATACGAAAAATCATATTGAAACAACGTGAATTTGATATTGGAATAACACAAAGAATCAGGTTGAATCAGAGATATTTCAAGTTGAAACAACGTGAATGTGATATTGAAACAACACCAAGAATCATGTTGAATTAAAGTTATATCAAGCTGAAACAACATGATTTTAATGTAGCTATTTTATTAATTATTTTACTCGCGTGATAGTCATCAGAAAATTTTGCGTTGTAGCTGGCTGCCCCAGCCAAGATTTGAACTCGTACCACCTGCATGATAGTCTACGCGCTAACAACTGCAGTCACAACAGCTTCAAACTTTTCTTTACTTATACACTAAATAAATACCATCGTATGTAAAATGCATTTTATTTTAATTCAACATGATTTAAATGATTATTTAACATAAAACTTATTTGAAATTAAAGTTATAGTCATGTCGATTGAAAATGCAATTTAACGTTTATAACAAAATTGTTTTAACGGTGATTTAAGGTTAGATTAATAATTTTCCGTTTAAAATTAATATGAAACAATGGTAATATAAAATCAGCAGCAGTACATTTTCGCTGGTAATTCGTTTTTTCTCGTCTACATAGACGACACATGTAAGAATAAACAGCAAGAAGTCACACAACTAAGCAGAACAGTGAATTGTAGCAATGAACAAAGCAAATAAACACTAACACACTCAAACGACAAATTATTTCTAGTTATTTCTAGCATGATTTGCAATCAAAATTGCGGCATGTGGATTTTACATTCTTCCTTTTTCTGTGTGGACAATTGTTTTTTCAAGATTTTTTTTACATTTTGTATCGTCTTGTAAATAAAATTTTGTATTTAGCATATTATAATTAAGAAATTTAAATGAGCTTGGGTAGAAGTAAATGCAAAATTTCGAACCTTAAATTTAGGCGAAACTGCGTACTAGGCTTTGAAAACTAAATTTGGGATTTTGTTTACTAATTGTATTTTTTTTTTATACAGGCACCACTGAAGCATATAAGCGAGTTTTTTTATAAGCACTGCCGATGCATATAAGCGAGTTTTTATAAATGCATTTCTCGCTTATAAGCACAAAAAAATAACCGATAAATACTGTATCTCGAATTTTGTACGACATTTTGTAAAAACTAAATGAATTTCCTGGAAAAAACGTTTGAGCTGTGTTTAGACTATTATACAAGCTATTCGACTTCTGCACAAAATGCTATCCTGATATAATGTGTTGTTATTGCTTTTTTAAAACGTTCCATAAACTCATTAGATCAGGGCTGCTTTTTCTACAGAAGTCGAACGGCTTGTGAGATAGTGTAAAACAGCTATTAAGGAATTTACGACATGCCTCAATAATGTTCTCTGTTTTAAAGTGATGGCTAATTTCATGTTTGGTAACCTATTTTTTATATTACGTTTTTATTCACCAACAAAAATAGTCTTTATGAAAACAAATGAAAATGTTGCGTATTTATTTTGCTTTTTATCTACCTTGAGATGAATTTGGTTTAGTCAGCTGTTTTTTGACGCTGAATGATACTTTAAAAATCAAAAAGAGTTAATTTGTTGCAGTCGAATTTGCCTTGCATATACATACCTTATTAATCTGCCCTCTAGCGTGGTTTTGTTGGACGCCACTCCTTTTAAATCGAATCCAAAATAAGAAATTGGTAGAAGTTTTAAATATTTGATATACACGTTGTGCCCTGCTTTGGCACCTTGTTGCTCCACTCAGTTTGGGAATGGTTAGCTTAGGTTAGGTTGCACATGTTCCAAGTTTAAATAAACTCAAAACCAGTCTACTTGGGTTCTAGTTGGTCCCGTTGTGTTACCTCAAGAGGAGGCGTAGTAAACCAAAACGATGATCGCATAAACGAATTTATCCTTATAATATCACAGTTCTATAAGTCTGCTAAATCGTAAAGTAGTGGACTGCCCATGTAAGTTGCCCTTTTCTCAGTGTGAGGGAGAGAGGGCGGTACAATGACAGAGTAGGTGCTCTACATTATCTTCCTTCTCCTTCGTGGAGGCGAGGGAGGTGAAGACCAGGGATCAGGGATGAAGACCAACGACATATACCATGGCAGCCTAAGCCAAGCCAAGCCGTGTATATCCATCCTCATAATATTTCGGAAAATGTGAAGAAATTGCGTAACGAAAGAGTCCGAGTACTTTGCTAAATGTCTTACTTGGAGGTTACACGTTCAAGTTTTGTTTCAATTTTTGTTTCAAGTTTCAATACATTCACACTTTTTTACTAACACACTCACATAATTGGAAATTGACTACCAACTTGATTTCAATTTTGCTTTCAAGATTTGTTTCAATTTTTCGTTCAATTTAAACAGCTGATCTCTATTATTGTAAGTAAATTACAGAAAGACTCGGCTATAACGAACTTTGTGCACACAGCAAAAAAAACCGCTCTATGACAAATTCGTAATAAGCGTAGTTCGATACAAACGAGGACTCGTTAACTACGAATTCGCTATTACGAATTATTTTTGTATGAAAATGGCAACCGAAACGTCGGCACTTTAGACTTAGATCGTTACAACCGAGAATTCATTATAACCGGGTTTTACTGTTTCGTTGTTGATTCCTTGACGACGGCATCTTGAAAACAAAATTGACTATCAAGTTGCTTACAGCCTACGTCATAGCATCAATTTAAAGTAGTTTTAACAAGCAATACGTGTGATCAACTTGAAAGCAATTTCTTGAACGTGTAACTGCAGAGTTAAGGGAATTCAAAACAACTTATTTAATTATCTGGTAAACTTTTAGATATATTCTGTCACCAAATATGTCGGCAAATAATGTTTACTGGGTATTTACAATATTTTTTTTTTGTTTTTTTTTTTTTGCAAACACAAGTTTCGACTACCGTCTTTGTTGTTGTAGTGCTAAGCGCCCACTTTGTACTTAATGCTGTCGTATTTGTTATATTTCACCGATTTTGCTGCCGCTGTTGTTATTATTGCTTGTGCTGTTCCTGTTAAAATTTATGCAGTGTGAAGTGTTGTAAATCACTTTTTTCACTACTTTTCAACATTATATTATAAACGCTTTTTTTCCTCTTTTGTGCCCAATAAATGATGAAGCAAATGGAACGAAACAACGAACGACGAAATAAACGTCTGAATAGGCAACAACAAAAGCAACACAGAGTTAAACAGTCAGACCAAATAAACGTCAAAAGAACAGAGCGTCACTCTCTATGATGGCTGACGTTGTTCCCCCCTTTTTTACTTGGTCACCACTTTACTCGTTTTAAATCGGGTGTGTGTGCATTATAGTATTGTTAAAATGGTGGTTGATCGGGCAAAGCGGTGCTGAGTAAGGGGTACTTACTGTTTGTTGGTGGTTGACGATGATGTCGAGTGACGAGGAGGAGGGCAAGTAGTATTGTTCTGCTGCTATGATTTTTATCAAACACAAAAATTTTACTGTTAATTTAAAAGTGCGCTCGCTCAATTAATTTAAATTAATTTATTCATAATTTGTTTTCTCCCCTGTTTTAGTTCTATATGATTATTTTGTGTAAATGTCTTTGCGTTTATTTCGTTTCCTATATTTATATCGGTTTTGTATACGATAAAAAACGAAGAATTTATACGAATTGAGTTTTAAAAATTAAAAATTTTTCAATTTGTTGTTGGATTTCTTTCACTTTTGGTATAAAAGTGAATTCTTTGTTGTTGGGCAATGTGTATATTTTGGGTATTTGTACCTTCTCAGGTTTGTATTAATTGGGTTTATTTAATTATAAAATATGACCATTTAGTGTCACACATAATTTTTAAAGATTTTTGTTTGTTGTTATGTTTCGTTGCTTTTGTTGTTGAGTGTTGTGTCGGTTTAAGTTTTTGGTGTTTTGGTTTATTGATTTATTAAGTAATTTTTGTTGTCTGCTAAAGCCATCACGCCTGTGGACGTTAAGTAGGTATCTTTTGGGAATTTAAAAAAAAAATAATAAAAATAACGTTATACACTCTATAACATTACTTCAAATTTACGATCATACCTATATTGCTTAAATTTGTGTTGAAAATTTCTCATTGTCTAAAATTACACCGATTTTGTAGTTAGTTTATTAAAGAAAAAACCTTTCAAATTAAACATATTTAGTCCAAGTGAAAAAAATGTAACATAAAGTATAATACGGCTATGGCTGAATGGTAGATACGTCAGTCTATCAGTCAGGAGGTTGCGGCTCGAACATGCACGCAGCCAATCTCTTTTTTTAGTAAAAACATTCGCCCACCCATGTGCTGAAAATCGCATTTGCAAAATAAATACGATTTCGACTCGAAGTCACTAAATTGGTGTGTTGGAAATCGCAATCACAAAAAATTTTGCTATTTAAACTCGCAACCAAAGAGTAAAGTGAACTCTAAGTGAACTTGTGTATATTACAAAAATTAAGTATCAAATAGCAAAAATAAAAGCATTCCAGTAAAATTTAATCTGTTTTTAATTTAATATCACTCAAAAAAATAAAATTTTTTTTTATTAATTTTAATATAAAATACTAAATTAAGAAGTATGCTGCTTTATTTCGACTATTATGTAACTTTTGTTTACTTTAAAAATGGCGATTTTATAATGCGCGTCTTTATTCCAGACCCCTACTTATCACATTTGTCAACCAATATTATTGCCAGATGCATTAAACGTAAAATGTCAAGAAAAAAGTAAGGCCAAAACTAAAATTTTTTGAAAAATTCTGTGTTGGATACTATGGTTTCAAAAACCAAAGAGCATAGAGCGAAGATTGCATCGAAAAATAAACAGAACGCACGAGCCTCAGCACATGCAAAAGTGAGATTTGCGATTTTATACTCGCAAGTGATTTAACAATCGCGTGTTTTTCAGCACATGGGTGATTATGTTCACAAATAATGCGTTACACACGCATTATTTTAGGTCGATAATAACCTGTAAAGTGCTGCCGACTATTATCGACCTAATTTTAAACAAAAGTGTTTTAGAGTGTAGCTAGGTATTTTATTTTAGTTGGGTAAAGAAAGTGTGGAAAATTTTATAATGTAGCAACAATTTGAAACTTGTGTAATTTTGACATGGAAACTGCAAAGGTGTGCACACGAACATAATCTTGATGGAAGAATTTTGGCTTCTTATTGTTAGTGTGCATATGTACATACATATTTATGCATACGTACATATGTCACATTATCTGCGTATTTCTCTAAATTTTTTGAACTTTCGAACGTTTCGGCTTTTTATAATACGTGCGTAGGTATTTCTGCGTTTTTGAATTAAAATTACGTTTTAGAAACCTTATCTACTCTTTTAGGTGATTAAATTCACATCCCTTATCTTGTCTTACCGAAAATAATTCTCAAAAATTCCAGATAATGCTATAAAATATGTTATCTTACACTCATAGACAAATGTATCATTGATGACGCCCTATCATCAGAATTCTGACACCAATCAGTTGCGGATACAGCTTAAGCTTCTGGGAGGGGAAATTTCATATGAACAATTTCTTTTAGAAACTCAATAGAAATGAGCGTTACTTTATTCGTTTTGGGAGGGGAAAGATCCCTTTTTGCCCTTCCCTGCATCCGCACCAGCATCAATGCTATGACAAATGTCATCAATAAGATGATAACAAACATTAATCCGATGACAAACGTCAATATAGAATTTTGTCATAGTTTAAGTGTCATCAATGCTATGACTGGAATGTCATCAATACGATGCAGCTAATTATAGGTATATGTATTATTAAAATGTAAAATATGTATAAAAGAAATAAGTAAAAAATGTTATAATCAGGGCTCGGGCTTTCATGCAAATGCATAGATTTTGTGGCGATAGATAAAGAGGTATTGACTAATTATTTATGCAAATCATAAAATTTTCCGTAGTTTGGCAACGATTTGTAGATGCATATTTTTGCATATTTTGGTGTTAAGTGCATATTTTGGCAATAAATATTTTTTTGGAGTAGTAAAAATTTTTTTGTGCACATTTCTCAATTTTCGAAAAAAATCAATTTTAATAGGACGATTATGGATGGCAACTGAGCCTTAGTTGGGTTGCCAGTTGCTCAAAATGTTATTACTGATGGCAACTGGCAACTTATAGCTATTTATTTCAGTTGCTATTCAGTGCCTTCCTTTTTGGTAGCCAACTAAAGTTCGGTTGCATTAAATAATAGACCCAATTGTGTTTGTTTTATGTTTTTTATCTAATAATAATAAAATATTAAAAAAAGTATTCATATTATTTTAGTTATGGTACTTTGTTCGTAGGTAAATGCATATATTTGCGCATATTTTTCTTTTGTAGGTGCATTTGTTAAGCGCTTAAAATCAATTTATATTTGCATATAGTGAGATTCTCTATTCACTTTTAACAATAGTTGTCATTGTTAAAATACTTAACAAGCAAATTAACAATTTTGCCATTCTATAAAATTTTTAACAATATTTGCTGTCGGTTAACTAACGCCAATAATATTTTTGTTGTTACCGAATAGACAAGTCAGCTGTGCAGCCGTAGCTACATGCTACAATTAAAGTTTATTATTTTAGAACAACATACAAACATATAAGTCTTTTACGTATAAATAACAATATTTCTATTATTTAATAATTTAATTTAACAATTATTTCGCAAACATTAAGAAATTAGTGAAAAACATTTTCTGTACACTGTTTGGCAAACACAAATTCATTTGTTTTTGTTATATTCCCATTTGCGCTTTTCGTTTATTTTAACAGAGATGCCACATGACATCCGACTTAAACAATGTTGTTAAAAAGAAGTCACAGAATAGTTAGTGCAAACAATTTAACAAGTTGACAATAGAGCAACTGTTGTTATTGTTAAAAGTTACAGAATCTCACTACTGGTTATAATGTTTGTGTTTTGTATTTTAATACAAATGTTTTTTTTTTATTTTTTTTTTGTGGTAAACGCATTTTTAAAAAGTTAAATCGTCACATTGCATTGATGTACATTTGTCATCATTACTATGACAGAGCTGATAATAAAATATGCAAGTCTTTTTAAAAACTAAGCTAATACAGCATACATGCTCAGAGAAAACATTGAATCAAACGATAGTATGACACCTTTTTCATCACATTGATGACATCAGCGTTATGACGAGTTTTGTAGCAGTTTAGCGATTTTATCAGCCATGTCACAGAATACCATTCCGATCGGAAGTGGTTTCAATTCCGTAAATTGCTTCTTCAGAAAACGAAAAACGAAAATTTTCTTCGTAATCAAACCACTTTAAAATGTCAAAGTGGAATTGAAAAACAGTTTTATACAGACTTTATTTGCAGTAAATATTAAAAAACGTGCATACTTTTGGGAGCGTCAAATAAATATTTGGTCATGAGCTTTCCATGTTAATAAAAAGCTTAATGTGAGCTTTGCATCTAAAAACAAGAGTAAACAAACGCCTCAAGGTATAAAAACTTTACCATTGTAAGAATGAAATACAAAATAAACGGAATCTAAAGCACCAAAAATGCACTTTTTCGGAATGACAACTACGGAATCAAAACCAATCCGAACGGAATCTGTGACATGGCTGTATGCGTCATTTGATCGTTTGGTGTTCGCGGAGTTAGTTAGCGTTAGTTATGACTCGGAACGCTGGTTTCAGGGCAAGTCATAAACATTCAGCCATGTCACAGAATACCATGCCGATCGGAAGTGGTTTCAATTCTGTAATTTTCTTCTTCAGAAAACGAAAAACGAAAATTTTCTTCGTAATCAAACCACTTTTAAATTTCAAATTGGAATTGAAAACCACTTTTCTATTGACTTCATACTAAAAAATTTGCATACTTTTAGGAGCGTCGAATAAATATTTGGTCATGAGCTTTCCATGCTACTTTGTATCTAAAAACAAAAGTAAACCAACGCCTCAAGGTACGAAAACTTTTTCAAACGAAGTACAAAATAAACGGAATATAAAGTACCAAAAATGTACTTTTTTGGAATGACAACTACGGAATCAAAACCAATCCGACCGGAATCTGTGACATGGCTGATTATCAGTTATTGCGGTATTTAGAAAATAGCATTTATGATGAGCTTTTCTTAAATCAGTTTTGTGTATTCTGTGTGCAAATGAAGAAAGTATGTTTGAGAAGCCGCCTGCGTAATCTTCGTAATGATCTATTTGGCTCTTAACTTAAACCAGGCTAAAATTATGCATTTATTGAGTTGTCGAAAATTATTTAAATATTCTCACCACCATATATTTTCCGACTGGCTGCTGACCGATTGCTCAACTAGCATTTGACTAAAAAAAATTGGAGGAGTAGCCAGTGGTTCCCAAATTATGATGCCTTTATTATAGGTAAAATTACAAAAAGTGGTTGAAACAGCTTTTAGGTACCGCCGGCGTGTAATTAATATTTTCTCAATAAATTAATTCCCATCTACCTACACTGGATACGTGTCTGCATTTTGGCACCACTAATGTAAATCCTTGTTTGACATAAATTTTAGTTCAAATTAAATAAAATTACATAAAATAAAATGAACTTATTTCAAATCTTTTGGGAAAAATAAAAAAGTCAATTGAGATTGTTTCATTAATAATGTTAAAAGTAATAGAAAAAAATAAACCCGATTACGGCTTTTTATTATATTAATCTATCAGTCAGTCAGTTAAGTCATAGATTGACATAATATTATACTATATCTTGTATGGTTTTCTTGATTATGTGTGAACGTACATAAATTCCATTTTTTTTTGTTTTTTATTATGATTTGTTTTTTATTGTTATTCATTTGTATGTATATATTTTTTAAATACCATTAAGAATTGGTTACACTTGAGTACTTAAATGTGTTTTATTTTGTTTGACAAATTTGCTTTTTTCTATACGTACTAATACGAAGCAACAACAAAACGTTGACACAACATGCTGCTACCACACAGTGAGTTTATTTATCAATCGTGTACGTACATCCATATGCTTAGATATGTACATATATTTAAATACAGGGGATGAACATCATAGCAAAAACAATGTTGGCAATAAGTCAATTTCAATTTGTATTCCAAGAAATTATTGTTAATAAATAATTTTCAATAGCGTTTATCTACAAATGGCTGTCACGTTGGGAAATGGCCGAAATAAATCATCACAAAGTTCTCCTTTCCAACCGCATTAACCAGCTGGTGGGATAGGCTTAGACGTAGACAAGAGAAAGTTGGATAAACACTTTTGCCGAAAAACGGCGACAATTGCCTGAAAAAAGGTAGAAAAACTGATAGAAAATTCGTTTTAACGCTGATCAGACTGAACATGAATACTGTGACAATAATATTCGTATTTGACCTCAAGACACTTGTCATCATTGTGATGTCCACCTTTCAGTTGATCATCTTGTTTGTCATCATTGTTAATCCGCCCCACAAAAAAATATACCGCTATGTCAAAGAAAGAAGCAGCTGCACGACATATGTTAACATAACTAGAGCCCTCTTTGTTCTATTTAGTTAAAAAATCCGATATTCGACAACAGTAATATATCTTTAAGCCGTACCTCAGCTATATATTTAATCCTTTAATTCCCAGTGGAACATAGGGCCGCAACAAATGTTCGCCATTGAATTATATCAGTAGATATCGTTTTCATCTCACTCCAGGACACACCATGCTCAAGCAGCTCGTTCTCAATTTGGCGCCTCCATGTATTCGCAGGTCTACCAGGTCTTCTGGATCCTTGGGGGTTATATTCAACGGACTGTCGAGTTAAATCATTCGCTGGCTTTCTCATTGTGTGTCCTAACCAACTAAATTTTCGCAATTGGATGCTCATACTTAAAGGGGTTTGATTGGTTAATTTCCACAAATCCAGATTTGATATCGTGGCAGGCCAGAATATCCTATGTATACGTCAGAGGCAGCGGTTTACAAAAGCTTGCATGCAGCTCATTTCACTACGCGAAATATTCCAGGTTTCACAACCATACAGAAGCACAGGTTTCACGTTACTATTAAAAACTAGGGATGTAACGAATACCGATACCGATATATCGGCGATACTTCAGATTTTCCGATACATCGGTATCGGCGATATTTTACTGTCGATACGACGATACTTTTAAAATTTTTTTCAGAGTTTTTTTTAACAAATAATTTATTTTTGTTCAATTTCACCATGAATTAAATTCACTTCGTTATTTTTTAAATCTTATTAATATCAATTTTAGAAATTAATAATCTTTTATGCTGCTATTTTGTAAAAAAAAATATTTATTTTTTGTTAATTTTAGCATGAATTCAAATTCAAGTCGTTGTTTTTTAAATCTTATTCCAGCAATAAAAGACACTCCAAAGAAGTCATTAAAATGTAGAATTCGCGATCCGGAAGCGTTGCAAATTTGGATAATTTCTAATTAGTTTTACATATCCTTGCCATTGCAAGAAGTTCTGTTTTTCGATTACCAATCACCGAATTGGAAGCGATGCTAGGACAAATTTCTTTTTCGGTGTTCTATAATGGTTTTTCCTCAAGGAAAAAGGATAAAAAATTATCCATTTTCACAATTTTTTTTATGCGAATTTAAACTCAAAACTTTATTTTCATGTAAATTTAAGTGAATAAATATAAACTTTTTGAAGACTTTTAATAATTAAGCTATTAAGTTATTTAGAAGAATATTAGTTGATAAATGTTCTTTAAAAAATCGATTTTTTAAAAAGCATGGCGAGTATTTTTTAAAATTACAAAGGAATTAAACAATTTTTCTTGCTTTTCTACTAATTCTCTGCATATTTTTAATATAGATTTTTTTGAAGCAAAGAAAATGTAGCTCCTTAAAAATTACTTCAAATTTTTTATACTTGGTTAAAATCAATTTTATATATTCTCTCTTACAATGTAATTTTGTATAATAAAAAAATTGGACTTGAGTTTTGTTAATCTAAACTTGAACTCAATTTCAATATTCGTATCGGTATCGGAATCGGTATCGGCGATATTTATTTTTAAATATCGGTATCGGTATCGGATCGGCAAAACGGCGTATCGTTACATCCCTATTAAAAACCTTGATTTTGGTGTGATTTGAGATATTTTGCTTGCCTTGCCTTGCAAAGTCTATTCTGTATGTCTTCTTTGCTGCCCCCACTTTTTGAAATTATACTCCCCAGATAGCAAAAGGTTTCAACATCGTCAATGGGTTGGCCCGAGAGCTGGTAGTTCTTGTTGTATGAAGAATTTATGCGCATTGATTTGATTTTGCTGATGTTAATTTGTAAGCCAGCTTTTGCCGCACGTGTAGCAAAGGCTTGAATCTCTGATTGCATGCTAGAGAAGCGGTGGTATAGAAGACACACATCATCTGCATAATCAATATCATCTAACCTATCATGAAGGCCCCACAAAATACCATGATGCATATCCATACAGTGGCGCATAACTACGTCAAGTACTATGTTAAACAGTAGTGGAGACAAAACACAGCCTTGTCGAACACCTACATTTACTCTGATGGGTTTGCTTGCTGAACCCTCATGGAGTATGGAGCAAAATGCGTTGTTGTATAACTCCTTAATGAGATTAATTATAATATACCTCAGCTATGTCTGTGATAAATTCACAATGATATTTTGAACGGTTCATGAGTTACCCAAATATTTCTACAAAAAAGGGGTTTAAACCACTGTGCGGAATAAGAGATTATTCAACTCATCTGACCTATATATTTATACCACCTATATCCAACTCAAAGTCTATTTTGAAGCTACTCGCAGTGGTGTTAAACGTGACGATATTTCGTCATTTTGACGATTTTTTAGATCAAATTTACCAAAATGACGATTGACGATTTTTCGCTCATATACTTTGACGATTTGTTGAGTTCACTACTTGTTTCTTAATATATCATATAAAACGCTAGATCTGGTAAAAATATATAAATATTATTTTGGTTTGATATACATACATATATTGTACATAGATATATGTATAAGAATTGAAATCACATTCAACATAGCCACCTGACAAGTAGTGATAAAAAAATACACGTAAGCACTGACGATGGAAGTGTAGCGGCTTCCGAAAGTGACGCTACTCTGTTCTGCTGTGTACGTTGAAAAACTAAGTTGATGTTATTTATATTATATGGCCAATTTTGTAGTTTGGTATTGTTGATTAAGTTGATGTTAATTTTTCCCTTGGAATATCATGCTCAATACTTTCTGAATTAAACGTTACGAACCTTACCCTAATAATCAATTTGGGTTCACAAGCAAATACGTTGGAAATAATTAATAATCAATTTGGGTTCACAAGCAAATACGTTCGAAATAATCATATTAATAAACAATTAGCTACTGGCTTGAGCTTTTCACATGTTTACATGTTCATATATACTTAAGTATAAAATCAAACCAAAAAAAAGTTTGTCTTAAGTAGAACAAAAAATCAGAAAAATGGGAATGAAGAAAAATAAACCAATGGCAACACTGGAAAAGTGGAGTTTAATATCAACTTGAAAGTGACTTAATTCTCGTATTTTTTTTACGAAATTTTTCGAAAATCATGACGATTTTATTTCCTAAATTTGATGATTACTCGATCGCGTACAGGAGAGAATGAATAAGCTTATCGTTGACAGTAGGAAAACCCTCTCTATTTACTCATACGAGCACTGTTTTATATACACATAATAAAATTAGGAAACCCTCTCATTTCTGTGAACAGCACGTTCTTCATCAAGACCATATCCATTTATATCCCAGCAAACAGGGAGCACACAAATCACTGGTGAACTGTGCCAGCGAATCGGTTTTAAGCGAATATTTCTAGTTCTAGCACAATGCATTTGCATGAGTATGGGTCATCTACTGAGTGCTCTCAAGGTATATTAAACAGGTATCACTACCAGCTCAGCTGCTCTAGTAAATTTGAGATTGTGTACATCACACAGACAATAGATTTTGACACATTTCTGGGATTTTTCTATCAGCAACGGGTATGTGTTAGTAACTTTGAGGGAGCTTATGAATGTGTGCGACACACAGACAATAGATTTGACATATTTCTGGTATGTTTCTACCAACAAAATACGTGTGTTTTTTGGTGTTGTATTTGTTGTCGTCGTGGTGGTACCTGTATTATTGTATCATGAGTGCTCTTAAAACAAATTCGCTGTCATTGAAGACAGTGTTGATAATTAAAATTTTCAAAAAAAATGCTATTTACACATAGAAAAAATTATCACCAAAAAATTTTCAAACAATCGGCTGTCTGAAAGAAAATTTGATGTGTTGTTTGATTTTACAAAAATCGTTTAAAGGTTCGTTTTCAGTAAAACATTTTTCTGAACTTATAATATTTTTTTTACTGATTTTTAGAGTCCGATCGAAACAAGTTTTTTGAGGCAGAACCCGAACTGAACCTAATATTCGGCCAAAAAGTCAATATTCGACCTAATCCGAAACTTACAGACACTTTTTAGCATTAACTAATATTGACATTTTAAAAAGTTTATAAGAATTGAAAGCTCATTTTCTTTCGCATATTTACAGTGTCAGGCAAAATAAGAGCACAAATTACATACTACATATCCATCGGGCAAAAATATAATTTAAACATTTACGACCGTATTACTAACTACAACTTGGAATGAAGTTGGCATACATACATACATAAATTTAAGAGTGTTTTGATCACTCTCTATTGATGACGTCAATTTCTGCTAAACAAGATCAAGTATAAAAAAGTTGAGTCGGAATACGACACTATATTTATTTATACGATATCATGCTATATCGATGCTATCTATATCGATTAAAGAATTTTTTTCGACACTACTGAATTTATCGTAAAAATGAGATTTCCTCTTATTTTGATATTATGTATTTAAAAAAAATTATTTCAAAAGCCTAATTGGTATGTACTATATCTTTATAAAACTAAGTAACATTTTGATTCAATTTAAAAATGATATGTTACACGGACAAGACAGATTCATGGTTGTGACATATTTTAAATTCGGGAAATACTATTTTGATTAACTTCTTTATTTATATATAATAACAAATTTCGGTATTCGCACAAAAATTTGACCTAAACCGAATATCAGCCGCAACCACAATTTTGGCCTAATCGAAAACCGAAACCTCGGTCGGACTCTGCTGCAATTATTTTTATCTGAATCAGTAAATATGTTTGCTTGATTTCGGTTTCTTAAATATGAAACACTAAAAATTTTTGAATTTTTTTTTAGTTTGTTTGATAATTTGCAAAAAGTCACTAAATGATGGATTTGTATTGGTAAAAATATTTGTTTGAACAAAAAGTTTCTTTGTAAAAAAAGTCCGTTTTAATACAAAATGTTTACTAATTCATTGAATCTCTTTACTAAAAATGTAATTTAGATATTTCTGTGCATGGACTCGTGCCAAAAGGGATAATGTATCGAAAAAGGAAACATTTTATCTTATTAGTTGAAAATTTCTGAAAAAGGTGGTCACCACCTGTAAAATGCTTTTAGGTGTTCTTTTTTATGGTTTATTATAGGTAGAGGTTTGCCCTTCTCAAATATGTATGTTGAATGTATAAATGTTTATTTATATTTTTCTTCTACAATTGTATTTTAGTATGTGTATGTTTTGTCAAAAAGAAAAAAAAAAAAACAAAATACCTTAAATCGGATTTGTAATGTTAATGTGTGTTTAAGTTCTAAAAGGCATTAAAATTTTAAAATAAACTTAGCTTGTGTGTATTTTATGTACATATTTTGTTTCTTCACAAATTCTTTTATACTATACATGACATATTGACATTTTTTGTTATTTCTGTATGCTTCGCTCAATTAATTTTAAATTTGCACGTGCAAATATTATTGATGCAAATTTAAAGATTTTTTTAATAAATTTCTTCTTTCACCAATACCGCTTAACAAATTTGCCATTTAACAGCATTTTATGGGACACCCGTTTCATGTTTGTTTCTGAAAATTGCTGTAAAGTAAATTTACCTTGGGTTTTTCAAATAATTGTTATTCATACGTAACGATTATAATAATAATTCCTTGAGGCTTTATTTACTTGTGTACGATACATTTGAAACAATAAATTATAAGCAGATGTCGTTTCACGTTTAATACAAATACATCTTAAATTGACAGACATTTAAAGAAAATATGCCATATCAAGTAACACAATTAACTTCATTACAGGGATTTGAAAGGAGTTTCTGATTTTGTAATAAATTTTAGAAACAAAGTGTATTTTTAAGACCGCAATGATGGTTTCAACCTTTTTGAATTTGTAAAAAACAAAAATTTATGAAAAAACTTTTTTTGCTATGGGGAAGACCATCCGCTATTGAAATTTTCCAAATAACACTGGCTTACAAATGCTTAAATTTTCTACTAACCTTAAAAAAGAGATGTTAGAAGCTTACTTTGCACCACTGACCACAAATATGCAATTCATATTGTTTTTTTTTTAAGAAGCGTTTTCTAGATATTCGCGGAAAGCGTAATTTTTGCTGTTTTTTTTCTAGTTATCGCAAAAAATCTTGAAATTAGTTTCATACTGTTTCATAGATATCTTTCTCTTCTTTCAGTTAGTATAACGATTGTATTGATTCGGTCAAAATTCATTGAGTTATAGGCCTTGAAATTTGGAAAAGTTTTAGACGTCAAGGCTTAACCATTTTCATTTGTTCTACTAAGATGTAATATTTTAAGCCTACAACTTAAAGGTGATTTTGTGCGGAATACATAAAGCATAAAATCGTTAATATCCGACAAACTATATAAAAGTTATAAGACATTAAGTGAAAAAAGTCGAAATTGGCTTAGAAAACTTCTCTTTCCATTTTTTTTGTAAAATAGTATAATACACATTTACTTCTGTCTTCCCTTTCCTAAAATGGAAATTGTTTGAATCACTCTTCACATTTAAAATGTGTAAAAATTAACAAAAATTTCAGGTATTAAAGCACAAGGGGTTCAAGTGCTAAAAAGAAAAATCAGACTAATTAAGTTTCAAAGTTTTTTGTTTCTATGCAGTTCATACTTAAAATGTTGGCTTTGTGATGCATACAGTTGACTGCGGTTATCATACAAGTGTGAAATTGTGTAGATATTAGTATTGATTCCTGCATCTAACTCAATTTGTTTAGTTTTGGCACTTGAATCACTTGTGTCCAGGGGTGCTTCTGTGGCTGAGTGGTAGCGATGCTAGCCCGTCAGTCCAGAGGTCGTGGGTTCGATTCCCGCCGTAGGCCCTAGATGTTTTCCCCAGACAAGCTAATAGCTTCGCGGGTTGTGTTTGTTATATCAAAAAAAAACTAAAGTTACTAGAAGTGCAACGATAAAACGATTGTGCTCTAACCCCCTGAAATGAAAAGAATATCGATCGACCAGCGGATATTTCAAAATAATATAAAAAAACTTTTGGAAAATTTTTAAATATAGTCGCTTAGGACAATATGGCGTTAAGGGGTTGATATAATGAAAATTATGGTCCCAAATTGTAGAAAATAAAATCACGATAGTACCACGATACCACCAAGGTTATAAATGTTCAAAAATAATAGAAATACAATTGTACTATAATAAACAGGGCTCGGACATTCATGGGACATTCATGCAAATGCATGTTTTTGTGCTGTTAGATAAAGAGGTATTAGATAATTATCTATGCGAATCATCAAATTTTAAGTAGTTTGACACCGATTTGTAGTTGCATATTTTGGTGGTAAGTGCATATTTTGGCAATAAATGCATATTTTTTGAATTGCAAAAAAATTTTAATGCATATTTCTCGGTTTTGAAAAAAAAATTTAATAGGCTGATTATGGATGGCAACCGAGCGTCAGTTGGGCTGCCAGTTGCTGAAAATCAAACTACTGATGGCAACTGAGAGCTGTAAATTTCAGTTGCTATTTAGTGCCTTTCTGGGAGCCATTAATTTACAGTTGCCGACTGGCAACGCAACTAAAGTTCGGTTGCATTAAATAATATATTCAATTATGTTTGTTTTATATTTTTTCTCTAATAATAATAACAAATAAAAAAAATTCATATTGTTTTAGTTTTCGTACTTTGTTCGTATATAAATGCATATTTTTAATTTTGAGGTGCATTTGTTAAGCGCTTAAAATTAGAGTTGTGTAGTTAATGAACGAACTAGTTCAATTGAACTACTCACACAAGTGAACGAAGTGAGCTGCTCATATCATTGAGCTCTTTTCAGCTCCCTAGTTCATATTTCTTTTACGCTCATATTTCTTTTTCGTTCACGTTTCTTTTTAGTTCATATTTCTTTATCGCTCACTCTCACAATAATCAGATTACATTTTGTAATCAAGGCGCATCCATAATAGTAAGCTCGCTAGTACAACGAGTACGAAATCTATACAAAAAGCACAAGTACTTTATTTTTGTAAAATCATTGCACAATGTCAGAAGCACAAAGCAAGTAAAGAAATTTTGATATTCAACCATGATATTAGCACAAACAAAAACTTATCAACTGCGCTGGAATCTTTACCTGTTATAGATATGATTGCCCAGTGCACATACTTATACAGAGCAACTGAACTATTGAACTAACTGAACTAAAAGAGCGTCCTAGTTCAGTAAACTGAGCTGAGCTGAAAAGAGCGCTCACTCAAAAGAGCTGAAAAGCACAACTCTACTTAAAATCAATTTATAGCTGCATGAAAGTCCGACCCTTGATAATAAACATCCCTGCTTTATCATTGGCTTAGCATCTGAATTGAATCAAAATTCAATTAATTTTTAACTTCTCGCTATCAGAAAATGGATAGTTGCTGATTTTATACCGATTTTCTAAAATCAAGTTTTCATCAGATGCCGACGTTTTGGATATTCCAGCCATTTTTGCGAGGATGTCCGTGTGTATTAGAGCGGTTCCAAAAGATCGTTTTGTTTTAATTTTTCAAAATCTTTTGCGAAATATCTTCAGACGGTTGAGACATGATCACTATTTCAAACGGTGCTCTTAATTTTTGTTATTTAGAGGCAGGGGTGTTAAGTATGACGATTTTTTACGATATGACAAGAAACGATATGACATACTGTGTTTTCATATCGTAAGTTTTTTACGATATGACAACACTGAGAAAGCGATGAGGCGTGTATGGCTTTCTCAGTGTTGTCATATCGTAAATAACTTACGATATGACAACACAGTATGTCATATCGTTTTTTGTCATATCGTAAAAAATCGTCATACTCAACACCCCTGTTTAGAGGTCGTTCATCGCAGATTTCTATTTCTCATACAAATTACAAACGGAATTTTTTTTTGTTTTCTTAAAAATTTATCTCACGAAGATCCCATCCCATCTACATGGTTCGTGCATATTTTTTTTATAGAAAACAGAAAGCTCTGCAAAAAATGTTTCGGTTTTATAAATTTGGGAATTTTGAAAGTCCATCAAAAAAATTGCCGCAAATGTGATCTAGATCGATTTGTTCTTTCCACAGACATCGTTGTCAAAAAGTTTTAAAATCTAAAGGTTTATTTTGTTATTTCAAGAACTCGTCTCAAATCGATTCCTTTGATTAAATTTTAGAATTTTATTCGTTTCTTTACTTGAAAACCTCTTGCATCTTCGAGCTTTAACCTCAAGAAGCCCGTAACCAAAATGGCATTCAATTTTCTTTGTAGAAAAGTTTTCAAATATGTATACAAAGTGTCAGGCGTGGAACCAACTTGAGATTTTGGGGGCAGAACTTTTAATTGAAACATACTGTTTTGCAAAATTTCTTTAAGCAAATCAAGAGAAATGAGGTGAGGGAATATCCCATTTTCCTCCCTTCGCGCCTGCAAAGTGCATTACGTTCTATTATTTACAATAAGACAAGAAAGAGGGGGAGGTGAATATGATCCTCTAAATTAATATAATCGTACAAGGTTTAAAAGCTGTAAATTAAGGCCAAAAGCTCAGAAACGACCGTGTGGCCCGGCCCCAGTCTTAATTATTTTATTAACATAGAAAATAAATTTCCTTCTCTCCAATGCGATTTCATTTATTATTATCGGTATTAATTATTCAATATTGAATTATACGATTTAACAAATCACTATCCATTTCAACAAAGTGCTTCTGTCAGTTATTGTGTGTGTTGATTTATTTTTAACCCCTTGTATGTACGAAGGCAGGCGAATTCTTTTGACACAAAATGTATGCGTTATTATTGTCAGTTCCACCTTCAGGCCATATTTTTTCGCTTAATATTTAATCATGTTTACTTGTCAATTGCAGCTATCACAAGCTCAGACAAAAACACAATTGCACAAAGGCTCATAGAAGAGATTCACATTGACTCACCACCCACCACTTACTGACTGGCTGACTGCCGCTACCCGCTTTACGAACGAACGCATGAACGAATGAAATAACCAACCACTTAATAAAATGTAATTGTGCATGTACAACTATTGAACTTTTAAACAAGACAAGAAAGGGTGGGTGTCATATTTAACTGAAACGAATATTTGATACCCTTCACTAAGTGGATTTATTTTATGATATTTGTTAGCATTTCGTGAGGAATTTGAGTGTAGAATGCGTATCAGAAATCTATAGTTTGTTTGCCACTCACTGAACAAGATTATAAATTTAATGTTTTACAATCCCTTGCTATTACATATTATTAAGTCACACTTACCATATTCTTTTTGAAATTTTCTCAAATAGAATTTTTGGTTTTTTTTTATTGCATTTACATCTGTAATTTTCAAAATAGTTTATGACCATAAACTATTTTCATAAATTATACCGTTTACATCAACATTTTAGATAGTTAATAGTGCATTTACACCAGAGCGAAATCTAGTAGTTACGAGATTTTGAGTTAAATCTAGTTGCTTTTTACTAGAAAATCTGCTAAACACTAGTAGTACTTAGTTATACAACCGTGTTTTTGCTCATATAATACTAAAAATACTACGCTGTTCCAGAATATATACTTTATAAGGTGTGCGCATTTGCTGTTTTGCATTTGACGGATCTTTTTTTCTATGCAGTTTGACATTTCAAAATAAACAAGACACAAATTTAAAAAATCAAAAAACCCCGACTCCGTAAAATAATAAAAGAAAACAACTTTAAACCGTCACAGATCCTAAATGGTCATTCGAAATTAAAAATGATAAGAGAAACATAAAGATGATTTTTAAATACCTGTCGATTGATTCCCATTTTGATATAGTTCGCCGACTTTTTATATTTTTCGTATAAACAAAATGGCGTCTGCTGGCCACCATATTGAATTTTAACTACTGCCATATGTTTAGCGACACTCTCCGGATTAAGACGAATCGATTGACGTAAGAATAGTCAAAATCGGTCTACGCGTTCGGTTTATATAGTGCCGCAAAGAAACACACATACATACATACATACATGAATATGATACTAAAAGAAGCTGTTAAACTCCTTCCGGACTATTTTTTGAAAGTAATAAGCGCATGCTTGAGCATTTTTCCAACAATGTGGAAGAGACAAAAGTTAGTATTGTTACCTAAGGATAATAAGCCGCTAGACGACCCTTCCTCTTATAGGCCGCTGTGTATGATAGATACAAGTGGGAAATTGCTAGAAAGTATAATCTGTTGAAGATTGGAAGGTTGTGTTGAAGCTAACCGCGGTTTATCAGATAACCAATTTGGCTTCAGGAAAGCAAGGTCAACAGTAGATGCTATCAAAGTTGTAGTAGAAACTGCTGCTCAGGCTATCCAAGGGAAGAGGTGGAGCAAAAGAGTATTGTGTAGTTATAACGCTAGACGTAAAGAATGCCTTCAACACGACAAACTGGGAGCATATTGTTGATGCCTTAGTCAGTTTAGACATCCCAGGATATCTACTGGCAATTATACAGGACTATTTCCGAAATAGAGAGCTAGTTTATCATGCTGATAAGAGTACTAGAAGACGAAAGATCATTGGTGGGGTGCCCCAAGGATCAGTACTTGGTCCACTACTGTGGAGCGTCATGTACGATGGAGTATTGAGGTTAAACCTGCCGGAGAAGGTAAAGATAGTTGGATTCGCAGACGACATAGCGTTAGTATGTGAAGCAAAAGAGTTACTAGAGGCGGAAACCGTTGCAAACGCCAGTATTCAGATAGTAAGGTTTTGGTTGAGATCAATGGGTCTAGCTCTAGCTGACCATAAAACAGTAGCGATTCTTATTAGTAGTCGGAAAAATAGGGAAACCATTAGGCTAAATATTGGCACGTGTAGCATAGAATCCAAGGAATGTTTAAAATACCTTGGAGTCATGATTGACACTCGTCTGTCTTTTCATGAGCACTTGAAGTATATAGGTTCTAAGGCATCAAAAACCTGCTCAGCGCTATGCCGGATCATGCCGAATACAAGAGGTCCAAAATATCTGCAGAGGAGATTGATAACCAGTGTAGTAAGAAGCATTATCTTATATGCATCCCCTATATGGTCAGGCTCACTGAAATACTCTACATATGTGAATCTGATATCCCCTGTGTATAGGCTGGCCGCTCTGCGAGTATGTAGCGCATTCCGAACTGTATCGGACGAGGCCGCCTTTGTCATTGCCGGCATGATACCCATCGAGCTAGAAGCCGTTTCGGACAGTACGAATGGTGTGACTGATATGTGACTACGGAAGTGGCAAGAACGATGGACAGCGACTGACAAGGGAAGATGGACTTACTTACTGATACCTGACATTAGGGTATGGTTATCAAGAAGACACGGCGACTTGAACTTCTACATTACACAGTTTTTGACTGGACATGGTTGTTTTAGGTCGTACTTGTACCGTTTCGGACATGACAGTGTTCCGTTTTGTCCGAGTTGTGGTGGCAATGTCGTGGAAGATGCCGAACATGTGTTCTTCATCTGTCCACGATTTGATAGTGGTAGAGCGTATTTAGAAGTAGTCTTAGGGCGTAGTATTAGGCCGGACAACATCGTTCCAATCATGTTGGAATCTTTGTATAACTGGACGTATGTATGTAATTTTATAAAATTGGTTCTGTTGGAACTTCTTAGGTTAGAAGAGATTCGCAGAAGAATCCATGTAGTTTAGATTTAGGGTCTAGGACCTTCCCACTCCGTGACTTATAGCCTTGCGGTAGTACCACGGGGAGCATTTGGGTCAGTGTGAAGGGGTGTTTTTAGCGTGTTAAAATCTCGCACTTCTGGCAAACACCACCACTGCCAGAGTCTTTCGATGATTTTCATCCCACGAATGAAAAAAAACATACATACATAGACTGATAAACACAATACCCTTCTTTGCGTCGCGCAGTCGGGTAAAAAGATCAAGCAACTTATCTCTGGTATGGAAACGAAATCTTGATAAGTGTCAAAAAAGCCTTGTGTAAACGGTATAGATTTCGACATAGATTTCAATTGAAATCTACCAGATTTCGCTCTGGTGTAAATGTAGTATAAGTTATTTATCTTTGACAATTCATAAAACAGATGTGTTAAGTCTTCAATATTAAAAAAATATAATAGAGAGTTTGACAGTTAGTAAACAGAAAATAAACGAACAGCTGCCCAAATGGGCTTACCTGGTTTTATTATACCATGGGAAGACTGTCTAATATGACTAGCGCTGCCAGATAAATATAGAAAAATAGAGTTGCATTAACAAAAGCGGGTTGTTTATTACTAGTTTATATCAAAAGCTAGTTACAACAAACTTGCTTATGATTTGTATGGATAAATAAGTTTCTCAAACAACTTATAACCTGTTTATGGTGTAGAAGTAAATGCACTATTAAACTGTTTAAAAATTCTTTTGGTTTTATAACTCGAGCTTAATTTTGACTTTAAGACTCTTTCTTTGATACGTTTTTTCTTTGTTGCAATAATTTGTATTGATTTTAACTTCAATGTTGGTTTTTTCTCATTACAGAAACTATTTCATTGTCGATTGATTATAATTTCATTACAACGGGGGCAATAAAAAGGCTTAACACTGGACCGTAAACGTGTTGTGGAAGGGTAATGGCGGCCTCCACTCAAGGAGAAATTCGAGTGGGTCCCGGCCACCAGGTAAACGATGTCTATGTACGTACATAACTCACAAATTTCACGGTAACAATTCTACTTGTGATTTTTTTTGTTTATCCAAATCTTTTTTTCAATATGTATTTTTTTTTTAATTTAAACTGAAAATTCAAAATTTGTCTCCTCTCAAACATTATTAACATTTACTAACGAAATTGTCATTAACTCAATGTATAAATGAATAACAGTTGTGCAACTCATAACCTATTGTAAGAGTTGTACGTTGTACAAATGTTATTGGTAAATTTGTCTATATGAACGTTTGTTTACACAATAACGTTTATACAACATGCAACTTGTACAATATATTATGAATTGAAAATATTTGGAATTCTACAAAAAGGAAGCATGGGAATCATTAGTAAAATCATGGATGAACTCAACTCAAAGTAGCTCTATTTCTGGTGATTCTTCAATGAATTTAATCCGTGGTTGTCATAGGACGAAAGCGATCCAAAGAGCTGAACGCGTATGCGATGAAAATGTTGCTTAGAACAAATCCAGTTCTTGTTCCTTTTGGTATGCAATGAAAGTATTATGCCTTTGGAATAACTAGCGACTTTTTTTTGCTGGAGAATTTAATATCAAATGTTAAATACATTTATGTGGTATTTTTCAAACGGTTTAAAGGGTTAATGTTTTTTAATGCAAAGTACATACTATTCATGGCGTATTAATAAGTTGTATGTATTGGTGAGTTCAAACCATTTCGCTGTGTCTGTAAGTGCCAAACGTCATGCATAAAAAATGAACTATTATTTTTTTTTATATATGGTGCCAAGGCGAATTAATTTTACAAGTGGTGGTAATAATACAACAAATACAATATCAATTCGGATGGTTGGCCATATCTGTCAAAAACAGAAGACGAAAATTTATTTAAAATGTACTTTTAACAACTGTGATTACAATTCCTATGGCTAAATTAAATACCTTCTTTTGTTTATTACCACATAAAAGTGTCTATGCCTTACTTATCATTTAAAAACACACGATTAAAAAACAATAGTCATATGTGCATTCAACACGACCTGTATTATTGGATCATGATATGGTGCGTATAGTTATAGAGTGGCGACAAACTTGCTTGAATTCGCCGACGCGGGTATCTTATTAATTTGCATTAGTACTAATCAAGGCGAATTCATAACACGGCGATGTCAGTGGCGAATTTACATGCTAAACTGCTTATAAAAAATACAAACAAAAACTGTTTAACATATTTTTTTCATATGTATAGAGCTTGACAATTATGCGGTCCAAAAGAAAACAAGCAAACGTCACCTATAGTGCGATTCTCTATTCAATTTTAACAATAGTTGTCATTGTTAAAAAATTTAATAATCAAATTGTCGATTTTGCTACTTTGTAACATTTTAAACAATATTTGCTGTTTTTTAACTAACGATAATAACTTTTCCGTTATCAATGAATAGACAACGAGTCAGCTGTTCAGCCGTAGCACGTACTTTATACCAACAATTGAAGTTAATTTTCTACAAAAATATAAAATATTTACGTTTAAATAACAATATTTGTATTACTTAAACATTCAATTTAACACATATTTCACACAAATAACGAAATTATTGCAAAAAATGTTTCTAGCTACACTGTTTGGCAATTACAAATTCATTTGTTTTTGTTATATTCCTCTTAGCGCTTTTCTTTTATTTTAACCAAGGTAGATTAATACATATAGTGGTAATACTAAAACAAATACAACATGACAAAAACAACATGGGTTTTTATTGTTGTTTCGTTGCACAAAGTTTCAAAAATCAAGTCTTGATTTATTATTTTTTTAATTTACTTTTTTAGTTATTTCTTTACACTTCTTTTATCACTTCAACAGGTTGTAAAAAATTAACAACTTTTGACAGTTTCAATAATGAAAATAGATAAAAAGCTGCGTTATCACCACTACCTGTATTAATCTACCTTGATTTTAACAGAGATGCCATATGATGTCAGATTTAAGCAATGTTGTTAACAAGAAGTCTCAGAATCGTAAAATCGTTAGTGCAAACAACTTAAGGAGTTGACAATATAACAACTGTTGTTATTGTTAAAAGTTACAGAATCTCACTACTGATTGTCAATTCGCCTGGATAGTACTTAAGCCTTGCACGATTGGTCAGATAATTATTTTGGTATTCATTCGAATAATGTTTGATCGATTAATTGAAAAACATATGTCAATTAATGTTCGATCAAATAAAATTTCCAATTTCGGGTGAAAGTTCATTCGAATAATTGACGTCGATTAATCAAGTAACTCGCAAAAATTTTACGTAAATTTCTTTTTCCAAAAACATTTCTTGTTGAAGATATTTTAATAAAAAGTTATAAATTAAGTATGAAAGTTAATAAAGAATAAAGTAAATATGTTGAAAGAAAAATAAAAGTAAAAGCAAGGTGGTCGCAAAAGAAATCGCCTTAAGAAATATCTTGAAACAAATCATAAGTTGATAGTTGTCTATATATGTATGTATGTATATAAATACAGATCAAGATAGATCAACACCACGTAGTCGCAAGAGAATTCGCCGTGGAGAATTTACATTTGGGCCGACAAAAAAGCTGATACATAAACACTGCTGACAGGCCAAATGTGTAAACATTTACGTAAACAGCTGGGCTCTTGCGGCCACCTAGTATGAATTCGGCTTGGCAGAGACTATCAATAATAATTCAACAAGGCGAATTTACGGAGCAAAAATGTGCAAATGAAATTCAAATAGATATTTTATACTAATATTAGGTTTACTTTTAACTTGCTTTACCTATAAACAATTCTGCCTGAATTTATTTAGAGAACTAAAAGTTTATAAATAAATTTTGACAGTAAATAAAAAGTCGAATTCGTAGTCAGTCACCTAAGCTGTCGAGGCCAGCTGGCGTGAATTCGCCTTGTTTTATACGTATTTCATATATAAAGCTGGCCATTTTAGGACTTTCAGTGTCACATTTAACACTTTTTTCAGTTAGCACTAAATTTTCACAAAAATTGCTAGTTTAGCACTTTACGGTAATTAATAGTATATTTTTAAATAAATTTGCCTGTTCGAGTCAACCATGCGCACTGATTTTGTGTTTGTTGTAGAACTAATGCCACCTGTAGAACTAATTTGCAGACAAGTCAGTAATTACTTTATTTGAATCAAACTTTTTTTCTAAATTAAAATTAATATTATCATATACATAAATATGGATAGTATTAGTAGCTACTTCATTCAGCACAATTTCACTCGCTAATAATTCCACTTTAGAATGCCACTTTAAAATGAAGTACATTTATGAAACATTTGTAAAGAAGTGTTCGCTAAAAGTTTTGACGCACTAGTGTTTGATTACTTTTGATTAAAATCATTAAATTATTAGTTTAATGTTAAGAATAAAAATTATTGAATTTGCGTATTAAACTGTTAAGAAAATCCTTGAAAACCTAAACTTTAAAACTATAAACGAATTGACCATTTTTTAATTCTGTAGCAGCAAAAAGTAATAAGTGCTTAAGTCGACTTAAGAAACGCTATTTTTCCAAAAGTATTTACGCTACTCCTTAGAGGTTTTTAGGAGTATATGATTAATTTCTTGTGTGGCGCTTCCTGGTTTAGGTATGATTGCAACCACTGCAACCTTCAACTGTGTTAAAGCAAAATTTGCTTAAGTCGACTTAAGCATTTATTCCTTATTGCCACAGAATTATTTCCGAAGTCAGCTAAAAGCATATTTTGCATGCATTTTCGTGGAAGTTTCTTTGTGTTCCTACTAAACTCTGTACAACTTCTTTGAACGATTTATTTAAATAATCCCCCTTATTCCGTAACTATTTGTCGACGGCACGTCAAGACAATACCAAAAAATTGACAGATGTCTACTCGCTGTCGACAAAAATGTACTATTATTAACAGCCTCTTCCTATTTTCTATGCCTTAGAGAATAAATAGTAAGTGGCTGTCAGTAATAGTAAATTGTTGTCGATGACGTGTAAAAATGTGCCAATTTGTTGGTATTGTCTTGACGTGACGTCGACAAATAGTTACGGAATAAGGGGGAATATTCTTAAAAACCGACTACATAACAGGCATGGCTCTGCCTACTTTTATAATCATAATGTTGTACTGTCCCTTCCGGGAGCTTAATGTATGATCAAAGTTTCTTAAAAATCTATTAAGTAGAACTAGTTGAAAAACTATATAGTATATTTCGTTTGGGTGTGTCACTGCCCACTTTTCTGACCATAACATTGTATTTTCACGAGAACTAAATGTGTGTGCAAAGTTTCATAAGAATCGTTTAAATAGAAGTGCAGTGGAATCTCCCTCAACGGACACTTCCCATAAGCGGACACCCCTTTTATAGGGACATTGTTGCCACGTCCCGGCAGCGTTCCATAAGAAAAACATTGCAGTCGCGTTTCCTTGAACGGATGCTCTCATAACCGGGCGCGGACACAATATTCAGGACTAGGTGACTTTCTTGTTTTTCACTTTTCAGAGCGCAATTTGTAAGTAGTCGGGTTCATATTTTTCAACTTTTTTTTTTTTAGATAGAGCTGAAGTTGTATTTTTAGTTGGAATTTCAATTGTCCATTCATTTACCCGCTATTCAATTCTTTGGCGGTACTAATTCAAAGTAGATTGCGTCCGTATTTTAAATGAACAGTTTTTTGTTGAAATATTTTTAAATGAATATGAATGACAACTTTCCCGATTTAAAATTAATAGTTTATCAAATATACAAACCAGCAGACAGACAAGAGCATTTTTAATAGCAAATATCTTTTTATAACTATGTACTATATACCGTCACCTTAAATGCAAACAGACGTAACTACACTTTTTTTTATTTTTTACAGGAGAAGTAAAATTTTAAGCTTATGAGAATTTTGTAAATAGAAAAAAGTTTGAATTTCTTTAACCTTCCTATACCCGCGCTAATTTTTATAACACATATACGCGCGCACGGTCTCACAGACCGAAAGTTTGGACTAGATGAAATACTAGTTTTTTGAAACAAAACTAAAAACAAAAGATTTTTAATCTCAATGATATAATAAAAAAATAAAATCACGTATTAAATTTGTATTCACTTATTTTATTGATTATTAGTCCTTAACAAATAAGCCATCAAAATCCCTAGTTTTTTTCTTAGATATTACAAAAACAAAACAAAAACATATTAATTTCTTCAAATAAATAAAAATAACTTATACCAACTTGAAATCACTTCTTGCACAATACATAAATCATAGGTTAACTTAGTTTTCAGCCTTTAAATAAAAATCAGGGCATATCGCACTGCATGTTTTACCTTCACAAAAGGTTACACATATACCCGCGTCGGTCTCACAGACCAATTGTTATGAAATACACCAACACGCTTGTCTAGTGCAAACACCAAATCAATACTAAAACGGAGCTTGTAAAAAAAGCGGAAGCTAACAGAAAGTTCAACTTTGTAGAGTTTCTGGGGAAAAAAATATATACGTAAAATCGTTTTGTCGGTCTCACAGACCAACGCGCGGGTATAGGAAGGTTAATAAAGGCGCCGTTTTTGATCGTAGGAGTCTATAATTTTGCGTGAACATAAAACGAACCATAACACAGGCAACGAAATCACGCTTTTTGAAGACTTAAAACCAATTTAAACCAATTTTTTTTAATGGATCTGCCTAATATTTTCACTAGCAGCATATTTCATCCTAACTCAAGAACGGCATGCCCGATCTGGATTAAAAAACACCAAAATCTGCATGACAAATTACCTTCAAACGGTGTGAACATAGTTTTTTGATTTGATTGGAGTTATTTACAAATTATCGAAATAAGTTTTTTGCATGCTAAATTAACAATTTTTTTATTTCTAAAAACTAAAAAAAAAACAACATTTAAACTGCAAAAACCTTAATTTGAAGTTATTGGTGTCTATTCGGGAATACGCGTCGACCAAGTGAAAAATACATGGCAAACAAAAACAAAACTGCATAAATTTCAAAAATTTGTTTTTGTTTATCATATAAAATTTACCGGTTTTAAAAGAGATACGCGTTAAAATTCTCACGTTTATTTGATTTTAGAAATGTACAGAAAACAAAAACAATTTGTGAAATTTTGTTTTTGTTATCATGTAATTTTTCACTACTTCGACGCGTTTTCCCGAATAGACACCATTGTTCTTAAAGCAATGTGTCTTACGAACAAAATAAGCCATATATCATGTATGTATATCTATGGACAAATGTTGATTTTATTAGCAATTAATTGAATACACACACAGTCGCTTAAAATCCTAGCAAAAATATTTGTCTACAGGAAGCAGGTTTGTAAGGGAGAGGAGAGAGAGAGAGAACGGTACTCTCCCTCATCAACCTGCTTCGGGATTACATGATTTTTGCATGAGATGTCCCACTTGGTAGGTCTCGTGGTATGTGCTTCTTTCTGCCCATCCTAGATGAATTAACCTCATGCCTTTTTTATACGTATATAATTTAAAAAATGTTTTCCCTTTATATCGCAATTTTACCTACTTTTGAATTAGTTTTTTATTGGCAATTATCTCATGTTATTTTTAACCCCCGATCAAAGAAAGGGGTGTTATAAGTTTGTAGTGTGTGTCTGCACGAGTCCACGTACAGAGCAAACGGCTGGACCGATTTTGATATAGTTTTTTTCTGTTTGAAAGGTGACTTGATCGAGAGTGTTCTTAGCTATGTTTGAAGAAAATCGGTCTACCCATTTATAAGATATCACAACTTTTCTAGATGTATTCTGTTGAATCTGTGTGTCTGACGCCGTAGCTCCCAAACGGGTCAATCGATTTTAATTCAGTAAATTTTGTTTGAAAGGTGACTTGATCCAAAATCTTCCAAGCTATGTTTGAAGAAAATTTATCCAGCCGTTTTGAATTTATCAGCTATTTTCTTCGGGGATTTTTAAAATTTTTATTTTAATGTTATTATAATTATTTATGTAGTAAATGGTACAAATACAATTGGAAACTTTATTACACTACAATTTACTTTTATTAAATACTTTTTGTTCGCGTATTGAATCAGGAATCGATCCGAAGTTATGGGCACGGTAGGCTTGAATACTGACCATTAACCTACCGAGGCACATATTTATATTTTCATATACAATTCAATGAAAAAATAAGAAATAAAATTACGAAGTAAAAATCTCCGATCCATATTTGTATCCGCATAAGCTGGAGAGAATGTACTATAAAAAATGTGAGTTGAAAAAACTTCGGGTTTAAATTGACAACTAACTTCGTAGTGTGTGCGGTACATTTTTTCACTCGCTTACGTTATTGCATCCTCGTAAAGCAGAAGGGAAGCACTATGTGCTTTTGCACATCTCCGAAGCCCTTCGAGTTAATCTTACTGCTTACTTGTACCAAATTTATTTTTGCTGGAGGTATTTCGGTAATTATTTATTTTTTGTTTCCAAAAAATTAAAAGGGCAAATACCTCTTAAGTGTCTGAATGTATTCACTTAATGGCTAATAAAATCAACATTTGTCCATAGTTTATACATACATACATGATATATGGCTTATTTTTTTCGTAAGACACATGATATTTGGCTTATTTTGTCCTTAAGAACACAAGATGCTAGTTAAAGTTCTTGCAGTTTTAAAATTTTTATGAGTTTTTATTAAGAAAAACTTAGTTAATTTTGCATGAAGAAGAATTTTTTTTTCGATAATTTTTAAATAACAGCGAAAACATTGATCAAATAAAAAAATTATGTTCACACAGTGGGAAGGTAATTTTGTTATGCAGCTTTTTGTGGTTTCTAATCGAAATCGGGCATACCGTTTTCGAGTTAGGGCGAAGCCTACAGATGTACCTAGTGTAAATATTAGACAGGGCCATTAAAAAAATCTGTGGATGATGGGGCAAAAACTAAGGAAACAGTATTTTTGAGCACATTAAACTGTTTAGAAATGTTTTAGTTTTGTTGAAAACGTTATTTTTTTTTTTGGAAGTTTTATTATTTCGGCTTTTTAGTTCAATATTTGAATTAATCTAAATTCAAATTACTTTATTAAGAGTGGAGTGTTCGAATATTCAAATCAGATAAGCAGAACGGATCAGTACTACTGATTTCGATAGGCCGCTACACCGTCTCATCAGCGTTCTTGTTCACTTTTACCACTTATGAAGGTGGATGCTTTTTATGAGGAAACATCAGCTATTTAACAAATTTTTGTCACGAAATAGAATACAAGACTTTTTCATGTAAATTCTTACATTCATTTTATTTTCAACTCAATTTTAGTTAGCCGAAATCTCCCCTATCTGATTTTATCCAACACTCACAAAAGCTCTTATTATTTTTGTTTTGTTTTTCGCTTTGATGGACGTTTGTGTCAATACCTGCAATCAAAGCTGTTTGTTTGTTTGTTTTTGTTTTATACATGCTTAAACTGTCTCAGTTATTTCACTGCATTTTAGTTCTAGACAGCCAAACGAGAAGTAAATCTACATATAACTTTTGTGCGGGACGTCGCATTTAATAATTATTTTTACGTATTTTTTTTTTGTTTAATCAATCAAAAACTCGATTTCGCATTTTTATGCAGTTACGTGCGTTTGCATTTGAGGTGAAGATATGTATGTATATCATATCAGTATCTTTTTAAAAGTCGTGTATATTGATTGTTAAACACAACTGCAATCAATACACTGTTTAGAATGTACAATATTGAAATACAATAATAATAGTAGCTGATAATGAAGACATTTTATTTGTTTTAATTAATTGTACTAATTGTTTTAATGTTTACCTGCTGATTTTTGTTGTTTGTATATTTATACACTGTATATAAATATGTTTGTATGTTATTGTTTTTAATATAACAACAACAGATCGATAAATATGCAATTAACCCAACCTTTGCTTTCCTTGAAAACCACAATTCTCTCCCTCTTTATTTGTATGTGTGTATGTATCAGGCGCGGATACAGCTTGAGCTTTTAGGGGGGGGGGGACTTCTAACTGCAACATACTGTTTTCTTTTTTTTTTAGAAATTCAATAGAAATTGGGCACATTTTACTACTTTTAGGGGGAATATCCCCCTACCCCCTCCTTGTATCCGCGCCTGTAATGTATTTAGTACTGAGTATACAAATACTTACATGCATATTTAATTGGCTGTTTAATTTCCAATTGACTTAATAAATAATAATTATTGTAATAGAAATATAATGTTAATATTTATTAAAGTTTGAAAAAATTCATAGAAACACACAAAACAGTTTATGAATTTGTTTTGTAAAACTCCTCGTTCAAAAAGACAGAATCAACAAAATAAATCTGTTTACACCCAAACACACACACACACACTCAAGCGAACATTAGCTGGAAAAGTTACTTAACATCAAATTATGTATATTGTATCTAAGTATAGTTAATTAATGAAATTATATAATTTTGTGATTAGTGAGATACCAATAGTGGATTGTTGGAACTTTATTATTGACTGTCAACACATTCTTCCCAATCATTTCGTACAAACTTAATTGCTAATTGCCAAGACTATTTTATTAAATAAACTGTGTCGTAAAATTATCATCGAACTTTATGAAAAAACTAGCTATACCCGCCGTGCTTCGCTACCCCATTGTTGTGCAGATATAGAAAAATTAGTTAGTTTTTTTTTGCGATCTTTTTAGTTTTGGCGAATTTTTGCGTTTTTAGCGATTTTTTCATTTTGGCGATTTATCGTTTTGACTTTTATAATTCTGGAATTTTTTAGTTTTAGAGTTTTTTAAAATTTAAAGAGTTTGCCTCTTACGGTTTCCAAGATACAGCAAACTATTTAAACTACATAGTCAAAATTACATTAACTTTCAAAACACCCTTTAATATTTGTTGTGTTAAATATTCTACAGACTACACCAATTAACACTAACTTTGAAAATTTCGAGAGTCTATATAAAATCGTCTGTATATAACATTAGTATTTAAACATGTTTCGTTGCTCGCTTTAGAACACCCTTTAATCTTTAGCCCGTAGTTCTTACGGCTCTCGAGAAAACAGCCTGCGACAGACAGAAAGACAGACGGACTGACGGACAGCGTATCGAAAACAATAAGATTAATTTACACTTTTGGTGTACAGAGCCCTAAAAAGAACCTTTTCTAAAAACTAACTTTTCAAAAAGTAACCATTTTCAAAAGACTACCATTTTCAAAAGAGTACCATTTTCAAAAGAGTATACCATTTTCAAAAGAGTACCGTTTTCAAAAAGTACCCTTTCCAAAAAACTTTTTCAAAAAGTACCATTTCTTAAAACTACATTTTCAAAAAAGTAGGTTTTCGAAAAAGTACCTTTACTTTAAAATATAAACGGCTAACAAAAAAAAAAGTACCAAAATTATATTTTTACCCTTTCATATTTCAAAAAAGGTACAAAACACCTATCCACTAATTTTTCTATCTTATTATGACGCTTTTGGAATTTTATGTCTACCTTACTTAGATTCGGGGCTTGTTAAGCCCCGGGAGCAAGGGCGTAATTCTCTTTTTAATATTTTATAATAATTACTATAGATAGCAAATTACTGTAAGTAGGTTACTGTTTCGTTTTTATGTTAATTAGGATATTACTTTTTAGTCCTAAGCTTTCTTATTTTTGTTATTTATTTTAACTGTATTGTTTTTTTATAAAGGCTCAATAAAATATACCTTACCTTACCTTACCTTAGATTCGGAGATATAAGAACATCGAACTTACCCGTTTTTACCCCTTTTAATCTCGTTAGAATTTAAGTTTTCAAAAATTCGTTCTTAGAGAATATATACAAACATATGCATTCAGTATGTGTATCAATGTGCATAAAAAATAGTTGTATCGAAAAAAGTACCAAAAAGGGCTACCAATTTTACTCATTATATATATTCAAATTTGAAAAAATACAAAACTGTTTTTGAGGGCTTTTTAAGGAGAGAAGAATGAATTTCAAGTTTAGTTTCTAACTTTATTACTTTAACAAAAAAAAAAGTACCAAAATTATATTTTCACCCTTTTTCGGCCCCTAAATGTACAGATTTTAAAAAAGTTTCAGACACCTGTCGGCTCATTTTTCTATCTTATTATTATGCTTTTAGAATTTTATGTCTACCTTACTTAGATTCCAAGATATAAGGTTACCGATTTTACCCGTTTTTACCCCTTAGAATTAAAATTTTCAAAAATCCTTTGCTAGTAAAAATATACAAACATATTCATTCACTAAGTATATCAATTTGCATAAAAATAGTTGTATGGAAAAAAGTACCAAAAACAGCAACCATTTTTACCTTTTATATATTTTAATTACAAAACTTGTTTGAGATTGCATTTTAAATTTAATTTCTATCTCCATTACCTTAGGAGATAAACGGTTAACAAAAAAGTACCAGTATTATATTTTTACCCTTTTTCGGCCCCTAAATGTAAAAATTTGAAAAAAGTACCAAACACCCGTCCGCTTATTTTTTGATCTTATTATGCTGTTTTTGGAATTTTATGTCTACCTTAGTTAGATCCGGAGATATAAGGTTACCGAATTTACCCGTTTTTACCCCCTTAGCGTTTGAATTTCATAAAATCCCGTCTTAGTGGTTATATACATCCTGAGGGGAGCCCATATACGAAATTTCAACTTTCTAGCTTTAGTGGTTTGGGCTGGGCGATGATGAATCAGTCAGCCAGTCAGTCAGTCACTCGAAAACGTTACTCTTTTCTTTATATAGATTAGTAACGAAAGTAACGAAATTTTATAATATAAATTATTTTAATAAGCACAAAGTCTCTAAAGACTCCAGACGGAAGAGAACCTGTCACAAGACAAGTCACGTGACTATTTCCCAAGGACTAGCAACCGGTTTGAGTTCTGAAACTTTAAATGAAAGGTGCCGGTAACTTTTACATGGCGCTGCCATTGGAAGGGTCAATTGACACAATTAAGACATTCAGTGATAGGTTCAACATTCAAACTTAACTTAAGTTGTCCTGTGTTGGTTTCTTTAATACTATTCAGATTACTGTACTTTAAACAAATATTTTTGATTTGGAAAAAATCTACTTGGAAAGTGAGGGTATTTTGTTAAAATGTTTGCTCAACGCTCACGATTAGCGAACTTATTGTACTACTCTCATTTTCACCAGTCATTGTACAAGTACGTTGAAGACAATTGGTACAAGATTTACCGCAGGCGAAGCACATTTTTATATGTTTGCTCTAGGTTAGTGATAATCTGATCTTTTAAACTATGGATGATGATTTCAATTGTAATAAAAATAATTTATTTTTATAATTTTGATCAGGTTCAATTTTGAATTCTCTATCCAAGGCCACTCGATACAAAATGAATATTTGGAATAACTACCAATGGATTATAAACAATTGGTTAGAATACAATTTGCTAAAACTCAGGCTACACGGACGGTTTAAAACTGTATATTATTGGAACATTTCTTGCTATCATATACTACGTTTATACGCATGGCTTATTTACAATTAAGAACGTAAAATGCTGCCAAATATTTTTTATTGTCATTTATTAAATCACGGAATATTTGTCTATTTATTAATATATTTATCTATTTATTATTATTTTTTAACAAACATGTGTAAAGGTGACATCTCAAACTTCTTATTTGCAATTAGTGCGTTAATCAGCAATTGTTTTCGTGAGTTAGTAAGTCACAATAAAAATACATACTTGGCAGCACTACGTTTTTATTTGCAAATAAGTCGTGCGTATAAACGTACTAATAGAGAACTATTTTTAGTTAGACAAGAGTTATCATCAGGGCTCGGACTTTCATGGAATTAAAAATTGATTTTAAGCGCTTAACAAATGCACCTAAAAACTTAAAATATGCGCAAAAATATGCATTTACCCACGAACAAAGTAGCAAAACTATAATAATATGAAAATATTTTTTAAAATTTTTATTATTATAAGAGAAAAAAAAAAAATATAAAACAAACATAGATGGGTCTATTATTTAATGCAACCGAACTTTAGTTGCGTTGCCAGTCGGCAACTGAATATTAATGGTTGCCAGAAAGGCACTAAATAGGAACTGAAATTGCTCTCAGCTCTCAGTTGCCAGTTGCCATCAGTGTATCATTTGTAGCAACTGGCAACGCAACTGAGGCTCACTCAGTTGCCATCCATAATCGGCCAATTAATATATTTTTTCAAAAATTGAGAAATATGCATTAAAAAATTTCTTATTACTCCAAAAATATGCATTTATTGCCAAAATATGCACTTACCACTAAAATATGCAGACATATGCAACTACAAATCGATGCGAAACTACTCAAAATTTGATGATTCGTATAGATAATTAGTCAATTAGTCTTTATCTATCACCACAAAAAACATGCATTTGCATGAAAGTCCGAGCCCTGGTTATCATAAACTACACGTTGGCTGCTTTCTGGAGCATTGCGAAAGCATTTGAAAACATTAGTACAGCGGGTTTTTCTGGAGGTATACATCTTTGAGTGGCCACCACTGCTTTGCTTAACAACCGATTGAACTACTCATAGTTGCATTGTGGCTAGTACGGTTTGGCATTTTAAAATATATAGACTCATGGCCGAGCAACGCTTGCACATCTTTAAAATTTAAGTAATTTATATAAAAGACTTGGAAAATTTTAGCCCATTAATTACCAGAAATTTAAACGTTGGAATTTTTTTTATGAAAATTTCAGGAACGCCTGTTTTATAATATCAATTTAACATCTTCTGAGACATTTTTTTTTCGACGAGTGGTTTCTCTGAAAATTGGCGTGTGTTTTACCACACACGAATGATTTTACCTAATTTTTCTGTTAAACTTGGTGGCCAGATCGTGTGATTTATCACCATTGGATTATTTATAAAGTCGCTCGTCTACGCCGATAAACTAAAGACAATTGAACACGTTAGAAGTCGACATTCAACGAGTTAGTGTGGGAAAACGAAAAGTGTGGGAAAATTGGAGTTCCAGATTGCGTCATTTACGCGCCAGCTGTGGCGGCCACATGCCTCAAATAATATTTAAACATTAATGCCATTTAATTATCTATCCAATAAAGCCAGTTTGTTTGATATTAAATATATTTTTCTTTTGCTTTATTTTAATTTAAAGTTCTATAACTCTAGGGAGTAGCTACAGGTACTCAGCGTCCGAGACTTTTTCGTGAAGTGGATAATTCTTATGCTCCACGCCAGAGGGAGCAGTTCTATCATCTCTCCTATAACTACTTTCGGTAAACGTAATTGCAAAACGTGTCGATAATTGATACCAGAAGATAGTCGCTTATACGGATGTCGTAGTGATGCTAATAGCGGGAAAATTTTTTCCCACTATCACTAAAATGATGCAGTCAGCGTTGGGCTAACTGTCCTCCTGTGCTAGTGGTAATGGGCTGGAGGTCAACCCAGAGAAAACAAAACTAGTTCTTACCAGGTGGTAAAAGGTAGATAGTTTTGAGCTACCTAGAATTGGAGGCGTTGAGTTGAAGCTAGCAGGGGAGACTAAATACCTGGGTGTTTACTTAGATAGGAATCTATCAAGGAAAAGGAACGCGAAGGAACAGCTTAAGAAAGAGCTCAAAGCCTAATTCGCGCGCAGAAACTATGGGAAGGCCCTGGGGCTTGCAACTGAAAGTGGTATACTGGACTTACACATAAGTTGTTAGGGCCGTTCTTGCATATGGATATCTTGTATGGTAGGAGGCATGGAAGAAGGAAAGTCATGGGAAATCACTCGGCGGCACGGGTGTCATAAGGAGTACCCCTCAGGAGCTCTTAGACGTCATTCTTCCTGTACTTCCTATAGAGGATTTAGTAGTGAAAACGTTCGCAAGGAGTTGGATTAGGCTTTTAGAGTCAGGTTTATTGAGGACAAGATTAACAGGTCCCACAAGGATCCTAAATGAGATCGGTTTCAATAGACAGGTCTCCATAGCACATGAGTTCACAAATTTTAAACTCGTTGAAATTGGTTTTAGGAGGAACCCTCATATTAAGATCGGATAAAGACTTTTGGTTCAATCGGATAGGTTCTACGAGGGTTGTGCACTCTTTCCAGAAATATATATAAAACGAGAGTATGCTCGGGCGCTAGTGTCTATATTATGGAAACGATTTCATGTAATGTGCTTCAGAATGGTTAGGGAGCTCAGTACTTGTGTTATCGGTAGAACTAATCGTTCCCACTAAACCTGAGATTCGAAATAAACGAATGTTCGATAAAGCGAAGAATTTTCGAAACAAACGTTTTCGATAAATGCTCGTGAATCTAAAAAATCTAATGTTCGTTAAAGCGAGCTTTTGTCGATAATGTTGCGATAATAGCGCAATTGCCAAATTTCATAAAATGTGAATCTTCGCCGCATAGAACTATTTTCGATCATTTCTCGAATGTGTAATTTACATTCATGTGTGCAATAATTGAATAAGAAAAAATTTGCCACGATAGCCTAGTGGATGTGTGATAATCTGTTAGCCTGGAGGTACCGTGTTCGAATCAGATATACTGCAGCGTAAGGTAAAATTTAAAATAAATAAATATTCCATTTACATTAAAATATATAAAGTTTAAAAATAAAGATAACAATGTTGAAAAATTACTTTTTCCTGCATTTTTGTGGTATCGATATTTCTTCGATATTGGTTCGCTATTGATTTGTTAGCGAAACATCGAAATCGAAAGATTTGCTGCCACAAACTGAGCGACGAATGATCTCTAGCAGCTCTTTCTCTTTCCGACTTCGATAGCCGTTCTCGAGCGTTTTGTCCGAGGAATGTGTACGCAACATTCGAATGCGATATTTTTTTTCGAATGTTTTGGTTTGCTGGGTTCTTCCATCGGTAAGCATGGTGGTAAGGTCTCAAGGGACTGGTGGCAAAAACTTGACTTAGAAAGATCCGAAGGACTACTAGGTATGAATAGGTAGGTAGGTTCTAAGAGTCCTGATAGGCGCGGTGAATGGTTACTGCTTGGTCAGAGCGAGAACCAACATTTGGGAGACTGGCATCCCCGATTTCTGTGGGTTGTGCGACGATGTAGAGAAGCCAGAAACTATTGAGCATATTACCTGCTATTACCCTAGAATGTATCGTCTTGGCCAGACGTTGCATTGAGAAAAGTAGTTATATCGCAAAGTGTAAACTTGATTATATTAGTGGCTTCATCATGGTAATTAGGTGGAATGATAGGCAACAAGGGCTACTGTGTACATTTAAAAGAAACTGACAATACACCAAATGGGGCTCGCAAGTAGTGGAAGGAAGTGTGCTTAATTGGCACCACCCGATAAATATTTTTTTCAATTAATCGAATAGTTTTAGATTTAGATTAGAATGGAAATAATACTGCAGGATATACATATAATTTTTACCAGTTTAATCTTAGGCTGACCGTTCAATTTTAAAAAGAAATTTAAAAGAAATATTAAACTTTAATAAATGTTGTCATTATATTGAACCCCAAATCCTACTTCCTAATCCTTTTTTTTTAAATAAATCCTTTCCTTGTGGTCCCCTCATTACTACATTTCATCTCATTTCGTAATCGTATTCATCCTCATTCGCATTAACTTTAAGCAAAACTTAACTAGATAATAAATATTAATTTGTTTATTATGAAAACTGTGTGTATTTATTATGACTATATTTATGTATCTTTTCAATTAACATATAAATATGAAATTAATAACACATAAAACAATTATTTTCTTAAATACAATCAGTTTAAATCAGTACTACTAGATACTAACGGGTGTTTTTTTTAGAGGTATAGAACTTCGAATTGAAATAAAACACAAGAAAATCGTTTTAATGTCCATCAATTTGGCTTTATTGGAAGGATAATTTTATGCCATTAATGTTTAAATATGATTTCGGGCATGTGGCCGCCGCGGCTGGCTCGAATAAAGCCAGTTCTACAGGTCCAATTTTCAACCACTTTTTCGAGCATATGGGGCCGTATGTTGGCAATAACGCCACGAATGTTGGCTTCCAAGTCCCCTAACGTTTCTGGTTTGTTGGCGTAGACGAGCGACTTCACATATCCCCAAAGAAAATAATCCAATGGTGTCAAATCACACGATCTTGGTGGCCAATTGACAGGTCCATTCCGCGAAATTATGCGCTCATCGAATGTTTCCTTCAATAAATCGATTGTGACGTGCGCTGTGTGGCATGTAGCGCCGTCTTGTTGGAACCACAACTCATCCACATTCATGCCATCCAATTCGGGAACAAAATAGTCGGTTATCATGGCTCTATACCGGTCTCCATTAACGGTAACGATTCATTCGGGTCCTCTTCAACACTGTTCTACAGCGGCAATTGTTTCTTCGGTGCGCACTGTTCGACGTCTCTGCGGATGCGTATTATCACATAGAGTAAACGTAGTGCGAAAACGATCCATGGTTAACCGAATTAATTGCTCTGATGGACGATTATGTCGACCATAAAATGGACGGAGCTTGCGGTAAACTTCGCGAACTGAACCATTATTATCGAAATAAATTTGCACGATTTGCAAGCGTTGTTCTTTTGTCAACCTGTTCATGATGAAATGGCAAACCAAACTAAATATTAATCACTTGACAGCTGACAAAATGGCCGCCAGTTAAAAAAGTGATGCCAACTTAAAGTTCTATACCTCAATAAAAAACACCCATTATATAAACAAAATTGTCATTTAACTCAATTAACAAAATAAATTTGTTTATTCGATTTTCTCATTATTCCCCAAAAAAAATATATATAAATTTTTGATTTTTCCACTAATTAACTTTTTTTATACCTTCCATATTTATATCAATCCTTTCAACCAACCAATCAACCAACCAACCAACCTATCACCTCAACTACAAATCAATCAACCAAACAATACATCACCACCAATAAATACTACTACTACTACTACTATTATTATCAACCAACCAACCAACCAACCAACCAATCAATCAACCAATCCACATACCTACTCTGCTCTTCTTTTATTACTATACTACTACTACTACTACTACTACTATTGTACTACTACTACTACTACTACTCCATATGCACTCACTCATATACACCAAAAAACACAAAAGGCAAAACTGCCCGATTATAATCCAATTTCAAGCTTCCCTGTTGACAAGGCAATCGACGAACGTGAATTAGAAATACCAAGATGGAGTCCAGGTGCTATGGCAGATGGCGATCTTTTGATGTTCTTGCGTGCAGCTCGTTCAATGGCTGCATTTCAAGGTAAATATCCACCGGAAGAAATACTAAAAAGTAATGACACACAAAAATTCTATTCTCAAACAGAATTTGTTTTTATTAATAAATTTCTTTTCTCTCATTTTGGCATTGCAGGAATGTGTGATGGTGGTCTAGAAGAAGGTATTGTGGCAGCAACACGTGATGACACAACTATTAATGCACATGACGTTGTAAGTACATACATACAGACATTTCATACATACATATTTACATACACACTTGTTCATAAATATTCATATTCACATGTCACATTAAACTAATTTATTGTTTACATTTTTAAAGAAGAAAATTAAAAATTGATTCATGAAACTGGTCGACAAGATTTTGAAACTTTTGGGCATATCAAAATAGCATTTTAAAATACATATTTCGATAGGTATCTTTTATTGCCAATATTAAGCCGGGTTGTTCCTTTCGTAGGTGTTCCTCCACGGTGGTAGGGATGCGGTTTAGTATAACCTTATTGAAAATTTTAGATACAGCGGTCGTATCGGCGATAACTCTCAAATTCCTGCATTGTTTAATATCTCGTTTTTTGTGGATTTTGATTATTAAGCTCTCTTTCCAAACATTTGGTATTGTTTCTGTCACTCATAATTTCGTAAATAATGGCTGTAGGTTAGATACAGTAATTTTGGGATTTTGCATGAATAAATCGGCTGGTATATTATCAATACCTGGAGCTTTGTTATTTTTAAGTTGATCGATTGTAGCTGTGATTTTGTCTATCAGGTGGTTCCTCGTTGATTGGGAGCATGCGTCATCGTGCACAATTAGAATGTGTCTGTTGTGATTCAGAAATATAATCATCTTTCTTATGATTGAGAACTTCTTCGAAATGCTCTCTCCACCTACTTAGTTGATCTTCTACACTAGTAACACAGCGTCTTCACGAGACATTAACTTTGAGATAACATGAGAGAAAACATCGGCAGAATAATAAAAAAAATGTCGATTTTTCTCTTAATCTCATACAAGGGGTAAACGTAATTTCACTTTTCCTATGAGATTTCATTTAATAATTTTTGCACAATCAGTTATTTTATTTTTCACAGAAATTTTAATTTATAAATCAATTAAACACATTTATTTTACACAAAGTTTTTATGACAAACGTCGCTTTTCATTTTGTTTAATAGACACTCACACATTCACATCAATTTATTTTCCCATACGTGTGTTTTTTGACAGTTCATCTTATAAGATCGTTGTTATAAAAATTTTTATAACAACACTCCCATAAAAATTCTTATATTATTGAGATAACACTACACGTAAAATAATTCTCTCTGCGATTGATTTGACAATCTCATCTTACATATTATGTTACGTGTAGACCTGAAGTAAGGATTGTGCGTGATTTGTCCTGAATTTCTTTTCATTTATTTATGTATTTATTCATTTAATTGAGCCCATAGGGACATATATGATTAATATAGATGGGTTAACAAAAGTAATGAAAGATAAGATTACTTATACATATATATGACCAGGGCAACCAAAAATATGCTCTAAAAAAAGGGTTTTATGCGCATAAAAAATGCTGCAAAAAAACAAAAAAATGCTCTTAAAATTTAAAAAAATATGCTCTAGAAAAGTTTTGTTTTTCTTAAAAATTATAAAATTTTATTTAAAGATATAATGAAAAAATAAATTAAAAAATATACACGTTATCGAATTCATTAATATAACTTGTTAATTTAGAAACATTACGTGTGTAATACAACATATAGCACATAATACTAGTTTATCTAAGATAAAATATAAACTAAACTTTCTTTGTAAGAAAATTTGCACAGGTATAAGTCTGTGAAATATATTAGCTTAATTCATGTTGGAATTGCAATAAATTACGACGTGTTGACTTAAATTCTCAAAAAGAAAGTTCTGTCTGTTGCTTCTAAAAATAATTTTATAAACAGAGAAAACTTCTATTTCGCCAAATCGATTTTAAAAATCGCCAAAAGTCGCCACAACTGCTTCATGTAGTTTTTCTTAATTCATATTTTATAGTAAATTTGGTTTTACATAATAGTTTTTTTAATATAAGTTTTTATAAAATATTCGTATAAAAATTTAGCGGAAAATCGCCAAAAGTAGAAATAAAATCGCCAAAAACTATTTCATGTCAATTTTTCTCATCAAAATTCAAAATCCATTAACGACTATAATTAAATATGAAAAAGCTTCAAAATCATATTGTTTTAATTTCTTCCAGACAAGTTTTGGTGGGATTTATTTTCGAATATACTTTTTCAACAAAGTAATTTTCCTGAATTATAAAAATTTTTAAGTTCAGTTTTGTTGAAAAATAGCCATACAATCGCCAACAAATTTATTTATCGCCAGAAAAATCGCCATGTCGCCAAGTCAAAAATTTTGTCGCCAAACAAGTTGAAAAATCGCCACGTTTGGCGAGAAATCGCCATATCTGACAACGCTGGTGTCGTTCAGTATATTTATTTTCTCATTTAGGGAAATACCAACAGTTTGCGATTTTTTTGATATTGTTGGCAATAAATCTATAATTCGATACAATAAAAACTAAATCTGTTGTTGTTTTAGATTTACGTAAAGCTTCTCTGGCAATTTTAGTCGATTGAGCATCATCCTTCAAACTATCTAAAACTTTCAAAACTTTTTCGTTGTTGGTAGCATAATAATGTACAGCCTCAATCCATGTACCCCAACGGGTTGTTATTGGTTCAGGAGGGAGAGGAAGTTCCGGATACATTTCTTTAAATACTTCTACTCTGCATGGTGCTTTTAGAAAAATCTATTTATCATTAGAAATTATTTTGTCTACATTTACATAATGATCCCGTAAGTTTCACAAACTCTATGAAGACCATGGGCTAAACATGTTATATGTGTCATTTTTGGGTAAAGTGGTAGTTTCTTCATCAGAACTCAATATTCCAACAATAACGTTTGCTACATTTTTTCCCTAAAACCGAATAAAGCGCCAAAACTGAAAAAGCGATGAAAAATCGCAAAAAAAACCAGAATTACAAAGAGCGCCAAAACCAAAAAAATTGCCAAAACAACAAAAAAAAAACTAAATAAATAAACAAAAAAGTGCAACGATAAAACTCCCGAAATGAAAAAAGGGGCAAAACCGAAAAGTGCTATACATATGTATGTGTATTCGTACGGAACCCTTTCGTGTGCCAAAGTCGCACTTTACTGAATTTATTGTGGCACCTACAACGTCATTTTGATGCGATTTTTTAAATTCTGTCAGACTTCTCTAAAATTTTCCTGTGAATGAATCGTGTGATCGTGTAGGATAGTGAATCAGTGCCTTTAGTGCGTTCACCTGGTATGAATTCGCCTTGCGAAAAAGCATGCATTCATGCAAGGCAAATTTATAACAGGTATACTCACCTGAACTCGGTTTGGGAAATATCCTCTTTGCGTGTCAAAAAATGTACTGAAAAATATGTCAAGAAAGCATTGACATGCGAACTAGATGAAAAATACAAGCGGCGAAAATAAGCAAAAATAATCACCTAATCTGTAGAGGTCACCTGTATTTGCCTTGACATTCATAAGTACATCAATTCGCCTCGATGTACATCAGATGCCAGGGCGAATTCATAGCAGGTGGCTTCGACAGATCAGGTGATTATTTTATGCTCATTTTCTCCGCTTGTATTTTTGATCTAGTTTGGATATTAAATGCTTTATTGCCATATTTTTCAGTACTTTTTTTTAACAAACAAAATGGTTATTTTCCAAACCGAATTAAGGCGAGCCTACCTTTTATGAATTTGCTTTGTTGCCGTAGTAACGCCACATAGTTTTAAATTCGCCTTGGTAATGTCATGGCCTAGTTCAGTTCGTCGTAGCCAATTCGCTTGGAGCGCCACCTGGTTGTCAACTCGCTTTGGTTATGTTAGTGGAGAATTCAGTTCGCCGTAGTCGATTCGCTGAACGCCATCTGGTTGTAAAATTTTCAATTACACATTAAAAATAGCTAGAATATAGTAATGACAAACATTTTACAAAAAATTCTCTTAAAAGTAAAATATGGTAAAATATGCCCTTACGGGCAAAATATGCTCTAAAAAATCGATGCCAAAATTCTTAAAATGTTCTGAAACGGATAAATAACTACCTTATATGTTTGTAAGACATCCAGCAAAAAATATGATATATCATATTTTTGGTTGCCCTGTATATTACTATACGTAAATGAAATAATACTGATAATTCAGATAACAAATATTATAAAATAATCCTTTTTATAAGTTGGATACGCATTTTCGCCAGGAGAGGAATACAAAAGCTAGTATTAAAGTATTTAATTGAAAACATTATAAAGCATACGTTTAAAGCTGCTAGAGGAACGGTCAAACCTTCTAAGGTCAGAGGGTAAATCATTGTAGAGCCTACATGCTCTTAATGCAAATTATCTTTCAAAGGTAGAGTTGTTAATTTGAGGTATAATTAATTGTGGATTACGAGTTGACCTCGAAAAACGAAACAATTGTTGCAAGCATGGGTTTGTATTCCATTTTACGACATGGTGAAGAGTGAGTAGGGTTCTTATTCGTGGAAAGAACATTTTAAAAACAACTTGGCATATTAAGAGATGTGTACAGAAATCCGTAGACTGAACAATACGATTAAATATAAGTCTTACACGTCGTATATTGGATGATGTGCAGCCACTGAAAACATCAAGGCAATAATAGATATGTGTCATAAGAAGGGATTGGGCCAAGTTTAATTTTACTCTCCTAGGCAAGTTGCAATTGTAACTGTACAAGTATCTTAATATCCCGTTGACTTTAGAGATAAGGTTAGAGATGTAATTATCAAACGATAGGTGCTTGTCAAGTGTTAGACCCAGCCATTTCAAATTATTAACGAATGGAACATTAACACCATTAAAAACAATATTAATTGACGAAAAGTTGTAATTACCTGACCAAAATGTAAGCGCTTTTGTTTTACATGGATTGAAATTTAGTTTGTTATTAACTGACCAATTTGAAGTTATGGACAGTACATGAATTTGTGTGTTCGCCATTAATTTCTTGCCAAAGCGCTTTCTGGTTATATCAAAAACTGTTTTTAAGTTTCCAGTGGAGGCTGCAGCTTCAGCTTCACATGCCAGGATGTAAATGTGGTTGCATTTATCATTCCGTTATTGCCTTTTTACTGCATTTACTAGGGCTGCACATATATTACGTAACTCGTTCATTCTTACTGGGCTTACCGCTGTTAGAAGAAATTGTTGAGCTTCGCGTCTCTTCTCAACTAAATTCCAAAAAGTTTAAAAAAGCCATGTATTCTCCCTTCTGGCATGTCCAATGATATTCATAGCGCTGTCGTTAAATAACTTGTCTATTTTTACATTAGCGGTTAGTAATGATGGCGATATGTGGTTGTACTTTTCATTGATTTTAGTTTTGATATGTTGTATGGTTTTCTTTGGAGATGCCGTATGCCCGTCTGAGTTTTATGTTTTTTAAAAGTTTGCTTAATATCAGGTGTAACAAGGAAATGGTTAGATGCCATATCCACAATACGAATGTCTTGCAGAGTTTTGAACCATCTCACGTTGGACGTTTCTTTTGTTGTCATTTTGTGGCGTCATATTTCAAATTAACAACTCAATGCGACAAAATGACACATCCTGTCATTTTGTTTTTGTGACTGCAATATTGTCGCATTATTGTGACAACTGTACACATTAGACGCGTACTGCGAAGTCGTACTTTGCGCAGATATCCAACAGTATGTCCATGTCCTCATTTCTGGATCCTCGACTATGCTTCGAAACCATTTTATCGCTTCTGATTCGGGCATTCATATCACTTATTAAGCTGTTTCTTTTGAGACTATTATACAAGCTGTTCGACTTCTGCACAAAATCCAACCCTGATATAATGTGTTGTTATTGCTTTTTTTAAAACTTTCTGTAACTCATTAGATAGTGTAAAACAGTCATTAGGAACAGTTTTTATGCAATCCACTAATAATTTTTTAACGTCTGAATATATCGGAAACTAGGTGTTCGAGAGAAACCTTCAATACTTCAGCCAAAGATTTCAGATCTATAAGTCCGTCCTCCTTTCTTCTTAAAACCCTGGAACGTATAATTGACCTTCATAAATCCGAACCTGTTATTAGCATCTTAGAATGCCTACAATAAAAGCAAATCAGTTGAGACTGCGCCGCTCTAAACGTTTGTTGGTTTTATTCAGAAACCGATTGAGCAAAAAGAATATAAATTGGTTTCCTTTCTAGAGATGGAAGGTGCCTTTAACAATGTGTAATCAAAGATAATCATAATGGCTCTAGGAAGACTGAACATTCTTTAGTCGATCATAAGCCTGGTTTGGAAATGATTGACCAACGGTGTCATTGTATCCACTCCAGGTCGGGCTTCGGTCAGTAAATTAGCAAACCGGGTCCACTACACACACCGACACAGTTATTTTACACAATTTCAAAGAATGATATTCATTGACCTAGATCAGACATCACCATGCTAAGCCACCGGTGCCCAAATACTTTTCGTAATTTTCACATATACAACACGAATGTTAACGAAACTCACTACAAAGAGTGTAAGAAACTATAATTTCATTCAGATGTATGCTAGCTTTCAAATAAGCAAGTCGCTGTCGCCTTCTTATGATAAAACAAAAACAAAACACATAGTTGAGATTGAAAAGAAAAACAAATGGATCTCAACTGAGTAGTTTCATGTCTCTTCATTTTTCAGCATTGGCAAAAACACCAATACATTCTCATTTTAAGTGCTTCTCTTTGTGATTACCTCTGACCTAGATTCATTGTTTTTTAAATAAAAATACGTTGATTCAATATACCCATACGTTCTTTCAATGAAAATGTTCATTGAAGTTCAATGTAAAACGTTTCATTAAAAGTATTCGTTGTTGTTATTCTTTAACGAAATTAATGAAATAGTTCACTGATTTAACGTACTAGTACATTAGGTCGAAACTTATTAAGCATTTGTTGAAACAATGAAGTTTTTCCTTGAATTTTCGGTTCACTGCCGGGAGGCGTATTTCGATGACATCGCGGTAGCAGTATCCGGTAAGCACTCGGATGGACACTCTCTCACAGAATCTGCAGACTTCACTAAGAACCATCAGCAGGTGGAGTGCCGAAGGTTTTCTCGATATAAATCTGCAGAAAACGGATCTTGTACTATCCAAAAAAGTACAATTTTTCCGCTTCCCACCCTAAACGGAATAGAACTTAGGTCGTCTGAAGAGCGAAGTTTCTGGGAATATATCTGGACTCCAAGATGTTATGGCACCGTAACGTGGTCAAGGGCGGACAAGACCACTGTCCCCATATACGCATGGTTTGCCAGAAAATATTGAACACTGCTCGTCCATACCTCTGCCCGATAAAAGATTTGCTGTATTCCTCTCAAGGACGTCCTCTTTTCATCGTGAGATCTTACTAAAGATCTATGCGGGCAGATCCAAATCGGTTTTCGGAGTGGGTAGTGGCGCCTTTATTCCCCGTTACCAATAAATGGCAGCAAACTTGATGAGGTGTTATAGGATGTACAATAAGGATATCCTAATTTGTACTGACAACATACCTGCGATCAAGTCTCTATCGAATGTTTATACAACATTTAATTTGGTGTATGAATGTCGGATGTCTTTAGGTATGGCCACAGGTTAAATTAATACCTCCGAAAATTAGGAGTTTAGTAGTTAGGTTATTTAGTTAAACAAAATTTACTTTTTGCAAAATATGGTTGTTGATTACTGAGTGGGAGTGAATAAACTTCATTCAGCAACCTTCTTTGGTGGGTCCCATGTGTATATTTAACATATCTCACATATACGAAATGACGTAAGGCCTTACGTAAAAATATATTTAACTTGGCATATTTATCTTCATCCACTTTAAAATATGTATGGATATGAAAGTTCTGTCTGAAATATCCGTCGGCTAGTTTCGTTCGATACCAAATTGTTTACTTCAAAATAAAAGTTTTCAAATCTTGTCGATATGCTTCGCCTATTTTTGAATGAATGTTTTTTTTTTTAATATACATAAATCAATCCAATAAATAAAATAACAAATTTGTATCTAACAACGCAACTAAAATAAAATAATAGATGTTTAACTTAAATTCCAAAAAGAATAACATGATGAGGGATAAACAAAATTTTATCTAAAAAATATTCCCTTTAAACGAAAATAAGTTGTCATATTTTTCATATAATTTTACAGTTACATGATAACGGTTACGATCCAGGTAAAGCACTTCAAGCACTTGTAAAAGCACCTATTACCAAAAGTATTGAAAAGAAGTGGTGCGAGGACGAAATAAAAAAATTTATAAAAGGTTTAAGACAATTTGGTAAAAACTTTTTTCGAATCCAAAAGGATTTATTACCACACAAAGAGACGCCCGAACTAGTTGAATTCTACTACTTGTGGAAGAAGACACCGAGCGCTAATAGCAACCGCCCGCATCGTCGACGCCGCCAAAGTGCATTGCGTCGCAATCGTGTTACACGGGCAAGTAATACACCTCCAAAAAAGGAGGATACGCCAGAATCACAATCTGCTGCATCAGCCGCAACAACGACGGCGACGACGACGGCGTCGACGGCGAGTGCAGACAAAGGTCGCGCTTCGCCAGTTGTCAATAAGGAGGAGACCAGTTCTCTGACTGAAGACGACGTAAGCGAGTGCGACAGCGATTCAAGTTTAACCCATAAAAGGGATGAATCACCGTCTAGAATGAGGACGAGAAACAAACAACAAAATACAACCGGCACAACGGGTAAGTGCGATCAGACTCAGGTGACGCAGCCACAGCCGACGGCTAATGGCAAGCGTCCAAAGCGTGGAGCAGAAACACCTGACAATGTTGCCGCATCTGCGACAACGACCACAGCTACGACTGAAGGTCCTAAAACTCCCACTAAGCCGGTGGCCGAAAGTGCGGCAAACAAACGTAAGACTGGTCGTCAAGATACACCCAGTAAGAAGAAACGTAGCGATACTGAGGGCTCTGTGGGCTCTGCGTTGAGTGCTACAGATACTCCAGACGAGAGCGATAACAATGTCGGTCCAGCAACTATTTCGGCAGGATCTAAAGATAAACGCAAGCGGCCGGAAAGTCCGGTCGAAAGCGCGAACTCCGATAGTCGTTCAGATTCTGCTATGGATGATGGCGAGTCTAACACTGATTCGGGAGAGCAGCAGTCTAAAGACAGCAAAGAAAGTTCGTCAAGCAAAGAAGATAATAGTAGTAGTGGTAATAGCGAAATCGAATCATCCACCAAAAGTGATAAGAATCTTATACCGAAAACCGAATTAAAAGTTTCTGAAATCAATGTTAAAGATAAAATCAAAAATGTTGACGAGGAAACCAATATGCAGGCACCTACTATGGTTATTGATACAAGTCTTAAAGACAAAGAACCCAAAGAAGATCCGTTAGCTATTACTACGACAAAACCACCGCCAGTTATTAGCACTCCACTTCCTCCGATAAAGGTGCCGACAGTGGAAGCCCTAAATGCGTCTGTCGATCGCAAAGACATGGGTAAAACGGAAATGATGGATACCGGTGATATGCCAAAAGATATGCTTAAAAAATTGGCTAATATGAAGCAAGAAATTTCAACGCCTCCTCAGTTGCCGCTTCAACCGCCTCTACCGCCCCCACAGCAACAGATCATAATGCCAGAGGTAGTCTACTTTAAAAAAGAACCTAAGGACCTTGATGCCGCTTGTAATCAAAATAGTAATGAACCTCAAGATCTCAAAGTTAAAATTGAGGTTAAGAGTGAAGACATCAAGCCGCCCATTATGGGGCTACTACCGGTGATAGCGCCACCGGGCGGTCCGGCTCCGATCTCCTTAACCACAAAGAGAGATGGTCAAGAGCCACCAGCACCACTCCCATTGAATCAACATCAGCAGCCACCACACCATCTGCAGCATCCTCACGTACCTGGACCCCCGCCAGGCTACATCGTCGAGGGTGGTCAACTAAAGTTTGCCCCACCTTCACAACAACAACATCAGCAGCAACAACAGGGTCCACCAACTTCTATGTCTAACGAAAGCTCGATGGCTCCTGGCAGTGGACCTCCAACAGGGCCACCACAACAACACCAACCTAAATATGCTAATGAAATGGATCATAAGTTCCCCGATGGAATTAAATATGAACCTGGAAAATTTGTACCCCAAGATATGAAGTATGGACCTGTACAATTAGATTCACTCAAGTATAGTCATGAAATGCAAGCGGCAGCAGCTGCGGCAGCCGCAGGAAAATTTGATATGAAATTTATGATAGAACAACAAGGAGGCAAGTTTCCAGGTGATTTAACGGTACATGGACCGCCACCTACCGGCAAATCTCCTTATGGCAGTGCAAGTGATATTTCTATGAAACATCCAGATATAAAAAGTGGTTATCCTCCCTCAAGTCTGGGACCACATCCAGTGAGTAGTGCATCAGGACCAGGTGACAATGCACCACCACCACCACCACATAAGTATATGAGTAGTCATCCGGATCATCAGCCGCCTCCACATGGTCAACCCCCTGGAGCTACACCACCTCCAGGCATAGCAATGCCAAAGCCGCATTATGAGCACCAAGTTCAGCATACTCTTCCCAGAACACCCTTCGAATCAGCTGGACTAATGATGAAATATGGTGATCCCATGGTGGGTAAATATGGACCCCAGGATATGAAGTATCCGCCACCTCAAGGGCCACCTACTGATATGAGCACAGGCGGCATAAAGCCTTCTTTATATGGTGAGAACCTTATAAAACCTTCGCCCTATGTTGGAGGTCCACCGGAGTTGGGACTAAAATATCCACCTCCCGGAAGTCCAATAGACGCATCGTCACGATCTACTCCCGGTCAAGATAGTCAGAGTAGTAATAGCAGTTCACAGCCATCTTCACAATTGCAATTTCAGTCACCACATCCTTCACCTCATATGCCGTCGCCAGCTGGAGGAGGGCTTCCTCCCGGTATGCATCCACAAAACTTGGTGTCACCACATGGTGGTCCACTGCATCCGCCACCTCCAAGCCACCAAAGTCAATTGTCAGGCTTACCACCTGGTTCGTCAAGCGGTGGACCCCCTCCACCACAAGGTTCACTTCATCATCCTACACCAACTCCAGTCACGTCGAGTGGTGGAATGTCTCTTCATGGGCAACCTGCTCCCAGTTCAATGCCGCAGTCTTCTGTAACAGGAGGTCCTCCGCATAGTATCACTTCGATGGCACCATCAGCTGGCATGCATCCACAACATATGCCTCCCAGCCATTTGCCTCCTCAACTGCATCGACCACATGCGGAACTACCACCCGGAGCTGGGAGTATGCATCCTCTTGCTCCTATACCATTGTCATTGCAAAATCATGATCCAAGGAGTGGGCCACTTCCACATATGCAAGGTCACGGTTTGTCGACACATGGTCAACCGCCACAGCAGTCATCGGCATCGAATGTAAGATCTCCCTCTCCTGCTCAACCGCCGCAACGAGGTGGACTTCACGATGAGAGACCCGGTCAGGGAGGACCCTCTTCGTCCCAGTTACGAGATGCTCCAACTTCTCAAACATCTTCATCGGGGGGACTATCTCAGCCCTCTTCACATGCACATCGTACATCTCCTTTGCCTGGCTTATCAAGCAATGCTCCACCAGGACTTATTGGACATCCCTTGCCTATTCATCCGCATCTAGCACATTTGCCACCGGGTCATCCGGCTCATGCAGGTCATCATATGCTTCCACACTCTCTTGCAGGCCTGGGACCAGGCGCAGGTCCTTTGGCATTGTTGGCTGGACCACCATCACTAAGCAGTATGCCGGAGTCGGGTCTAAATAGAAGAAGTCCACAGCCTTCACATTTGCAATCATCCGGACACCCAGTCGTATCTTCAGCTAGTGGTCCATTGCCATCTCATCCCTCGAATCCACCAGTGTCGTCATCAAGTTCATTGTCGTCTACAAATACGGTTCAATCGTCAGCATTTAGCCGGGCCAGTCCTAGCGTTCAAAACAATTCGGGTCTGGCGGGAGCAGGTGGTGGTCTAAATGGCCCGCCTGGTAGCAATAATATAGGTACGCCAAGCGGCATGAATTCATCGGTTGGTGCTGGGCATCGTTCCTCTTCGCCTGCTTCAAGTGGTAGTAGTCTTAGTCGACAGAGTCCTTTACATCCCGTGCCACAATCGCCGCTTAGTCATCATCCATCATCTTCAGCACTATCGGCCGCGGCAGCTGCAGTAGCTGAACGTGATCGACATGCTTTACTGCGCCAGCAATCACCACACATGACTCCGCCTCCAGTTTCAAGTGCTTCCGCTTTAATGGCAAGTCCCTTGAGCAAAATGTATGGTCCCCAGTCGGGCCAACGAGGCTTAGGAGCATCACCGCCACCACACTTAAGGCCGGGTGCATCCCCACCAGTTATTCGTCATCCGCAAATGCCACTGCCATTGCCTCTAATTCCTGCTGGAGCCGGAATGCCCCCAATGGGAGTACATCCAGGCCAATCACCATACCCTCACCCGCTTTTGCATCCGTCAATGTTCTATTCTCCTCATCACCATAATCCATTTAACTCACCATATGGATATGGCCCATATGGACCAGGTTTCCCAGCATACATGAAGCCACCAGGAGGTCCAGGTGGTCCTTTAGATGCTGCTGCAGTTATGGCAGCCGCACATCATCAGGGCTTGTCCGGACCACCACCAACAAGGCCAGATGACCCAGCATTATTGGCAGCACAAGAAAAACAGAAGCAGCAACACCACCAACAGCAGCAACAGCAGCAGCATCACCAACAGCAAATGCAGCAGCAACATCATCAACAACAACAACAGCAGCAACATCAACAACAGCAACAACAACAGCAACATCAACAACAATTGCAGCAACAGCATCAACAACAGCAACAAATGCAACAACAGCAGCAGCAACAGCAGCAGCAGCAGCAACAACAGCAACAACAACAGCAACAGCAGCAGCATCAACAAAATAAACCGCCAACACCAAAGACACAACAGGGGAATAATAGCAATATCAATAGTGGGGGACCGAATGGACCACCGGGTAGTCAACAACCTACGCCAACTGGTATGCCACCTGCTGGTTATCCAGGTTCGCATATACCAGGCTATCCACCACCGCCACATTCATCACCATTTCAAGAAATTGGCAAACCACACATACTTCAGCCCACATCTCACATGGATGCTTTACGTGCTCATGCACATTCTGCAAGTTCTGGCCTAGCAGGACCACCACCTTCACATCATCATCCTACAGAACCTTGTAAGTGAAATTTAAAAGAAAATTTTTGGAATAATAAAGAAATAATATTTTTTCATACCATCCACAGTGCCAATTGAAATTGAGCCAGATCCAGAGCCAGAAATACCTAGTCCAACGCACAATATACCACGTGGTCCTAGTCCCGAAGCTAAACCTGATGACACTGAATGTCACCGTTCTCAATCGGCTATGTAAGATGACAGTTATCTTTTTAAAGCTTTTGTAAGACATGCCAATTTTTAATGTTTTCCTTTTCCTAGATTTGTACGCCATATCGATCGTGGCGATTACAATTCATGCACAAGAACTGATTTGATATTTAAACCAGTGGCTGATTCTAAATTGGCACGTAAACGTGAGGAACGCGATCGAAAATTAGCCGAAAAGGAAAGAGAACGCAGACAGGTTTGTTTTGAATATCGAAAATGTTCACTTACTTGAATATCCAATAAATAAAATCTTTTTTTTTTATCAGCAACAACAAATGCAACAGCAGCAACAACAGCAACAGGCGGTTGCAGCACAACAGGCAGCACAACAAGCTAAACTTAAAGCGGAACTTAAACCACCCTATACTGATACGCCAGCCTTGCGACAACTTTCCGAATACGCTCGACCACATGTTGGTTTTAGGTATGTTGAGTTTGCTTGTTTTATAATTTACTTTATGTTTAGAAATCCTCAGAGCATCGTTAATTATATTATGTATTTTGTTTTATCAAAGTTTATGAGGGAAATATGAAAATAGAGTCACAAAAAGTAGCTTCAAAATAAGTATGTGACGCGTCGTGACAAAAACTAATTTATATTGCCAGAGTAAAATTTTCAGTACAGCACAAAACACGAGCTTAGGTCAAAATTTCCTGTTTTGGATTTATGACACCAAACCCTACATACATACATATACATTTATCTCAAGATCAATTAGAAAGTAAAATTATTTAAAATGTTAAACCGCTAGATAGCAGAAAAATCTATTTTCCAAACTTCCCCAATTTAAGAAACTTTTGAACGGTTTTTTCTGCATTCTCTTTTTTTGTCCTTTATCCAAAGGTATCTAAAACTAAATGTTACCTCAGGCAAGATAAGGTCTCTTTTGTCACGATGCGTCACATACATATTTATTTCACAAAAAAAAATTAAAATCTACAAAGAAATACCAAGTTTTGCATATGACAACCAATTTCTTTAAATTTAATGAATTCACCACCAAAGCAGTCAGGTTTTGTTTGGGCGGCTATATAAACCAAATATTAAATATTCACTTTTCGGCTTCGTTCATTACTTTAATTAATGTAAATTCAAGTTATTTTTAAGATTGGAATATTATAATACTACTATTTTCGACAGCAGCAACACTGTCATCATCAGCGTCCTTTGTTCACTTTTACAACGTTTGATCGTGGATAGTAGTATTAAGGAAACATCAGCTATTTAACCAAATTTTATGACGAAATAGAATACGAGTGTCTCTATATTCATTTTTATTAATATGGTAGCATGAAGTTTCACCTCTGACTATTTGTTTAAATTTTCCAACTCATATTTTTTGCTTGTGCGTAAGCTCCTCCTTACAGTCAATCAAGCTATTGTTGTTGTACATTTTTAAACAGGTTTCCTTTTTTTGTCTTTTATAATTTACATTCTGATTTTCAGTTGTAAATTAGATAGCAGAAACCACACATGTATGCTATGCACCTTTTTGCGCGTGCCATCGCAAATTTTAATATTTGTACGTAATTATGATTGACTGTAAAGAGGGGCTTGCGCACAAGCAAAACAAACAAAATAATAATAATAAGAGTTGGAAAATTTAAATAAATAGTCAGAGGTGAAACTTCGTGCTTACCATATTAATAAAAAATAATATAGAGGCACTCATATTGTATTGCGTAATAAAATTTGGTTAAATAGCTGGTGTTTCCTTAATAACAGTATCCACAATCAAACTTGGTAAAAGTGAAGAAAGGACGCTGATGATGACAGTGTAGCGGCTGTCGAAACTAGTAGTACCAATCCGTTTTGTTAGTCTGATTAGATATTCTAGTATTCCACTCTTAAAAATAATTTGAATTTACATTAATTCAAGTATTGAACTTAAGCCGAAAAATAATAACTTCCGGCTTAAACCTATTTCAGTTCGAACAATAATTACGTATAAATATTAAATATCCACTTCAAAAAAAAAGAAAAGATTATATTCGGGAATATACCAAAAATACACAATTTCACTAAAGAAACCAAAAATTCGAAATTTATGTTATGTTCGAAAATGCACTAAAAATGCCTAAAATCCACCAGAAAGCAATGTATGTATCTTTCAACAGAAAGCAAAAACTCCGAAAAGCTGAGGATACTCTGAAAAATTTTAAATTTTCGGAAAATGCGAAGTTTAACATACTATATTCGAAACTGTATAAGAAGTATCATAAATCAATCATGATTCCCCACAAAATCGAAGTTACTCCGAAAATTCGAAAATTTTCGAATTGCTCCTCGAAATCCAGAAGAAACACATCATTTCACAAAAGAAACGGAAAGGTCGCATAATCTAAGTTACACCGAAGATTCGAAAATGTTCAGAAAAATTCCAAATTTAGCACTTATTTAAAATTTCCCAAAGAAAAAAAAAAGATATTTTATCAGCTTCAAAAAAATTTTTTTTTTTGATAACATAATGTGATTATTTCGAACTTAAAAATAATTAAATAAAAGAATCAGACATGATCAATATTCCAAGGAACAAGGCATCATATATCAACATCAATTTAATTTTCAACGTGTACAGCACAACAGAACGACGTTGTTTACCGAAACCGCTACGCTTCCATTGTCAGTGCTTATGTGTATCTGCTTTCACCTTCTGTTGAATTTTATTGCAAACTTTTTGAGAAAAATACATACGAGAATTAAATCACTACTAAATTGGTGTTAATTTCATGAATCCCTAGTGTTACCGTTGGCTTTATTTTGATTTTTATACTTTTTATAATAATTTCTGAACATTGGAATTTTAATCCAAAGATATTTCACAAAGTTTCTTCAATTTAATTTTTAAATTAAATTGTTTTTTATTTAGAAGGAAATTCTACAGCATGTACCAATTGAAAATATTGAATTAATACCATCATGTTTCGAGAAATACCATGATCTCATCATTAGAATTCTTGTCGGCTTAGACCTACCTCACTACTAATAACGACAGCTGCTGCAGTCAATATCCTCTACCTTGAATATCCTCCACCTTGAATATTTTAGTCGTAACTGGATTTTCAACAACGCATTTAATTGAATCTGCAGTTTTAGTAACTAAAATCGTATTGTAGCTTTTCTGTTTTAAGTAAATATTTCTATTACTAAAAAAATCAATTCTAATGATGGGCATATATCAAATATCGTTCAAACATAAATTTTAAATGCCTCAAAATTGAATGAGGATTATTTGAATCGGCAATTTTAAAATCAACTTTTAGTGTATTATTGCGTTTTTCTTCAGGCTTTCAACCGAAATAACTAAAATAAAATCTAATATACTTTTTGCATTTGTAATTATTTCAGCCCTGTTGAACAGATGGTACCCTATCATCATCCAATGGGGCCCATGTATAGTAGAGAAAGGTATTTAAAAATAAAAATAACAATAAAAATTTACAAAAAAAAAAATCATAAATACAATTCTTATAATTCTTAAATGCTTATAAAATTCATACTATGCTTTTATCATTTCGTTTACAAACGCAAAATTTCTACTGCTCTAATGCATGTTAATACTTTTTAATTAAACGCCAAAATTTTGTTAAAATAAATTTTTCATTTAAACCTTAAATTATAAGAAAATAACGTATTGTTTCATAATATATAAATAATTAAATAAAAAAATAAAATTACAGAGAACTGGAAGAAATTAAAAACGCACAAGCTGCTGCAGCTGGTCAATCACGTTTAGATCCTCATTGGATGGAGTATTATAGACGGTAAGTATATTGATTATAATCAATATATTGAGTAATTAATTAACAAATAACGTTTTTTTTCTTTCTCATCAAGTGGTTTACATCCTTCACAATTTCCCATGTATGCTAATCCAGCGGCCATATCACAAATGGAACGAGAACGATTGGGTATACCACCTCCTCATCATGTGGGCATGGATCCTAATGAACATATGGTAAGTAGTATCTTCATTACTTATAATCTTTTTTTTTAAATACTGTTTAAGAAAACTTTAAAATTCTAACATTCATTTACTTTTTTAATAAATAAAAAAAGTTCACAATTTATTGTTATTATTATCATGTGTATATGAACATTCTCTATACATTTTTAAAACGAAAATATATTATAAATCAATCAATCAATCAATCAATCATTCAATCACTCAATCGTATTTGGATTTTTGAAATTTTACTGTTGTTTTTTTTTGCGAATTAACCATCAATATCAAATTCACAAAACAATTTGTTATATATAAAAAAATATACAAAATCTTAAGAAACGTATAAAAAAAATCGACATATTAAGTTAAGTGCCTTCGTTCGTTCGTTCGTTGTGTGTGTTTATTTCCTTACCCTCCAACTCTGCTAAATTTTTATGATTTTTTTTGTTATTTGCCATTTCACCCACTCATGAAAAACGAAAAATGAAACTAATTTAATATTTGTTCTTGCATTATTTTATCTTAATTACATTTAAAATTAACCCATAAAAAGTTAGAAATGTTTCACATTTTGTATGCATTTCTAAAATAAATCAACATTAAGATTAATAACCAAAACCATTTTTGCGCAATTAACGTTTTTTTTCCTAATTTCATTACAACAACTTTTAAAATCCAAGAGAAAGCATAATTTTAACACAGCTTTTTAAAAATCCCAAAGCTAAAAAAGCAAGCATTTTGTTCCATATAACGTTCTTGTCCAATCAAATCTCCTCCCGTTATTTTCATTATTAATGGAAAAATTATAAAATTTTTTGCTTCTGTAAATGAAATCTAATTTTTTCAAAACACAACACTAAATTTTGGAAATTCGCCACGAATTTTTTCTAAACTATAAATTTTCAGATACGATTGACGAGAGAATATCATGCACATGCGCATTCTCATACTCATTTACATTTGCCTTTGCCCCCACAGCAGCAACCGCCGGAGGCCGGATTTCAACTACCACGTGAGTTTGTGTAAAATTTTGTAAAAAATAATCAAAATTTAAGAATAAATACCAAAAGAGTAAGTGAAAAAATTTTTAAAATATGGCGTTAAATATTTGAGTTAATCATTTCCTATTGTAGCGTACTGTCGCTATAGCGTTGTAAATATATGAAAAGTTTTGGATACTAAAAAACAATAACACATGTTCCAAAACACATGTTTCGTCAACTAATTTACAAGAATATACATACAACTATATTAAGCGTCTGTCTAATTAATAAAGCAGACATTGCTTTTTTTAGTAACTACACCCAAAAATTTAAATGATCCCATAGAAAATATTAGTTTATGAAATTAAAAAAAAAAAATAAACAAAAATTGCAAATCGGACAGACTTGTAAAAAAATCTGTCAAACATATTCACTTATAGGCCAAACTATCATACATTTTGAGCACACATGAATTTTTTTGACAGCTCTAACGACTGAGTTCATGGGTTCATGAGTAACATTTTACTCTCAATCATGCATGCTCAGTAGAGATGAGCAATACCGTGATTTCTAAAGAACACCGTGAACAGTGAATGTAACAATTTTAAGTAAGAGAGATTTTTAAATCACGTTCACTGTTCACGATGTTCTTTAAAAATCACAGGATCGCTCATATCTAATAGCAACGCTGCTTTCGGAAGCCGCTATACTTCCATCATCATATACAGTTATTTCCGCTTAATTGAGCCCCGCTTAATTGAGTTTTCCGCTTTATTGCACTAAAAATCATGGAACGAAATCATTCAGTATACCTGTCTATGTTAAAATACCCGTTTAATTGAGTTCCGTTTAATTGCGTCACCCGCTTAATTGTTTCGCAAATTAAGACCACATTGCGAAAAACAAGAGCAAATGTTCGCTTAATTGATTCCGTCTACTTAAATTTTTTTTTGCTCCACAAACGTAAAAAAATTATTTTGCGGCAAAAAAGTCATGGTTCTGTTCATCATGTAAAAGGGCTTTTTCTGTCCATCGTGTAAAAGGGAACTTCAATTCATATGTTTTTGTGAATTGTTTACATTTATAGTAAAAAAATTTCAACAGGTGAAGAGCTTGCAAAAGGCCTTAACAAATCTAAAATTCAAATGTTGATGACTGATTTTTTTAATCACATTAGTTGATCATAAGTACATACTTATGTAAAGACTTTTGTATAAAATATAATATACATTTCCATACATATTTTTAAGTTTTGATCTCCTTTTATATTGAATTTTGTAATTTTTGTTCCTTTATAAACATTGTATGATGAACATACCTGATTTTTATTTTGTTTTAATAAATCTAAACAATTTTTCAACTTAATATGTAACTAAAGAAATTAGTTTTATTTTACATCTACGCATAGGTTTTCGCTTTATTGCACATATTGCTCAATTAAGCGATTTTCGTTTAATTGCGTCGGCGATTCAATTAACCGAGTATTGCTTAATTGAGTTCCCGTTTAATTGCATCAAAAGTCGTGCAGTTTTAGAAACTCAATTAAGCGGAAATAACTGTATATACAAACTTTTCGTGAAAATTGCATGCGAGAATTAAATCACTTGAGTCGATGTTGATTTACCTGTTTACTACAAAAATTCCAAGTATTACCGTTGCAGCGCGCTGGTTTATCTTTCTTCATGCTCATTTTCAGATTTTTTGTTCTACTTAAGTCAAACTTAATTACTTATACTTAAGTATATCGTTCTTTTAAACGTATACATCCTTGAGTGGGCAGCTCTGCTTTGCTTAACAACCGATTTGACAGCTGACAGTTGCATTGTGGCTAGTACGGTTTGACAAAGCAACGCTTGCAAATCGTTGAAATTTAAACAATTTACATTTGAATAAATGAAAGACTTGAACAAATTTTAATGAAAAACAAATGATTTTAAGTAATTTTCCTGTTAATTGGCCACCAAGATTGTGTGATTTAACCTCATTGGATTATTTTCGTTGGGGTTGTGTAAAGACACTCCTCTACGCCGATAAACCAAAGACAATTGGACACCTTGGAAATCAACATTCGCCGAGTTATGGCAAAATACGGCCGCAAATGCTGCGAAAAGAATTTGCGCCATATACGCGCCAGCCGTGGCGGGCACATGCCCCTAATCGTATTTAAACATTAATATCATTTAATTATCTATCCACTAAAACCAGTTTAGTTGATATTCAGCCCAATTATAAATTTTCCCGGGGAGTTTTTTCTCTTTCCATTCATTTGTTCCCGGGGAAAAACTCTCCTTTTCTAAGAAGCCGGGAAATAAATAAATAAGGGAGAAATCTGGATCAGCTGTTTAGTGTTTACATTTTATTCTGCACTAACGCAAGAGTTCAGTAATAGAAATTAATAAATGTTTTCTTCGATAAAAAGATTGTGTGTTAATATAAATAGTTGTTTTTGCTTAATAAAAAAGTAAAATGTACATTGTAGTCACTCAGAAGCTCTCAGAAGAACTTTATGCTGAGGAAGTGAAACGAAAACTGGGCCAGTGCCAGATGCATTAAAACCCCAACGTTGTGTATAAAAAGGAAATTGTACATTTTTTAAACCGCAACAAATCTCCCATTTACTTATTATGTGAACTTAAAGCAGGCATGCAAAATTGAGTGTGTTTTAAAACTTTCTTCCGTAGGCATAGCATGCGTTAAATACGCTAATGCGTTACAGACTTCTGTCAAAAAAGTTGAAATAGTGTGTTTCCATAAGGCTAGATACAAAGAGAAGTTTGCGACGCGCGTAACTCGCAAAAAGTTGAACATTCTTCAACTTTCACGCGTCGTATACAAAATGACAGGTAGTGCTGCCAGATTCATATGCTAAAATGTTTGTTTAATGGAAATAAATTATTAGAAATTAATTTTTTTATTAAAAAATGGATGGAAACTGCATTAAATATATAAATAAAAATAAAACTTAAAGGCAAGACAAAATATAGCCGGCAAAGGCTTGAAATTGTATAAGCAGAAGAGCATCAAAAGCGTGGTGTGTAACTTGCCATTCTTAAAGCGTTAAAAGTTCGAAAAGTGAGAAAAGCGTTGCCGCGTAACGCGTGGTATGTACCTCCACCTTTAGAATACTTACTTTTTCCCTGGGAGTTTTTCCCGGGGAAACTGTAAATTATAATAGGAGGAATGGGAAAACAGAAAAATTTCCCGGGGAGAATTTATTTAGAACAGGGGAATAGGGAATTGTTATTCATAATTGGGCTGAATAAAAATATTTTTGTATGCTTTATATTAATTTAAAGTTCTATACCTCTAATAAAACACCCTTTATATATGAAGATGTAAACATGTGAAAGGAGTTAATTGTTAATTTAATCACAAGCAAATAAGTTCGTAAGAATCATATTATAATATGATTATTTCCAACTTATGTGCTTATGAATTCAAAAATCCCTACAAATTTGTGTATTTATTCTTAAATTTATTTTATGATTGTGCAAATAAATAAACAAAAAAAAATATATCGACTATTGATTTCTTTGAACTTTTATTTACTTCTATTTCTTGTTTCTTGAAATATCTAAATTGCTGCCACTTCAATATAACATTCTGTAAACGTCATGAAAAAAATTGTATCAACCACTGCAACAATATCATCATACTTCACCAAACACATGTGTCTATGTCCTGTATATTCATTTATTTTCAAATTACAATTCATCGGGAAAAATGAACTACAAAATCAAAACAAACAATCGAAAAATATATAGCGAATGTTGGTCAATTTCCACGTCCAAATATGCTTATGCCTAGAGAGCCGCATTCAGATGTTTTGCTGCGCATGTCTTATGCTGATCAACTTCAGGTTTTCCATTATACTTGTTAATTTATTTACTCATTAATTACATATATACAGTATTTACAGGCTGCCGAATTCCAGCGTCAGTCGCTGCACGATCAATATTTCCGGTAAGTACAAAAACAACTGATGATGCTTTTTCCCGCCACTGAGTTTTTGTGTCTCCAGCACTGTGGCTGTATTCAAAAAAGGAAAATTTGCAAAAGTTAAAAAAAAGACACAATCGTATAATCTTACCAAACTTTATATCTTTTTTTAAATATTCAATTAAAATAAAAAAGATTTTTATTTAGAGAATTTTTTATTTAGATCATAAAAATAGTTAATTATTCTAATGTTTGTGTGCGTGAGTGTTTGTCATTGATAATTTAAACAAGAGCGCGTATAATTCTTTTTTTTTTCTTTTTCACTTAATTTTCTAATCAATTAAACAATTAATGGAAATTTAATTTTTGAAAAAAGAAGTTTCCTTACACTGTTTTTTTCTTTAAATATTCATATAAAATTAACTTATTTTATTTTTATTTTCATTTATTTCAACAGCCAAAGGCCCCGGTAAATGGACCCGTAAACGAATCTATTATTTTGTTGCTATCATTAATCATCATTGACAATTCATCAACGCTTTCGTTTGTTTACATTGTTTTAAATGTTTGTTTGTTAATAATCTTTTTTTTTAAGCTAAACCGAAAAAAAATTCGTTATTTATTGTTATAAAATGTGTAAAAAGCAGAAGAAGTATCAAAAAGTAAAACAAATTAGCTCTTTTATTTCATAACAAACATGAACATTATCACAATCGACAAGCACCCACCACAATTGCCAATGCCACCCAATATATGATTCATCATCATTCTAAGTTCATCTCATCATCTATTCATCATGTTCATTAAACTTCTCAAACTACAAATAAAAGTGACAAAATATAAATTAGAAAAAAGTAGTCAAAAAGTTTTGATCATCATTCTCATCATGCAGAAGTATTTATCAGTCCTTACAATTTAATCGCACAACAATTTCTATAACAAAAGTTAGTACAATTATATTTATTTCAATTTAATCTTAATGATATTGTTTAAAAATGGTTAAAACAAATAACAATAAAGAATAACTTAATAGGGTACTTTAGACCATCAATCATACAAGCAAGGCACGTCCAAAATCTGACAAGCATGAATGTCCGTTTGTGTTTCTCTTAAGCTGCCATTACGTAAAAGTGAAATATCGTGTCTAATATACAATTTTTAATGTTTCGTTTGAGATCAGTTGAAAATAGAACTTATTCTAGTATTTCCATATAATATCAAATATGAGTTTTAAATGGTTTATTCTTAGGCTGAGTCATTTAAATAGAGATTACCAATTAAATTGAAATTAATCTTTCAATAGGGGTTTTCACAATGGTGAATGTGCAAATTGGCATTTTGCAAATTTGCTGTGCATATTATAGTAGATGGTGTACGCCTTTTTTAGCTCTGTTGCATTTAAACAGCTCAACTAATAAAAATAATAGTCTGGGGGCACTACAAACTGTTAATTTGGTGTAATAAATCTGGCAGCATTGACCTTTGTTGTCAAAAGCTATACTTTTGTTTTTGAGTATATTAACATACAAACAACCAATTAATTATTAAATTATGTGTAAAAAAATTATTAAATGCTAATTACTAAATAAAACTTATAAATCATTGTATAAATACATATTTTTTCCATTAAAAAATACAATATGGCGGCTGATGTTATTTGTAACTAAGCAAATATGCACAACCATATTTGCTCAAGTAAAATGAAACAAATACGCATATTTTATTGTTGTGTTGTGCAAATGTGTGCATTTTTGCACACATTTGCATCGGTTGCACACTTTGCACTACCCATCGTGAAACCCCTTAATGTTATTTTTCACTAGTCGATTATGTCATTTTGTTTTCTAGTCTAAACTACCAAAATTGATAGTTTAATTCTACTGAAATTTTACTTAGACTCTGATGAAATTTTCTTAGATTCTATTTTCTTCTTGTTCATGATGTATTCACTATTTTGATAACATTTAGTGAAATTTACTTAGATTGCCATACTAATATAAAAAAATACTGTCATTTCGTATGGCAATATTAAAAAGTTTAAGCTAGAACTGAAAAACTTTCAAGTATATTAAAGTAAGATTAGATTAATTTTAAGATTAACTAATCAAGTTATTAATTGTCTTTTGATCTCTATGTAAAATACTCATGCCTTAATTCATAAAAACATTTTCCTGACAACAGATTAATAAAACAAATTTTCATACAAAATTTTGTTTTATAACTCTCTTATTAATCAAAAAATTTTTTGTGAATTAGGTTGTCAGTCTTAAAGTTAGATTTTGAAATCAGACGAAAACTCAGATAGTGTAAAGACGGCATTACACTATTCATGTAAACTGACCAACATCACTTGCAATTCTATTCAAAATAGATAAAAGGGCGTTAGAAGCAGTTATTATTAAAATGTTTACTAAAAATTATTATTGCTGGAAACGATATCACGGCGAGTGGATTGGTTGCTCTAGGTGCCAAATGGCAATGGACGCCAAAAAGCCAAATGCGAAAAATGATTTCCAGCGCGTTTGTTTATTATTATTATAAAAAACACTGTCGAAAAATTGGAAAAGCACCAAGCTAGTGCATTTTCTTGTAAAGCACTAAAGTTAAAAATCCAGCGTTTTTAGCAGCGATGCCAACTTTGTGCACGCTACCCGTGGGAAAGCATAATGTCCTGCTAACAAATCAGTCCCTGATGGCATGTCGCAAGTCCTCCCACCCGACGTTAACACGATGTCTATAGCGAACGCTTTGAAAGTGTCGCAGTAACAGTCGGCCAATGAAAGTGTAAATGCTTATAGACGCAACAAGGTTCCCAATACCCAACCTCTCGCGGTTTCGTCCGGTGAGCGCCAACTTCCCGGACAATCTCGCTAAATACTAGCACAGTTAAGAGGCGGATGGAGCAGTATTCTATACTGCTACCAGGAACGAATAGTTCGCAGTACCTTAAACAGGTACCCCAGATTGTCTCCAAAGCCCTCACGATAATGCTCAGCTGTTAATTGCCCTAATAGGCTAGGTCGCCCTATCGACCTATGGCTAAGACCGACTGAGGTGGCAAGGTTTCTCCAGTTTCAATATCCACCCGATGACACACTCTTTAACAATCACCGCTATCACGAATAACAAGTGAAATTTATGTTCCCATGAAATTTTAATTTCCCTTCGAGGGTAAATTGCTCTCGTGAAGTTTCCGTAAACATTTTTTCCCGCTATCAGTTCTCAGTGAATGTAAAAAAAGAAAGAATCTTATTTTTTTAATTTTAAACAAAAGTTTCTTTAATTTTTAATTTATTTTATTAAGCTTATTTCCTTTTTACATTCACTGAGAATTGACAGCGAGAAAAAATGTTCATGGGAACTTCACGATAGCAATTTTCCCTCGAAGGGAAATGAAAATTTCATGGGAACATATTTCACTTGTTATTCGCGATAGGGGTGTTTATTCACGATTGCAAAAGAAGGGAAAGGGAAAACATTTCGAGTGAAAAAATGTTCAAAATAGTGGTCTCTTAATTCCTTCAGGAAAGAACTCCTGACAACAGCAGAGCTGTTACAGCAGAGCTGTTACAGCAGTCTTTTTATACTCTAAACCATTTTTAAACAATGTCTATTATGATAAAAAAAATAATATCAATTATAAAAACAAAGATGTTTCAAATGAAATTTACTACATCTTAAATAATTTATATTTTCAGAAATCAATTGCGCTGAACAACTATATACTAAACAATATGATGTTCTATGGTGGCTACATGAACTATGGAGGATAATAACATCATTCACAGCAACAACATCATGGTGATCTGAATTGAATGCTTAAAATTTTGTTTTCAACATATTTTTATTAGAATTTTTATTTAATTGAAATACTTTTTAGCATAAAATGTATCATATACTCTCTGCCTAACACTCTCTTCCCTCTGAAACAAACACAATCTATCAGGTGTGTCATAGAAATTAAATTCGTATGAAAGTGAAAATTAAAACATACATATCGATGTCTTAATATAAAACAGGCGTAACTCGAATTTTCGTTATTTTACTGGAGAAGGAAAACACTGAATAAAACTAGAACACTTAGTTACAAAAAACAAATCTCAAGTGCCGTAAAACCGTAATTTTCAACAGTAGCGTACTTAGGTCTTTAGGGAGGGTGTATTTAGAAGTTGACTACCAGAAAACGATAAAAACACGATTTCGGAAAAAATCGTGATACGCCTTTTTATATTGAGCCATCGATATTTAGCTTTTCTAAAAAAAATTCTATTAAATACAAAAAAATTAAAAATCGCTCACTTGCTGCAACGTCGTCATAACTCAAAAAACCTAGTTTTACAGAAAACGAGTTTAAAGTTTTCAATTTACACACAACTTAATAGAGGAAGAAAATTTCATTCTTCTGTCAAGATATTTATATGAAATTTTTACACAATATATGAAGAACGATCTGGCGAATAATTCTGTATTATTAACTCAAAAATCACAAGTTTTGAGTTATGACGAAGTTGCAGCAAATGAGGCATATATATTTTTAGGGGTTGCCAAATTTATATTTGGTTCGTAGGACTTACCTTACACGTTTAAATTTGCGGCAGCGCTTTTTTCGGAAATTATAAATTCCTCTCTTTAAGCATAGTACGCAGTCCTGCCTGTATTTCAGGATCACATAAGAAGTATGTGTCAAAAAATAAATTGCAATTCAGGTTTGACAAATTTTCTGGCAACTTTCCGTTTGGTAGTATGCAGCTGAAAAGAAAAACCACCACAAATTTTGTCTAATACAGGGATGTGATATCAATTGTGGAGATTTTTTTCCGTCAACTGAAACAAAAATAAATGTTTAGAGAATTATTTGCTTAAAGAATTTTTGAAATTTTGCTTTCGTACCGTCTTGTGAATAATTTTATGTTTTGCACGTTAAAATTCATAAATTGAAGTGAATTTGCGTGAATAAAAACAAATATCTCTACACAACTACTTTCCCGTGAAGAAATAAATGGAAAAATTCTAACCTGAAATTCCGGCAGAATTGCGTACTAGGCTTTAGGGGGCTTGAAAAAAGCTGAGAAACCTTAGAAATTGGAGAATATATACTATTTTTTCACTTTATTACAAATTCTGTGGCAGACCTGTATATACATATGTAAATAGTTTACAATATGAAAACTTACATATAACAACATTTACATTAAAAACACAATCTAAAACACTCTCGTATAAATATATTAGAATAATAATATATTAGAATAATTAGATATACACATATGTATTTTTTTAATAAACTAACTAAATGATAAAAACAAGCGAAAAGAAATTTGAAAGATTTCAAATATTAATTGAAACATGTAAGAATAACAAGAATAAGAAAAATATTACTTGACTGGCACTTGTCTTATTCGCAAACAGCAACACAAAGTTACAAAACTACAAATATTAAACAAAAAGAATTTAAACTTTTTTAAACCAGATAAAGAGCTAAGATTTTAGAACAAGTTTTCAATAACAATTACGACGTATTTATAGTATAAAACAACAAATACTTAAATAAATATTGAAAAATATTAGAATAACAAAAAAAAAAGTGAACAAGAATTTTAAGTATAGGATTTATACACATACATACATACATCTTAATAATTATAAAAGAAATAATGAAAAATTATATACATATATTTTTTAATTTGTTAATGACAAAAAAAAAAGGAAGAAGAAAAACCAACAAACCCCCAAACGCTGTAAAAAGTTTAAACAAACTAAGCTAGAATTAATTGTTTTATTGTATTTTTATTTTATTAATATCTTTTTTTTTTTATAAGATTTATGTAGGATTATGATTTTTATTTTATTAAAAATGAATTAAATAGCTAATAATTTGCAAACACACCCACACACATATAAAAAAGGAAATATGTAATTAACTTTTTATTAGTTTTTATTTGTAATATAAGCTTGGATAAAACTATGGTACAAAAAAGAACTAAATTTAAAAAGAAATTTCAGAAAAAACACGGTTTTTCCAAACATTCATAAGCACCCCTCCACACAAAATGAACCATATTAACTAAATCCGATATTATTTTTATTTTTAATAATTATGAAAAAATGAAAGAAAAGGATTTGTTTGTGTTTTGAAAATTAAAAAAAGAAGAATGAGCAAAAAGCAAAAAAAAAAATGTAAACATGTACAACTTTGCTTTCGTCATTTTTACAAAAATATCGAGAATTTATCAATCATGAATCAAACTATTGTCTTACGCGGACCGGACCACTCACAACTTTCTGTTATTTTTAGAGACAAATTTTTTTTAGTCAATGTTACTTTTAACTTCATAGGTATTTTAAAGACTTTCCATTTCAAAATTACTGACGCATATTCTGACCACTTTCGAAAAATACGATCAAGCATTATAGCATTGCTCAAGCTAATTCCATAAAATATGAAAGCATTATTCTGTAATTTGAATAGAAATAACATCACCTCTATCGTGAATACTTTTTCCCTTGAACTGTTTTCACTTTTTCTAGTATTTCAATAGCAAATCAATTTTCAACGTCTGTAGAGAATCATACACCGCATCAAATTATGTGCATACAGTATATACATATGTATATAAAAACAGTTTTATTTGCTCTCGAGAAAAAAAAAGTTCAACACCAACAACTATTCGATTGAGTTAGGCTGCTTGGATCCATTTTATCATTTTATTTCTTTATTTTTTTAACTTAAATTTCTTTGATTTTTAATTCTTTTTAAGCTTTACAATTCTTCCTTCCATATTTTTCATTCACTGAGAACTGATGTCACTTATAGAAGCGAACAAAAATTTTACACGTATTTCACGATACCAATTTTCCATTGAAGGAAAATGAAATTTTCATGGGAACATAAATTACATTTCTTATTCATAATAGAAATGAAATATCAAGGTACTGAATTGAACAAGGCAGTCAGTCCCATTTCTGCAACAAAAACTTTTGTGTTTTCTAACTGCCAAATAAACTCGATATATAAAAAATGTTGTTTGTGTTGGATTTAAGTATGTACATATGTATGTATATGGAGGTTGACATTTAGACAATGCAACTTAAATGATAAGCTGTCATGGGTGTACCTGGTTTAAATGTACCCTGGGGCCTAATCGCCGCATGGGTTAGAAAAGGAATTCCAATTCAATTCAAATTATGAATGGGCTCATGAAAACGTAACGAAATTGTTATAGTGTTTTTGTTCTAACTGTTGAATGAATAAGTTAAAGGGCTCCTGAACTCCAATTCATGAACTCTTCATGAATTCTTCCGTTCTGAACGGAAATTTCACAAGTTCAAGCACAAACGGATTTCATGAATGCAATCAGCTGGTTTTTTTTAGATGATGTCAAACCTATACGTATTGGATTCTATAAATAGGCTTATTGTTCGATAGCGAATGACATAATCCCAAACTAAAAAAATCGATCGAATCAACTCGTTATCGATGAATATCATACTAATTCGAACAGGTTTATTTTCCAATCGAAACACAATGTGGTCTTACAGAGCATTACCTTACTTAGAGTCGTTTTTAAAACCTTAGCAGAAAGCGCTAAACTAATTCCACAACATCGAATCGAAGGAATACAAATTTTCTTCACAAATGCTCGTAGAGCTGTGTTATTAATTTTTTATTCACTTATTTATTTAATTTTACTTTAAATTTAATTAAAACATCAATTTTATTTATTTTTGCAAACAAAAACACTGAACAAGTAAATGTCAACAAGCAAAACAGCCGCCATTGATATTCAATGATGCCACTATTTCATATTTTTGTTCCCGCGGAGTTTGTAATTGGAGGAATTTATTCTCGAGAAGGAATGTTAAATTGCATTTTTTTCAATAAAAATTAAAACAATTAAAATTTTTTCTAGAAAAAAAAAACACGATTAGTCTAAAATTTAAGGTTGATCGGATAACTCTAAGCCGACCCTCCCTTTGGGTTAAAATTTAGCTTATTTTGCGCTGATTCTGCTGAATATTGGCGAGAGTGCTGTTTCGATATTCGATTTGTTTCCAATTTGTTTGTTTTTTCGGTAAATTTGTAGAAGAACGACTGAAGTAAACTTGTACATCTAGTAGTTAATAAAGTAACAAATACTAACTTAATTTAATTAACAACAATAAATATTTATAAACAAAAGAACAACAGAAAACTTAATTTAAGGTTAATATATCTAAGAACAAATAAAACCAATCTTGTAAAACAAAACTGAAAATCTGCTGTAATTACTATGACACTTTGTAAAAATATACAATGTATGTATAGTTATAATAAATAAGTTATAGAATATACATACTTATATGTAACACTTTAATTTTGGTATATTTATTTGTTTCTTAAAACAAAGGAATTTATGTGAAGCTGATACTCATTTAGGGTGCACAGATTTGGCTATTCTTTTCTTGTGTTTTTTCAACTTATTGATTTCGAAATATTAAAAGTATGAGAAAGTGACTGGAACAATTTTCGTCAAACATAGAATATTCGATCACCTATCAAAGAAAATAAACTAAATCAAAATCGGTCTAGCCGTTTAGACTGTACGATGGCGTGTAGAGCACACCTAAACAGACACACACTACAAACTTTTATAACAGGGGATTAAAAATGAAAGTAACCTTGTGAATTGAACGTTACCTTTCTCTCAAATACTCTTCGTTGGCGCTGGTTCATAAATTGAAGTTCGGCAGAGTCTTCTAATTTATGCTTTTAACAGCTAGAATGTATTTTTCCCATTCTCCAATCACTAAATATAAAGCTTTGTAAACTATATTTTTAATTTTGATCGAAAATAACCACTTTTCGCAAAAACGAATTTAGTTACGTTTTCATGAACCCATTCATAATTGAAATTGGATTAGAACTTCGTTTCCAATAGAATTCTGTAACGGATTCTATTTGTATTAAAAATTAAAAAAATTTTCAGGTATGTTCTGACACTCGCACGTTTTTCAAATCGCATGTGAGTTGCAAATAGCCAAACTTGATTTTCCATGAACTGAAATTCACGCGTTCTGCTTGCGATTTGCCGTATTAAATAAATCAGCTGTTTATTGAAATCGCCTGTTCAGAAAAAAACAAATTGACAAGCAAAACCAAACAAACGGGCATGCAACTCACATGCGATTTGACAATCGTGCGAGTGTCAGAAAATACCTGACGATTTCGACTCGAAGTCACTAAATTGGTGTGTTGGAAATCGAAATCACACAAAATTTAGCTATTTCAACTCGCAAGCAAAGACTAAACTGAACTCTTAAGTGAACTTGTATACGTATATGTATTACAAAAATTTAGTATCAAGTAGTAAAAATTAAAGCGCTCCAATAAAATTAAATATGTTTTTATTTAACATCATTAAAAAAAAAAAAAAGATTTGTATTAATTTTAATACAAAATACTACGCTTGTTTACTTTAAAAATGCCGATTTTAAAGAGCGCGTCATTATTGCAGACACCAGCCTGTCACATATGTCAACCAATATTGTTGCCATATGCATAAAACATAAAATCTCAGGAAAAATAGTAAGGCCAAAACTAAAAATAGTTGAACAATTCTGTGTTGGATATTATGGTTTCAAAAAACCTAGAGCATATATAAGAACCTTATTTCGAGCATTTAGCCTGCTCACAGAATCCAAAACGGATTGCTTTGGTATCATTTTCTCTGCAAAACCGGTTGATTGCGTTCATGAAATCCGTTTGTACTTGAATTTCCGAAATTATCGTTGAAAATTGTTCATGAATTGGGGTTCCGGAGCTCTTTAAGTTATACATTTCACAGGGAGAAAAATTTTTCCTAGCCTTTAATCAATAAAAACTCAACGTTGGAAACGTTATTTCGTATTTTGAACGAAAATAAACTCCTTTTGAACAAACCCATTTTGTTACGATATCATGAACTCATTCACAATTGGAATTGGGTTGGAATTCCGTTTCCAATGCAATTCCATATCGGATTCTATGAACAGGCAGATTATTTCGAAAATCAAAAGTTAGATTAGCGATTATGAATTCGCAAGTGATTTAACAATCGCAGTTTTTCAGCACATGGGTGAATATTTAACAGATTCTTAAGTATGTAGTATGGGTCGATTATGGATTGCAGCTGAGCAGATTTTGGTTGCCGGAAAAGTATTAAATAACAACAAAAAATTTATTATTCGGACAACCCAACTGAGGTTCGGTGGCATTCTTAATCGAAAAATAAAATAATTATATTCTTCTGTCATAAGACGAGTTTATAAGATATTTCTATAAAATTTCTGCACCAAATGAAGAACGCTATGATGAATAATTCTGCAGTATTAAGGAGCTGTTCACATATTACGTAACGCTCTTAGGGAGGAGGGTAGTTGAAGATTTGTAACGTATAAAATAGTTTACTACTGGGAATTGTTTAAAAAGCTTTACAAAGGGGGAAGGAATCCAAACAGCGAAAAAGCGTTATATACGGCCATGTCACAGAGTTCAATTCCGTTCGGAAACGGAATTCAATCAACCCTAATATGTCAAGCCCTAGCTGGAGCATACCGCACCATAATAGCGCCGCCAACAGTCTGGACACTCCTGACAAATTTGCGTATTTTAGTTTTCTGCTACAAAAATGGGGTAGGATGAATTCCGTTTCCGAACGGAATAGAACTCTGTGACATGGCCGATAATATATGAACAGCCAGCCCCTAATTCAAGAACATGTTTTTTGAGTTATGATGTTATTGCAGCAAATGAGTAATATGTTCTATTATATTTCAAACGTATCATTAAATCTCTCATTAAATCTAATCCTAAAACTTTAAATTAAATAGTTTGCAACACTATTATTGACTTTCATCAAATTATGAATAAAAAATTTAATAATTCCTCCAAGGTCAATCAATCACAAAAAAATTCATTTCAATGAAAAAATTCGTTGTATCAATTAAAAAATTAATTAAATTTGCATCAAGAAACGGTTAACCGATTGAATACCCTACTGTTAACTAAAGAAATCGGGTCAGAAAACATAGTAGTGCCTTTGCTAATTAACTTTGTACTCTCTTCGAAGTAACGAAATATTTCCACCACTTCCATTACTCTACAGTTGTAAATTCTACTATACGAGGAAGATAAGTTTGTACTGCTCTGTATTTCGAATCGAAAGCAAATGCGTTCGAATTACAATGTAGGTAAATAAGATACAAATTTGAACAGTTTTCTCTTCGAATGGAATTACAGAGTAACGCCCGATTTGAAAGCTACACCAGCAAAGCTCTTCCCTCATATGGCAAAGTAGTAGCTTTTGTTGGGCAATAAACCTCCTCTGATAATGTGGAAAACTCCTGTGTTAAGACCTTATGACACTACATTTTTCTTGCATTGTTTTGCTATAGGATTGAAAGAAAGAAATAGCAAATGATAAAAAGAAACAACTATACAAAATGTAAACAAAACGTAAGGATTTCTTTAAGTGCTGCCTACTTTTTATTTATAATAAAACGGCAACAGAAGAAAAAGGTGGAAAAAAGAGGCGCTAAATCGCTGAATTCATGAATAAACCGCTAACTTGGCAACACTTTAATGCTTCAAGCTTGAAACGTCAATTTTAAGTTGAATATTTAAAATTTTTTTTTGACAGACCCTCATTTTTTTTTATCGATAACATTAGTTAAAGCTTTGACAATTTGGTATTTATCTTAATATAGCTGAACTCTTTGCACCTGGTAAAATTTCCTATCATTATATTTGCACTTTTCTCCAAAACTTAAAAAATGAAGAAAAAATCAAGTGTCATAAGGGCTTTAAGAATACGATGCCATGCACTGACACAAAAATACATATGTAAGCTCAACTTGCTATGGGAACGGGGATTTATAAAAATTACTACATATATGTACATACATTGGTGTAGCGAGGCCCTTGAGTAGGGGGTAAGCCACCCCCACAATCATTCTAGCACCTAGAAAAATTTACTCGGATTCGGTTTACAGAACAGGGCCGCATATAAGCGAACTGTAGGAACTAATGTGGGCTTTAGCCCTTCCCCCAGAAAAATTTCTTGCTACGCCAATGTATACATACATACATACATACATACATATCGTCATATGATTTAAAAAAAGCTCTAAGTTACAAAAAATTAAAAACTGACATTTTAATTGATTATGATGCACAGTATCAAAATCAATGTTATTACGACTCCTTTCCTAAGCTTTACTTCTCTATTCGTCCATGTAAAATTATTCCCCCTTATTCTGTAACTATTTGTCGACGTCACGTCAAGACAATACCAAAAAATTGGCACTTGTCTACTCGTTGTCGATAAAAATTTACTACTATTAACACCCTCTTCCCATTTTCTATGGTTTAGAGAATAGTAAGTGGCTGTCAGTAATAGTAAATTGTTGTCGATGACGAGTAGAAATGTGCCAATTTTTTGGTATTGTCTTGACGTGACGTCGACAAATAGTTACGGAATAAGGGGGATTATTATAAGTATTCGTGACCTGTTCATGGGTTACATTTTCATATTAAAGAGTTTTTTGTCCTGTAAAATTATTTCAATTTAATTTGGGGCTTTTATGAATTCATATGACGATATATTGAATTGAATAAATCGATGGAATCACCATGTTTTGATGAAGATTTTCAATGCAGATATATATTTTTTTAGTTTATTGGAATTTTTAAGATAACACATTTTAATTGCAAATAAATTAATTATATTTTAAAGAATAATCTCATAATTTTCTTATTATTTTGCTGTTGTTGTAAATAAATAAATCGGCCCAAATAAGCAAATTATAAACTGATGACTTAGATGTTTTGCTTTTTTTTTACAAGGGAGGGAAGGGACCATTTGCCATAGATAGACACACAACTGCTGCCAACAATTTCTTTATACTTCTTTTATCGGTGATCTTCATCCCTGAAATGTATACATATGAGCATTTCCACACAAAGTCGCCATTTTGTCACGTTACGTCATCAAGCAATTAGATGGCATTTTAGAGCTATGCTGTTAATTTTTCCCCCCTTTTTAACTATAGAGCTAATTGCGCTCTACACCAAAACACAAAAAAGTAAATAAAAAATATGTCTTAAGATTAATTGCTTGGTGACGTAACGTGACAAAATGGTGGCTTTCTATTTGTAACAAAAATGTGTTTCTAAAGTTTGTGTAAAAAGCCGTGTATAATAAAAAAATAGTCGCCGTAATTGTGTTGGGTTATGTCGCAAATCGCGTTAATGAAATACATACATGCAACGTAAAGCGAGGTTTAACTTAATATCCTTTACCAACATAAATACGTACATATGTACATATTAGGGATGTAACGAATACCGATACCGATATATCGGCGATACTTCAGATTTTCCGATACATCGGTATCGGCGATATTTTACTGTCGATACGACGATACTTTAAAAAAAATTTTCATAGTTTTTTTTCTGACAAATTATTTAATTTTTGTTAATTTTACCATGAACTAAACTCATTTCGTTATTTTTTAAATCTTATTAATATCTATTTTAAAAATTAATAATATTTTATACTATTATTTTGTAAAAAAATTATTTATTTTTTGTTAATTTTACCATGAATTCAAATTCAGTTCGTTGTTTTTTAAATCTTATTCTATCAAAAAAAGATACTCCAAAGAAGTCATGAAAATGTAGAATTCGCAATTCGGAAGTATTGCAAATTTGGATAATTTCTAATTAGTTTTATATATCCTTGCCATTGCAACACGTTCTGTTTTTCGACTACCAATCACCGAATTGGAAGCGATGCTGGGACAAATTTCTTTTTCGGTGATCTATAATGATTTTTAATCAAGAAAAACGGATAAAAAATTACCCATTTTCACAATTTTTTTATGCGATTATGGCGAGTATTTTTTAAAATTATAAAGGGATTAAAATTTTTTTCTTGCTTTTCTACTAATTACACTATGCGACAAATAAATACTTTTCGAAAAACACAAGAACTGGACAGTACAGGTTCGATTGTCCCACAATGGGGTAGTAAAACCCTTTACTCAGTTTGGCGAATTTTTTTTATGGATGTCCAAAGTTTCTGAAAATCAGTGGGCCCTCAAAAAACGGTGTCACCAGTATTTGGCCAACAGCTAATTCAAACTTTATAATACTGCTTAACTATATATGACAATAATATAGCTAAGAGTCTGTTTAACAGATTTGTTTAACATTTCATGCCAAAAAATTTTTTTCGTGAACTTTTTGTTGACAAAAGTAAGGAAAAAATTGTTTTTTTTTCACTTTTTTCAGAATAACTTACAGGGACTTGTAATTTTTAACTATCAATATTTGGCAAACTTATAGTTATGGTAGAACTGAACAACTTTTGTGAACATATCAATACAATCTACACGTATCTAGGCACTCTATAATAGCTCACACAGGCCACCTTTTACCTTAAAATTGTAGTTTTTCACTATTTTTTTATACAACAAAAAAAATTTTTTTTTTAAATAGTATATTCAAGTGTATACTTCTCTGTTGTGTTTCACTAACATTTTGTGCCCAGAAAAATAATATGTTCCTGTACTTTTTTTTGAAAAAAAATTTTAAAAAATATTTTATTCACTTTTTTCAGTATAAACTTATAGGGACTCCAAATTTTTCATTACCATTATTTGGCAAAACAACAACATACAATAAAAAATAGTAAATACTAAAATCAGCAATGTAAGAAGTGGAACAATAACAAAGAAAGCATAAAATGCAATAAAAAATATTACATAGCTCGTAAAAAACGAAAACTTTTAAGGTAGAAATTAGTTTTTTTGGGCTCTTTAGGGTGCCCAGATACATTCAGATTGTATTGACATGTCCACAAAAGCTGTTCAGCTTTACCGTAACTACAACTTTGCCAAATATTGTTAATAAAAAATTACGAGCCCCTGTAAGTTATTCTGGAAAAAGTGAAAAAAAAAAATTTTTTTTTCCCTTAATTTTTCAAAAAAAGTGCACGAAAAAATAATTTTTTGGCATAAAATGGTAATAAAATCTGTTCAGCGAAGTCTTAGCTACATTATTGCCATATATAGTTAAGCGGTATAACCAAGTTTGAATTTTCTGTTGGCCAAAAGTTGAGGACACTTTTTTTTGAGGGCCCGCTGATTTTCCAAAACTTTGGAGGTCCATTATAGGAAATTGGGGGTTTTACTACCCCGTGGTAATACAATCGCATCTATATTGTCAAGTCCGTGTGTTTTTTGAACTGTTGCACTGTGTTATCTGCATATTTTTAATATAGATTTTTTGGAAGCAAAGAAAATGTAGCTCCTTAAAAATACTTCCAATTTTTCATACTGGGTTAATATCAATTTTAAATATTAATAATCTCTTACACTGTAATTTTGTATAATAAAAAAATTGCACTTGAGTTTTGTCAATCTAAACTTGAACTCAATTTCAATATTCGTATCGGTATCGGAATCGGTATCGGCGATATTTATTTTTAAGTATCGGTATCGGTATCGGATCGGCAAAACGGCGTATCGTTACATCCCTAGTACATATACATATCGTCATATGCAATGTAAACCCGTGACAAAAAGTTCAAAATCGGGGTTTTAATCAGTTATTGTATATTACGTCAAAGCCCATGTCCCCACAAATTTTTAGGCTTCTAGTCCCATGCTCGGCGACGTTATCATCAAAAAGAAAACAAACACTATAACTTGTACTATTTCATAAACTGTTTCCCCTCTCATGTAAAATTTAAAAATTGTAGTTACACTCTAAAACACTTTTGTTGAAAACTAGGTCGATACAGATTATTATTGACCTAAAATTACACACGCATTATTTGTGAACAAAATGTTTTTATTAAAAAAAACGATTGGCTGCATGCTGGTTTGAATCGCCACCTCCTGACTGATAGTCTGACGTATCTACCATTCAGCCATAGCCGTATTATACTTTATGTTACATTTTTTCCACTTGGACTAAATATATAATAAAATATAATATATAATAAAATAACTACAAAATCGATGTAATTTTAGACAAGGAGAAATTTTCAACACAAAATTAGACAATATGGCTGACTTCTAAAACGTCAGTTGCTTTGTATTCGAACAATGTATAGTGTTTCATATCGTCGCAGTACAAAACATTGACAATGCATACCTTTTCAAAACGTCGACGACAAGTATCAGAAACGCCGTAAATGAGTAATCATGGTATCGGTTTCAAAGTTGATGCAATGCTTAGCAACTTCGCATACATACACGATCTAAATACCGCAGCAGAACTGTATACAAACTTTGTATTGATACGTTTTGAAAGTCAGCCTATATGATCGTAAATTTGAACTAATGTTTTAAGAGTGTACATGGTTTTACGTTTTATATGACGATATATTAGAGGATTGCACAAGATGTCTTGAAGGTGTGCTTAAGACATTTGTTTTGTTTCAAACACTTTCACAACAGTGATGTTGTGATGAGCATGTATTGCAAAGGACTTTTTAAACACACATTTTTAATGAACTTGTAGGGTGCGAAGATGGTTTCCACACATTGTACAGGTTCAAAAAATTACTTTCCAATTGCGCTTTCTAGTACATGTTGCTCGCAACATTATTGTTGCGAAAGTGTTTGAACCAAACCAAAGTTCTTTCTTTCTCACAATTACATTCAAAACAAAAACAAATTCAAAAATTTTGTTTTTGTATTAAATGCAATTGGGCGAATGAAAGAACTCTTTCGACATCAGCGAAAAGGCAGTAAATCTTTAATGTAAAGAAATGTTTAGGAATATCATTTGAGATTCTGGGCTAGTGCTGGCAAAGTATTGAGTAGTGGGTGCCAAGTATCGATTATTTGCTCTTATTTTAGGGTACTTAGTACCAATAAATAGCTACTCGTTACTTTCGCTGCTGTGTTTTTATAGTCAAATCGATTTTAAAATTGCTGTATAAAATTCAACTCTGTTTTAAAGTATAGCTTGTTTCTAAGCGTTAAAAGTATCGAGTAAGTATTGAGTAACCGAATGAAAAGTAGCAGAAATTGCCAGCAATATTCTTGCCTCTATACGTCCCATACAATAATGAGTTAATTCCATAGATTTTTTTTTTTAATTTGAGATTATGTCATTCGCTATCGACAGCGAAAGCGACGATTAGACCGCCTGATTTAAAAGAGCGTTGAATGGTCCCCTTCTACCATTGTATACATGCATATTTATTACGCATTACAATTGCTATTATTTTTTAACATTACATACAATAACAATTATGATTATAAATAGAAATACAAGAAATACAACTGTATATATTTACAATGAAATAAATTTATATTTTTATAGCAGAAATATAAAATAAAACGACATAAAAATAGAAAAAAATTAAAAAAATTAAAAAAAAAAATTAATAATATGATATAATTCATAAAACATATTCTCATATATTTTTTTATTTACTCACAACCATACAAAGTTTTAAATGCATAAATTTATTAACTGAAACATAAAAATTTATTAACGAAAATGTAATTTATTAAAAACAAAAATAATAAAAAGCAACAAAAATATATGAAAATTTTTATGCATTATAGCGCTTTTTTGTGTATGCAATGCAAAATATATTAAATAATTTTTAGCTCTTTAATATTAAGTATTTTTTATGACATAAGCCTAAACTTAAATAAATATTTAAGCATTAATTATTAATAAAATTAAAAGAAGAAACAAGTAAAAAGATTTCAAAGAAAGTAAACAATAATTGTGGTAATTATAAAAAAATTAAGAGAAAAAAATGTAAAAAATTTTCACATAAAACGTATTTATAATAGAAAATCTATTTTAAACAAGAACAAAAAAAACTTACATTTTAATATAAAAAAAAACAACCAGCAGACAAACAGACGGACTTTTACTATAACAAAACGCGTACATACAAACCAACAAACAAACAAACACACCAACCATTCTAACACTTATGACAACTTGCACTCATACTTTAACAAACAACTGCTATCAATGTATTTAAAACTAAAATGATTAAAATAATTATAAAAATATATGTAGTATCAAATTAATACCTAAGAATTGAAATAAAAAAATAAAAGAAAAAAGAAATGTTCAACACTTTAAATTTGAAAAAAAAGAAGTACATAAAACTTTTGAATATATAAAATCATATACATACATATATACATGCATAAATACATAACACACACAAACACATTATTATTATTAATATTATTATTAAATGATATACATAGTTGACGAAAAATCAAATATACATACATGCATACAACTATATATTAAATAATAAATAAAAAAATAAAATTAAAGAATAAAACAAAAAATTAACATTTAACATGTGACTTTTCTGAAATTATCAGCAACTATTCATAGCAATAAAACTCAAAATCTATTTAAATATTAAAAAGTTAATGGAGTTTTATTTCCTTTATTTAGTTATTAGATTAAGAGGTAACGTATAACTTTCTTTTTGAAAAAAAACAGTTTTCCATCCCTGCTGCTTCAGGCTTATAGGGTGGTGTGAAAATTTTCACAAAAATACTTTTTTCAATGCAATAAAAAATATGGCTTACGGTTAACCTTGCAGGCTATTCCTGGAACTTCCCGCTAATTTCGAACTCAAAACGCTACAAAATCCATCGATTTTTAGAGTAATTTTTTTTTTCAACAACTTCAACCACGATATCTCTCAAGTTAAAATATGTAAATGAATTGTTCAATTCACAAGCTCGTATGTGTTGTGTAATCGTCTAATTATACAGTATCATTGATGCCAACTTTGGCTCTTTTTTACGATATGACAAAAAACGATATGACATACTGTATTGTCATATCGTAATTTTATTACGATATGACAACGCTGCGATATTACAACACCTTGTATGGCTATCTTAGTGTTGTCATATCGTAAAAAACTTACGATATGACAATACAGTATATTATATCGTTTTTTGTCATATCGTATAAAAGAGCCAAAGTTGGCCTCAATGTACAATATTGTATTTTTGTTGTTGGTAATTTTCATACAAAAGTGCGTTATAATTATACGATTGAATTTTATATGTTCTTCAAATAGTTGTATTGAGGCCAGCTCTGGGAATATTCTATTTGTTAGATTAATTTGTAAAAATATTTTATATATATGATAAGTAACACCTGAAAATACATTCTTCTTAATGATAAATATATAATTGATTCATTTCAATTTAATTTTCAAACTATTTTAATCAAAATTGCTTGTCGCGAAAAAAGTTATTCTATTTCGAGTCAAATTAAAATTCCCATGCCTGGTCTCATTTCTTGGTATCAAATCAAGGTGAATTAATACCAGGTGGCCTCGAGAGATCAGGCGACTACGAATTGTTTACCATATTTGAACTGCAAACTGTGTTAATGTATCGGCTTTTTTGATAGTTCAAATATAAATTCTGCACGGCGAATTTATATTTGGAATGTCAAAAAGCTGATATATAACACTGTTGACAGTTCAAATATAGAAAGATTTTCTTAGTCGCCTGATCTGTCGAGGCCACCTGGTATTAATTCGCCTTGCCTTGGTATTAAGTAAATTGACATTTAAGATACGACAAAATAACGATACAACAAATTTGTCTGTTCACAAGTACATAAACAAGTGTCATCTTTTTTTAAACGATAAGACATACGACTGAGCATGTGAATTGAGCAAATCCTAAAAATCGATTTGACAAGAACTTTTACGATTGTTAAAATAAAGCGCTTTTTCGAAAATTTTCGTCAACGATATCTAATGAACCATTCAACCGATTTCAATCGAATTTGTAGCAGTCAACGTTGTTTTATCAGTTTAAGAACAGATTTTTTTAAGCTTTACTTACGTTGTTGCGGAGATAAGCCAACGACAGAATATATCCATCTATAAAAACATACAAAATTGTAATGCGAAAAACATTTTAAAAATACATATTTAAGAAGTTTATTATATGACATATTGCCATAATTTTATTTTAAATAAAATTTATTTGCTAATGGTTAAGCATTGTCTATATGCATTTATCTTATGTACAGACTTTCAAAAACCATTTGAGAGTTTACAAATAAGTGATTTTTTTAAAATAAGCCTTGAAACTTTTACAAAACCCAGCAAATAATTTATTATTGGATAAAAACAATGTTGTGCGCTTAAATTCAAATAAAAAGAAAGAAGTTGAACAAAATGGGCCAAAAAGAAATTTTTCTTAAAATCGCTTACAATTTTGTGATTGGTAAACTTCTTGCAATGACAAGCATATGCATAAGCACATCATTAGAAATTATCCAAATTTTGCACTACTTGCGAATGGCAAATTCTAAATTTTCATGACTTTTTGGAGTGTATTATTTTGCTGGAAATAAGATTTAGAAAAAAAAGAACGAACGACTTGAATTTAAATTCATGGCAAAATTAACGAAAAAAAAATTTTTGTTAAACAAAATAACGGCGTTAATTACACTATGCTACAAAAGTTGAGAAAAAAATTATTCAGGGGTTCTCATGCACCAATTCTATTTGGTTGGAGTTCGTAGAGAAAGAAAATACCTATGATTTTTCTAGGTCACTTCGTAAAGTGATTTTATAGCGGTAAATGTAGTGAATAAACGGGTTTCTTAAAGTTGGAAATTTAAACAGCCATAACTTCTTTGTTTCAAAAAGAATTTCTATGATCCTTTTAAAAGATATGTTTCTTATCTATCAAACAAGATATGATTTTTGGAAATCACTTATTAAATGGCTAAGTTATGATGGTTTAAGTATAAAAAAAGACAAATTTTTCAAAAAAATTTTACTTTCCGCCAGCTCTAAGTTGCTTATGAGATTCTAAACCACTATACCAATTAACTTTTGCGAAAAGCGGCATTAAAATAGCTTTCCAAAATGTTTAAATACATTAAAATCGGCTAAAAAATAAATGAGTTATGGTATGTTTTCTGTTTTGACTTTATTGCTTCTTATTTAAAAATAGGGCAGTCAAGCTAATCTATTTCATCATAACTTGAGAACGATTAACCCGATTTTGATATTATAAACAGGAAAAGATGCAAAATAAAATGATCTTTAAGCCAAATGTAAACAAGTTTTTTAAAATTTCAATTGTTTCGGAGTTACTCAGAAATCAACGGCGCAAAACTTCTTTTTTTTAATGCAATTACAGATTTTTTTCGTTTTCAAAAGCTCATAATAAAATAAAGAGGGCTAAAATTTAACATTTTTGTCAACAATGCGAAAGCTGGGTGTATTTGGAATAAAATAAGCCCTACATCATTAAAATCGCTCGACAAATGTCGATTTTATTAAAAATTAAGTGAAGTAGCTCAGTTGATAAAAATCTCAATTTCCATATAACAGACAAATTCGAATATATGTGTGTGAATGTGTGTTGTATGAATATCGCAATTTTTGTCAATTGAGTCACTTCACTTAATTTTTAATCAAATCGACATTTGTCGAGAGATTTTAATGATTTATGGTTTATTTTATTTCAAATACATCCAGCTTTCGTATTATTGATAAAAATTTTGGCTCTCTTTTTTTCTTTTGAAAATGAAACAAAATCTGCAATTGTATGAAAAACTAGTGTTTCGCCTTTAATTTCTGAATAACTTTGAAATAATTGAAAATTTAAGAAAACTGTGTATAGTTCCGCATCTGTTCTTGTTTATAACAATAAAATCGGTTTAATCGTTCTCAAGTTATGATGAAATAGATTAGTGTGATTGCCCTATTTTTAAATAAGAAGCAAAAAAGTCAAAACAGAAAACATACCATAACTCATTTATTTTTTAACAGATTTTAATGTATTTAAACATTTTGGAAAGCTTATGTAATGTTGCTTTTCACAAAAGTTAATTCGTATAGTGGTTTAGTATCACATTAGCAAATTAGAGCTGGCGGAAAGTAAAATTTTGTTGAAAAGTGTTTCTTTTTTTTATACGTAAACCACCATAACTTAGCCATTTAATAAGTGATTTCCAAGAATCATATCTTTTAAATTTGAAAAGGATCATAGAAATCCTTTTTGAAACAAAGAAACTATGACTATTTAAATTTCAACTCTAAGAAAACCGCTTTTTCACTACAAATCACTTTACGAAGTGACCGAATTGGTGCATGAGAACCCCTCAATAATTTTAGTGTAGCACAGTGTTATAATTATCTTTAGAATAAAATATAATATTAATAAATTTTCTTTGTTTTATTTCAATTTAAAGTTGTGAATCTTAAAAAAGAACACCCATTGCGTTTGAATATAGGTTTTCAGCTTAGAATTAGTGCAATTAACAATCCAGTATATTACGAATGCCACATTGTGGTCAGTTACAAATTAATATTAAATATCGATATACATATATACTTACTACATATTACGAGTATATTGATTGAAACTTGTGGTATTTATTTGGTCATTTAACTTGTAATTTATACTTTATAAACTAACTTGTAATTATATAAGTTGTAATAAATACATATTTAGCATTTCCATGTACTGAGTATGTTATTAAAATAATTAAAATTTAAGGAAAATAAATTTCTTTCACTTATTGTGCAGTTAAATTCAATTTACCACACTTTATTTAAATTCATAGTTATTTATTAACCTGTATTATTGGCTTAAATTAGATTTAGGGCCATTATTACAACTTGGCAATAGTTAAAGTTAGGATTTGGTAGGACGGATAAACAGTTTATCATTATTACAAATTTGCTTTAACCTACAGTAGGTAGGATGAACTTGCCTTTAATTTGCAGTCTACACCTAACTTAACTTAACATTAACTTCAAGTTAATGTTAAGTGTAGACTGCTCAAGTTAATGCTTTTTTCAGGTTATAACATAATTGTTAGTGTAATTGTTTTATTAACGCAGTCATAACTTCAAGTTACAACAGCATTTCCAGTTAGGTGGAGACTTAGAGTAACCTATCACTCACATTCAGTTGAAGTAAATTTATAATAAAGATAAACGGTTTATCCGTCCGACAAAATCCTGCCTTTAATTATTGCCAAGTTGTAATTATGGCCCTTAAGTTAATTTCCTAATAAATATTCTAAATAAAATTTTATTTAACTAACTTTTTCACTGCTGAGACAATAAACATATTTATTAAATTTAAAACTGGTGATTTAAGCAGTTTTGTGGTTGAAACACCATTAGCCAAGTTTACTATTTTTTTCTCACTAACTTCAGACGCCGCTCTGTAAACTTTTCGATTGTTGAGAGGTTGTACCGGCCGAAAGTTGTGGGTTAAAGAGGACCCATCAAAAGTTTTCAAATAACGGAAACGTTCAATCTAAATAATTAAAAGTAAAAGTAATACTACAGAATAAATATTTAATAATCTTTAGCATTCTTTTTATCTTACCATTTCTGGAGAAATAACTATTGGATTTAAATAGTCAATCCAGATGACATCTTCACTACAGGGTGGTGTTGTCAACGAGCCAATATAAGTGTAATAATGACTTAAGTCTCCGGACAACAAGCTAAATAAGTCCATGGGTTTTGTAAGCGTAACATTGGTATGTGGCTCGTAGATGTGTTCTAAGTTACTAGTCAAGTGATCGTATTCCATGCTGGTGTAATTGCCCACCTAAATAAAGGAAATTAAAAATATTGAGAATCACGTGGCGTTATACAGAGGCTCCAATTGGAAAATATAGAATAATAAATCTGTATCTTTGAAACTAGCCAACAAGATTTTTCATGGCCAAAGTAGTCGACTTTGACATCATTTAGCTCAATGTGTGTTCCAACAGAGTGCTTAAGGCGGCGTGTAGATGTACAAGATTTGACCGGTGCCCCATTTCTCAAAACTACAAGTTACTAAACTAGAAGCAACAAATAAAATTTGTAAAAGTGTTGTTGTTGTTTTGTGGGCATTTTACTTTGCAGATTTGTAACTTGGAATTTTTGAGAAACGGGCCCCCGTGTCTATAGTTTTTTATACATTAAATTTATTCTTACCTCATAAAATGCTGCCAGCACTACAACACCATCATCCTCTCTAGCAGCCACTTCAAAACTGTCATATTTAGTATTACGAAAAACTACATGAAGTTCCATGGGGAATACTACATCGTTAATACGATCCTCGCTGCCTACCGTATTGTCTTCACCCCAATGAAAGTGTAATTGTTGAAATTGATATGTACCCATTCCCTCTAAAGGGCCATCAGTTATTGTCGGTATTTCACCGTCATATGTAATTTTTACCAATACGGTATGACCATTATTAAATAATGTAGCCTCCATGGGTGATTTGCCAAACTCTTTGTAGCTCATTTTCGTAAAGGTACGATTGACAACATCGAGATCGTTGATATTAATGGGGCTTTGATGTTTACCCGAACATTGATTGAAATGTTCGCTCCAGTGATCGGGACCCATATTGCCGTAATAGGTAAAATCTGATTCGGGGTAAGCTACAAATTTAAAAGAGATAAACATAATGCAACTTTCATAAAAATACTTTAACTCAATTTAAATATTACAAAATAGTTTTTTTAAAAATTTTCCAAAAACATTTTTTTTATCTAGTGGATGGGAAAAAGGGATATTTAATCTCTGAAAATTTCAAAATAATATGTTTCATTTAAAAGTGCACCTCGCAAAAGCTTAAGCTGGGGGCAGCGATGCCATTTTTAGCCTTTTTTTACGATATGACAACAAACGATATGACATACTGGGTAAGTTTTTTACGATATGACAATACTGCGATATGACAACAGCGTGTATGGCTATCTTAGTCAGCGAGGCCATTTTTGGGTTTTTACGATATAACTAAAAAAAACGATATGACCTACTGTGTTGTCATATCGTAAGATTTTTACGATATGACAATATTGCGATATGATAACACCGTATATAGCTATCTTAGTGTTGTCATATCGTAAAAAATTTACGATATGACAACACAGTATGTCATATCGTTTTTTTTTGTTATATCGTAAACACCCCAAAAATGGCATCGCTGATCTTAGTGTTGTGATATCGTAAAAAACTTACGATATGGCAACACAGTATGTCATATATATTTTTTGTGATATCGTAAAAAAGGCTAAAAATGGCATCGCTGCTTGGGGGGGACTTTTAACTGAAACAAAATATTTTGCAAAATTTCTTTTAGAACTTCAATAGAAATGAGGTATATTTTATTCGTTTGTAGGGGGCATTACCATTTCCCTCCCCGTATCCGCGCTTGATGTAACTTATAAAGTTGAAAACAATTAATTGAATTAAAAGCATACAATTTGATTTTGAAAGTTAATATACGACTACGATTATGTCGAAAACTATACTAAAGGGTGTTTTTTTAACCGACTTATAAAAGAAAAAAAATTATCAATTTGTCATGTATTTTTTTAAGGATATTCTCTCGAAACTCCACCATTTATTAACCGATTTCGGAATCTAAAACCGTGCCTATGTCTAAAACTGTAGTAAATTGTGTTTTTGTTTAGAAGTATAGAACTTTGAGATAAGCCACAAATAAATTGTTTTATTGCATTGATATCATCTTTCTATCAGTTTATTACGGTCGACTTGTCTTGAATATATTTCATTCGAAAAACCCGAATTCCCAATCACTTTCCATACGACAATATTTGAAGACATATATCGGGAGTTAAGCGGCGAATATTGTCTTCCAAGTTACACTTATCTTGGCTTATTGTCATTGGCAAGTACTTTTACATACACCGACAGAGCATACGGAAGCGGTGCTAAATCGCACGACTTTCTAATTCAATTCACAGGAATGATTTTTACATGTCAAAAGAACACCCTTTATATGTACATAAGTACATATCTTTCTATAGGGAAAAGTTGATTGCAAAACAAGAATGCGAATTACTGAATTTTGAATGAATGAATTTTTGATTTAACAACAAATTGAATGCGATTATTAACTCAACAATCTATTTGTAAATTTCAAATGATGCATTATTATTTGTTTATAGGCTTATTTAGCTGACTTAATACGTTCGTAATTGGGAGTGAGTTGGTAATTTTCCATCATTATAAAACAAATAACCTTATATGGCTTTTTGTATTTAATAGATTTAAGAAAATATATTCAAACGTTTTGCCCTCAAGTGATTAAAATTCTATTTCAATTGAAGTTATTTAAAAAGAAAATATTATAAGGATAGAGGGGTTTCTAATAAGGGCAGCTCGTTCATGCAAAGTGTCCATTGTCCGTTGTGTAGTCCGAGGAAAGTTCCTCATATTTTTTACAATGATGTTCTAATGGTTGCATATATATAGTAATGCGTGTTTGTTAGCGGTGCCCATCGGGATTGCTCTATAAAGATGCCTTTGAGACAAAAAGTTGTGCCAGCTGAACCGATTTTAATTTAGAATGAAAGATGTGTCAATGTGCTTTGTAGAACTGTAAAAAAATGTGTTTGACACGTCCCAAAATGAAGCTGTCATATAAAATCCTATATCAACATAACGCACATCGCTGTTAATGGCTTGACGAATAGCTTAATTTTAGAATTTGGTGATTTATTTTAATCCTACATTTTCAATTAATTAATTGATTAATCGAACAATTGAAAAGTCCATTAAAATGAATACCCTAAGATTTACAGAAATAATAAAAATTATGTGTGTAAGTACAAGTATTTAAAATTTAGTCATACATATTCGGAGAAATGTCTACATCCGTATTTGATAATATTGACATAAATACTCATTATTTATTATGAAATAAAAATTTAATAAGTTAAACTAACAATACTTTAAATATAAGTTTTTTTTTTCAACTTACCACAACAACACAAGCTGGCCAAAAATATTGTTGATAATTTGAAAATATTAAATTCTGTCATATTTTTCTAATCGATTTATTTCGATGTGAATTTATTTTAGATTTTAGCACAACTTTTTTTCAATGTATTTTGTTCAATTATTTTGTATAAATTGGAGCGATGTAATTTGCTGGTTTTTAACACGGTTGATGTTATAATTTCATTTTATTTATTTATTTATATTTTTTTGTAAATATAAATGTTTCCGCAATTTTATAAAATATGTTTTATAATTTGCGCTAAAAAGTTATTTAACATGTAAAAAGAAGAAAACAAATATGATGTTTCCACAATACGTATTGGACGAAAGCTTTGTGAAAACAACACTTTAGTTTCAAAATATTTATTATTGGTGTTTTTCTTTTGCTTAGAGTTGGTTTTTGACTGCGAGATTAGAGATTAAGATAAATTTAATATCTGTATTTATTGTTTGAGTTGACTTTTTTTAAACTGTTGTTTGCTAGTTTAGCGGCCAATGTTGGTAGTTTAATCGTAAACTATCAAAAAAATTTAAAAAATAAGAACTCAGAGTAAATACAAATATTAAATTCAGCTTAATCCCTAAACTCGCAGTCAAAAACCAACTCTTAAATGTTTAAATATTTAGTTTAATTGCAAAATACAGAAAATAGACAAGATGAGAAAATGAAAGAATGTATTGTTTGCAAAGCCATTAACCAAATGGTCCAGGCAATTGTTTTTTGCATAACGCACAGTGGCTCCAATTGGAAAAAAGGGCAATAAAATAAATCTGTATCTTTGAAACTTGCGATCCGATTACAAAACGATGTATGTATGTGAAAATCAGAGAGGAGGACCTGAGCTTTAATAATGTTGATATTTGGGCCACCCTGTTGAAACACATGTTGAGCTACAGGGTGTCAAAGTTGACTAACTCTGCCTCATAACTTTTAAAAATATTATCCGATTTTAATAAATTTAAGCTTGTTTGAAAGTTTATAAGCAGATAAAGAAAATACAGTTTATTTCATTGCGATATCTTTAATATTTTCCAAAGATATTTGGCTTTCAAAGTCAAAGTCAAGACTTTGAAATGAGAGTGAAAAATGGCTAAAGTTTTACAAAAATAGAGCTTAGGCTGAGGTCACACGGGCGTTTCTGCTTTTTATATTAAATTTTAAGTTTTAAAAATTGAAAACTTTAAAATTTAATATAAAAAGCAGAAACGATGCGTTTTAAAAAGGCGCATGTGGCCGGCCTCAGCCTTAATTGCTTGTCGGTTTTCTCAAAATATTTTAAATATTTTTTTTTCAATATTTCAAAAGAATAGACTGCAGTTGAAATTTCAAGTCCATTTAAGCATGCATGCTACTACAAAAATTTTTTTCTAAAATTTGCTACACCGATTTCATCATAACTTGAAAAGAGGTAGTCCCATTTTATTATAAAAAAGAATTAAAAACGTGGATTTATATCATCTTTAAGCGGTTCTAACACTAGTTTTTTATATACTCAATGGCTTTGGAATAATTCAGACCGCAATGATGAAAAATATATTTTTTTATGCAAAATTGGAAAATTTTTATTTTCTTTTTAAATTTATAAAAAATCAAAAATGGCAAAAACTCAACATTTCTATTCACTGATCATAAAGCCACATATACTACAAATAAAATAAGCCGTATTTCATTAAAATCCATGGATAAATATGGATTGTTTTAAAAATTGCGAATATTAACACTGTACAACAAAATCAATTTTTTTTTAATATGATTATTTCGAACGTATTTGCTTATGAATCCAAATTGATTTTTAGGTTAAGGTTCGTAACGTTTAATTCAGAAAGAATTGGGTATGATTAATATTCCAGGTAACTCGGGAAATATTAACGTCAACTTAATTTTTCAATGTACACAGCAGAACAAGGTAGCGCCACTTTTTTGTGTTAAATAACAAGGTTCTAACGACCGATCCTGATAGATGCCACCAAAAAAAAAAAAAAAAAAATACATACGTGTTTCGGCTTTTTAAAAGTTTACATCTCGGATTCATTTTAGGGGGAGTTAAATTTCACTTTTTTGAACAGAGTTATACAGACTCCGCATAGAATATCTTGTAGGGCTTATGTTTAAGCTGTAAGATGTGTTCAGCACTTTTATGTAAAACACCACGAGGAAAATTTTTGCACAGCAATTTAGTCCGCTGTAATACCGCTGAAGGGGAGTTTTTTCTCCTTATTTATGTAGGGGAAAAAAGACACATAGCGCGAAGAGCTAGAGGGTTAAAATGTTCTACAAAATTGCTAACCATCGTGTTTTACATAAAAATTTTGAACACATATTTTTCGTTAAACGTAAGGCCTATAAAATATCCTATACTGAGTCAGTATAACTATGAGCAAAAGGGGTGGAAATTTAACTTTCCTTAAAATGAATCCCAGATGTAAATTTTCAAAACGCCGAAACACTTATATATATATTTTTTTTTAGCCTGCCAGAATCAGCCGTTAGAACCTTATTATTTAAAAAATGTTGTTGTACAGTGTGCTTCACATTTATCTCTAAATAAAAATATAATTTAATTGAAAAATTAAATTAAAACAGAACTCAAGCCAAAATAATTAAATTTCTTTGAATAAAAATGTTTAATTTTGCCTAAAAAATATATTTTTCGAAATCATTGAGAATGTGCAGCAGCCTCTTCAAAAATCCTAAATTTTAGAAAAAATTTAGAAAAAAAAAGAATTATCATAGAATTGAAAATTTTTATTATTTTTGTCGTTAGCACTATATTGATATTTCTTGGCATTTTTCTTGTTACATAGTGCAATTGAGTATAACGCCATACTTTTATAAAAATTAAAAATTTTGTGTTTTAATCTTTCACTTTTTAAAAAAATAGTTGGTCCCACTGTAACTAGAAATTACGTATTTACAAATATCCAATGTTAATAAATTCACTTGCTGACTTGTATGTATGTATGTACATATCGTCCGTCAGCTTATTATTGGTTTGGCAAATATGCCACAAACTCGGAAAAAACGACAATGAAGGTTTACATAAAGTTTTCTCAAAATATATCCGATAGGATCTTTTTTTGTATTTGCACCACTGCTTCCGGCATATGGTTTGAAAATATATGTAAGTTTTTGTGAACTTTCATGAATGTACAATAGTTAAAAGTTAATATTCCTTTAATGAAAATGAAAAATTTTGTTTTGTGCCGCATACGCAATTGTTTTCTCAAAAGTAGCTTTTTGTGCTGCATGTGTATACTTACTACCATACAATCAGTTTTTTGTTGTGGAGATGAAAGTTTCTTCTTTCTGATGAAAATAAGCTTATATATGTATTAGGATGGGCCATAATTTTTTTTGTTTCTTCACTTTATGCTCTGAAAAATCTCAAAAAAATTCTCTCCAAGTACGAGCTCTTAATTTCAATAGGAAGCTCCTCCGCCTCGCAGGTTTTTATTTTTTCTTTATTATTAGAAAGAAAAATTCATATCTCGGTATTTACTGTTTGGAAAAAAATATCTCGTCACATATATTGTAGGAAATGGAACTCTCTACAAAAAAGGTTTTATGCAATTTTTTAGCAAAACTCACCGTTCAAAAGATATTAAAGGTTGAATGAAGATTGACTATTTTCAGACAGATTTCTTTTTTTTATGAATTTTATAACTCGTTAACAAAATATTATTATGATACGCGCAAAATTATATTTTTATAGGAAACTTACTGCTCTACAAAAATTCTCTAATATGAGATTAGTCGATTAAATTAACCGTTTAAAAGATATTCATCGTCAAACTTCAATCCATACTAAGTTTGACGATGAATATCTTTTAAACGGTTAGTTTAATTTTTGTAGAGCAGTAAATTGCCTATAAAATTTTGGTTTGAGCTTATCATAATAATTTTTTGTTAACGAGTTATAAAATTCATAAAAAAGAAATCTGCCTGAAAATAGTCAATCCTCATTCAACCTTTGATAACTTTTGAACGGTGAGTTTTACAAAAAAATTGTTGAGAACCTTTTTTGTAGAGAATTCAATTTCCTACAAATGAATGTGACGAGATATTTTTTCCAAGTAGTAAATACCGAGATATGAATTTTTCTTTCTAATAATAACAAAAAAAAATAAACACCCGCAAGGCAGAGGACCTTCCTATTAAGAGCTCATACTTGGAGAGAATTTTTTTTGAGACGTCTACCAACCCATTTTTCAGAGTATAAAGTGAAAAAACAAAAACAAAAAAAATGTTTGGCCCACCCTAATATGTATGTATGTTATTAGAAAACATATTTATATGAAATAAAAAGTCAATATTGATGAAACTTAGTATTTTACTTGGTTTCTGATTTATTTTTATTTTTTTGTTTTAAAAAATTTTTTTCTTACAAAAAATTTATTAACATTGTTGATATTAAGCACAATTAATGCTTGATATCTCAGAAACCATAAACAATTTTGCGAAACAGATTTTGGATTCTGAATATACCTAACTCAATTTTTTTAAAAAAAGATCGCCGCGCCAAACCAATAATATAAGCTGACGATATGTATTTATTTATGCATGTTTAACTAACTGCATATGCATCTGCAGATACGTTTAGCATTTTATGAATGAATCTAATTTTTGAATTGATTTGCTTTAGAATCGAATTTCAAAAACTATTTATTTAAATTGCAATCGATCTAACGTGCATACACATACATATAAATATATTTCTGTGGCAATAAGAAAAAAGCGCTTAAGTCATATTTTATAGTTTTGTAGGAGAGTACTTTTAAACGTTCAAGTGGATTTTTAGAAATTTATTACTATTGCACTTAATGTTGACTTTTCGTTCTTCGATTCTTTTAAGTTAGGAATATATGGTCCTTTCTACTATAATAAAGATATTCAATTTGAAATTTAATATATTATAAGCTTAATTAAGCAATTATTCCACATGCAGCAAGTCATTACGCTATAGCTTCCTGAAAAATCGTACGAAATAAATGAAAATTTGCCTCGAGGTACTTTTGAATACATGGAGAATACAATGGTTATATTAACTAAAAATTTGCTTATCTCGACTTAAGCACTTATTCCTTATTGCCACAGATTTAATATTTATTTTTAAATAATTTTCTTTTCATATTTTTATTAAATATTTTATTGCAAATATTGTATATTTTTATTTCAAAACTTCACTTTATTAATCAATAAATCTTTCTGTTATAATTCTTTGTGTTAAAAAAAAACTAGTTGCACTTGTTGTTTCATAAAATAAGTAGTTCATTCCTTAAATGATCACAACCGATTTTAAGCGTCTTTAATAAATTGCACGTTCGTATTTCAGCTCTATTTTATACGGAATAAACGTAAATGTTCATTTTTACTACTATTTCTCTACATTTTTGTTTGGTTGTAGTATTTTAAAAACTAATTCCAATCCGACAAATATGTACAGCCAGCAACAACAACAGCGACAATGATTTGGTGAATGGAAAACCACCAAAAAATATATATGCTCTTATTTTGCTTGTATATTGTTTTGGTTTTTGTACACTTTCCATACACCCATCCCTGCACATACATACCTATAAGCACATCATCCAGGTATGTACATATGAAAAAGACTCTTTGATAACCGATATAGGAGAGTGTAAATAAGTGTGGATTTGTAACTAACCGGCCAACAAGTATTTACTAACAAACATTCAGTAACTCAAAATTAGAAAAAGCCACAAATCTAATGCATGACAATTGTCATCGCTCAATCAGACCGTTTGTCATCGAGTGAGTTTCTTTTTTTTTGTTTCAATCTTTGTTCGTTTATTTGTACGTTTAAAAAAATTAAATATCAAATAAAATCGTATACTTGATTGATGATGATTTAGTATCTGGGGGTGACCAGCTCTGAGTTGGTAGCACAAGTTTAAAAATTTATATCAACTTTTGGACTGGAGTAAATGACAGTTGGTTTTTTATGTAAATAATGCAGTCGGTTTTTAGGATTCCGTGTCCAAAGGATGACTAAGAAACCCTATGGTTTTCATCCGTCTGCCACTGGGTTTTACTTCGAGAACCATAAGAGGTTCAGAAAGTTGTAAATTACAGGTTGACATAAAGCAAATAACGTAATACATACTGACATTAAGCTGTATCTTGTGAACCGTAATAGGTAGACAGTAGGGATGACTATCGGGACTGAATTTTAAAAATCCCGGGATCCGGGATTTGGCAAATCCCGATCTCAAAATCCCGAGATTTTCGGACTTTCGGGATCTTTCGAGATACCGGGATTTCGGGATCCAACGATTTTTGGTAAAATCCAATTTTTTTAATAAACAATACTTTAATAACAAATTTTTATATTATTTATGCATTATAAAAGGTTTTATGTAGAGAATATACCATTACAGACATATGTATATATAGCAGTGGTGCCAACACATACACTATCACATTCTGTGTTTGTGTGTGTGCTGCGCGTCCAAATACCCAGTTGGCCACGTCTTTAAGACACCGTCAATGACGGGTTCATGACAATGTTAGATCCTTGACGACAAACAAATCATCAAGGAAGTTTTCGAACAAGTGTCGCGCAAATCGTGTGCGATTCAGTCAGCCACAATGTCGCCCAGATACTAGTCTGAAACGTGGGCGACATTGCCGCCTATTTTGTCGTCAAAGATTATATAAGTGAAAACTTCACCTGTCTTGTCGTCAATGATTAAGAATGCGACAATTTCACCTATTACGTCCTCAATGACTATGCAGGATACTCAAGACAAAATATAAGACATTGTCGCTCATATTGTCCTCAACAAAGTTGGATTGAGGGCAGCAATTAAGACATTGTTGCTCATCTTATCCTCCACAATGTTACTGAAGACAAACTGTAAGACATTGTAGCTTATATTGACCTCAAAAAAGTTCAATTGAGGACAAAACGAAAGACATTGTCGCTCATATTGTCGTCAAAAGTGTGTAATAGAGGACAACTTTTATGAGTTTGTCACTCAGATTATCGTGAACGACGATTTACTTAAATTGTCGATTAGAAAATCTAATCGATTAGAAAATCTAATAATATAAAGTTAAATACATTGCAGGTTCGAAAAGTAGATAACAAATTCGAAAAATAAAATTCTTTAAGAATTATTCAAGTGGTTTTATTATTGCGGAAAATCTTTCACAACTTTTGCCAAATTTTAAAGTTCATTTACTTAAAACTATATTTTTCATTTATTATATTCAAAAATTCATAGTTCAGAATTTTGTGAGAAAGAAAATCGGCATTCCTGTCAGCATTTTATATAGTTTTAGGAAATGTACCAACTCAATTTCGGCCTCTGGAAGATTAGGTCGCTTGTCATCATGTAGATCTCAAGCTCTGATTTGGCACTGCCAAACAGACACAGCAATTGCAATTACCGATTGCAACTTGTTTATAAGTATTTTTGGTTTTATAAAATAACCAGTCTCCGTAGATCTTAGGATTCTCTGGCCTGTAGTGACTACAACATGACCGTATGTTATGTATTCAGACAACATTTCATTTTTGGGCATAGTGACTAACAATTTCAGACTCATATTAATTGAGAGTTTTTCCGAAATTCGAAGCGTCAAAATAGATTTTTGATGTATACTTTATTTGACTTTAAAGTGCACTTTAATATCAGCTTGATAGTGATTTAATTCTCGTATTAAATTTTCACGAAAAAGTTTTATATATAAGAATTAAAAGCACATTCAACAGAGCCACCTGACAAGTGGTGATAAGCAAATACACGTGAGCACTGACGATGGAAGTGTAGCGGCTTCCGAAAGTAAGGTTGATGTTAATTTTTCCCTTGATCCTGGGAATATTAATAAGGCCCAATTCTTTCTGAACATAACGTTACGAACCTTAGCCTAATAATCAATTTAGATTTATTTGAAATGTTTTCTTAGAATTTCATATAGAATACGTATACTTTGATATAAAAAATCACTTTGACTTAATATTGATGTATTCTTTGCTTTAAACAAAAAACTATGGTCACTCTAATTTAACATTTAAATAATAACACTGTGGTAGTCGAAAATTCGGCCAAAGGTTCTGATAATTGATCTTATATAATTTGGGGACAAGGAATCGAATGGCGTTCACCGTTTTTTCGAATTGGCTCGAGTTTTCGATATATTTGTATTTTATAATTTTCCTTTGGACGCGCTATTATTTATTTAGGATCTATCTTATATGCAAATTAAATGAACAGAAAGTGGTTACATCCCCAATGTTTACATAATATAAAATACAACAAATCAATACACCATACAGTTCATAAATTCTAATAGCCATTTTCGACGTTTTTTCTAATATTGACAGTTTTCTTATATTTTCTTACTGTTATTATATTTATTACTGCAATTTCTCAAAACTAAGTTAAATATAAAATATATCGTTACAACTTGCTATATATTAAATATTCGAATATAAAAGATTCGAATATGAAATATTCGATATTCGAATATAAAATGTTCGAATAAAAATCAGGAAAGACCGAGACAAAAATATCTGAAATGGTTATTTGAGCAAGCGGTGACAATTTTTTTTTAAATTAACATGATTAGGAGCTTAAACTTCAGTAACTCTGCAGTTACACGTTCAAGAAATTGCTTTCAAGTTGATCACACGTATTGCTTGTTAAAACTACTTTAAATTGACGCTATGACGTAGGCTGTAAGCAACTTGATAGTCAATTTTGTTTTCAAGATGCCGTCGTCAAGGAATCAACAACGAAACAGTAAAACTCGGTTATAACGAATTCTCGGTTGTAACGATGTAAGTCTAAAGTGCCGACGTTTCGGTTGCCATTTTCATACAAAAATAATTCGTAATAGCGAATTCGTAGTTAACGAGTCCTCATTTGTATCGAACTACGCTTATTACGAACTTGTCATAGAGCGGTTTTTTTGCTGTTTGCACAAAGTTCGTTATAGCCGAGTCTTTCTGTAATTTACTTACAATAATAGAGATCAGCTGTTTAAATTGAACGAAAAATTGAAACAAATCTTGAAAGCAAAATTGAAATCAAGTTGGTAGTCAATTTCCAATTATGTGAGTGTGTTAGTAAAAAAGTGTGAATGTATTGAAACTTGAAACAAAAATTGAAACAAAACTTGAACGTGGTAAAAATTTGAAAAAAATAACGTCGAAAATAGATTAAAAAAAAATAAAATTGATATTAAATTAATTCGTTGTATATTATATAATGAAAGCATAAATATTTAAGAAATTTATTATTTGATATATTGTCATAAATTTATTTTAAATGAAATTTATTTGTTGCTGTTTAAGCATTGTCTGTCTATATGCAGCATTTCATTGGCGCTTTACCAAATCGTCAGTAGACGTCAAACACAATTTTGCACAGTTACAAACCCTTTTTCTTATGTACAGACTTTCAAAAACTTTTTGAGAATTCCCAAATATGTAAATGATTTTCAAAAATAAGCATAGTAGTCTTTGAAAATTATACAAAACCCAGCAAATAATTTATATTCGATATGAATCTATTTTATTTTTCTACACCTTTACATAAGATAAAGGAACTGTGCAAAATTGTGTTTGAAGTCTACTGACGATTTGGTAAAGCGCCAATGAAATGCTGCATATAGACAGACAATGCTTAAACAGCAGCAAATAAATTTCATTGAAAACATAAATATATAACCATTTTCTGTTCACATAATTTGCATATAAAATTCATTTTTAACGAATAATAAATAGGGTATCCAAGGAAAAAAAATTAAAATACCAATATCTCAAAAACTCGAGCCAATGTTGAAAAACGGTGAATGCCATTCGATTCCTTGACCCAAAATTATATAAGATCAACTATCAGAACTTTTGCCCGAAAAAAAAGTTATAAATACGAACACAGTGTAAATGCTTCTATATCACTTTGTATCCACGTTTGTAACGTCTGTTCTGATGTTTTTAAATGTAGTTTAATTTTGTTTACTTTAAAGTGTCATAATTGTAGTTATAATAAAATAGCTTTAAACAATCATTTTAATTGAAGCAATATATGTACTGATAATACTGTTTCAATTGCGGTTTAAAAAAAAATTAATGTTAATTTCATAGACTTTTATACAATATCTTTTAGTTATCAAAATCTAAACAATTTTGTAGACGTAAAACAGTTGCTATGAATATTTAAGTATAAAAATATTTTCCGCTCTAATGAACAAATTATTCAAATATTATTTGCAATATAATGAATATAATTGAGCATGAATGAATGGACGCAAATTACCAAAATAATGATTCGAGTTTGTTTTTCTAGTTTCCTTAATTTGTAGTTAATTGAAAACTTCATTAATAGAAAATTTGCATTTTTTTTTTTTCAAATTTAGTAATATTTTACTAAGTCATTTTAATTGATAATTTTTAGAAGAATAACACTAATGACTTGTTCACATATACCGTAACATCGAACGCTTCTTAACAAATTTTCAGTACTCCGTAGCAAATCTTTAAACAGGTCTTGACCTCAAGTTGTCGAAATGTTAAACTCTAGGGGTTTTATTTCTAGGCCTTACCAGTGACCATGTAAAAATAAAATCAAAGCAATATCTCAATATAAACCGGAGCTACATCCACTAACCAGGTAGAATTTTGGGAACTTTATTCGCATTTTGCCAAGTTTTGTAAAGAAGCAATAAGTTAACTGAGATCATTGCCTTTAAATTCATTTTTAGAGTTCCGTACACCAAAAGTGTAAAGGAACCCTTTTGTTTTCGCTACGCTGTCCGACGGTCTGTCTGCCTGTCTGTCCGTCTGTCTGTCTGTCTGTCTATCACAGGCTGTTTTCTCGGAAACCGTAAGAGCTACGGACCTGAAATTTTAGCAGAATATGTAAAACTTTAGCAGCTACAACAACAAATATATGACAGTTAAAAATTAAAGAGTGTTCTAAAGCGAGCAACGAAACTTTTTAAATTGCTAATGTAATATACAGACACATATATATAGACATTTTAAATTTCCAAAATTAGTGTTATTTAGTGTAGTCTGTAGAATAGACTACACCAATTAACACTTTTATTTAAAACAATAAAAATTAAAAGATGCTTTATCAGTTAATGTAATTTTGACTATGCAATTTAGACAATTTGCTGTATCTTGGAAACCGTAAGAGATAAACTCATTAAATTAAAAAAAAACGCTAAAAAAACAAAAAATCCAAAATTAAAAAAATGTCAAAACGAAAAATCGCCAAAATGAAAAAAACGCTTAAAGGAAAAAACACCAAAATTAAAAAAATCGCTAAGACGCAAAAAATCACCAAAACTAAAAACGTCACCAAAAAACTAAAATAACCGCCAAAAACCGAAAAAGTCGTCAAAACGAAAAAAAGCTGACTAAAACCTAAAAAAATCGCTAAAAATAAAAATATCATCAAAATCGAAAAAAATCTTCAAAAATGGAAAAAATCACCAAAAAGGAAAAAAGCGCCAAAACAAAAAAAAAACGCCAAAATTAAAAAAATTCTTCAAAAACCGAAAAAAATTTCCAAAACGAAAAAAATGTCACAAAAAAAAAATACTAAAACTAAAAAAGTCATCAAAAACCGAAAAAAAATCCCCAAAACCGAAAAAAGCGCCAGAACTTAAATAAATTGCTAAAACTAAAAATATCGTCAAAAAGCGAAAAAAAAAACGATAAAGAAAATAAAGACGCCAAAACCAAAAAAAAAAATCTTCAAAACTTAAAAAATCTCCAAAATGAAAAGAGGTAAAAAAAACGCCAAAACAACGAAAAAAAGTTAACAAATAAAAAAACACTAAAATTAAACAAAAAAGCCAAACGGAAAAATAGCCAAAATAAAAAAAGGCAAAAACGAAAAGGGATGTATGTATGTATGTGAATTCGTACGGAACCCTTCTAATTCAGTAGGCAACGTACTTTCAAAAGCTTCAACACTTCCTCATCAGTGTTCAAGGGTATATCTTGTCTTTCTCACTGTTTCGGTTGTATGTGGCTCGGTTGCATGTGAAAATTTAAATCGTATTTAAACAATTCATGACAGGACGCAAATCTAGTGATGGTAAATTTCATTTTTTTGACCTTATTGTGGAGTTAAGTTTTGGTCAGAATAATATAATTCTCGTATCCTATTTCCAGTTATGAATTGTATAAATAAAATTTGAGTTCACAAAAAACCGATCCATCTGAACAGTGATGAGTAACACGAAATATAAATAAACACTGATAAGGTAGTGTCACTGATTCTGAAAACAACGTTGTTATGTTCGGTCTTATAAGTTGTGTAATTAATTGACTTTAATTTTTCATTTGATTCTTTGAATATTATCTGATTACCAATTCTTTCGGACTAAACATGTTACGAACTTTAGCTAATAACAATCACTTTGGATCAAAGTATAATTTTTATTATAATAATTTGTTTAATAAGCAGTACACAGAGAAAAATTTCAATGTAAAATCGTCAAAAGCCGGTTAGTTTAACATTTTTCGGTAGTGATTTTGCTTCATAGGTGTTTCATGTTAATTCAACATGATTTACAATAATCTTGAAAGAACATTTTTCCTTTTGAAATAACTCTATTTCATGTTGATTTAATATTCCAGTACAGTTAAATCAAAATGAAGTTGATACTAAAATAATACGATGAATCATGTTGAATCAAAGTTTATTCCGAGTTGAAACAACGTGAATTTGATATTGGAACAATGCGAAGAATCATCTTGAATCAAAGTTATTTCAAAGTTGTAACCATTTGAATTTGATATTGAAACAACACGAAGAATCAAGTTGAAACAACATGACTTCAATGTATTATTTTATTTACGTACATAGGCATCAGCAAATTTTTGAACTCGTGCCAAGATTTGAACTCGTGCCACTTGCATGATAGTCCACGCGCTAACCACTGCAGCCACAATAGCTTCAAACTTTACTTTAGATATACACTAAATAAATACCATCGTATGTAAAATTAATTTAATTTAACATGATTTAAATGATTATTTAATATAAAATTTAATTGAAATTAAAGTTTTAGTCATGTTGATTTGAAATGAAATGTAACGTTTATAACATGCAGTGAACATTTTTAAATCAAAGAGATTAAAGGTTGGATTAATAGTTTGTCGTTTAAAATTAATATGAAGCAATGAAAATTTTAAGCCACAAGCAGTAAACTTTCGCTGGTAATTCGATTTTTGTCGGCTATATTAGAATAAACAACAACAAGTCACATAACTGAGCACAACAGTGAATTGTAGCAATGAACAAAACAAATAAACACTAACACATTTAAGGACAAATTATTTTTTGTAAATTTAATAAGATTTCCAATCAAAATTTCGTCATGTTGATTTTATATTCCTTTTTTTTGTGTGTATTTTTTTATTTGGGTTTATGCAGACGCAACAAAAAAAGTGTTAAATTGTTGAAATTTTATTAAACAAATTTGATAACCGCATGACAGACAAATAAATAAAACACTTAAAGGTTAAATTAAAAAATGGCAAAAAACGAAATTCGTTAATTGTCAGACTAACGATAAATTTAACGAGATCATAAATGAAAGTTTATTTTATAAATAAATGCTTTAATGAAACCGCCGACAAAACAAGAGGTTTCACAGAAACTGTATAACTTTTATTAAGAGTAGTAAACAAAACTAAATTAATTAATATACATTTAAAATTTAATTAAAAAAAGATCGGCATCACTTAAGCTGTTTTTAGAATATTAACGGCAAGTCGGCACGGGAGGCGTGGCAACAGAGGCTTGACATTTTTCAGAGTTATTTTTGCATCAAGTCTCCACTTTTTGGCGGGTGAGACCAAAAATATATCCACTTTAAAAAAATGGGTTGATATTATAAATTTTATTAGAGATACATAACGCTCATTTGCTGCAACGTTGTAATATCTCAAAAATGGCATTATGATTGATAAAAATATTTTTCATTCGGTGAGCAGATTGGCGCCTTGCATTATTAACAAAAGGAAAAAGAAAAAATAAAAATATATTATATAACGAAATCGATAAAAATACAAAACCAAATAAAAACTAATAAGAAAAACATGACTTGGAGTCTTTGATAGAAATATATTTCGTTCTAGAAAAAGTACCTATCAAGAGATAGATTTCCCACAGTTCTGCTGTGTACGTTGAAAATAAATTGATGTTGGTTATTCCCTTGTTCCTTGGAATATGGATCATGTCTAATTTTTTCTGAATATAACTTTGGATTAAATAGGCATTCATATCATATTGATAGCAAGATTATAATGAATAAGATTTTATCAAAACATATGAAATGAAGTTGTATAGTTGGTGTAAAGTAATATAATAGTACAATTTATACAACAAATCGAGAAGACGTCAAATTATAAAACTAACAGATAAATTTAACAGATAGACAATAAATACATTTCAATTTAAATACTCTAGTTTAGTTATTTTTTAATTGAAATTGGAACAAAACTAAATTTGGTTATTTGAACGTTCTGTAAAGAAATTTTAAAATTGTCACAAAAATAGTGATAAAATAATTATACATACTAATTATAATTATACTATTTATAACTGAAATTAAAGTTTGTTTAACAAACGGCATGTGGCTGTCTATTTGAATTTGAGTGTATATTTACAAAATGAAAGTGGTAATTTATTTAAATTTTTTCTGAGACAAATATTTGATAACTTAATGGCAGATAAACAAAAAAAAAAGTATATTCACATAATACAGTTAAATTTTAATGTCCAAAATGATACAGAAACGTAATTGAGCTTGGCAAACAAATTCCATATAATTCTGTTAATTGCCAGTCATACAAATTCGTGTTAATAAAATTAACGATTCCAATTATACAATTAGGGAGTTCACAACAGCGTTCTAAAATGTGTCTTAATATAAAGACGTTTCAATTTTAGTGTTTTATTATGGGTTGGCAAGTTTGTTGTTTTTGTTTTGCATGTAAATGATGTTTACTACCAGATGACAATTTTAAACGTCCAAGAAGCATGTTTTTTCAATGCGGCAATATTTTAAATAAAGAATTTGTGTGTGGTTTAAGTGTATTGGTGTTTCTTTGGCGTGTTGATAGGTACCAATCACTATCGTGCTTGTGTTGTTGGTGTTTTGGTTGTTATGTATTTTGAGTTCGTGTTCTATACATGTAAATAGTGAGAAATATTCGGCAAACTTCGTCGTTACTTTTGTTACTTTAATATGCTGTGCTTTGTATCGTTGCTCACAATGAAATTTTAAGGTGTAACAATATTTCTATTTCCAAATTTTAAGATACACATTGTGAATTCCCTAAATATAATTTTTTTAATGAAACTTCAAAGCAGACTTAAGGGGAATACCAATTAAATTTTGTAATTAATTAATTAATTTCATAATTTGTTAATTCTTCAAATATTGCAAATAAATAAATAATATCAAATCCATGCTGCGTGCGGTGCGGTGCGTATAGTGACTTCCAAATTAACTTGGTGCGAAAAATCATAGAAGATAAAACATAAATAAGACATTTTGCCACATATATTTATTTAAGAAATTATCTGTCTGCCATTCATGTTTATTTAATTTATTTCTTTTGCGGATGGTACCACGACTATTTTTAAAATTTCAAGTGCTAAAAATATCTCGCTCTTACAAAAAATTATTAGCAAACGTTGACAGAAAGTTTAAAATTAATATACAAACGTTTTCATTTAGCACTTATTAATGAAGTACGTCGGACAAGTAGCCAGACAAACGGGGAGACAGACAGGCATTCTGATTTGTGTTACTTTATTTTTGTCACTTTTTGATTTTCGTTAATTTAATTTGCAAATTAAATATTTAACTTTCAAAAGGTCACTATAAATACACTGTACAACAAAATAATTGCTTTGCATCAAAAACAAAATATACATACGTGTATCGTGTATGGGATTCATTTTAGGAGGAGCTAAGTCCTTCTTTACACATTGTTATAGTCACTTGGCATAGGAAAGCTTGTAATCCTTACGTTTGCGGTATTACATGTGCTCAGGAAAATTTTTGTGGAACATTATAAACCAGCAAAAAGTTTGCTTACTGGTAGGCAAAAAAGTATATGAGGATTTAAGTCGTAAGTACTTACAATTTGACTCGATAACTATTTATTTTTGTTTGAGAAGTCCAACAAATAAGGGGTACCCCTTACTAAAGTATTTACATTGTCACAGCAATTAACTAGTTATTATTTGGCTTACTTTAAGCTAAAAAATAAGTAGTCAAATAAACAAATTAATACCAAACAAAATTGTTACGCATTATATTTTATTTATATTTTTTAAATTTTATTTAATTTTTTTTATCCAGTTGGGATACGAACCTGTGCTCGTTCAGATATGAAGACAAGAACTTTACCCACTCATCTATTGTTGACTTATAAGCTTAAGCGTAGATTCCGACCGAAACCAGTTTTTTGAGACCGAACCCGAACCGAACCTGATATTCGGCAGAAAGGCCGAATATTCGGCCGAATCCGAAACTTGCCGAAACTTTTTTAGCATTAACTGATATTGACATTTTAAAAGCTTAACAGAAGTGAAAAGTCTTTTACTTTATTAATCTAACACTTTTAATCTAGCATTTTTTACAGTTATCCTTTAGCCAGTTTAGACCCTTTTAACTTTTCGATCACTATGGGTACATTTCCTTTTTTAGCGAACTATTTCTTTCTTAAGACGGGGCTCACACAGGGCAATTTTTGTTGTGCAACTTTTAATTCAGCTGCGAAAAAGACAGAGAAAGCAACACTGTTTGTCTCTGTCTTTCTCCCAGCTAAATTAAAAGTTGTGCAACAAAAATTGTCCTGTGTGTGAACCCTAGTTCTAGCAATAGCGACTTGTGCATTAACGTCGCAGCATAATTTTTACTCATTTTCTTTTGTTAATTTGCTTTAACAGCAATCAAAAGAAGAGTCTAAAATAATCTTCTATTTCTTTAAAAATTGTTTGTGATTTTAAATTGGTCCCAAAATTTAAATGTATTTTGATTTTCAAAAGAAACACTTTATAAGTTAGCCATTTTTGGGGCTTTTTCGAAAAATTTTCTTGGACATTACTTTATACGCATTTTTTCAATTTAGACCCTTTAGCCCCGCTTTCAAAAAATTTTCCGCGTTTTGGGTCCCAAAAGTTGGCATCATCAACACTCCTTTAACGATGAAGTAGCGGGCTGAAATGTTCTACAAAATATATTTGGCATAAAATTCTACTATAAGTCTTTAAAGATACCAAAGCTACGAACTCAACTTGAACGCCAGAAATCAGTTAAAACTTCAAATGTGCTTAAGGGTTAATTTGGTACTTCTTCACATTTTATTTGTCTTTAAAAATATGTCTTACGTAAAATTTCACATGTGCTATCGATGTATAGATATATTACAAGTGCAAATAACGACATATTGATGAAGAAATCTCGATATATCGGTATTTTTTTTGCCCAACCTTAGGCTGGCTGTTGGCTGAAGCAGTTAGCACGTTGACTACAAAGCAATGATGCCGGCTTCGATCCCTGTGCCAGCAAACAATCATCAATATCATAAACTTTTTCTGATGTGCATTAGTGTGGTGTTGTGTTAGTTGTTGTTGGACTGTTTAAGTGATGAAGGCATAGCACTGGTCACTAAAGGCCCTGATTCAGTATCCTACACGATCGCACGATTCATTCACAGGAAAATTTTACAAAAGTCTGAGCGACTTTTAAAAATCGTTTCACAATGGCGTTGTAGGTGCCACACTATTATACAAAAATGATGCAAGAGCATATGTTGGTATTGTGCATGGTGAAATAAGTATACAGGTGGCCGGATAACGGCAACAAATACAATACAAAAAACAAATAGATAATGCTTGTCAAAAAAATACACTTGCTGGACGTGGCTTACACTGCGTTTAGACATGCAAGCACTTGCATGCAAGTTCTGTGAACGTATTATCAACGAAAGAGAAATTTGTATTCATTTCTCTGTCTTTCTCACGGCTGAATCAAAAGTGTGTTAGAAGAAAAGTTTGAGTGTATTGATTTTTTCGAACTTGCACTTGCATGTGTAAACGCCAGGTTATGCACAAAACTACCAGAACAAAAAATAATCAGCTAACGTTGTTATGCTGCCACCTGTATACTTATTACACCATGGAATTGTGTATACACATGTATCGCATGAAAACTATCATTTTATGAAACTTTTCATAAAGTTTTGCCAAATCGCACGACTGGCCGAAAAAATCTGTCACACAGTTGCATTTTTAGTCACACTACCATACTTTTCTGGCACACATGTCATATTTGGCAGATCGCGCGATTGTGTAGAATAGTGAATCATGGCCTTAAACAGTACTCGCAGCGATTGATACTATTCTCTGCGAATGTAGATCATCAAAAATGTTAGCAAAATCATCGACAAAGTAAAGCAATTAATAAAATGACTATAAATAAAGAGCGTAAGAAAGTTAATGCGTCTACTTAAGGCCAGAGGCGCTGCAATTACTGCTGTGCAAATTAACATAACGTGCAATAGCAGAATTGAAAAGAATTAAGCTTTCTACCTCCATCTCACTTCACCATCTGTTCTCTCTACTCTATCCCTTTCGCAGAGAAGGTAATACATTAATTAATTAATTAACTGGTAGGCATTAAGTGTCTGAGTGTGTTACTTCTCTTAAAACAAAAAAGAAAATTTAATTGAAAAATCCAGGGAGACTGGATTTGGATGACCAGTTTGGCCAGTTTGGCATCTCCAACGGATCCAGTCTCCCTGAATTTTTCAATTAATCTCTTAATAAATATTTTTTATGATAAAGTAATTTCAGCAAATAAAAATGCATAAATTATTTATTATTTTGAGTTTATTAGTAAAAAGAACAATAACATAACAAACATAACAATTCTCGAACTAAATCAAGAAAAAAACCATAATTCATAAATACGTATTAATTAAAAGATAAACCAGTTTGAAAGATATTTTTATTAGTTATTTTAATAGTTTAAGGAGTTCTTCTGAAATAATCTTTTAGAAAAATAATTTGGTTTAAATGCTTATGCCTTAATTCATAAAAAATTAAGTGATTCTTTTCTTTAGTTTTGATAAAACTTGAGTTCGAAAAAATCATTTCAGTTATCGCAGATGTTGGAGAAATCGAAAGCAATTCATAATACAGAATGTGTAATTCCTTAGTCCTTATCCTGGATTTTTCTAAACATATAAAATCTTTCATTATGCCATTAGAGTCCTGTTTTAATTTTTTCAAATTCTTAACACTTCTAATTGTTTCGGTTAATTCTCTTAAAATATTGTTTGTATTACTATCGATAGTTTCTTCTGTTGTCAGGTCATCATCTGACTCATTCCGGAAAAGATCAGCCAGTAGCTAGCATTCTGCAAAATTTTTATTTCCGAATTCTTTAGTTTCCGTTTTTGTATTGTATTTTAAGACACTGTTGCTATCAGGCGCGGATACAAGAGGGGGGGGAAGGGGGAAAGGGGGAAAGGGGGAAATACCCCCTTTCCCCCCCTCTTGTTTTAAAGTTTTACTTAAACTAAGATCACTAAAGACACTTCTTTGTTTGTATGAAAAAATAATAATTTCCTAACACATACCTTCAGTAGATAAGACAAAACAAATAATTAAACACACAAAAAATATGTTATAATACTACAAAAAATTAAAATTTTTTCTACATTGGTTAATCGGCTAATCGACAGAAATTAACCGGTTTAATCGTTAATCGAAAATAACCAATTTTAAATCAACCTATCAGTTAATCGGACAGTAAATAACCGATAAACTGAATAACGCTTCACCCAATGAATACCCTACTCAATACTCTTCTTTTGGGTACCCAATACTTACGTTTAGAAAAAATTATACCTTCAAAGATTGCTGTATTTTGTCCAATAATTTCCCAGTCCGTTTATCTACAAAAGTACGGAGGTAAAATTATCAATTAACTACTTTTTAAATACCCTACATTAAGAGTAAATACTCGATACACGGTACCGATTACTCAATACTTTGCAAGCACTACTGCATATGTATGTATTTTTAAAGTAATACCCGGCTGAAACAATTCAGAAATTTCGTCATAGTTTGCATTTTAATTTTCACATATTTAAATAAGAGTGTGTGTGTGTGTGTATGAGCTTTAATTTCCCTACAGATAATTTTGGACTACCTGGTAAATGTTTGCTGAAATTGACTAGTTACAACATGGTCCTATGTAATGCAGTCATGGACCATGTACTTAAGCGACAAGTGCTTGTGTTTTAACGATTGCTAATTTATATGCAATCATTAAAAAACGAACACTTGGGTGCTCCATCAAGTAGTTACATAGAGTAGTTTTGAGACTACTCCGATGTAATGCAAAGCTGGGTTATATAGTCCAGCCCTAGGACATCGTAAAGTTAAATCGACCATGTTTTCTTCATACATTTGAGTTACCTTTGGACTAGTCCTAGTCCTCTATGGAGTATACTTTACAAGCGGGTATAGAGCAGTCTCGTTATCTGCAGGGTTATATTTGCGTTACGATATGATACATATATGTATGTACATACATATGTTTATTAAATTAATTTTTGTGCTTTACTTGGCATTTGGTTAGTATGAACTAAACGATTAGAGTTTTTTAATAAAAAAATTTTTTATAAAAATTTTCAGTAATTATAATTGCTGAAAATTTTAATCAATTTTAAATACAAACAAATTTAAAACCGGAAGCTATAATAATGTGCTAAATAATATATAAATTTATAAAATATCAATATCGTATATCAAATAATTTGAAAATTTTAAATTGTATATTAAATTCTACAGTTGCACATATACATAAGTACGAACCCAGCAAACATTTTTTTAAAAATTCGGTCAGAAAGTCTGCACAGGCTATGAAATTCGTATCCCAAGGAGTTCAAAAAACGTGCCAAAAATCATGAGTGGTTCACAAGAAAGCGGACCTCTTTGTCAGAGGAAATATTGAATACTTTTTCGATATATCTGAGAGAAATCTGAAAGAATTTTCTAGGGAAATGCAAAATGATTTCCCTGGGCAAATGCTAAAGGAATTTTCGATATTTGTGGGGAGTATCGGAAAAATTTTCTGAAATGTTCGATTTTTCAATTTGAGAAAGTAAAGTTCCACAAAATAGACTGTCTATAGTTTGTTTTTGTCAGCAATCTTAAAACCATCTATTTTGTCAAACGTCATCGGTGGAATTTTTAAAATTCGTAATCACAATTTTTTATAGGGCCTTAAACTCAAAAACTATTCTTCAAATGTACTATTTTCGGCCACTGCTAGATGTAGTGTACATATCCAAAATACAAAATAATTGGCGTTAGACACATCGCTTAAGCAGCCCATCCAATAAGCAATATTATTGCACATGTTATTGTACATATTATTGCCGTTTTGAGCTATACTATGCAATAAATGGCACAATATTCAGTGAAAAAATAAACATAATACTGAACAATGTTGCCAGCACATTATATAATTTTCTTGATTGTATAATAAAAATCAAAAGTCTTTTGATTTTTGCCAAGAGCATATTCACATATTACGTAACGCTATTTTCGGAGGTTTTATACCCCCCTCCCTTCTAACGCTTTTTACTAAATTTTCAGTATAAAGTATCTAATCCGTAACAAGTCTAACCAATATATTGTGTCACCTTCGAATATGACATACACATTGGCATATGACATATGACATACACATTGGTGGGCCGCTTAATGCATTATCTTTCGTGATATGTAATGAAAGACGAAATGTATTTAATCAAGTTTTTTGCAAAATTTAAAATAATGAAGATAATTATTTTTCAAAAAATCCTGTTTTTTCAGGTCTATATCAAAATAATAAAAATCTTTTTTTCTTTAGCTTTCTATATAAAGCTGTATCAAAATTGAACGGTGACTTTTAAATTAAAATCGAGCAATAAACTAGAAAGTTATAAGCAAAAAACGAAAAACGGTCAAGATAAAAACAATAATATAAGAGATACGGCAGCAAATGTCGGCCATGCCCTGCAGATAATGCGACTAACCCATACACGCATGTAAAGTATACTCCATAGAGCACTAGGACTAGTCCAAACGTAACCCCAATGTATGGAGAAAACATGGTGGATTTAACATTACGATGTCCTAGGGCTGGACCATATAACCACGTAGTCCAATATTATCTGTAAGATTACTTCTTGAAACTTTCTAGTATAACTCAAAACGTTTAACATTTTTGAAAGTGGGTAACGTTGAAGAATTACAGGCCTCAGAAGTTTTTTTCCTTATTCCGAGATAGTCAAATTTGGGCAACTGTAGCTCCGTTCCTGCTTAAGCTACGATGCCACCGAGATACGAAGTATAAAGCCTGACTCTTCCTCTAAGTTGTTTCAAGTTTCAGACAAATTCAATCATATATTTTGCGAAAGTTCCCACTGTGCCACGTTACTAATATAGCTTGTACGGCCAGCGATGCCAATTTAGTGCTTTTGGCACCATTTTAGTGATTTTTGATGTCTTAAATTCTAAATTTTTTTTTCTAATTTTTTTGTGATTTTTTAAGCTTTTTTTACATGGAAATTATGTTTTTAGTGCATTTTTTAAAATTTTATTTCACTTTTTGCGTACGGCATCGTAATTTGCTCCTCAATTAGTTGCAAAGCTTGCTACCTTATACAATTATTCTTATCGACTGAATGAGAATTAACAAAACCAATGTTAATCTAAGCACACACCACCCTTAATTTTTTCCTATTTGTGTAACATCACATTACAGCTTTATTAATATGTAAACAAATTTTGACTTTGAGCTCAAGTTCTGAAAACTTTAGCGAATAGCAAAAAAAAATGGAGAAAATTTTGTAAATATTAAAAATGCGATATTACGCTATTTTATTATTTTTATCCTTTATTACTTATGCACAAGAGATGCCGCACATATATCATATAAGTGAAATTTAACGGCATCATAAAATTTGCTTATTTATTATTAAGTGCACATGTATTTCAAATTTAAAGAAAGATAAAATAAAATTCAAAAAATATAATTAAAACCGACAGTTTCTTTATATCTTGCGATTTTTCAGCTGACCCACCGAATGGCACATATCCGCCATCATAATCATCATTGTAAGCATCAACGAGTGGTATGCTTCCTAGAGCGTCATCTTCGCCATTTGAATACATCCCAGTATTTATCACCAATGATCCACTGGGTCGAAGGAAAGCTTTATATTGTTTCATTAGAGATCGCCCTAAAGAGGTTTGCAACATTTGAAATTCTTTTACCTAAAATATAACGTTTTTTCGATGAAAATTAAAATACAAAATTTAAATATAAATTTCTTACTAATTTCGGTTCCAAAGAGATTTTCCATTCAAAATCAACCCATAATACTTGCGCTGTACAATTATGAAAAGGGAAGTCACCCTCATACATGAGGTACGCTTTCGTTAATGATGGCAGCCAAATATTTAAGGGGCGATTTTCAATGGCAGTTTTGGTTAAACCAGTTTGCACAGATTTTATATTCTTATTTAAAAACGCATATTTAGATGTCGATGTCGATGTGGACTTAAGCTGTAAAATTTTATCATAAAAGTTAATATCTAAGTAAATTTCTTTAAGAATTCAGTTACTCTAATTTACCTCCAAACTAAAGGCTAAAACCACAACCATATTTTTTCGATTCAAGGCCTTTTGAAATTCTGTAAATTTTGTATTATAAAATACTGCATGTAATTCGAAGGGTAAAGTTGTCGCTGAACTTTCATACCATTGAAAATATAAAAATTCAAAACGATATGTGGACAGACCAGCAGAAGCACCAAAATTAATAGTTGGCACTTCGTGGGTATTGTACGTCATGTTAACGACTATAGTTTGGTCATTATTTTCCAAAATCGTTTCAACAGGCAGCACATTAAAATTCTTCATATTTATGGGCTCTTTAAGCTCTTTAGCCAATTCAAAATCGAATAAATCTTCAATTGGTATTTGATGTTTGCCAATGCATTGCTTGGATTCTTGTTGGAATTCATTAGAAGTTGAACAAACTGAATATAATTTTTGTTTTTATAAAAAATATTTTTCACTCTAATTTGAATGAGCAATTAATTTGTTACCTTTAATTATATTTAATATTAGTATTTCTTTCCATAATGAGTGCATCATTTTCATTTATTTTGAATTTAATATTTTTATTATATTTCTAAATAATTTGGGATGTTTGAGCGCTTGTTTTAACTGGCAAATGCTACTGAATGAATGCTACAGACGAAAGTTATAGCTTAGGAGTCGTTATACTTTTTAACATAAATAAATATAAAAAAAAAATATTTAATTAAAGTTTTTCGAGTCTCTAGATATTTAAATCGTTTTAAAAAACACTATGCTACCTACAGAATGATTTTTATTTTTGTCAATAAATTATTTATACGCAGACACGTGTGCGTGTTGCCATTAAAAATTTACGTTATTCAGCCATATCACAGAATACCATTCCGATCGGAAATGATTTCAATTCCGTAAGTTGCTTCTTCAGAAAACGAAAAACTAAAATTTTCTTCGCATTCAATCCACTTTTAAATTTCAAAGCGGAATTGACAAACACTTTTCTGCTAACTTAATTTACACTAAATACTTAAAAACGTGCATACTTTTAGGAGCGTCAAATAAATATTTGGTCATATGCTTTCTATGTGAGATTGGTTTCTAAAAACAAACGCCTCAAGGTATAAAAACATTATTATTGTAAAATGGAAATACAAAATAAACGGAATCTAAAGCACCAAAAATTAGCTTTTTCGAAATAACAACTACGACATCAAAACGGAATTTGTGACATGGCTAATTGTATTTTTTTCAAGTGCAAATATTGTTTGCAGAAATTCATTGCACAAAAGTCGAATCGACGCTTGTGTCAACTGTACAATAAAAATCCTGTACAATTCAATATGGAAATCATTTCACAAGACTTAAACAAACACACATATGTATGCACTTCTTAAGCAATTTTTTGGCTTTTCTGCATAATAAAATACAAGCTACAAATATACACACGTGCAAACATACATCCATATTGAATTTTTTAGAACGAGCAGAAAAACATAAAAAGGGCTGATTGTAATTATGAAAAATAGCTACAAAAATAAAAAAAGTTTTATTTGTTTTTTCTTTCACGCTTACATATGTTGTCACACTATAACAATACTTCATTTCAGCTGACAAATTGTCACAGTTTGCTTCGAAGCAATTGAAATTTGCTTCGACACAAAAATAAACATTGCCGTTGGTCGGCATTGTTGTTGTGTGCTTTCATAAAAAGGAATAACAATAATAAATAACAGCGGCGAAAATTTCGACTACAGAAGAGATGTTCCGATGCACACATGTAAGACAGTAATGTACACTATCTCATATACGAACCTAGTATAGATTTTCAAAGGCATTGTCGCATTTGTGGAGTGAACGCCTTCCAAGAAGACATTTTAAGCACTTCTTCGAACACTTTGTAAGCTAGCAGTAGGCAGCTCAAATACAATCTCGCTTACTTTGTGAGCAGTTAAAAGACGCCTTGATACAAAAGATGAACGAAATTCATTATTGTGAACTTCATACACTACCGTCGTACACTTTGTAAGTTAGCATTAATTGAACACAAGGTGTGGCAAACACCATTAAAGAGATGTAATGTGGTATGCAGTGTTCGCAGTTTCTGTGACAGTTAAAAATTAAGGGGTGTTCTAAAGCGAGCAACCAAAAATGTTGAAATACTAATCTAATATACGGATAATTATATAAAGACAATTGAAATTTACAAAGTTAGTGTTAATTGGTGTAATCTGCAATTAACACTGATATTTAAAATAATAAAAATTAAAGGGTGTTCTATCAGTTAATGTAATTTTCACTATGTAATTTACACAATTTGCTATATCTTGGAAACCGTAAGAGACAAACTCTTGAAATTAAAAAAAACGCTAAACTAAAAAATTCCAATACTAAAAAAATGTCGAAACGAAAAATCGCCAAAATGAAAATAGCACTTAAAGGAAAAAAGCACCAAAATTAAAAAAATCACTAAAACACCAAAACTAAACAGATCGCCAAAAAACTAAAAAAAAAACGCTAAAACTAAAAAATTTCAATATTAAAAAATGTCGAAACGAAAAATCGCCAAAATGAAAAAAGCACTTAGAGGAAAAAAGCACCAAAATTAAAAAAATCACTAAAACACCAAAACTAAACAGATCGCCAAAAAACTAAAAAAAAAACGCTAAAAACCCAAAAAAAAGTCAAAACGAAAAATGCTATTCATTTAATTTATACTTATACACACAGATACAAAAACACACACACACACACACATTTTTATCTTAATGTTATATATTTAAAGTTTTTATGATAAACAATTTTAACAGAATTTATTTATGTTAAAATATCGATAATGTATATTTAAAAAATATTTTAAAGAAAATATGATAAAATATTTTGTATTAGAACCTGTTAATATTAGTTATTATGTTAAAATATGTTGAATATGTTCTTAAAATTCAAGCTGTATAGGTAAAAGTTATTTTATAAATCTAAATGTTGAAATGTTTGCAGTTAACATTTTGATACTGTTAATTTGTTTGTAAATAGTTATTTAAAAATTTGTGCTTTACATTTTCAATATGTAAAAATTGTATGCCACTTTTTGTTGATTTATAATTTTCATGTTAATCAAAGAGAAAAAAAAATTTCAATAAATACTTAAATAATTTGCTGAAGAAGATAACGGCTGGTTCTCGAAATATCGAAAATTAAAATAAAAACTTAAACGGACACCTTAAGCTGAAAAATATAAAGACTAATAAATTTAATTAAATTTATTATTTGAGATATTCTCCAAATTTTATTTTAAAAAAGCTTTAAATGAAATTATGTGGAATATACAAAATTTAATGCACTAAATTTAAATCTGTGTTCAGTTTTTTCCATCACGCACAGATTTTTTTTAATGGGCTTGACTAATATTTCCACTAGGTGAATCAGTATATTTCACCCTAACTCAAGAACGGTTTGACCGATTTGAATAAATAAACCATAGCAAGATGCGAAATAAAATTACCTATGAGTCATCTGTACATAAGTTTATATATTTTAAACTTTTTCGGATTTATTCAGAAACTATCGGCGAAAAATTTGTTTTTTCATGCAAAATTAAATTTTGTTTTTCGTTTTCAAAAACTCACAAAATATTAAGAAGGCGAAAATTTAATCCTTTTTGGTCCTTTATCTGAAAGCTAGTCATATTGGGAATAAAATAAGCCACAAATTATCAAAATCTATAGACAAATGTCGATTTTATTCACAATTAAGTGAGCAGGAAACTTATTTGACAAAAATTGTGATTTTCATACAACGCACACAAACTAAAATTTTACTGCTGTATGGAAATTGTGATTTTCATCAATTAAGTTTCTTCACTTAATTGTGAATAAAATCACCATTTTACCTTCAATTTTCACGACTTACAACTTATTTTATTCCTAATAGCTTTCAGATAAAAGATTAATATGTGAAATTTTTGCCCTCTTTATTTTTTTATGAGTTTTTGAAAACCAAAAAAAAAGTTTTATTTTCCATGAAAAATCGAATTTTTCTCCGCTTATTTCTCTATTACTCCGAAACAGTTCGAGATATAGAAAAGTTATATATATACATGACATAAAAGTCATCTATACAATAGGGTGGACCAAAGAAAATTTTTGCTTTTTTCGCTTTATACTCTGAAAAATGGGTTGGTAGACATCTCAACAAAATTCTCTCCAAGTATCAGCTCTTAATTTTAATTAGAAAGAAAAATTCATATCTCGATATTTACTATTTGGAAAAAAATTCTCTTTTTGTAAAACTCACCGTTCAAAAGTTATTAGAGGTTGAAGATTGACGATTTTCAGGCAGATTTCTTTTTTTTTTGAATTTTATAACTCGTTAACAGAAAATTATTATGATTCGCGCAAATCATAATTCATAGCAAATTTACTGCTCTCGATTAAACTAGACTAATCGATTAAATTAACCGTTTAAGAGATATTCATAGTCAAACTTAGTGTGCATTGAAGTTTGCCGCTGAATATCTTTTAAACGGTTAATTTAATCGACCAATCATATTAGAGCATTTTTGTAGAGCAGTATATTTCCTATAAAATTATGATTTGCGCGTATCATAATAATTTTTTGTTAACGAATTATAAAATTCATAAAAAAAGAAATCTGCCTAAAAATAGTTAATCTTCAACCTTTAATAACTTTTGAACGATAAGTTTTACAAAAAAATTGTTTAAGACCTTTTTTGTAGAGAATTCAATTTCCTACAAATATATGAGACGACATATTTTTTTCCATATAGTAAATACCGAGATATGAATTTTTCTTTCCAATAATAACGAAAATATAAAAACCTGCGGGATGTCATACTTGGAGAGAATTTGTTTGAGATGTTTACCAACCCATTTTGCAGAGTATAAAGTAAAAAAACGAAAAAGAATTTTTTTGACCCACCCTACTATACATCTTTTGGTGGCTCATTTATTTAAATTGCGCAATTCGTTCTTGAGTTAGTGTGAAATATACTGATGTACAGGCGCGGATACAAGAAAGGGGATTTACCCCCCCCCCCCCCAAAACGAGTAAATTTCTATATAGTTTCTAAAAGAAGTTTGGAAAAATAGTATGTTTTACTTAGAAGATTATGCATGGCAACCGAGCCTCAGTTGGGTTATCTATTACTGAAAATGATACTACTGATGGCAACTGGCAACTGAGAGCTGTCAATTTCAGTTGATATTTAGTGCCTTTCTGGCAACCAATAATTTTTAGTTACCGATTGGCAACTCAACTAAAGTTCGGTTGGATTAAATAATAGACCCAATTATGCTTGTTTTCTGTTTTTTCCTCTAATAATAATAAAAAATTAAAAAAAATATTTTCATATTATTTTATACTTGGTACTTTGTTCTTTGTATTTTGATACTTTGTTCGTAGGTAAATGCATATTTTAAAGCATATTTTTCATTTTTACATGCATTTGTTAAGCGCTTAAAATCAATTTTTAGTTGCATGAAAGTCCCAGCCCTGGTTATTAGCTATTGGAAAGTTATGATAACTGGCCTTAGGCTGCTAACACTGATCAACAATAGGCATGTAAAATAAATTTTTATTCCACACTACTGCTACGCAACCAACTAACCTACACGTATTTCAAATGTATTTCATAATTTAACTGGAAATTTTCATATCAAATATAGAATTATAAAATCAACTTCAAACTGACAAAAACACTATTAATTTAATTAAATATTGTTTAATTACTACATCAAGTAAATGTCTATCTGTTAATTTAATAACAATTAGATAAAGGTCCTTTTGCATTTTATATATTTTTAATTCCCATTTAATAATTACAAACAAAAGTTGTAACAAACAGTAGAGTCAGTACAAATTTTGAGTCCTTAGTAAAAAGATGGTGGCTTATGTATTATTTAAATATATAAAATTTCTAATTTTATATCAATTAATTTGTTATGATAACAAGTTTAAAGGTACTTTTTCTTAAATTAAAGGAATTTTATTTATTTTTTCTAAATTGCTTTAAAAAATTTCTAGCCTTTGCCGTAGAAAGCATTTTAGAGTCCTCTTGTATTGGCAAACATCAAATGGGCTTGGAAACATCAGAAACTAATTTGAGCCTTGTTGACGAGCAATTGCAGCCACTTGAATTTACAGATTTTGATAAAATACCCAACGAATCGATTTTAGAAAGAAAGTCTCATCTTATCATGATTCATTTGAAGTATAATGATACAGAGCCTACAATTAATGTAAATTTTGAGTCATCTGTAAATGTCAGGGGCACATTTCGTTTGAAATGTTTGTATTTTCAGTGGCTTGAAAGAGTACCAAAAGCATTAAATTCTGAAAATTTAACATTTCCAGGAGAACTTCATGCAATTTTCTACAATAAAAATGCAAAAAGTTTTGAACATGCTCTCACTACTCACAAAGGTTTGCTGTCCTTAGCATTTGGTGTAGAAGTAAGAAAAGAAAGAAGAAGTGCACGAAAGAGTTTTATTTTTAATCAAATATAATTCGCAGATTAATCCCTTACAACCCTTAAATTTTGATATCTTACAAGGAAATCTAAAACAAGTGCAAGACCCCTTTTCTAAAACTGAAATTGAAAATCGTCCTTTAAAATATTGGCTTAATTCGGACATGAAACATTTCTATGTCTACGAAGGTTCTTTGATGGAATTTTATTGCAAAGCCACAGTGATTTGGATTGATTTCATTGATAGAGTGGTAATGTCACCGGAAATTGTAAGTTGCATTCATGAAATTTTGTTTGGAACAATAATGTATTCCAGTTTTTTTAGGTCAAGGAGTTTGAAGAATTAAGAGATAACGATATGAAACCTATAATGCGAGAATTTCCTGAAACGCTCAAACCTAAAGGCAAAGTATTTGCATTCAAACTTATGGATGGCGAGAATAACAGTGGTACTAGCACTGAAACTCCGGAACTAGTGACGGAACAAGTGAGTGTTTAAATTGTTTTCTATATTTTAAAAAGAGGCCACCAAAGTGGAAAAATAGGGGAATTATCGTGTTTGGCGATTTTCACTTTCGACTACGACATTTTTGTAATATATTAAAGAAAGATTTATCTTTAATCTATTACAAAAATGTTGTAGTCGAAGGCGGAAATCGCCAAACACGATAAGGGCCATTACAAATATTTTTTATAATGGTTCTTATCGTGTTTGGCTTTTACTGAAACTCGGTATGTACTTTTTTAATATAACAAAACACGGATATAATTCCCCCTATTGTGAAAGGCGTTGTCGACGTCACATCAGCACGACATCAAAAAATTGTCACTTGTCTACTCTTTGTCGACAACAATTGATTAATATTAACATGCTGGACTAATTTCATAAGCTTCAGAAAATAGTAAGAGTCTGTCAATAGCAGTCAATTGTTGTCGACAATGAGTAGACAAGTGACAATTGCTTACTGTCGTGTTGATGTGACGTCGACGTCGCCTTTCATAATACGGGGGAATATATTATGCTCGTGGGTCGTCTAGCTATGATGATATATGAGGGCGGATTGATATTGAAGCTACCTAGCGCTAGATGGCAGCACAAACACAAAAACTTTTTTTTTAGAAATTGCGATCTTTCAAACGTCAGCTGTTAAAATTTCACCCAAATTCATCGATTAGTTTATTTGTTGTAGTCGTTTGAAGTAATTAACTTTTGTGTTTCTTGAAAAATGAAAAAAAGTGAATTTCGTGCAGTGATTAAACACCATTCTTTGAAAGGGAAAACGGCGAAAGAGACAAAAGAAAAGGTCGATAAACATTACGGTGAGTCAGATTACATGGTAAAATATTGGATTGCTGAATATAAACGCGGCTGAACAAGCACTGCAACAATACCATCAACAGGAAGGCCAAAAGAGATGGTTACTGAAGAAAATATCAAGAAAATCCTCGATATCGTTATGAATGATTGCCGAGTCAAGTTACGTGAGATTGTTGAAATGGTAAACATATCATATGAACGTGCGTTCAACATTTTGCATGAACATTTGCATATGAAAAAGCTATCGGCAAGATGGGTGCCGCGTTTGCTCAGTGTCGAACAAAAACGAGTTCGACAGACCATTTCACAGCGGTGTTTGGACATGATAAAGCGTAATCTTGTTGATTTTTGGCATCGACTTGTAACTGCTGATGAAACGTGGGCCACTACTGTACACATGAAACCAAAAATCAATCGAAGCAATGGGTGGAAGGTGGTGGAAGTGCTCCGAAGAAGGCGAAGACAGTGAAATCGGCTGGCAACGTTATGGCCACTGTATTTTGGGATGCACACGGAATATTGCTCATCGATTATCTTGAAAAATGATCCACAATCACAGGAAAGTATTATCGTCCATTATTGGATCAATTGATTGATGCAATCAAGAAAAAACGGTCACATTTAAAGAAGAAAAAAAGTGCTATTTCCACAAGACAACGCACCGGTTAACACAGCATTAGATACGATGCTAAAATTACGTGAAATACACTTCGAATTGGTTGATCATCCCACCTTATAGTCCAGATTTAGCTCCTAGTGACTTTTTCCTGTTTCCAAACTTGAAAAAATGGCTCGCAGGAAAAAGATTCATCTCAAACGAAGAAGTGATTACCGAAACTAACGCGTATTTTGAGGGGTCCCCAAAATCGTATTATTCAGATGGTATAGAAAAGTTGAAATATCGTCTTACTAAGTGTATTGAGCTAAAAGGAGACTATGTTGAGAAATAAATGGTTTTTGAAAAAAAAATTTTTTTTTTCCTACTTAGGAAGCTTCAATATCAATCTGCCCTCGTACATACGTCATCAAGATTTAAAAATTTAATCTAAAAAAGTTGCCTTTACTTGCATAATTACAGATATGTATCTCAAGAAATGTTTGAGTTACAGAGGTCAGTAATATATCGTATGAAAGGTAATAAGAGCCTCTTCGCGACTAAAAATTTCCTCGGACCAAATTAAAAATATTGAACAACATTTTATATATCCGAAAATTTAAATTGCTATCTTAAAAAATTTCAATTTTAAAATTTTCAAAAACATATCTATGTTTTGATTCACTTTCATGTATTCCGATACTGTTGAACCACAAAGTGAAAAAATTATTATATAAAAAGTTATAGACAAAATTGTAGAAAAAGTTCGAAAAAATTAACAGAATCTTCAATTGCGGTAGTTTGCAATAAAAATTAAGCTTAAAATAAAAGTGTTTTAAAAGCTAATTATGGATCACTAAGACCGAAACTGAAGCTCATTTATTTTTCCTACAAAACCCTTTATCTCGAAAACGGTTCTTAGAAAAAAGTTCACCGATTCACAATTAGCTAGAAACCACTTTTTTTAAGCTCCATTTTTATTCCAAACTATGTCAATTGAAGATTCTGTTAGTTTTTAGGGTTCCGATACACCAAAAGTGTAAAGGAACCCTATTGTTTTCGCTACGCTGTCCGTCCGTCTGTCCGTCTGTCTGTCACAGGCTGTTTTCTCGGGAACCGTAAGAGCTACGGACCTGAAATTTTCACAGAATATGTAAGACTTTGACCGCTACAACAACAAATATATGCCAGTTAAAAATTAAAGGGTGTTCTAAGGCGAGCAACGAAAAATGTTGAAATACTAATGTAATGTTTTCTCGGGAACCGTAAGAGCTACGGACCTGAAACTTTCACAGTATATGTAAAACTTTGACCGCTACAACAATAAATATATGACAGCTAAAAATTAAAGGGTGTTCTATGGCGAGCAACGAAAAATGTTGAAATACTAATGTAATATGCAGGCACTTATATATAGACACTTTAATTTTTCAAAGTTCGTCTGTAAAATAGACTACACCAATTAACACCGATATTTAAAACAATTACAATTAAAGGGTGTTCTATCAGTCAATGTAATTTTACTATGTAATTTAGACAATCTGCTCTATCTTCGGAACCGTAAGAGCTTCGGACCTGAAATTTTTACATAATATGTAAAACTTCGGCCGCTACAATATATGACAGTTAAAAATTAAAGGGTGTTCTAAAACGAGCAAGGCAACATGTTGAAATACTAATGTAATATGCAAACACTTATATATAGACACTTTAAATTTTCAAAGTAAGTGCTAATTGGTGTAGTCTGTAGAATATACTACACCAATTAACACCGATATTTAAAACAATAACAATTAAAGGGTATTCTATTAGTTATTGTAATTTTGACTATGTAATTGAGACAATATGCTGTATATTGGAAACCGTAAGATGTAAAATCTTGAAATTTTAAAACACGCTAAAACTAAAAAAATCCAAAATTAAAAAAATTTCAAAACGAAAATAACGCTAAAATGAAACAAGCGCTTAAAGGAAAAAAGCGCCAAAATTAAAAAAATCGCTAAAACGCAATATATCACCAAAATTGAAAAGATCGCAAAAAAACTAAAAAACGTCAAAAATCGAAAAAGTCTTCAAAACGAAAAATCGCTAAAACTAAATAAATCATCAAAAAATGAAAAAATCGCCAAAAAATTTAAAAAATCACAAAAACGAAAAAAACGCAAAAACCAAAAAACCAAAAACCAAAAAATCCCCAAAACGAAAAAGTGTATAAGCAAAAAAAAAATCGCTAAAAATAAAAAAAAAACCACAAAAAACCGAAAAAATCCCCAAAAACGAAAAAAGCGCCAAAACTGAAATAATCGCCACAACTAAAATAAGTCGCTAAAACTAAAAATATGGTCAGAAAGTGAAAACGTTAAATAAATGCTATAACCAAAAAATCGCCAAAACTAAACAAATCGGCAAAAAACAAAAAAAATTGCAAAAAACGAAAAATCGCCAGAAAAAATAAAAAAAAATCACGAAAAGCGCCAAAACAAAAAAAAACCCAAAAAACAACGAAAAATACTTAAAAAAAATAAAAAACTAAAATTAATAAAGAAAGCACAACGAAAAACCTGCCAAAATGACAAACGGGGCAAAAACAAAAATGGATATACATATGTGTATTCGTACGGAAATCTTCGTGTTCGAGCCAAAGTCGCACTTTACTTAATTTATTTTTTAACTTTTTCTACATTTTTGTCTATAACTTTAGATATAATAAGTTTGCGAGGTGTGTAATTTAAGCACTTTTGAAGATTCTGAAATTTTTTTAAATAAAGTCAACTTTTATAGACCCTATTGGTTGATTTGAGGTAGTTTAAATCACAACTTCTGTTAAAATGTTAAAACATAATAAAGATTATACACAGATTTTTATTTTCACACCACTGTTTGTTTATTCACTAAGAGTGCTTATAGAAATACACAATGCGTTTATGTACTTTATTATCTTCACTAAAGATAATTCCTCAAAGCTTTACGCCGATACTGTTCTTTAACAGTGACGTTAGCACGACTACTTTTAGCAAAATACTCACTCATCGTGCTTGAATAGCAGCACTTTTATAGTCATTATTAGGCTACTCGAAGGTTGTTGAAAATACTAGAAGGTAATAAACTTTACTCATGTTACGTACTCTATACTGTTAACATTTAGGGCCTGGCCTGGCGCACGATGTCGTTCTCTTATTTTTATTGAAAGCAAAAACAAATTTAAAATTTTTATTAATGTTTTCAATATAAATAAGAGAACGACATTGACTTGTCGACATCGTGGGACAGGCCCTTATATTATTATGCAATCCATAGATGTTGCGACCGTTCTACAACTTGGCTAGGTTGTACGCTGAACTTAGGTCCAACTTATTCGAACTCGCTCGGCAGCTCATTTTATTCACAAACATATGATCAAACCCATTTGAATTACATGGATTTGATCATAGGTTTGTGTATAAAACGAGCTGCTGAGCGAGTTCAAACGAGTTGGTCTCAAGTCCCCTTGTACAATGTACACGAGACTGCAATGTTTGTTAGAGTTGGATCCAACTCGTTCGAACTCGTTCTGCCGCTAGATTTAAACACAAAGCTATGATCAAAGCCATGCAATTTCAATGCTGAGCGAATTAGAACGAGTTGGAGCCAAGTCTAATAGGAAGTACTGCTGAGAGCACAAATACACAAAACGTATCGCATAGACTTGTGTCGAACTCGTTTTCTATGTAACTCGTTTTAGACACAAACCTATGATCAAATCCATGTAGTTTAAATGTGTTTGATCATAGGTTTGTGTCTAAAATGAGCTGCTGAACGAGTTCGAATGAGTTGCACCCAAGTCTACAGCTAAGCTAATTAGACTACATCTGATAACATTGGCGTATATTCAGAGTCATAAACAAAGTATGCTTTAGGAATTTAAAGCCAGTATTGCCGTACGATATGATCTGTAACGATATGACTTATTAATTGTTATTATATTATTTACAAGTATTTTTCCATTGAATCCATTGTCCTAGTTGATGGTATAGAGCCGATTAATTCAGCAAATATTGTAAATTTCATGTCAGTTTCCATACATTTGCTAATAACTTTTGGACATTTGAATGTGTAAGTTAAACGATTACTGCATATTTCATATTACTAAATTAATTTACATATTATATTAAATTACGTTTTCAAATTATTTTTTTTTTCAGTTAATGAGAATGTTATACTTTTCTATTCCGATTAGTATTTGCTGCTTAAAATGCACGCATGCTTACGTAAAAAAGAAGCAATTGAACACTCCTTTTAGAGTTCAACGTTTTGTGTGAAAAATGCTGTAAAATTTTTAATATTTGATTTTTTTCATATAAATTTTCTTACAGCCTTATGCAAAAAAAAATTAACACTGGTTGGTAAACCAATGTTAAGCAAAATTCCTTAAAGTTTCATGCAAAAATCATTGTTAGCTTAACACACGTCATGTAAACCGATGTTAAAATCAAATAATTTAAAGCAGCTACCCATCCACTTTCAAGCGATGTTAAAATATTTTATTGTTAATGTTTAATAAATATTTCATTCATATAAGAGAATTAAAATCTAAATAAAAACGTTAAGAAAAACTTAAAGCCAAAAAAATGTATTTATTGTGCGTAAAGCTACATAATCTTCATAGCGTCACAGAAAATGGGCCCTAGGCCCGGTTAATTAGACTACATTTTATTACATTCACAGAAAAAACTACAATTCATTTTCTGTAAACAAATTCAATCAAATAGTAAATATTTTATCTAGAAACGGACCTACAAAAAAATGTGTAAATATAGACACAAATATCTCAACAGTTTCACTGAAAAAACATGTTTTTTTAGTAAACAAATTGTTTAAATCTATAAAATAATTTGTCTAAAGATATTTACAAATTGTATACAAAACAGTTTACTAAATCAAACAAAAAGATATACTGGATTTTCTGAAAAATAATAAACCATATTTTCGTCTGAATTTATAAAACAATTAGTCTAAAAATACTAAAAAAAATATTAAACAAATTAGTTTACTTAATCAAACAAAAATATTTACTGGATTTTTTGTAATATATCAAACAAAATTTTTGTCTGGGTCATCATCATCATCCATTAAACATTTATGAAATTTCACTTTGTTAAATGTGTTTGGGTTTGAATGTTTATCTAAAGACTCTAAAAAAATTAATGAGAATTAACGCAACGACATTAACGAATTGATTCACTCAAAAATCGTCAGTAAACAAACTTGATATAATCTCATTCTTTTTGCTATCACTGTTGTTGATGTTATTTGTGTGTATGTTGTCATCGGGGTTGTTTTTTTACGACACAGTTTTTCTTGTTGTTTTTGGTTTTTGCGTCCTAAATAAAAGGCAAACAAAAAATTCATTGAATTAGTAAAGAAGATTTACTGAAAATGAAATTTATTTTTAGACAAACTTTTGTTTCAAAATTTTTTTGGTGATAGTTTTTCTGTGTTGAGTTTTACTTGAGTAACAATATAATTTACTGATTTTTATTATATTAAAAGCTTATTCCCGATGGATCTATTGTCCTGGTTGATGGTATAAAGCCGTTTAATTCAGCATTTATTTTAAGTTCAATATCAATTTCCATGCATTTTCTAATAACTTTTGGACATTTGAATGTGTAAGTTAAATGATTACTGTTTCATATTGTTAAATTAGTTTACTAAAATAAATTAACATTTCAATTAATTTTTTCTATTTTTTCAGGTAAATAATTGTTTCAAGCCAGAAGATCTAGAATACGCAACTGAGAATGTTGCATACACATTTATATTCCGATTAATATTTGCTGCTTTTTTTTTGTGAAAAATACTGCAACAATTTCATTTTATTTTCATATAGATTTTTTCAATGCTTAACACTTTATTCATATAAAAGATTTGAAATCTAAATCTGTTTATTTAATTTATTAATACGTTACAAGAAAGTGGTGAGATAATAACTTTCAGATAATGATAATGAATATGTGATTATTTTATTCATAACCAACAACTAATTTAAAATTTTAATTTGTATGTAATGAAATAAATAAGTGCCACTCATTACTTTGTAATCTATTAAAAAAACTGCTAGCCATTAGCTAAATCTCTAAAGTTTTTGCTGTGGTAGTGTTTATAGTAATTCTTGGAAAAATACCAAAGATGTTTATTTATTCAGGGTTAAGTTCATTCAATTAAATTATTGTTATTGAGAAAGGAAATTTCAAAATATATTGAAAATACAAAGACAAACACTGACTGTATAAAAGTCGAACTGAACACTACGATGTTTTCGAGATCACCCACGATATCTCACATCAGAGCTCCTGTTATAGATAAATTACTAACATTAAATTAATTTACGTTAAGCTTTTTTAAAGTGTGGCTTTCTAGGTCGGTCCTGCGACGACCACTTTGAGTCGATACGGATCACGCATAAACGGGGTAGGAGTAGTTTTTGACTGAAAGGATAGAGATGGACAATGACGTCTAATATAACTTATGGCGTTGAAGTTAAACCTTTAGTTTCAGTTAGGAATGGCTCTGGCGCCGAGGACTCCGAGTTGATGTGAATCTCGCGGATGCGCGAAGAGCTGAGACGGAAGGAGATACGGAAACTGCAGACAGATATCACCTGATTATGATGGAAATCTTGAAAGATAACGTTTGCAGACTTTGCCTAGTAGATGCTGAGACAGCGGCTAAGAGAGTAACTAACGATTACTAAGGACCCAGTGATAAGCATACATGCAAGTCAATAATTACAAGTCAACTGACAGAAATCACTTAAGTGTAAAACAGATGCTGCACAATGGTTCCCATTGGCAAAAAAGGTAATAAATCCGTATCTTTGAAATTTGCCATCCGATTACAAAACAATGTATGTAAAAATCATAGAGAAGGACCTAAGCTTTAAGAATATTAAAATTTGGACGACCCTGTTGCAGCACACATTGAAGAACAGGGTGTCAAGTTTGACTACTTTTACAAATATTATCCGATTTCAATAAATTTAAAGTTGGTGTAAAGTTTATAAACGGATAAAGAAAGTGCAATTTATTTCATTAAGATATCTTTATTATTATCAACGATATTTGTCTTTGAATTTTTATATTTTCAGTTTTGGCCTTGACTTTTTTCACTATTTCCTCAATATCTCCGGTAATAGCAAAGCAAAAATTTTCCAAAAATTATTTTACGATTTTAACACAATCCTTGATAACATGGAGAAACAATATTTTAGTTATCACAATCCATTTAATCGTGAAAAAGAATCAAAGTCAAGACTTTGAAATGACAAAGAAAAATTGTTAAATTTTGCCAAAAATGGAGCTTAATTGTTAGACGTTTTTCTCAAAAATTTTTCAAAACTAAAATTTTTATTTTCAATTCAATCAAAAGAATAGACTTCAAAAATGCTTGCAACTGAAATTTTAAATCGATAAATGCATTGCAATGCTACATCTAACATTGATCGAAAATTGGGAATATTTCAACGAAATTTTAAATTAATCGCTTAAGAAAAAAAAAGCCTATCGAGTTTTTCAAATTTCTCTACAAACTATATTAAATATATTTAATCTTCTATCTTCTATAGTAACGCATAATGACAGCAGTGGAACTGAAATTTTTAACACACACAGAAAAAACTAAATTTCATTTTCTGTAAAGGAATTCAATGATATAGTAAATATAGCCAAAATATCTAAAATTTCATTGAAAAAACGTGTTTTTTTTTTCAGTGAAAAAATTGTTTAAATCTATAAAAACAATTTGTCTAAAAATATTTACAAATTGTAAACAAAACAATTTACTAAATCAAACAAAAAGATTTACTAGATTTTCTGAAAAATATTAAACAATATTTTTGTCTGAGTTTATAAAACAATTAGTCTAAAAATACTAAAAAATATTAAACAAAATAGTTTACTTAATCATACACAAAAATATTTAGTGGACTTTTTTTAAATATATCAATCAAAATTTTCATCTGGGTCATTATCATCATCATCTTCATGCATTAAGCATTTATGAAATTTCACTTTGTTAAATATGTTCAAGTGTGAATATTTATCTAAAGACTCTAAAAGAATGAATGAGAATTAACGCAACGTCATTAACGAATTGATTCACTCAAAAATCTTCAGTAAACAAACTTGTTACAATTGCATTCCTTTTGCTATTATTGTTGTTGTTGTTATCTGTGTGTATGTCGTTATCGGGGTTGTTTTTTTAGAGCAGAGTTTTTCTTGTTGTTATAGGTGTTTGCGTTCTAAATAAATGTCAAACAAACAATTCATAGATTATGGACAGAACACTTACTGCAAATTAAATTTATTTTTAGACAAACTTTTCTTTGAACATTTTATGGTGATAATTATTTTTGTGCAGGTTCGGGTCAATCTTCGTTAGGTTTTTGTATTGGTTTTGACCTAATAGGTGGCCATGGCTTGGAGTTATTAAAAAAAAGCTATTTTATGTTAAAAAACGATACATTTGGAGGTAAGACAACGTTAGCTAGTATTTTTGCGATTAACATTTTGAGACCATTTCAAGATTCTCGATAAGATATTTAATTTTTTATTTATTTTTTGATTGGGATAAGTGCATCAGACTATTTTTTTTATAAAAGGGAAGTAAAACAATCAGGTTAATCAGGAGAATAGGTGGTAAAGTGGAAGAGAGGTAGAAAGCTTAATTCATTTACAGCTATGCTATTGTGCGTTTTTTGTAGAGCAGAGTTGCAGCCCCCTCTGGTGTCAAGTAGGGGCATTACTTTGTTTAAGCTGTGTAGCCATTTATTAGATCTTTTACTTCGCCGACGGTTCTGCTACGCTACCGACGAATGAAGGTGCTGTGAAATGCATTAGGATATGTCAATATTAATCGCTGGCGGTACTGTCAAAGTGATCAGTGCTATCTATACCTTCATCACTTTAACAGTCCAAGAACAAACAACACAATAACTCACAAATGCACATCAGAAAAATTCATGATGTTGTTGGCTTGTCTGAGACTAGTCTTGAACTCAAGATCTCAGGGTTTTTAGTCAACCACGCTAACTACTCAGCCAACATCAATCTCAATTTAATTTAAAATAAACAATATACCATAATTAAACTACCTATCTGCTTAATAATTAATAGTCCTGGAATTTCATGACTAGCAGCACTATTTTTCTTTCCATTAAGCATAGAAGAGGTTTCCATATTGGTAAATACTCTTCCTTTAGGTTTAAGGATTTCGCTGATTTCTCTAATTAAGGGTTTGATGTCATTGATTGACTTTTAGCTTTTGAAACTCATTAACCTAAAAATGTTAAATTTTTAAATGAATTCACATAAAATGTTAAGACTTCAACTTATAATTTCTGGTGTTACTGTCAGGGTATCAACGAAATCCACCCATATTACTGTTTCGTGCCCACAGAACTTCAAAAATGATCCTTCATAAGCGTAAAATTTTTCCATATTAGATTTAAGTCAATATTCTAAGTTGCGATTTTCAATTGGTATCATGTCATGTGGCTGTCGTACGTATTTAAGATTTTCTTGCAAGACATCAAAACTTGCAAGAAACCACTTAAGCCACTGAAAGTATAAAAATTCCAAACGGAGTGTGTTTGTGACTCCTAAGCTAGATTTAAAATTAGCTTGAATTGTAGGTGCAGTGTCATTATAATTTAATTCAATTTGCAAGAATCGATTCAATGGGAATTTTGTCAAAATTAAAGAACTTAATTGGTTCAAATTCCTGGAACACAATATCAAAACCGTTATCAAGGCCCATTTGAGTTAAGGCCACGACTGAAAGTATTTTCCAATTAATTTTTTGTTAACAAACATTTCATAAAATTATACCCTTTAAATTGTTGGTAGCCAAAAATATTTGCTCAAAAATAAACAAATTGATAATTATTCGTATAGTGAAGAAAGTTGCCATAATTTTATTTTTAGCAAAAGTTCTAGTTTTTTACTAAATTTATTCGTTCAGGACATGTGTTCATTTTAAATGATAAATATATAAAAAAAAATTACTACCACTTTAACAACTTTGATAGCGATCAGGATATGCATGAAGACTAATGTGTTGACATTAACAAATCCAATATCCTTAAAAACAATAGATGTAGTTCGATCAAATAAGCGCAAATGTTAATGTTCCTGCAGCTACACATCGATAGTACTCTTTTAATGGGTTACAAAGTAATGAGTGGTACTTATTTATATTATTAGTATGCCCCAAAATAAAACTACTTCCTAGTAACTCATAAAATAAATACGCAATTATTTCATTATCTGAGGGTAGTTATAATTTGTTATTATGTATTAATAAACTATAAGTAGGCAAACACTTTTTATGTTAACATGTGTTTGTATATCAAAACACATTTTTGGCACTTAAACTCAACAATAGCTGAGTGCGTAAAGCAGTTGTCTTCAATTCTGAAAGCTAGGTTCGTATCTCAGCTGGGTTTAAAAACCAAAGGTGTGAAAAAATATAAATAATAATAGTGCCAATAAATAAATTTTTGGAACTTAAGCTCCTTACGGCGCGCCATGCACATCAATGCCTTAAGTAACAAAAATGAATGATTGGGGGGTAACATAAAATTTTTTGAAAATGAAATATTACTGGCCGCCAATGAAGAATACTGATCACAAATACTGATCACAAATACTGGTCACAAATACTTATCACAACTACATAGCATAATGATGTTGCCGCTGCGGATTTGTCAGATTTTCAGTGTTGCCGTAATTTTTTTAGGAAAAGCCGGGAACTCCAGGGATTTTTGGCCTAGTTTTTGGGAATCTCTAATATGGTTTGTGTCGTTGCTAAATGTTCGTGGCTTGGCTAAATAGTTCGTGGCGTCTCTAGCTGAATGTGTCTCTGCTAATTATATCAATTCTTGTAAATGATATGAAATTTTTGGACGACAGCACATAACTAGGGATTACAGTCCCCAAATCCCGAAAACCCAGGATTATTCTAAGAAATTAAGTGCCGAACACCCGGGATTTTTATGTGAAAATCCCAGGATTTTGGTAATAGTAAAAATAGCGTAATTATTTTTTATATTAAATACAACTTGCTTATGTTAGTATAAACATGAGTTACCTTGATAAAAAAGTTTAACTGCAAAAGGCATAAAAAGGCGGTGGGTTCGACTTCAAAAGAAAAAAAGTCACGCTACAGCGTCCTCACACTCAAAATGCAACGTATCGCTTTTTAAGGTTCGGTGCACCAAAAGTGTAAAGGACCCTATTATTTTCGCTACACTGTCCGTCTGTCTGTCTGTCTGTCCGCCTGTCACAGGCTGTTTTCTCGAGAAGCATAAGAGCTACTGACCTGAAATTTTCACAGAACATGTAAAGCTTTGACCGCTACAACAACAACTATATGACAGTTAAAAATTAAAGGGTGTTCTAAAGCGAGTAACGAAAAATGTTGAAATACTAATGTAATATACAGACACTTATATATAAACACTTTAAATTTTCAAAGTTCGTGTTAATTCGTGTAGTCTGTAGAATAGACTACACCAATTAACACCGATATTTAAAACAATAAAAAATAGAGGGTGTTCTATCAGTTAATGTAATTTTGACTATATAATTAAGACAATGTGCTGTATCTTCGAAACCGTAAGAGGCAAACTCTTGAAATTTTAAAAATCACTAAAACTAAAAACTTCTAAAATTAAATAATGTCAAAATGAAAAATCGACAAAATGAAAAAAGCGCTTAAAGGAAAAAAGCACAAAAATTAAAAACATCGCTAAAACTCAAGAAATCATCAAAACTAAAAAGATCGACAAAAAACTAAAAAACGCAAAAAACCAAAATAAAATGCTTCAAAACGCGAAAAAGCACTAAAACCTAAAAAAAATCGCTAGAACTAAAAATGTCATCAAAAAGCGAAAAAAAAATCGCCAAAAATGAAAAAATTACCAAAACGAAAAAAGCGCCGAAACAAAAAATAAACCCCAAAACTAAAAAAATAGAAAAAACAGAAATAATCGCCAAAACGAAAAAAGTGTCAAACCCGAAAAGAAATCCCTAAAACTAAAAAATTACATAAATCCGAAAAAAATACCAATAACCAAAAAAAGCGCCAAAACTGAAAAAGGACAAAAAAATCGCTAAATCAACAAAAAAAAATTGAAAAATAAAACAACTAAAATTAAAGCAAAACGAAAAAATTTTCAAAATGAGAAAAAAAACGAAAAAACGAAATGGGATATATGTGTATGTGTACGGAACCTTACTGCACTTTACTGAATTCATTTATTTTAATTTAAAATCCTGCATCCCGGGTTCCGAAACATCTACTCCCGTTTGGCATCCTTAAACATAACTTTACAGAATGCTGTTGCCGCTGCAAATTTTTAGATTTTCAGTTCTTCCGGGGAAGTGGCAGGGAACTCCAGGGATTTTGGGGATTTTCGGCCTAGTGTTAGGGAATCTCCAATATGTCTTAAGTCTTTGCTAAATGATTTGTGATTTGACTAAGTGGTTCGTGGCAGTGATAGCTGAAGGTGTCTGATAAATATTGGCGATAAGTCTCGTCTTACTATCTTCCAACTGATAGTTGGTTTAGGTGCTGACGCCTTTTTGAAATTGTCTTCCTCTTATTATCTGGAAGTTCTGCTCATTTGTGTTATTAATAAGTCATTGGCGCCTGAGAAATACAAATTTTGTTGCTGTTGCTGTTGCTGTTGCTGTTGGAGGTACTGCTTCTTCAACTTTTATTGTTGTTTCTGGTTTTATTGGTGCGCCTGATTGGTTGTTTAGTGCTGCTGATATGTCGCCTAATGTCTGTACGGATGATAATGGTATGGCTTACGAAGTGTTCAATGACACTGATGCTAATTACAGTGCTATGGCCTCTGGTAGGAGAAATTATTGGCAGAAGAAAAACTTGACCGCTAGTGTCGGTGAAGTTAATGATTGTGGTCAATCCATGAAAGAGTTGAGAATGGTCACTGCGGTGTTGCCAGCTGATGAAGTAGATAGACTGCTAACTTGTTAGGTGACTACTATTTCGGTTGATTGAGAGGATCTCTGGAAGAAATTTATAGCTGCGGCTAATGTTGCTGCCTTTAGGGCGCAAAATGCTGCTACAGTGGTGAGCCCTGCAGTTATCTCGGTGGTTGCTCCCAACCCGGTGGACGACGTAAGGAACTACGTTCCTACTTTGTGTCTTGTTTTCGCGGTTGTTTTATTTTCTTTATTTGACTACTTATTTTAGCTTCAAGTAAGTCAAATAATAGCTAGTCAATTGCTGTGACAATGTAAATACATGGGGTACCGTATATTTTTTGAGCTTCTCAAACAAAAATAAGTAGTTATCGACTTAAATTATAAGTAGTTACGATTTAAATCCTCATATATTATTTTGCCTACCAGTAAGCAAAGTTTTTGCTGGGTATGTTTATATCAGGGACTGAAACCATGAAAAAATGGGTCCAGGTTCGGGTTCGGGCTAATCAAAATAAAAAGTTCAGGTTCGGGTTCGGTTCAGGGTTCGGGCTTAAAACCAAACATTTAAACACGCGCAATTATTTTGTTTAATAATAAAATATATATGTAAATCAATTTTACATTCACGTTTATACGTTTAATTTATTTTTTAATTTAATTAAATTTAACTTATTTAGCTTTCAAAAACACTTTTTTTAAACTTCGTAACGTACGTACCGCATTGACATAAGAAAATATACTTCAAATTAGAAATTGCTAGAAATACCCAGAACAAGAAAAAGCAAAAATTTTGGCAGCCATTCGGTACTTTTAAAAATGGCAAAAAATAGTCAGTTGTCGGGGTGCTGCCACCTGGTATGAATTTGCCGTGGTCGTTATTTTATTTTGATTTTGTTTTTAATATTTTTGCATGCAAGATATGTTATGTTTTTTATTATTCATCTATTAAAATTATTTCTCTATTTTTTATATTTTTGAACCCGAACCTTGCTGAATTTTTGGGTTCAACGGGTTCGGGTTCAAAGTCTTTATAAACAGCGAACCTGAACCCGTTTGGGTTCAGGTTCGGGTTCAGGTTCGGTTTCAGTCCCTGGCTTATATGATAACATTAAATGAACAAACTTTTGCTTTCATATTAAAAAAAGTTTTAAAAATGTTTCTAAATCATTTATAAAATTTAAATTTGTTAAGTGTTGTCAACACCGTATCTTTATATAAAAACTCCTAAAAAATAAATGAGAACAACCACAATAACATCATAAAATTTGAAACATTACTTCAAATTTACTATCATATATTGTCTAAATTTGTGTTGAAAATTTCTCCTTGTCTAAAATTACATCGAGTTTGTAGTTGTTTTATTAAAGAAAAAACCTTTCAAATTAAAAATATTTAGTCGAAGTGGAAAAAATGAAACATAAATTATAATACGGCTATGGCCGAATGGTAGATACGTCAGACTATCAGTCAGAAGGTCACGGTTCAAACCTGCATGCAGCCAATCGCTTTTTTAGTAAAAGCAATTTGTTGAAAAATAATGCGTGTGTAATTTTAGGTCGATAATAATCTGTAAAGTGTTGCCGACTATTATCGAGTTAATTTTCAACAAAAGTGTTTTAGGTTGCAACATAGATTCTTTTAAAAATCTTTAGTAAATAAACTTGTTACAATCTACAAACATACATATATATATAATATTAATTATAAGAATTGGTATATCGCACATCTCTGTCGGAAAATCACTAATCGACTACAAAAATAATCAACTTATAGTACACTTTTCTTAGACTAACTAAAAGCTAACTACAATGTAACCCAGAATGAAATCCAGAAAATCAATTCTTAAGTTAAGTACATAATCGGATTTGGTGAGAGCCAACAACTTTACTCTCAGCAATTTTGAAACTCATTTCAAGTTTATATTAACTTTTTGCTGTTATTGTTTTAAATGGTACCTTAGCAGGCTGGTCAGCTCGTTGACTATAAAACGTGTGATGCATAGTTCGAACCCCAACAACATCTTTTTGTAAATATACTAACTACCAGGTGACTTAAATAAAGGCAACTTTAAGTTAGTTGAAAAGTAGTGCAGAGTGGGACAATTGACTACCGCCTAGGACATCGCAATGTTAAAATAGTTAGTTGTTTCCATTGGAAAGTAATCCAAGTGTCAGTCAGAACTAGCTGCGAAATAGTTAGCTTAAAGTTAACTTAAAGTTAACTACGTTTCCGAAAGGGATTTTATTCCGTCATTGCTGTTGTTGTCACTTTTTAAATGAGCATGAACAAGTTTTGCTTACTAGAAATATATAAGTCAGCTTTTTCAAATTGGACTTTGTACAAACATTTATGAATATAAAAAAACTCAAATCGGTAATTTGGGATCTTCTAACCAGTTGTCAACAGCGATTGTGTTGCAAATAAAAGTCAAACAAAAATTAGCTGGTATAGCTAAAAATATTTACTGATAATAGTCTTTAATTCAAACAAACGTTTGTTTCAAAGAAAATTTATGGGTGATAATTTTTCCTGTGCTTTAACGCGACCCATTGCAATATAATTAAAAATTTTCAAGCATTTTTACCACTTAATATTTTGAGGCCATTTCAGGCTTCTAGCAATTTATTCTATAATTTTTTTATTTATATTTTAATTGAGAAAAAAGGCATGCTATAAGATTAAGCGCATATTCATCGTGTGAGTTTAGTATCATATTAAATTTAATTTAAAATAAACTATATATCATAACTAAAATACCAATTAGCTTAGTAATCCATAAACCAGGAATTTCACAAGTAGCAGCACTATTTTTCCTATCACCAAAATTCAGGGGCGGCACAGGTGCAGAACTAATTATAGGAGGAGAGGATTTAATATTCGTAAATACCTTTCCTTCAGGCTTAAGCATTTCACTGATTTCTCTCATTAAGGGTTTGACTTTGCTGGCTTTTAGCTTTTGAAACTCTTTAACCTAAAGCAGTTCAATTTTTATATGAATTCAAATAAAATGTCAACAATTCAACTTACAGTTTCTGGTGTTATTGTCAAGTCATCAATGAAGTCTATCCATATTACAGTTCCGTCAAAACAAAACTTTAAGAAAGATCCTTCATAAGCGTAAAATTTTTGCATATCAGATTTAAGCCAATATTCTAAGTTGTGATTTTCAATTGGTGTCCTGTCATCCCTCTGCCGTACATATTTAAGACTATCTTGCAAGGCATTGAAATTATCAGTTTGCAAAGGATCAACCTAAGGAAGCTTGTTTCAGTTAAATGTATTGTTTTAAATAGCATTTAATTTCTAACCTTTATACCAAATGCTAAAACAACAATACTTTTCTTTAAGGGGATAGCGTGGTCGAAATCTCTTTCATTCACATCACAAAAAACGGCATGTAGTTCAGCCGGAAATGTTAAATTTTCATAAGATAATGATTTTGGCACCTGCTTAAACCACTGAAATCTTAGAAACTCCAAACGGAATATACTCTCGACTCCCAAAGAAGATTGAAAATTAACTTGAATTGTAGGGGCAGTGTCATTATAACTTAAGGTAATTCGCAAGAAATGACCATTGTTTTCTATAAACGATGCTCTGGGAATTTTGTCAAAATCAATAAACTTAATTGGTTCAAATTCCTGATACACAATATCAAAACCGTCATCAAGGCCCATTTGATGTTTACCAATACATACTTGTTCATTCGGATTTTTTAAGGCCAAAACTGAAAATATTTTTTAATTCAAATTTGTTAACAAACTTTCAGTAAACTTATACACACCCTTTAAATTGATGGCAGTGAAAAATATTTGCTGAAAAATTATAAAATTTCTAATTATTTGTATAGTCAAGATATTTGCCATAATATTGTTTTTAGCAAGAATTCTAATTTTTAACTAAATTTATTCGTTCAGGTCATGCATGTCTTTATTTGTAAATGATAAAAATATTAAATATTATTTATATTTTAACAACTTAGATAACGATCAGTTAAATGCATGTAGACTAATAATGTGTTGACGTTAACAAATTCAATATCCTTAAGTGCAATAGATATGGTCAGATGTAGCAAATATTTGATGAAATAAGTGCAACGGTTCATGTAAAATAATAATGATTCATTGAATAAGTTTTAAGTAAGAACTACATCAACACCTCCAATTTAAAGCAGAGGAGAAAATGTTTTCTTGCAATTCTCAAGCCAGATTTAAATAAATTCAGTGAAGTGCGACGTTGGCTCTCACACTAAGGATTCCGTACGAATACACATGCATATATCCCTTTTCATTTTTGCCCCTTTTTTCATTTTGGGAATTTTTTTCGTTTTGCTTTTTCGTTCAGTTTTATTTTTGTTGTTATTAAAATTTTTTTGTTTTTTTTAACGATTATTCGTTTTTTGGCGATTTATTTTTTTCCAATTTTTTTTTTAGTTTCAGCAATGTTTTGGTTTCGTCGTTTTTTAGTTTTACGTTATTTTCGCTTTCTGACGATAGTTTGGCACTTTTTTCGTTTTGGTCATTCTTTTTGTTTTGGCGCTTTTTCGTTTTGTTGACTTTTTTCCATTTTTGAAGATTTTTTGACGATATTTCCAGTTTTAGCGATTTTTTTCAGTTTTGGTTCTTTTTTCGTTTTGACTACTTTTTCGGTTTTTGGTAGTTTTTTGCCGATTTTTTTTTTGTTTTGGTGATATTTTGCGTTTGAGCGATTTTTTTAATTTCGGTTTTTTTTTTCCTCTAAGCGCTTTTTTCATTTTGGCGATATTTCGTTTTGACATTTTTTAATTTAGGAATTTGTTTGTTTTAGCGTTTTTTTAAAATTGCAAGAGTTTGCCTCTTACGGTTTCCAAGATACAGCAAAGTGTCCAAGTTGTATAGGTAAAATTACATTAACTAATAGAATACCTTTTAATTTTTATTAGAGTTCACTACGCAGAGTTTCGCTACGCTGTCCGTCTGTCTGTCACAGGCTGTTTTCTCGGGAACCATAAGAGCTTAAATTTTCATAGAATATATAACACTTTTGCCGCTGCAACAACAAATATATGACAGTTAAAAATAAAGGTTGTTCTAAAGCGAGCAACGAAACATGTTGAAATACTAATGTAATATACAGACACTTACTTATACTCGTATACAGACACTTTAAATTTTCAAAGTTAGTGTTAATTGCTGTAGTCTGTAGAATACACTATATTTAAAACAATAAAAATTAAAGGGTGTTCTATCAGTTAATGCAATTTCGACTATGTAATTTAGAAAATTTGCTGTATCTTGGAAACCGAAGAGGTAAACTATTGAAATTTTCAAAAACGCTAAAACTTAAAAATTCCAAAATGAAAAAAATTTCAAAACGATAAATCGCCAAAATGAAAAAAGCGCTTAAAGGAAAAAAATCGCCAAAATTTAAAAAAAATCGCTAAAACGCAATATATCACCGAAACTAAAAACAACGCCAAAAACCGAAAAAATTCGTCAAAATGAAAAAAGCACTACAACATAAAAAATCGGTAAAACTTAAAATATCATCAAAACACGACAAAAATCGGCAAAAATGGAAGAAACCACCAAAATGAGAAAAAGATCCAAAACCAAAAAAAGAGCCAAAACTAAAAAAATCGCAAAAAACCAAAAAAATCGTTAAAACGAAAAAAAGTGTCAAAACAAAAAAATCGCTAAAACTAAAAAAAAAAATCACAAAAACTAAAAAAACCCCCAAAACCGAAAAAGCGCCAAAACAGAAAAAGCGCCAAAACTAAAATATTCGTAAAAAAGCGAAAAAAACGTTAAAACAAAAAAACGCCAAAACCAAAACTAAAAAATCGACAAAAACAATAAAAAATAAAAAAACCAAAAATCTTCAAAAAACGAAAAAATCGCCAGAACGAAAAAAAGTGTCATAGCCAAAAAAATCGCAAAAACTAAAAAAAATCAACAAAAACCGAAAAAAGTCCCCAAAACCAAAAAAGCGCCAAAACTGAAAAAAATCGCCACAACTAAAAGAAATCGCTTAAACTAAAAATATCATCAAAAAGTGAAAACAAAACGTTAAAAAAACACCAAAACCAAAAAAATCGCTAAAACTAAAAAAAATTTAAAAAAACAAAAAAATTGCAAAAACGAAAAATCGCCGGAAAAAACGAAAACATCACGAAATTTAAAAAGCGCAAAACCAACATCGCCGAAAATAACGAAAAATACTTAAAAAATAAAAAAAAACTGAAATTAAACAAAAAGGCACAACGACGAAAGGGGCAAAAACGAAGAGGGGTATACATATTTGTGTTCGTACGGAACCCTTCGTGTGCGACCCAAAGTCGCACTTTACTTAATTTATTGTTTTAAATATCAGAATTAATTAGTGTAGTCTGTTCAATAAGACACTAATTTTGTAAATTTCAACTGTCTTATATAACTATCTGTATGTTGTATTAGTATTCCAACATGTTTCGTTGATCACTTTAGAACACCTTTTAAGTTTAACATATTCTGAAAATGCAAGGCCCGTAGCTGTTGCGGTTCTCGAGAAAACAACCTGTGACACATAGACAGACGGACGGACGGACGGACTGGGTAGCGAAAACAGTAGGTTTCCTTTACACTTTTGGTGTACGGAACCCTAAAAAAGTACTTTTTATATATTTAAAAGAAAAAAAATTGGGATTATGTATAAATAGTCAATATTGAAAAAATATCGATATAAATCGAAATATCGATAATTTCATTTGACATATATCAATCGATGTCGATCGATATTGAAATATATATCAATATCGATATATATATATATATATATATACATACATAGATCGAACTAATTTTTCACTTGCCCATCCCTACAATATATCTCAAGTTCTTGAAGTATTTATAGGATTAAATTTTCAAGGTTCTGAATAATTTCAGGTAAGGATTTTTAACTTTTCATTTATTTCGTAATTGATATAAGATTAAGCGCATATTAAGGTTAATAAAAATTTCATCGTGTAAGTTTAGTATTAGATTAAATTTAATTTAAAATAAACAATATATATATCATAATTAAAACACCAATCTGCTTAATAATTAATAGTCCGGGAATTACACGACTAGCAGCACTATTTTTCTTTTCATCAAATGTCAGGGCCGGCATAGGTGGATAACCAAGTACAAGAGAGGTTTCAATATTCGTAAATACTTTTCCTTCAGGTTTAAGCATTTCACTGATTTCTCTCATTAAGGGTTTGACTTCATTGGCTTTGAGCTTTCGAAACTCCTTAACCTAAAGAAGTTAAATTTTGAAATGAATTCAATTAAAATGTCAACAATTCAACTTACAGTTTCTGGTGTTATTGTCAAGGTATCAATGAAGTCTATCCATATTACTGTTCCATCATAACAAAAGTTTACGAAAGATCCTTCATAAGCATAAAACTTTTCCATATCAGATTTAAGCCAATATTCTAAATTGCGATTTTCAATTTTTCTCCTTGCATCTAACTGTTGTACGTATTTAAGATTTTCTTGCAAGACATTAAAACTATCAGTTTGCAAAGGATCAACCTAAAGGAGTTTGTTTCAGTTACAGAAATATACTTTTTTAAACAGCAGTTAATTTCCTACCTTTATACCAAAAGCTAAAACGAGAATACTTTTCTTTTGGTTGATAGCATCATAATAATCTCCTTCATCCACGTCATAAAAAACGGCATGTAATTCAGCCGGAAATGTTAAATTTTCATAAGCTAATGATTGTGGCACCTGCTTAAACCACTGAAATCTTAGAAACTCCAAACGGAATATACTCTCGACTCCCAAAGAAGATTGAAAATTAACTTGAATTGTAGGGGCAGTGTCATTATAACTTAATATAATTCGCAAGAAATGACCATTATTTTTTATAAACGATGCACTGGGAATTTTGTCAAAATCAATAAACTTGATTGGTTCAAATTCCTCATACACAATATCAAAACCGTCATCAAGGCCTATTTGATGTTTACCAATACACAGTTGTTGTTCATCCGAATTCGTTAAGGCCGAAACTGAAAATATTTTCTAATTAAAATTTGTTAACAAACATTCAATAAACTTATACACACCCTTTAAATTGATGGCAGTGAAAAATATTTGCTGAAAAATTATAAAATTTCTAATTATTTGTACAGTCAAGATATTTGCCATAATCTTGTTTTTAGCAAGAGTTCTATTTTTTTACTAAATTTATTCATTCAGGTCATGCATGTCTTTATTTGTAAATGATAAAAATTTAAAATATTATTTATATTTTAACAACTTAGATAACGATCAGTTAAATGCATGAAGACTAATGTGTTGACATTAACAAATCCAATATCCTTAAGTACAATAGAGACAGTCAGACAAAGCAAATATTTGGTGAAATAAGCAGAAGTGTTTGTGCAAAATATAACACTATACAATATATAATAACACTATAAAGCACAAAAAAAAATTACCGGGTTCTGACAATGGATTCTGGTAGAGGAGACAAAAAAAAGTATACGTGTGTCGGCGTTTTGAAAGATCCCGTCGGAATTTTATTTTAGGGGGGCTTAAAGTTTCTCCCCTTTAGCCTATTCGTGCAGCATAGCGGTATATGAAACTACACAGCAAAAACTAAATTTCATTTTCTGTAAAGGAATTCAATGAAATAGTATATATGTTGTCTAGGAACGGGCCTACAAACGAATTTGTAAATACATATAGACAAAAATATCTCAATAATTTCATTGAAAAAAACAGTTTTTTTTCAGTGAACAAATTGTTTAAATTTATAACACAATTTGTAAAAAAAGATTTACAAATTTTAAACAAAACAATTTACTAAATCAAACAAAAAGATTTACTAGATTTTCTGAAAAATATCAAAAAACATTTTTGTCTGAATTTATAAAACAATTTGTATAAAAATACTAACAAATATTAAACAAAATAGTTTACTTAATCAAACAAAAAAATATTTACTGAATTTTTTTGTAATATATTAAACAAAATGTTTGTCTGGGTCATCATCATCATCCATTAAGCATTTATAATATTTCACTTTATTAAATGTGTTCAAGTCTGAATGTTTATCTAAAGACTCTAAAAAAATGAATGAGAATTAACGTAACGACATTAACGAAATGATACACTAAAAAATCGTCAGTAAACAAACTTGTTACAATAGCATTCCCCCTGCGTTGCGTTTTCGCAACGTTCACTTAAACCTCCCCTCAGGCATTTTATGTTTACCTGATATTGTAATAAAGCACAGTGAAATAAAATTTAACTTAATATCTAATCGACCTGTTTTTGGATTTGTATCATACATAGTTTGTTTTTATAAAAAAAATTTTATTTAAAATTTAATTTTTCCTGTTTTTTGGGTACTTTTGGAAATTGTTAAAAAAATAAACTAATATATAATGTACCTATCTCAAACTTTTGACGGTGGTAGCTAACATACGAACATTATTATTTCTACTGAAAAATATAATCATCTGAGTCATTTGCCACTATTTTTATGATTGGAATTATAAGTGATGCGAAAACGCAACACTGGGCCTAAACGATATACAAATTACATAAAATTATCAAATGCAAACATATTTATACAATCACTTGCTATTTAAAACAGCATAATAAAAACATGTGTGTATGCATGTTAATTGTCGGACAGGGTTCACAGAGGGCGATTTTTGATACCCAACTTTTAATTCAGCTGGGAGAAAGACAGATAAAAAGTGTGTTGCTTTCTCTGTCTTTCTCGCGTTTATATGTGCTCAGTGGGACAGCCTGAAGCTGATAAACGGGTGATTGTACCGCGTATGGGAAAGTGCAGATGGCAAAACGGCTTCCAAACTAATAGTTGTACCATCCTCCAAGATGAATAAGGTCTTGCAAGAACTCCACAATGGTCCTAGTGGCTGTCATCTTGGAGTGACAAAGACACTTGAGAAACTAAAACAGCGTTTTTACTGGGTGGGATGTCGGTAAGCCGTAGGCGACTGGGTAACAAACTGCCCACAGTGCATCGCAGCAAAAGGTCCAGTAAGAAAAAGTCGAGGATAGCTTCAACAATGCAATTCGAGTGCACAATTTCAGCGAATAGTAATGGATGTAGCAGGTCCTTTCGCCGTCAGCGACGCTGGAAATCGTTATGTTCTAGTGGTAATGGACTATTTTAGTAAATGGCGATAAGTATATACTACAGTCTGATGGCATGGTAGAGAGATTTAATCGTACCCAAGAGGAGTAAGCGTGCATCAAAAGGACTGGGATGAGCATATTCCCAAATTTTTATTGGCATATAGCTGAGCATTACTTGACATCACGAACACCCGCTAAAATTATTTTCGGAACGGAATTAAAAATGCCAGGTGATTTGAAATTTGGCGTTAAGCCTGCACCAACAAGTGATGATGGTACCAGCACTTCCCAAGAGAAAGAAAATTTAATTGAGCTGCATGAATTCGTACGCAATTGAATTAAATATAAAATGTATATCTTTTTTACTTTTTTTCTAAAGACATGAATAAAATATTTTAAATTAAAATTTTTACAAATGCGTGTGATTTTTATATCGTTAAGGCCCAACGTTGCGTTTTCGCAACGGCGATTATCTGGGCTCACACTGATCCGATTTGCCTAAAAATAGTTTTTTTTTTCTTATTTAGGTATAAACAATCAAATTTGAACATTTTCATGATTATAGCTCAATGGGATCGTGGCTCGGGCCTTAATGGGTTAAAGGCAATTTTATTTAAAGTTTTCTCACGTTTTTTGTAACAAAATGTAACAACCCCATCCCAAATTAAGATCAAATCGTTGGAGCAGCACCTTCAAAAATCTCAAATTAAAAAAAGTTAGAGTTCCATAGAATTTTAAATTTCAACTTTGTTTTGTATATAGACAATTAAATTTTACATTGAATCTCTTTGTATCATTTTTGCAAACATTTCGCAGCTAAGAGAGACCCTTTGTTGCACTTGTGATAAGGATTTAATGTCACTTGCAAAAATTGGAAATTTTAAGCTTCCTGTTTATTGATGTCGAAGGAATTCTTCCTTTGTTTCTTACAATTATGTGCATTTAAAATCAAAACAAAATTTTAGAATTTCCTTTTGTTTTAAATGAAATTGTAAGAAACAAAGAATTCCTTCGACATCGACAAACACTATATAAATCCTTTTTTCTTAATTTTTACAAAGAACTGCTTATTTATTTTTTTAAGTAGAAATGAGTTTATTATATTTAATTATTATATATGTGCAGATGGCAAAACGGCTTCCAAACTAATAGTTGTACCATCCTCCAAGATGAATAAGGTCTTGCAAGAACTCCACAATGGTCCTAGTGGCTGTCATCTTGGAGTGACAAAGACACTTGAGAAACTAAAACAGCGTTTTTACTGGGTTGGATGTCGGTAAGCCGTAGGCGACTGGGTAACAAACTGCCCACAGTGCATCGCAGCAAAAGGTCCAGTAAGAAAAAGTCGAGGATAGCTTCAACAATGCAATTCGAGTGCACAATTTCAGCGAATAGTAATGGATGTAGCAGGTCCTTTCCCCGTCAGCGACGCTGGAAATCGTTATGTTCTAATGGTAATGGACTATTTTAGTAAATGGCGATAAGTATATACCACAGTCTGATGGCATGGTAGAGAGATTTAATCGTACCCAAGAGGAGTAAGCGTGCATCAAAAGGACTGGGATGAGCATATTCCCAAATTTTTATTGGCATATAGCTGAGCATTACTTGACATCACGAACACCCGCTAAAATTATTTTCGGAACGGAATTAAAAATGCCAGGTGATTTGAAATTTGGCGTTAAGCCTGCACCAACAAGTGATGATGGTACCAGCACTTCCCAAGAGAAAGAAAATTTAATTGAGCTGCATGAATTCGTACGCAATTGAATTAAATATAAAATGTATATCTTTTTTACTTTTTTTCTAAAGACATGAATAAAATATTTTAAATTAAAATTTTTACAAATGCGTTTGATTTTTATATCGTTAAGGCCCAACGTTGCGTTTTCGCAACGGCGATTATCTGGGCTCACACTGATCCGATTTGCCTAAAAATAGTTTTTTTTCTTATTTAGGTATAAACAATCAAATTTGAACATTTTCATGATTATAGCTCAATGGGATCGTGGCTCGGGCCTTAATGGGTTAAAGGCAATTTTATTTAAAGTTTTCTCACGTTTTTTGTAACAAAATGTAACAACCCCATCCCAAGTTAAGATCAAATCGTTGGAGCAGCACCTTCAAAAATCTCAAATTAAAAAAAGTTAGATTTCCATAGAATTTTAAATTTCAACTTTGTTTTGTATTTAGACAATTAAATTTTACATTGAATCTCTTTGTATCATTTTTGCAAACATTTCGCAGCTAAGAGAGACCCTTTGTTGCACTTGTGATAAGGATTTAATGTCACTTGCAAAAATTGGAAATTTTAAGCTTCCTGTTTATTTATTGATGTCGAAGGAATTCTTCCTTTGTTTCTTACAATTATGTGCATTTAAAATAAAAACAAAATTTTAGAATTTGCTTTTGTTTTAAGTGAAATTGTAAGAAACAAAGAATTCCTTCGACATCGACAAACACTATATAAATCCTTTTTTTCTTAATTTTTACAAAGAACTGCTTATTTTTTTTAAGTAGAAATGAGTTTATTATATTTAATTATTATATATGTATAACTATTGGAAGTGGGTTTAAACATTTTTATCTTTTGTTTGCAGTTTCAACAGCACAATTGTTCTCTTTTTTCTTTATAAATGTCATAAAAATTCACAAATTTGTCTGAAATTTCTTTACTTTTTCTTCCCTTTTTTGTCTTATAAAACTGTCAAAAGGATTTTAGCACAAAGGCAAAAAAGAAAACCAAAAACAGTGATTGCGATGTTATGGATTTGCATCCATAAGCAGCGAAATTTATAATTGGCACAATTTGATTTCCCAACATGAGCAAAAACAAAAGGCAAATATTTACAAGTACATCATAGAAAGTTTATAAATAATCGACTATGCCGAATATCCTTTACCCTTTAGCTAAATATGAAATAAAGACTATATACTAAAGCTATGTTTTTAAGGGTTTTGCGAAATCATATTTAGAGCTAACCACTTTATGGCGCGTTGTGGATAAAAGGCTAAAAATCGATACTTTTATCGTTATAAATTTTTTAAGCGACTTCAAAAAAGATGGAGGTTATCAATTCGTGTGTATTTTTTTATATTTGTATATGCATACCTGCGTCATTTGTGAATCGATATTTAAAATAATTTTTTGTTGAAAGTTTGCCTGCAGCTTGCTCCCATATTTTTTTTTTCGAAAATCGGTGGGGAAATTTGTCTATACGATATTTGAGTATAGCATTGTCGTGGTTATGAGCTAAGGAATAAAATTCTTAAGGACATATATATTTAAAATTTTTTCGAAAAATACATAGTAAAATTTTTCAAAAGCATTTTATTTACCTGCATGAAAAATACACTAAACTTAATTAATTTTTAATTCTTTACTGTTAATTAAAAAACCAGGAACCCTCTTATGTTTAAAAATTTTAAAGATATATTAAACGGAAATTTTTTATGAATTTTTGATTAAGAAATACTTGAAGAAACTGCGGGTGTCCAATATTTTATTGCATAGTTGTCATATGTGCGTATGAGTAATATAATGGTACCATCATATTACTCATACGCATGACAAAAATATTTGAAATACGCATTTTCGTCAAGTATTTTTTTTATTAAAAATTCTTTAAAAAATACCCTTTTAATATATCGTTAAAATATTTCAAACACAAAAAAGGATTGATATGTTTTTTGTGTTCAAAATCATAAAATATATATTTTATTACCGCAGATATTGACGAAATAGAGAACAAAGTCGAGGCCAAAAACCAAAATTTTAAAATTCAAAGCCAAATAGCTTCGAAAATATTAATGGTATCTTAATAAATAAACTGTATTTTAAATGAAGTCTATTTGCTGATAGTTAAGCATTGTCTATATGCATTTCATTGGCGCTTTACCAAGTCGTCAGTAGACTTCAACCACAACTTTTAAAAGTTACAAATGCTTAACTATCAGCAAATAAACTTCATTTAAAATAAAACTATGACAATATGTCAAATAGTAAATTTCTTAAACTGTATTTCCTTTATCTATTCATAAACTTTTCACCAAGTTTAGGTTAAAATTATTGAAATTAAAATCGGATAATATTTGTACAAGATTTTACAACTTTAACATCCTGTAGCTCAAGGTGTGTTTCAAGTGGATGGTCTAAATTTCAACATTCTTAAAGCTTAGGTCCTCCTCTATAATTTTTGCATACATCGTTTTGTAATCGGGTCACAAGTTTCAAAGATACAGTTATATTACACTTTTTAGGGTCCCGTACACCAAAAGTGTAAAAGAACCCTATTGTTTTCGCTACGCTGTCCGTCCGCCTGTTTGTCCGTGTGTCTGTCACTGGCTGTTTTCTCGAGAACCGTAAGAGCTATGGAGCTGAAATATATGACAGTTAAAATTAAAGGGTGTTCTAAAGCGAGCAACGAAACATGTTAAAATACTAATGTAATATACAGACACTTATATATAGACACTTTAGAATAGACTACACCAATTAACACTGATTTTTAAAACAATATAAATTAAAGGGTGTTCTATCAGTTAATGTAATTTTACTAAGTAATTTAGACAATTTGCTGTATCTAGGAACCATAAGAGGTAAACTCTTGAAATTCTCAAATACGCTAAAACTAAAAAATTCCAAAATTAAACAAATTTCAAAACGAAAAATCGCCAATATGAAAAAAGTGATTAAAGGAAAAATGCACCAAAATTAAAAAAAATCGCTATAATGCAAAAAATCACCTAAACTAAATAGATCGACAAAAAACTAAAAGAACACAAAAAACCGGCAAAAGTCATCAAAACGAAAAAAAGCACTAAAGCCTAAAAAAATCGCTAAAACTAACAATATCGTCAAAAAACGAAAAAAAATGTCCAAAAATGAAAAAAATCACCAAAACGAAAAAGGCGCCAAAACAAAACAAAAGCGCCAAAACAAAAAAAAATCGCCAAAAACCGCAAAAAATCACAAAAACCGAAAACAGCGCAAAAACTGAAATAAATCTTTTTATATTAGATTTATAATAATATTTACTAAAATAAATCGCTAAAACTAAAAAAATCACAAAAAAACGAAAAAAAACGTTAAAACAAGAAAACGCCAAATCCAAAAAACTCCAAACCTAAAAAAAATCGGCAAAAAACGAAAAATCGTTTAAAAAAAATCAGCAAAATGAAAAAAAGCGCTAAAACCAAAAAATCGCTAAAACAACCAAAAAATTTTTAAGTATTAAAAAAACTAAAATTAAACAAAAAAACTAAACGAAAAATTGTCAAAATGAGGAAAAGGCAAAAAAGAAAAGAGATATATGTGTACTCGCACTTTACTTAATTTATTTTCAATTGGAACCACTGTGTCCTAGTTTGAGTGCACTGTACAAATTACGGTGTACTTGTACAGTGATGATCACTGCATGATGATCACTTCAGGAGATGCTTTGACGAAGAAGAGTCAGTCCAACATATTTTTTGTGACTGCCAGGAACTGGAGGAACGTAGGCTTAGACATCTGGTTAATCGTGTCCTGCAGAGCCTGGACTGTCTTAGCAATACACCACTGGCTGGCCAATTAGGCTTTGTGAAAAATTCTGAATGATTCTCAATTGGCGGAATATTAGAGCTTCGTAGGAATGTATTGGCTGTAAATAGTCCTCTTGGCATCACGATGGGCCTAAGGGCCTTTAAGCGTACTCGCTAGCAGTGATGCCAACTTTTTTTGGGACAAAACGCACAATAAAATTAAATAATTATTACGGAAAAAAGTTTTTTTTATACTACGTTTTAACAACAGAATGTCAGGAACACAAAATGTGTGCAAAATTGCATACAAATCGCTTGAGTAGAATTAGTTTAAACGCATATTTACATTTTATAGGCGTGCCGCTGCCCATTTTTCTAATCAGAAAATTATACTGTCACGAGAACCTAATGCTTGTGTAAAATTTCAAGTCCCTAGGTCATCGGGAAATTACTTTAAAATTATTTACTAAAGTCCACCCGAACAGACATAACCAAAGCGAGTTAGTAGAAACGCAGTAAAAAGGCAGTAAGAAGCGTAATTTCTAGGTAAAAGCTGCTTAAAAAGCACTGAAATATTAAAAATAAGGTACAAATTTGGAGTTTCCAGATATCAAAAAGCACTACAAATAGTGGCAAAAGTACTAATTTGCCATCACTGTTAGCTGGCATGCGGGCAGTTCATCCAACTTAACCTAAACCAGCATTGCTCATTCTGGCACTAATGTTCCGAACATTAATCGGCTCGTATATGTATACACCCGAAAGAAAACAAAAGTACTCACTAAAGAGTAAAAAATAAACACCAACTTCATTCAGTTGTATGAAAGCCAGGGATGATAAATGAAAAAATTCATTTCGTACCAATGAGTTTCTAAAATAGTACTTTTTCGGCTCAAATAGTACTAAAATATTTTTGAATTGTTGTAACCAAGTAAGCCACACGATTTTGATTGAGTTTATGTGCTCATTGTGTCAAAAATCAAATATGGCTCTGTTTTCTAAAAATATTTTTGATAAATTCTTTTTCAAATAATGGTGCCAAAAATCAAACAATTTTAATTTCAATTTATCTCAATGAAACTGCACTTCTGCCATATAACAAGGAACCTACTTATTAAGTTCTTAATTCTTATAAACTTGAAGTTTGTTAAAAAATTTTAAATTCATTCAAAATGGATAAACAAGCCATAGCAAAAGATATTTTTCTATTAGAATTTGAAATCCAAAATTTTTGTGGTTTTCTTGAATAAATGCGTAAGTCGACTTAAATAAATTTTGAGTTATCAATGCGAAATAGCTCTTTTTAAGCGCTCTTTAAATGAAAGTAAAAATTTTCGAGATATCATCGAGCAGTCTGGATATTTTTTCATGCACAAAAACTTGACTTCTATATTGATTTCATAAATTTTCAGCAATAACGACTAAAGTATTCCTGTGTGATTGATTATTTAAATTTTGAAAATTTTGATTTTGAAATCTTTTCAAACATTTTGTTCTATTTTACTTTGTAAATGTTATTTATGTCGACATATGCGGTTTTATGCATCCTTGCTAGGATCTCGTTCTTACGTTATTTTGGTCGGAAAATTTTATACAACGCTATTTTGACAAATGTATGCCAAAAGTGCAAAAAAATCAACGATTTTCATACCGTGAACATAATTTCAGAAATATTTTGTTTTTGCTCTACTGAAAAAATCAGTTTTAAGACACGCCTTTATTAAAGAATATTATAGAATATGACGTTTGACATTAAGCTACTCCATCAGCATCGCTGTTGATATTTGTCCTTGAATACTAACAATCAAATATTATAAGATGTTCTCTCAAGACCGCCTGTTATGTATTCTCCTTAAATAAGCCCACAAATCCAATCACGAAATAACCGCCTAAGTAGACTCAAGAGGGAACTAAGTTAAGGGCCAAAGTAGAGATAAATTATTATTGAATAATCAATGGATACCACCGAACAAATTGGAAAAATTTGCAAATAGTACCAAATGAGTTACAGGGGTACCCACGTACTTTTTTGGTTTCAATAGTACCAAAAAAAGTACAATTGTACCAACTTTATCATGCCTGATGAAAGCTTTTTGTTTTTACGTTGTTGTTTTTCTTTTAATAGGCACACGTGGAATAATACTAAACATGGTCATAAACACTAATACTAAATTAAAAACTCATTTCTCTCGATGGCCAGCACTGTCCTAAACTCACCATTTTTGGTAAAGTATACTAAAACATTTTTTAAAATAATTTCACAACAAAACTTTTTATTTTACACTGGCGGGATATTTATTTAAATATCTAGCTATAAAATACTAATTTTTGAACTTTAACAGTAAATATTCGTGCAACAAAAAAAAAACTAAAATAATTTATATTGGGTGTGTCCCTTCTCTTGGGTTAAGCCAATTGTTTCCATATTGCATTTCGCTTCTGCTTATATGCCACATCATCAGGATATCTTTATTGAAATGTTAGAAAAGTAGAAAACTTTCAACAAATTAATTTCAGCTTCTTAAGATTAACAACTTTTTCGGCTTCTTGATTTTTAAATAATTATCAAGCGACCTTAATAACAAAATCTTCTTTTTACACATTTGAATGAGTCAAAATAAAGATTAGGAAAATATCACTATTTAAATCCTTTGGAAGTTTATCTTATAAGTATTAATTAAAAAAGTTTCTAAACAATTTTCTTGCAATTATGTTTGATTTTCATGAATAAAAATTGGTTTTGAAAGAGTCTTTAGAGTTCTGCGTAAGGAAAATCTAAACGCAAAAAAGAGGGTTTAGAGAAAAGATAATGTTTATATCAAAATTTTTAAAGAGTATTTTAAAATTAATCTTATTTCTTAAACAAAAATTAAGTCCAAAGCGTTAATCTTTTTTTTTTGCTAATAAATACAATTGAGTTCCAACATAAAATTCCACTGCACAAGGGAGCCGATATGTGTTTAAAGTCGCACTGATTTTTTTATATCAAATGCATAATATATTCGTAAATATTTGTATATGAGTCATTCTCATTCCAAACGTAAATTTGTGTGTATTGAGCGTTACATTCGCCTTCGCGGGTGTTCTGGAAACGAAAAAAGATTCACCACAAAAAAATGTAGAGTTTTCCTTTGAGATTTAATAGGAATTTATTCGTACGAGTATAATAAAGATTTATTAACTTCAAAAGAATTTGCTTGAGATCATCTAGAGAACTTTTTATGTAAAGTGGCGAATGATGAAAAATTATCTGCTATTAAATTAATTGGAAGTTTTTTTAAGATAACACAGGCCTGCGAAATAAAATTTTTTGAAAGTTTTTTTCTCAAACTGTAATTATTTGTTGTTATTGTCGTAAAAGTAACGCAGAAATATATTGATATGATTCATAGCACATTACATTTACTAGCTAACGGTACATTTGTATTTTTCGATGTATACTAGATTGATAACAGCAAATGATACATTGTTTGAAAGGCTACTAAATTATGCATCTCATGTTGACTAATTGGCTTTGATCGGATAAAAAATGCTTGAGTTATAGTAAGTTAAAGTTAGGATTTAGTGGAATTTTGTAAAATTCTTCACCAATTTTTGTACTCTCGGAAGCTGTTTCTACTAAAATTTATAAAAAAATCCTTTCGACGAAAAACAATTCGGCGCGTAATTTAATAGCCTCTCAAACAAGGTATCACTTGCTTTTATTGAACCAGCCGTTGACTCTGGATGTCGCTTGAAAAAGAAGTATACAACGAAAAACACAAATGTACCGCTATCTCGTAAATGTGACGTGGTACATTTAAAAGAAGTTTACAGTTCCAATATATAGCCCAACAATATATATATGTTTTATATGTAGTTATGTAAAAAACATTTTCATCGCAGACCTGTGCTAGTCAGCAGCAGGAAAGACACTCAGTGTAGCAGTCGGTCACTTCTAAATAACTTTTACAAATAGTTTTAATAAGTTTTGTGGCTTTTTATTATTAGAATTCTTCGACGAAACTGTACAGATGATTAACCTTGCAAGAGCACATAAAAGTCCTTAAAATCAATTACACTAGGCAACAAGAAAAATACAAAAGATAACTATTATATATTAACTCCAGTGGAAATCTCTGCAGTTGGACCGGTTGTTGCACCCAAACCGGTTAAGACGTGGTCGGTGGTGGTTAACTGGAAGAGTGGTACTACTACACCTTAGGAAATGTAGTAGTACCTCCTCAGAACTTTTTATTTATTTTTTTAAAGAGAAGTAACACAAGCAGACAAATTAGCTAGTATGTAGTTAGAACTATACTAGTTGCTTTTTACTTCAGACTAGTTGCCTATCGCTCCTTTTTTCATACATCGAACTATCGATTTTAACATTAGGTTGTCATAGGAGCCCAACTAGTTCATTTGTATACAGTTATATCCCAGTTGGATTACTACTTGTTGTAAACTAGAGCTCGTACTAGTTTTTTTATTTAGATTTTGTAACTCTTAAAAATACTTTGGTCCAACCAGGGTACGAACACACATTCCTCATATTTCAAGGCAAAGTACTCTACCCACTGAGCCACTTTCTACTTATTTTTTTACGAGCTAAAATATATTTTATATACAAGTCGTATACCTGAAAATTGAGTCCTTTTTTGACTAGTATCGTTACTAGTCTCGATACAACTAGTAATATGATTGTCATTTTTGTACTAGTATCGTTACTAGTCTTGCTGCAACTAGGATTATGATTGTCCTTTTTTGACTAGTAACATTACAACTAGTTATATCACTGTCCCAAAGCATATCTAGTTGTAACTTTAGCTGCTGGGTGATTAATTAATGTGTTACCTTCTTTGGGAAAGGGATAGTGTAGAGAGAACACCTGATGAAGTGGGAGAGAGATAGAACGCTTAATTCATTTACAACCCTGCTATTGTGCGTTTTTATTTTTATGGAGCAGTGCTGCAAGCCCCTCTGGTGTCAAGTAGAGGCATTGAGTTGTTTAAGCTGTGTAGCCATCTCATTAGTTCTTTTACTTCGCCGACGGTTCTGCTACAATAACGACGAAGGAGGGTGCTGTGAAGTACATTAAGATATCTTGCATGGTGAAATAAGTATACAGGTGACCGCATAAGGGAAACAAATACAACAATACAAAAAAAAATAGAAGATGCTTGTCAAAAAAAATATATACGTGCTGGACGTGGACTATGAACAAAACTAGCAGAGCAAAAAATAATCAGCTGACGTTATGCTGCCACCTGTATATTTATTTCACCATGATATCATAGTATTAATCGCTGCCGGTACTGCCACAATGCAACACTGCAACAATGACCAACACAGTAACACACCAATGCACATGAGAAAAATGCGTGATGTTGTTGGCTTGCCTGAAGATAGTCTTGAACTCCAGACTTCAGGGTTTGTAGTCAAACGCATTAATTACGCAGCCAACAGCAGCGTCAAATTTACATGGCATGTAATGTCCTACTATATACTGTCATGTCATGACATGATTGGTAGATAACACTCATTAGTCATTTGCAGAAAATCAAATAAGTGTGTATGCACAGAAAAAACTAAATTTCATTTTCTGTAAAGGAATTCAATGAAATAGTAAATATTTTGTCTAGGAACGGACCTACAAACAAATTTGTAAATGTAGACAAAAATATCTCAACAATTTCATTGAAAAAAAACTAGTTTTTTTCAGTGAACAAATTGCTTAAATATATAACACAATTTGTCTAAAAATATTTACAAATTGTAAACAAAAATATTTACTAAAAATTTACAAAAATATTTTCTGAAAAATATCAAAGAATATTTTTGTGTTTATCTCAGTTTATAAAACAATTAGTCTAAAAATACTAACAAATATTAAACTAAATAGTTTACTAAATTAAACAAAAATATTTACTGGATTTTTTGGTAGTATATCAAAAAAAATTTTTGTCTGGGTCATTTATCATCATCATCATCCATTAAGCATTTATGAAATTTCACTTTGCCAAACGTGTTCAAGTCTGAATGTTTATCTAAAGACTCTAAAAAAAACGAATGAGAATTAACGAACCACATTAACGTATTGATTCACTAAAAAAATTTAAGTAAACAAACTTCGCATTCCTCTTGCTATCATTGTTGTTGTTGTTATTTGTGTGAATGTTGTCATCGGGGTTGTTTTTTTACGACACAGGTTTTCTTTTTGTTTTTGGTGTTTACGTCCTAAATAAGAGTCAAACAAACAATTAATAGATTATGTACAGAACATTTACTGCAAATTAAATTTATTTTTAAACAAACGTTTGTTTGAACATTTTTTGGTGATAATTTTTTCTGTGTGCACGTGATTGCAGTTACAAATGTTTTTTATCTCAATAACATTTTTTCAATTGCGGATAAAAAACTAAATATTTATATTGTTAATTGTCTATTTATCCTTACCAAAATGGCATCTGTATTTAAATGTCCTCTGTTGAATACAAACATTTTAAAATGGTAAAAGCAATTTTTCAAAATGTTTTTTATTTATGCAGACAATTTTGTGCCAGCTGTTCTTAATTAAAGTAAAAGTTCAAGCTACCGCGTAAGATTTAATGGCCCAATTAGTGGACAAATTTCGTTTAGATTCTTAACAACGGTCGGTGTTCATTAACGCTTAAGCCATTAAACTTAAAGCTTTTTTAAAGCATGATTTTTTTTCAATGGAAAAAAAGTTTTTTCCAGCACTCTTTAACTTTATCGCTTGTTTGTTTACAAATACTCGTCCAAATACTATTTACCTAACAAGTATTAAGGTTCTTAGCCATTTCAATTATGGTTAATTGAATCACAGAATAAAAATTTATTTTGTTTTTTCCTGCTGCATGTTCTTCTAAGGAGGCCTTGAAATTAAGTATTCGTACAAGAGTATATTTATAATAATATATCAAGTTTTTAACAGTTTATCTGCTTCAAAGACTCTTCTTTAAGTTTAAATACATAAATCTCATATTTGTCTAAGAACAACGAAAATTCGACACACGGGTACTTTAATACCATGAGTGTTTATAAACTTGTAAAAAAAAACAAAAAACTTTCTATGGCTTCTTGGAAAATACATAAATGGAAAGTATGAGGGTTGTTGTCTGGCTGACTGTCACATATTAAGATGTTAACATATTTTTATTTTATAAAAGATATATTTTACAATATAATGAGCATATTGTACATATGTGTGTATAACAAATACCAAGATTATAGATGTTTGCATGTTTTGATATTCGAGATAATCTCCGAAAGTACAGAGAAAAAAAAAAGACGTGTAAATAGAATTAATTTATTGGTATATAAATTGCTTAATTTAAATGAATAAAATAGATAAATTGTTAGTATTTTGTGGGTTTATTACTAAAAAACCAATAACAACAAATACAGCAACTCCCTAAAGCTGCTATTACATTGTCTGAGTTTTCGTCTGATTTCAATGCGTAAAAGTGAAATATCGTGTCTTATATACAATTTTTAATTTTTCGTGTGAGCTCAGTTGAAAATAGAACTTATTTCTATTTCCATCTAATATACAATTGGGGGATTCCAACGGTTGTCATAAAGTCATATGTCTTAAAATAATAACACGAAAATATATGACTGGTGTGAGCACCCCATCATAATTTAGTGTGCTATATCAAATTTGAGTCCGCTGATTAAAAAAAAACAATTATATACATTTGGAATTAAGATGCCAAGAACAAGCGAAAAAACAAAAATATTAGCCGGTTTGTGCGAAAATTACATATTGGACGTTGTAATACATAAGACGTTACCTGATTATCGTTTAAAAACTCCATTCTTAACTAAAATCTAGATATGTTTCCTTCGTGCATACAAAATTAAATTGTTAAAATACATAAAGATAAACAGAACCAGCTGTTGTCCACTAAGCCGACTAATTTTCCGGACGGTTGCTAGTGAAAAAACGATCGGTGGCCGCCAGAAAGCAAAAGTATACAAACAAATTTTTGACTATGTAATTTAGACAATTTGCTGTATCTTGGAAACCGTAAAAGGCTAAACCTTGAAATTTAAAAAATTCCAAAATTAAAATAATGTCAAAACGAAAAGTGGTCAAAATGGAAAAGCGCTTAAAGAAAAAAAGCACCAAAATTAAAAAAAATCGCTTGGTGATTTTTTACCAAAACTAAAAAGATCGCCAAAAAACTTAAAAAAACGCCAAAACCCGAAAAAGTCGTCAAAACGGAAAAAAGCATTAAAACCTAAAACAGTCGCTAAAACGAAAAATATCATCAAAAACGAAAAAAAATCGCTAGAAATGGAAAAAAACACCGAAACAAAAAAGAAGCGCCAAAACAAAAAAAGCGCCACTACAACAAAAAATCGCCAAAAACCGAAAAATCGGGAAAATCCAAAAAAATCTCAAACTAAAAAAAATCACCAAAAACCGTAAAAATCCTCAAAGCCGGGAAAATCGCCAAAACTAAGAATATCGTCAAAAAGCAAAAAAAAAACTCAAAACAAAAAAAAAACGCCAAACAACCAAAAAATATTCAAAACGTTATATGGATCAGTTTTGGAGATAACGGTGTTTATATGTAAAAAGACGGGTTATTTTTTTTTAATTGCATTTGGTTCACAATGGGCTAATGGATTTAAAAAGCTTATATACCAGTGGAAAGGTATTTTAGAGCACTTTAAAATTATATACATATCGTGTATAACCGTGCTGAATTGTAAGAGTTATGTCAAGTTCAAAATAAAAGTTTTGAACCCCGTAACTCCGGAACAAAAAGAGAGCGCCGAAAAAACATTTGGCAAAAATTGTTGTTCTAAAAAGGGCTATTACCTCATGATTTTTTATTTTCATTTTGAACAGCGTTGGTATTCTTGACTTAAGCTAAAAAGCAAAAAAAATTGCAGAAAACGAAAAATCGCAAAAAAAAAACGAAAAAAAAATCACAAAAATAAAAAAAGCGCCAAAACCAAACAAAAAAAAATCGACAAAACAACGAAAAAAACTTAAAATTAAACAAAAAAGCAACACGAAAATATTGCCCAAAAGGAAAAAAAATGCAAAAACGAAAAGGGATATATGTGTATTCGTACGGAACACTTCGTGTGCGGGAAAAAGTCGCACTTTACCGAATTTATTTAGTTTTACCTATTTAAAACTTATAAAAATATAAGTATGTATGTATGTATGAACATATAAAACTGTGAACAATTTTCAGGAATACTTACATATTGCATACATACATTATATATAAATAGCGCTAGCTTGTAAATATTATCACCGGCTCCACTAAAGACTCGCCCGTTCGGCTCAGATTTCGACTGTGTAGTTATGACAACACAATAAACACAGCACACAAAGTTTTATTATACTAGGACTTTTTTGTTTGAAGCACAACAACAACGTTTTAAAACTATTGTAAAATATTAAGACATTATGACAATATGACTAGATAACACACCCGTTTGAATCCCCCAAAATATGTGTTTTAAATGTCATATTCTTAAAGTTAGATTTTGAAATCAGATGAAAACTCAGACAGTGTAAAGACAGCATAAACTAAATCGGTCGGAAGATGAGCTAATTCAATTGTGCAATTAGAGTCCTGTTTTGATTTTTTTCAGTTCTTAACACCTATAATAGATACGGTTAATTCTATTAGCAGAATGCTTGCAATTTTTTTGTGACGCCGCCACACAGTGTTTTGTTCTCATATAACGATGGGACAAAAATAGAAGAAGTTATCCTAGACTAATGAAATTCGGTACACAGTTGTAAATTAGAATAGTTAAGAAAAACAGGAAGTTTTCAAAAAATCTGTGCAAGGACTCTTATAGCTCCTATATAACCTTAACACTGAAAATTGAATTAAAGATACATTCCTTCACGGAACCAGTTCAAAAATACTCCAACTACCAGAAATAGTCACTGCAAGGACTCCTTATGCTGTCATATATCCTTTTTCTTAAAAATATAATATAATAACTGTTACAATCGTCGGATTGAAAACAATTTATGTGATGCTAACAGCTGTTTTAAATTTGGTTCATATCGGTTAAGTACTCAAGGATGTTCTAGAATATCCTTCATTTAACAATCTTGAAAAAAATACATAAAAACTTTAAAAAAGAAAATTTCTAAATTAAAAAATTTCTTCTTATTACGATATGCTAGTGAGCATACGTGACCGTGTGAATGTTCACATTACTCATTCATAAGCGCGCAGGATTAAAAAAATTCTGGCCGTGAGTGTATTTGCGTGATCGTCATACATTATAAAGTTATCGGTACTGAACGTCCGCGATCCAACATTATGTTTACATGTGGGTGATTAGTCGCGAGCGAAGATGCAGTCACGCAGACGTACTACAGTAGTTTTCCGGTTTAACGAACCAGTACTTTGTCAGGCCCGTTCGTTAAACTGAAAAGTACGTTATACGCAGTACTTATGTAGAATAACCAGTTTATGGATAAATAAATAACAAGAATTGTATTTTTTATTGTAAGATAGCGGTACTTTTTTCTACTCGCTTTGTTTTTAGTTAGTTGTATAAGAAATTTCTTAAAATAAGTTTTTAAACTAATATTATGAATCTTATTTGTTAGTTAAACTGAGCACAAAAAAATATTGTTTTTCGTTATATAAGATAATCAATGGAGCGAATTGATCTTGAACTGTTCGATAAAAGCGATGTTCGCAGAATCGAATGTTCGTTAAACCGGAAAACTACTGTATATATAAATTAATATCTTAAAATACATATAAAAGGTTTTTTGGAAAAATATGTTGAAATAACAAATCAATACACACACGTAAATGATACAAAGCAAATCAAGAAATTTTTTTCAACAAACTGAACTATCCAAATTTTTTGTTACGTATTATGAAAAAAATTAACAATCACTATTGATGATAAAATAAATGACTGCACACACGATGAAGCAAATCACGTTTTGTGTGTATTCATTATTTGCGTATTTAATAACGAATTGCTCTGTAGCTGGGAGGTAAGAACGTTACTCTATTAGTCCAGAGGTCACAGGTTCGATTCCGCCCAAAGACATTTAGTGTTTATCGCAGACAAGCAAAAAGTCGCTTCAAGGATTGTGATTGTATAAAAAAATATTGTTAATAAACAATTATGATAGCTAAAATTTGTTCGGAAAATCAATTATTCAAATTGTTGATATAACAATAGTCTTAATTGAAATAAATTTGAAATCAACAAAAAAATTTTTTTATTTGTTTTCTGATTTTCGTTTAACTTACAATTTCGTAATTTTATTTACAAAAATCGTTGAAGGCTCAAAATCATTTAATTATTTAATTAATATAACAAAAAAATTAATTGTATTTAAAAAATTTTTTTCTGCGTATGAAAATAAGTTCACAACAAACATTAAACAAATAAAAAATTTGTTCACATGATTCAAAAAATTTTAAATATTGTTAGATCGGTTAGCCGGTTAATCGACCGAAATTAACCGATTTAATCGTTAGTCGAAAATAGCCAATTTTAAATTAACCGAATAATTAATCGGGTAGCAATTAGTCGGTTAACCGATTAACAGTTAGTATCTTGAGATCTTTTCTAGTTAGTACATATTGTCAATTACTTATTTCAATATATTATCTTAAAAACTGGACTCCACGACACAGATATGAATAATAAATTAATGAATTGTTATAGCACAACACAAAATCAATAGTCAACATAGTTAGTTCTTTGTAGTATTACAGATCTATTTATTTATTTTTATTATTAATATTATTCATGTCTGTATCGTGGAGTTCAGCTCTCTAAGATAATATATTCAAATAAGCAATCAACAATACTATAAATCATCTCAATAAACAGACACCCCCGAAAAAGTTTATAACAAACAAACGAAATATTGAGTAGATTAAAATAAAAATGATATCTTTATTTATATTTGGAAACAAATTGCTTACCATTAATAGCCCGTAGGTAGGCCCTATTAATATCAAAAGTTATTTTTGCTTTATTTTAATAAAAGTAATTGACGAAAAGTTTGGAGTAATTTAAAAAATTTTCAACACTTGTGAAAATTATATTATACTCTTTCTTCTAGTTTTAAAATTAAAATAGCAAGAGCAGTACGCAAATTGAGGATGCTGTTGGCTGAGTAGTTAGCGCGTTTGACTACAAACCCTGAGGTCTTGAGTTCAAGAATACTTTCAGGCAAGCCAACAACATCATGCATTTTCTCTTGTGCATTGGTGTGTTATTGTGTTGGTTGCTGTTGGACTGTTAAAATGATGAAGGCATAGCACTGATCACTTTGGCAGTACCGGCAGCGATTAATACTAACATATTCTAATGCTCTTTATAGCTCCCTCCTTCGTCGGTATTGTAGCAGAACCGTCGGCGAAGTAAAAGAACTAATAAAATGGCTACACAGCTTAAACAACACGATGCCTCTACTTGACACCAGAGAGGCTTGCAACACTGCTCTACAAAAAATGCGCAATAGCAGGGTTGTTAGTGAATTAAGTTTTCTATCTCTCTCCCACTTCACCACCTGTTCTCTCTACTCTATCCCTTTCCCAAAGAAGGTAACACATTAATTAATTAACTGGTAGGCATTAATTGCCTGATTGTGTTACTTCTCTTTATAAAATAAAATAAAATAAAGAATTTTATATGATATCTTACGTAAAGGAGCTTCCTTCAGGAACTGCCAAGCGTCCTATACCTTCGTATAGGAAGTAGAGGTAAAGTTATATAAAAATATAAAAAAGAGTTGCATATGGTAATGGGAAATTGCGCAAAAAACCGTGTGGCGAAATAGATTTGTTATGGATTAGATAATTTATACTGAAAATTGTTTAAATAAATTGTGCAAAAAAATGCCCTTTCACATAACAAATTTTTAGAATCGGTATACAATCGTTATAATCAGGATTTGCCCCACCGATTTTCAAACTGCAAGCCAACCCTTTCAAACAAAAAAGAATTTTGGAAATCGGTCCATAAATGGGGAGTTTACGATAATCAATATTTTGGGGGAGCAAATTTCCGCACCGACATAAAAAATTATTATGGGACCAAACTGCAATCAAAAGAAAAAACAATTTTTAAAATCGGTCCATAAATGGAGAAGTCAAATAATCAAGAAAATTACTCCGCCGATTTTCGAAAATAAATTATGGGACGAAACAGCAACCTCTTTCAGACAAAAAACGAATTTTAAAAAGCTGTTAACAAATGACGGAGCTACGCATAAGGAGAGCAAATTTCCCCATCTGATTTTCGAAAGAAAAATTATGGGTTCTACCTTCAGGCAACACATTTCAGACAAAAAAATAATTTTGAAAATTAGTTCACAAATGACAAGATTTATTCATAAGGGGAGGAAATTTCCCCCTCCTATTTTAGAATAATAATTATGGGACCAAACTGCACCTAACCGTTTTCAAATAAAAAAAATAATTTTAAATCGGTTTACAAATGTTATGCGTGTACAAACATAAAAAAGCTTAAAAAATACACACGAATTGATAACCTTCTTGTTTTTTGAATTCGGCTAAAAACTTTACGAAGGGGAGTGGAGCGTTATAAAAACTGCGACAATAATTTACGCAATATGTGAATAGCCCCTAAACAAAAAAATTATTTCTCATTTACTTCGTTTTCTCTTCGCCGGGCTCTGGCTTAGATAAATTTTTTCCTAACATGTCTGACCAATGAGTATGGTTACAATTAACTGAATTATCTAAAATGCCCTCTAACATTTGACTGACGTTTCTGCACTATTTTCTACAATATTATCCGATTAATATCAGACTAGTCTGCAATTTTCCATTTTTACTAAATACATCCATTTTTGTATCAAATATCTACATTAGAGATAGTTTCTGCCGGAGCACGGAAATACGTACATAGTTAAATCGACTTCCCGATTTATAGCAACCTAAAGTATAGTTAATGAATATCTTAGAAATGATAGCTGCGGTGCAAAAAATGTCCACGAATACTGCTGCGGTTCTGCCAAAAGCGAAGACATGGTATTTTATAATAACGCACAGGTTTCTCATAAACAATTTAATTGAATTTAAAACTGTTATCAAATAAAAGCTTTAATTGAAGAAAGGACCAGTGTAATAACATGTCACGCGCTGTTAGTCCACTCATATAATATTACCCGCATTATGGGGTTGTTTTATAGACAAATTTATGAATTATACCCAGGAAACAATTTGGGCCGACATGTATAACATCAGAAAAAATCTGAGACTTTACCAGACAATCAGCCGAGTTGTCTAAAATTCCCTCAGTCATTTGGCGGAGCAGTAGGCAGTTTTCTGGTAAGACGTTTCTGCACATTGTCTGAAATATTATCCGATTAATATCAGAATAGTCTGCACATTATCCGAAAGCAATTTAATTTCCTTTAAGGCATTTAACAGAGTAGTCTGCACATTTTCTTATCTACGTCTTACGACTTTTAGCATTCACTTCTGCACATTGTCTGATTTTAGTTTTCGATACAATTCTCATTTATTTCTTGAGTTAATACGCACAAATATTTGAGTTTTTAAACTTATAAAATATGGGTAAATGTTTGCTGATGAGCTGCTATTAGCAGCATAATAATGCATAGAGAGTTTTAAACGACATTTCTGTTAAATTTCTAATTTTAGCTCGGACTTTTCTCTGATATTAAAACGCCAGGACGTAAAACGTATCAGATAAATCGGAAAATTTTCTGATGTTTTGTCAGAAATTTTTCCGACATTTACAAGACATGTCGAAAATTCCTTTAGAATTCGTACAGAGTTCGGTTAGACCTTTCGGTATAGTTTTAGAATTTCCTCAGACAAAAAGATCCGATTTCTTGTTAACCACTCATATGATTTTCGGTACGTTTTCTGACCGACATCGGATACGAATTCGGCATCTTGTGCAGACTTTCTGACCGACTTCGGACCGAAATCGGCAAAAATTGTGTGCTGGGATACACATAACATACATGTATACATACATACATACATACTTACATTCTTACATATGTATTTATGTATTAATCTATATTGTTTAGTTCTGTTTTGGCAATAAAAACCCATAAAGATTTTCCACAAATAATACATGCTTTTCTTTCAATCCACATTTGCAACCACTTTCTCCATGATTTTTTAATACATTAATATTTCGCATAAATATTGTTTTTTCTTTTTGTTAGACAAAACCGTCATTTTGAGTGTAAAACCAGTACAATAAATTTTATAAGGCTTTAATAAAAAAATATGCTTGCAAAATGTTTTGTATTAATTTTTATAACAATTTTCTTTTAAGGACACTAATTGCCTTGTAAAGCCAACGTTTATGTTCGTGTCATTAAATTAAAGTCTCAATGCTGCCAAAAGCTATTTTTGTGTCATTAAAGAAATAAACTGTTTAATGAAATGTTGGTGTACATGTTCATTTTGTTCGTTTTAAGAACTATTTATCATTTTATTTAATTTATAGAAAAATTTATTACACTGTAATTTTGTTTTTTTTTTAAGAATTTTTTGTGAAAATTTAATTTACTTTGAGGAATTTTGTATTTAATTACACACATAGCACAGTGGGGCAGATTCGAAATATTTTGAACATAAATCAGGCATTTCTTAACGGGCAGTCCTATCGGAATAAAACTTCACATGGACATAGCAGAAGAGTTTTAAATATAAACAAAATACACGTGAGCACTGACGATGGAAGTGTAGCGGCTTCCAAAATAGGCGCTACTCTTTTTTGCTGTGTACGTTGAAAAATTAAGTGTGATGTTAATTTTTCCCTTGCTCCTTGGAATATTAATCATGCCCAAATCTTTCTGAATTACAAACCTTACCCTAATAATCAATTTGAATTCACAAGCAAATTCGTTCGAAATAATCATATTAATAAACAATAGTTTTCATTATAAAGAAATAAATATGTCTACCTTAAAAAAATTCTTTTAGCTGATGAAATTATCCAACAAAACATAAATTCAAGAGAAACAAATCATTTTTTTCAATTATTAATTTAGCTTTCAAAGCTGAGTAAAATTCCTTTGAATTCGTAGACTTGCTAAGAAATTTTCTGAAAGCAAATAATAAATACCAGACTTAAAAAAATTAAAAAAAAACGAAACGTTTTTTCATTGCAAACAAAAGTCTTTAGCAAAAGAAAAACTAAATTAATAAATAAATTCATTTTTAATGAAATCAGGTATAATGAAGGTAAGCATGAATTTATGTTATTTTGAAGTTAATAAGAAAAGTTTATTCTCCACATTTCTTGTTTCTTCTCAACTCTGCTAAATAGCTAAAAGGATACTAGGCATTATAACTGTTAATGATTTAAGTAGTTCAGAAAAGCTTCAAATATATAAACTTTGAGTCGAATTGTCTAAAACACACTAAAGCTCCAAGCTTAATGCTGCAAACATGTTCAAGGTTTGATTTCGTACTTTTTTCACAATTAGTACTAAAATATGCCATAAAACCGGAGGCTAGTTATGACAGAATTGTACAGCCCAATTATGAATAACAATTCCCCGGGAGTTTTTTCCCTATTCTCTGTTCCCCTATTCTAAATTAAATTTCCCCGGGAAATTTTTCTCTTTTCCCAATTTTCGAATAAAACTATTTAAGCAAGCAATAAAAATTATTCTAATAAAAATTATTCGAATAGAAATTATACTAATAAATATTATTCGAATAAAAATTATTCTAATAAAAATTATTCAAATAGAAATTATACTAATAAATATTATTCGAATCAAAATTGTTGGAATAAAAGTTATTCGAATAAAATTTTTTTTTATTAAAAATTGTTCGAGCAAAATTAATCAAATAAAAATTCCTGGAATAAAGATTATACGACCCTATGTGGAAGAGATCCTTCCACAAGTCACGTGACGGGTATCCAAGCACTGGCAACCGGTTCGAGTCAGACTAAACCAAAAACAGGGTATTCTATCAGTTAATGTAATATGGACTATATAATTTTGACAATAAGTTGTAACTCGGAAGCCGTAAGAGGCAAACTGTTAAAATTTTCACATGTAACTAGTGCAGCATTTTAAAAGCCACAGTAACGAATGCCTAAAAACAAACACACTAAGAATTAAGGGTTAATCTGCCTTTTATGAAGCGCAATTTAGACACTTCAAAGAAACAAAATTAATAATTAAAGGGTAAATTGTTAATTAAAGAATATCCGTTCAAGTAATGCAACTAAAATGCCAAAAAGTAAATCCCCTAAACGAAAAAAATCGAAATTAAGCAAAAAAAGTCCCCAAATTTGAAAAAATAGCGAAAACAAAATAAATATCGTCTAAATGCAAAAATCGCTGAAACGAAAAAAAACACCAAATCGAAAAATATCGCCAAAATTAAAAAAAAATATCAGCAAAAAAATCCTTTAAACGAAAAAAATGCTAAAACTAAAAAAATCGTCAAAAACGAACAACTAAAAAGACACCAAAATTAAAAAATAGCCAAAACAAAAAAAATCGCCAAAATGAAAAAAGCGCTAAAATGAAAAGAGCACCAAAAACTGAAAATATCCCAAAACTAAAAACATCGCAAAGAAAAAAACGAAAAAATTCGTTTAAACAAAAAAAACTAAAAGGAAACAAAACGCTAAGACGAAGAAAGGGATATACAAGCGGCTTCAAAAATGTGTGACTTGATGTACTTTACCACCCATCTACAGATATGTATGCCAACAAAGATTGTCTATATAGGAACGTATCATCATTGCCATCAAGAGTAGAATATAAATTGTTTGTAATTCTCAAATGATTTTTGAAAGTTTCTGAATAACGTAAGAGGTTTGAAACTTTTAAAAAATATGGTTCAATTTTACTGATGATTGGGTAAAGCACCAATGAAATGCAGGCATCTAGACATGACAAATACTTTTTTAAGTTTTGTATATAATGAAATTTATTTGTTGATGGTTATTAAGCAATTGTCTATATGCATTTCATTGGCGCTTTTACCAAATCGTCAGTAGACTTCAACCACAACTTTGAACAGTCACAAACCTCTTATTTTATGCACAGACTTTCAAAAACCATTTGAGAATTTACAAACGATAATATTTTTGAAAATCACAAAAGAATAAAATAAGTGTGACTGTTCAAAGTCTACTGACGATTTGGTAAAAGCGCCAATGAAATGCATATAGACAATTGCTTAATAACCATCAACAAATAAATTTCATTTAAAATATAATTATGACAATATGTCAAATAATAAATTTCTTAAAGGTTTTGTATATAAAAAAAAAAAATTATTGGAAAATCATTTTGTCTTCTATTATTTTTAATAGGTCTATAATTCAATAGACGGAAATACGCAATTTTTGTCGTGATATTGTTTTCTATATTAATTAAATTCGCATCAAATTACTATGAAGACCTTTTTGATGTTTGCTTAAATATGTATTTAAAATGCGCATTTCAATATTCAATATTCTCTAACTTTTTAGCAGTAAAAGTCTGATAATCTGAAAAAAAAACTTACAAATATTTTCCTACATTTTTGGCGATAGATTCCTATCTTCCTCAATTGTAATTAGCAAATTGGTCATTTATAATTCAACTATGCTCATATGCCAACATACATAGTATATGTAATCATATGTGTTTCTGCTGAATTTCAAGCTTGTACATGGGACATTCCATCCCAAATCGGACGGTTTGAAATCTTTTTTTTTCATTACTCCAATTGTTTTATATTTTTTTACTATCCCTGAAAAGAGCTTTCCTAGAAAATTTTTAGATTTTTTAAAATCACTAATTCAAGAGATATTCAATTTTCACATAAGTAATTTTTTTTTGTTTTTTTCTCATAACTTTCTAATAATAAAATTTTTGTGTTTGATTTTTAGATGTTTTCTATAAAAAAAAAAATAAAAAATTTTTTTATTTTGATTTTTGGATGCGAAATTTTAAATCGTGCTTTTGAAAATGAGTGTATCCTTCGATTTTTTTTAAAACTTGCAATTTTGAACTTTTATCCACCCAATAACTTTTAAGCGCGGTCCGGTAGTGGGCCTTTCAGAACTGCTAAAAAAAATTTGTAAATCTTGGGTTTATGGTATACATTTTGGTCAGCTTTTTCATGCAAAACACCACAAGCGACATATTTGTAGAATATTTTAAGCCTCTAACTCATCGCTGTACCTATGGGTCATTTTACAACTTTCTTAAAAATTGGGGGAAAAAAATCCCCTTCAGCGACGATATAGCGGGATAAAATGTTCTACAAAAATATTTGCAATAAAATTCTACTATAGGCTGTAAAAGACACTCAAACTCAACAGTGTATATTTGAAATATATGAAGGACTTAACTGTTCCATTATTTTCTACAACAAAATTATACATTCAATCGTAATTTCAATTGGTGAGTTTGTATTTGCAGTAAGTTTTAAAAATTAAAATAACGCTTTCAATAAAAAAAAACTAAAAGTCGTTTAATGTGGACCACAAAAGTTCGTATATTGTGGACCAGTAGTCCACATTACCAGACAGACAATTGACAGAGCTTTATCTATTTCAGGGTCTTTTAAAACAATGCTCAAGAAAGAAGAAATTCGTATATGGAACCAAGAAGATATGAAAAAAGCTGTAGAAGCCGTCCAAACAAAAACAATGGGATTTTTATTGGCTTCAAAAACTCTTTGTGTTCCGAAAACAACTCTTATTACGATAAGAGCCTTTGGGGCGAAAGCATGTCCTAAACAAGAAGATGGAAAATGAATTGGTAAAGTATGCCAAAGAAATGGAGGCACGATATTGGGGCCTTACTAGAAGAGATTTTAGATCTCTTGCTTTTCAACTGGCAAAATCCAACAACGCCCGAAATATTTTTTTTTCTTCAGGAATGTGCCGGCAAAGATTGGTTATATGGTTTTATGCGACGGCATAAACATGAATTAAATTTGAGGGAGCCAACCGACAGTCCCTTTGATAGAGAAAATGCTTTACAAATGAAAATGTAGAATTGTTTTTTAATATTTTGGAAAGTTAATACAATGAGAAAATTTTTCCAGCGACATCAATAAGTAATGTTGATGAAACTGGACTTTCTATTGTTCCATCCAAAATTATATATATATATATATATATATATATATATATATATATATATATATATATATATATATATATATATATATATATGTATATATATATATATATATATATATATATATATATATATATATATATATATATATATATATATATATATATATATATATATATATATATATATATATATATATATATATATATATATATATATATATATATATATATATATATATATATATATATATATATATATATATATATATATATATATATATATATATATATATATATATATATATTATATAATATATTTTATTTTTTATTTGTTTTTATTGTTATCCAAAATTGAAATGAATAAAAATTTACCACAGTTAGTCCATAACTTTTGTTTAATAATTTTTTGCGGGTAATGTGGACCACTAATCCACATTACTCGCACATACTGGTCCACAATACCAGCAAAGTTTTTTATTATGCCATGTTTGAGCTTTTTTAAAACTGTTACACTAAAAATTTTTTGGAAAAATAAATTTCTTATTTTTAATAAAAATATCTCAATTGATGTTTTTTGAGCATTACAATTATAGAAAAAATACATTATATAATATTTTTAAGCAATTTGAGGTACTTTTAAATGATCATCCACGAAATATTTTGCTCTCCATTCTTGTATGTTTAATATTTATTTCAGATTTTCTTTTCTTCGCTTTCTCTGAAAAGAATATACTTTTTTCACTTTTTATTGCATTTAAAAATATACTCAGCCAGAGTATTCTGCTGTCTATAATAGAACGGATAGCAAATAATATTATGTGTCATTATTTTCTTATGATCTATTTTAATATTATTTATATTAATGAAATCAATAATAGGTCACACTCGTCGGTCACACCCGTCACCTTTTAAAAATAGTTTTTTGTTAGGAAACTGATTTTTTGTTAAAAAGTAAATACGTAATACAGTTAAAAACACTTTAAACAGACATCTATACCAAAAATATTGTGTACGCTATAGTAAAAATTTTACGGAATTTATGCTGAAAGTCAGAATTCTTTAAAACTAAGATTTGTAAGGTCACACCCGTCGCAACTTTGTGACGACCATTCTGAGTAGGAGTCGTGTCCTTTCAGTGTCTATCCGTTATTCGACGAGTTTAAGCTTAATGGCCTTGCGAGTCGCACTCTTTTTTTTAAGTAAAAAATTTTATATTCTTTATTTATAACAAAAAATATGTGTAAAGTGGTCACACCCGGCTAAATGGAATTACTCATATATAAATTTTGATTTGAAGTATATTTAGGCAACACATCTACTACGTTATTGAAAAAATTTCTTTTATTTTCTACCCATATTGTAGCGACAATATCAAAAGAAATAAATGGTAGTCCACATTACCCGAAGCTACCTACGTCACAAAAAAATTTTTTGCGTGTTGTCTCATAAGAATTAATGTACTGTTGTCGCATAAGTCACAAAAAACAGTTTTGTCTTATTCCGTGTGGGTTCAGCCTTACGTTTAATACGCCTTACGAAGAATATTTTTGTAGCACAATTTTGCCGGCTATGTCGCCGCTGAAGGGATGGTTTTTGCCCTTTTTTAACCGACTTCAAAAAAAAGGAGAAAGGTTATCGATTCGTCATGTATTTTTTTTTTTTTTTTTATGTATGTTCCCTCAAAACTCCGCCATTTATTGCAAATTTTCAAAATAAACGAAGGATATATACACTAATTTTCAAAAACACGATCTAAAATGTCAAATCGAAAAATCAAAATCAAAAAAAAAATTTATGTATTTTCTTCTATTTTTTTTCTATAAAAATCACCTAAAAACAAAAATTTTAAAAAAATTGTCCAATATGTACAATTATTAAGAAAACTATAAGCAAAAATAAATTTTTTTTTTTTGAAAATTTAATATCTTTCGAGCGAATAATCAAAAAAATCTTCAAATTTACCATGAAGTCTCTTTTGAGGACTAATAAAATATATCACAAAATTGGGGAAATAAAAAAAATGTTTTCAAACCGTTCGATTTGGCGTGGAATGCCCCATAGCTAATAATAAAACAAATATTATGGTTTCCTTTTTCAGTTAATTTCAAAACCAATTGATTTGAAATAGTCTATCTGTCAGTCATGCATATTTACATACGTACATATGTATGTATGTCAGTTCAAATAATATTATGTAAGCATAAATTTCATTTTATCATTAAACAATCTCAACATCTGCGTACTTTGATTTGAAGTGTTGAATTGAAGACTAATGATGTTTTCTTTTCTACAAAAGTATGTTTTTAATGAAAATTTGCAATATAATCATGTTTCGAAGAAGTGAATTTATTAGAAATTATTGTATCATCCCTTAAAAAGGAAAATTTTCCTTTCTCTGTTTGTGCCGTCAAAATAATTATCTTTTCCAAATAATTATCTTTTCTTTTTTTTAGTAAAAATTATTTAAATTCACTGGAAAAAAAAGATTTGTAAATACAATTAACTTTTTTGTAATATCAATTAAATAATTAATAGATTTTGAACCTACGACGATTTTTGTAAATACAATTACGAAATTGTAAGTTAAAAGAAAATCAAAAAACAAATTTTAACAATTTCTTTGTAGATTTCAAAATTATTTCAATTAACATTATTGTTATATCAACAATGTGAATTGTTGAATTTCTGAACAAATTTTAATTATCATAATTGTTGTATTAAGAATATTTTTTTACACACAATCACAACCCTCGAAGCAATTTTTTGCTTGTCTGCCAAAAATACTAAATGTCTTTGGGTGGAACCGAACCAGCGACCTCTGGACTAATAGACTAACGTTCTTACCTCTCAGCTACAATGAATTTCGGTATTAAATACGCAAATAATGAATACACACAAAACTTGATTTGCTTTGTTTCTTTTACGTGTGTGCATTCATTTGTTATATCAACAATTATGATTGTTGGTTTTTTTCACAACTCTCAACAAAAACTTTAGTTGGCATTTTTAATAAAGAAAATATCCAAAAATTTTTCTATTCATACATAACAAAAAATTTGGTTAGTTCAGTTTATTGAAAAAAAATTTCTGTGTTTGTCGGATCAACAACTCAATTTGTTATATTAACTAAATATATTTTTATCCAAAGAAATTTTATTCTTTTTGCTTGAGTTCGGCTTTAATTTAATTTTTCAATTAAACTATATTTTTATTTAGAGATAAATGTGAAGCATCTAGACAAAGAAAATGTTTACTGTGCGGAGGGTAGAACTGACGTTTCGGTAGCTCCCGCAAATCTCATCAGAGTTCTTTATCGCTTAGACCACTCTACCAAAGTCGGTGGTTTGCAGTCAAGGGTTGATCTAAGCGGTAAAGAACTCTGATGAGATTAGCGGAAGCTATCGAAACGTCAGTCGAAATTTTCTTTGTCTACATGCTTCACATTTATCTCTAAATAAATATATAATTTAATTGAAAAATTAAATTAAAACCGAAATAAAGTCAAAAATAATTAAATTCCTTTGGATATAAACCTATACATTTCGACTAAACTCATAACTTAAACTTTAAATTATATATTAACAATTCGAATTGTTAGTTCCAGTTTGATGATATTTTTTCTGTGTTATCCAGCCTTCGATTTAATATTACATATTTATATTTAATATTTTTCTGAGTAGGACTCGTAACTCTTAAGTGAGCAGCGAAACTGCCAGAAACCGTATTGCAATTTATATGCTGGAGCTAAAAACAATAATCAACAGGGCTCGGACTTTCATGCAAATGCATATTTTTTGTGGTAATGCATAAAGAGGTATTGACTAATTATCTATGCGAATCATAAAATTTTAAGTAGTTTGGCATCGGTTTGTAGTTGCATATTTTTGCATATTTTGGCAATAAATGCATATTTTTGGAGCTATAAAAAAATTTGTTAATGCATATATCTCAATTAAAAAAAATATTAATAGGCCGATTATGGACGGCAACCGAGCTTCAGTTATTTTGCCAGTTGCTGAAAATGATAATACTTATGGCTACTGAGAGCTGTCAATTTCGGTTGCTATTTAGTGCCTTTCTGGCAATCAATAATATTCAGTTGCCGACTGGCAACGCAACTAAAGTTCTTTTGCATTATATGATACACCCAATTATGTTGTTTTCCCTAATAATAATAAAAAATTAAAAAAAAAATTTCATATTATTATAGTTGTGGTACCTTGTTCGTAGGTAAATGCATATTTTTCCGCATATTTTTCATATTTAGGTGCATTTGTTAAGCGCTTAAAATCAATTTTTAGTTGCATGAAAGTCCGAGCCCTGATCATCAAAAATACTTTTTTAAGAGTGTCTTTCTTTTATTAGTCTTTGCATTTAATTATGTATAAAGAAATTTTTCAAATTGATTGTTTCGTGTAGTGGTGGTAAGTAAGCAGCTTTTTATTTGAAACTAATTAGTACAATTTAATTTAGAAGAGACTCAAAAATATGCCTTTCAATTGTATATAAATTTATGATATGTAAAATATCGGGTATTTTTTTGAGAGAAGTAGAAATTTAAATTGAATTAAAGCTATATATAACACATACCAATTAAGTTATGAATTTTAGTCGAACTTTATGGGTTAAATCCAAAGACATTTAATTATTTTGCCTTGAATTCGATTTTTAATTTAATTTTTCAATTAAATTATATTTTTATTTAGAGAAAATGTGAAGAATATAGGCAAAGAAATATTTGACTGCACGGAGGTTTGAACTTACATGTTTCGAAACCTCCCGGTCTACTCATCAAAGATCTTTACCGCTTAGACCAATCGACCAAAGTCATTAACTTACACAACAAAAGTTATAGATTGTAACGTGATTATTTAAAACTAGTTTGATTTTTTTAATCCCAATTAATTATATAGGCTAAAGTTCGTACGTAACGTTATACTCAGAAAGATTTAGACATGATCAATATTTCTAAGGAACAAGGGAAAATCAACTTCAATTTAGTTTTTCAACGTACACAGTAGAACATAAGAACGGCTTTTAAACAAAAACAGTAATGACTTTCTAAGCTATAAAATGGACACAGTTTTCAAAATCAAAAGAAATAAAACAATATTTTCTCCAAGTTTTACCCAATTTCATGCCCATAAAAAATGTTTTTAATTTGAAATTGTATTGCTCATTTTTAACATGATTAATTTAATTGATCTAATTAACACAATTTGTATATCATTCAGATGAATAGTTCTTTAAATTATTTATTTAAATTATTTATTTATTATATTGAATTTATAAATGTTTAGCCAACGAATAAAATAACTCTCGCTAAGCTTGCAGAATTACAATAGCCCAATTCATAATCTTGTGCAAATGGTCTTGCATCGTAGCATTTGCAAAATGGTATAGTATATTTATACTCACCACTAACAATTGTTAAGTGGTGAGTATCAATATGCAATACCATTTAGCAAATGCTACGATGCAAGAGCATAAGAGCATTTGCATTGGGCTAATATGTTTTTCAAAATAAATTTGAGCAATTTGGAAAAGTTGGTCTCGCTTGAGTGTAAAAATAAAGCCAAACAAAATCCAAACAATCAATTCTGAGAAATGACGGGAAACTGTATTGTCTATTTGTAGTTCTCCGCCAACAAAAAAAGTTTGTAAAAAACTGAAAGAAATAAAAGGTATTTGCGAGCAGCATATTTTCTTCTAAGCTGTTTAGTTCAAGTCTGGTTACTAAAATTATAGTAAAAAAATAACATGAAATAAACAGTCGGTAAAATAATATCTGAAAAAATTGTGGATGAATTTACTGAAAAAAAAATAAAAAATATTGAAGAAAATGTTTTAATATTTGTTTATAAAACCCATTAAAATTGCTCTGTCTTGCTAAGCGACTATTCCCACAGCTATTCTAAGCTTTTCTACTTGCGAGTGATTTCAATTGAATTTTGTTTAAATATTATAAAATATAAATAAATTCTAGTCACGTTATTCTCGGCCACATTACATGTGTCTCGTCTTTAAATATATTGGATTTGAATTTGGTAAAAGTTTGTTGACCTGACTGACAGTCGATTTGAAGCTACAATTTTGAAGTTCATTAAATAATAATAATTAATTTGAATCTTGGTTGAGTTCGTATGTATTAAAAATTGTGAGTATATTCTCGTAAAGTGTCATGCATTAGAATATTTATAAAATGTTACAATAGTAGCTTGAATAGAATTTCAATGGTTCTGTTTAAAAATTTTTTTTGCTAAACTAAAATATGTACATATGCTAAAATGTAGTACTAAAAATTATTTTAGTACTTCAAATTTAGTTAATGTAAGCGCTCGAAATTTTACAACAACTTAAACGGCTTTTTGTAAATAAATATCTCTGTTTATCACCAAGTTTTAGGCTGAATGCGATGGCAATTCTTATTTCTACAAAGTTCTTGCGGAGTTTACATACGAGAATTGCGATGAAAGTGCGTGGAATATTTATTGATCATATCCGATTACTCTGGTCTGAAAAAAAAATTCGGTCCTTAAATTAAAGAACAGGTATACCTCTTATATCACGGTTTCCCCAACGTGGCTTCACTCTAACACAAATTGAAAACTGAGGCCTCCTTTAACACGGTACAACGCGAAATTTTATTTTTTTCTGGCATAACTTTATATAGTGTGCAGAGCTATGAATAAAATTAGAAATAAATCACCTACCTATTTCTCAGTAAAAATTTAAATAGCATATATTTAGTAAAAAAAAAACGACAAAATGACTTGTTTGTGTTTAAGATGTATGTAATTTCATTGGCTGATTCCTAGAAAATATTAAAATATCGCTTCTTTTGTTTTGTCCAATTTTTTTGCCTCGTATAACGTGAATTTTTTGGAACGTATCTAGCGCGTTATAGGAGGGATTCCTATATGTGGAATATAAAGAGTTTAATGCGCTAAATTAAAACAAGCTTTCAGTTTTTTTCTATTTCGTACAGATATTTTTAATATGTATAAATAATATGACTTCCAGAATATGATGGTCACGCTATCACAACTCAAGCACAGTGGTACCAATGGAAAAAAAGGGGTAATAAATCTGTATCTTTGAAACTTGCGATCCGATTATAAAGCCATGCAGGTAAAAATCATAGAAGAGGACCTAAGCTTTAAGAATGTTGAAATTGGAACCACCCTATTGAAACACACGTTGAGCTACAGGGTGTCAAAATTTACTACTTCGGGCATGAAAAATCTTGTCAGCCTCATAACCATTACAAATATTACGCAATTTTTTTTAGTTCAAACTTTTTGTAAAGTCTATAAATAGATAAAGAAAAAACTATTTATTTCATTATAAGATGTCTTTAATATATTCGAAGATATTTTTCTTTGATTTTAAATTTTGATTTTTGGCCTCGCTATTGTTATCTCTTTCATCAATATCTCCTGTAATAGCACAGCCAAAGTTTCCAATAAAATTTATTATGATTTTTAACACAATGCTTGATAACAAGCAGAAAACATTTTTTATTTATCATAATTCATGTAGTCGTGAAAAGAAATCGAAATGAAAACTTTGAAATGAGAGTAAAAATGGCTTAATTTTGACAAAAATAGAGCTTAATTTTTTGACGTTTTTCTCAAAAAATTTTCAAAACTAAAATTTTTTATTTTCAATATTTCAAAAGAATAGACTTTAAAAATGACTTTAGTTGAAATTATAAATCTATTAGAGCATGCACACTACATCCAGCAGCGGACGAAAATGGTGAATTTTTAAACGAAATTCGAAATTATTCGCTTAAAAAACGTCCCTGAATTTTTTTCAATGTTTCAAATTTCTCTATGGATTATATTAGATATATCTAATATAATTAATCTGCTTTCTAACCCGCTCAAAAATGTGGACAGGAGAGCTGATTTTCTAAAAATTTTTAAATTTTCAAAACATTTTATTTGCCTGCTGTACTTATTTAAAGCTGTACTAAATAAAATTTTTCATTTTTATTTCTTTACTATTTATTAAAAAAAACATATCAATCCTCTTGTTTAAAAAATTTTTACAATATACTAAATGGGCGTTTCTTATGAACTTTTAATAAAACAAATATGTATGTGAAGAAAATGCGGATTTCCAATATGTTAAGGGAAAAATTGTCATATGTACGTATGAGTAATATGATGGTACGTACCATCGTATTACTCATACGTATGATAATTTCACAGTTTTTATATAAAACAATACGCAAGAAAGAGATAAAAATCTGTCTCTTTCTTGAAAAAGGGACAAAAACATCCCCTTCAGCGGCAATATAGTGGGCTAAAAAGTTCTATAAAAATACTCGCCATGAAATTATACCATAAAACTTTAAACACTTTGAAGCTCTAGACTCAACTTGAACGCCAGAAATTATATTCAGAACCTAAACTGTGTTTAAGGGTTAATTTTGTACTTATTCACAATTAGTACTCAGCAAAGATAATCTTGTAAGTCTGACGTTTAAGGAATAGGATGGGTTCAGTACTTTTATGTAAAACACCGCGACAAACATTTATGTCGAACATTTCACCCCTCTATGTCACAGCCGAAGGGCAGTTTTTTTGCCCTTATATAAGAAAGGCACAAAAAGACCCATACGACGCAGAGTTAGAGGGTTAAAATATTCCACAAAAATGTTCCCCATGGTGTTTTACATAAAAATGTTGAACTTACTTTATACCTTAACAGTAAGGCTTTCAAGATTTCCTATGCCGTAATCAGCATAACTAATGATAAGTAGGCAGATTTGACTAGTTTTCTTGCAAAAATCTTCTTTAATGTGTAACAAGCCATTATGTTTAACATCAGCTTTGTCCAATTTCTATCAATAAAATACCAAAATATCCTTGACAAAATTACCTTTAAACTTTTTTAAAAGAGTTTTTTGATTTGATTTCTATTTACAAACTGGCATCGAAAAAATTGCGTTTTCATGCAACATTAAAAAAATGTTTTTTAAAAACTCATAAAATATTTTAAACTGCAACAACTTTACCTTTTAGCTAATTTGCTTAAAGACAGAGGTCTTACGAACAACATAAGCCATATATCATTTAAATCGATAGATAAATGTTGATTTTATTAGCAATTAAGTAAATACACCCAGACAATTAACAGCTAATTACGCTCTAATTTTTTTTTTCAAATCAAAAACAAAATTTTTTACCGAAAGTTCACAGAGAAAACAGATTCTTTGAGACAACCGAATTTGTTGCCAATAGAATTTTGTCCGTTGCACCAACTATCATAGAACTCTTATTAAAAAAGAAGTTATTTGTCAATAATAAATAATTGCTAGTGCGAACCGTTTAATTGGTTAGGTGTATCAATTAAATTAACTACTATTTAGTTGCAACAACCGACAAAAACTAAAGTCAATTTAGATAGATAATTTTTTTTAGTTGCAAATACCAATAATTGGTACTAAAATCCAATTCATAATATTTTATTCGCTTGTGCTAATCATATTCGTTACTTAGTCATGACCAGGGCTCGGACTTTCATGCAACTAAAAATTGATTTTAAGCTCTAACAAATGCACCTAAAAATGAAAAATAGGCGCAAAAATATGAATTTCTACCTACGAAATATTTTCTTTAATTTTTTTAATATTATTTAGAGATAAAAAAACACAAAACAAACATAATTGGGTTAATTATTTAATGCAACCGAAGTTTAGTTGCAAAAGTGAAAAAATCAGCTTTTTGCAGTCTAAATAGTTGAAAAGGGACAGTAGTTGAAATAAAATTAATATGAAATCAAACATAAAAAATTTTTGTTTTTTTTGCATCTATTTCGTTTGAGAGAGATAGATATAAATATGCCAAGATAATCAAAATCTTCCCTCTCGTGTCTTGTCTGGTTAGACTGTGACTCTACGTACGTATAGAAGGAACACATATTTTCTACATAATTGTTAAACTATATTACTTTTTGTGCGCTAGAGAGCGCCATATTGAATTTTATGTGACGTCACATATTCTATAACCAATATATGATCAAGACGCTTCTAACGATACCCCATTTTAGTGGTATAGTGTAACAACTCCCATTTAATATTATCTATATTAAACAGCAGGCAGCCCTATCTTGCGGCCAAATAAAGAGTGGCAACCCATTTTTTTAGCATCTCTACAGGTCCCTCTATGACGTAGACTACAATTTATTTAAAAAACAGATGAGCGAAAGAAAGTGACGCCCAAAAATGAATTATTGTAAATTCAATTAAAAATGCTTGCGGCCATTTTTAAAAAGGCAACCCTACACCACTATATTCCGCTACTTCAAAATATCCATAAAAAATTTATTTCGTTAAAAAAACAGATGAGTGCAGAAATTTGCAGCCGGCTCTTGTACTAACAATTATGCTGGATTGTTTTTGCGTGTATTCACTTAATTGCTAATAAAATCAACACTTATTTACCGATTTTCATGGTATATAGTTTATTTTTTTTCGTAAGATATCTGTCCTTAAGAGCAATATTTAAAAGTTCTTGCAGTTTCCAATTTTTTTTTATGAGATTTAGAAAAAAGAATTGTTTTAAACTTTTTATAAAGAAGCATTTTTTCGATATTAATTTGTGTTGATCAAATGAAAAAGTTATGTCAAGAAAATTCAAAGGTAATTTTGTCGTGCACATTCTGGCCTTTTGTTGATCGAAATCGCACATACCATTCTCGAGTTAGGGTGGAATATGGATATATACATATTCATTAAAAAATCTCTACGTAAAAAAAACTGAAAACGGATTTGAATTTCGTGCATTAAACTCTTTATATTCTATATATCGATGGCTTAATATAAAAAGGGCGAAACTCGAATTTTCGCTGTTTTACAGGAGAAGGGAAACACTGAATAAAAATTAGAACACTTTCATACAAAAAATAATTTTCTAGTGGCTGTAAAACCGTCATTTTGAACAGTAGCATACTTAGTTCATTAGTCAGGGTGTATTTAGAAGTTGGCTACCAGAAAACGTTAAAAGCACGATTTTGAAAAAAAAATCGAAATACGCCCTTTTTATATTAAGCCATCGATATATTTATTTAAAAGACAATTTCTTTACAGTATAGTCTTAGTTCTTACCATAATGTTACGAACCTTCTTAGCCTATAAAATCACTATGAGTTAAAAACTTAATAAGTTCGAAATAATTTTGTTAAAATAAAATAAAGTTTTCTTTCAACTCAGTACTCTAAACTTTTAATATTGACGCTAATTTTTATACTAATAACAAGCAAATAATCCAAAAGCTTTTACTGGGAGACACGTATTGTTACTGCCATTCAATTATGAATAGTTTTTTATTTTAAATATCTTTGGATGGCGACGACACCTTTGCAACTTTATGCAATAGACTTCGCATAGACAAAACAAATTTATACATCTGTTTTGCATTAGATACACAACCTTTTTGCACCAGCTCCCTAACCAACCAAAAAAGCTAGCTAGCGTACAGATGCAAAGAAAGAAAAAACAAACGAAAAATTTTATGAATGAAATGAAAAACCTACAAACATACTTTCTCTCTTATATGCAAACGCAAATAAATTGCGCAGCATCCTGTGAGAGCACAATTATAAAGAGACAACCATACCAAAGAAAAAACCCTTTAGTGAAAGTAAAATTAAGACTTCATGTCTGAAATAAATAGAGTGACCTTGTCACTAGAAACCAACAGTTGAAACTTGACCGTGAAATTGTCAACATGTTGACAAGAAATGTCATGAAGCAAAATAAAACATAATTATTATTCGCTAAAAAGATTGTCGGTGACGCACAAGAAAAAAAAAGCAACTTAATGAAATGACAGTTAAATTTAAATAATCATAAAATTTATTGTGGTGTAATGAAGTGATGACGGTTTATGGAAAAAATAGTATAGCACAAATGTTTTATCGGGAAAAAAAATTATGTGAAAAGAATTACATATATTTACAAAAAAAATAAATAATTAAAAAAATAAAGCAGAATAGCATTCAAGTTTAGTCAAAAAGGTTTTATATCTTTCAAAAAAACTTATAAATAAAATTTTACTTAAATTTAATTACAGAAGTTGTAAAATCTTATTAAAGAGCCTGAATAAATAAATTTAAGTAAATGTAATAATATCTGCTTGCAAGTGTATTATTGGAAAATATTTACAAAAATCTGTGCCAATAAATATGTATGCTATAATTAGCATTTAAAGCTTCCTCCTAACGATATGCTTTAAAAGATCAAGATTCAAGTAAATTATTAGCTTATTATTAACTTGTGTCTTTATGGTTTATAAATTATGCTAATTGAGACAAATGGCCTCAGGTACACATTCTCTATGAAGTACAAAGAATTGAAGAAAACAGGTAATTTACAAGATTTTAATCATCTAAATGTGTATATAAATGATGTTTACTGCAAGTGAGAAAATTATTAGCATAACAGTGCACAGTGGGGCAAAAGAGTAAAATATTCGAAATACATCAGACAGTGTCTTTTTTGGAAAGTGTAAGAAATTAATCCATTTTGAATAAAAAGCTTTTAAATTTTGTTCTGTAACTAACAAAAGAAACCTTTTAAGAATCGGTTGATATTTAGATCCGATATCTAGAAAATAGTTGAAAAAGATTTTTAAAAAATTGAGAAGTTAAAATTTTCAAATGAGTATAATGCACTCAACATTTGTGTTGTAGATCTTATTATGGGCTAAATGCAAAAAAGTTTTAATCGGATAACAAACAAAAAATAGTAAGCTTTAAGAAATTTCACATGGCCTAAGCGATTTGAAGAATTGGTACTCAAAACTTGAACGGGAGTACGGGAGTCGATAGGATTATCCGCTTAGAAATGCCTGATTTATTTCCAAAATATTTTGATTCTGCCCCACTGTGCGCTATTTTCGAAAATTTTCTTTAAAAATATCTATAACACAAAAAAAATTTTTGTTTTTATAAAATTTGTGGCGGCTTTCGAAGCAAAAATTCAAAGCTTGCAAAAATAACACTGTGATAAAATTATTCAGGAGTTCTCATGTGCATATTCTATTTCAGTGGAACCCATAGAGATCGAAAATACCTTTAGCGGTAACGCTAATATATTTCATCATAACTCGAGAACCGTTCAACCGATTTAGATGAATGAAGTAAAATTATTTCTAAGTCACCCGTACACAATTTCTTGCTATTTCCAACTATTTCGGAGTCATTCAGAAATAAGCGGCGAAAAATTGTTTTCTTCACACAAAATTAAACTTTTTTCCGTTTTGAAAAACCCATAAAAAATTAAGAGTGAACATTTTAAATTTGTATCACTTAGCAGAAAGCTACGTATATTTGGAATATAATTTTTGCAAAAAAACCGACTACAAAATAGGCGTGGCACTGCCCATTATTTTTATCATAATGATGTACTTTTACGAGAACTAATTATGTGCGAAGTTTCATAAGAATCGGTTAAGTAGAAGTAGTTTAAATGAATATTTACATCGCATGGGCGTGGACCCGCCCACTTTTCTAACTATAATACTGTATTGCAACAATAACTAAATGTGTATGCAAAGTTTCATACGAATCGGCTTAGTAAAAGTTGTTGATAAAGTACATTTACTTTGCATGGGCGTGGCGCTACCCACTTTCGTAATTATGATCCCAGTAAAAAAGTTGCTTCCAATAAAGCAGGTTTCTACTATTATGGAATAAAAGTAGCGCTAACAAACCTGCTGATATTGCTGCTGAGCTCCCGAATTGGAGTACTACGTTTTTGCTCACAAAAGCGCTTTTGAAGCGCTGAAAATCATCAACATTTTCAGCACTGGAACTGAAAATATATGAAAAAAATTGTTCGATGTGGATTGGCGTCGTTAACGCCATTTTGATTTTTTCTTATTTCTTTTCTTTATTTATTTTTATTAATTTCATATTTTTACTCAATGTTTGTTATTTTAACTTCAACTAGTATCGAACTAAGAACCTTCAGGTTTGAAGTCCAACGTACCAATCACTCGACCAAAAACACTGTTGCAAAACGGCACCAAAAAACTCAAATAAACTTACTCTTCATTCTTGCTTAAAAACCTGCTTTGGATCAGCACTATAAAATCGCTTTTTTGTATAGCTCGTGTACGAAGCTTTTGTATAAGTAAGAAGCAAATACTTTTCTGGCTTCAAAGCCTGCATTGTTGTGACGCTATGAAATCAGATTCTGAACAAGCTCATATTTTAAAGCGAATTATGAAGCGCTTTATTTCTTTAGTGCTTAAAAAAACGTGAAAATTTTTTACTGGGATGTAGTATTCAAACAGAAGATTAATATGTGTGCAAAGTTTCATAGGAATCGATTTAGAAGAAGTAGATGAAAAGGAATGTATATTTACTTCGTATGGGCGTAAACCGGTCCAATTTTCAACAAGACCAGTGCATCCTTTTAAATAAAGAAAATAGTCCGAAATCGGTTTCAAAATCGTGGAGTTTTGAGAGAACATCCTTTAAAAAAAATAGATGACGAATTGATAACCTCTCTCCTTTTTTTGAAGTCGGTTAAAAATAAGCCATAAGTCATTAAAAATCGATCGACCTATGTCGATTTTATTCATAATTAAGTGACGGAATTAATTGACAACAATTGCGAGTTTCATACAACACACATTCACGCACACACAAATTAAAACTTTTCTGTTTTAAGGAAATTGTGATTTTTATCCATTGAGTTCGTTCACTTAATTGTATATAAAATCAGCATTTGTCGCTCGATTTTAATGATTTATGAGTTATTTTATTCCTAATATATCTAGCTTTCTTTTAACTTTTAAAAATTTAAGTTCTTTGCTCTCTTAACTTTTTTTATGAGTTTTTTAAAAATTTAATTTTTAAAAAAAAATTTCGTTTTCAAAACGAAAAAAATTTAAATACCGCTTGTTTCTGAATAACTCAGATATAGTTCGAAATATAAAAAAATGTAAATAAATGACTTAAAGGTAATTTTATTCCGCATCTTTTACTGTTTAATTTGTCTAAAGCAGTTAAACCGTTCTTAAGTTATGATGAAATATATAGCGTGACCGCCCTCTTTCTAAATCATAAGCAACTTAAGAGCCAGGGGAAAATAAAATACGCAGTAAAAAAGTTGCTTCAAATAAAGCAGGTTTTTACTATGAGAGAATAAAAGTAGTGCTTACAAACCTGCTGATATCGATGCTGATTTTTGTATGGCGAGTTCCGGGTTTGGAGTACTACATATTTGATACAAAAAGCGCTTTTTGAAGCGCTGAAAATCATCACCATTTTAAGTACTAAAACTGTAAGTATATGGAACTTTCTCGCTTAAAAACCTGCTTTTGCTGCTTTTTTGTAGTTTCTTTCATACACATTCACTGCTCTGCAATAAGCTCTTCTTTTAAAGCGTATTATTAGTGCTCAAAAAACATGAAAACGTTTTACTGGGTATGTTTGAAAATTTTGGCTTTTTACACTTAAACTATCATAACTTAGCCATTTACTAACTGATTTTTAAAGCCCATGCCTTACTTGAAAGATTATAAATATATATTCTATAGCTTCCATCGTGATGGAAGCGTCTTCCGAAAACAACGTTATTCTGTTCGGCTGTGGACATTGAAACTTAAATTAATGTTTATATATCCATTGTTCCTTTTTTTAAAAGAAGTAACACAATCAGGCCATTAATGCCTACCAGTTAATTAGTTAATGTGTTACTTTCTTTGGGAAAGGGATAGCGTAGAGGCAACAGGTGGTGAAGTGGGAGAAAGATAGAAAGCTTAATTAATTTTCAACTCTGCTATTGCGCATTTTTTAGAGCAGTGTTTCAGCGCCTCTGGTGTCAAGTAGAGGCATTAATTTTTTAAAGCTGTGTAGCCATTTTATTAGTTCTTTTATTTCGTCGACGTTTCTACCACAATACCGAAAAAGGAGGGTGGTGTGAAGTGCATTAAGATATCTTAGTATTAATCGCTGCCGGTACTGCCAAGGCGATCAGTGCTATGCCTTCATCGCTTTAACTGTCCAACAACAACCAACACATAACACACCAGTGCACATCAGAAAAATGCATGATGTTGTTGACTTGACTGAAACTAATCTTGAACTCAACACCTCAGGGTTTGTAGTGAAACGCGCTAACAATTCAGCAAAAAGCAACCTTGGAATAAATATTGATATTGTTTAATACTTTTGGAGTATAAAATTACGAGCCTTAACCTATATAATCAATTTGGATTAAAAAGTAAATTAGTTCCAAATAATCACATTAAAATGCACTTCTTTCGAAAATTTTCCACAGCGATATCTCTCGAACCATCAATCGGCTTTAATAAAATTTTGAGCAATATGCATATTTTTTTAGTGTTAACAGATGATTACAGTTTGGACTCGGTTTCCTAAATTTATTTAAAAATTTTTTTTTTTCGAAAATGTCCGAAATCTACCCAATCGAATATTTTTTATTTTTTTTCTTTTAACCCAATCGAATGGCTGCAAGTTTACACGATAGCTAAGATAAGCCAATATTTTAAAAATTGCGAGTGGCTTACATACTCACAGACTTGTGGTTTTCATTCAGGATTTCGCGGAAAATCTATGCGGGAGTTCCTGGGATTTTTTAATATCATTGTGGCAACTTTACTTTGTAAGCACACATTTTTAGTGCTGTTCTTAGCAAAATATGAAAATAAGATAAAAACATAAGCCCAATTCACAATCTTGTGCAAATGGTCTTGCATCATAGCATTTGAAAAATGGTGTAGTATATTTATACTCACCACTAACAATTGTTAAGTGGTGAGTATTAATATGCAATACCATTTTGCAAATGCTACGATGCAAGACCATTTGCACGAGATTATGAATTGGGCTATAGTGTTTCTTCTCATTTTTTTACCTTTTCCAATTGAAGGGCTTAGTGCAATAACTCGGTAACCCACATTATATAAAAAATTGGTTTTTTGTGCTCATTTCCTTTCTATGTACCATAGCGTTGCATCTTAGAGAAATTTTTAGATAACTTTTAGTATTTTGCAACTAATTATGATGTGTATTTAAGGTATAAAATTTAAAAAACCAAAAAAATTTTAATTTAGTTTAAACTTAAAAGTCAAGTTATTGCGCTAAGCTTCTCAATTATAATAGTGTTCTAGTTTTTTAAGCTAAATGCCTCTTAATTTTATATATAAATATTAAATTTAATTGCCAGACCGTTGGTTGGCACCTTCAGGAAAATATTTTGTTTTGCAAGTTCCTTCTTTACTAAAAAAAAGCAAAATATCAATACTTTATATACAACAGTGTTCACACAGAGTTCAATTGAAAACTAATAAAAAGGAGAAAAACTATGTAATTTTCAGGCCACTTAATTATTTCACTTCACTCTTAATAAAGTAATTTGAGTTTACATTAATTCAAATATTGAACTAAAAAACCGAAATAATAAAATTTCACACTTAACCTATTCAGCTCCAAAATAAAATAACGTAAAAAATCATCATTTTGTAATATTTTCCACCAGCTTGGTGCTAAAAGCACCACTTTTCGATAGTACTAAAACAAATTGGTTATAGTGCTAATATTTTCACTATCACAGTCCTAACATCTGCACTACACTCAGTTATTGCAAAATTTCAACAAGGACTAAAAAATCTACATTTAAACAAACTCTCACCAAACTTTCAAAAACTTGAGCACAAAGTTTAGTGCAAAATCTCTACGTTGCACTAAAATTAGTGAAGAAAAACTAGTTACAATAAACTTAAGAATGCTTTTTTAAACTAAAATAGGTTTTTTTAGTACAAACTTTGTTAACATCACGATCACTGATGTTTATTGAGACTGCTAATTTTTTAGTTCACCATTACATATCAAAAATTTAGTGCAATAATTCTACACTATCAGTAAGTCTAAGTGGAAGCTGCTAACTTAGTGCACTATTAATCCCCTCTTATAGTATAAAAGTACACTTCTTAAGGTACGGTTACACTTGGCAAATATTTGCCCAAAAAAACGTAGCCACTACTACTTTTGCTCAGACTCAGTATGATTAAACTTGATTTTCATATCAGAAAATAAAGTTAATTATGATGCAAAAAGCTATTTTTATGTTATTTTTAATATATATGAACCGATATTTAAAAAAATATTGGAATTAAAGGAACTACAATTTTAGCTTGTCTGTTGGTTACGTTTTTTTTCGGCAAATATTTGCCAAGTGTGACCGTACCTTTAGTCTATCCAATGACATATAATATGCTTAAAATAATAACAAAATAAAATGGCCTCAAAACAATTATATCTGTTGAATTCCTTCAATTAAGGACATTCCAAAACCTAAAAACAATATTAAACTAAATAGAAGAAATGCATTTATTTAAGCATAAAGTAATTGCAAAGTATTTTAAAATTTATGAAAAACTAAATTCTCTCTTATAACAATAGTACAACACTTTTATTTCTATAGGAAGCCTTCAATAGATTTACATTTTAGTAAAAATGTTTAATGCCTAAGCCTTTTCACGCAATAATTTTTATTATTTACGTCTAAGCTACTGTTACTACACATACATACACACATATATATGAATGTATGAATATTGGAAGCAACATTTATTATTAAAATACACCAGAGATTCACTTTGTCGGCGTAAAAGGTAACTTTTCTCTCTCTCATTATTATTATTATTAAACTCTAGCCTGAAGGCAAAAAATTGTGGTTTCATACACAAGCAGTTTATGCATAATTCCTTATCTGAAAAGCAAACCAAAACACTTTGAAATTTTATTAAAAATGTGGTGAGTTAGATATTAATAACACCAACATTGTTTGAAAAGTATTTTAATAATATTATTCTGTGACAGCATATATATTACATAGGGTTTCTAATTTCCCAGACTTTTCCCATTCCCGGGAAACAGGAAATAAAATATCTTATTCCCGGGATTCCCGGGAATTTCCGAAAACTAGTGATTTGAATCAAACCAGCTCAAGATAAGATATACAATTTTTTTAAATTATTTAGATCACATCATTAAACTGGAATTTATGGGAACAAAACTAAAATGTAAAAAAATTTATCTCTCAAATGCTCCTAAAATGTGGACCAAGCCTAAGTTATACATTTTATTATGTAGACCGTACAGGCACATATCGATCATTTATATATCGAAGAAATTAAACTTGGAAAAGTATAAATGGCTATAACTACAGTTTATATTAAGATGCATTTCTGAATTTTTTTTTTACACATAAAGAATGCATTATACCCTGTTTTAACTGAGACATTTAATTTTAATTGTGCAATTAAATTTAGTGTTCACACATAGTAAATTAAGCTTTCTCAATTAGCATTTGGCTTAACAATGGTGTAATAAGTATACAGGTGGCCGCATAACGTTAACGAATACAACAGTAAAACAATAACTACACTCAAACATGTGTAGCTTGTGCACAAAATTACCAGAGCAAAAAATAATCATCTGACGTTATACTGTCATCTGTATACTGATTACAACATGGGCTTGCCACTGTATACAATATTTGCTTCTCACTGAACATACTTAGCTGTAAACATACTTGTTGCATTTCGAACTTCACTCAATTTATGAAATAGTTAAGTAATAATTGCTACATTTATTAATTGAAGCCTTGTATGGTAAATTGAGCTCAATTAAGGCCTTAATTGCGTAAATTTCCTAAATTGTGTAATTCAGGCGTATGTCTGAACAGCGTATTAGGGGGCACTTTTTTTCCGTAACTTAATTTTTTTTTGAGATATCACTACGTTGCAAAAAATGATCGATATTAACCCTAGTCCTTATACCCGGATACAGGTGTGGCCAGTATGTATTGCCTAGTAATAAAATTAATATTATAATAATTATTTATTATAACTTAAATGATTTAAATTTTGTCCTCAAATTTTGCACACAAACGAATTGCTTGAATGCTGCAAACATATTGGGTATATTAGGATGTTGAGAAAATAGGGTATTGACGTTATTCCGATCATATTGTTTTCTTATGACCACTTCAATTGTTTGTAAATATATTCAGCTACAAAATCGCATTAAATAATTTATTTTTCAATTAAGTTATGAGTTTAGTCGAACTATATGGGTTTATACCTATTTTAATTATTTTTGGCTTGAGTTCGGTTTTAATTTAATTTTTCAATTAAATTATATTTTTATTTAGAGATAAATGTGAAGCATGTAGACAAAGAAAATTTTTGACTGCGCGGAGGGTTGAACTGACGTTTCGGTAGCTCCCGCTAATCTCATTAGAGTTCTTTACCGCTTAGATCACTCGACTAAATGATGAGATTAGCGGGAGCTATCGAAACGTCAGTTCAACCCTCCGCGCAGTCAAAAATTTTCTTTGTCTACATGCTTCACATTTATCTCTAAATAAAAATATAATTTAATTGAAAATGAAATTAAAACCGAGCTCAAGCCAAAAATAATTAAAATTTCTTTGGATAATTTATTTTTCTTCAAAAATATAAAGAAAAACGCAAAATATTTATACTGGCCCGTATTGATACACCTGTACTTGGGTATACGTTCTCGTAGTAAAAGTTGGGTATAAGGACTAGGGTTAAGATACCATCATTGTTTAACGCTTTGTGTCACTATCTTTTCAATGTCCGATATAATTTTTCTTCCATAAAAGAATAAAAAAGATTATAAGCCATATAAAATATTTTAGAACGCTTGAAGTAGGAATCGCATGAGAAACCTCTATCAGGCATGTTCTGAAAATCAGTTTATCGTAAAGTGATTTGAAGTCACTGAAAAGGTGCTCTGCGCACTAAAATGTTTGAAATCTCGTGATCAGCTAACAGGTTGACGATTGCAAATTACTTGACGTTTTTAAGCATTTTGCTTTGAAATGTGTAATAATATGATTTCATACACTTCATATGATTTGTTCTTTATTTGTTTTTGTACTAAAATTAATTATTTTACACAGAAGAACCTTAAAATTTACTAATTTGGGATGACAGTGTGTTTTTTGTGACAACATCATTTAGTTTTGTTTACATTTTTCGTAATTTACTTTTCCTTTTTAGTAGTCAAGCAAAGCAAATCAGCTGTTATCTCGTGATTTAGGACAACGAAAATCACGACTAAAAAATAAAAATCTCGTTATTTTCAGAACACCAAAAAATCACTCGGGTGATTTCAAAATCGTTCGTAGTTTGATATCACCGTTTCGTAACATGCCTGTATAACACCGATTTCATTGCGGACTTGTCGTAAAAGTCGCAGGAGGTCAATAGTGTACTTCCACCTTTGTATGTACCCCTTTTCGTACAAAGGGAATATTGGACGTAATCGTTGGTTTTACTAAAACATTTTCATACTACTGATTGTATAACAAAACAACGAGCAGCAATGTAAAGGTAATATCCATAAAAGTTAAATTGAATTTCCCGAAAATTCCCGGACCAAATTTCCCGGGATTCGTTTTAAAAAAATACCCCAGATTTCCCAGACATTTTTCCCGCGCAGAAACTCTAATATTACATAACAAAATATTATGAAGTTCATTGTGCATATTTAAAAAAAAAGTTTCAAAGAATTTATTATATTACACAATGGGCCGAAGACAGGATAATTGAAAATAAAAAATATAAAAAAAATTTTCAAAATAATTGTAAATTTTAAAAGAGACTGATTTTATCATAAATAAAAACCGACAATTACACTATGAAACAAGAAAAATGCCAAGGAGTACCACTATATTTATTGATGTGTTATGCTCCTTTAAGTACAAAAACAGTCGAAGCTTTAAATTCTATATACATTTTTTTTTTAATTTTGGAAGGAGTTGTTAAATTTGATTACAATAACCATTAAAAAACTTAAAAATAAACTAACTTTTACCTAATTAAACATTGTTTTTAAGGGTTCCGTACACCAAAAGTGTAAAGGAACCTAATTGTTTTCACTACGCTGTCCGTCTGTCTGTCTGGCCGTCTGTCACAGGCTGTTTTCGCGAGAACCACAAGAGCTACGGACCTGAAACTTTCACAGAATATGTAAAACTTTGGCCGCTACAACAACAAATATATGACACCTAAAAATTAAAGGGTGTTCTAAAGAGATCAACGAAACATGTTGAAATACTAATGTAATATACACACACTTGCATATAGACATTTTAAATTTCCAAAGTTAGTGCTAAATGGTGCAGTCTGTAGAATAGACTACACCAATTAACACTAATATTTAAAACAATAAAAATTAAAGGGTGGTGTATCAGTTAATGTAATTTTGATTATGTAATTTAGACAACTTGCTATTCTTGGAAACCGTAAGAGGCAAAGTCTTGAAATTTTAGAAATCGCTAAAACTAAAAAAAACCCTAAATTAAAAAATGTCAAAACGAAAAATCGCCAAAATGAAAAAAGCGCTTAAAGGAAAAAGCACCAAATTTAAAAAAACGCTAAAATGCAAAAATTACCAAAACTAAAAAGATCGAGAAAAACTAAAAAACGCAAAAAATTAAAAAAAAATCAAAACGAAAAATAGCACTAAAACCTAAAAAAATTGCAAAAACTAAATATATCGTCAAAAAACAAAAAAAGTCGCCAAAAATTAAAAAAATCACCAAAAACCGAAAAAAATCCCAAAAACCGAAAAAGCGCCAAAACTAAAAAAGCGCTGAAACTAAAATAAATCGCTAAAACTAAAAATATCGTCAAAAAGCGAAAAAACGTTAAAACAAAAAAACTCAAGCAAAGAAATTGCCAAAAACAAACAAATCGGCAAAAAACAAAAAATTGCACAAAACGAAAAATCGCAAAAAAACGAAAAAATTATGAAAATGAAAAAAGTGCAAAAACCAAAACAAAAAAATATCGCTATATACCAAAAAAAATTTTTTTTAATAAAAAACTAAAATTAAACGAAAAATCAAATCGAAAAAAAATTTCAAAATGAGAAAAAAGGGCAAAAACGAAATTGGATACATGTGTATTTGTACCAGTGATGTTAACCGTACAGTAATTACCGTTTTGTACGGTAATTTAAATATATGTAGCTTTGTGCTCGGTCAACAAAAATGGTAAGTTTTGGCCATTTTCGATTTTCTTATAAATTAAAAAAAATATATCCCAATTTTGCATAAAAAATTAATATTTTTCATTATTGCGGTCTGAATAATTCCGAAACAATTAATTATATAAAAAATTTTTAAACGGCTTAAAGGTAATTTTAGTTCAAGTTTTCTTGTTTTTTTTAATAAAACTGGACTATCATTTGGAGCAGGCCCTGAAAAATCCCAAATTTTTTTAAAAAAATTTTTCCATAGAATTTTTACTTTCGACTTTTTTTGTAGTTAAGAGGCCATAATAACACATCAACAATATATAGTGGTGATCAAAGGTCATGACAAAAGTTTCATCTTGTTGCATAGTGTAATTATATGAAGAATATTTAGTTAAGCCACCGGTGCTGATTAACTACAGACTGTGAATTCGGCTCCTTAAAGTCTGTGGACACATCTAACCCTGTGCTTGAGTAATATTGACATTTCATACAATATTTAAATTTACCTTCTCCTACTTGCATCTTCAGTTTTCTTTAGAGCACTCTTCGTTCTGGCGAAAAAAACAGAAAACACACAAATAAAGGAAAAAAAGTTAGTTACTTGGAAATTATTATTTCTTTACAAATTTTACCGCCAGTACGGGTATTTCAATAGAACAATGAACAGTTTTGAAATGAGCACAATTATCATAATGTCATAATTACAGCAGTTTTCATAAATTTCAACAAAAAATAGCAGAAGGAAAGAGAAATACATGTTATTTAAAGTAAAACAAAAGCATTACGATTCAATTGTCGTTGTTGGCATTTTAACATTTAAGTCATAAATAATTTTCTCAAACCCATGACCGACCATTTCCTTTGATATACACACATATTTATTTGTTAATTTAAGAAAAACAAATGTGAAATATGTCGACACATTTTTCAGTTGCTAGGCGTAACTTAAAAAAAATAGCTTAAAAGAAAATAAGAAATATTTTCAATAATTATATATTCAATATCTCTTGGGCTGTCATGTGTATCAATAATTCGAATGAAGTGTGTACTTAAAAACAAAACAAAGTTTACACTTAAAAAAATATTAAATATGGCCAACGGGCGGGAAATTATCCAAACTACACGGGCTATGCTAAATAAAAATCTAAATGAAAACTTGCCAATAGTAAAATTAAAAAACAGCGATAGGAAATAAATACGGAATACCTTCAACTAAGCCAATTCAATATATTAAGCTCTCTTCCATTTCAGTCTTATGTCTTTCCTACATTAACACCAATTCAAAGAAGAGAAAAAAATTTATTTTTATTGTTATTGCAAAAGCAAAATCTACAAACACACATAAATGTTTTGTTTATTTTTTTATAATTTTTTTTAAGAGAAGTAACACAATCAGTCAATTAATGCCTACCAGTTAATTAATTAATGTGTTACCTTCTTTGGGAAAGGAATAGTGTAGAGAGAACAGGTGGTGAAGTGGGAGAGAGATAGAAAGCTTAATTCAACCCTGCTATTGCGCTTTTTTTTTTGTAGAGCAGAATTGTTTAAGCTGTGTAGCTATTTTATTAGTTCTTTTACTTCGCCGACGGTTCTGCTACAATACCGACGAAGGAGGGTGCTGTGAAGTGCATTAGGATATGCTATGCAGCATATAAATGCTTTCTATGCTGGGAGGTAAAAAAATTTTTTTTTAATGAAAAAATACATGTAACAAATACGTGTAACGAACACTGGTAAGAAATATGACTATTCAAAACAAAGGCCGGCGCGAAGGTTAAAATTCTTAAAGACTCAGTGCCACCGCTTAGGTATTTTCGCGGCTTTTGGTGTTGCAGCTGTTTTTTCGGGGAAATGCTGAGATTTTGGAGAGATTTTTTTCCTAATTTTTTTATATATAAAGAGAAGTAACACAATCAGGCAATTGATGCCTAACAGTTAATTAATTAATGTGTAGCCTTCTTTGGGAAGTGTGAAAGGGATAGAAAGCTTAATTCATATACAACCCTGCTATTTGCGAGTTTTTTGTAAAGCAGTATTGCAAGCCCCTCTGGTGTCAAGTAGAGGCACTATATTCTTAAGCTGTGTAGCCATTTTATCAGTTCTTTAACATCGCCGACGGCTCTACTGAGCTACCGACGAAGCAAGGTGCTGTGAAATGCATTAGGATATGTCAATATTAGTCACTTCCGTTACCGTCAAAGTGATCAGTGCTATGCTATGCATAACTTTAACAGTCCAACAACAACCAATACAATAACACAACAATGCACATGAGAAAAAAGCATGATGTTCTTGGCTTGCCTGAAGGTAGTCTTGAACTCAAGACCCCAGGGCTTGTAGTCAAACGCGCTAACTACTCAGCCAACAGAAATCCGGGGAACTTCTGGGATTTTGGGGAGATTTTTTTCTAGTTTTTGGGATCCGGAAACTTCTGGGATTTTTGAGAGATTTTTTCCCAAGTTTTTTGGAGTCCTTGAGTCAGGTTTGTATCTTGGCTATTTAATGGTGCTCTTGCTAAATGAAGGTGTCTCAGATAAACACAAGGTGTCGCTGCTGAATTCTTAAGAATAATACATCGCTTGAGTATCGGTCAAGTATCGTCTAAGTCTCTTCCAGGCGCCAGCTGTTTTTTTAGTTGACGTACTATTTTTTCGGTCTAGAGGTTAAAATTACTATCTTTGTTTACTTGGCGTCATCAGGGTAGGTAGAATTTTTGTTTTTAAATTATAGCTTTTATTTTTGGTGGGGGTCATGGCGCGCCGGGTCCGGTGACTGTCTTCGCATGAAGCGTTTGTTTGTTTGCACACTATGGCTAAAAATCTTAAAATATTTCTTTTTTAATTTTAGCTATGTTATTACCGGAGATATTGACGAGATAGATGACAGCAACAACATCTTAACCCACACAAACAAGCCTTGTCTTATAGGAAATTTATTAGAATAATTAACATGACATATGGCAGTCGAAGAAAATTCCATGTAGTCAATATCAAAGCTCTACTTCGTTTTAAAGTAAAGATAATTACATTTACTGTTTGATGGTTACGATTTCCTTGGGGGTATGGCTCGATATCTCCTAAAAAAAATTATCCAATTTTAACAAAATATACAGCCATGTCACAGAACACCATTCCGATCGGAAGTGGTTTCAATTCCGTGAGTTGCTTCTTCAGAAAACGAAAAACTAAAGTTTTCTTCGTAATCAAACCACTTTAAATTTTAAAGCGGAATTGACAAACACTTTTCTGCTAACTTCATTAGCATTAAATACTTAAAAACGTGCATACTTTTAGGAGTGTCAAATAAATATTTGGTCATATGCTTTCCATGTGAGGTTTGGTTCTACAAACAAACGCCTCAAGGTATAAACACATTATTATTGTAAAATGGCAATACAAAATAAATGGAATCTAAAGCACCAAAAATGAACGTTTTCGGAATGACAACTACGGAATCAAACTGGAATCTGTGACACGGCAGATAGATTGTGCACACATGTTAATAAATTTCTTCAAAATTTAATAAGTTTTGTCAAAATCGGCTGTATATTGTTAGAATCAAATGAAAGACAAAAAATCCTCTTGAATCTTAATTATATAGATTTATTTCACTCATAATGAAAATTTGAAAAAATTCAGCCAATTTCAGAAAATTCTAATCTAAATTTTATAATGTATTTCTGCAGTCAACGTAAGTTAAATTTTTACAAAAATAAAATGTATTAAATTTTATTTCAAAAACATAAAAAAACATGGAACCACTAAAAATTCACTAAACAAAATGAAATTCATCAGAAATTCACAATTTTACAAAACTAAAACCATTTCTATAAAATACGAATACTTTTTTATCTTCTTCATTTTTTATATTTAATTGAAAATTAAAGAAAAAATAACTAAATATAAATTTTATGTTTCATTGCGTTCTTCTTTGGAAACCACCAGCAAAATCTGTTAAAAGAAAATGTTCTTTTTAACAACTACGAAAATGAAAATGAACAGATTAATAAGAAATTTGTTATTTTAAGGATTCTTTCTCCTTTGCCAATGAAGAGAATTGCAAATATTTTTATAAATCTTTTTGTTATTTTGATTAACAGCACGCAGTGAGAAAAAAAGTCAAATTACTTGGATGTTTGTTGCAAGGAGGCTGGCTTTCTTGGTTGACATGAAATTTTATGAAAGCAGAATTGTGGTGAAAAAAAACTTAATTAAATTGTTTACAAGAAGAATTTTTTTAAATAAGGACAAAACAGTTTTTAAATATTTCCATTATATGTCGACTTGGGTCTCAAAATTAACAACAACATTGAACATTGCGAGAGTTGACCAACTCAATTACAAAAACAGCAAGGGTTTTGCTATGACTTGTTACACTACGCAACAAAATGAAACTCTTATTGCATAGTTGATGGCGACTACATTTTTTCTTTGCTGTGTAATGGTCCTCTAACTATAAAAAAGTCGAAATTTAAAATTCTATGGATACGATTTTTTTATTCTTTTTTAGTTTTGATTTTTCAAGAAACTGCTCCACCCATTTCACCATAACTTAGGAAGGGCTTGTCCAATTTGATCATAGAAAGCACTAAAAATTTACAAAAAAAAAAATCACCTTTAAGCCGTTTTAGTATTATTTTTGGAACTTTAATTCCGTATGGCGCGCCATACACATCAATGCTTTGAATAACAAAAATCATTGCTTGGGGATAAAACAAAAAATTTTTTAAAATGAAAAAATACTGGGCGCGAATACTGGTCCCAAATACTGGTCACAAATACTGGTCACAAATACTGGTAACAGCTACATAGAACAATGGTGTTGCCGCTGTGGATTTTTAGAGTTTTAGTGTTGCCGTAATTTTCCGTGGAAGTGCCGCGGAGCTTCTGGGATTTTGGGGATTTTTTTGTCTAGTTTTGTATATCTCCAATATGGTTTGTGTCTTTGGAAAATGCTTCATGGCTTGGCTAAGTGGTTGGTTCCTGTGCTAGCTGAAGGTATCTATGCTAATTATATCAATTCATGTAAATGAAATGAAATTTTTTGACATGACACAACATAACATAATGGTGCTAAATGGTTTGTGACTTAGCTAACCGTTTCGTGACAGTGATAGCTGAAGGTGTCTCTACTAACTATCCTTACTAATATTATAAATGCGAAAGTTTGTTTGTCTGTTTGTTGTGTTTTAACGGCTAAGCCACATAACCAATTCTAGAAGGACACATACACAGATGTTTTTAACTAGGACCGCGAGGGGCGAGGACATATAGGATATATATTTCTTCAAAAATCGGACCACAAGGGGGTGGGGTAAGAGGCAATTTCTTCCTCTCTAAACTATCCGACCAATTCTAGTGAAATTTAGAACATGCATAGATCTGAGTCTCGAAGAACAGATAGGTAATATATTTTTTCAATAATAGGACCACGAGGTGGAGGAAACTATCTAACCAATTTTAATGAAATTTAAAACATGGATAGATCTGAGTCTGGATGGACATATAGGCTACATATTTGTTCCAAAATGGGATATGGGGCAATTTCTGTCTCTGGGAAACTATCTACCCAATTTTAATAAAATTTAAAACGTTTTTAGATGTGAGTCTGGAAGGACACAACCCATTAGGAAAGGGGGGGGTAAATGGCAATTGCTAAGGTAAGTATAACGTAAGGAGCTAAGTTCCAAACCGGTGCCCCACAAACATCGTGCTTTCTTTTTTATATACTCAAGGTTTTTGGAATTATTCAGACCGCAATGATGAAGAATATTTTTTTTAATGCCAATTGGAATTTTTTTCAGTTTATGAAAAAATCGAAAATGGCAAATACTTACCATTTTTATCAGCTGACGATAAAGCCACATATACTGCAAATAAAATAAGCTTTATTGCATGAAAATCTATAGACAATTATTGATTTATTCCCAATAAAGTAAAATTAGAGATTTTATTGCGAGTATAACTTGATAAAGCCCATATGACACTACATTTTTTCTTCATTTTTCAAGTTTTGGAGAACAGTGCAAATAGAATATAATGGAAAATTTTACCACGTGCAAAGAGTTCAGCTATATAAAGATAAATACCACATTGTCAAAGCTTTTACTAATGTTATCGATAAAAAATGCCTGTCAAAAAAATTTTTAAATGTTCAACTTAAAATTGACATTTCAAGCTTGAAACATTAAAGTGTTGCCAAGTTAGCGGTTTATTCACGAATTCAGCGATTTAGCGCCTCTTTTTTCAACTTTTTGTTTCTTTTGTCGTTTTATTATAAATAAAAAGTAGGCAGCACTTAAAAAAGCCATTACGTTTTGCTTACATTTTGTATAGTTGTTTCTTTCTATCATTTGCTATTTCTTTTTTTCAATCCTATAGCAAAACAATGCAAGAAAAATGTAGTGTCATAAGGGCTTAAAGATCTGTCCAATTTTATTAAAAATTAATTTTGGAGTTATTCAGAACTAATTAATAAAATAAATTATTTTTGTAAAAGTAAAAGCTTTTAAAATGTTTAAAAATTCCTAAATAATATAAAATTAAAAATTTTTAAAATCCCCGAAGAAATTGGTTTTTTCAAATATAGGTTAAAAGATTTTATTTTTAGATTAAGTCACCTTTCAAACAAACCAAAATCTAAATTAGAATCGATTTAACCGTTTGGGAGCTATGGTGCCACAGACACAAAGATTCGAGAAGATGTAGCTCGAAAAGAGGCTGGAACGCCTTTAAAACAAAACAAAAAACTAAATTAGACAGACACAAAGATACACTCTAAAAACCAGTCCTTAAAAATTGCTAAGATTTTCATTTCATTTGATTTTGCTTCTGCTTTTGAAAAATACGGCAGTTTCAGTCAAAGCAAAATAACAAAGCTATTTACGAACAATTGCGCAGCACTATCAACAGTCAATGACTTGAAGAGTTTGAAATTGTTTTTTGTTTGCTTTTGGTTAGTATCGCAAGTACAAGCAGAAGAAGTCTATATCAGAGCCAGGCAAAGAGAAAACTAAATAAATGAGATGTAATGTGTTGTTTAAATATATTTGTGTTTATTTGTTTTGTTGATAGGTATAACCCCCACTGTTCTGCTCTTGTTGTTGTTTACTTTGATTGGTTATAAATAGACGACAAATAGCCGACGAACATCGTGGGCCATGACCAAGAATCGCATGCCTCTGGTCTATATGCATTTGCAAGTCGCAAACAGTCACAAAAGAAAAAGCAAAAATTCTTGCTTTTAGAAGTTGTATACAGTCGCAGTCAAGTCCTTTTTGTTTAGGCTTCTTGTCTCACGTGCAAAAACAACAACGAAAACCACAAAAATAATCTAAAAGCAAGAGTTTATACTTCTTCGTCTGTGGCTGTTTGCGACTGCTGACAACTTCTAAAAGCAAAGACATTGCTTGTGCTTTTACTTGCAATACTAACCAAAACCAAAAGAAAAACAAATTAAAACTTGTCAACTCATCTGCTTCTGCTTCGACTGCGACTGATGTTTTCATAAGCATAAGCATTGGTTCGTTTTAATTAGTTGAAAAAAGCCAAAGTAGTAAAAAGTAAACATCTTACGACTTTTGCTACTTCGACTTAAGTTATTTAAACACTTCTAAAAACTTATAACACCCCTCTTTTTTGGTCGGGGGCTAAAAATGAAAAAATAGTAACCTCTTCAAAAATCCCAAATTTAAAAAAAAGTATCCATATTAAATAAAATTTCGACAGTTTTTGTGGTTAAGAGATCATAACATATTAAGAAAATATAGTGGGACCCCTTTTCATTTTTCTTGTTGCATTGTGTTATTAATCAAATCTTCAAATTTAGTTTATTCGTGACAAAGCAGCACTGAACACAATTGCAGACAAAATGATTCTGGTCTGTGAAATACACATTGAAATCGTAATTTTATAAATTTTAACATGGCAAACAACATGTTAAATAGTCATTTAAGCAACTCACTGCAGTCACCAGGAAAAGTCTAAAAATTATTTCATGTCTTCAGCCATAACAACAGCAATGACATTGTGTTTGTATGTGCGAGTAATTTCGATTTCAATTCCTTATAAAAAGATAAGGCAAAAGGATGATATTGATGACTGGCAATTGTGAGTGTTCTTTCCTTAACACTTTAAATAAATAAAATTTTTCTTGTTATTAAATCACAAGAGATGACGGAAAAAAATATGTTCACCCCTTTTGTTGCAAATTTTCAAAGAATAATATAAACTAATGCTCAAGATAAATTTACTTACGTTCAGTTAATTCAAGTTTATAAATGATGTTTCCTTTAACGTTGGATTTTTGATCAAAGATTTTGTAAAAAGTAATTTATATTTTTTTGTTACTTTTTTGTAGACAATAGAAAACCATATTAAGATTTTTGTGAACTTTTTACAAAAATATATATCATATGTACTAGGGATGGGCAAAAAATATCGATATATCGATATTTTCTCAAAAATATATCAATATATATCGTCGATATTTTTAATTGCAATATATCGATATTAAAAAAAATATCGACAGCATAAAATTAGATATTTTTTTACATTTTGTTTTGTTTTTCGTGCAGTTTTTAAAAAAAATTCGACACTATTTTAATCAAATAAAATATTGCTAACAGAATCTTCTGTTTTATTTATAATTGTTTGTGTATATATAGTCGAAAATTATTTTTTTACCCGACTGCGCGACGTAAAGAAGGGTATTGTGTTTATCAGCCTATGAATGTATGTATCTGTGTTCCTTTGCGGCACTATATAAACCGAACGCGTAGACCGATTTTGATAATTCTTACGTCAATCGATTCGTCTTAGTCCCGGGAGTATCACTAAAGATATGACAGTAGTTAAAATTCAATATCGCGGCCAACAGACGCCATTTTGTGAATACGAAAAATATAAAAATTCGGCGAACTTTATCAAAATGGGTATCGTTCGACAAGTATTTGGTTTCTCTTAAACCAAGCTGTCTGTGTACAAAATCTGAAAAGAAAACAAATAAAAAATTAATTTAAAAAATCAAAAAACCTGACCGCGTAAAAAACTAAAATAAATTAAGTAAAGTACGACTTTGGCTCGCACTAGAAGGGTTCCGTACGAATACACATATGTATATCCCTTTTTCGTTTTGCCCCGTTTGTCATTTTGGCAGTTTTTTCGTTGTGCTCTCTTGTTTAATTTTAGTTTTTTATTTTTTCAAGCATTTTTCGTGGTTTTTTTTGGTTTTTTTTTGTTTTGGCGCTTTTCGTAATTTTTTTTTAATTTTTTTCTGACGATTTTTCGTTTTTTGCAATTTTTTTTTGTTTTTTTGCCGATTTGTTTAGTTTTGGCGATTTTTTGGTTATGGCATTTATTTAACGTTTTCACTTTCTGACGATATTTTTAGTTTTAGCGATTTATTTTAGTTGTGGCGATATTTTCAGTTATGGCGCTTTTTTCGTTTTAGGAAATTTTTTCGGTTTTTTGTGTTTTTTTTAGATTTAGCGATTTTTTTTTGTTTTGACACTTTTTTCGTTTTGCGATTTTTTTGGTTTTTGGCGATTTTTTAGTTTTACGCTTTTTTGGGTTTTTGCGTTTTTTTTCGTTTTTGTGATTTTTTTTTTCATTTTTTGGTTTTTTCATATTTTGATGATTTATTTAGTTTTAGCGATTTTTCGTTTTGAAGACTTTTTCGATTTTTGAGGTTTTTTTTAGTTTTTTTTGGCGATCTTTTTAATTTTGGTGATATATTGCGTGTTAGCGATTTTTTTTTAATTTTGGCGCTTTTTTCCTTTAAGCGCCTTTTTCATTTTAGCGTTTTTTTCGTTTTGAAATTTTTTAATTTTGGATTTTTTTAGCTTTAGCGTGTTTTAAAATTTCAAGATTTTACATCTTAAGATACAGCACATTGTCTACAATACATAGTCAAAATTACAATAACTGATAGAATACCCTTTAATTTTTATTGTTTTAAATGTCGGTGTTAATTGGTGTAGTCTATTCTACAGACTATACCAATTAACACGAACTTTGAAAATTTAAAGTGTCTATATATAAGTGTCTGCATATTACATTAGTATTTCAACATTTTTCGTTGCTCGCCTTAGAACACCCTTTAATTTTTAGCTGTTATATATTTGTTGTAGCGGTCAAAGTTTTACATATTCTGTGAAAATTTCAGGTCTGTAGCTCTTACGGTTCCCGAGAAAACATTACATTACATACATTCAACCTTTTTCGTTGCTCGCTTTAGAACACTCTTTAATTTTTAACTGTCATATATTTGTTGTTGTAGCGGCAAAAGCTCTACATATCCTGTCCGTACCTCTTACGGTTCCCGAGAAAACAGCCTGTGACAGACAGACGGACAGACGGACAGGCAGACGGACAGCGTAGCGAAAGCAACAGGGTTCCTTTACACTTTTGGTGTATCGGAACACTAAAAACAAGTCCAGTGTACGGAACAGTCGGGAAGCATTAAAAATCGAATCTTCAAATCTTCGCAATGTAAAGTATTCGCGGATGTAAAGTCTCTATATATATATATATATATATATATATATCGATTTTGATCGATATATAAAAATATACCGATATATATCGGCACATATTTTTCACTTGCCCATCCCTAATATGTACTTACATGCATTTCACTCATTGAGATATCCCATACTTTCAAACTAATACATGATTGTGTGCTATTTATTGCACAGAAAAAAATAGACAAGAATTATGTTCAATTATTATGTTATTGAAAAAAATATGAGTTTCAATAACATTTTTCATTAACTTAATACAATATTTCGTTGTATGTATTTCTTTCCCATGCCAGTTATTTCTATTCTTTTCATACATAAGTACTTAAAACAAGTTTTATCTCATAAAGAAATAACAGGGAACTGGCTCGGCTGTAGAGAGCATGCTTTACGATCTGAAAGCCCAGGTTCGTATCACAGACATATCAACATTTTTTAATTTATTTTTTTTTTCTTTTGAAATAATTTTGTTGTCAATATAGCGGAATTCTTTATCACAGGAAATTTGAAAAAAAATTGAATACCGGGATGTTTGTTATCAAAAACGAAAGTTAGTGTATTATTATACAGACTGAAATTTAAATAAAATAAAAATTATAGGGTATTCTATCAGTAAATGTAATTTTGACAATAAGCTGTATCTTTTAAACTTTAAGAGGTAAACTATTAAAATTCTCACAGCTAGTGCAACATTTTAAAGACAACAGTAACGAATGCTAAAAAAACAAAAAAAACTAAAAATTAAGGGGTTCAACCATCAGGTAGTGTTATTTTGAAATGAAGCTGTATCTTACGTGCCGTAATAATTAGACACTTGAAACAAACAAAATTAATAATTAAAAGATATCCTTTCGAGTAATGCAACGAAAAAGCCGAAAATTAAATCGCCAAAATGAAAGAAAATGCTAAAACGAAAAAATCGCCAAAACAAAAAAAAAGCGCAAAAACGGAAAAAACCCTTAAATTAAAAATAGAAAAAATCGCAAAAATTAAACAAAACTGCAACGAAAAAAATCACCAAAACTAAAAAAAGTCTCAATAAAACAAACAAATCACAAAACGATAAGAGTGCCAAAACAAAAAAATGCCGAACTAAAAAAACCAATATGTAGCAAAAAAATAATTAAAACGAAAAAAATAGCTAAAATGAAAAAAGCCCTCAAACAAACAAAAAAAAAAACCAAAATGACAAAAATCGCCAAAAAAAACCGCTAAAACTAAAAAACCCCAAAACTAAAATATAGGCAAAACAAAAAAAGAGATGGAACGAAAACGAAAAAATCACCAAAACAAAAAAAAATAAAAAAAACGATAAAATCGCCAAAATCAAAAAATAACGCCAAGTTAAAAAAAGCCAAAATTAAGAAAAATCCGAAAAAAGTTATAAAAATGAAAAACGCACTAAAACGAAGAAAGCACCAAAACAAAAGAAAAATCGCCAAAAGAAAAATCCCAAAAAAAAAGAAAAATACCGTCAAAGCAAATAAACCTTAAAATGAAAAAACACGCTAAAATTAAAAAAAAGTCCTTAAAAACAAACAAAAAAATGGCCTTTGTGCGAGGCACTTTACTGAATTTTTTTCTTTCTGTCGATATTTTTAATTTTGGAAATGTATATTATTTTTTTCAGTTTTTGCGAGTTTGTCCCAACCTTAGAGATTTTTTCTGTTAAGCTATTTTGTCCGTTTCGACGATTTTTTTCAATTTGACAATTTATATCTATTTTCGCAATTTTTCTGTTTTGGCGATAAGTTTTTCGTTTTTGTGGGGTTTCCCTCCCTTTTTGACGACTTTGATTTAGTTTTACTGATTTTTTTTTCTCTTTTTTAATGTTTTCGGTTTATATAGTCGTTTTATTTTTTGCTTTTGAAAACAAAAACAAGCTTGAGTTTTTTACAGTTGTTCCAAAGCTGCTGTTGGCTGAAGTAGTTGGCAAACTATAACTAAGAGCGTTAGTTCAATCCCTGCATAGGCATTGAATTAATTGTTGTTGGACTATTTAAGTGACGAAAGCATAGCGGAGGTTACTGATCAGTACTGGCAGTGATTAATACTACTCTATGATAGTTAGTATAAATATGGCAACGCATATTGCTTAAGAAATTTAATGCGTCTACTTAATACCAGAGGCGCTTCAACACTGGAGCTGCTGTTGGCTGAGTAGTTAGCGCATTTGACTGCAAACCGATATATACATACATACATACATACATACATACATACATACATACATACATACATACATACATACATACATACATACATACATACATACATACATACATACATACATACATACATACATACATACATACATACATACATACATACATACATACATACATACATACATACATACATACATACATACATACATACATACATACATACATACATACATACATACATACATACATACATACATACATACATACATACATACATACATACATACATACATACATACATACATACATACATACATACATACATACATACATACATACATACATACATACATACATACATACATACATACATACATACATACATACATACATACATACATACATACATACATACATACATACATACATACATACATACATACATACATACATACATACATACATACATACATACATACATACATACATACATACATACATACATACATACATACATACATACATACATACATACATACATACATACATACATACATACATACATACATACATACATACATACATACATACATACATACATACATACATACATACATACATACATACATACATACATACATACATACATACATACATACATACATACATACATACATACATACATACATACATACATACATACATACATACATACATACATACATACATACATACATACATACATACATACATACATACATACATACATACATACATACATACATACATACATACATACATACATACATACATACATACATACATACATACATACATACATACATACATACATACATACATACATACATACATACATACATACATACATACATACATACATACATACATACATACATACATACATACATACATACATACATACATACATACATACATACATACATACATACATACATACATACATACATACATACATACATACATACATACATACATACATACATACATACATACATACATACATACATACATACATACATACATACATACATACATACATACATACATACATACATACATACATACATACATACATACATACATACATACATACATACATACATACATACATACATACATACATACATACATACATACATACATACATACATACATACATACATACATACATACATACATACATACATACATACATACATACATACATACATACATACATACATACATACATACATACATACATACATACATACATACATACATACATACATACATACATACATACATACATACATACATACATACATACATACATACATACATACATACATACATACATACATACATACATACATACATACATACATACATACATACATACATACATACATACATACATACATACATACATACATACATACATACATACATACATACATACATACATACATACATACATACATACATACATACATACATACATACATACATACATACATACATACATACATACATACATACATACATACATACATACATACATACATACATACATACATACATACATACATACATACATACATACATACATACATACATACATACATACATACATACATACATACATACATACATACATACATACATACATACATACATACATACATACATACATACATACATACATACATACATACATACATACATACATACATACATACATACATACATACATACATACATACATACATACATACATACATACATACATACATACATACATACATACATACATACATACATACATACATACATACATACATACATACATACATACATACATACATACATACATACATACATACATACATACATACATACATACATACATACATACATACATACATACATACATACATACATACATACATACATACATACATACATACATACATACATACATACATACATACATACATACATACATACATACATACATACATACATACATACATACATACATACATACATACATACATACATACATACATACATACATACATACATACATACATACATACATACATACATACATACATACATACATACATACATACATACATACATACATACATACATACATACATACATACATACATACATACATACATACATACATACATACATACATACATACATACATACATACATACATACATACATACATACATACATACATACATACATACATACATACATACATACATACATACATACATACATACATACATACATACATACATACATACATACATACATACATACATACATACATACATACATACATACATACATACATACATACATACATACATACATACATACATACATACATACATACATACATACATACATACATACATACATACATACATACATACATACATACATACATACATACATACATACATACATACATACATACATACATACATACATACATACATACATACATACATACATACATACATACATACATACATACATACATACATACATACATACATACATACATACATACATACTACGCAAATTATACATATAAGTATGTCGTTAAAATCTTTTCTTGTATATTTAATTGAAATTTTTATAGATTTTTAATTTGAGCTCCCGCTAAAATCGAAAACCATCACATGTGTTCACCTTAAAGCATCAACCCAACTTTTATGTTACAGTCAGCAATAAATTTTAATATGGATACTTATCCGCCTAAAAACAAAATTGAAATAAAAAAAATGTTTATTGCCAACAAATGAAATCAAATCATTTATAAAATTTATTGATTTTTGCTCGTTGTTAGTTCTCTGACGTTAAGAAAATGTAACAACCAACTTTTTCAAGAAGCAACTTGAATATTTAATCTGATGCAGAATTTACGTTTATACGAGTAGTTTTTAAGTGTTTTATTTTATTTTTATTCTCAACAAATGATCGCCACAAGTGCAAGAAGTGAAAGAATTAAATAAAAATGCTAAATTTTAGTTTTACTTCGAGTGTTTTGCTGGTAAAGTATCGAACTAATGAAGAAACAAGTGAGAAGATTATATTCGGCAGTGGCAATTATAATTGTACGCTGCAGCCTAATATTTAATAATAGTGGTCTGGAAAAATAATTTCGGTTCTTTAAATAAAAATATGTGCCGTATTCATAAAAAATTAAAATGGATTTGAAATGTATTTTATGGAAATTTTGTCTTAAAATATATTTTAAAACTATTTTATTTTTTATGAATAGTGCAGAATTATTTATGAATGCGCTAAATTAAAATCGTTTTCCAGTTTTTTTCCATCACGTACAGATTTTTGTTAATGGTCTTGACCAGCGCTGGCAATTCAGCATATTTAATGCTATTTGTAGCTTTTTTAAACTGATTTAGCGCACAAAAAACTCTCTTAGCATATTTTTAGCATGTTCAAAAAATTTTTAATCTGCTGATTTAAAACAACATTTGAGAGTGCAGGCAAAATCGACAGTTCTTAATGCATTATCGACAAACAGAATTAGCACATTTAAACTTGTTTTTACTTTAACTTAAACTAAGTTTAACTGAGAACTAAAAATTGCTTATAAGGGGTATTATTTCTGAAGCGAACAACCCAAAAAAATAATTTTTGTTTGTCGGAATTCCTTAATATTTGCCATAACTGTAGCTATAGTAGGTATAAATGTGTATACAGAAATTTTTTTGCATGATATTTATTTGTCGAGTTATAGGATGCGAAAGTGTTGCCGTTTTTGAAATTTTTTTTAATTATTGTTTCGAACTAAAAAATAAAACAAAATAATTAAAATAAGTGATTCTTACAAGAAATCGTCTGATCTTTTCAAAAAAAATATTTAATTAAAAAAAAAATTTTTCATGACAAAAACCGGAAATGACTAAATGAAATTAAATTTTTTCTAACTTCAACCTGTTTTATTTTTATTTTTAAATTTTTTGATAATTTGATCTCAATAAGTTTAAAAGTTATGCAAATTTCTTTACATTAACCCCACTTTTTGGTCATTGTTATAGAGAATCCGTATAAGATATCGTGTAAACCTTAACGTTTAATGTATTAATGATGCTCACCACCTTTATGTAAAACTCCACGATAAATAATTTCATGAAACATTTTAACTCTCTAGCGCTTCGCTGTATGAAGCGAAGGTCCCCTTCGACAGCGAGATAGAGGGCTGAAATATCCTACGAAAAAATTTCCCATAAAATGATATTATAAGCCTTTACAGACAATAAATTTTTAAACTCAACTGGAACACCAAAAATGCGTAAACATTTTAAATATGCTTAAGGGATAATTTCGTACTCATTCCCAATTAGTTTTTAATGATTTCTGGCGTTCCAGTTGAGTTACAAATTTATTGTCTTCCAAGACTTATAATAATATTTTATACGAAATTTTTTTGTGGGATATATTAGCCCGCTGTAACGCCGCCGGAGGGGAGTTTTTTGTCCTTATTTAAGACAGGGTCGAAAAAGACCCATACAGCGAAGCGCTAGAGGTTTAAAATTCTCTATGAAATTATTTCTCGTGAAGTTTTACATAAAAGTGCTAAGCAAATTTAATACATTAAACGTAAGACTTACGCGATATCTTATACCGATTCTCTATAACAATGACCAAAGGGTGGGGTTCATGTAAGTAAGTTTGCATAACTTTTAAACTTATGGAGATCCAATTATCAAACTTTTACAGTATAATGAGGACACCCTAGGCTAATGTGTTGGTAAAAAAAAGTAAAAATAAAACAGGTCGAAGTTAGAAAAATTTTACTTTCAATTGGTCATTTCCGGTTTTGTTCATGAAAAAAATATTTTTTAATTAAATATTTTTTTTTGAAATTTCAGACGATTTTCTATAAGATTTTCGATTTTCTTGCTCGAAACAATAATACAAATTTTTTTTCAAAAACGGCAACACTTTCGCACCCTATAACTCGACAAATAAACATCATACAAAAAAAATTTTGCATACACATTTATACCTACTAGAACTATAGTTATGCCAAATATCAAAGAATTTCGGCAAAAAAAAAATTGTGGGTTGTCCGCTTCAGAAATAATGTCCCATAATACAAAATAAAAATGTATATTATGTTGAATAAAGAAGATTGGGAATTTGATATAAATTTGATATAAAATGAGTCCCAGATATAAACTTTCAAAACTCCGATACATGCACGCAAAGAAATAACATGGTTGAGGCAACCATAATCGAAGAGCAACATACTATGATTGAATATATGGTTGCAGTCAAACCATACTATTTTGAAACTAAATTTGTTTTAAACATAATAATGTTGTCTAAGTTAACAATAACGTTATTATATAACTATGCATATGGTTTCACTTAACCATACATATGGTTTCATTAACCATACATATGGTTTCATTAACCATACATATGGTTCCATTTTATCATGTATATAGTTCCATTTAACCATACATATTGTTCCTGTAAACATATATTTGATTCCATTTAACCATACATATGGTTCCATTTAACCATACATATGGTTCCTTTAACCATACATATTAATCTATTAACCATACATATGGTTCTATTAACCATACGTATGGTTCCTTTAACCATACATATTAATCTATTAACCATACATATGGTTCTATTAACCATACGTATGGCTCCATTAATCATACATATGGTTCCATTAACCATACATATGGTTCCAATTAAGCACACATATGGTTCCAGTTAACCACAGATATGGTTACATTAACTATACATATTAATCTATTAACCATACATATGGTTCCATTAACCATACATGTGGTTCCATTTAATTATGCATATGGTTCCATTAACCATACCAAAGTTACAAAGTTGCAATTCAATGCGACAGTTATACAATACAACGATTGAAATGTGTTCATGAAATGTGTTCATGAAACTAAAGTAATGACAGTTTTCTGCCCCGCTTGCCTCTGCGGAATCAGGAAGTACAATCATACATGATTATATATATTATACATCATTATGTATATTATGTGTGGACAAAATCATTAAATTCCCGAAAGAAAATTTTCAAATATAAAGCTTTAATTATATGGAACTTACCTTTTTATTTTATTTATTAAATTTTTATATCTGTTTTCTTTTTTACAAAAAGCTAACACAAATGAACCGACCGACTGAAATTTAAATTAAGAACTGATAGAAAAGCATACAACCAAAGTTAGGAACAAAAACTTTTTAAAAACAAACAGCCATGTCTGTTTTATAACCATAGTTTCATTGAAAATAAACTGACTTAAGATAGTATGATTCTTTTTATATTTCACTTTTCTAGAATTATACTAATGTTGCATTTTTAAATAAACCATGATTGTAGTCAATACATATTTAACAATGTACATTGTTAAGTGCAACCATGTTGCAATTTCTATAGTGTGATGATTGAATGTAAACATGAGTTTATTTCTCGTAAACTAATTAAGGCTCACAATTATTTAAAATAATAATAACTTATTTACCAGAACCATAAACTATATTGGGAAACATGACATTGCTGACGCAACCATGCCACAACTATATATATCTTTTCGTTGCGTGTGTATATATTTTTTATATTTTTAATTTTATTGCACAGTGTAAATAAATATCCGCATTTTTTGCAAAAATCAGCTGATTTTATTTTATTATGAACAAAGTCAATATTTATCCATCAATTTTCATGATATAAACCACATTTTATTGTGGCTTTTCGATTAGTTTATAAAAATGTTAATTTTTTGCCACTTTCGATTCTTTATAAATTCTTTATAAATTTAGTCTATTTTCGATTTTTTACAAATGTATAAAAAAATAACAGTTTTCTAATTTTGCATAAAAAAAATATATATTTCATCATTGCGGTCAAAATAATTCTGGAACCATTGAGGATATAAAAAAAGTATTGTTGAAACGGGTTAAAGGTATTTTTATTTCAAGTGTCTTCTAGTGGTTTTTGCAATAAAATTGAACTACGCGTTTCCAAGTTGTAATAAACCTCTTCAAAAAACCAAAATTTTTGAAAAAATTCACTTATTAGTATCAAAAACAATTGCTTTTTCATGCAAAATAAAAAAAATGTCCTTCTCGTAAAAAAGTTTAATTTGCAAAATCTTTACCTTTTAACTATGTCTCTTAAAGACAAATGTCTTGCAAACAAAACAAGCCATATAGCATGAAAATCGATGGATAATTGTTGATTTTATTAGCTTTTTTGCGGTTATAGCTCGATATTTATATACTTTCTTGTATAAGAATAGTCTTATACCATAGTGGTGTGGTGTAGGGTATGAAAATGCAATAACTGTTTGAATAAGTACTCGTATTTATTTATTCAAGTGCCTAAAGGACATGATAAAAATTTTCCTATTAAAATGATATAAAGTCTATTAAATCAGAATTGTAAAAATAAAATGGTAAAGAGCAACAGCATACGAGTACATTGTCCACAGAGTCCAGTTTACTCGTTGTTTTAACAGTTTGTGAATAAATTGCTTGCATTTCTGAGTAAATATTTGTTGCTTTTGCACATGCAAACACACACATACTGAAAGAATGATTAATTTCTCAAAAACATATGTATGTACATTTTTGTTAACAATATGACTCCCCGCCAGACAAAGTAACTAGTATGTAGTTAGATCTATACTAGTTACTTTTTACTTCAGACTAGTTGCCTATCTGTCCTTTTTTCATATATCGAACTATCGATTTTAACATTAGATTATCATAGGAGTCCAACTAGTTCATTTGTATACAGTTATATCCCAGTTGGAATACTAGCTGATATAATCTAGTGCTCTTAATAGTTTCTTATATCTAGTTTTGTAACTCTTAAAAAAATTTTTTGCTCAACCGGGGTACGAACACATATTCCTCATATTTCAAGGCAAGTGCTCTCTCTACCCACTGAGCCACTTTCTACTTATTTTTTCAAGAGATAAAAATATGTTTTATGTATAAGTCGTATACCTGAAAATGCTGTCCTTTTTTTACTAGTATCGTTACTAGTGTCGATACAACTAGTAATATGATTGTCCTTTTTTGACTAATAATATGGCTGTCCTTTTTTTGACTAGTATCATTACAACTAGTCATATGACTGTCCCAAAGCGTATCTAGTTACAAATTTAGCTGCTGGGTCTAGTTTCCTTGAGCCGCACATAAGTATTAGTTTTGTTTATTGAGACACAGAGCACCCTGCAGATAGCACGACTAGTCCACACACGCATGTAAAGTATATTACATAGAGAACTAGGACTAGTCCAAAGGTAACCCAAAATATATGGAGAAAACATGGTCAATTTATCGTTGCGATGTTCTATGGCTGGACCATATAAGCCAACTTTGCACTATATCAGAGTAGCCTCCAAACTACTCCATGTCATCACTTGATGGAGCACTCAAGTGTTCGTGCTGAAATTGTTAAAACACGAGCACTTGTCGCTTAACTACAAACTCTTGTTTGCAAATGACATAGTCAATGTCTGCATTACAGCGGACTAGTCTTAAAGCTACTCTATGTCACTATTCGATAGAGAACTCAATTGTTCGTGTTCTAACGATTGCACTCGTTAAAACACAAACACTTGTCGGTTAACTAGAAGCTATTGTTTGCAAATGACATGGTACATGGACCACGTAGTCCAATATTATCTGTAGGGCAGAATGTAATGCACTTTAATATGGTAATTCATAGATCAAAATTGTAATTTACATGCAACAGTAATAGCATTTGTTTGTATGTGTATATACATATGTATGTTATTATTTTATGTAAATTGTAATTTTTGCCAATGTCAAACCTTGTGGATAGATTTTTAGTGATATATGTCTCGTTATGTGTTCGAAGCGAGAACGTATCTTTTGTCGTTTTAGGTGTTTTGCACTATTGAAAAATCTAAATTCTAAAATTTTGCTTTGATTCACATAACAACAAAATAAAATTTTTTTTCTTTCAGTGCAACCTTGTTTAGAATCTAAATACTGATTCTGGTAGAGGTTACAAACAAAATATATCTCTGATTCTGATTTCAAATGCATTTTTCGTGTCCGTTGAAAGTATAGTAAAATATTTCATAAAATAAAGAAATAAATTTTAAAATTAAAACTGCTTTAGCATGATTTAATAGATTATAAATTAATGCACATAAGTTTTTTTTGTGCTTATACTCTCTTCATACAAAACGGCGTGTCCGTAATGCGTGCAGTTGATTTTCCACATTAAGAAACTATGATATTTTCCAAAAACGTGATTAAACTTATAACGGTTTTGGAATATTTGCATTTGCTTCTCTTATTTCACACATAAATTTCTTTAAATTGTTATTGTCCGCAGTCTAGTGTATTGAGCGTTACGCTTTTTTAGTACGCTTCATTATTCAGTTTAATTATTGAAATTGCATTAACAGCATCAACTAAAATAACAGCTTAGGTTTTGTACTTCTAAATATTTAAAAGTTTTGTGAACTTTGTTAAACAGTACTATATTGCAAAACGTTTTATCAATCAAATATGGTTTGTATCCAAAAAAATTTATTGAGTGCTATCCATATTTTTTTTTATTTAATTAAAATTTTTTAGTGAAGAACTAAGAGTGACTTTTTCAGAACGCTATTAGAGATTAAGTTAAATTGAATATCTGTATTTACTCTTTAAGTTTACTCAATTGTTTATTTTTTATCTTTATTTCTTGCTACATTAGGATTAAACCACCATCATTGGCCGCTAAACTAGTAAAAAAAAATTAAAAAAATTTTGAGTTGAAATTTTTTTAATTTCATCTAAATACAAATACTAAATTTAACTTAATTTCTAATCTCGTTCTTAAGAACCCACTCTAAGGAGCTTAACTGAAAATACATCAAAGAATATACAGCTGAATAGTTTTGAATTCAAAATATACTTCTGAAAAAATATTGAAATCGTATAAAAATGTATTGAGCGTTACGTAAAAAATATGTATATATAATTTATCTATAAATTGTAACAGAACGGTCGGCGAAGTAAAAGAACTAATAAAATGGCTACACAGCTTAAGCAATTCAATGCCTCTACTTGACACCAGAGGGGCTTGTAAAACTGCTCTACAAAAAAAAAACGCGTAATATAAGGGTTGAATTAAGCTTTCTATCTCTCTCCCACTTCACCACCCGTTCTCTCTACACTAACCCTTTCCCAAAAGCAGGTAACACATTAATTAATTAACTGGTAGGCATTAATTGCCTGATTGTGTTACTTCTCTTTAAAAATTAAAAAGTTAACAGCATCTGAAGGCTTGAACCAATATAATGAAAATTATCTGCTTACACATTTCCGATTTTCTTTGTAATAATTTTGCTTCTATTGCACTGTGGGTTGTTATATTTTCGAAGAATGTATTAGGTAGGTCGTATTTTGCTACGAAAAATTATTTGAAATTGACATAACGTTTAACATTGTCGGTCGATTTTATTAAAATTAGTCTTATATGAAAGAAGAGTTGGCCTACTTTTCGCTAATGTATAAATCTTTGTAAAGATACAATTTTTTTATTTTTCCATGTGAACCCAAGTCAAAATTTAAAAATTGATCATAACTTTTAATTTCATTCTACTATTATTATTATTTTTTACTTTTAGAGAGTAGATGTATAGTGCTTTCAAACCGTATACTAGTTTTTTGTGGTGTTTTTTTCGCATATGGGCATTTCCAGGGAAAAGTCCACTTTTCGTAACGTAACGCCAACAAGCAATTAAGCAGTATTTCAAAAAGAACCCCAGTTTTTTTACTTCTTTGTACAATTTCTGTAGATCGTAAATAGTTCTACATTTAGAAACAGTTTTTTAAGCTGTTTTTGGGCTATTATACAAGCTCTTCGACTTCTGCCCAAAATTCAACCCTGCTATAATGTGTTGTTATTGCTTTCTTTTTTAAAACTTTCCATAAACTCATTAGACAGAGTTGTATTTTCTATAGAAGTCAAATGGCTTGTGAGATTGTGTAAAACAGGCATAACTAGTCTACATTTCCTAATGTAATATTTCCGTTATTATGAATTTATATGTAGTGGCTGTTGTTTATGGATAAGACTGGCAACGCGACGCTTTTGACAATCACAGTCAGTGCTGTATTTTTGTTCATTATATGTATTTGGAATCTGAATTTTCATTTCGTAATAATATTTTACTAAAATGTAAAATATTAATTTTGGGAAAAAGTGCGATTATAGATTTAAAAACTAGTGACAACTGAAAAACTTAGTGAAAAGCCTCCTGATGTTTCTTCCCTCAAAAATCTGCACTAAACAAACTTGCCACAACTTTCATCTTAGAATAAGTGTATGAACTCGGCTATTGCACACTTATGAACAAGTGTTGCTTACTGTGATATATAATTTAAATGCAACGCTTTTAAATGGTACTTTGTACAAAAATTACAAAAATTGCTAAAACGCTATTCACTAAATTTTTTTTAATAAACTCTAAATGAATAACCCCTTCATAAAAAAAGATGTAAAAACATACTACTATACTACATAAGTACATATCCTACAACAAGGTGTCTTTACATGGTAATACATGTATTACGATAGGTCTAAAGATGAAAACAATCTTATCATGTAAGCGCAAAATGTATTGAGTAGGAGAGAATACAAATACAAAATCTGACAAGCTTTCGGTAAATGTTTATTTTCTAAACTATTTTAGCAACTTATGTATTATCATCATACCAGAGGTGTAAACATGAAAAATACTTACAAGAGACTTTTGTTCTCTTTTTCTAAGCACGAAGAGAATTTCATAATATTTTGATTCTACAAAGTCTTTAATATTTTGTATTACCATGTAAAGATAGCTTTAAGAGACACGAAACTTGTTAAATTTAAAGCTATTTTTAGTATTTGTAGTTTTTCAAACACTCTTTGAATGACAAAGAATGTTTATTTATGGCTTTAACTGTCACCCTAAGCTGTAAAATAAATTCCTTCATGACGCAAAATTACATTAAGCGTGATAATCTTTACAAATCTTTTAAGAAAAATATTAAACTGCAGACCACCAAAGGAATTTCATTACAGTCTTAATCTTAAAAAAAAAACTTATCATTGTTGGAAAATTGAAATAAAGTGAACAAAAATATATTCGCAAATCTAAAGAAAATACAAACAAGAAAGAAAAATAAAAATTTTTCAAGAGAGACAGATAACAAATGTATTTGTCAATATGTCGACTTAAGCACGAAGAAAAATATATGGTTTGAAAAATTTTCTCTAACACTGCTTTTTAACAAGCCATAAATTTGTTCAAACTCTTGTCAAAAATCATAAATAAAAACAGCTGAATAAAAATATTGATATTTTTTCATATCGATTTTGACTTTAACTTTTCAATAAACCAATAGATGGGTCCGTAGCGCTGTGCAACAATAAAAAATAACAAGGTTCTAGCGACCAATCCTGGTATAGGGGACCTAAGAGGTATTTTTAGGATTCCGTACACTAAAAGTGTAAAGGAACCCTATTATTTTCGCTACACTATCCGTCAGTCTGTCTGTCCGTCTGTCTGTCTGTTCGTCTGTCTGTCACAGGCTGTTTTCTCGAAAACCGTAAGAGCTACGGACCAGAAATTTTCACAGAATATGTAAAACGTTGGCCGCGACAACAACAACAAATATATGCCAGTTAAAAATTAAATGGTGAAATACTAATGCAATATACAGACACTTATACATATATAGACACTTTTACTTTTCAAAGTTCGTGTTAATTGGTGTAGTCTGTAGAATAGACTACAACAATTAACACTGATATTTAAAGCAATAAGAATTAAAGGGTGTTCTATCAGTTAATGTAATTTTGACTATGTAATTTAGACAATTTGCTGTATGTAGGAAACCGTAAGAGTTAAACTCTTGAAATTTTCAAAAACGCTAAAACTAAAAAATTCCAAAATTTAGAAAAACGTCAAATCGAAAAATCGGCAAAATTAAAAAAATGTCAAAACGAAAAATCAGCAAAATTAAAATATCGGTTAGAGGAAAAAAAACAACAAAATTAAAAAAATCGCTAGAACGCATAAAATCACCAAAATTAAAAAGATCGCAAAATAACTAAACTAAAAAACGCCAAAACCGAAAAAACGTCGACAAAACGAAAAAAAGCACTATAACATTAAAAAAATCGCTAAAATTGAAAATATCATCAAAAAACGAAAAATTCACCAAAAATGGAAAAAAATCACCAAAAGGAAAAAAGCGCCAAAACCAAAATAAGCGCCAAAACTAAAACAAATTTCCAAAAACCAAAAAATCGCCAAAACGAAAAAAGTGTCAAAACAAAAAAAATCACTAAAACTAAAAAAATCATAAAAAACCGATAAAAAATCCCCAAAACCGAAAAAAAGGGTCAAAACTGAAATAAGAGCCAAGACCAAAATAAATCGCTGAAACTAAAAACATCGTTAAAAAGCGACAAAAAACGTTAAAACAAAAATAACGCTAAAACTAAAAAATTCCAAAATTAAAAAAATTTCAAAACTAAAAATCGCAACAATGAAAAAATCGCCTAAAGAAAAAAAACCCAAAAATTAAAAAAAAATCGCTAAAACGCAAAAAATCATCAAAACTAATAAGATCGCCAAAAAAAACTAAAAAAACGCATAAAAACGAAAAAAGACGAAAAAAGCACTAAAACTAAAAAAACGCTAAAACTAAAAATATCATCAAAAAACGAAAAAATATTACAATGATTTAAAAAAATCACCTAAACGAAAATAAAAGCGACAAAACTAAATAAAATCGTCAAATACTGAAAAAATCGCCAGAACGAAAAAAAAGTGTCAAAATCAACAAAAAAGTAGATAAAACTAAAAAAGCACCAAAAACCGAAAAAAGCGCCGAAACTAAAATAAATCGTTAAAACTAAAAATATAATCAAAAAGTGAAAAACCCGCAAAAAACGACAAAACCAAAAAATCGCCATAAGTAAAACAATCGACAAAAATTGCAAAAAACGGAAAATCGCAGAAAAAATCACGAAAATTAAAAAAACACCGAAACAAAAAAGTCGCCAAAACAACGAAAAACAACTTAAAAAATAAAAAACCAAAATTAAACAAAAAGCACAACTTTACATTACACTTTACATAATTTATTAATTTAATCATATAAACTGGCCTCATATTCTAGCACTAATGATGAATAAGTACCAAATTAACAATTATACAAATTTCAGGTTTTGCCTTAATTCTAGCGCTCAAGTTACATTTGGAGCTTTGATGCCTTTACTGTTTAAGGGCACTTTTTGCCTCTTTTTTTAAGAATGGGACAAAAATACCCATGCAGAAAAAAGTTGGAGACTTAAAATGTTGCACAGAAATTTTCTACGCAGTGTTCGACATCAAAATGGTTAACACACCTTATACCTAAAATGTAAGAATTAAAAGATTTCCTACGCCGAGGCACTATAACAATGTGGAAAAGGAAAGTTTACAGCTGCAATTCATTTTAGAGGGAATTTAAAGTTGCCCCCACCCTCTTCACTTTTGCACATAGTTATACTGACTCGGCATAGGAAATAGCGTAAGCCTTTCATTTAAGATATACGGCCATGTCACAGAGGTCAATTCCGTTCGGAAACGGAATTCAATCCACCCTAATATATCAAGCCCTAGCAGGAGCATACCACAGCATAGTAGCGCCCGCCAACAGTCTGGACACACCTGAAAAATTTACGTAATTTAGTTTTCTTTTAGTTTTTTTAGACACCAGTTGCTACAAAAATGGGATAGGTTGAATTCCGTTTCCGAACGGAATTGAACTCTGTGACATGGCCAATAAAATGTGTTCAGAATTTGTATGTAAAACACCGCAAAAACTATTTTTGTGAAACATTTTAACCCTCTGATCGACCAATTTCAAGAACTCCTCCTCAAAGAAAAAACACTTATTTGGGGCTGTGGACATATTACTTAGCGTCATTTTTGCCGTTGAAGACCTCCACACTAGGGATATAACCAATACCGATACTGAGACCGATATATCGGCTATAATTCAGATTTTCCGATACATCGGTATCGGCCATATTTTACTGTCAATACGACAATACTTTTAAATTTGTTTTTCAAAGTTTTTTTTAACAAATAATTCATTTTTGTTATTTTACTATGAATTAAATTCAATTTGTTGTATTTTTAAATCTTATTAATATCAATTTTATACATTTTAGTTTTATATTTTTTGTTAATTATTTAATGTTAATTATACAGCAAATAATTCTTGCAAAAAAAACTGACTACAAAATATGCGTGGCACCGTCCCATATTTTGTCATCATGTACTTTTACAAGAGCTAATTGTGTGTGAGACGTTTCATAAGAATCGGCCAAGTAGAAGTAATTAAAATGCTTATTAACTTTTCATGGGCATGGCACTGCCCATTTTTCTACACATAATGTTGTATTGGAAGTACAACTAAGAATCGATTTAGTAGCAGTTGTTGAAAAAGAATATTTACTTTACATGGGCGTGGCACAGCCCACTTTTTTTATCCTGATGTAGTATTTAAACAGAAGCTTAATGTGTGTGTAAAGTTTCAAAAGAATCGGTTGAGTAGAAGTAGTTGAAAACAAATGTGTATTTACTTTGTATGGGCGTGATCCCGCCCACTTTTCAAGGGGACAAATCTGGAACTACATCCTTTTGCATAGAGAAAAAAAAATCCGAAATCAGTTCATAAATGGCGGAGTTTTGAAGGAACATACATAAAAAAAATACATGACGAATTGATAACCTTTCTCCTTTTTTTGAAGTCGGTTAAAAAGACACTCCAAAGAAGTCATGAAAATGTAGAATTTGCAATCCGAAAGTAGTGCAAATTTTGATAATTTCTAATTAGTTCTACATATGCTTGACAAGAAGTTCTCTTTCAATTATCAATCACCAAATTGGAAACGATGTTAGGAAAAATTTCGTTTTCAGCGTTTTATAATGATTTTTCCTCAAGGAAAAAGGATAAAACATTACCAATTTTTGCAACTTGTTTCTTTTTATGCGAACTTAAACGTAAAACTGTGTTTTCATTTAAATTTAAGTGAATAAGTATAAACTTTTAGAAGAATTTTAACAAATAAGCTATTAAGTTATTTAGAAGAATGTTAGCTAATAAATGTCCTTTAAAAAAATTTATTTTTTTAAAAGCATGGCGTGTATTTTTTAAAACTATAAATGAAGTGCAAACTTTTTTTTTGTATGATTTAAATAAAACCTTACTTGCTTTTCTACTAGTTATCTACATATTTTTAATATAGATTCTTTGGAAGCAATGAAAATGTAGCTCCTCAAAAATTACTTACAAATTTTTATACTGGGTTAATATCAACTTTAAAAATTAATAATCTCTTACATTGTAATTTTGTGTGATAAAAAAATTACCCTACTTGAGTTTTTTTAATTTAAACTTGAACTCAATTTCAATGTGCGTATCGGAATCGGAATCGGTATCGGTATCGCCGATATTTCTTTTTGAGTATCGGTATCGTTATCGTATCGGCAAAAAGCGTATCGTTACATCCCTACTCTACACCCACCGCCCCAAAAGTGCGTTAGGTAATGTGTGAGCAGCCCCTTATAAGAATTTTCAATCAGTCATGAAGGGTATTAAAACATATAGACATGAAGTAAATGTAAAAATTTAAAAACGTAACCATGGCTACAAAATTTACTTACATATAAAATATTATACATTTCTGCAAACAATTATCCGTCTCTAACAGGAGTATTTTTTTATTTATTTTTAATATTTTCAGTAAATTGGTGGTACACGTCTACAGTATAATCCTGCTTAAGAAAATAAAAGCTTTAAAAAACCGCTTAAAGAATTGCTGTGCAACAGACGACAAATCCAACAAGAATTTTAATTTTATATTCATTTAATTGAAATATTTATTTTCTATAAATTGTATTTCTTGCACAAAATCACAAATTCAAATCACACGAATGAAACCTTCATCTTTATGGGAACAACTTGATCGTTTTTTAAGTTTTTTCGTTTCAATCACAAATACAACAAGATTAAATGCAACAATAATCGTACAATGGAAAAACAGAGTACGAGAATCCAATCAAAGTTTATGTCTTCTATTTGCCCAAAATTTGAAAACAAAACAAAGAGACAAAAACAACAAAAAGAAACTGCAAAACTGCAGCAGCCACATTTTATGCAACAACCAACCACATTAAAGATACCACAGCAACAAGAACAACAACAACAGCACCCGCCATACTGCAAATATCTGAACAATACAACAAAAACATTTAACTTTACGCTAAGATGGTATCACTGGTTGCCATCGAAAAGAGTTCAAACTTTTTACTCTCATCTCTACCACAAAAGCTCTCTGTTGTTTTATGAAATATTTAAAATAAAAAATTTTACACTTTCATCAGTTCTTTTGAGCCTGATTTCAATGGCGAAGGCCTCCTATTCGTCAAAATTGCAAATTTTAGAAGATGATTTGTTGGTGTGTATACCGGAGAATAACACAAATTCTTGCATTAAATATGTTAATTCTTCAATTAATGGTTTAATTGAGTTAAACGAAAGGTAAGTCAAAAAAAGATGTTTTAAATTTTAGGTTTTGTGTTTAAATTCTTATACATATTTTCTTAATTATTTAGTTTGTATCCTGCTTTGAAAGTCTTTCATGGATCTTATGATTACCAGATGATTGCCCGTATCAATCCTTTTTGGTTGAGCTTTGAGCCACCCAGTGATGTTTCGTATTATGTGATGGGTACTTTGTACTTGATAATTTTTATTTTTGGTGTAACTGGCAATGGATTAGTTATCTATATGTTCGCAAAGTAAGTTGGGCTTAAAAGCAAGTAAATTTTTTAATTTGAACTATTAAAACTCGGATGATGTTCGAATCTACATATGTTTATAAAAATATAAGAGGATTATATGTATAATGCTGTATTTTTATAAGTTTAATTAAAATGGATGTATAATGTATGAAAATTCCAACACACGAGGTGTAACACTTTGGGGCCTTTTTGTGCCGTCGATTTTAGTAAAGTATTTAATTGACTCCCACACGAAGGGTTCCATACCAATGCCATACACATATATAACTTTTTTTCGTTTTGACGATATCTGTTCTTTTTTCGGGACTTTTCAATTTTAAGGTATTTTTCGTTTAAGGTTTTTTTTGCGAATTTGTTCGTTTTTGTGCGATTATTTCAGTTTTGAAGATTTTTTCGTTCTGGTGCTAGCACTATTTTTTAATTTAGCTATTTTTTTTTTCTTATTGGTTTTTTTTCATTTTTGCGATTTTTTTTTCAATTTTCTCTTTTGACGCTTTTTTTGTTTTTGGCTTTTTCCGTTTTGGCGCTTTTTAGTTTTGACAAAAAAAACACTAGTTTTATTTTGATTGTTTTATTAATTGTTTTCGTTTTTACGACTTTTTTCGTTCTTTGACGATTTTTTTAGTTTTAGCGTTTTTTTCTTTTGTTCCATTTTTTCGTTTCAGTTTTTTTTTCATTTTCGCAATTTTTTCGTTTAGGCCATTTTTTGACACTTTATTTCATTTTGGAGCTTTTTCTGCCATCTTAGATCTGTTTTCCTTTGAGCGATTTTTTTTTGTTGTTTTGACAATTTTTAAATTTTGTGGTTTTTTTCAGTTTTTTTTTTGGTGTAGTCTGTAGAATAGACTATACCAATTAGCACTGATATTTAAAACAATAAAAGTTAAAGGGTATTCTATCAGTTAATGTAATTTTGACTATGTAAATTAGAAATTTTGCTGTATCTTGGAAACCTTCAGAGGCTGACTCTTGAAATTTTAAAAGAGGCTAACACTAAAAAATTTAAAAATTTAAAAAATGTCAAAACGAAAAATCGCCAAAAATGAAAAAAGCGCTTAAAGGAAAAAAATCAGCAGAATTAGAAAAAAATCGCAAAAACGCAAAAAATTACCAAAACTAAAAAGATTGCTAAAAAAAACAATAAAAACGTCAAAAATAACCAAAAAAAAGTCGTCAAAACGAAAAAAGCACTAAAACCTAAAAAATAGCTAAAACTAAAAATATCGTCAAAAAAGGACAAAAATTGCCAAAAATGGAAAAAATCACCAAAACGAAAAAAGCGCCAAAACGAAAAAAAGCGCCAAAACTATAAAAAATCGCCAAAGCGAAAAAAAGGGTCAAACCAAAAAAAAAATCTTTAAAACTAAAAAAATCACCATAAACCGAAAGGAGCGCCAAAACTGACAAAAAGCGCCAAAAATAAAATAAATCGCTAAAATTAAATATAGCGTCAAAAAGCGAAAAAAAAAGTTAAAACCAAAAAAAAAATACGTCAAAACGAAAAAATCACCAAAACTAAAAAAATCGTCAAAAAACAAAAAAAAATTGTAAAAACGAAAAATCGCAACAAAAAAAAAACAAACAACAAAAAAAACACCAAAATGAAAAGCGTCAAAACCAAAAAATAAAATCACTAAATCAACAAAAATAATTTAAAAATAAAAAAATTAAATTAAACGAAAAAGCAAAATGAAAAAATTGCCAAAATGAAACACAGGCAAAAACGAAAAGGGATATATGTTTATTCGTACGGAACCCTTCGTGTGCGAGCAAAAGTCGCACTATACTTTATTTATTTAATATTAGAGTTTTTTCGTTTGGCGTTTTTTTTTTTGCTATGCCGATTTTTTTTGTTCCCGTTTACTTGAAGATATGCCCTTTAATTATTAATTTACCGTTTGTTTATTAATTTTATCACGGTACATACGATATACAGCTTAATTACAAAACTACATTACCTGATAGAATACCCTTTAATTCTTAGATTGTTTGCTTTTTAGCATTCGTTACTGTTGCCCTTAAAATGTTGCTCTAGCTGTGAAAATTTCAAGAGTTTGCCTCCTACGGCTTCCAGCTAATTGTTAAAATTACATAGCCAAAATTACATTAACTGATAGATTACCCACTAATTTTTATTTTGTTTAAATTTCAGTATTTATTAGAGTAGTCTGCATAATAACACACTATATTTTAAAATATCAAGTGTTTCCTTGCTCGCTTTAGAATACCCTTTAATTTTTAAATTTTATAAAATTTTAGAATTTGCTATTGTAGCGGCCATTGTTTCACATATTTTGTGAAAATTTCAGGTCTGTACCTCTAACCGTTCTCCAGATAAAAGCCAGAGACTGACAAATGGACAGACAAACAGATGCATGGACGGACATCGTAGCGAAAACAATAGGATTATTTTTCACCTTTGGTGTACGAACTCTAAAAATTAAAATTTCGAATATAAGTTCACCTATACTTCCTTTACTGCTAGGTGAAATTTTAATAAATCGAACGACCAGTTTTGCAACTGCCGATTTATTACCAGTTGGTTTTCATAATTACTAGTGGCAATGTTAGCCATCACCATTGAAAAATAATTTCTAAGTGATAGAAAAAAATAAAAAATGGATTTTAGTTTAGCACATTAAACTCTTAACATTCCACATTTTAAAGGAATTTTTTTACAGAACAGTGTATATCGGCAAAACAAAAGTATCGCCGATATTTCGGATGCATCCCAATTTGAGACGTGTAAAATTAATAGACTAAAATACAATATCACGTGATGAAATTGTTAATTGAGAGCGTATACTTAATATACATATAATAATAAATACATATCACTCATACGCACGCATAATACTAAATGGACATACTAAGAGGCGTATACTTATTATTTAGTTTTCAATATCCAGTACTCATACGCCTACATGATATTGAAGATCCACACAGCAAAGCAGGTATGAACTTACTTGTCCAAAGTTTGATACATATTTGTTATTAAAACCGATGCACACTGCAAAAATAGAAATAGAAAATAAAAATTTGAGAAAATAGAATTTTGGATGAAAATTATATTTTTGCAAAAAAAATTCAATCAATGCACTTAATCAAAAATTAAAACTTGTTTCGATTAATGTTGTAATTGAATCAATTACTAATGTGATTACAAATTTTGAGTAATTGAAAATTTGAATTTCAGTAATCGAATATACAACTTTCGTCGTATGTTGAACTTCAACAACAGAATTAACTGAATCTGCAGTTTTCATAATGAAATCTTATTTTAGCTTTTTCTGTGTTTATATTACTCATATAAAATATTATAAATATGTGTTTTCTTTTTTAATGAAATTTGTTAGCATGCAGAAATAACAAACTAAGATAATCTCATGAAAAAGTTTTTTCTGATACATGTAACTTTTCTCTTCCCACCAGACGTTGCAGCAATCAGAAAATTGTTTAAATATTTTCACAGCAAAAAAATGGATGAACGAGTTCGAAATAAGTCCTTAAACATTTGTTTCTTCTTCAAGAGGTGCATCCTGATTTCCACTATCACTTATGAAAGTAAAATTCCGTACTTTCGTTTATTTGTTATTTTCCCTTGGAAATGAGATATTTTATCGCAATGAAAAGTATCCCATAAAGTATATACATCCACTCCAAATTTTTCTAAGTCCATTCAGCAGTTTTTGCGTGATATGTGTACAGACAGACAGGCAGACAGAGGGACGGACAGATAAAAATTGCAAAAGTTTGTGTTTTATATTCTACATCGAATATCATCTACGTCACCATTAAGATTTTCGGAAAATATTTTACGTACATACACGGTACTTTTACAAATTTATTATACACCCAGCAAACCAAAACATTCGAAAATAATATCGCATTCGAATGTTGCGCACACGTTTCTCGGACAAAACACTCGCGAACGGCTATCGAAGTCGGAAAGAGAAAGAGCTGCTAGAGCTCACTCGTCGCTCAGTTTTTGGCAGCAAATCTTTCGATTTCGATGTTTCGCTGACAAATCAATAGCGAACCAATATCGAAGAAATATCGATACCACAAAAATGCAGGAAAAAATACTTTTTCAAGATTGTTATCTTTATTTTTTAATTTATCTATTTTATTGTAAATGGAATAATTATTTATTTTAAATTTTAACTTACGCTGCATTCAATCAGATTCGAACACGGTACCTCCAGGCTAACAAATTAGCACACATCCACTAAGCTATCGTGGCAAATATTTTTCTATTCAATTATTGCACACATAAATGCAAATTACACCTTCGAGAAATTATTGAAAATAGTTCGATGCTGCGAACATTCACATATTATGAAATTTGGCAATTGCGCTTAAAATATCGATATATTTCGATGCTGCGAACATTCACATTTTATGAAATTTGGCAATTGCGCTTATTATCGCGATATTATCGACAAAAGCTCGCTTTAGCGAACATTAGATTTTTTTAGATTCATATATCGAACAAATTTGTTTCGAAAATTCTTCGTTTTAGCGAACCTTCTTTTATTTCGAATCTCCGGTTTAGTGGGACATATGTATAGATGTGAATGTATTTATGTATGACATTGTATGTGTGTTGTTTTTAATCTTGTTCAACTTTTGAAGATTAAAGTTCCGATTTAAAACTTTATTAAATTTTTCAATAAATATTTTATTCCTATTATTTTGATTTTTTTTTTAATTTTTTGTTCTACGTCTTAAATAAACTTTCACGAAAATGATTTTGATTTTTTGTTCTTTTTTTTGCAGTACGTCTTAAATTAACTTTCACGTAAATGACTTTATTTGATCTACAGATTGATTATACTGTGAGAATTACATTAAGAATCAGGGTTCCCAGTTTTATTACATACCTTATCCCCAATTTTCGATTTTTCGTCTACCAAAATTCCCCAAAATAGCTATTTTCTCATCCCCAAAAAACCCCACAGTACCTTAAAAAGAAAATCATATTATTACAATCGAAATATATGCGTACATTTATTTGTTTAATTAATTTCATTTATATTGAATATATTAAAACTAATTTTATTTCTACATATACTTAGCGCTAAATGAAAGGAGTAAAGAGGCTTTCTATAAGGACCCACTTAGCGGGCTCTAGTACTTCCGCTCCCATTGTATATTCATATATTTTTTACACGCGATGTCATTGCGGACGAAGGCCTTCGTCGACCCATTACTTATCAGGCCTGATTGAAGGCATTCTTGAGAACGCCTGTTCTGGCAAGGACTGCTAAAAATCAAATGGAGGCACATTTTTCTCGGTATTTCTAAAGCAGCTTCTATATTTCTGATTATCGTGAATTTTTATTTCGAACTCCTTCTTTTCATCCAAATTATTTTTTTTATACACCTGAAGCTAAATTTCGTGTATTTATTAAGAAGGAATTGGACGTGATGTAGTAGCTGCAACATAAACGACATAATAATAGCAGCATCTATGATGCTTCTTGTACGTAAATTTCAGTCTTACATACAAATTATTTGCGAAAAAAGGACACGAGAATGTTTGTTATTTCTAAAGTACACTTTTTATTAATAAACAAAACGAAAAATCAAAAAATAGAGTACTACTTCCAAAAGCAGGGAGAACGAATGTGTATCGGATCTTTTAGAAAAAGTGTAGAGGCCTTCTAGAAGACTATCCTGATAGAGCAGAAAATAAATCGTTTTGGATCCTATTTCAGGTCTTTGAAAGCCTTTAAAAATTCCTATTTAGTGAATGACTCGTAAGTATACTTTGATTTCTAAATACATATCAACATATGTATGTATATAAAGAGAGTAACGTAAAAAACACACAAGAATAAAACAATTGCATATGTATCCAATGTTCATCATTTCAAAAACTACAGAATCAAAATCTGCTGAATAATTAGTTAATGCATTTTTGTTGTAAATGTTATTTGTATTAAAATATTTTTGCATTTGAGAGGAAAACTGAACTGTTTTAGAATGTTTTTGTAAGAAGCGATTCGGAATTATTTTTGTGCTTTTTTTTCTCTAAAAGGAAAACTGTTTCTTTAAGAGAAATTATATAAAGAAGAAATATATTTCAAATCCCCAAAAATCCTGAGCGAAAAAAGTGGTTTTCCCCAAAAAATCCCCTGAAGATTTTCACAAAATTTTTATCCCCAATCACAAAAAATATCCCTATTCGGGGAAAAGTCCCCAAAACTGGGAACGCTGCAAAATTATCTCTTTTAACATAGTTTTTGTTTTTTATTTGATCAATGCTTGCGGATTTATTCGCAAACTTGACATTGTGCTTTTTCAAGCAACTTTAAACAAAGTTGTTCTTTGTAAAAGATCATAAAAAATTTTAAACTGCAAAAGTTTTACCTTTTAACTATCTTCTTAAGGACAACTGCTTACGAACAAAATAAGCCATATGTCATAAAAATCGAAAGATAAATGTGGATTTTATTAGCAATTAAGTTAATATACCCAGACACATACAAGGTACTTTGGGTAATAAATTTATTTTTGATTTAAAGAAATTAAAACAAAAGTACCTTTTAAGTTGCTGGGTATATTCACTTAAATAATAATAAAATGAACATTTAGCCATTGATTTACATGAAATATGGCTTTTTTTTCGTAAGATAGCAGTTCATAAGAGGTATAGTTAAAAGCTAAAGTTAGTGCAGTCTTTAAATTTTTATGAGAAAGATAGAAAAATTTTAATTTTGCTGGAAAATGTACTTTTCCCTATAGTAATTTGAGAAGAACTACGAAATCGTTGATCAAATCAAAAAATTACGTTAAAAAAGTTCAAAAGTAATTCTGTCATGCATTTTTTGGCGTTTTGTTGATCAAAATCTGGGATACCGTTCTCAAGTTATTGTGAAATATACTGTTCTACATAGTAAAAATATTAATCAACCTTATTAAAAAAATTTATACGTGACAAGAAAAAGCTGAAAACGGTGTTTACTTTAGGCCATTAAACTCTTCATATTCCACATATTTTTATTTAAATGCGTGAATTCGATTTTTTTCCAGGCCACTGTTATAATCACTAATTCTTGCATTATTGAAAAATCGAATAGTTTTTTATGATTATCGCTGTTGTTGTACTCTTTCTTATTATTATACACTCATAATGCACATTGTTTTGAGAGTGCTGTTGGATAAATTAGTCGAGATGTTTGTTGCCTATAAAGAAATGTATGAAAATCAAGCGCCTGATTTGGATATTGTGATCGCATCATCAACAATGTAAATTTTTCTGATGTGCATTGTTTACGCGAATGAGGCAACGAAATGATGAAATAATTTCATTAAAACAATGAAATAATTTCATTAAAACAATGAAATAATTGCATTATAATAATGAATTATTTTATTAAAAGGATTAAATAATTTCATTAATATAATAAAATAATTTCATTAAAACAATGAAATAATTTCATTAAAATAATGAATTATTTTATTAAAATGATGAATTATTTTATTAAAAAATTAAATAATTTCATTAATATAATAAAATAATTTCATAAAATTATGAAATGGTTTCATTAAAATTATTCAATAATTTCGTTAAAATAACGAAATATTTTATATCAATGAAATTATTTCATATATTTGGTGAGCTCTTCATTAAAATAATTTAAACGAAACTTTTTTCATTAATTTAACCAAATGTGACGCTGGTTGAGTTTTAGTGAAGTTATTCATTGGAATATTTATTAATGTCACTATTTATATATTTTTTCATTAAAATAATGAAATAATTTCATTGAAAAGATAATAATTAATTAAAATTAAAATAATAAAATAATTTCATTAAAATAATGAAATATTTTCACTAAAATTATGAAATAACTTCGTTAAAGTAATGAACTATTTTCATTAACTTTAGAAATTATTACAATAGATCATTGAAATTATTTCATATATTTGATGAGCTTTTCATTAAAATAATTTAGGGCCTATTCACATATTACGTAACGCTATTTTCGGAGGTTTTCTGCCACGCCCCCCCCAACCTTCGTAGCGCTTTTTACTAAATTTTCAGTATAAATTATCTAGTCCGTAACAAATCTTTAACGAAACTTGTTTCATTTATCCAATATCCAACGTCTGAAGCGTGACGTTGTTTGCGTTTTACTGAAGTTATTCATTGGATTAATATCAAAATTCACAGAATTTGTGAAGAAAATTCTTTCAGTGTACGTTAAAATGTTGGCAAGTAGAAAATGGCTAGGTACTTACATCGTATTTATTAAAGTTCAATTAAAATATTTTATATTTTTAGATCGTATCATAAAAATTTAGCTACACAAGTTCAATAAAAGCCTATTTTCCAGATGCAAAGCTTTAAGGACTTCCTCAAACATATTGGTTTTTAACTTGGCCATTAGCGATTTCATGATTATCATCAAATGCCCTATTGCGGTCTATAATAATTTTATGCGTGGTCCTGCTCTAGGAGACTGGGGTTAGTAAATAATTTTTAATTTGTTTTTTCTTTCATTTTTTTAATAATTCTTTTTATTCTTACTATATCTTTTTTCGTAACAGGTTGCCGTTTATATGGTTTTGTGGGAGGTTTCAGTGGCTGTGCCTCGATTGGCCTCTTGACCGTTATCTCTGTGGATCGTTATAGTGTTGTGGTGAATCCTTTAAGTCCTGTACGTTTGAGCAATATACAAAAGTATTATTATTGTCTCTTGTTTTTGGCCTGGTTTGAAGCATTTTTCTTCTCCGTCATACCATTACTGGAGGTGGGCCTATCGTTTTATGTACCCGAAGGCTATTTAACCACATGTTCTTTTGACTATTTGGTGAAAACTACGCCTGCCCGTATTTTTATGTTTTTATTTTTTGTATTTGCCTTTTGTTTTCCCTTGTCCAGTATTTGCTATTGTTATTTTCATATTATGAAAGCAGTTTTTATCTCTAAAGATATTCAAAGTAATCACAATAAACATAAAATGGAAGTACGTTTGGCCTTTATTGTGCTGCTGGTGATTGGTTTGTGGTTTCTAGCGTGGACACCATATTCTCTGGTGGCCATGGCTGGTGTTTTTGGCATGGAGAAATATTTGACGCCCACCCGTTCAATGATACCGGCTTTGTTTTGTAAAACGGCCTCTTGCTTAAATCCTTTTCTCTACACAATTTCCCATAAAAAATTTCGCAACGAACTGCAGCGTTTGTTCTGTAAACGTAAGCCGATTTATCAGTATTCCATGACGAAATCTTCTTATGTTAAGCGTTCATCAAGATATGGTCGTCATCGGGTCGATAATAATGTTTATGGTTTAAATATTGACACAGATCGTAAGGATTTGAAAACAAAACTATCTGTAGATAATGCAACTATTAGCAGTATAGTCAAATCTAGTCTTTATGGAGTCGGAGACTCAGATGACAGTGTTTTTCATCAACGATCACTTTATAAAAAATCCTCGTATTCTAAAAAACAAATAAGTCCGGTTATATCATCGGATGATGATGGTATTTTTGTGTTGGATCTGGAAGATTCCGAGTGCTTAAAGATACAACCAATGGAGACAAAGTTTTGAAAAAGGCTTAATTTTTTATAAATGCCTTTAAAATGTATTTAAACTGGCGACTTATTTCACAAGATTATGAAACAATGACAGAAAAAGCTTTACGTTATATTAGACAAAAATAAAAAAGCTTTGTGTGGCTTTGTGTGGGTCGTTATACGTGAATCGGGCAATATCTGATTGTGCCATCCCAATTGATCAAAAAGGATATGATTCGAGATTTAAAAATATGCTATTAATATAATTGTTTACCAAGCCATCCTTACATAAATGATTATAATGTATTTTTTGGCAGTAAGATTCAGTCGCTTAAATTGTATTTCCCATTTCCTTTAAATTTAAATGTCAAATGTGAACAAACTACCACAGACTATAAACGATAATATTTGCACATATCCTTTTAGTAATAATACTCATCATTTGAAATTATATATACAAAAACGAAACATATTTTTAGTATTATTAGAACATGATTTTGTAACGAATTTAATTTTTAGTTTAAGCAAATCTTTAATCATTTGTATAAAATTGTTGTTAGAAAATACGCAAAGGCTGCTTCAACAAGAATTAGATGAAATTAACAAATCGAAAGCTTTTAGATGTAAATTTTGTTATTAAAAAAAAGAACGCCATCTTTTAGTTATAAGTTTTATTAAAACATTCTTCTTTTTTGTTGTCTCAGAAGCTCATCCTCAAAATCAATCATTATCAATTTGTTACTACGGCAAAATTTATGTGCAGCTCGTTGTACGCACAAAACAAAATGTCACTGTTCGGCAAAGAGAATGTTCTTTAAACAAAAATATGGGGGTTATAAAGATTTTAATGCGCTAAATTAAAATACGTTTTAAGATGTTTCCTCTCACGCAAACAGTTTCTTAAAGGGCATGACTTATATTTCCACAATGTACATCAGTATATATCATCCTAACTCGAAAACGGTTTTTGATCAATAAAACGCCAAAATATGCCTTCTTAGTTATTCAGAAATTAGTATTGAAAAAGTGCTTGCTTATGCAATATTAAATAATTTGTTCTTTCTAACAGCTCATAATAAATTTAAAGCTACAAAAACTTTACGTTTTACCTGTCATTCTAAGGGACAGGGTCTTACGAACAAAATAAGGCATGTATCATGAAAATCGAAGGATAAATGTTGATTTTATTAACAATTGAGTGAATACACCCAGAAACTTAAAAAATATTTTCGTTAATAAAATTATTTTTAATTTGAAAAAAAATTTAAGGCGAAAGTGTCATGCATATTTTGGTATACACATTTTGATCCGAATTGGACAAACCGCTCTCAAAATATGATAGCGTGACCGCCCTATATTTCGAGAGTCATATTAGTCATGCCCATAAAAAAATATCTTTACGTGATGGAAAAAAATGGTATTTTTAATTTAACGCGTTAAGCTCTTTATATTCCACATATTCTTATTTAAAGGAGCGAAAAAAATTTTTTCCAGACTAGTGCAATCAAACTCATGTAATTTAAAATTGCTTGATCTTAGTTGTGTGTCTATCTACAACGAGCCACTGAATGAATTCGATACAAGTCTAATTACAACTGGTAAATGGTTAGCAGTGCTCTGTTAACTGAAAAATTAGTTATGGTAAAAAATATGGTTTGTGTCTATGCTAGCAAACCAATTAGAACTGGATCGAACTCATTCAGCAGCTCATTTTAGACACAAACCTATGACCAAGCCCATGTATTTTAAATTAGACTTGGGTCCAACTCTTTCGAGCTCACTCAGCAGCTTGTTTTAGACACAAACCTATGATCAAACCCATGTAATTTAAATTGGTTTAATCATATGTTTGTGTCTAAAATGAGCTGCTGAACGAACTCGAACGAGTTGGATAAAAGTATAATGTAAGTGCTGAACGAGGTCGAACGAGTTTGACTCAAAGCTAGACTTGAGTTCAACTCGTTCAAATTCGTCCAGGAGCTCGTCTTAGACACAAAACTATGATCAAACTCATTTAAATTACATTGGTTTGAAAAAAGGTTTTGTCTAAAACGAGCCGCTGAACGAGTTCGAATAAGTTCGACCCAAGTCTACTCAAGTCTAAAACTAATTTATCACACACACATATTAAACTTTACATATTGTAGACGAGATTTTAAGAGGGCTACGCTTAGCTTAAGCTCATAAGACACGTATTGATGTACACTTTCATGACTACAAGAATATTGAGCAGCCGATCTTTTAGCTTATTAACATCAGATTAAAGTCCTGTTGACATCATATATGTACTAAAATTTCGAATTTTTTTTCTATTCTTTTATTTTCTTTTTTTTTACAAAACTTAAACTAAATTGTATATAAATGTGATACTAACTTTTTACACTGTACGAAAAAAGTTTATAGCGGAGTTTAGTGTTTGCAGCATGCAAATGGTCTTGCGAAAATGCAAATGCAAATTCAAAATATCGTAACTATTTTTTACAATAAAAACACGAATTTGTAGCTGCAACAACGTTAGCGTTTTGCTAACAATAGTCACACAATAATACAGCAACTTTTATACTGAATCACAGTACTGTATTTACAAATGTAAGGCTTTTTTAGGCTTGGGCGAACTCGTTCAGCAGCTCGTTTTAGACACAGAGTTGAGACCCAAGTGTAAACTTTTTGCTAAAATATTGCATTGAACTTGAGCCGAACTCATTTAGTCGTTTAGCTTCGACACAAAACTATAATTAAACTCCCCTCTTAAAAAAAATAATTTGAATTTACATTAATTCAAAAATATTGAACTAGAAATCCGAAATAATAAAATTTTCAGACTTAAGCCAATTCAGTTCAAAAAAAAATTATAATAATAATAATAATTAAACTCATTTATATTAATAGGAGTTGATCATAGGTTTGTGTCTAAACTGAATTATTGAATAGACTTGGGTCCAACTTGTTCGAACTCGTTCAGTAGATCGTTTTAGACACAAACCTATGATCAACCCCATTTCAATTACGTGGGTTGGACCTTACGTTTATGTCTAAAACCAGCTGTTGAACGAGTTCGAACGAGTTGGACCCAAGTCTACTATTGACTAGAAGTGAATCGAACTAGTACAGTAGCTCGTTATAGATATAAACCTATTTTGTGATCAAACCTATTTCTATGACATGAGTTTGATCAAAGTTGTGTATTTAAACGAACGACTGAACACGTTCGAACCAAGTCTACTATTGAAGCAATCTAACCCAAGTCGATTTGCTAGAATATATTTACAACAAACACTGAACTTCTCTTATGTTTTCTTTAACAAAACATTTTCAAAAATTGTGTCAAAAAATAAATGTATTTTTGAAATAAATAAAAAAATATTTTTCTATGTGTGCTTTTAGTTTAAGATAAATTAAATAATAACTAAACATTATAAAAATAAAAAAAAGTTTGCTTGAAGATCTTAGTGCAGTAACTATGTAAGCCACAAAATAAAAATGTTGCTTAAAAGTAGTTTCAAGTTTGAAAAAAATTTTATATTATTTTCTATATAATTTTTTGAATTTTCTACTTCCAAAATTTGGTCCAAGTATTTGGGAAAGAATGGAATTTATCCAAAAAAAAAACTCTAATAAAAAAATCTATGGTAGCTATGGTCTGACATACGTGGTTATTGTACTAAGCTTCTCAATTAAAGAAAATATAAAAAATGTCTCAAATAAAATGGAAAATATTTTATTTGAAAATGGAATGAAATAAATGTGTTTTAATATTGGATATTGTAATTGTAAATATTTAAAAGCTTTGTGAATTTTTTTTAAATAGTATCATATTGTAAAGCGTTTTAACAATCAATTATGGTTTGTATACAAACTAATGTATTGAGTGTTATCTATATTTTTTAATTTAATTGAAATTTTTTAGTAAATAACTAAGGAGATTATGTTAAAATACATCAAAGATTATATATCGGAATTGTTTTAAATTCTAATTATAATGTGTGTTCTGAAAAGAAAATATTGTATAAATTCGTATAAAAATGTATTGAGCGTTACGTAAAAAAAGTTTTAATACAACTTATCTATAAATTTTGGAACGTTAAAAAAAATTAACAGCATCTAAAGGGTTGATCCGATATAAAGATCATTATCTGTTTATAAATTTCTGATTTCCTTTGAAACAATTTTGATTCTATTGCACTGTGGGTTGTTTTATTTTCGAAGAATGTATTAGGTAGGTCGTATTTTCCTATGAAAAATTATTTGAAATTGACATAACTTTTAACATTGTTGATCGATTTTATTAAACTTAGTCTCATTTGAAAGAAAACTTAACCTGGATTTGGACTTTTTTTCCTCGTGTACTGCATTATAGTAGCCAAACCCTTTCATTTAATATCCATATTAAGGGCTCTGACAATATATATGCTCCCGCATTTTCAACTGGCCGCCATTTTGGAATTAAAAAGCTATTCGTTGCGTACTGTACTCTGAGTCAAAACCTTTTATTTGATAATAAATATTGAGGTGTTTATAGACAAATAATTAATGCACTTTGAGCATTTTCGTAACGTCATAATCGTAACGTCATTAGAGCAATCGGTCATGAAAATTAAATTTGTTCACAAAATTTCAGATCAGTCCGTCAACAAGAAATAATTACTTTTTATGGACGTGGCGTGGCGCCTCCCACTTTTTTTTAGCACTAAATTGCATTGCCATGAAAGGTAAATTTGTTTACCAAATTTATGATCAATCGGTCAATAGGAAGGCGGTAAAAGTCAATATTACTTTTTATGGGTGTGGCGAAGCCCACTTTTCTAATCTAAAAATCGTATAGTAATCTAAAGTGAAGGCGTGTACTAAATTTTGGATCAGTCCGTTAACAGGAAGGGGCTAAAACTAAATATTACTTTTTATGGGCATGGCTTCGCCCACTTTTGTAATTACAAAATTATATAGTCATCGTAAGTAGAGGTGTCCATTAAATCTCAGATCAATGGGTTAACAGTAAAGGGTTAAAACTATTTAATAGTTTTTATAGGCATGGCTCCGCCCACTTTTTTAATCATAGAATTGTATAGTCATCGTATGTAAAGGTGTCCATTAAATCTCAGATCAATCGGTTAACAGTAAGGGGTTAAAACTAAATTATACTTTTTATGCGCATGTCTCCGCCCACTTTTTTTATTACAAAGTTGTTTAGTCATCGTAAGTAAAGGTGTCCACCAAATCTCAGATCAATTGGTTAACAGAAAGGTGCTAAAACTAAATATTACTTTTTATGGGCGTGGCCCAGCTTATTTTTCTAATCGAGGTATTAAATTGTCACTAAAATTAAAGGCGCTTACAAAATTTCAGATCAAGCGGTCAATAGGAAGGGGGTATTAAAAATTTATTTGCAGCCATTATATTTTTGTCTCTTTTTCGAGCATATTTTGGACTTTTTAAATTTTATCACACAGAAAACTGTTTAAAAATCAAAAAAATTTTTTAATATTTTAGTAATTTTTCGCACTCAAATTTTCATTAGCGACTTTTAAACAACTTTTAATTTTTTGTTTTTATTTTCCTCATTTTTTTATGATGTTCTTTCCAAGAGTTAACCATTTCTTCCCTTATGGGTGGGTGTCACCACTAAATTTTTTAGTTTAAGTCTTCACTTGCTAAATTTTATTTGCCCCAAATTGACGGCAAGCCCTAATTGGATATTAAGAGCGAAATTAATTCAAGCAGCCAAAGAATGTAAGAGTAATTATTGTTGAAATTTATTGCTTAGAAAAAAGCATAAAAAAGCACAAGTTAATACTCGTGCAGACAAAAACAAAAAATATTTTGTTGGCATGTTGTTAACACGAACGGCATCAAAATCAATGTTTCGTTTTATTACAACAATTCATGAATAACGGCATAATAAATTAATGCATATATTTCGTTATTGATGTATTGTGTAGACATGTGTAACTATGTGTGCATGTATCAACCCAGTGAACATTTTTTGCCAACATGTCTGACGTCAGAAAGAATCTGAAGCGTTACCAGACACTCAAGTGATTTTTCCATAACTCCCTTAGACATTAGCGTTTTTAAATCTTTCAAATTCAATACAAAAAAACAGAAACGTGCGTTTTAAAAACGCGAGTGTGTCTTCAGCCTTTGCAGAATAGTCACACATTTTCTGATATATCCGATTAATATCTCAATGAATAGTCTGCATGATAGCGGAAGGATATATAATTTCCTTCAAGATATTAACCAGAATAGTCTACTCATTGCCTAATTTTAATTTTCGTAATAATTCTCATTTATTTCTTGAGAGTTTTTGCATAAATGTATAAGATTTTCAAATTATAAAATATGCGGAAATGTTTCCTGTGACTCGGCGTAGGAAACTTGAAAGCCTTACTTATAAGTTAAAAAATAAGGAGCTGGCGAACAAAACCCGACTAGTCCCGTTAACTGTTTTTTACAGGACAGGCAAATGACTGAGCTAGCGTGTCTGGTTTTGTTCCAAAGCTCGGTTTTCGTTATTTCTTTAAGATAGGATGGAACTGGCTTTGAATGAAAATATTTCGTGACTACTTGGAGAGTCTGAAAAAAAATTTAAAAATATCATTTACTGAGGACATGTCTAGTTTTGTTCGCCAGCTCGTCACATATGTTCAGCACTTTTATGTAAAATGTCACGAGAAACATTTTTGTGGAACATTTTAACCCTCTAACTTTTACTAGCATGGTCTTGTTGTCCCTTCTTAAAAAATGGGCAAACAACTCTCCTTCTTGCCATAAAATTCTACTATAAGTCGTCAAAGTCACCCAAACTCTAGACTAAACTTGAATGTCAGAAATCATTCAAATCTTAAAATGGGACTCCTGCTGAAATATATCTCAGATGTGTGATAGTTTACATATTTGTTGTTTCCCTCTACTAGAAATTTAAATTTTTTTTATTTTGCTGTACAGTGTTGTAGTTGCCTTTCGCCGACTATAGCTCCATCCCAGCGACACCTCTGATGAATTTTTAATATTATGTCAGACTTTTCTCCGATATTAATACGACAGATCCTAATAAGTGTCAGAAAACTCGAAAATTTTCCTGATGTTTTGTCAGGCATTTTTTGACATTTTTGAAAATTGACTCCACCAGAATTTCTTTCCGGAAAGTTTCCAAAATTTCCTGAGACAAAAAAGTTCACTTTTTTGTCAACTACTCATATGCTTTTCGGTACGACTTCGGATACGAACTCGTTAGGTTAGGTTAGAAATGTTATTGTAAACAGATGCGTATACAGAGGGAGAAAAAAGGGAAATCTCCCCCCAAAAACTAATAAAATATGGATCATTTCTATTGAAATTCTAATAGAAATTAAGCAAAATAGTATGTTTCAGTTAAAAGTTCCGGTCTTCCTACGTCAAGTTCTGACCACATATCCCTCAAGACTCTGCAATCCTCCCTACTCCCCCATGAATGGTTAGCCCTGCTCAACACCTAATTACTGAGTTCTCTATAGTAATGACCTATCAGCAATTTAACCGATCTGTCACACTTTCCCAAATTTAATGCCGACACTATTCTTGCCAGCTCATCGGCAGTTCAATTTCCCACAACATTGTAGTGACCAGGAACCCAACATATTCTGACACTATATTTGTCCATAAGCAAGTTGAGGGTTCATAGTTTCAATTTGACACTATTTCTCTTCAAAGCTTTTAGCACCGCTTGACTGTCGACGTAGAAGATTACCTCTAGTGTGAATGTCCATCGCCAAAATATAGACACAAGCGCCCGTGGATTTACCCATTTTTTACTCATACGGAAAGACCGCGCAACCCACGTTGATCCTATCAGATTGTACCCAAAAGTCCCTATCCAGAATTACCAGTGAGGGTGTCCTGGTAGAGACACTAGCCTGTCAGTCCAGAAATTGTGGGCTCGATTGCCTCCATTGACCCTGAGTGTTTTGCGCAGACAAGCAAAATAAAAAAATAAAATATTTCAACGATCTTAGAGTCCGAGAACCTAGGGGTTACGGAGACCCGCCTGCTAGAGCTGATATCATTCAAGATTGCTGTGTGGCCTGTTAATTTTGTCTTCACCAAACCTGCCTCTAAGAGTCTAAGGAGATCCCTTGCCACCGTTCTCGCCACAAAGTCCTCTATGAAAAGCAGGCGAAGAATGGCGTTCAAGGCAGCCAGAGGTGTGCTACTCTGGACATATCCTATAACTCTCCTTCCTCAATGCCTCCCAACATATCAAACAACCATTGGATTTAATCGGCCTAACAACCCACGTATAAGTCCAGTTTACTACCTTCGGTTGCAGACCCCAGAACCTTCCGATGGTGTTCCTACAGGCGTAGTAGGCATTGAGCCCTTCTGTAGCCACTATAACTTGGACTATTTCATGAACTGTTTTCCCGCCCCTGTAAAATTTAAAAAATTGTAGTTACATGGTTTTACCTTTTACATGACGATATGTACATGGGTGATGCTCATTCTAAGTACACATTTTTTTTACCAATGTAGCTAATAGAAATATAAGAAGGTAAGATTCATATCATAGTCTTTCTTGTGTGTATCTTTTAAATGAAAGCTTACTATCTAGGAAAACACCAAATTATTTAGCCTCCTCTGCTAGCCTCCTCTGCTATCCTCCGCTCCACCCCTCCAATCACAGAATTCGCTATCTTGTGCAGACTTCCCCGAAAAACGTTCGCTGGGAAATGATTCATCCTTTTACAATGTAAATTTTACATTAACAAACCAACACATATGTAATAGAAATAGAGGTGAGTTTACTTAAATAAAAGAGAACAAATCATGTACGTATAAACAAAGAGAGAAATTAATAAAAATCATGGAAACATTGCGCTACAAATTCAACTCAAATATTTCAGTTGTCTATATAAAGCTGCTGTGTGATGTGAATTTTTGTTTTGTTGTTTATTAAGATTACAAAATAAGAAAAATTTTATTAAATAAATAAAATATGTTTTACTAAAGAAAATTACACAATTTAACAATAACATAAAAGTGTTTCACCAGAGATATAATCAAAAGTATACGAGTACATAAATGTTCATATGTAGAAAAATGTATTAATGAAAATTCTATTCCATAAAAAGCAAATGGATGCTGTGTGTCGAAATGTTCCAATTATGAAAACAATAAATTAAACAAAACAAAATTAAATACTAGTGTAGAGAAGATTTACGTATACACAAAATAATTGCAATTGATTTCATAACATTTGTGTCAAGAACAAAAATAAAACATCAAAATACAAATAATTAATGAACGGCTAAAAAGAAAAACACCAAATAAGAAGAATTTCAACATTTTGTTTTCATTTTTGTAATATTTCTTTTCTTGCTTCTGTATTTCTTTTTTTTTTAATATATATTTGTGTATACTTACCGGCATCTCGGTTACTAACCTCTTTCTTAATTTCTTTTTGTATTCATTTGGCAAAACGCAAAGCTTTTTTATTTGTTTACATCTCTTCGTCTCGAGCATACATATAATATGCGATGGTATTTGCAGAGAGCTGTCCAATTAATATAAGCAATAGACATTTCTCACAAATTAAACTTTTATGGTACAACAACAGGCCATTCCAGATGGTATATTTTGTAGAAAAAAAACATGAATTTGAAACATATTTTCCATACTGAAATTACAAATCCGTACATTTTTTATAACATAAATGAACAAATTTCAGTTCTTCTTAAGGTATATTCAAACAATGAAAATATTTCGTTAAAATAAGCATAATCGAAATATTTTCGAATGTTCGAAATTTTAAAATATTTTCGAACATGCACCAAATGTGTTTTTAATTCACCAGAAATATCATTTCTCCAAAGAAAGTCAAAAATCTCAAAAAATTCGAAGTTGAACCAAGAAAATCGAAAATTTTTCGGATGTTCGAAATGTACTTTATAGTTTACAGAATACTTATAATTACCCTAAAAAAATCAAAAGTCTTAAAAAATTTGAGTTTGAGCGGAGAAAATCGAAAATTGTTCGAATGTTCGAATATTTTAAACATGCGTATGCTGTTTTAGTGAATTGGCATAGGAAATCCTTTCCACACGACATGTACGTATTTTACAGTGGGAAGTTTGACGAGTCAGACGTAAAAAAACATGTCATGTATGGGGGGAGGTGTGGCGGGGGGTGGCATTAGCACATCTTATACCTGACACATAATAGCCAAATTCAACGCTACGCTGCAAGGCCATTTGCACAAGATTGTGAATTGGACTAATGATTACAAGATTTGCTATGGCGATTCGCTATAACAATGTGCAAAGGATTTTATATACGTCTATTTTCTTAACACTATGCAACAATAAAAATGGCAACGGGTACGACTATATTTTTTTGATGTGTTATGGTCGCCTAACTACAAAAATAGCCGAAATTTTTAATTCTATGAACAAATTTATTTTTTTTTCCAAAATTTGCGATGTTTTGAAGAGGGTACTCCACCGATTTTATCATAACTTCAAAAGGGGTTATCAATTTTATTACAAAAACCACTAAAAAACTTGAATCTAGATTAGCTTTTACCCGTCTTACGGCCCTTTTCACAATGTATCATTAAAAGCTAATGACGACTTTAACGGCGAGTTTTGTATGCCAAACTTCCCGTTAAAGTCCACGTTAACTCTTAATCGTGCATTGTGAAAAGGGCCGTTAATATTACTTTTTAACCGACTTGAAAAAAGAAGGAGGTTATCAATTCGTGTGCATTTTTTTCATGTTTGCAGAGGCATAACTCTCTCATTTGTCAACCGATTTTCAAAATTCGTTTTTCCTATATTTTTTTCGACTAAAAACGGAGGTGGGAAATTAGCTCCCCCCATGCATATCTCTGTCATTTGTCAAGCGATTTTCAAAATTCCTTTTTTGTTTAAAAGGGTGCGCCCGTAGGCTGGTTTCATAATTATTATTCGAAAATCGGAGGGGGGAAATTTGCTCACCCCATGCATAACTCCGTCATTTGTCAACCGATTTTCAAAATTCTTTTTTTATTTTATTCGAAAGGGTTTGCCTGCAGGTTGATCCCATAATTTTTTTTTCAAACACTGGAGGTGGGAAATTTGCTGCAACCCTCCCCCCAAGACATAACTCTGTCATTTGTCCACCGGTTTTCAAAATCCTTTTTTTTTTTGTTTGAAAGGGTTTGCCTGCAGGTTGATCCCATAATTTTTTTTCGAAAATCGGATGGGGGAAATTTGCTCACCCCATGCATAACTCTGTCGTTTGTCAACCGATTTTCAAAATTCTTTTTTTCGAAAATTTGAGGGCGAAAAATTGTTTTTATATATAAAAAATGGAAAATTAATGGCAAAAACTTACAATTTTTATTGGCGAATCACAAGGCCAGATCGATGGATAAATATTGATTTAATTTGCATTAAAGTGAAAATATCTGATTTGTTTCAAAAATTCGAGTTTTGAAGAGGCTGCTCTCCACCGATTTCATCTCAACATGGGATAGGGCTATCTAATATTCTGTTTGATGAAAATTGTGTCGAAATTTTTTTAAAAACTGCACGAAAACCAAAACCAAAGCTAAAAAATATCGAATATCGAGTATCGACGATATATATCGATATATTTTTGAGAAAATATCAATATATCGATATTTTTGCCCGCTCCTATCCCAATGCACAGTACGATTTACGTTGCGATTGGTTACGGAAAATGGCGACATAATTCGAAACAACGTAAATCGAATTTGATATTGCATATAATAAAAATTGGATTTTCATGTATTTTTTTCTTTTATAATTGAGGCGACTTAAATCGAAATGACGACGCAAATCGAAATGGCAGATAAAAGCACCGAAAAATAAAAGATTTTAACTAAACTCTGTGATTCCCCGGGTTTTGCTAATAATTGGTAAGCAACTGAGGCGACGTAAATCGAATGGAAGGCACCAAAAATTTAATGACGCAAACCGAATGGAGACGCAAATCAAATTTGATAGGTACAACAAATTTGACGACGTTAACCGAAACAACGTAAATCGAGGCGACCTAAATCAAGGGATTACTGTATTTAATATTATAATTGGAAATCAGTTGCAAATTTACTGAAATGTAGAACTTATTTTGTATATCGCAACACATACATAATTTTTCACACTGACAGAATTCATAATAGAAAATGTTGTATTAAAATATTTCTTTAATTATTTACGGTTAATAAATATAAAATGTATCTCGAACGTATCTAAGAGAATTTAAAAAAAGACACAATCTTCTTAAAGAAATTAAGCAGCTGATACCAAAGGACAAATGTGAATTCTTACTGTTTGTAATGCTTTAGAAAATGAAATCTTATTATACTTTTGAACATACGAATATGTATGTACCTTAGGGTGGGTCAATTTCGGATGCAAAAATAAATTAAAAACTGGTAGGGCGGAAATGATTCCACGAATAATTCTAAACAACTTTTCCCTAGAGACCATGAGTCTAAAATGGATTTCGAGCTTGCGGAAATTCCAAAATATGTTTTGAGTTTGTCCGTATAATTACAAAAAGTGCTGAGAGCAGTTTGTCTAGGCTTGGCAGACGGGCTTGAATGAGCTTGATTGTCAAGATATTTTAGGTGTTATAAGTTAGAAGCTTAAATATGATTTGTCAAGCTAAAATGATATTTTTGATTTAATAATGTTTATACACATTCAAAAAGAAATAACTTCATTTTATGAAAATTTTCTCAGCGTCTCTGACTTTTTTGGTACTGCTTTCTTACTAAAGCAACTCTTAGCCACACAACCATGCTTTGGAGAACTTGAGAAGGAGTTAGCTGTTATTTTTCTTACAAGAAAACGTTCTTCTGGACCAAAAAAAATATTTTATTTTTGGCCTGTTTTGATTTGCTTTACACATTTTAGTATGTCAAGTTCTCTTTTGAAAATCAAGCTGATATTAATCAAATGTCAAGCTAGTGTGCTATTTGAATCTGGCAACTCTAAGTTTGTCTCAATTAACGATGGCGTATGAGTATCATTATTTAATATATTGATAAAATAATAAATATACGCCAGGGTTCAAACTGCTTTAAACACTTTTTGTAATTTTTTCTATAATAAAGGCGTTATAATTTAGGAACCACTGGCGTTGGGCCTCTGATTCTATACGGATATGCGATGAAGAATTTGATATTTGCAAAATATGAAAAAAGTTATTACCCTAATGTGCATACATACATGTGTACGTATGTATGCATGTATATTAAATTATAAATGTTACCAAAAAGAATACAAACCATGGCAACCCTTCAACGCACATAAATAATAAGTCATGATATTAAAAGCCAAATATTAGAAATTATATGGCTACGCTTCAGATAAAAAATAAGCCAAAAATATGAAATTATTATCGAACAAACATCTTAAAACCTTTTTTTTTTTACTCCTATGTATTTTTTATCCTTTTACTTCCTCGCATTATTAAATAAATAAATTTTAAGTTCTCTTTGTATTTGAGGGGAAAAAGAAAATCAAATTAGTTTTTATACAAAGTTACCAGAATCAACGATTTGTGGGGAAACAGTTATAATTTCTTTAAGAGTTTTTTTTACTTTTTAACCGACTTCAAAAAAAGAGAAAGGTTATCAATTCGGCATTTATTTTTTTTTATGTATGTTCCCTCAAAACTCCGCAATTTATGAACCGATTTCAGACTTTTTCTCTATTCAAACGGATGTACTTCCAGATTGGTCCCGTTGAAAAGTGGGCGGGTTACGCCCATAAAAAGTAAATACACTTTCGTTTTCAACTACTTCTACTCAATTGATTTTTATAAAACTTTACACCCACATTAAGCTTCTGTTTAAATACTAAATGCGTATCAAAAAAGTGGGCAGTGCCACGCCCATGAAAAGTAAATTAGCATTTTAACTACTTCTACTTAGCCGATTGTTATGAAACTTTGCATAAATATTTAGTTATCGTTACTATACAGCATAGCAGTTAGAAAAGTGGGCAGTGCCAAGCCCATGAAAAGTAAATTAGCATTTTAACTACTTCTGCTTATCCGATTCTTATGAAACTTCGCACACACAATAAGTTCTCGTAAAAGTACATGGTGTCGGTTTTTTTTTTTGAAAGAATTATCATAATTTAAATATTTTTCCAGAATTTTTAAAACGGGTGAAACAATTTTACTTTTTATATTATTTATCCCAGCTTCGTAAAAAATTTTATGTTAGGGCAAATTTTGAGCAGAGTTTTTTCATTAAATAAGCTTAGGAATCTGTCACCCAACAGAGGATATCCCTCAAATCAGCCATGTCACAGATTCCGTTCGGATTGGTTTTAATTCTGTAGTTGTCATTCCGAAAAACAACATTATTGGTGCTTAGATTCCGTTTATTTTGTATTTCGTTTTTACAATGATAAAGTTTTTATACCTTGAGGCGTTTGTTTACTCTTGTTTTTAGATGCAAAGCTCACATCAAGCTTTTTATTAACATGGAAAGCTCATGACCAAATATTTATTTTACGCTCCTAAAAATATGCATGTTTTTTAATATATACTGCAAATGAAGTCTGTAGAAAAGTGTTATTTTTCTTATAAAATAATAAAATTTTATGATTTTTAAAGGATTTGACAAATCGGCTTTTACTGCAAAATTTTAGGAATTTTACATAAATTTTATCTGGCAACTATGCTCCTATGGCAACGATGTAATAGACAGTTATTCCCTTAAATAAATGTGCTTTTGTAAGAACCCTGCAGACAACATGGGACTACGATATATCTGAAACTAATGGGCAGATTTAAAAACAATGTTCGCTTAAAGATAATTTAAATTAAAGATAATTTGTTTGCCGAATTTTGATTTTTCTTTTCTACTGAATAAGACAAATCCTTCTCTAGTTATGTTAATATATGGCGTGCAAGTGCCTTCAATTTTGACATAACGGCATATCTCGAAAATTAGAGCTGATAAAAACAAAAGGACTGCATATTCGCGTTTAGCAGCGCAAATAACTAAAGAAACAGCTTTCATTTCTAGGGAAGGAAAAAGTTTAAATAGTTATCGGCTATTTGATATTTTGCTGTTTAGTTTGTTAAATAGGCGATTTAGATAAAAGTTGGTAAGGCAAGAGATCTTGGAAACTTCACAGACAACAACTTTTTGGAAGAATTTTTTTTGTTAACTATATTTATTAAGTTATGAGACATAAACATAGAAAAAGAGAATTTTCTCAAACTTTGTGGGCGGGCGGACTCACCTCAATCTCAACTGACTGCCCTGCTTTTTCTTAGGATAGTTTTTTATAAATACCCATCAATTTTGGGTATCGGGAAGGTGGGAAGAAATCCAAATTTTAATATTTTACGATCACTCTAATGGAGTATACTTTTCATGCATATATGAACTAGTCGCGTTATCTGCAGGGAAGATGTGTGTTCAACACGTGCATCTGATTAAAATAATTTTGCTTTGAATTCTATTACTTGAAAACATTCCTGTATACTTAAATATTTATATACCAAACTCTTTATTTGCATAAACAAAACGATTTTTATTCATTAGGTATAAAAAAACAAACAAATAATAAATTATAAACAATGAGAGTTACACTTAGTAAAGACCAAAATTATAGCATAAATTATGTTTATAAATTAGAGAAATGTTATAAGAAATAAGCAAAACATATGAAAAAGTTTTTACAATATACATACATAGTACATACATATCTAATAGATTTTAACTTTTTAAATACTATTTTTAGATTCTTATAAATATATAGAACGATGATAAATTTAAGCAGTATAATTTGTTAACTTAAAGTCGTAATCTTCTCCTTTTATTTTGTTCACAACTTTACGCAGGCATTTAACTTTAAATATTCGTGATTGTTAGCATTTTAACACATGAAATGTAACTAAATGAAATATGAGAATGTGGGAAGGAGGGATATTCCAGTTTTCACCTCATTTAATGAAATACAATTATGATTCGAAATTGATTATTAGGCTAAGGTTCGTAACGTTTAATTCAGAATGATTAATACTCCAAGGAATAAATCCGAAACTTTTAAACAAATAATGTTCTCTATATCGTTTCCACCCTTCAGCAGCTTTTAACTTTTTTTAACGTCCTAAAATTTATAGATAAATTATATTTTACAAATTTTTACGTAACGCTCAATACATTTTTATAGGAATTCAATATTTTTTCAGAACACATACTATTTTCTGCATTTAAAACAATTCAGATGTATGGTCTTAGATGTATTTTAACATAAGTTCCTTAGTTAGTCACTAAAAACTTTCAATTAAATTAAAATAAAAATGCATAATACTCAATACATTTCCTTGGAAACAAAACATGATTGATTGATGAAACGCTGGTATTTTAGTGTATGTTGTTAATGCATTTATAATAATTACACTGAGTAGTGAAGCGCACTAAAAAACCGTAACGCTCAACACACAAGACTGCGGACAACAACATTAAAAAAATATCTATATAGAAATTTTTAATGAAGAAAAATATACCAATGGTAACACTGGGAATTGGCAATAAAACAGTGCATTTAACACCAACTTGAGCGATTTAGTTCTCGTATTCAATTTTTACGAAACAGTTGTATTGGGTGTTTTTTATTGAGGTATAGAACTTTAAGTTGGCATCACTTTTTTAACTGGCGGCCATTTTGTCAGCTGTCAAGTGATTAATATTTAGTTTGGTTTGCCATTTCATCATGAACAGGTTGACAAAAGAACAACGCTTGCAAATCGTGCAAATTTATTTCGAAAATAATGGTTCAGTTCGCGAAGATGAGGCTCATTTTTGGTTGAATGGCTACGTCAACAAGCAAAATTGCCGCATTTGGAGTGAAGAGAATCCACATGAGACCCTTGAGACGCCATTACATCCACAAAAACTGACTGTTTGGTGTGCTCTATGGGCTGGTGGAGTCATTGGGCCATACTTCTTCCGAAATAATGCTGGAGAGTCAGTTACCGTTAATGGAGACCGGTATAGAGCCATGATAACCGACTATTTTGTTCCCGAATTGGATGGCATGAATGTGGATGAGTTGTGGTTCCAACAAGACGGCGCTACATGCCACACAGCGCACGTCACAATCGATTTATTGAAGGAAACATTCGATGAGCGCATAATTTCGCGGAATGGACCTGTCAATTGGCCACCAAGATCGTGTGATTTGTCACCATTGGATTATTTTCTTTGGGGATATGTGAACTCGCTCGTCTACGCCAACAAACCAGAAACGTTAGGGGACTTGGAAGCCAACATTCGTGGCGTTATTGCCAACATACGGTCCCATATGCTCGAAAAAGTGGTTGAAAATTGGACCTGTAGAATTGGCTTTATTCGAGCCAGCCGCGGCGGCCACATGCCCGAAATCATATTTAAACATTAATGGCATAAAATTATCCTTCCAATAAAGCCAAATTGATGGACATTAAAACGATTTTCTTGTGTTTTATTTCAATTCGAAGTTCTATACCTCTATAAAAAACACCCTGTATATATAAAAATTGAAATCATATTCAACAGAGCCACCTGACAAGTGGTGATAAGCAAAACACATATAAGGACTGATGATGGAAGTGTAGCGGCTTCCGAAAGTAGCGCTGCTATGTTCTGTTGTGTATGTTGAAAAAAAATTAAGTTCATGTTAATTTTTCGTTTGTTCCTTGGAATATTAATAATGCCCGATTCTTTCTGAATATAACGTTACGAGCTTTAGCCTAATAGTCAATTTGGATATAACTTCCAATATATTTCAAAAATTGTATGTGTAAAATAAGAGAAGCAAATGCAAGTATTCTAAAACCTTTATGAATTTTATCTCATTTTTGGAAAAATTCACAGTTTCTTGATATGGAAAATCAACAGCATGCATTACGGACACGCCATTTTGAAGTAGTTAAAATGCTAATTTAATTTTCATGGGTGGGGCACCGCCCACTTTTTTAAACATAATGTTGTATTATAACAATAACTAAAGGTATATGCAAAGTTTCATAAAAATCGGTTCAGTATAATTTGTTGAAAGATTATATTTACTTTGCATGGGCGTGACACAGCCCACTTTTTTATCCTGATGTAGTATTTAAACAGATGCTTAATGTGTGTGCAAAGTTTCATAATAATCGGTTGAGTAGAAGTAGTTGAAAATGAATGTGTATTTACTTTGTATGGGCGTAACCCCGCCCACTTTTCAACGGGACTAATCTGGGAGTACATCCCTTTGAATAGAAAAAAAGTCCGAAATCGGTTTATAAATAGCGGAGTTTTGAGGGAACACACATAAAAAAAAATAAAACATACAAGACGAATTGATAGCGTTTGAAGTCGGTTAAAAATAAAATAATTCAACAACAATACAAAAACAATAGGCATATTTGGTGTACGATATTGATATCAAAATCCATACAAAATATGTAACAAAATTATATATGTAACAAATTATAATAATATGTAACAAATTTATATACAGAGTTTGACATCATGTACGATACATCACAATTTAATTCGCCTCCTGTTGCCATCTTATACAATTAACTCGTCTTGCTCCTTTCACAAAACTTGAGATCAAGGCGAATCCAGTACTAGGTGGCCTTATTAGACCAGATGATCTTCAGCTGATTTCACCAAACTAGCAAACTCTATATTTAAAAAAAAAAAGCTAAATAAAAATTTTTTATGTATGCATTGAGCAGGAAGGTTTGGTGAATGCCAGATGTTGTTGTACTATTAAGGCCACCTGATATTAATTCGCCTTTTTTGACATTATAAAAAAACATTTATCTTTTCCATAGACGTGTGGGTTTTATGGAACTTAAATTGAATATTAGGCATACGCCTTAAAGCAGAGCATACACTACTCCAGTATACTGGCACAAACAAGTGATGTTGAATCGTGCTCGGAACACATACCATACCAGCATACTGGTGCAATATTCATTTCCTTAAAAATTCTGTACGGATGAGTTGTTGTACCTAGTGCGCACCGCATTTATTTTAAAACAAAAATTAAGGAAAACGCGGGTTTTTTCTTTAAAAAATTATTAGGAATGATATGTTTTATTTCAGAAATACTGTACAATACATATTTTGTTCCTTTTTTCTTAATTTATGAGTAATTTATTCAAGTAAATGTGTGTTACCCCGATGTTTACTCTTTGACAACTTTTCTCAACTGAGCTAAATTCACCATACAAAATACCACAAACTGGTACCATCAGCAAAATATCAAACTCTGTTTGACATCGCTACACAAATCGTGCAATCACAACAAATGTCCATACACGAGCCAACCACTGGCGCCAACACGTGATTGCGCGTGCATACTGGTGTAGTGTATGGGGCCCTTAAGTTCTCCCCATATGATACCCTGTAGACGTATGAGTACTGGGTACTTATAATTATATATTAAGTATACGCCTTGTTACGCAAATGAGTGTCCCGATCAGTGTTGCCAGGAGCTGCATGAAAAAAGAAGCTAAATCGGACTTTTTAAAAGGCTAGAAAAGGCTAAATCGCACAAAAAAAATAAAAGTAGAAATTCTGAAAACTTTGATGAAAGCTCTGAGAGAGTTCTGAATATTTTTCTGGGGATATTTTATAGGAAACATTGGCAAAATATCGGAAAATTTTCCGATTTTTCTGATACTTTATACATCCTGTCGTATTAATGTCACAGAAAATTCGGAGATAACATTAAAAATTTATAAGAAATGTCAGTTTGTGTTAAAAATCAAAAAATATTTTTTGAAAGTGTTGCTTTGCTGAGTGATACCACGTAAAACGGCCCTATGCGAGGAAAAAATAATTTTCTTCTTTTTAATAAAAATCTCTCAATTGATGTTTTTTAGAGCATGACAATTATAGAAAAAATAAAAAAATACATTATTTAATATTTTTTAAGCAATTTGAGGCACTTTTAGATGATCATCCACGAAACATTTTGCTCTCCCTCTTTGTATGTTTAATATTTATTTCAGATTTTCTTTTCTTCCCTTTCTAATTATTAATAAAAGCCCTTATCTCTGAAAAGAATATACTTATTTCGCTTTTTATTAAATAGAGTATTATAATAGAACGGATAGCAAATAATTTAATGTGTTATTATTTTCTTATGATTTATTTTTATATTATTGATATTAATAATAACAATAAAAAGCTTTATTTCTTCGAATTTTTTAAATTTTCGTATTTGGTCACACCCGTCGGTCACACCTATCACATATTAAAAATTGGTTTTTGTTAAGAAAACTGATTTCTTTTGTCAAACAGTAAATACGTAATACAGCTAAAAACACTCTGAAGAGACATCTATAGCGGAAATCACTCTTTTTGGCATATTTGCACCTGTAGGATATAAACTATCATTTCATGCTACAAAGAATGAGTGTCTTCTTCAAACATTTAGGAAATACATACATGCATATATGTATTATGTATAACTATGTAATTTTTCAAACGTACCATAAAAAACTACTGTTAATTTTTTCTTAATTTATATTTATAGATTAATTCTGAACTAAGATTTATTAAAGATGCATATATTTGATATTTAAATACATAAAATAAATGAACAAATAGTATAAACGTACACACACAAACCAACTTTGTTTACTTTTCTTGTTGAAGCCTACTATTAGTTTGTATTTTATTTTCATGTTTATGTTTTATACACTCTCAGAGGGTCTCTCTGAGTAATTTTGGTAATTGCATATATGCTAGACAAGTTTCCTACAGTTTTTATTATTGCATATCTGCTACTGTGTAGGAAATGTTAGTTTCTTATATTTTGTTCTTGTTGTGTTGCATATTGTAGCATATATCCTAGACTTGCATGACCTGCAAGGTCTGCAATAGCAGTTTCCTACGAAGAGTGATTTCCCCTTATACCAAAATTATTATGTACGTTATAGTAAAAATTTTACAGAATTTATGCTGAAAGTCATAATTCTTTAAAACTAAGATTCGTAAGGTCACACACGTCGCAGCTTTCTGACGACCATTCTGAGCAGGAATCGTGTTCTTTCAGTGTCCACCAATTATTCAACGATTTTAAGCTTAATGGTCTTGCAAGTCGCAACCTTTTTTTAAGTAAAAAATTGTATATTCTTTATTTATAATAAAAAAATATGTTTAAAGTGGTCACACCCGGCTAAATGGAATTACTCTGCTATTACCGGAGCTATTGGCGAAATAGAGAATAAAGCCAAAACACAAAATTTTAAAATTCAAAAACAAATATCAAAAATTAAAGATATTTTAATTAAATAAATTGTATTTTCTTTATCTGACTATAAACTTTTCACCAAGTTTAAATTTATCGAAATCGGATAATATATATATATATATATATATATATATATATATATATATATATATATATATATATATATATATATATATATATATATATATATATATATATATATATATATATATATATATATATATATATATATATATATATATATATATATATATATATATATATATATATATATATATATATATATATATATATATATATATATATATATATATATATATATATATATATATATATATATATATAAAAGCTATGAGACAGACAATGTTTTTCATGCCCGAAGTAGTCGACTTTGACACCCTGTTGTAGCTCAACGTGTGCGAATAATGTAGCTCAAGTTTGATTATTTTCAAAGCTCAGTTCCTTTTCTATGATTTTTACATACATCGTTTAGTAATCAGAGCGCAAGTTTTAAAGATAGAGATTTATTATCCTTTTTTTCTATTTGAACCATTGTGCAACGTTGCATCATTAGTGATCATGTGTGTATTCTACTTTTTAAATTTGTTATTTGGCTTTTATTGAATGTGATTATAATTCATGTTTTTCATTGCGTGTGCTCTTACTTCTTTCTATGTTCGAAAGAAATAAAGAAAATATTTCTTTATATTTATTTGCTTAACGCAATTAGGATTTTAGTAATTAATTTGTTGGCAAAGCAAATTTGCCACCTTGATGACTTGCCTGCAACAGAATTGTTGGCTGTTAATACATAACAAAGATGCTAATTAGGTTTGTATTCAACTAAATAAATGTTTGTGATTAATGGAGAATTATAAGCTATTAATAAGTCTATTTAGTGTACGACTCATTATAATATTTGTATTATACGCCACACGTGTTAGTATATTAATATCCTCATTTAAAAGAGGATTTATGTATAAACTAAATATAACTAATTGGTTAGTTCTCCAACAATAATAATATTTTTGATTGTTTGATAAAAATTATTTTGAAAAAGCTCTCGAGTTCCATAAAATGGAATAACTTTCTGCCTTTGTAATAAGACACAGAAAATACTTTTTAGACTTAAGCCTTAATTAAAATCAAGTTGAAGGTGGAAAAAAGTAACAGGAAATATTTAAATATTTTTATTAATTTTTTTTTTATTTCCTTCTAAGGAGATAAAAATATTTGTAATATTTGCAAGCCTCTTCTTATATTTGCTGGCAATTGTACTTGTAAAATGTAGCTAAGGGCAGTTCGTATGCTTGTATGCAGTACCGTTGTCAATTTCACTGGCCAGCAAAGAAAAAACTTTTTCACTCCTTTATATAAAAATATGTGAAAAACAAAAAGTTTAATGCGCTAAATTCAAATACGTTTTCAATATTTTTTTTATCAGGTGCAGAGTTTTTCAGTGGGTATGACCAATATTTCCACTATGTACATGTATGTAGATCAGGGGCCGAATTATCTTCACCCTAACTCGAGAACGATTTGTCCGATTTGAATAAAAAAAAAAGTACAATGAGATGGGGAATAAAATTACCTTTAAGTCATCCGTACACCAAAAGTGTAAATGAACCATATTGTTTTCACTACGCTTTCCGTCCGTCTGTCGTCTATCTGTCCGTCCGTCTGTCGTCTGTCTGTCTGTCTGTCTGTCTGTCTGTCTGTCTGTCACAGAATGTTTTCGCGAGCACCGTAAGAGATACGGACTTGAAATTTTCGCAGAATATGTAAAACTTTGACCGCTACAACAACAAACACATATATGACAGTTAAAAGGGTGTCTTAAAGCGAGCAACAAAACATGTTGAAATACTAATCTAATATACAGAAACTTATATATAGACAGTTGAAATGTTCAAAGGTATAACTATAGTGTATTAATATATACATACTACACCAATTAACACTGATATTTAAAGCAATAAAAATTAAACGGCATTCTATCAGTTAATGTAATTTTGACTATTAAATTTAGACAATTTGCTATATCTTGGAAACCCTAAGAGGCAAATTCTTGAAATTTTATAAAACGATAAAATTAAAAACTTCCAAAATTAAAAAAATTTTAAAACAAAAAATCGCCAAAAAAGCGCTTAAATACAAAAAACCGCTTATATGCAAAAAATTATCAAAGACAAAAAATCACTAAAATGCAAAAATTCACCAAAACTAAAAAAAAGATCTCCACAAAATTTAACAAAATTGCCAAAAAATTTAAAAAAAATTACCAAAAACTGCAAAAAAATCGCCAAAACGAAAAAAATCGCCACAACTAAAAATATCGTAAAAACGATAAAAATCGCCAAAAACCGACAAAAATCACAAAAACGAAAAAAACATCGAAATTAAAAAACCGCCAAAACTAAAAAATCGCCAAGAACCAAAAAAATACCCAGAAAAAAATTTTCAAAACTAAAAAAGGCGCTAAAAGTAAAAAAATCACTAAAAACGAAAAAACGAAAAAAAGCATCAAAACCAAAAAGTCGCTAAATAAATATATCGGCCAAAAAACGAAAAAAAAGTCCCAAAAACGAAAAGTTCGTCAAACAAAAACAAATCGTGAAAACTAACAAAAAATCGTAAAATACAAAAAAACTGCCAAAAAGAAAAAAATCACCAAAACTAAAAATCGCCAAAACTAAAAAAACGCCAAAATGAAAAAATTTCCAAAAACTAAAAAATATCGTCAAAAGCCAAAAAAATGGCAAAACGAAAAAATCGCGAAAATTAACAAAAATCGCAAGAAACTGAAAATTTCACCAAAACGAAAAAAATCACGCTAAAGTTAAATTCCCAAAAAAAAATAAATAAAAATCGCCAAATTGAAAAAGGGATATACATATGTATGTATATTAGGCCACCCATAAAAAGTATGGAATTTGCAAAAGTGTTATTTGTTTCGCTCCCCGCTTATTTTCCGTTGACTTTTAATCGGGCAAAATTGCCCAAAAGTAGCCTAAAAAAAGATAAATATAACTCTTATCTCTTATATGGTATTCGTACGGAACAGTTCGTGTGAGAGTTAAAGTCGCACTTGTACTGTTGTATGGAAATGTTGATTTTATTAGCAATTTAGTGAATACACCCAGACACATAAATTAACTTAGTTTTGCTTTGAAAAATTTTTATAACAAAAGTATTTTTTAAGTGTCTGTGTGTATTCACTTAAATGCTAATAAAATTAAGATTTATCTAACGATTTCCATGATATATGGCTTAATTTGTTCATAAAATATGTGTCCTGAAGAGCAAGTTCCTGAAGTGAATTTTGAAAATAAATATTTTTTTTAGTTTTGCATGAAAAATCACTTTTTACCAATTTGTAACTAACTCCGAAAGCGTTGATAAAATCAAAAAATTATATTAGCAAAGCATATTTGGTTTTTTAGCTGATCCGAAAAAATTTTATTTGCAGATCAGGGTGATTTCTATTCGATTGACATAAAAGTATAGGGTAACCCTACGTCTATACCTGATGAATTTTTGTCATGACAAAAGTCAAACTTTATATTGAAATATAATTTTTTTTATGTTAGCTGGTTTTCATATATGGAATTTGACATTTGTCATGATAAAAATATATCAGGTATAAACGTAAGGTTAAAGTTACTTGCAATTTTTTATTAAATTTTTTACTTCATAGAATAAAATGTTTGATAGTAAATGGCTGCCGGCTGCCTGTGGCAGTTTAGCACCAGCTCTTATACCACCCGCTCACATTGCCATTCTTTGGTATTTTTGGGAAAATTATGCACGATACGTTGATAAGCACTTTTGTACATGCTCATGCTGGGATACTGTCTTCAAGGGTCCCTACGAATCAGGTGTGGCCTCCTACAAGCACATGTATTTCAATGCCACCCAAAATACATTTAAAATGTGGCTGTTGACTGTTTTTGCCGTGATTGCCTTGTACGAATGTATTAAACGTTTAATTGCACTGATATTGCAGCAACGTTTGCGTTACACAATGCTGGTGCTGTTTAGTTTATCGATATTTTCGCATTATTACGCATGGTGGGCGTATATGAATTATTACAATGATGACTACTATCAGCAGTGGAATCATCAATTGTTTTTTACGGTAAGTGTTTGGGACAGAGGCAGAGAATTTTATATTTATTAAAATATATATTTCTTATTTTTTTGCATACAGATAACCGAAATCATATCAACAGTCATGGTAATGCATTTGGCCGATAGCACAAACACGGTTACCACCAAGAAAATCTTTTGCATTGTTGGCATTGCCATTTTGCACATATTCGCCAGTAGTTTTGATCAGTTCTTTTTTAATGTTTTACGGGGCGAAGGTTATGCTCATCAAATTGTACGAGATATTGGTTTTATGGTTCCAGATATTATGCAATTAGTAATACCATTGTGGCTATTAAATCGTACACGCAAGGAATCTTATATAACGAGACCATTCTATAAGGATCGCAATATGCACAAGGATATTGTGGCCATGATGTTTTTTGTCATCGCTCTCTTTGTGGTCTGTACAATATTGTGAGATAAAATCTTTCAATGGCTAATCGACCATATGAAGAATAATAATAAAGGTAACGAAATAACCTTAGAACCGATAGATGTTGCAGTTGATTAAGAAGGAATATTTGGAATGTTAGAACCTCATTATTGGAAGTCGTTGTTATCCTTAAATGAAGCAACAATATTTTTGTTATAAAATACAAAAACAAAATTCAATTGATAAAAACATGAAAATGTACATAAAATTAAATACAACAATGGAAGTTTTTTACTACAGTCGCCACATATGGAAGAGTTCATTCAAAATGAAAATTAAAAAAAATATATACACAACAATCGAGGGAAAAGCCAAAAAGAAATGTATGTGTAGACAACAAAATAACTTATAAGTCCTTTGAGTGAGTATTATAATATTTATATCTATAGTACATTTATTTATTTTACAACAATTAGCTTTATTTCAATGTAAATGTTATACAAAAAAATAATAAAAATATTTAGTTCATTTACAAAATAGAATCATATCATTAACTTCAAAGTATTTAACTATTCCCAAATTAATTTGAGAGAATCTTTGCAATTGTTTAAGAATGATGGGGACCAGGTACATCAATAAGGTATACTAAACGTGTGCGCAAGACGTTTAGAAGTGTACAGTATTGCATTTTTTCAAGCGTGAATATTGATTGATTGGTTAATTGTAATTGAGTGTGAACCAAATATAGAGAATAAAGAAACAACAATACATAAAAGCATTATACAACAGTTGAATATACAGTTGTGTTAATTGTACAATAAAAATCCTGTACACTTCATAATGTACATCATTTCACAAGCACTTAAAAAAAACACTCCTACTGCTTAAGCCCTTTTTGGATTTATTACATAATAAAATACAAATTATGTATATACATATTGTAATGAATTTTTTTAGAATGAGTAGAAAAACATTAATTAATTGTGTAATATTGAAAAAAAGCAACAAAAATAAAAAAGTACCTGCCTTTATTTCTTCTTTATTTTTAACACTATTTCATTTCAGTTGACACTATTGTCAATTGAAATGCAATAGTGAAATTTGTTTCGACACTACAGTAAATAATGCCGTTGCTCGGCAGATAAATAAATGTTGTTGTGTGCTTTTGATAAAAGGGAATAGCAATTTTAGTGTTCTCATAAAATCAAGAGCAATAAAAATAGAGCAATACTGTACACTGTGAAGAATAAGCAAGCAAATGTTTTGTGCTCACGTTTAAGGTATACTAATCAGCGAATTTATACAACAAAGTAACTTTTTTGGGATATATAATGTCAAAATGTTTACGGGAAATAATCAAAGCGAATACTAAAATGTGAGTGTATTGGTAAAATATACTAAAATTTTACATCTAACACCGTGAAGTGTCCATGCAACATATGCACGAAAACACTCTTACATATTACGAAATATTTCTTAATTTCGAACCTCGAAAATGTTTTGTAAAATATACGATATGTACAAAAATAATTAGAAAATTGAAGTTTAAAAAAAAAGTTTGGCTTAACCGGAGTTCGAACTCACATTCTTCAAATTTCCACCCACTTAGCCACTTTCTACTAATTTATAAGAGCTAAAAATTCGTTTTATGTATGTACTTACAACACCTGAAAAATATGTCAATTTACAAAATTTTTGTTACTTTCGTAAAATTATAAAATTGTTGTCTAAACTTTTTTTGTAATAAGTACGAAAGTTTCATATACTCTAGGAAAAAAGTAACTACTAAAGCTTTTTTCGTAAAATGATGCATGCATTTTTTTCAGTGTACGCTGTTGCAATACTTTTTCTTGCAAAATTAAAAAAAAAGTTTCTAAAAATTCATAAAAATTTTAAAACTGCAAAAACTTTAGCTTTAAATTATTGTTCTTTAAGACAGCTATCTTACGAACAAAATAAGCCATATAACATGAAAATCGATCAAAATTTTGGATTTTATTAGCAATTAAATAAATACACCCAGACACTTAAAAGGTACTCTCTAAAACATTATTTCAAATTTACGATCATGTATTGCCAAAATTTGTGTTGTAAATTTCTCCTTATCTAAAATTACATCGATTTTGTAGTTATTTTATTAAAGAAAAAAAAACCTCAAATTAAACATATTTAGTCCAAGTGGAAAAAATTTAACATAAAGTATAATACGGCTATGGCTGAATGGTAGATACGTCAGACTATCAGTCAGGAGGTCGCGGTTCAAACCTGCACGCAGCCAATCGCTTTTTTTAGTAAAAACATTTTGTTCAAAAATAATGCGTGTGTAATTTTAGGTCGAAAGTAGTCTGTAAAGTATTGCCTACTATTATCGACCTAATTTTCAACAAAAGTGTTTTAGAGTGTACATATCTCGTTCAAAATTTTTTTCAAACCGAAAGTACCTTTTAAGTGTTTGCGTGCGAAAGCCTGTATTGGCCATTATAAATAACCAACGTTTTTTGTACCCACTCCGTAGGAGCTTCTATCTCTCGGGAACCAATATTTCCCGGTTTTTTTCTGTTATATTTATTGGATCTGCAATGAAATCAAATAATCAAATTTTAATACCTAAAATCGACGCTATTTCGTCGACGGTATTTTGGCACACGTACACAAAATCGACCGTATAAAAAGTCTGGGTTGCTTCGTGCAATAAAAAGAAGAAGAATGCTATACTCTCAGAAGCTCTCTCATTTACTCTTGCGGGAACGCTTTTCGTGCAATTACAGTACGGGAATACAGCTAATTAGTACTAAAATATCCCAAATAATCAAAATCCCAAAAAGTTACCAAATAGAAAAACGAAAATATAAAAACCAAATGTAAAGATTCCCTCAAATTACGAATTTCATTAATATCATAATTGTTATTGAAAAATTATATGATTCGATATTACCATTCATTAATTACACTATGCTACACAAAAAATATGCAGGGGCTCAAATATAGCAATTCTGTTTTGTTGGGTCCCATAGTTTTTTTTCTATCGCTCGATTTTTTTTTATTAAACATCTTGAGTGGCCAACTGCGCCAGTCTGCCGATGCTTTCCCTTTCTCGCTAAAGACTCCCCTCCGCAGACAATGTAATTGTCGATGAAAACGAAATTCTATATATTAGCAACTAAAAAAAGCTCTGAAACGAACTTTTTTTCGTTGCTAATGTATGGAATTTTGTCTGCAGAAACGCTCCTTAAGGGCCGTGAAATATTTTGAAGTTTTCATTTTTATAACACCGTTTTTTTTTTACTAAATTTACTAAAAAAAATATACTAAACGAAGTGATCGAGAAAAACTATAAGTATTTTCGTACTATACGAAATCCAACAACACAGAATCGATTTATGAGAAGTCCTGCATAATTTTTTTGTTTACTTTTGTATCACAGTGTTACCTATCGAATTTTTTTGAAACGTAAAAACGAAAAAAAACTTTTCTATTTTAATCAAATGTTTTGTAGTATTTTCTAGCGCAATGCATATCAAAATTTATAATTTTTAATAGTTAAAGTAGATAATTCCAAATGATTTGCTTTTGATTTTTTTGAAAGCTCTTTGGCCCTGTAGGTGAAGAAATTTCAGTTAAAAACTAAGAAATTTACAAGCCGCAAAGCATTTTTTACACTAAAAACGAGGTACTAAAAACGAGTTCGACCCAAGTCAGGCAAGGTCGTCTTCTATGCTTAAACTGCTCGCTCCTTTTTTTTTTTTGCTGGTAATGCGAAGTTTTTCGAAGCTTTGTCGGCTGTTTACATTTACACAAAACGAACATCAAAATAAAAAAACAACAAGTCACAGAACTGAGCACAATTGTGCATTGCAGCTATGAATAAAGCAAATAAAGGCCAACACACTTAAACGACAAATTATTCTTCACAAATGTAATATGATTTTTTCTGTGTGTAAATTACTCCAGAACTCCAGTTCATGAACAATTAATTAATTGCGTTTCTCAACTGAAATTTCCTTAATTCAAGTACAAACGGATTTGATGAAAGCAATCAACCGGTTTTGATCCAAAACCAATCCGTATTGGATTCTGTGAACAGGCGTATTAATTAGTTTCCAACCAATCATGAGACTTGTAATATTAACTCAATAGCATTAATTGAAAATATTGTTTGATTTTTTCAACTAAAAATATATATGTATTAATTACAGAATTAATTGAAATTAAAAAATAATTAATTAAATTTATTAAAACAATGTTGCATGCTTCGAAAAACTGCGCAAACTAAATTTATTTTATTAAATCTGTTATTTGAGATATCTCCAAATTTTATTTAACATAAAGATTTAAAATAGATTCATATCGAATATAAATTGTTTGTTGGGTTTTGTATAAGTTTCTAAGCCTACTACGTTTATTCTATTGTGATTTTCAAAAAATTATTATCAAACTCTCTAATGGTTTTTGAAAGACTGTGCATAAGACAAGAGGCTTGAATATTTTCAAAAGTATGGTTGACGTCTACTGCTGATTTGTTAAAGCACCGATGAAATGCATATAAACATTGCTTAACCCTCAACAAATAACGGCCTAATTTATAAAAGATATTTTATGTTTATTAAGAGCTTATTTGACAACTTTCTATACAATAATTGTCAAATAAACCTTTAATAAACATAATATATTTTTTATAAATAAGGCAATTACTACCTTTATATCTTTATTTAATTTATGGACAACTTCTATGCAGAAATTGTCTCCCATTTTATGATATCTCGATTCAAATCTATGAAACTAAACGTGGATTCAATTAAAATTAAAATTTTGTTTCGTGTAGTTAGTCTAGTGGATACACTGTTAAACGGGATGTCGCAGGTTCGATTCCTCGCCATGACTCTAAGTGTTTCGGCAGAAAAGCAAAATGGCTTAAACAATGTGTGTTTGTTTTCAAACAAAAAATAATAATAATAATAAACAGTTAATTGGAAAAAGTAGCACAATAATTTTTTTCTGTGTAATTTAATGATTGCTTAAATGCAGTTTCGTTTGGCTTTGAGTGTTTGAAAATGAAATTGTAAAAAATCATTTGGAATATGCATAAAGATATATTTGAATAACTATAAAACGAAATATAATGAACATTAGTAGTTATATTAAAAAAATATTTAACTGTTTAACAGTTTATCTGAAACAATCAAAATTATATAAAAACTAAATGACAATAACTGAAATCAATCTGAAATACTTAAAATTGAATTGAAAATTCTTAACGTTTGCACAGATTATAAAACAGTAAAGGCCTTTTGAAGAAAATTGTGTAAACAGTTAAATATTTTTTGAATAAATTCCAAACATTCTACATATATTTATAATAAATAGCAACAATTTATAAATATATATATATATATATATATATATATATATATATATATATATATATATATATATATATATATATATATATATATATATATATATATATATATATATATATATATATATATATATATATATATATATATATATATATATATATATATATATATATATATATATATATATATATATATATATATAAATGTTTAACATTATAAAAAAAATCTTTGATTAAGGAAAAAATTAATATTAATATACATACATACACATTAAAATTGTTGCCATTAATAGTTGAAAACGGATTTTTTTTGTGCAGCAAATATCCAATCCAATTCCATTCAATTCTATTATGATTGCCATCCCTGATACAGTATGTACAGATTGGTGGCTATTCTAAAAAACGCGTCGAAGGAGTGAAAATTTGCATTGAAACAAAAACAAAGTTTCACGAATTGTTTTTGTTTTCATTACATTTCTAATATGAAATAAACGTGAGAATTTAAACGCGTTGCTCTATCTCTCTCTCTCTCTCTCTCTCTCTCTTTTAAAAACGGTAAGTTTTGAATGATAAAGAAAAAAAATTTTTTTACATTTGTGCTATTTTGTTTTTGTTTTACATGTAACTTTCACTAAGTCGACGCGTATTTCAGAATAGCCACCATTATGTATTAGCGGAGCTCAGTGTTGGATGCAAAGGGTCTTGCGAAAGTGCAAATGTAAAACATCGCAACTTTTTTATGAAATCAAACAACAAAATACACAAAATTGTTGTTGGATTTCATAAAAGAACAGTTACGACGTTTTGTATATTTTTTTATTTTTGTCAATATACGTACATACTAGAGATGAGCGATCCCGTGGTTTTTAAAGAACATCGTGAACAGTGAACGTGATTTAAAAATCACTGTTACTTAAAACTGTGACTGTGATCACTGTTTTCAGTTCTCTTAAAGTATCTGGCCATGGTCAAATAAACACGTCAATCAATGCATATGTGTGAGTGTCGTGTGCTTGTCGCTTAAACGGCGATGTACAAATAAATTCATCAATCAACATTTGTATTGTGACTTCGCAGCGTTCGTTTGCAAGTATGTTGTCATCGGATAATGATTTCTTGTTATTGGCATATTGTTATTTTAAAACAAATTACACAAAAAACATCTCATATTGTTTACTTTTTTAATATATATATGCTTCCACCATTATGTTCCATAAGAATGGTAAGCATTGGTATTGTTCAATGAAACGCAAAATAATTTTTTTGTTCGTCCATGCATCTGTCCATCGCTATAATCTCAAAGCAACTGAGATTGTTTTTGTCAATCACAATTGGCGACGATCAAATAATTGCTCATCAAATTAAAATATCAAAACTTTTTGATTTTCAGCAATCAGAACCGACAACGCGTACGTGTAGCCGAAAAAGCACGGCCGCACGCCCACACTTAGAACGTTGACGTGATTATTTGACCGTTGCCAGAGCCTATTATAGCAACGTAATTATCAAAACACACATGCATCTCTACAACAAAAAACGTTGTTCCTTAATATACAAGGCAGATTTAAATACGCCTTAAAATATACTTTGAATCTTAAAAAGAAATACTAATAAGGAAGAAGAGAACACAGGAAATAGCAACACTATTCGCTTGTTGTTATTGTACGCAAATAAAAAACTTTATTATCCACACAAACAGTGAAATATCATAATTTTCTATATGTAACAAATAGAAAAGAACAACTTGCAAGTAGCAGTTACTTACAAATTTTGTCACAACTGTGAATCGTGATTTTTCAGTAACAGTGATTAAATCACAGGTACTGAAATATCGCTCATCTCTAGTACATACATACCATATATTGGCAGTTTCTAGTATCTATGAAAAACACATCAAATTCCGTTTACATCATCACAGAAGTAGTACAAAAACGCAACCCTTGTATGATGAGTTGTTTTTAGCAGAGATCAGTGTTTGATGCAAATGTTCTTGCAAAAATGGGAATGTAAGATATCGTAGCTTTTTATGAAGACCAACAATAACAAAAATACTATATAGCTGATTCTCATTTCAAATGCTTTTTTCGTGTCCGTTGAAATTATAGTAAGATATTTCATAAAATAAAAGCATAAATTTTAAAATGAAAACTGCTTTAGCATGCCTTAATATATTATAAATAAATGTACATAATTTCATTTTTGTGTATGACTGTCCATTATGTGTTAAAAACGAAGAACGAATGTACTGTTTTTACTCTCTTCCTAAAAAATGGCGTATGCGTCAGGCTGTTGATTTTCCACATTAAGAAACTATGAAATTTTCCAAAAACGATATTAAATTTATAGCGGCTTTAGGATATTTACATTTGCTTTTCTTATTTCACACATCAAGTTTTTGAAAAACATTAGAAACTATAATTTTTTTTTAGTTTTTTATGTCCGCAGTCATGTGTATTGAACGTTTCGCTTTTTTAATACGCTTCATTACTCAGTTTAATTATTGAAATTGCATTAACAACATACACTTAAATAACAGCGCAGGTTGTTTGTACTTCTAAATATCGTTTGTATCGAAAAAAATGTATTGAGTGCTATCCATATTTTTTTAATATAATTGAATTTTTTAGTGAATAACTAAGCAGTTTATTTAAAATACATCGAAGATTATACATCTGAACTACTTTAAGTTCAATATATAGTGTTTGTTCTGAAAAAAATATTTAATTCGTATATAAATGTATTGAGCGTTACGTTAAAAAATTTGTTAAACATAAATTATCTATATATTTTAAGGCTGTAAAAAAAGTTAAAAGCAGTTGAAGGGTAGAAACTAGAGGGCTGCAAAGAGTACATAAATGTATTCGTAGAATGTACTCGTATGAAGTTCATGTGTGCGTATATGTATGTTTTTATGTTTAACCGTATGTGTATATGCATGTATATGTATGTATATACATAGCCACGACCAAATATACATATAGACATACATATATACACACATACATACTAAAAAATATACATGCATACACACAAAAACATACATACGAGTACTTTTGAGGATATTCGTGCAGCCCTCTAGTAGAAACGATATACATTATCTACCACACTGCACAGTAGGGCAGAATCAAAAAATTTCTAAATCAGGCATTTCTAAACGGATAGTTCTATCGAAATAAAATGAGCATGAAATAAATGAATTGAAATGACATGAACATAGCTGAGGAGTATTTATGTTTATGCTTTAAATAGCAGCTACCTGACTTGCTCAGGAGCGAAACTATGAAGTCTCAAAGTAGGGCACTTCGGCCATGTAAAATATTTTACTGCTTATCGTTTTTTTTTGTTTCTCATCCGATTTCAACAATTAAAAATTTTATAGCATTACGAAAAAATTAGTATGCAGAAGGCATAACAACATTTTTCCCCTTTTCCCCTATAAATTGTTAAAAATCTCAACATATTATTGAAAACTGCACATAATTTTGAAAATTTTGATATGTAGGTCGTATTTTGCTAGGAATAATTATTTGAAATTGACATAACTTTTAACATTGTAGGTCGATTTTATTAAAAGTACTCTTATTTGAAAGAAGATTTAGCCTACTTTTTGCTCATGTAAAAATGTTTTTAAAGAATTATTTTAAAAAATAAAATTTTTTTATTTTTCCATGTGCACCAAAGTCAAAATTGAAAAAGTGGTTATAACTTTTAATTACGTCCTGCGATTATTATAATTTTTTGGTTTTTAGAGAGTAGATGTATAGTGCTTTTAAACCCTATACTAATTTTTTTGGTATATTTTTTTCCAAAAAATCATTCCCCGAACAACCGCGAAAGCAAATGCAAAACTCAATACATAAAAATGTTAAAAAATCGAACAAATATATTTTTATTTCAGAATCCATTGAATGAGGTGAAAACTATAATATGAATCCTCCTGCCTTCTCATATTTATATTAGTCACAATGGTAAACAAAACAAAAAAACAACACAATATGTACGTTTAGAATGAGAATCACCCATATAAAAAATTGTTATTGGAAAAAGCTATGACATTTTGCAGAAAAAAATTCATCTGTGGACTTCAGTGCTTAAAACAAATGGTCTTGCGAAAGAGCAAATGCCAAATATCGTAACTTTTTTATGCAATCCAACAACAAAATACACAATAGCCCAATTCACAATATTGTGCAAATGGTCTTGCATCGTAGCATTTGCAAAATGGTATTGCATATTGATACTAACCACTTAACAATTGTTAGTGGTGGGTATAAATATACTATACCATTTTGCAAATGCTACGATGCAATACCATTTGCACAAGATTGTGAATAGGGCTAATATTTCATTAAAAAAAACTACGAAATTTTGCATTTGCACTTTCACAACACCATTTGCAACAAACACTAAACTCCGCTAATATATTTTGAATTGGCACTCTGGAAAAACCATTTGCATCAAACACGCTTGTCTTTTTTTTTTTTTTTTTGAAAATTTTCAAAAAAGCAATGACAGCTCATTAGATCAGGGATGCATTTTTGTAACACTTGTTATATATTAATAATAAAAAACCTTATATGTAATATTTTTCTTTGTAGTATTATCTATATTTAATATTTACTCGTATAATTTGTAGAGGAACCTATTTTTATATCAATCTACTTTTATAAATTTCTATCCAAATGTTCAATAAAAATATTAGTTAATGATAAAAACTAGAAATAAGTATTGAATGAAAAAAGCAAAACAATTTAGCCTTAGAACTTACTTAGAAAATATTAAAACGAATGTGTTTTTATTACAATAAAGTATTGATATCATAAAAAATATACATACATAATTAGTGCGAGTATATGAGAATCATTTAACCCACCTTTTCATTTAAAATATGATTTATAATGATCTATTAAAATAAACGACAAAAAAATACACAATTGCAATCTTCAGAAATTAAAATTAACATTTCATAATCATTGTTAATACATAACTATATTTAAGCTAATTTTTTTCTAATCATTATTCCAAAATTGTCTGGCAAAAAATTGTCTCCGCAGAAAACTGAAGAATTAATTTAGAAAGTTTTAGTTCTAGTTTTTAAATCCGGGGCCGAATCGTCGCATTCGATATCGAGCAGAATCGATCGAAAGTTTTCCTTTTAGGATTACGGCATACGATAATCGAGTAGTTACTGTTTAAATTCCACTCGATAGCATTAGAGCGATCGAATACAATGGCCTTATTCACAATCTTGCGCAAATGGTCTTGCATCGTAGCATTTGCAAATTGGTATAGTATATTGATACTCACCACTTAACAATTGTTTGTGGTGAGTATCAATATACTATACCATTTTGCAAATGCAACGATGAAAGACCATTTGCACAAGATTGTGAATTGGGCTAATATTTTCTTTTGTTGTGTTTCTTTTGCAAAAAAGCATTGAACATTACCTATAAACCTTATTACAATTGGCCAATCGACTTGGTTGTTGCACTAGCTGCTAGAAACACAAAATTTTTCTTTAATGTATTACAAATTTTTAGTCGATTCAACAACCGGTATAAAATAAACTTGGTACACTTTTTAAACATTTCGCTACGATACTATGGAATGCGTTAATACATCCATTCTATATGTGTCGAAATTTTATTCGATACGATAGTGTACTCGATATCGAAAGCGACGATTCGGCCCTAGGCCCTAATTCGGGAGAAAAGCCCTCGCTAGAATGATAACATTGATGAGTTGTCATTTAAAATTACTTAAAGGACAAATTTAAATTGTACTTTGTCATCAGTTTGACTTAAACTACCTCCGTAAGGTGGCTAGCGACCTTTATATACAAAAATAATCATTCTAGAAGGTTCGAATCTTAGTCTAGATGCTACCTACGTTATTTGTTCCAGTCATCATATTTCAACTACCAACTGGATGTCAAGTATAGCGTGCTTATTTAAGCTAATTTTAGAATATCATACAAGCGATTCTAAAAATGCAACCCTGATATGTATAATGTCTTGTTATTGCTTTTTTAGGGTTCCGTACGCCAAAGTGTAAAGGAGCCCCATTGTTTTTGCTACTCTGTGCGTCTTTCTGTATGTCTTTCTCTCTGTCCCCGGCTGTTTTCTCGAGAACCTGAAATTTTCACAGAACATGTAAAACTTTGGCCGCTACAACAATTTAAAGGGCGTTCTAAAGCGAGCAACGAAAAATATTGAAATACTAATGTAATATACAGAAACTTATATATGGACACTTGAAATTTTCAAATTTAGTGTTAATTAGTGTAGTCTATACAATTGTATTAGTAGACTACAGCAATTAGCCCTAATATTTAAAACAATAAAAATTAATCAGTTAATGTAATTTTGACTATGTAATTTAGACAATTTGCTGTATCTTGGAACCCGCAAGAGGCAATTCTTGAAAAATTGCTAAAACTAAAAAATTACAAAATTAAAAAAATGTCAAAACGAAAAATCGCCTAAATTAATAAAGCGCATAAAGGAAAAAAGCACCAAAATTATAAAAACGCTAAAACGCTAAAAATCACCAAAACTAAAAAGATCAACAAAAAACTAAAAAAACGCAAAAACCGGAAAAAACCGGAAAAAGGTATCAAAACGAAAAAAAGCTCTAAAACCTAAAAAACATCGCTAAAGCTAAAAATATCGTCAAAAAACGAAAAAACACCAAAAATTAAAAAAATTTTCAAAACGAAAAAAACGCCAAAACAAAAAAAAAACGCCAAAAACTAAACAAAATTGCCAAAAGCCGAAAAAATTGCCAAAACGCAAAAAGTATCAAAACCGAAAAAAAAACCCCTAAAACTAAAAAAAATCGCTGAAACTAAAAAAAATCACCAAAAACTTAAAAAAGTCCCAAAAACCGAAAAAAGCGTTACAACTAAATAAAATCGCTAAAACTAAAAATATCGTCAAAAAGCGAAAAAAGCGTTAAAACAAAAAAACGTCAAAACCAAAAATCGCCAAAACTAAAAAAATCGGCAAAAAAACAAACAAAAATTGCAAGAAAAACAATCATCAAAAAAAATTAAAAAATTAAAAAAGCGCCAAAACCAAAAAAAATCGCTAAATTAACAAAAAAAACTTTAAAAATATTAAATTTAATGAAAAAGCAAAACGAAAACATTTTCAAAATGAGAAAAAAATGCCAAAAACGAAATGGGATATATGTATGTGTATTTGTACGGAACCCTTCAAATGCGAGCCAAGGTCGCACTTTATTGGATTTTTTAAAACTTTCTATAAACTCATTACATCAGGGTTGCATTTTCTGCAAAAATCGAACGGCTTGTGAGATAGTGTAAAAAGGTTTTATAAAGCTAATTTTACACTATCCCACAAGCCATTCGAGTTCAGTAGAAAATGCAACCCTGGGGCCGAATTACCGCATACGTGATCGAGTAAAATTGTTCGAAAATATCCTTTTTGGGATTACGGCATACGAGTTTATGGAAGTTGAAAAAAATAGTAACACAATTATATCAGGGGCCGAATTAGCGCATTCGTTATCGAGTAGGCTTTCGTATCGAATAAAATTTCGTCACGTATCGAATGGATGGATTACCGCATTCGATAGCTAACGTATGGAAATGTTTAAAAAGTGTACCAAGTTTATATTATACCGGTTGTTGAATCGACTAAAAATTTGTAATACATTAAAGAAAATTTTTGTGTTTCAGCAGCTAGTACAACAACCAAGTCGATTGGCCAACTGTAATAAGGTTTATAGGTAATGGGACATTTTTTTGCAAAACAAGCACAATAAAAGAAAATATTGTATTCGATCGCTCTAGTGCTAACGAGTGGAATTTAAACAGCAGCTACTCGATTATCGTATGCCGTAGTCCCAAAAAGAAAATTTTCGAACAATTTTACTCGATCACGTATGCGGTAATTCGGCCCCTGTTTGTACAACTTTTCCGAAAATACTATGCTGGCAATACTTTTCTATAGAGTTGATTTTTTTCAAACATAATCAGGGCTGTATTTTCGAATCTGTAATTGAGCTTCGAAACAAAAATAAGTGTGACAATTGTTCAAACTTTGCCATTCCTGCTGTAGATAGTTATTGCAATTCGCTTAAAAATAATTCTAGAAGATTTATAAAATCAAAAATCCTTTATTTTAACACTTCTAAGTCCTGGAGTTTTTATATAAAATTTTTACATGAATACTCATTTATTTAACAGAAACGGTGTTTATTGCAAACTGTAAAAATATATTTTTATGTCATCATTTATTTATAGATACATATTTATCTGTGTTTGTAGTGACTACAAAATAAAAACTAAATAATAAAAGAGATCGTAGTATTAAAACATAAAAATAATTTGTTTATTATAGCAATTAATATTAATTAATTAGATATGTTAAATTCATGAGAATGTACTAGTACGTACTTGTTTGTATATGTGAATTGTAATAGTCTAGATAATAAATCAAAATAAATCAAAAATTAATTGAGAAAAAAACGTAAAGGATATATGAGAAAGAAAATTGTTTTATTTTATCAAAGTGTCTTCACGAGCCATTGATTTGTCTTGACAAAAGTCAAAGTCGATATGAAAAAATATCACTAACATTTTTCTGATGTTTTTATGTATGAAGTTTGACAAATGTTAGAACAAAATTATGTCTCGTGAAGACGGGGTGTATCGGAAGAAACAAAGAAAGCTATATTGTTGCCATAAGCCATTTTCGGAAACACCAACTCCGATTTCGATGGTATTCGTCGCAAATATTAACCATTAAAGGTACTAAAAAAAATTTTACTTTTCAGACCTCGGACCCATCCCGTTTCTGAAATATACCATCTAAAAATTGGAAAAAATTTTTAAATTATATAACTTCTAAACTTCAAAACTGGAGGTCTTGAGCTGAAAGGGCCATATCTCAAAAAACTGTTTTTTAAAAAATCTTAAAAAACATATATATCAGTTATAAAACTCTTTTCTACACATTCGGAAAATTTCATGGTGGTGCCGCTTCTAGTTTCGGAGTTATAGAGCAAAAGATGGCCCAAAGTTTGATTCAAGTTTTATAAATATAATTATACTGCTTTCCAAGTTTTTATTTTTGAAATGTTAAAATTTTTTAATGTATATTTTTAAGCAATTAGGATGTGCTGAGCACGGGAAAAATATTTTCTTCTTCAGTTCGTCCACTGTACATTCATGTTTTTCAATTTGCACTTGTTTTTAAAGCGCCATCTAGAGTAAAAGGCTGACTCAAGTTTAGTTTAGAAGTTATAGTTGACTTGGAAAATACACTTTTCTCATATTTTGACGATTTGTTCCATTTTCATGACGTCATATTTCGGAAGCCAAATGACCTTAGTGTCTAAAAATTTGTTTACATCAAATCTCTTTTAAACACCGATCTCTTGAAATCGGAGAGGGTCGATCCGAATTGCTTTCGATTTGACATGGAATTGCCCAATAGGGAGGTAAGTAATTTTTTTCTAAGATCAAATTAATTACTTTTACTAAAATTAATTAAAGTCAGATGTTGTTATTTAAGGTTGTGCAGCAACCACAGCAACCGAATGGGTAGGTCTGTGGAAACAGCACCGCATGCAGGATGTCGCGCGGTGGACCAAATCTGAAAAAAAAGAGTTTACGATTTTTTATAAAAGTATTGATCGAAAGAAGCAATCAATACAATCAACATTTACTGCATATAATTTTTTCGAAAAACTAATATTTAACAAAATATGATGACAAATGAGTTTTTTTACTTTGGAACGAAAACTAAGTTGCTCTGGTGCTCCAAGTCCGTCACTGTTCTAGCTTCTCTTAGCTTCAAATGTTCTATTCTATCACTGTTTAGATATCATGCAGTGAAAAAATTGCATCGATGTAGCTGCAGGTTTGCCTGTTATGACAGCTTGAAGATGGGCACTTTTTAGCAATTTTGGAATTACAGAATCACACAGTATAGAGATGAGCGATATTTCTGTACCTGTGATTTAATCACTGTTACTGAAAAATCACGATTCACAGTTGTGACAAAATTTGTCAAGTAACTGCTACTTGCAAAGTTGTTCTTTTCTTTTGTTACATACAGAAAATTATGATATTTCACTGTTTGTGTGGGTAATAACGTTTTTTATTTGCGTACAATAACAACAAATAAATAGTGTTGCAGTTTCTTGTGTTTTCCTTATTAGTATTTCTTTTTAAAACTCAAAGTATATTTTAAGGCGTATTTAAATCTGCCTTGGTATATTAAAGACAACGTTATTGTTGTAGAGATGCATGTGTGTGTTGATAATTACATTGCTATAAGAGAGCTGAAAACTGTGATAACAGTCACAGTTTTAAGTAACAGTGATTTTTAAATCACGTTCACTGTTCACGATGTTCTTTAAAAATCACGGGATCGCTTATCTCTAGCTGCGTATGCTTTTTAGTTGATTATTTATTAATCATACGACAAAGTTTCACTCCCAGTATTAATCATAGCTAGGGTTGTCAAACGGGAGTAGTTTTTGGAAATCTCGGGATTCGGGAATTGAGAATTTTAAATCGCGAATCCCGCGATTTTTCGGGAGCCCGGGATTTTTCGGAATCCCGGGATTTATCGGTGTTTCCGGATTTTTCGGGATTCGGGATTTTTCTTTTTAATTAGAACAATCAATTTATAATGTAAAATATTTTCATTCTATATATTCATAATAAAAACTTTAAGAAATTAATAAAGAAAAGTTAATTTCAATGTATTTTAATACAAATTTTAATATTTCACTGAACAGTAAAATATAAAGTGGGGAGTAAGCACATTACAAAATGAAAAATAATTATAATAATTAGTTAACTAGAAACAAACAAATAAATTAGATATAACCTTTGAGATAGAAACACCATTTCCCCTTATTACTGGTTAGCCGTTGACCAAATGACGCCACAAAAATGCTCTGAGCCCATTAAGGGGAGTAGCAGTAAATAAAAATTTTGCTACCTATTTATAGCTTCTATAGTTAGTTTAAGACTCTGGCATATACTCGGGTCACAATTGGAAAAGGAAGCTCATGTGGGCTCTGAGGAGTCTGAGTCTCTACAGCCTGCCGAGTTCTCGGCAACCATACAATCGCCCCGCACGTGTACTCCGTCTGAATATAATTTTATAATTTCACGTGATAATTTTAGGGCTCATGCTCTAGGTACATCCAACACAACTCTAGACGCTTCCTGTTATAAGAATTCTTCATAGGGATTCCATGTTAGACGTTTGTCAAAAAAATCATATAAACTCTTGACATTCATAGAATAAGGGATATTGCCCCAGTAAAGAATTTTCATGTTTTTTGAAGCACTAAAGAAATAATTCGCTTTAAAATATGAGCTTGTTCAGAAGCTGATTTCATAGCGTCACAACAATGCAAGCTTTGAAGCGAGAAAAGTATTTGCTTTTTACTTATACAAAAGCTTCGTACACAAGCTTTACAAAAAAAGCTGATTTTATAGTGCTGATCCAAAGCAGGTTTATAAGCGAGAACGAAGAGTAAGTTTATTTGAGTTTCTTGGTGCCGTTTTACAACAGTGTTTTTGGTCGAGTGATTGGTACGTTGGACTTCAAACTTGAAGGTTCTTAGTTCGATACTAGTTGAAGTTAAAATAACAAACATTGAGTAAAAATATGAAATTAATAAAAATAAATGAAGTAACGAAATAAGAAAAATTCAGTTCAAAATGGCGTTAATGACGCCAATCCACATCGAACAATTTTCATATATTTTCAGTTCTAGTGCTGAAAATTTTGCTGATTTTCAGCGCTTCAAAAGCGCTTTTGTGAGCAAAAATGTAGTACTCCAATCCGGGAACTCGCCATACAAAAATCAGCAGCGATATCAGCAGGTTTGTCAGCGCTATTTTTATTCGATAATAGTAGAAACCTGCTTTATTGGAAGCTAGTTTTTTACTGGGTGTATCCATTTAACGATACTATACCAAAATCGTTTTCTCCTAAGATTGAAATAGTGCTGAAAGCATCAACCAGTTACCATGCCCACTTTCACTAAGAACGTGGAGAAGCTTGTTTATCACCACCAACCAGGAGAGTGGGGATAGAAGATACCCTTTTACAACCATAATGCATCGAAATATGTACATAAATTAGTGTTACTTTTCATTATCAGTTTTTTGTATTAGAATTTTACTTAAAAACGTAATTTAAATATTTTGGGATTCCCAGGGATTTTTTCAACAAATCCCGGGATTCAAGGTTTCTCAATCCCGAAAAATCCCGGGATTTTCGGGATCGGGATTTCGGGACTGGCATCCCTAATCATAACCCTGCCATTACACATGAAACTACTTTCTTGAAATTTCTGTATATATGTATTAAAAGTAAAAATTTCAACGAAATTGATAACTTTCATGAAAAAAAATTGATTGTTCGTTTACACAGGAAAGTTGAAAGTTCATTTTAAAAATGTCGTCAAAGCGAGGGTTGCATGAATTGCAATACTTATTTTTTTTTTATTTTTTGTTTTTTTAATACCTAATTAGAGTAAAGGTATAGGTCACACTTGGCAAACATTTGCCGAAAAAAACGTGACCAACAGACAAGCTCAAAGTGTATTTCCTTTAATTCCAATATTTTTTTAAATATGGGTTCGCATTTATTAAAAATGATATAAAAATTACTTTTCTCAGCATAATTAACTTTATTTTGTGATATAAAAACCAAGTTAAGTCTCACTAACCCTTAGCAAAAGTAGTGATTACGTTTCTTTTTTTTTGGCAAATATTTGCCAAGTGTAAACGTACCTTTACCAAGATTATCACATACACAAATTTTTAAATTATTAGAGTTAATTTTTTAGTGAGATTATTGTTATAAAAAGAGATAAGTTGTCTTCTTTATGTATATTTAAAGAAAAAAATAAAATTTGTGTGAATATAATCCAAAATTAGCTCAATTTACAATTATTATTTTCTCACAATCCTTGTAAAAATCTTTGTAATGGACAGCACTGTTTATCTCTTTGTCATTTAACTTTCAGAAAGTGTCAACAAATTGCTTTCTTGAAAAAATCGTTGAAAGCTGAATGGAAAGTAAAATAAGTTTGAGTGTATTAGTGAAAATGTGTGAGTGTATTGCGACTTTCTTGCATTTACTTTCTTGTGAAAATGCTAAGTAATTATCAACAATACACAGTGGGAACTTTTGCAAAATAAATGGTAATAAATCTGGAACTTCTAAACTGCTGATTAGATTTATCAGAAACTTCGAACATCTTTAGAGGAGGAGTCAGGCTTTTTATAACGCGTATCTCGGTGACCTTTTGGCTTAAGCACGAGAACAAATGTCGATTTTATTTGCAATTTAGTGATGAAATTTAATTAACAAGAGTCAAACAACACACGTACGCACGCACAAATTAAAAGTTTTCTGGTGTATGGTAATTGTGATTTTTATCAATTGAGTTCCTTCAGTTATTGCAAATAAAATCAATATTTGTTCATCGATTTTAATGATTTATGGCTTAATTTATTCCCATGCAATACTGGCATGCGGGCAGGGCAGCCCATCCAATCAAAACAGCACGACTATCGGAACAACCAAATCAACTTCCATCATAAGCAGATCCATTCACCGAAACTCAGTCAAATCACTTTTCAGAACAGGTCTACATATTATGGATAGCAACCGAACTTTAGTTGCGTTTCTAGCAGGTAACTGATAGGCTGTATTCCTAAACGTCTATATCTGATCTGGGGGCCTACATTAGCCATAAACTTGGTATGAACATCAGGACGAACATCGCATATGGCTAATGTAGACCGCTCATGTCCATGTTTCGTCCTTGCTCTAACATCGATGCCTAAACATACAGCTGAGCATCAATGTTCGCCATGAGATTCGCCGTCAACAAACATTTTCAATAGAAAGAAAAGAGACAGAACAAAATTGGTAAATATTCTATATCTATTGCACTACCACAAAATACATTGATAAGGCAGAACATGGACATCACACGTATTTACCACAACCATGTTGTAATTTCACCATGACCACAACTAAGAAGTTGATTATTTTTTTACAGTTCTTCTGCCGGCGTATGTTCATGTCATGTTCAAGTCGATGGCCCGTGAAGACGTAGGGTATGCAACGTCAAAGCAGTGTTTAAATCATGATACAATTAAAGGTGTCTTTACATGGCAATAAATGTATTACGATATGTCTAAAAATGAAAAAAATCTCATCATGTAAGCGCAAAATGTATTGAGTAGAAGAGAATACGGATACAAAATCTGACAAGCGTTCGGTAAATGTTTTTTTTTTCTAAACCATTTTAGAAACTTATGTATTATCATCATACCAGAGGTGTAAACATGAAAAATACTTACAACAGACTTTTGCTCTTTTTTTAAGCACGAAGAGAATTTCATAATATTTTGATTCTACAAAGTATTTAATACTTTGCATTACCATGTAAAGATAGCTTAACAGGTACACGCAGTAGATCAACAATGCCAATTTAAATAATGCGTTAGCTGCGTTTATTTACATTTTAGCTGCGAAACAGATGACTTTAGGAATGCCATACTTTGTCAAAGTTTGCACGGTAGCGTTTGGGAACACGTGACTTTATTGAACAGCAAAGCAACATGCGTTTAGGAAGGCAGCCATAAGTTTTGGTCCTGAAATATTTGAAGTACTGAAATATTTGCAACAAAATTTTAAATAAACATCTCAAATAATCTTATTGTTTAAAAATTTATTGTTCTCTTTATTTGTTTATATTTATTATAGCACAATAATGATTGGCAACCGAATTTTTAGAATCGAAAACTCTTGAGTTGCCATTTGCTATCCGTAATATCGCTTCCAGCAACTGGTTAAGCAATTGAAGTTCGATTGCCATTCATAATTGTCTAATAGTTCAATTCTTAATACATATCTAATAAAATATTTGGGTCGATCAGTTGTCTGCAAGGCGAATTCATTTTACCAGGTGGCAGCGCGGCTGCAACAAATACAAGAGTACAAAAACAACGGGCGTATTTGGTGTACGGAGGCTGTCAAACTCCATATAAAATAAAAGGAAAAATAAACCTCGGTTTTAATGTATGGAGCTTGACAGCCAGTGTACACCAAAAAATAGAATCAACTGCCGCTATGCTGCCACCTGTTAAATGAATTCGCCTTGGTTGCGTGCAATCGATTCAATAAACTTAAATTTATATATATTTTTTTTCAAATTGAGCAGCTTTATTAGTGCAATAACCACGTAAGTCACGCTATTTCAAAAAGTGGTTTTCTGTTTTTCTCAAATACTTGAACCGCGTCTCTAAAGTAGAAAAACTTGAAAGTCGATTTAATCAATATGAAATTTTATTTTGTGACCTACATGTATACTGCACTAAGATCTTCAAATCAAGTTAATAGAAGAAAAAGTATTATATTGAATATATAAGAAAGAGTTTTAAAGGGATCCCAAATTAATTTTTCGAACTTTGAAAATTCGAATTTTAGCTTTCACTTTTTTTAAATGTTTGTCTCGCAAATGCTAATGAAGCAAATATTTATATCAAAATCCCATTCTTATTTTAAATCCGTTCAGTTATTAATAATTAAAATTTATATTTTCAATAGAAAATAAATTTCAATCCCTGATACTTCTTCCATATAAAATTTTTTTGCAATTTTTTAATATTTATGAATAATTGAGTTTTTTGTAACAAATTCATTTTGAGAATTTTGCCTATTAATGGGCAGCATTCGAAATCAATTGAAATTTTGATGTAAGTTCTATTGAAATTTTGATCCATATCGAATGCCGTAATTTAGACCACTATTCTGTAAAGCTAATGATTTCAAATCGAGGATGAAACGAAAAGTCATGAAATACACATGAAATCTGACGAAGGAGTGTTACCGCTTGCGAAAATAATGTTATGTTCTACCGTGTGGATTTAGTTGACGTTCTTTTTCCCTTAATATTCAAAACATTCACCGCTATCGGGAATAAAAGATCAAGTGAAATGTGTTCCCTTTCCCTAAAATTGTGATCGCCAAATTTGCGTTGTTGTTGTGTTACTGTACTATTTTGCTCGTTTTGTTCACCGTTTTCGTTCATCGGAAATATTTCACGTGAACAAAATGTTCACCTCTTATTCCCTATAATGGGGTCTATCTCATGTCCAACTATTTCTGGCTAAAAATGTTGTCAACTTTGGTCTAATAATAATCGCTTTGGATTAAATAAAAACCAATGTAGCTCGAAAAAGTCTCGTTAATTAAAAAAAAGTTATTTTTAGAATCCGACCGATCATTAAAATTTTTGGCCTCAAATTTAACAAGTCATGCTAAAACTGCCTTGTGATGTTCTTTCACAAGATGGTTCGAGTGTTGAATAAAAAAAATTATTCCCCTTGTGTCCTATTCCCCAAGCTCTGCAAGTGACGAGTTTCCCAAGTTTGACGCCCTATTTCTAGACAGAGCTAAACATCGGCAGAAAAGGTGTTTGAAGGTTTATTCCTCCTCCTCCTCCTCCTCATTCTGATAAATTCTGCAGAAGTATGGAAGTATGTGCAGCTATTGGCAAGAAAGCCCCAATATGGTTGCAGATCTTGCGAAGTTATACTGAGGCCAGATGAATCTGGAGACCTCACATGTGATTTAGTTTATCCGTCTGGTTTGTGCTTCCCTAAATAGTTGTTGCTGAATTTGTATTTTGCAGCTTTTCAATGGGACCCCAACTAACCAATCAATGTCCCTTTCTTGCAAGCTTGCAAAGGTCTAGGTTAGCTCAGGACGTATTCACATATTCACTCCTATCGCGAATAGCTATTCCCATGAAAAAACTCACAAATTTTCTGATTTTCTACGGTAAATGTTTCCCATAACAAAGTTTTTGGGAGAGAGTTCACAAACCTGAAAAATTGTATTGCCAATAGTTACTCCCGCGATTTTTTTTTACAAAATAAATTCACAAAAAGTGTCAATGGGAACGAGGAAAGAACATGTAAGTTGTGATTTGTATTTGAGGTAAAGGCAGATTTAGAAGACCGTAACGTTGATGTAGTTGCATGTGCTGATCGTTTCTGTCTCATAGCTTTTCAATGTGACAGAAACGATCAGCACATGCAACTACATCAACGTTACGGTCGGCTAAATGAGCCTTAAGACTCTATTAAATTACTTTTTTATTTTAATAAAGGATCGCAAGTATTAATAAAGAGCAAATCGATTGTCTGGTGGCAGCCAAATGTTCCTCTAACACGCTCAACAGGTATCGGAATCCATCTTTATTCAACCTGTAATACCATGGAATCTGTAGGGAACATTTGGTTTAGAGACAAACTCACTTAAATTTGTATTATTTTTTTTTTGTCTCCGTTAACGATAGCGGATCTCATTCATCGCGTATGTATCTTTACTGCAATCTCTATCGATTGCTCCCCCTCTTCCAGCACCATAAAACACAGTTAAACGCTATTAATTTTTTTTTTTCAAAATGTGTATATTTTCCTTTCACAAGTGTGTACACAAATTATTTATAAAACAGTCGTAAGGTAGCTTGAGTAACATCACGTGTCATAGGCAATGCAACCAGGCCACTGTCGTTTATTGGTCTTCGAGAGTTTGCGACTCACTTGGCACGTGTTAATGGTCTACCTCCACTAACTGTATCGCGACATCGTTTTTGTGGAATTTTCCATTACCGCGTGCAACTTTAACTGGTGGAGACCACAAAAAGCTCTAGGAGTGGATATTAGTAGTTCCACTTCCTAGGTCGCTTGGCATTTCCTGACGGAAGCTTCTATTCGTAGGATACCCTGGCAATTTGCGTACTGCTTTGCCATCTTTTATTTTAAAAAATAAAAAAGAAGCACTGACAAACAGTTCACAATAGAAACTATTACTCCCAAATAATTCACAATAGAAAATTACTCCCAAAATATCCGGTGTGTTACGGATTAGATAATTTATAATGAAAATGTTGTAAAAAACGTTACGAGAGGGTCTGGTATAAAAACGCCGATAGCGTTACGTAATACAGGCGCGGATCCAGCTTAAGCTGTTGGGAGGGGAACTTTTGAATGAAACGTACCATTTTAAATATATTATTTTAGGAGCTCCATAGAAATGAGATATATTTGATTCGTTTTGGTGGGGGAAATATCCCTTTTTCCCCTCCCTTGTATCCGCGCCTGCGTAATATGTAATATCCGCAATAATGTTACCACACACATCTGCATGCCACGGTACCCAGAGAAGCCCTAGGTTGGAATGCCTCGACATCTCGCTCAGGAATGTCCGGCATTCTTTAACCAATTCCGATGTTGTTCCAGATAGAGCATGTAATGTAGCCTTACTATCGGTACATATACAGATATCCTGATCAATTAACCCATTGTACCTTAAAGAGTTGGCCGCTATTCTGCTTGCCGATATTTCAGCCTGTATGATGCTACATTGATTGGGTAGCCTAAAGTGTATCCTACGTTGTAAGTATGGAATAAAGAAGCCTCCACCTACTCCAATAGCCAACTTGGATCCATCGGAATAGATCTCAAGCATATCCTCACGTTGATGTATGTTATTTCTCCCAGAGGATATGCCCGAGAAGTCTACCTCGAATCTTTTAGCGGATAAGAGATCAGGCGGACAACAGTCAGTGTGGTCGGGAAAATCTAAGATGTGCCACAATATCGTCGCATGATCCACATTACTTAGATTCCTTGCACCCGAGGCATTTATGGGTCGATTATGGATGGCAACCGAACTTCAGTTGGGTTGACAGTTACGGATGGAAACTGGCAACTAAGTGTTGTCAATTTCAGTTGCTATTTAGTGTTTTTCTGGCAACCACAAATTCCCACTTGCCGGTTTGCAACCAAACTGAAGTTCGGTTGCTATCCATAACCGCCGAATTCTTGGCCACTTGATTGACCATAAGATCAGCGCGAACAGTGCTTTAGATGGTGTAGTGTGAGGTGCACCAGTCAAAGATTACATAGATAGCAAACTCTCGTACTGACAACTCTCTTAACACTTACGGGTATTGTGAATTCAATTTACATGAGAGAGTGCTTCATTTTTGATACACAATCCATTTCGACGCTCCATCTACTTATGATTCCTAATGCCGCGGCATACCGATTGAAGACGCTGAAATAGTGTCTAGAAATTTTACAGTTACTGCCACTGCAACATCATACGCGTTCAGGTCTTACATTGTTTAAGGCACATTCTATGTACATATATAAAGAAAGACCACCCATGTATATTCTTTTTGTGCCATGGATTTTTCAATAAAAACAACGAGCGAGTGAAGTGCCGCCTCAACTGATTTGCCCTTCGTGTAGGCGTGTTGTAAGGTGTAAATCAATTATCGGTTTCAGTGTTTTTAATAGAAAAGATGATAGGCAAATAGGTCTAAAACATTGTCTTTCGGGTTTACGTGAGTAATCTTTCAGTAAAGAGGAGAAAGAGAGAAAGAAAAAGAGCAAGAAGAGGAGGTATGGCAATCACTCAACAGAATGGGATGATTCAGGGCTGCAACCATCCACTGCGCCTTATGAAAAGGCTAAGTTTATTAGGATTCGTCGTTGCCAGCTCAGATACTGACGAAGGAATGCTGACCGAGTTGTGTCAGCCGCTGATTCTCCAGCGAAGGGGAGAGGCGCAGGAGGTGGAAAATCGTTTCGTCCTCCTCATCCCGACAGCTTATGTAGAAGTCGTGGGACGTTAGTCCCATTAGCTTGGCATGGTTGCCGAATTTGCAGTGACATGTGATCGTTGCGACGATGTCTTCCAGGTGTTATTTCTGAAGTCTTAATAGATTTCTAGTGCGTTCTGAGTCCAGCCTTGGCCAGATCATCCTGGAGATCCTACAAGTAGGTTTTTTCAGAATTTTCGCAAAAAAAATGGGAAGGAAAATAGCTTTACCTGCCGTTTTGTACGTTGTCGAAAGAATTCTTTCTCTCGTACAATTAAATCTAAAACAAGAACATATTCTAAAATTTAGTTTGCTTTGTTTGATTTCGACTGTGGCATTTGAATACAAACAATTTTTCAATGATACGCTTTCGACAATCACAAGATTTGAAGTCATTTGATTTACAATTAAAATATATATAATGAAAGAAATAATACATTTCCTTAGGTTTACATTTAATATTTTATTATTTATTTATATTTATTTGTAAAATTTTAAAATTTATCTCTTATTCTCTTGATTAACAAACTAATTCCTATTTTAGAAAAAAAATTAGACAAATTAGACCAATAATTAAAATTATTGTTTTAACACAATTACAGTTTTATGACAATTTATAATGGAATGTAGTAACACGTTTCTTTTATTTATTTATTTTATTTTTTTTTTGATAAATTTTAAAAATTAAGAAAAAAAGAAACTTAACAGATTAAAAAAGCAAAAACACATAAATGCAAGGTTTTATTTTTGGCCAAAGAAAACAGGAAGAGAGGAAAGAAACGTGTATACAAATAGAATTGTAAAATAGTTTTTGTTACAATATTAAATATTCGTTAAGATTCGTTATGAATTTTAGATGTTTCGTTTAAGCAAAATATAAAAAGTTAAACTTAAAAGACAATGTATATTGTGCATAAAATCATATAAGTATATAAAAACAATTTGTATTGCATAATTTATGCATTTTATGCTACAAAACTTAAAAGCAAATTATAATATAAAAAATACAAGCTAAAATAATAGTACAAAATAATGGACGGCATAAAAAAATAATACGTGTAAGTAAAAAACAAGAGAACTGAAGTATGTAACTGGTTTTTCTATTGCGACCAAGTAAATGTTAAATAAAAAATAAAATTTAAAACAAATTATTTTATAAAAAAAAACAAATAATTAATTGAGAAGCCTTAACTTATAAATTACAAGCTTTAAACCTATAAAAGACTATTCAAAAAATTTGGGCTTATTGTTCGTTTCTAACTAACACTCTTAATAAAATTAGAAAAAAAATTCAATCGTTTTAAAGTTACATGTTGCGAAAAATAGCTGCAGTATACAAAACAATATTTGTTTGTTGTGGTAAAATTATGCGCAAAATAAATTGGCAGTAACTTATTTATGAATGCAAAAAACGCATTTCAGCACTATTTTTGTTTATTTGTTAAAGATTTTCTTTCTAAAGTTTTTTTAAGGCCAGCTTTTGTTTGTTTTTTAGGTATTCATTTTACTCCAAATTTGTTGTTTATTGCAAAAAAAGAAAGTCTTACTCTTCTTGTGTTTTATAAAATCGTCGTCTTATTACACGTTCGTTTAATTGTTCCTGTTAATATTCGTTCTTTTGTTATTTAACTTCGGTTTATTAAGTTTATATTACTGTATGGACCACTCCTCTACCGGTGACATTCCGAACTATATGAAAAACTCCTTTCGTTTGGTTACTTGATGGCCAGTTGTTGAATGAACTACAGCCTCATCAGGATCGTCAGCACCATCGGCACCTTGATCTTCGTGTGTTAGATAATCACCTTTGTGTCGGTGCAAATATCGTCCAATCAAGAAGACCATCAAGCAAAGCAATAGGAAAAGTATGACCAAGAGACCTAAAAAAGTACGATTTAAAACAGGTAAAAGATTTTTAATCAAGTAAAATAAAAATAATTTTTCAAAAAATTGTTATTTGTTATTGTGGACTGTGTAATCTGCATATCGTTGTTACTAATACCAACTCATCAAGTATGTAACGTGCCATTAAAAAATTCTTGATATTTATTATATTGTGTAATGTAGGCTAAAATACATTTGAGTGTTTACAGTTCATTGGAGTGTACAAGGCATTGTTAATTCTCATTCGGTAGCTTAGAAAGAAATGTTGAATAAGTAATCGAGTTTTCATGAATCGGGCATGAAATCACCATACTGTACGACCCATAGTGGTAAGATGGTCGCTTGGGCTACAGCTCGATGGCTTTACCGTTTCTTGTTCCGCAGTAGGTCTGCATGCTATGGCATTGCAGATAAACCGAATTATAAACCGTAGTTTTGATTAAATCAATGTCTTCTGCACCTAACCTAACCTAAGGTTTTCTGAATTTATCATATATTGGCTGTAGTGTTACTTCGTATTTTAGCCGAATGTAAGCACCACCTAATTTAGCTTATGTTCGTTGCAGCATTACTTCGTATTTTAACAAGTGTAAGTCAACCGAATTTATTTATTTAATTATTTAATTTACAGCTACATTATATCAATTTTACCTTGAAGTAGGTTCAAGAAAAATGTAATGTTGGATACAATCCTTCGGCTTTTCAATTTTGGGAGGCATATAAGGGCCAAACGGCTGCGATACGGCGGAAGGTTTACATTTGGATTCCATTGTAGGTTACGAAGACAAAATAGCAGGAATTGATTTTGGACTGATTCGATTTTATTACTTTATATTCGTTTTAGTTAGAGATGAGCGATCCCATGATTTTTACAGAACATAGTGAACAGCGAAAGTGATTTAAAAATCACTGTTACTTAAAACGGTGAATGTGATCATTGTTTTCAGTTCTCTTATAGCAATGTAATTATCAAAATACACATGCATCTCTACAACAGAAACGTTGTTCTTTAATATACCAAGGCAGATTTAAATACGCCTTAAAATATACTTTGAATTTTAAAAATAAATACTAATAAGGAAGAAGAGAACACAAGAAATAGCAACACTAATCGTTTGTTGTTATTGTACGCAAATAAAAAACGTTATTACCCACACAAACTGTGAAATATCATAATTTTCTGTATGTAGCAAATAGAAAAGAACAACTTTGCAAGTAGCAGTTACTTGACAAATTTTGCAAGATCCCACGAATTTGCTGAATATGAGGTCTGCGAATTTACCTTATATTCGTTGTAGTATTATGTCGTATTTTAGCGAGTGTAAGTTCTCACGAATTTTCCATATACTCGTTGTAGTATCACTTCGTATTTTATCCGAGTCCAAGCACTTAAGGGAAAGTTGTAGTTTATGAAACAAAATTATCTGTCGCCGTATAATAACACCTTCATACATATTTAGTTTCAAAGAAAGCAGATGTTTGACACGACTCTGGGCAGGCTGAGCTCGTTTTGGCGAATTTTGTCTTTTTTGACTATTTCTGTCAGTTTTGGCGATTTTTTTTCTTGTTGCCATTTTTTGGATTTTTAACGATATTTTTAGTTTTGGCGATTTTTTTAGTTTTGCGCTTTTGTTTCGTTTTGGCGATTTATTTTAGTTTTGGCAATCTTTTTTGTTTTGAAGATTTTTTTCGTTGTGGAGATTTTTTTCGTTTTTGGCTTTTTTATTTGTGGCGATTTTTTTTCGTTTTGACAATTTCGTTGCGTTACTCATTGGGATACCCTTTAATAACTAATTTACCAATTAATTATTTATTTTGTTTCTTTCAAGTGTTTAATTATTATCGTTGAGAAGAACAACTAAATTTCAAAATTACACAACCTGATAGAATATCCTTTCGTTTTTAGTTGGTTTGTTTTTTTAGCATTCGTTACTGTTGCCTTTAAAATGCTGCATTGGCTGTGAAAACTTCAAGTGTTTGCCTCTTACGGTTTCCAAGGTACAGCTAATTGTCAAAATTACATTAACTGGTAGAACACCCTTTAATTTTTATTATGTTTAAATTTCAGTATTAATTGGTGTAGTCTGTGTAATAATACACTAACTTTGAAGATCTCTAGTGTCTACGTATAAGTGTCTGCATATTACAATAGGATTTCAAAATGTTTCGTTGCTTGCTTTATAGAACACCCTTTAATTTTTAACTATCATATATTTGTTATCAGAGAATATGTATAACTATGGGAGCTAAGTTATACATGTTCTATGACAAATTTAGGTCCGTACCTCTTACGGTTCTCGAGAAAACAGCCTATGACAGACAGACAGGCAGAAAGACAGACAGACAGACAGACAGACGGACGGTCAGAGTAGCAAAAACCATTGGGTTCCTTTTAATTTTTGGTCTACGGAACCCTAAAAATTTAGTTATATTCGATATGAATCGGCAAACGGCGAAAAATTCTCTAAACAAAAAGAAAACGCCAGAATAGAAAAAGCGCTATCCCGAAAAAACGGACAGAGTTCACCAAAACGAAAAAAAGTCGCCAGAACGGAAAAGACCTAAAGTGAAAAAATCATTAACGGCCCTTTTCATAATGTACGATTAAAAGTTAACGTGGACTTTAACGACAAGTTCGACATACAAAAGGTGTGGTTAAAGTACACGTTAGCTCTTAATCATACATTGTGAAAAGGGCCGTAAAACGATCGTCAAAACAAAAAAATTACAAAAACGAGAAAACCCCAAAACGGGAAGAGATCGACAAAACGAAAAAAATGGTTAAATAGGTAGTGAAGAGTTGGCATTAGCGACAACGAAATCTAGGCATATAGACAAGCTTATAGCTCACAACAAATACAATGATTTCTTTGAAAAATAAATTTCTGCTAAAATATCAAATAAATTTTATACATAAAACTAAATGAATTAACTTACATCCTAATAGAACCGAATCAACTTCATTATAAGCTTTACGTAATTTATCTTGATCAACAAGTGGTGGTGGTCTGGTCTCAATCTCAATGGGTGGATGGGTAACAGGCTCAACACCACAAAAATCTTCGGTCAATTGAGCTATAGAAAATATAAATTAAAAAAATTCATTAAACAGAAATCTTAAGAAAAAAGGCATATACAAATATTGCAACTTACTGCCCAATGATTTAACATTTGATGGTGGATTTTGTTGGAACATCAATTTCAACGGGTAGATGTCATCAAACTGTACACGTGATACACAGCCCACAAAACCATCAGTCATCGATTCATTCTTACCAATATACATATACTGAATGTTATTAAATTGTGCATCAGCCGAAGCCTTAATATCAAAATGATATTCGACAGGTTCATAATTGTCCACTTGCAGGACAACAGTGGAGCCACTATTTCTACGTGAAAAATGCACATCGTGATATTGGCCTAGACCAAAGTGTTTTTTGGGGAAAATAATTTCTTGACGTTCAAAACCGAAATCGAAAACGCAACGTAAATGTCCTAAAATTTCATATAAATATATTTATTACGATACAATACGATATGAAAATGAGTTATAAGGTCAATTTATTGCACCAGGTGGCATCACAGGATTTATTATTAATCATTTATGATTAACCTGACCAGACGTCGCGCTTTTGGCGCGACTCCCGCTGAAAAGTTATGAACCAACGGCGTAAAAAGGCGTTCAACCAGGTGGCAACTCAAAAGAGATTGACTAGAGAAAGTCTATCTTTTTGGATTTTCTATCCCAACGAACGACTTTTTCCCCGTTTGTCCACAAACTCGGCGTAAAGTATTTTGATACCGAAAAGTTAAAAATATAAAGAAAATAAACAAAAAAATAAATTTATAAAAGGAGTTTGACATTCTGCCTATATCGGCAAAATCGCAACTGATGCCACCTTGTAAAACAAATGTACTAAGTTTATCGCATTTTACCTGAATTCGAAATTTGTATGGTCAAATATTCACCAGTCAAGTTGGAAGACAAGCCCAATAGAAAACCTTTAGGTATCGTGGTTGTAAAGCCAACTCGTATATTTTCGGCTATCGAAGAACGGAAAGAGCCGTCAAATTCATAACGTATCATAGAGCTACTACGCAAATTGACTCCGATTTCTAAAATTTAAAAGCAAACAAACAAACATTTACAAAATGACTAATCGAAAAGAAATTCGCAATATAATTTACCATCGGCACAAATAGGACCCTTAAATGCACTCCAACGACAATCACATGAATAACTGTCATAGCCTTCAGTACAAGTACCGTTATTAAGACAAGGACTAGACTCACAGCGACCCACGCAGCCGGAAGAAATGCCATATATGCCACGTTGAGCATATTGTTTTAAATCAACCATTTTTCCATTTAAAAGTAAGGCACGTATGCAACCAACATAACCATCACGATACTCAGTAGTGGAACCAATTACCAAATCCGAAGTCAAATGTAAAGCTCTAACAGGACCTGGTGGTTCTCTTACTTCGGCTTTAATAGAACCATCTACCACTAAGCGAGCTTCTTTTCTGTAAATTATATTGAAAATAAATAAATAAATATCTCTTTAAGAATGAAATAAAATTAATTGTCTTTTACCTATTACGTTCCACACTAACTGTATGCCATTTATTGTCATTCATATGATAACTTGTGTGTACATTAACACCCAAAGGGCCACTTCCAGCTTGATATTGGAATTGCAATTTGTTGCCGCCATTAATGGACAATTTAATGTAATCGGTAGGACCGGTAGCATGGAATATAACAGCATTTTCTATAGTAGTTTTGAATTCCAAATAAATATCACCCGAATGGCCCATATCGAAGGGTGGCAAATTGATAGTAGCATCTGCTATGCGGAAGGTTACTATATTGCTAAACAAATCATCACCTTCGCAGCGTAGTGGCCCCAATGTATAACGACCTTGTTTCTCATCTAACGGTGTACCGGTGTCACCAAATTTAACAGCTCGTACTGGCAAATATTCTTTTTCCTTTAAATCACCGCCATCTTCCATCCATTCTAAACTGTTTGAATCACAATTGCACCATTTTGTAGGATCATGACATTTACCCAAAATACCGCATTCACATTTACGTGAACCTGGCAGAGCACCAGCCCAATAGTCCATAGGTTGATTGTGTCGAGACATCCACCAAGAGAATGGACGGAAGTTTCCCGGTTCAGCTAGTATAGAAATACGAAATTAGTTATAATTATGAATCACAAGCTAGCTATTCATGTTTAGCTTACAGGGTGAATTAAAAAGTCTAGATGATCGGCAGGAATAGCTCAGTCTTTGCCAACATGTTTGAGAGCGATTTAATAGAGCTTCGATCTGGCGCATATCGGCATCATAAAGTATGTTCTGTTCAAAAGATCCTGGTTCTTGAAAACCATCTACAGTTGTAGTATGCTCTTGACTATGACCCAATGTGGTAATAATACGTCCATCAGCTGGAATAAAACATAATAAATGATTAAGAATGACAATTGCTAAATAAACTCTACATGCTGGGAATAAAAATATCTACCGCTAACTCGAAAACTGTGACTGCTATGTCCTGCTTAATGTTAATTAGCATTTCATATATTCCTTTCTTACTAAGAATAACTTAAATCAATAATTTGATGCAACGAGCACAACCCATAAAGCTCCAAACTGTTGAAGTCCTTAAAAATAATCCTTCATATTTTTTGGAAAATTCTTCGCTTGCTTCAAAATCAAAACAAACAACGGGCTGGCTATAAGCTTCTCTAGTTTCATTTTTCATAAGAAAGAAATTTCTTACTAATTGAGAAGATCCTAAGGAAATTTCTCTCCAGTTTCAAAACCCGCAAAAGATGTCTCACGTTTGAGGAAGCATTCTTTTAAAGAAATCTTTCTCAAATTTTAAAATGTATCCACCTTTCCTTAACTAAACTTGACGGCTATATGTCTAAGAGAATTTTATACAACTGTGTTGATTGTCTGGTAAAGTTTCAGAGTATTAGTTATGGTTCACCGGGTAATGTTGACTGGGTAGTCAGAATAGCTTTCTAGAAACTCAAAACGTCGAGCTGACGAAAATTCGAAAATCAATGTGAAATCAGGAACTATCCAATTATTTTAAAATAATTTCCATAGCTACACTCTAAAACATCACTTCAAATTTAAGATCACATATTGTCTAAATTTGTGTTGAAAATTTCTCCTTGTTTAAAATTACATCAATTTTGTAGTTATTTTATTAAAGAAAAAACCTTTAAAATTAAACATATTTAGTCCAAGTGGAAAAAGTGTAACATAAATTATAATACGGTTATGGCTGAATGGTAGATACGTCAGACTATCAGTGAGGAGGTCGCGGTTCAAACCTGCACGCAGCCAATCGTTTTTTTTTTAGTAAAAACATTTTGTTCAAAAATAATGCGTGTGTAATTTTAGGTGGATAATAATCTGTAAAGTGTTGCCGGCTATTATCGACCTAATTTTCAACAAAAGTGTTTTAGAGTGTATCTATCTCTTCTAGATTAATTTCAAACCAAGGCGAATTCATAACAGGTGGCGTTATCAGCACAGCTGATTGTTCAAGGAACTGCCAAACTTTCCTTAATTTGTTTTGACAATTGCTTTGTTGTATCAATTCGCCGATAACTATACCTTATTGATTTACCTTGTTTCAAACTGTTCTAAAATCTTGTATACTAGTCTCCTGTATATCTTATTATCATTAACTCATTTACAACTTATTACTTACTATAATATTCACAAGTTACAGGGAATGGGGCCAAAGGTCCACTACCATCAACATCAATGTTTATGCTAACACGAGGTTTAACACTTTGGGCGTTTTTGTACGCTGTGCAAGATAATGGATTGTTAGCTGAAAAGTTTTACACAAAATACAATTAACTAAACAATTATCAAAATATGAGCAGATAAAAAAGAGAACACCTACAAGTATGACAAACAGCACCCGCATAGCCAGTGTGGCTACATTCACAAAAGAACTCCATAGAATTTTGATGACAAACACCACTATGCTGACAAGGATTTGGATTACAACGATCAATCATTTGACAAGCATCGACCACGACTTCTTCGCCACAACATACTTCTTCACCTTCTGCCCAATCCTTGGGCAACTTATAGTTACCATCGACCAAAATTAAACGCATACAGCCAACAAAACCATTGTGCTTTTCAACTCCTCCAGCAATGTAGTATAAGCGCCCAGTAGATATTTGTATATTTTTAGTAGTAGTCATGGGACGTTGATCGATATCGAGGACAAGCCGATTACGTTGTATGGCGAGGACAAGCGAATGCCATTTGCCATCGTTAAATTGATCATCATAATTGTCCAAAATAATGCGAGGTCTATCGGATAATTTCAAATCGACTTTTACTTTGCCATAATCGAGAAAAACGCGCACATAACCGCCAGAGGCAAATTCATGATGCAGCATCATTCCCTTGTCTTCATAAGTGCGAAAGTAGAATGAAACATTAAGTGATTTTTGAGCCTCATAACCTTTCAGACGAACGAATGAACCACGTGTGGTAAATGTAACTGGATAAATGGGTGGTGAAGGACAAGCATATACAGTATTAACTTTGTGATAACGATAGGTATCACCACGTTCGTAATTATCCTTCATATCCCTAATGAAATTGGTAGAGTTGAAGTAAATGTTCTCCATACAACCGGTAAAGTTCTGTGTAACCAAAATTCCCTCTTGAACATTAGGAACACCGCCCAGCAGCAACTCACGATTAAGATTCAAACGACTAAATTCACCCTTGATGCGACCACGTACTATAACACGATCTACTGAAAATATAATATCACGACGATTACGCGATATGACCACATCATGCCAAACATTATCGTCCAATAAACTGCCCACCGATAGCGAAGTCATAATACCACCACCCAAATCCAAATTTAACACCATTTTATTTTCCATCAGTTGTAAGGCAAAATAATCTCCCTGAGTGCCACGCGAGTACATCAGTATGCCATCGGCACGAGCAGTCTTAAAACGGAAGCGTATCGATTCGCGCGTAGAAGCAATGGGCTCTTGCAACAGATTGTATCGTACTAAGCCGGTCCCATTAAAATAAAGATTTTCAGCAACTAAAAATAAGGTAAATCATTGTTAGTTATTTTAAATGTTTGGTGTGTGTATTAAAGTATGGAAATTACCATATTCACAACCATACAATTCTACACGCATAGAAATTCTATCGTGCCAACGTGTAGGATTTATACGTATCCATTGAGCTATTATTGGCACTTCAAAAACATTGTAATGTATGGAATTGCCATCTGAGTTGCCTTTGAACATCTGTGTGAGTTAAGAAAAATACAAAACAGATTTTAAATTTTTTTTTAGTAGTCCAAAAAGGACATAACACATAAATTTATTAAAATAATTTACAAAAAAATAATTTTTAAAACACAAAAACTGCATAGATATTCCACAACCAAAAAGAAAGCAAACAACAAACAAAATTTTTTTACCTTTTAGATTGTAAACGAAATAAGTCCGTTAATATACAAAAACTATTTTTCATTTTAAAGAGTCCGTCATAAGAAATTGAACACGCTTATTTGTTAAAATCACTGTAACTTAATTCTCAACTTAGAGAGAAAACTCTTATGGAGTCCATCTACACTCCTTATCTAACAGTGTTCGTATAAATATTTTTATTATCAAAGCACTTTAAAACTTAAAAATAAGTTGGATTGGTTGTTCCACCAACTTTTTAGTTTTCGACCAGCACTCAGGCGACCCATCTACTGCAATGCATTATTCCGCAACTTTGAAAATTGGTTATTGAAAGGAGGATAGAGAGAGTAGTGTCTGTAGACATTTGATTTGAACTTTTCAATATTGAAAATAACAGGAAAGACCTATGCAGAGAGTTTATTCCACATACGAACTGTTCGGCTAAGTGAAGAACGTGTTATTCGCAAAAAAGAGCGAAAGAGCGGGTTTCGGGAACAAGTTCCGTAATTTCATTGAAAAACATCCCATTGTCGATACTCCAGCGAGTCAATAGAGCTGGCTACTCTACTGTCACCGATAAGTTTCTTCAACCTTTCTTGTACGCCGTGAAGTAACTTCAAAATAGACTTTGAAGCACCGGCCCATACTCGTACATGAGAGTGGTATTCCATTTTCGGTCGGATACACAAGACACTTGAATGCTTCTTTTGAGACTTGAATAATGAGATCAGTCCATTGATAGTCAGATCAAGAACATCTAGCTGGATCAACAATTTCGATCATACGTCGTCTGTACGTAAGCCTAAAGCATTGGGTCTTACAAGCATTTAAAGATTTGTCATAATATTGTGATGAAGTGTATCATTCATGTTCCGTCACATGACCCCAATCTCCGACAAGCTGTCATCTGCAAAAGCGCAGATCACATGGTAAGTTTGAATTTTATTACGAAAAATAAGAAATAGGATAAGAGAAAAAGAACGGAAAGGATTTGTAGTACCAAGCAAGATCACGTCTCTTAAAGGACGACAGTTCAGCATGGTCTAACGCAGCGCCACTGAGAAAGATGAAGAGTTGTCGTTCGGACTTCGCAAAGGTGAAGGGTGTCAACCAAAAAGCAAAACCAATTCCAAACAGTAGTCAAGCGCAAAAGAAAGAATACTTTAGAAGTGGCAAACAGTGAACTCACTTCTGGAAATACTGACGTGACTCTGGAGGGACCGTTACACGTAACTGTATTCAAGACATCTCTACTGGATGTTCTGGACAACCTTTTGTGACACTGAGGACATACATTTTATGGGAGATGCCAAACTTATAGATGGATTCATTGCGAGAGTCAAATATATATCTCAACCCAAGACCAACCTGTGAGAAGAGGAAAGAGATTACCAGTAAACAGCCGTATCCACATGAAGTTAGGACGAGTAAGATTCACCCCGAAAAAGTTACAAAGCAAAATGAAGGCGTAAAGGATTATTCCCGTAAACAGCTTTGCTCATGCGTGAAGGCGAAAATTTTCCGAATATGGTCTGGTGCGCGAAAAAGCATGCGAAGGCCATCAAAATATCGGTCTGAGGTTAGGTCGGCAGGATGCTGGTAGAGTTTAAGAATAGAGTTCCAGCTCACTTTTGTTCAAGAATCATGATCCTTTCCAGATACCTGTGGATAAGAAAAGAACACATGTGGAAAGAGTATGAATGAAGGTGTAAAAGGAGTCGTATGAGAATTAAGGGGAGTCAGCGAAGTTATGTTTATGAGTTCCATTTCTGATAACTCGGAGAGGCTATTAAAGGATATTTTGCCGAGAAAGCAAAGGCGTTGATCTTTCAGGTCAGGTCGGTGGACAGCAGATACATGATGTTTTCTATCTTCCTCTTCGTCATGACAGTTAAAGCAGTAGTCATGCAGGGGAGATCAATATGGTTAGAGTGGGTTCTATGGCCGTAGCCATGAGATTCCGCAAGTATAACTTTAGAAAGAGTTGCTTAGTACTGTTGATGTCGATACGGGTCCAGATGATTCTCGATATTAAACAGAACGACTCAGTGTATAATCTAGTTTGAGCCATCTACAGAAGGGTAGTATCGATTATTCCGTCCAGCAGGATGACAGAGAGAGGCCCCAGAGATTGACAATATCGACATTTCGAAGCAGGGCTTCCCTGTTTTTCAGATCATCCGCAATTTTGTTGCCTGAAATCGTTCCATGGCCAGCTACCAGTTTAAGGCTGATGATTCGCCATCACGTTTAGGGAAATCGGAAACTTCAAATATCACTTCATAAATATGAAAATATATGTTTGTAGCTAGAAGAAGCTAAGACAGCGGCATACGTTGTGTGAATGTCCATCCCTGGCTAGCATTAAACTGAGAGGGGACCTCAGGCTATAGAAATTATGATAAGGAGAGGATCACAAATAGCCGTTCACAGCGGATTCAGTGACTGAGTCAACAATACTGAAGTACGAAGGAGCTTGAAAAGATGTAACGTGACGTTACAAAAACCAACACTACGAAGTCAGTATACATATGTATAGGAATACCCAATTAATATAGTATATAACAGCATTAAGTTGTGATTATAATTCTCCTTTAGTTGATGTAAAAATTTACCGTAAAAGGGAAGAAAGACTTCAGAGAACCTAAGTTGTTATACGCTGCAACCGGGCAACAGACTATATAGCAAAGGTGAGGCCAATCGGCAAGTCTAGTGTTAAAAAGATTCTTTATTTCATGCTACTCGTATTATTCAATAAAAATTCCTCAAATTTTTACCCAAAAAATATAACGACACTATCAGCTTTATCTTAATGCAATAGCGGCGTCAAATTTGTTTAGAAAAACTACATCAAGAATGATAATTACAAGCAGACAATGAAAGACGTCATCGTTTTGGAATAAGGATGATCACTAGATTCAACCAAAACCCAAATTTGTTGGCCGATGTACGGTCGGTCGAATCATAAACCGAATTTTTTATTAAGTTCTTAAAAGTGTATATTTTATCTGAACATTTTTTTTTTATTATTTCGGCTTTCCAGTTCAATATTTTGAATTAATGTAAATTCAAATTATTTTTATTAAGAGTGCGGTGTTGGAATATTCAAATCAGATTAGCAGAACGGATCAGTACTACTGATTTCGACAGGCCGCTACACCGTCTCATCAGCGTTCTTGTTCACTTTTACCACTTATTAAGGTGGATGCTTTTTACAAGGAAACATCAGCTATTTAACTAATTTTTGCCAGCAAATAGAATACAAAACTTCTTTTAAATTCGTGCCATGCATTTTTTTCTTACTGTGACTCAACTTAGTTTTGCCGAAATTTCCCTATCTGATTAGTAATCCAACACTCACAAACTTGTCATTTGTTGTCTCGCTCTGATGGGCATTTCTTTAATACCTACAATCAACGCTGTTTGTGTGTTAGTTTCTTATGCATATTTTATATTTGTATATAACATTCTTCGGCGCAAAAAATTATGCTGGTAATCGATGTCCAATTTTTTGTCGAATCCGAAGTCGAGTCCGATTAAACGTTCAGACACTAGTGATTACCTTCGGTTATTTTAATACGAACAATTATTTGAAAGGATTTAGATTCATGCGTTGCTTTCAGGAAAGTATTTCCTTCTTTACTTCCTTTATAAACTTCCAAACAAAAACAAAAAATTTCAATTTCAACAACATGTACAAAATTAAAACGAGAAAGAGCAAAAAAAAAATCGTAATTAATTAATATTTTGCAGTAATTACCTGTGGTTCACTAGATGGATTAACATATGAACGCCAATATTCACCATCATCTGAATATTGTACAATATATTCGGTAACATATTCATTAGTAAGTGGCCGTCCCATAGTAGCAATTTTACGTGTAGTGAATTTATCGCCCAAATCAATTTTTAAAAAGTGATTGTAAGTATTTTCAAGAGGTGTCCATGCCGAATTACCTTGATTGTTATTTGATTATTAATACATAATTAGTTTTCAAATAGTTAGCAAAGAATTAATGAAAATTGGTTAATTCAGTTAGTTAATGAAAGAATGGATTTAAGTTATTTTAAAAATACATATAATTAATTATCAAATAATAATTTTAAAAAATTAAAAAGCGAAGATGGTACACTAAAAGCATATTAAAAACTACAATTATTTAAAAGTGCTTAAATAAAAATTATTTGCAAAATTAGTTACGGGTTAAAATAAATCAGTTTTATATATTCAATCCTTCACCTTTTTTGTTTTATAAAATTCGCTTTCATTATTTTTTTCTTTTCTTAGTTTTTTTTTTTTTGTTCTTATGAGGCATCTTACCTTAATGTTGCCTCCTGGTTCTTTATAATCGGCAAATTCTAAATCTGTTATGCCATAACTGATGGCATATTCTGTTACAAATTCATTGCTATGGGGCCTTCCCTGCAAAGCAATATGCGTAACATTTTTAATATTGCCCAAATCGATTATTAAACGTTGATCGAAATCCGAATGTTTAGCCGACCATGATGTACCAGCTTTGAAGTATTTTTTTTTTTGTGGTTTTAAAAAGAAAAAAATTTTTAATTATAAAATAAAATTAAAAAAATAATAACATAAAATTAAATTAAGATAAAAATATAAAAAAAGAAAGCTTATATTTATTTTAATGTGATTATTTCGAACTTATTCGCTTTTGAAATTGATTTTTAGGCTAAGGTTCGTAGCATGATAAATATTTCAAGATATGATATGAGAAGTATTAGATGGTCCTTTGAATGTAAGAAACCGTATACGTAGGATTAATAACACATTAAGCAGGTACACCCATTTCTACAACAACTGTTTTCAAAAAACCTTTAATCTTGAACGGAAATCTTTATATAGTGGTTGATTGATGGTTTGCCGATACTATGAGCTTTGCATTAACATCCACTAAATTTGACGTTTAACCCGGCTAGTCAGCTGTGCTAGTAGTTCCACCTTATTAATCCGCCTTGAGGCATAACTTGTTTTTTTTCCAAATTCCTGTTCTTTTTAAGTTTTACGGCCCTTGTCACAATGTACAATTAAAACTTAACGTGGACTTTAACGGTAAGTTCGGCATAGAAATCTTGCCGTTAACTTTTTTTAATCGTACATTGTGAAAAGGGCCGTTAAACATGTAAACGGGTCAAATAATACTTCTTTGTATTGGCTTTGTATAAGCTGTCTCAAAGGTCTGATCAAAAAAATATCGCTCATTTACTTGAATAGTGTCATAACTCGAAAAAACTAGTTTTGCAGAAAACGACTTCATTAAAAAGTTTTCATTTAACGTACAACTTAATGGAAAAAGAAAAATACATTCCTCTCTTAAGAGATGACTATACAAGATATTTGTACGAAATTTTTACACAATATAAAGAACGACATAACTAATTTCTTTATTCTTCTTTCTTTAAAACTCAATATATATTAAGGAAATTTTGCCCAAATCATATAGATCAATTACCTTAACATATTTTTACTGAAAACGATAGAGAAACTAATTGATCTTCAGATTAGATCAACAGTTTTGAATACATACCGTATACCCTTGCATATAAATCAATATGCATATACTAAGGGCAAATCGACTGTGCATGCTTTACATCATCTTGTTACAAAGATTGAGAGGGCTAATGGGCCGCAGGAAGTCGCGTTACAAAATATGATTTAATAGACTGCTCTCTAAGGCAGAAAGGTCTTGACTAATCTTCTGTGTTATAAATTAGGTATATGCTCGAGAGCAGGGACATAACTGTTTCTATGGGTAGCATGATTACTATTAATGCAGTCAAAGAGTGTCCCCAAGGTGGTGTTTTATCACCTCTCCTTTGGCTAGTGGTGATTGATGAACTGCTCCTCATTCTTAGTGAATAAGGACATGAAGTTATGGGTTACGCCGATGACCTGGTTGTGATGGAAACTGGCAAATTCGGCAACGTTCTCTCAGACGCCATGAACGATGCTTGGTTCACTGCTATAACATGGTGTGGGAGACAAGCCTGACGGTCAACCCTGACAAGATTATTCTAGTACCTTTCTCTCTTAGGAGAAAACTTGTTATAGGGACAATCTCGTTGAATGGATGCAACATATCTTATTCGACCGACACCAAATACTTGGGGATTACTCTTGATAGCAAGTTGACCTGGAACCGACGGCGATTTGGGCGGTAGAGTTGTGGGGGCATGAGCCCAAAAAATTGCTATTGCAATGGGGCGAATATCCCTTTTTCCTCTCCTCTGGATACTCGCCTGCTTTTGGGACCATAATTATCAACTATTACAACCAAAAACGATCATCTAATTCTTTTGTAAAATTCTTTTAAAATTAAAAAAAAAAAAACGATTTTAAACTTATTCTTTCATCTATTACTCCAGCAATATCATCAAAAGAGTCCACCAGCTAGTTAGCATTCTAAATCTCTACATTTGTAAAATAAATTTGTCTAATTTTTACATTCAAGAAATTTAGTTAATCTGTCAATTATATTTAATGCCCTCCCTTCCTCCATCTAAATAGTATAAATTCATGTTGCTTCAAACTGGAAACAAAACATAAATAAATTAGTTTCACTTAAAATTATGCATGACTTAATGTTTGTTACACACGCCAACACATGACAGTCATTAAACAAAGGAGAGGATAATAAAAACGGACACAGGACACAGAAAAAACAAATTGAAAATAATTTTAAATTTAGTGACCCCAAATATACGAGACAATAAACCAAATTCCAAACATTTAGCTAATATTGATTATATGATAAACGTGACTTTTGACGAAAATAAAAGAACTTCATTATTTAAAATGCAATGGTTATACGAGGGTTGCTATTTAAGGTGTACGCTTATCACTTATTAGGTAGCAGATAATCCAACATTCCGTTCGTGATCGTTTTAATTGGGCACTTGGTTTTAATTGAGTTGGCAGCAGTGCTTGTAAGATTTAGAAATCATGTTTTAGAGGTGTACCAAACGAAGCGCTAAATATATTCCCCCCCTATTGTGAAAGGCGACGTCACATTAACATGACATCAAAAAATTATCACTTGTCTATGCTTTGTCGACAACAATTGATTAATATTAACATGCTACACTAATTGCATAGGCTTCAGAACATAGTAACAGACTGTCGATAGCAGTCAATTGTTGTCGACAATGAGTAGACAAGTGACAATTGTTTACTGTCGTGTTGATGTGACGTCGACGTCGCCTTTCACAATAGGGGGGATTATTACAATTAGTACGATCACATACAAAGATATATGGAGCATGAAAGATGCTACCAGTAGTTTTACCCTCGTAGTATAAGTAAAACTATAAATAACTACCCTGTAGGAAACGAAGTTAACTATAAATTAACTTTAAGCTAACTATTTCTCAACTAGTTCTGACTAACACTTGGATTACTTTCTAATAGAAACAACTAACTATTTTAACATTGCAATATCCTAGGCGGTAGTCAATTGTCCCACTCTGCACTACTTTTCAACTAACTTAAAGTTGACTTTATTTAAGTCACCTGGTAGTTAGTATATTTGCAAAAAGATGTTGCTGGGGTTCGAACTATGTATCAAACGTTTTATAATCAACGCTTTGACCACCCCAGCTAAGGTACCATTTAAAATAATAACAGGAAAAAATTAATATAAACTTGAAATGAGTTTCAAAATAGATGAGAGTAAAGTTGTTGACTCTCCCCAAATCCGATTATGTACTCAACTTAAGAACTGATTTTATGGATTTCATTCTGGATTACATTGTAGTTAGCTTTTATTTAGCCTAAGAAAAGTTAACTATAAGTTGATTATTTTTGTAGTCGACTAGTGACTTTCCGACAGGGTATGCATAAACCTTTTTAAAAAGGACATCGTTGGTATACAAATCTATTTTACGTCATCAAAAAAAAACGTGTATCAAAGAGTGGGTCAAGTATGAAGGGTAGTTTTTGTTTAATTGCAACAACGGAAAATCTTAATTGATACAAAATCAGTAATGAAAAAAGGAATTAAGTTTAAAATGTTTACAATTTAGGAATAAAATTAATGAAAATATTTTCATTAGACTGCACATATAGAAAGTCAACACAATAGGTCCAGCATACTTTTTTTTAAGTAGGCCTACTGCTTAATGTGTTTGTTAACGTTTTTAGGAAAGCGATAATGTAGAGAGGACAGACAGGTGGTGAAGTATGAAAAAAAAGTTTAGTTTACTCTAAAACTCTGCTATATTGCGCGTTTTGTTAATTTTCACATCAGTTTTGCAGCGCCTCTGTTTTTCCGTAGTAGCATTACTTTTCTCAAGCTGCGTGTATAGCCATTTGATTGTTTTAGGTTAGGTTATGTTAGGTTAGGTTGAACAGGCTGCCGGTTTCTAAAAACCGTCCCACTTGGGTCCTTTGTGATGCCTGGGATGGATAGTAGGAAATTTAAGGTTGGGTCGTTGTTAAACCAACCCGAGTACCGTATGAATGAATTTATTCCCCTAATGTCGCTTTCCCCAGGTCTGCTAGTTCGGGTAGTGACGGATTACCCAAATATGACGCCCTATTTCTAAATAGTGCTGGACATCGACAAAGGAGGTGCTTGACAGTCTCTTCCTCCTCCTCGTTTTGACAACTTCTGCAGAAATCGTTGAAAAGAAGATTTAATCTTCTGGCATGGGCACCAATGAGACAGTGCCCCGTTATGACCGCTACGAGTATACGCAGCTGTTGACGAGGAAGCCCCAGTATGTTTGCATATATTGCGAAGTTATACTGGGGCCAGATAGATCTAGAAACCTCACAAGTGATTTCATTTGTCCATCTGGTTTGCGCTTCTCTTAATAGTTGGTGTTGAATTTGTATTTTGCAGCTTTTTAGTGGGACACCTACTAACCAGTCGATGTCATTTTCATGTAGACGGGCGCCAGGCTTAGCTAGATCATCCGCGATAGTGTTACCGGGCACCCCAGTGTATGTCTCGCCATCTCATTCAGAGATGCCCGGCATTCTTTAACCAATTCGGATGTTGTGTAAACACCAGATAGAGCATGTAGTGCAGCCTTAATGTCGGTACAAATTCGGATGTCCTAATCGAATACCATGTAGTACCTTAACCAGTTGGCCGCCCTTTTGATTGTCAATATTTCAGCCTAAGTGATGCTACATTGATTTAGTAGCCTAAAGTTTATCCTACGTTGTATGTGTGGGATGTATATGCCCCCGCCTACTCCAATGCCCGACTTTGATCCGTCGGTGTAGATCTCGAGCATATCCTCATATTGGTATATGTAGTCTGTCTCAGAGGATGTGCCCGAGAAGTCCACCATGAATCTCTTGTCGGGCAGCAGAGCAGGTGAGCAATAGTCAGTGTGGTCGGGAAGATTAATTATTTTACTTAACCGACAATTCTGCTAACATTATCGACGAAGGAGGGAGCTGTGATGTATATTAGCATAGAACAGTATCAATTGCTGCCGGTACTGATCAGCGATCAGTGCTGTGCCTTCATCACTTAAACAGTACAACAACAATTAACACAATTCTAAGAGACATGGAGCTGCTACAGATGCGCTCGAAACCTACACATTTCTCTATTCTTTATACATTTTTCTCAAATGCGATATAATATAAATTATACAAGCAAAATAAAATATGTTGAAATTTGTTTGAGAAAATTTTCAAAAACTACCAAATCAATTTTGCATCTTAAATCAAATGAAATTTATATCAAAATAATATTGCATACAAAAATGTATTTGTAAGCAAACATAAAAATCCTAACAAATCCCATTTGCTTTAGAAACTTAACAACCCACTTAAGAGGCAACAAACCAACCCAATCAGCCATTCAACATCAACCCCCCCTTGTTTAACATCTGCACATGAACAAATTATTTTTGAACAGACTCAATCACACAAAAATTACAAGTTTAACAATAATAAACAATCAGTTGGAAAGAAGTATGTATATACATACTTTACGTACTTTAAACCATAACAGTGCAGTAAAATTAAAGAACAAACAAAAATATACACAACAAAAGGATAAAAATACTAAAAATTGCATTTCAAATACTGCATTGATGTAGACACAACAATAATCCCATAAAAGAAATGATTGTGTAAAGTAAATTTACTTTGCAACGATAAAGTACTTCTAAAATAAAAGCGTTTTATTTTAGTTTTAGTTTTCGTCTTTTTATTATCGGTAAATGAGGTGCTGAGAAAACACACACACCCTTTGACTGACTGCGTTTCCTGAAATCTTAATAGAAATAACATGGGTTAAGCCGCAACAAAAGGGGGTGTGAAATAAAAGTGGCCACAAACCAAAGTTTTTGGAAAAAGAATATGAAACTTTTAAAACTATTAAATATTGTTGAGTTTTTAATTGCTCTTATTGCAAATACATAATAGACTACAGAGTGGCTCATACAAGATTTGTTACGGATTAGATACTTTATACTGAAAATTTTGTAAAAAGCGTTACGAAGGGGGGCGGGGTGGAATAAAACCTCCGAAAATAGCGTTACGTAATATGTGAATATGCCCTTAATCTCTATACTCATGGAGCTTGACTACGTGACCTTTAGAGCCGTGGCGCATGCCGATGACATTGCGGTGGCAGTGTTCGGCAAGCACCTGGATACTCTCTAACAGCTTCACTAAGAACCATCAGCAACAGGAGTACCGAAAGTTCTCTCAGTGTAAATCGTCTAAAACGGATGTTGTATTCTTCACAAGAAGATAGAATATACATACCTAGTAGGGACATAAATACTGTTACTGCTTTGAACATACCCATTAGAATAGTAAAATTGAACATACCCTTTTATTATCACATGTTTTTTGAAAGGTAAGCTCTATAGCGTTAGTTAGTTACGGGAATTTGAAAGTGTGTTAACTTTAACCATGGAGTGGTCAGATAAAGAAAACCATATCGCTTTGGTGAAATACGCTGATAATTTGCATAGAAAAATCCTGTTTACGGACAAAAAAATGAAAGGGTTTATGCCCGGTCATCTAAAGAAGCATCACAACTCATTCCACGGGTCGAAAAGGGTAATCATCCAGCTGCAGTCATGGTTTGGTGGGGTGTCTCTTACGATGGGGTGACTGACTTGCATTTCTGTGAACAAGGGGTCAAAACATCGGCCAAAGTTTATCAAGAAACCGTTTTGGGAACAGTTGTGAAGCCGCTTAACAAAACCCTGTTCCAAAACCAGCCTTGGACTTTCTAACAAGATTCCGCACCAGCTCATAAGGCTCAAACGACACAGACCTGGCTTCGAAACAATTTGCCAGCTTTAATATGCTCTGAAGATTGGCCATCTGGCAGCCCTGATTTGAACCCTTTGGATTACAAATTGTGGACAATTTTAGCGGATATGGTCTCCCACAAAAGATAACAATAACATTGGTTCTCTTAAGACAGCTCTGGTTCGTGCTGTAGCCAATTTTCCAATGGATAAGGTGCGTGTAGCTATTGATGACTGGCCAATTCGACTTAAGGCGTATGTGAAAGCCAAGGGCGGACATTTTGAATAAAACAAAGTTTTTTGTATACAATACATATCAATAAATACATGAAACAAATTTGTTCCAAAACCATTCATTAGTTTTTGTTTTATAGCCCAACATATTAGTAACAGTATTTATGTCCCTACTAGGTACAAACTTTTTCGCCTCCAACCCTAAGCGGAATAGAACTTAGGTTGTCTGGCAGAGCGAAGTTTTTGGGTACCAGTGAGCTGGAACAAGTATTGAACTTTTGAGTATACCCGATTAAGTACTCTGATTTTTTGTGATGCAACAGTTCTTGTTCAACAACAAGTAATGATTGTAAACGCAATGGCTTATTTCAAACAATCAGTTTTAAACACTCGTTTTCGCAATGAATATGAATGTTTGTGATTGGATTCTTTGTCATGATTGTAACCGCACCGGATTGAAACTCGAGTGTTTTTATTTCGATCACTATGAAATCATGCGTGAAAACAGCCGACTACAATTGAGCGCTTGTTCGTAAACAAATCGCATAGTTTGTAAACAAATCAATCCAAGGATAATGCTGCGAACGATACATACTTGTTGCTGATTTGTTTGGTTCGTGTACATATTATACTCGAACAGGAGCCAAACTGCCAAAGGCTTGATTGGTTTGTACTTGTTATTTAACACTAGCGAATAAGACGGCTCGATCATACTTGTTGCAGCTCTCTACTGGGTACCTGTACTCCAAGCAGACATAGCACCGTAACGTCCAGTCAAAGACGGACAAGGCCACTGTGGCTATATACGCTTGTATAATTGTCATATTGAAGACTTGGGGAATAAATCCCATGATCTACAAGTGGTTCTTCAACATGGCAATAAAGCCCATACTCACGATAGGATTCCTCGTGCATTTAAGAGGGCTGCCAGAGGATGTGCCAAAATTTTGGGGTTTCTAACTGGTATGCCGCATAACATTGAATGGTCTCGGCCATACCTCTGGCCGGTAAAAGATTTCCTGAAATGCTATCGAACACTTTTTCTACGATAACTTGTCACAGTTAAAACGTGATCCAAATCGTATTTTGGAGTGAGAGGAGGCATCTTTATTAGGGAGTAACGAATACCGATACCGATATATCGGCGATACTTCAGATTTTCCGATACATCGGTATCGGCGATATTTTACTGTCGATACGACGATACTTTTAAAATTTTTTTCAGAGTTTTTTTTTAGCAAATAATTTATTTTTGTTCAATTTTACCATGAATTAAATTCACTTCGTTATTTTTTAAATCTTATTAATATCAATTTTAAAAATTAATAATATTTTATGCTGTTATTTTGTAAAAAAAATTATTTATTTTTTGTTAATTTTACCATGAATTCAAATTCAAGTCGTTGTTTTTTAAATCTTATTAATATCAATTTTAAAAATTAATAATATTTTATGCTGTTATTTTGTAAAAAAAATTATTTATTTTTTGTTAATTTTACCATGAATTCAAATTCAAGTCGTTGTTTTTTAAATCTTATTCCAGCAAAAAAAAAGATACTCCAAAGAAGTCATGAAAATGTAGAATTCGCGATCTGGAAGTATTGCAAATTTGGATAATTTCTAATTAGTTTTACATATCCTTGCCATTGCAAGAAGTTCTGTTTTTCGATTACCAATCACCGAATTGGAAGCGATGCTAGGACAAATTTCTTTTTCGGTATTCTATAATGATTTTTCCTCAAGGAAAAAGGATAAAAAATTACCCATTTTCACAATTTTTTTTTATGCGAATTTAAACTCAAAACTTTATTTTCATGGAAATTTAAGTGAATAAATATAAACTTTTAGAAGACTTTTAATAATTAAGCTATTAAGTTATTTAGAAGAATATTAGTTGATAAATGTCCTTTAAAAAAATCGATTTTTTAAAAAGCTTGGCGAGTATTTTTTAAAATTATAAAGGAATTAAACATTTTTTCTTGCTTTTCTACTAGCTATCTGCATATTTTTAATATAGATTTTTTTGAAGCAAAGAAAATGTAGCTCCTTAAAAATTACTTCCAATTGTTTATACTGGGTTAAAATCAATTTTAAATATTCTCTCTTACAATGTAATTTTGTATAATAAAAAAATTGCACTTGAGTTTTGTTGATCTAAACTTGAACTCAATTTCAATATTCGTATCAGTATCGGAATCGGTATCGGCGATATTTATTTTTAAATATCGGTATCGGTATCGGATGGGCAAAACGGCGTATCGTTACATCCCTAATCTTTATTCCCCGTTAAGCTACTGCTACAGGCTGAAATATCAGCGGAAAAAAATGGCAGTAAACTGGATAGGCTACTATAGGATATACAATGGGGATATCCAAAATTTGTACCGACAGTAAAGCTGCGATCAAGTCTCTATCGGGTAGTTATACAATATCCAGATTGGTGTCTTATGTGCTGTTTCCACAATGCAAACAAGCGACTTGAGTAAAAAATTTGTATGGATATCACTCAAAAAACTGAGTGCTTTTCATATAAATTTTAGACAAGCAGTCAGTGCTTGTTTGCATTGTGGAAACAACACATTAATGCCTGATGTCTGTAAATGAGATAGCAAGACATTCAAACCTGGGCCTGCGAACGGGCGAACTATACTTATCCGGAACCTCAATACATATTGGGGATACGGATGAATGGATCGAATAATGACCTAAGAATCGAATAACCACCTAAGAACTTCCTAAATTGTTCATCAACAAAAATTTTCCCCTAATTTAGATCCTAAATGAAATAATCGATTATAGACTTTAGATTAGATTAATACTAGTACTGTTTGTTACTCACTCAATAAATAAATAAAATTAAAAATAAAAACTCACTACAATTAGGAAGAAAATATTTAAACTGGTAACACTGAAGTAGGCAAACCTAAACTTAACCAGCAGAGACACAAACCAAATTTCTAGCAGTGTTCATTTTACAGTCAAGAAAGCACTTTTAACCACTTAACAGTAGTTGAATATTGGACAATTTTATTCAGAAAGCGACATTTAGGAATTGGTACCAAGTTCTTATTAAACTTTGTATGGCGCAAATAATCGTAAGATATTGGGCCTGATTGTGTAAGGGCTGGCGTAAGCTCCTATGTCATTTTTGTAATATATTAAAGCAACACACAGCCCAGCCCGTGTTATTTAATCTAGTACAAAAACGACTTTGGCGTATACGCCAGCGACTTACACAACAAGGGCCATTGTAAAGGGATGAGGGAACATTTTTCGACAACGACCAGACAGACAAGTGACATTTGTTTGCTGTTCTGCTGACGTGACCTCGACAATATATAGTTGAAATGATTCAGCCTACATATTTCATAGTTCTTAAAATATATCGAGATCAAAAGGTGTCAACTAAAATTTTGGAGAAAACGAGTTTTTGATGGAAAATTGTGTATTAACGTGTTCTCCAGGTTTTGTGAAAATTTCAGAGCAAAAAGTGAAGTTTTGCGACTTTTACACACATTTGTGTAATAATTTTATTTTTCATATGTTAGATTTTAGTTTAAATTTAATTAAAATTTTTATATGTTAGATACGACTTTTGTAAATTAAAGTAACGATATGTATGTTCTTTCGTTTGGGATATTCAATAAATAACCAAAATTTCAATTCATCACTCGCTTTATCGCCAATGTTTACTTATTCAACTTAAGCATAAAATGATATATGTTCGATGTGTAGGAGAAATGTTTTGCGATCAAATCAGACGAACAAATCATACGTGTCTGGCTAGCTTTCAGATTATACTTAATAACATAGCTCATAAAAAATAATTTTTTTTTTTTGATCAGCACTCAGGGGATGACCCCTACTCATGCAATGAATTGTGCCGGAACTAGGAAAATTGGTTATGGGAAGGAGGATAGAGGGAGTAGTGTTAGTGAACATTCGATTTGAACTTTCCCATATTGAAAGTGGCAGGAAAGACATCTGCAGGGAGTTTATTCCACATACGAACTGTTCGATGCTCCAGCGAGTCAATAGAGTTGGCTACCCTACTGTCCCCTATGAGCTTCTTCGCCCTCTCCTGTACGCGGTCGAGTAACTTCAAAATAGACTTTGAAGCGCCGGCCCATACATGAGAGTTGTATTCCATTTTCGGACGGATATAGCTGGTGTAAATGCTAAGGAGATCAGATGGAGTGAAGTATCTCTTACACCGTCTTAAGAAACCGAGGCACTTGAATGCTTCTTTTGAGACCTGAAAAATGTGGTCAGTCCATCGAACGTCGCACTGGATTTTCATGGCAAGAACTTCTGATTCCCCAACATTAACACCATCCATAATTACAGATGGAGCAGCAAGTTCGGTCGTACGCCTGTGCGTAAGCATACAGCATTGGGTCTTGCGAGCATTAAAGTCGACCCCATTCAGAAATTGTTATAAGATCGTAATTAAGTGTATCATTCATGTTTTGCCGCATGTCCCCAATCTCCGACAGTCTTGGCCTATTCGTGAATGAATATGAATGGCAGATGCTGCTGTCATCTGCAAAAGGATTGGAAGTTTGACAGAGAAGGTCATTAAGAAAAATAAGAAATAGCGTAGGAGAAAGAACGGAGCCTTGTGGTACCCCTGAATTAATCTTGAACTCGTTTGATGAGATCCCATCTATAACAACCCGTATAGTGCGATCCCTGAGAAAGCTCGATAGAAATCGGGAGAAGACATCACCAACACCAAAAGCAATAAGTTTTGACAAGAGTGACCCATGCCACACTCTATCAAACGCCTTGGAAATATCTAGAGCCACCACCTTACTTTCGCCGAAGTGGTGTATGGAGTGGCACCACCTTTCCGAGAGGAATGCCTGTAAGTCGCCCGTAGAGCGTCCCCTACGAAAGCCATACTGACGGTCGTTGAGTAAGCTGTTGGACTCCAAATACTTCACAAGATGGAAGTTCACCATACTTTCCATCACTTTCGATAGGGCAGAACAAATTGCTATTGGGCGGTAATTTTCAGGGTTAGTAGCCTCTCCTTTTTTGGGGATTGGCGTTACATTAGCAACCTTCCAACACAATGGAAATTCACCCGCATGGTACAAAGTGCTGAAGAGTGTTGCCAATGGGCGCGCTAGCGTCGAAGAGCACCGCTTCAAGACCAGTGCTGGAATGCGATCCGGCCCAGGAGACTTGCTTATGCTGAGGTTCGTTATAAGGTGATCAAAGAAAGACTTAATTCTTTAAATTTCCGTTGAAATGAAATGAAGCATAAAAATGTTTCACATAAAGGAAGCCATTTCAAAAGAATAAGAAAGGTGTAAATAATACAAAACGAATTATAAGTGGAAATGATTTTTGTTCAAATTAAGAAAGAAGTCTTATTGTTTATTTCTTTGTTCTCACGACAAATCATATATGTACATATTACACGTAGTTAGTTGCCTTTGTATATGAGCTTAAAATTTTCTGGCTGATTGTTTATTGAAAATTTATGAAGGGAAACGATTTAAATTAACAGCAGAACTTTAATAGTAAATTAAATATCTCATAGTTTTCAAAGAACTCAACGCACCTTTGTTCTCTCAGAATTGCTTTATGAAATGTTTTGCAAAATTTGTTATTTAAATAAAAGGCGACTCCACGCACAGATTGGTTCCATTTGCAAAAATTTTCTCATTTTTGAATTGTAGCAATGTCGTCTATCCGTCCTTCTGTTTTAGAATCTTTTTTTTCAAAAACTATTAGACAGTTTCATACAAATTTTTATAAAGAAATAAGAAGAATAAGAATATTATTAAATTACTAATATGAGAGTAACAAACAGAAAACTACACACATATATTCGTAGATGAAGACCTTGTTTATACCCTGTCGGAAAATCACTAATCGACTGGGTGGCCAGCGTGTTGATTATAAAACGTTTGATACATAGTTCGAACCCCAGCAACATCTTTTTGCAAATATACTAACTGCCAGGTGACTTAAATAAAGTCAACTTTAAGTTAGTTGAAAAGTAGTGCAGAGTGGGACAATTGATTACCGCCTAGGACATCGCAATGTTAAAATAGTTAGTTGTTTCCATTGGAAAGTAGTCCAAGTGTCAGTCAGAACTAGTTGCGAAATAGTTAGCTTAAAGTTGATTTAATTACGTTTCCGACAGGGTAGTGATCGTATTTATGCAAAGTCTGAAATTCAGTATGGAAGGAAGGAATGCTTAAAATAAATAGAGAAAAAAAATTTTCAATTTTTTTTAACTAAACGTATTTATTTTTACAAACATTTGGATTCATATACATATACAGAAAAAGTTGTTTTAAAATTATTCTTATTCGTTACAAAAGATCCAACTTAAATTGGATAAATAAATCAGAAATTATTTATTAAAAGCCAACCCTTTACAAAAAATTATTTGACTTTTGTACAAACATATATTTCGAATTTATTACCCGTTTGTCCTAATTTATGATTGGAATATACTTAAATAACAATTGCATTTCTATAGTTACGGGCAACTAAAAATGTCTCCCCATTTTAAATTGATTTATAACAAACATTGATAAAACTTTGCAAATTTAAAAAAAGTAATACAGGAACTTACAATTAATTTAATTTTATGTGATATAGTATACAAGTAGGACGAAAAACATAGCATAAATTAATGAATATTATGCATGGGATGTTAAAAATAAATAAATAAATAAACTTTTCTTTGCCGAAGCAAAAATCTTTGCATAAAAATAATAAAGCTGACAAAATTTCCTGCAAAAATGAGTCTGATCATTTTTACTTAACATCAACCTTTTTGGAGTTTTAAAGCCAAATAAGAAAAAAGTTTAAAAACAACATAAAAGTTGAAAATAAATTTTTAAATTTTCAGATTTTTCTTGGCTTTATAACTTAAAAATTGTCACGAGTTAAGTAAAAAATGATTAAAAACATTTTTTTGTAGGAAATTTTGTCAGCTTTAACTCTCTTTTATGCAGAAATGTTTGCTAAGTTATACATAAACTGTAGCAGTTTTCAAAACTTCGGGAATTATTTCCTTCGGTTGGCCTTATTATGTCTTATTTGATAGGGCTATATTATTACTGTACTAAATTAAACAGATGATATGCTTAAAGCAAAAGGCAGAGTAACTTATTCAGTAGCCATTTCTTAACTTACATAATTTTCGATTTGAAGTTTGCTTTTGTAAATGATAAATTTTATTTACTGGGTTTATTCAAAACAGTTTGACAATAATCTACAATTTCTTTGTCATCTTGTGCAGTAGAGGTTCGCAGTAGTTCCGTTATTTGCAAGAACTTAAAGTTATCTAGTGTTTGGGGTTTGAAATTTCGAAATGCAATGGCAGCACAATATTTAGGATGTACCATATGTTCTTCAAAGTAAAATTGATTCATGGGCGAATTATTGTGAGTTAGAGTCGTGCCACATAATGGCTGATTTTGTGTTAGTTCTTTGCTATTGTCTACTGCAAATTCAATTTTTTCCAGATCCACTGTAATGCCAACTCCCAACTCTTTAACATAAGATTCCTTTAAGCACCAATGACGCATAAATGCGTTTAATTGCTGTTGTCGGTTAAAATTAGGACGTTTTATAAATCTCCATTCACTGTCGGCAAATTTTCTATTCATTACACGAAAAAAATCTTGTAAATCTCTACCACCAGAATATTCCAACTTCATGATATCACAGCCGATTCCAAAGTCAGTAAAATCTGTTGTGGCATTATTAACTGCACCAGCCAGTATCACAAAATTACCTTGATGAGATACATTAAAACTAAGAGCTGGTATATGCAGATTATCCGGTAATTCATTCCGTAGCCAGTATGGCTTTCCCCTAGAATCTCTAGCAAGTTTTATGTCCGCATAAGGCAAATCGCAGCATTTACTGATATAATTACGCATAAGTAAACGACCAACCAATGATGAAAGAAAATCATTAATAAAATAGAACTTCATTAATCTGTTCCTTTCCTCCGGCTGAATGACAGCAACTGCTTGTGTTAGTTGATTTAATGTGGGTGACCAAGTGCTTAGGTCAAGTGCCCATCTCGTTGTTTGCAATTTATTACTCATTTTTCTTGTATGTTTTTATACTTATGTATTTTCAGCAGCTTAACAATCATTAAGACTTTTTGTTATTTATAAAATGTATGCACTACTATTTACTCTAATTAATTTACTAGTTTTCTTTTAAGAATAGTACGTAAGTCAGTTTGTATTTAATTATTCTAATAAGCAGAACTGTCAAAATTTAGTAAGCATATAAAGAGAATAACAATATATAAACAAGAGATAAAAATAAGAAAGCCAGTGGTACCAACATTTAAAATACACACAATAATATTTGTACCGTATAAGCATCGTAAAATTTTATTAGAAAACTGAAACGCGAAGAGCCAGATAGGCATCACAAGCGGTTTGCCCACCATGGCAGAAATTTGCGTTTGTACAAGCCTGTTTTGTAATCTATGGCGGTGTTTTAAGCGGCCCATCCATTATACAATATTATTACATATGTTATTGTATATATTATTGTCGTTTTGACCTATACTATGCAATAAATGGCACAAAATTTTCAAAGAAAGTATTACCAAATTTTCCTGGCACTAAAAAAGTAAACATAACACTGGACAATGTTGCCACCACATTCAAATCGAACAATTTACGGAACACCAAATTAAAAATTATTCGGTTTTGAAAAAAAAATCCTTTTAAAGTCGATTCGGTTTACAGAACAGAGCGGAATAACTCAAGTCTATCCCAACTGCTTCCAGTGGTAATTAATAGCTCTTTAGGCTGAAAGCCAGAAAAATGCATATTAAACATTAAGAAAAACTTCAGTTTCTGACTTAAGACCTTTTTGCCTAACTTCAAAAAAATTATCCAGTAATTTCTATATAAATAATAAAAAAAACTTTCGCAGATAAAATTTAACGAACGCAATACAATAAAATTTAGTAATAATTTGTACAAATTATTAGGTACTCAAACTCAAACACAGCTAAAAATTTTAAGTTTCTGCAGAAATGATTTTCAAAATCGACCGAAATTTATCACACTCGCCCATGTGCTGAAAATCGCATTTCGCAAAATAAACACGATTTCGACTCGAAGTTGCTAAATTAGTGTGTTGGAAATCGCAATCACAAAAAATTTTGCTTTTTCAACTCGCAAGCAAAGAGTAAAGTGAACCTTAAGTGAACTTGTGTATATTACAAAAATTTAGTATCAAATAGCAAAAATAAAAGCATTCCAGTAAAATTTAAGCTCACGTAAAATATCAAGAAAAAAATAAGGCCAAAATTAAAAATAGTTGAAAAAGTCAGTGTTGGATACTATGGTTTCAAAAAACAAGAGCAATTAAAAGAACCTTTTTTGAAGATTATTTCGAAGAATAAACAAAAAGCGCGAGCCTCAGCACATGCAAAAGTGAGATTTGCGATTTTAAACTCGCAAGTGATTTAATATTTGCGCGTTTTTGAGCATATGGGTGAGTGACTATGTATTTCAAAATGATCGTTTCCATCATATATATATGATATTCCATTATACTAAACATGTTATATGTACCTTTTTTAAGGACATAGTACGTTGTATTATGTTAGATAAGCACGACTATGGTGAAGGATTTTAAAATTGTATATATTCTAAGTAAATAAAAGTTTTAAACAAAAAAGAAATTTCTTTTCAATGACTAAAAATAATAATTTATTGCTATAACTTTACACTCAAAAAAACACAAAATCTTGCTTTAATCTAGTACAACGATTCGACAACCGTAAGTAATAAGGCGAATATACATAATTATGTTCATCAACATTTTCACTGCTAACCATTATTAACTAAATACATTAAAAAATATTGCAATTATAAAACTAATAAGACAATGTGAAATCAATCAACTAATAATATACAGTATGTATTGTAAATAATAAAAAATAATCATTTAATTCACTTACCGTTTAAACGAGCTTTTTCTGCTCCGCGATCATTTAGTTGAGAAGTAGCCGTTAGCACGGCCTTATCCATTAACGGTGTGTTGCACTCATAATCCGAAAAGTAGTCACTGTAGGAGTCTACAAAAAAAAAATAAATAATTAGTAAACATCAATTAAACATTGAAATATATTGATTGTTTATGGAAAAGGAAACATTTGTTTCAGAAATAAAAGAGACGTAAGTAATGTATTCTTATTTTAAATATATAATCAGGCATTTCACACTTTCCGATTGGAATGGTTCTAATTCCTTACTTTTTATACCGATTTTAAACCTTTTTAAGCTTTTTCTTAACATGAAAAACTTATATATTAATTTTTAGTGCACATAAAGCTAGTAGAAAATATCTTTATCAATTCCACCTTGAAAATTTCATTTATTTATACCAGGTACCAATACGCTTTGGAAAAAAACCTTTGTGGATTTCAGAAAATTTACCGAAAAATGTGTCAGAAAGGTATTTGACATCTGAACTAGGCGAAAAAAATATAGCCAGCTGATCTGTCGAGGCCGCATGTTATGAATTCGCATTGTTATTTAGCTGAAGTATAAAGGAAATTTTAGATTTTTGAAAAAGAAACTACCGGAATTAACAAATTTTCGATAAGAATGGTATTCTTTGACATGCCTGAATATTGGCAAAATTCCATACGTTTTATTAAATAAAATATTTTTTTTTAGGAAACATTTTGGAAAATGAGAGCAATTTTATCGTCATCAAGTGCTAAAATAAACACACATTTGTACGTACACTGCGGAGATATGTATGTGTATATGTACATTATAGATGCATGTTCCTTTTAGAGAATTCTTAAACTTACACAATAATTAGGAAATTTTTTCATTATACCATCTGAAAGAGTTTAAAAAATAGGAGAAGCAGCAAACACCTCTATAATTTTATTTTTTATTATGATTTTATCGGATATTCTTCATAAATATTTTCTAAATGCCATCCATACCTTTGTTAATTGTGGGATTTCGAAAAAGGCCAGAATAAAAATAATTTTGTTTGTGTTATTTTCGTTTATATTAATTTTAAATGTGATATTGCCTGAAAGACTGAAAAGAGATGATTTAGGTGCGCGGAAATCATCAGCAATTTGTGAATGCAGAAGAGGTAAATAAACTTAAGGAATATATGTACGTACATATGTACATACATACATACGTTGGCTTACGATAGAAAAGGTGTACATATCTCAATTTTTCCGAAATTCTGTTTTTAACGTTTTTTGATAGTTAACTTCTAAGTACAACCTCGATAAAGAAATAAGCACGCTACGGGTGAAAATAACGTATTTATGGTCACTTGAAAATTATTTTTTTTATGTAAAGCCCCCATTCATGCTATGACAGTAATCATAACAGTTGTTGTCACGACACCAAAGTCACAATATCAAATTGGGCTTGACAGTGCAACAATTAGGTATGTTCTATATTTCATGTGGAATTAAAATGTGCGGAATTATCAAAACATTGTTGTTGCAAATTAATATTTATATAATAACAATGCTTTGATAATTCCACATGATATACAGGACATATCCGAGTAACAATAGCTGTCAAAATTTCTCATAGAAATGAACTGCTATGGCAGTGTTCTAATTTTTATTCAGTTTTTCCTTCTCCTAAAAATTTAAAATAAACCTTTTCTATCCCATCAAAAAATAAATGGAGTACTTCTTTATGAACCACTTTTTAATTACTTCCAAGGTGGTTAATGCGTATTTTTAGATATCAAAGAAGTTATTTCTAATCACATATAAAATGCACTTTTTAATCACTACTTTGTTTTCAAACATTTCAGAACTTAATTTCAAAAACAAAACAACGTGAAGTTGGTTGTAGTTGATTTATTTTCTTGTAAATAAATTAAAAAGGCGCGTGAAGCTAAAAAGTGTTTTTGTAAAGATAATTAACATTTTAATTTTAAAGTTTTAACTAATAATGAATGGTAAGGAGGCAAAATTAGTTCGAAAAAAGTTTTGAAGAAAGATGTCACGATAGATAATCATATTTCTTGTTTAGATACCGACAAGTCGACTAAAGCAACTTTGAGGGATGACCAAGATTGGCAAATAGCCGCTATTTTAATGGATAGCAATTTTATTTTCGCTAAGTATGCCTGGTCCTTAGGATTAATTAAATAAATTTCCTTTTTTAGTTTTTATATAAAAAAGAAGTCTTCCTTCATTTTCAGGTATTAAAAAACAATCCAAGTGGGATTATAAATCACTGAATACGCACCACTTTCTAAATCAGAAATTTAACTGCTTTGGAAAAGTGGTTATTAATCACATCCTAAATGTAAACTGTATTCGATTTACTTCACCAACAAAAAGAATCACACCTTATTTTAGAGTTTTTATAGCAAATAAAAAGTCAATTTTATTAGCTTACGGGTTGGCAAAAACAAACCAGTTCGCTCCAATGACACGCTAACGTAAAATTCACTACTTTTTGCTCCGAGTTTGAAGTGCTTCGTATCAGAAGTTGTGGTGCTTTTTCTACTTCTTTATCATCAATTTTTTTTTTGCTGGGATATTAAGCCGTCGTTGTATTTTCAATAGCAATACAACGTTGGATTATATTCTGTTACATGAGAAAAATAATGAAAAAATTTTAGGATCTAATTTTTTGGAAGAAAAAGATAAAATTGAGCTATTTAAAAAACATCATAACAGAAAATTAAAATGTCTATTGCTGTTGTAATTCATTACACCAAAAATATGTTATAGTTTTATATATAAAAGGCCAGATTTTGAGATAAACTTAAGAACAATTTATAACACCAGTATACAAATGCTTAAATTTTTGCATAACTTAAGGATTTGCACATAATACGTACTCTATTTTTAATGTTTTTATAATGTGCGGATCGTTACCGCGAGATCGATTAGCTTATAAAGAGCCTTTTTAAATAATACTAACAAGTAAGATAGTTCGCAAAGTTACTACAAAGCTACTTACAAAACAGAAGTAAGTACAATTGTTGTACATATACATATACCCCCATATTCATAGAATCTAAAATGAGTTTGAAATGTATTTTATGTCAAATTTTTCATACAAAATTTTCTTAAAATAGATTTCAAATACATTTTATTTATTTATGAATATGGGGGATAGTATATAGAATAGATTTATTAAGTAGTATTTAAAATACGTACTTTTTTAGTGACAATTTAAAATTTTACAAAAAATTTTTATTCATTTTTTCGGCCAAAAGAAAAAAAAAAGGATTTAATTAATGTTTTCTTATAAAATTTACAATTTTTATTTTAAAAACATTAATATTTATTTCGTTTGCGTCACGAATAGTTGCTAAACAGTTTAACCTGTTATACAGTTGTGTTAAGTAGAGCATGATAACAGGCGTGCGTGGAAATCAGAAATATTCGTGACTTCTGTAAACCAACAAAAAATAGCAAGTATTAAGATTTAGGACAAACATATGTACCTCCTTACAATGTTTGAACTTCTACTGTAATTAAATCCAATAACAAAAAATACATACTACACATACATATACAAATTGTTCAAAAAAATTAAATAAAATGCCAACTGTGCTGCAAATAAAAGTAATAAAAAAATATTACAAGCTTTGCAAAAAATACAAAAGATTTTGATTTTCAACTTTTAGATTCACTTGTTGTAAGATTTAAATCCGTTTTGTATATTATAACAAAAGGATTTGTCGAAAAAACATGTGTTCAAATGGAATGTATGTTGCTTCAAAGTACAATTAATATAGAGGGTGGTTTTTAGCTTATATTTGTTAGGTGAATGCAACAACATCACCTTTTGTCAGTAGTTCAACGAAAGCACAATGTGTACATACAAATATTTTAAGAAACGCTCCAAAAAAATTGTAGACATTTCTTCCTCGATAACTACCGCATAATTCTTATAAAAAACAATTGAAAATTAAAATTTGCGTCATCCTAATTATAAATTTTAATATGTATCTACTTTAATTCGTACATTTTGAAAGATAGGATACTTCTGTACCTGATGGATGGCGCTATTGCGGGGATATAATTTTTAATTCTAAAATTTCTTTATACTTTTCATATTTCTTATCCAAAATATCCATCTCTTCCTGCCTTTATTCGACTTAAAAGATGAATGGATTTAGTAGTTTTATATACATATAAAAATGTATTTTGAAGCATTTAAAAATTATATCCATACCTTTAGGAAGTTTACGTATCCGCAGGTAGGTATAACAGGTATATATCGTCATATGAAACGTAAAATCATGTAAGTGACAAAATTTTCAAGATCGTGGCTTTAATTTATTTGTGTATATTATATCGAAGACAATGTCCCTACAAGTTTTTAGGTTTATACTGGGATACTCTTGACATTATAATAAAAAAGCAAACAACGTAGCCACCATAACGTGTACTATTTTATAGACTGTTTTCCCTTTAGGTTTTACGTTTTTATAGACAATATTTAAATTTTTATATCCAACATTAGTGGCATCCATGGACATTATTTCCACTTCTAAAAGGAAATAGTGTTCGTTGGACAATCTTTACTGTGCAATACTATTTTAAATCTCTACTGTGCAATACTATTTTCAATGTTTACTGTGCAATACTATTTTCATGGACTTTATTTTAATTATTTTTATCGATATTTTCTTTGCAAAGTGGAAATAATCTCCATAAACATTATTTGCTTTTCAGAATGGAAATAACGTCCATGGACATTATTTCCATGGACGCTGACCATATTTTTCTTTCGGGCAGGTAGAAATTGCATATAAATTTTTATTGTCGAGATCGCATTCTTCACAGGAATTCTGATGAAAAAGTGAACCTGGACTACAGTTGGCAAAACCGGTCTTCGAATTATTCGAAAATCCGGTTTTTGTCTATTTTCCCGGTTTTTCTAAACCGGTTTATAAAATGTGACGGTTTTCGTGTTATTCTGTGTCGAAGTATTCGACATTTTCGAATATTTTTCATTTTAAGATATGTATATCAAATTTAAACGCTTTTTCACTACTAATATTTAATATTTATTTGCAATATTTAAAAAAAGTTTATAAAAAGGCCAAAGCTCAAGGCCTAAAATTATTATTTTTTTTATTAATATTTATTAATTAGTATTTAAAATACTTTTCAAAATTGAAACTATTTTTGATTTATAAAATTTACTATACATTGTTAACAAGATCTGGAAAATTAATATTATTTCTGATTAAATTTACACATTTTCTTTTATATTAAAATTATTTTCAGTTTTAAGATTATTTGGAATTTCATTATGCATTTGAAGCTCTTTGTAAAACAGTGGTCTCTGCATATGTGTTGTTTTGAGCCTTGTTATATGGAAATTCAGTGAATTTCGTAACATATATGGCAGCATTTCACCCACATCATTTATCTGGCTACATATATACTCCGGTGCATCCCCTTTTGTAATTTTCTTTATAAAAGTGAGTGTGTTAAGTTGTAGTCTCTGTTTTTGTTAAGCCATTTAAGCATATCAAGCATTGAACTTTGAAAATTATAATAGTACTGATCGCCTTGTTTTGTAATTTTTGTAATGTATTTAACTGATCTGCTACGCAACATGTATATAATATGGTCGACCCGTATTCAAAATGTCGTTTTATTATTGTGTTGTATATGTTTGCTGCACTGATATTTTATTTCTGATTCTTTTGAAAACCCCAATTTTTTCTGATTTTTTTGCAGATGTAGTCTATGTGGTCTTTGAATTTTAGCTTTTTGTCAATTACGAAACCAAGATATTTTATGCATTCTACTTTTCTATATTTTCATTGTTTATTTGAAATGTTTTATTGTTAGTCATATTAATTTCCATTACTATTTTTGTTTTCTTTTCGTTTAACTTTAATTTTTATTTAATTAACATTAATTTTTATTTAATATTTATTTTGTTAATGTCATTTTTCATGTTTTCAATACATTGTTCTTCTGAACTCGCTTCCGTGAATATTAATGTGTCATCAGCAGCGTTGTCAACTCTGTGCTTTTCGCACCGTTTTTAGTGCGTTTTCAACTCTTCGACGCGAAAAATTTTGGAGTTAGCGCTCGGTGCTTTTTTAATCTAATTTTTGGTGCTTTTATTTTGTGACGGTGGCACTAAACCCAAAATTCAAAAATTAATTTCTTTATCAAAAAAATTTTTTTCAAGTGTAAAATTCTTTGTTAATGCAAATATTTCTTGAACATGTTTTTGCATTCATGCAGAAAAATAAGAAAAGTGGATTCGAGCAACTAGTGTTGCTTCATATTTTATCTTTCAAAAGAGTCAAAACCTACAAAAAACTAATTCTTGTACGTATTTCGTTTGCTTGACACTTCAGATTTCAAAAACTATCAGTTTTCAACGAAATTTGACATACATATACATTAGGGTGATGACTTTTTGGGTTTTTTGGAAATATGCAAGCTCCAGTTCCAAAATCGTGTAGGGCACGGAAATATAATAAGAACTGCGATCTCACTTTTTTGCTATCATGAAAAAAGATTTTTATTAAAGAAGACATATTTTAAAGTTATTTTTTTACTCAAAATGGCGGGTAACGATTTTGTAAGTACGATTATATAAAAAAAAATACAAAAATTGAGTTATTTGGATTAAAATATCTCTTTTTTAATAAAAGAAAAAATTGTGTCAACAAAACTTCAATGCGTAAACTTCTTGCACAATCGCGAAAAAGTGAGATCGCTGTTTTACTTATTTTCCATCCCCAACACAATTTTGGAACTGGAGGATGTCGCCAAAAAATAGTCATACCCTAATACGCATATGTATATTCTACTCTTGCGTGCGCATCACGTGGCGTAAGAACTATTCCGATACTTTTTATGGTTTATTTTTATAGCCGTCTAAACTTGGGCATCTCTTCCATTTTTTGAGATATGTTCGTCATATTCAAGATTGAATAACTTTAGAGCGCGTCATCGGATATTAATAATTTGGTATAATTCGAAAGGTTTTAGTCTCCTCTTAATAAGTAATGAATAAAAAGGACTTATCTTCCTGCTACAAGATCCTCTAAAATGCCAAAATATCCTGGAAAAGGTATTTGTAATTTTCTTTGTTTTTTACAGAGTACAAAGTCTTTAATTAGGGATGAAAATAGATTCAAAAGTTACAGTTTTTTCCTTATGATAACCCGATAATTTCTATATTAAGCTCTAAATAACATTAAATTAAAAATTTTAAAAACCCTCGAAGAAAATAGATGATAACTTCAAAACGGCTGGACCAATTTTTTTTTAAACATAGGTTAGAGGATTTTGGATGAAGTCACCCTTCAAACCAAATTTACTGAAGTAAAAATCGATCTAGCCGTTTGGGAGCTACGGTGTCAAAGACACACAGATTCAACAGGATACATGTAGAAAAGATGTGATATCTTCTAAACGCTGGATCGATGTTCTTCAAACATAGCTAAGAACACTCTCGATCAAGTCACCTTTCAAACAGAAAAACCAAAATCAAAATCGGTCAGCTGTTTGGTCTGTACGTGGAGACGTACAGACACACAAATACACAGGCCCACACTACAAACTTATAAAACCCCTTTTTTTAGTCGGGGACTAAAAATAGAAAACTACAAAGAGTCTGAGAAATGTTTGTTTTAGTGGACTTAATTTTTTTTAATTAATTCGTTTTAAATCTACTCGATTTACAGAATAGGCAAGTATATAAAAAATTTTTTAAATAAAACTAAAAAATTAAAATTGAGTGCTTTTTTCAAAGAATTACGCGTTTTTTTACTTGTTTCAGTGCTTTTTGAAATCTAAAAGTTGACAACGCTGGTCATCAGCATTCAAAACTCTTTCACATTTCTCCAGTACTCTCGGCATGTCATTATATATATTATATATAAAAGAGCATCTAAGATAGATCCTTCTCTCAAGAACAGACGCCGATGTGTCAGAAGGTATACAATGGCGACAACATCAGACATTAAGTGACTTGGATTATGCAGACGATATTTGCTTTCTGTCACATACACTAAATGGTGCGAAACGCAAACTGGAAAAACATTGAAAATGCCGCCAAGGTTGGTCTACGCGTGAACATGAAGAAAACCAAGCTAATGCGAATTGAAACAACAAACCAATCACCCCTATGTGTAGATGTGAACAACGAGCAAACTATCACAGAGGATGTAGAGCAATTTGCATATCTTGGTAGCGTTGTAACAAAAGACAGTGGAGCAAATAATGATGTAATGGCACGAATTAATAAAGCGAGACACATGTACTTCAAACTTAATAAGGTTTGGTCAGCTCGGAATATATCAATACGAGCATAAAACCGGTTTTATTGTACGGCTCTGAAACTTGGAAAGTGACGGACGTCATATGCAGCAAACTCCAGGTATTCATCAATAAATGCCTTCGACGAATTTACCGTATATACTGGCCTTCCACGGTCTCAAATGTGGACCTGCTAAGAATCTCTGGCAGTGAACCCATAAAAAACGAAATAAAAAGAAGGAAGTGGCGCTGGATAGGACACACGCTTCGCAAACCCGAAAATGACATAGCGAGAATGGCTTTTGAGTGGAACCCGCAAGGTTCGCGACGTCGAGGTAGACCCAACAGTACATGGATAAGATCTGTTCACTCAGAATGCAGTCACAGAGAAACATGGCAGCAAATTAAACAATTAGCACAAGACAGACTGCAATGGACTATGTTCGTTTCCGCCCTATGCTCCGACTAGGAGCTGTAATTTTATTATATATGTATATCTGTATTTTATATCCTAATTATTATGACTGAAATGTGTACGAGGTTGTTGTTTGGGTAAAAAATAGTCAGAAATAAAAAGAAAAAATTTATGTTAATTCTAATTAATTGTGAAAACCCGAAAAACTCGACTTTTCTAACCGGTTTTAGAATAAAAAGACCGAAAAACGATTTCCGAAAGTGTGGTTTGTTCAACTATTGGAAAACCGCTTTTTCGAAAACGTTGGAAAAGAATAGTTGACAACTCTAACCTGGACCTAGTAAACAAAAACGTACATCCATATTTATATATTTTGACAGAAATACCAGATCCAGTGATACCGTTTGGTTACATTTGTTATATTTTTCGTATCTTTTGAAGGCACAATGTAACATGTATAATTTTCTTATATTTGACTAAATTTTCTTAACTTTTGGTACATGGCAAAGAATGATGTAATGTTTTTGAAAAAGTACTTGATTCATTAATTCAGATAAGAACTGCCCGTCTCTAAAAGCATATTTTTCTTAACATGTCAATTCGGTTTAAACAACATAACAATCATCATCTATTTTTATTATAAGTTATGTTTTTGTTCAATAAAGGAATTTGTTGTCTTGTTATTCTGGTATGTGATGGAAATCGATCGATTTCAAATATCGCCATTTGAAAAATGTAAATTCTACTGAAGGATAATTTATTGATGCTTTTTAATGTTTTCGAGGCTTAGAAAACTTTATTCGAACTTATATTCGATTTCACTATATCGTCGATTTTTATCACATACTAGATTATCACTGAAATATGGAACAAAAATAGTTATTAACCGACTTCAAAAAAAAGGAGAAAGGTTATCAATTCATGTATTGTTTTTTGTATGTTGCCTAAAACTCCACCATTTATGAACCGATTTCCGATTTTTTTCTCTATTCAAAAGAATGTACTTCCAGATTGATCTCGTTTAAAAGTGGGCATGGTCACGCCCATACAAAGTAAATACACATTCGTTTTCACCTACTCCTTTCTACTCAATCGATTCCTATGGAACTTTACGCACACATTAAGTTTCTCTTTAAATACCTCAAGATTTAAAAAGTAGACTGTGGACCTCCATGAAGTGTATATTCGTTTACATGTTCTAATAAACCGATTCTTATGAAATTTGGCATACACAGTTAGTTATCACTACAATACGACATTATGGTTAGAAAAGTGGGCAGTCCCACGCCTAAGAAAAGTGAAGTTATTTTAACTTCTTCTGCTTAACCGATTCCTATGAAACTTCTCATACACAATTAGTACTCGTAAAACTATAACATGATGATCAAAAATGTGGGAAGTGCCACGCTTTTTTTGTAATCGGTTTTTTCAACAATTTTTTTACATAAATCACATAAATTTACTATTTATTCATGCAAGGACTATTTCAAAATCTAACTTTTGACGAAAATTTCAACTTTTTTGACAGAAAGAGTAACTTTTTTTATTCTTCCCTTGGCAACACTGAACAGATCGCAAGTGAAATTCTCTTAAAGCTCAATTGGGCCTCTTTATAGATTGATCCACTCTTAAAATCTTAAGAAATGTCAAAAAATGCATTATTGACAACTCAAAAGAACGACTCATAGAGAACACGCCCAAAATTTTAATAAGCCTGGTTTATTAATTGATTGAAATAATTAAACTTACCAGCATTAACGTTAGGTTGTAAGATAATTGCTAGCAGCAGTATAGTTACAAAACTATGCCACATATTTATAATTTGTTACTTGCAATTTTTTAAGCCTTTTCCATGAGCCAAATAATTTGTGTACACTAAAGATTTATATTTACACAGTAATTGCGTTCATATATAAGAATTAATTTGTTTAATTCAATGTTAATTAAAAGTATTTAAAATTAAATATTATTTTGGTAGCAATATGCGGTTTTTCTTTTTTAGAACAAGGGAAAGCACATTGAAGTTTTTATTTGTCCAGCGGAGCACCCACTTTTATCTACACATTATGAAATAATGAAACAAAATGTTTCATATATTAAAAAGTATTCGTATTTTCTTACTACATTTACAGCGTACACTTTTTTTTAATTAAATATTTATTTTCCCAATATTTTTTTTAATTATGCAGTGGAAAAAATAAATAACACCAATTTATTTCTTTCTTTGCACAACACACACGTCTGCTCTCTAACGCATTTAAATTGATTTTGTCAAAAATTCCTTAGTTTTAAGAGAACGATGATGGCACATTCATTGAATTTCAAGAGAATCATTATATGTCATTTTAATAAATTTATATGTTGGCAGCAGTCAGTGCTGCAATGCGTCCGTTTTTTCGATTTTAGAGATGCTAAAAAATTTATTTAATATTATTTATATCATTTTAACATACATTTTTCTATTTATGTATTTTAAAATATGTAGATGTAAAGACCCTTTGTGCTAAAAAGTAACTAATAAAGTAGTTACACTATTGATATACGTATAAATTAAATTAATGACATCAGTTTTATATGCTTTGTAATACATGGATGGATCAGTATTAAGCGGCCCATACATTATACAATATTATTGCATACACATATATTTTACATATTGTTGTAATTTTAACCTATACTACATAATAAGTGGCACAATACTTTAAAATAAAATATTGCGAATCATTCGTTAAACAGCTCTGTAGTGAAATTCACTAACTTTTAACGCTTAAATAGAAGGCAATTTTGTCTCAAATAATTACTGTTTGCATGAACGCTTATTTGATTCCTTAACTTCGTGTTAAGGCCTTTGCTAAAATTTTATATCACTTTCCAACACTATTAAAATAAACGAAAAGCACAAAGAGGAATGGAGAAAAAACAAATGAATTTATGCTTGCACACGAACATATTTTCATGAATTTCTTTAATTTTGAGAAATAAATGTTAAATTAATTGTGGGCGAGTCAACATCACGCTTCGTTGGCAATTACATCGTAAATGCAACCAGGCCACTGTCGTTTATTGGCCTTCGAGAGTTTTGCGTCTCACACCGCATGTGATTAGTAGTTGGCGTCGGTTAACGGTAAACCGTGCAGTATCCCGTTCGTTTCCATTAACCACATGCAAAAAAACTATTATAAAGAAAAATGTTAATAACTGGTTGGAGAACCAAACAAAACCTCACTTTTTAAACAAATATGTATTGATAATTGGTTGGAGAACCAAACAAAAACTCAATTGCGAAGAAGCAAGGAGTGGATTTTGGGAGTTCCGGCTTCGTGTGCGACGGTATACGTCGCTTGGAATCATCTTGGAAGAGACTCCTTTTAGAAATTGTTGATGGCGGTATAACCTAAGGTTCAGCCAAGTAAACCTCCCATCCCTTGTATAGCAAGGGGCACGGAGAAATTCCAAATCATCAAAAAATATATATATATATGACGAATTTTTTTCAGTGGCGCAATGTCAAAAATATTGTAATAAAAATCAATGGCGCTCTGATGTGTATTTATTTATTAATTTATTCAATAGAGTATGTAATACAAAGCCATCCAGGCCAAAAATATAAATATGTATTACATAGTAATAGCACTTCTGCTTTAATCGGATAACCGCTCGATTAAATCGAGGTTTTGGCTTACTCGGTTAATAGTATGTTTCCACCAACTTTAAATTACGCAGATTTAGGTAAATTACTTCGAAGTGTTTCCATCGAGCTTGCACTTACTTTGGTGTGCGCAGCAGCTGTAATTGAATTTATTTCATATATAGTTTAACATTTAAAATTAATTAAATATTCTTTAAGGTAAGACCGCACTGGGCGACGCGACGCGGCGCGACACAGCACGACAAAATATTATTTGCATTAATTCTTATGGAGCATATCGCACTAAGCGGCAACTGAACTACGCGACGCGACAAAGTTGAGCAACTAGGCAAAAATGTCGCGTCGTGGCGCGTCGCGTAGTTCAGTTGCCGCGTAGTGCGATATAGCTAGCGACATGTTACAATATATTTAGTATTCAATTTAAGTAATTTTGCGAAAATGCCGTTTGACGAAGAAAAATTAATTATTTTAGTAAGTGAATATGCGGAATTATATGACCTAACAAATTAAAATTACATGAATATTTACAATAAGGAAAAAATGATTTAGGAGATATTAACAAAAAGATAAGTTTTGTATTTCTATTTGGAAACACAATTGACTTGAATTTATACAAAACATCATCATAATTTTTGCCAAAAGTTCACTCTTGTCCAAATTTTCCCTCTTCGTCGCGTAAAAATGAAACTATTAACGCATCAATTTCACTTGTGTACATCCATCTTGTTTGAAAGGTTAAACATAAGTAATATAATAATTTTGCAAAGTGTCGCGTTGCTGCAGTTCCAGTGCGATATACTAAAAATGTCGCGCAGTTCCGCTGCAGTGTCGCGTCGCCTAGTGCGGTCTTACCTTTAATGTACTTTTTTCGAAATTGTCAATCACAATTGATGAATGACCAGGGATGAAGCTTGTAATTTTAAGAGCAACGCAGATAAATCCAGTTGGAAAAAGAGTATTTTCGACATAATTTAAAATAAATCACCAACTTTAAGGTAATTTGGTCGTATGCAAAATGTATGGTAAATCATCTATTAATCAACATGATTTGTCAAATTCATGCCGGTGGAAACATACTATAAGAATCGGTTAATTTCGGTATTAATTGGTTAACCGATAAATAATTTTTTCATAAATCAATTAATTTCAACAAGTAAAAATTCATAAATTATTTATTAGTTGAGTTTATTTGAATGAATTTTAATGAATAAATCTGTGAGATTATTATATCAGTTATATCAATAGTTTAAGAAGATATTCTAAAACAATCTTCCAGAAGATATTATAAAAAAATCTGATTTAAATGTTTAGGATTTAAGAAATTCTCTTCTTTAGTTTTGATAAAACTTGACTTGGAAAAATCCTTTCAGCTATCGTAGATGTTGAAGAGATCGAAAACAACCTATAACATAGAATATAGTTTCTCAATCCTTTTCCTGGATTTCTCTAAAAGTATAAAATCTCTTATTATTCCATTAGAGTCCTGTTTTAATATTTTTTCAAATTCTTAACACTTCTAATTGTTTCGGTTAATTCTGTTAAAACATTTCTTGTATGTATTACTATCATTAGTTTCTTCTGACTCATACTGGCAGAGCTCACCGACGAGCATTCTATAAAAGAGTTTATTTCCTTATTCCTTAGTTTCCCTTTTTGTACTGTTTTTTTAAACACTGAGCGGATATATAAAATAATTGAATTCGCCTCTTATTAAATATAATATTTAGGCTTTTAATTAAATCGTTGGTAATAGTATTATTGGCTTTTATTAAATTATTAATCAAAAGCTTAATAGTTCCATCAAGTTCAATTAGATTATCAGCTCTAAAGCTTTTAAGTTTTGCTTAATTGTATGTTTCCACCGGAATGATTTCGACAAATCAAGTTGATTTATACATGATTTACCATACATTTTACATACGAGCAAATTACCTCAAAGTAGGTGATTTATTTTAAATTATGTCTTAAATACTATTTTTCGAACTGTATTTATCTATACAACGCTGCGTTGCTTTTAAAATTACAAACTCCATCCCTGGGTCATTCATCAATTGTGATTGACAATTTCGAAAAAATGACATAAAGAATATTTAATTAATTTTAAATGTCAAACTATATATGGAAAAATTCAATTTCAGATGCTGCGCACATCTTTTATACAGTAAGTGCATCATTTGACTACGAAAGTTCGAACACCAAATCACTCACAAGCTCGGTGGAAACACTTTGAAGTAATTCACCTAAATCTATGTAATTTAAAGTTGGAGGAAACATACTATAAGTTACCCTACATCTATACCTGATATATTCTTATCATGACAAAAGTCAAACTTTGTATTGAAAAATAATGTGTTTTATGTTAGCTGTGTTTCCTATATGGAATTTGACAGCTGTCATGATAAAAATATATCAGGTATAGACCGTGGCAGAATAATATACAAGGTAGCTCTGAAACGCCAGCAGATTATTTTTTTTTTCGTGGTACGATCTATCATATGTTGTGTATATGTGAAATAGCTACGTTGCACACACAATACAACACGTATGTTTAGTACTTCTGTTATACAAACACACACATACACTCTCTATTAATGTTTGACATTTCGGACCTTAAATGTACATCTGTTTAGTGATGCGGCTACCTGTATATTATTCTACCATGGTATAGACGTAGGGTTAAGACCGCTGGCGTCAGCCGACGCCGACCAACATTTTACATCGGCTTCGCCCTCTCAACATGCATTTGGTACTTTGTTTACAATTTTAACAAACAAAAAATTTTATCGGAAAATTATAATAATGAACAGTTTAAACATCCCAACTGATTTTGGACCAGATTCCGGTGGCCGTGTTAAAGGTCTTACCATTGTAAAGCCAATAGTTTATGGCAATATCGCTCGTTCCTTTGGAAAAAAGCGTGAAGAAGATGGTCATACACATCAATGGAAAGTTTATGTAAAGCCATACCACAACGAGGATATGTCAGTATATGTTAAGAAAGTTCACTTTAAACTTCATGAAAGTTATGCAAATCCCAATAGAATTGTTACAAAACCACCCTACGAAATAACTGAAACCGGTTGGGGTGAGTTTGAGGTGGTCATTAAAATTTACTTTCACGATCCCACAGAGAGACCAGTAACATGTTATCACATTTTAAAACTGTTCCAGTCACCAATTGTTGACGGAGAACTGTGCACTACTACAATGGACCCGAAAAAGGGATTGGTCTCAGAATCTTATGAGGAAATTGTATTTCAAGAACCTACACAACTGATGCAACACTTTTTAATGAATGTTCAGCCATTGACAAATGGCCCTTATATGCATGATACTGACTGTAAGCTGATATCATTTTTGCAATACTTATTTGTGAAAAATGTGTTAATTTGTGAAAAATTTTTGTTTAGTTGAAGGAAAAAAACAAAGAACTTTGGGAAATATTTTGGATGTGAAGCATAAAGTTAAAACCGAAATTAATACTCTAAAGGACAAATTGAAACTGGCCCGAGAAACAATAGCTAAATTTAAAACGGAATTAGCAAAAGTTCAAAAACCTCCAAACACATGAAGCTATTTTATAATAAAATATGATTTATTTGTATAAACAATTTGTAAAATTTTAAAAATTAGATAAAGAAATCTTGGTTTTACAAAATTACGCATGACTATCCATAAATTGTATATCTGAAAGCAATAACAAAGTATTAGGTAGGGGGCGTGGCTGCGGTGATAATACTGTTATAGCTTGTCGCTCCAGGTCAACACCAGTTCTGGAATAGCATAAATAATTTCAATATTTTTTAACAAAATGGCAAAGAAATTTGTTGCTACTTACACACACACAAAACCAGCAACATTTGTACCAATTACATCCTCTTCCGTAGTTTCGGCAAAACTTACAGCTAAAATATGATGTAGAAGAGATTGTGATGGGTTTACAGCTACAAGCTTCGTTTTATTATCTTCTGCCTATTAAAAAGATATAAAAGAAAATGAAATAATTACGTAAATTATAAGATAATGTTGGTAATGTGGTCATCTGTTGACTACAGCGAGTGAAAAGAGAAAGTCCGAGTTGACGTTTGGACCTTGTATGTATACTATATACCTTCATTCCTATGGGCATACAAGAGTCTGGCAAAGGCGGTGCTCCTATCTTGTATAATTTTAAATCAGCAAACTTGACTTCTATCGAGAAAGGGTAGAAGGGAGTCTTTGATCCATAAAAATATTCTTTGATTCTTTGATCCCTGTAATCGGCCCGAAGTTCTTTGCTACGCTCAACAACCCCACCACTTTTAGGTAACAGCACCACTTTAACAAATGAAGGCATATCTCGCAATAGCTCATTGTAAAGGCGTTCCTGATCCAAAACAAAAATTGCATTCACTTCAAATGACTGCGCTGTATGGACTAAGTTAGCATAACCGTCTCCCTTGACCCAGCCACATGTGTTTATTATTATACCAGAATGTTTAGCTTTAAAAGATATTGATTTATTCTAATATACTATATTTTTCGTAGCTTAGTAAAACTTACTTCTTTTATTTACATTCATCGACTCCAGTATTACATCAGCCATCTTGCTTATAACAGTCTTATACAAAGTGTTATTACCTGATGGTGTCTTATAGCCAAAGTGGTATATTAAAGGAGCTGTTTGCGATAAGCCTTCTTCAATACTAGCAGGTCTTTCTATTAAAATTGCACCCATGGTGCCTGGTATTGAAAGAGCTCCCTGTCCTATGTCCGTGTCAACATAAAGTGGTCTTCTACCTAAGCGAACGGCATAGTTAAGCAATATGCGACATAAAGTACTTTTTCCCACATCCATTGGACCCACAACCATTGCAACAGGACCACGCTCATCCTTATCTTCTGCTTGCTCACGTAATTGCTCCAAAGCTGAATGGCAATTTAAATATTGAACCATGGGTGTTTCTTTGGAAATGTAGCTAACATCCGTTTTTCCCGTAAGATGTAAAACACATCCATGATATGTAAAAATAGCAACTTTTGCACCTACAATAAACTCATATTTTTTCTTTTTCACCATTTCTGTTCCAAACATTTCGGCAAATCCTGAAATCAGCTTAAAATATAAAACATATGTAGTATATATCTTTTTAAGACCTGCATTTTTTCCTATTTACTGTCACTTGAACTTTCGCATCTTTATCTTCAATTTCAAAACGCAGTTCCGAATCAGCTTCCAAAGTGTATTCCTTATAGCTTTTATCGTCCTCAGCCATATTATTTTTGAGATAAATAAATAAATAAACAGCACAACAACACAAATCACGTTTTGTAACAATCAAGGCGAATTCAGTATTAATTCGCTTTGGTAACAATAATCTAAGCAAATAACATTGATAAACAGAGCACGAAGAGGATATTATTCGATTGTCGGCGGCGGCTTACCAAAAAAGCAACTAGCGGCGGGTAAGTGCCGGCTGTAAGCAGATAGTTTTCCTCGGCGGCCGCTGTATGAAAAGTTTCGGCTGTCGAACGGATCACGTAGTATGTATATCTAGCGAAAAAAGTTTAATATTTTTGACAAGCATTCAGGTATGTGATGGAAAACGATCGTTTTCAAAATGATTTCAATACGATTGTTTTGAAAAGGTGTGATGAATTCCGAGCGATCTTTTCAGTTAGTTTTGAGTCAATCTCAAACTACTGACTTTTAAAAAGCACTCTAGAAGATAAAATATAGACAATGTAATAGAACTGTGAAAAGAAATTTATCAAAAAAGGTTGAAAAACAAGTTTGAAAATTATAGACAAAACGACTATAGCAAACACATCACAACTTTTATCGCTTTCAAATCGTTTTTGTGTCTAAATCGTTTTTCATCACATACCTGAATATCTAGTTTTTTGTTGTATTTGTACCAAAATTATATTATATGATAGTCACTTGTCGGCAGAGTCGTGCGCCGATCAAATCGCATACATAGGCAGCGGCGCAGTTTTAAAACAAAATTCGGCGGCGGCTGTTAAGCCGGCTATGCGCCGAACAGCTTCGTGCTCTGATCACAGTTTTTTGTTAGTGTCCTTCATATTTGCAAAATTTTCCAAGTTTTTGGCATTCCTTACAGTTTTTAACCAATTTTATGTATTTGCAATTTTATGTATTTTTTAACCAATTTTATGTATTTGCAATAAAATTATTTTTTGTTTTAATTTGCTTATGATTCAGGAAATGAGCGGAATAAAACAAAAAGTGACAGATGGTTTTCATAACGATTCAATTTTTCATAATTGCAATCAGAATCGCTCTAAATGAAAAATGAAGTGAAAAATTGATATGAAGTGAAAATGATAATGTTTTATCACTTCATTTTTATCATAAATTCAGAATCGAACCCCTGTATTATTGTATCATGGTAAGTGGAAAAAGCCTATTACTCGTTGAAACATTCCACTGAGAGAAAATTATAAGCCGAAACATAAATAATTTGTATATTTGTAACACCGGGTCTTCACGAGACATTACATGCTGTCTATATTAGACATGATGTTATGAAATCGTTGTTAGAACATGTGCTCTAACAACAATGTTAAAACTGAAGAAATCATTAACATGATGTTAGGTGTTACTGTTAGGCATTTCATGTCTAATGTAGACGTAGGGTTAGCTTTGATATAACATAAGCAGGACGTCGGCAGAATAAGAAAACTAAAATGTCGATATTTCTCTTCACGTCAAACAACTGGAACACATATTTTCTTTTATGAGATTTCTTTATTAAAAAGGATGCACTCCAGATTGGTCCCATACACAGAAAAAAAACATTACTTATATCCAAGGGATTTTTCATAAATGCTTTGAATCTAACATGATAATTTTTTTCCAAATTATTTTCATTCCTACTAGAAACTTTTACATAAATTAATTCATAAATTCATAAAAACTTATTTTTAAAAATTCAGTATTGAACTTGTATAGTCTGTTGTACTAGGCACAACTATTTGGTTAGAAAAGTAGGCAGTGTCACGCCCATGAAAAGTAAATGTTCATTTAAACTACTTCTACTTACGCGATTTTTATGGAACTTCGCACACAATTAGTTCTCGTGAAAGTATATCGTTACGATAAAAATTAAGGGCAGTGACTATTTTGCAGTAGGATTTTTTTGCATAAATTATCTTTTTATAAATAATTGTGAAATTTTTAAAATTAGATAAACAAATCTTGAATTTTACAAAATTACGCATGACTATTCATAAATTGTATATCTGAAACCAATAACAAAGTATTAGGTAGGTGTGGCTGCGGTGATAATACTGTTATAGCTTGTCGCTCCAGGTCAACACCAGTACTAGAATAGCATTAATAATTTTAAATTTTTGAACAAAAATGGCAAACAAATTTGTTGCGACTTACACGCACACAAAACCAGCAACATTTGTACCAATTACATCCTCTTCCGTAGTTTCGGCAAAACTTACAGCTAAAATATGATGTAGAAGGGAGTGTGATGGGGTTACAGCTACAAGCTTCGTTTTATAATCTTTTGACTAAAAAAAAGATACACAAGAAAATAAAATAATTATGTAAATTGTAAAACAATGTTGGTAATCTAGTCATCCATAGTCCACAGCGAGTGAAAAGAGAAAAAGTCCGAGTTGACGTTTAGACCTTGCATGTATACTATGTACCTTCATTCCTATGGGCATACAAGAGGCTGGCAAAGGCGGTGCTCCTATCTTGTATAATTTTAAATCAGCAAACTTGACTTCCATCGAGGAAGGGTAGAAATGTGTCATTGATCCATAAAAATACTCCCTGATTATTCGATCCCTGTAAGCCGCCCTAAGTTTTTTGCTACGCTTAACAACGCCACTACTTTTAGGTAACAGCACCACTTTAACAAATGACGGCTTATCTCGCAATAGCTGGTTGTAAAGGCGTTTTTGATCCAAGACAAAAATTGTATTCACTTCAAATGACTGCGCTGTATGGACTATGTTAGCATAACCGGCTCCCTCAACCCAACCACATGTGTTTATTATTATACCAGAATGTTTAGCTTTAAAAGATATTGTTTGAATGTCTAATATACTATCTTTTTCGTAACTTAGTAAAACTTACTTCTTTTATTTACATTCATCGACTTCAGTATTACATCAGCCATCTTGCTTATGACAGTATTAAACAAAGTATTATTATCTGATGGTGTATTATAGCCAAAGTGGTATATTAAGGGATCTGTTTGCGGTAAGCCTTCTTCAATACGAGCAGGTCTTTCTATTAAAATTGCACCCATGGTGCCTGGTATTAAAAGAGCTCCCTGTCCTATATCCGTGTCAACATAAAGTGGTATTCTACCTAAGCGAGCGGCATAGTTAAGTAATATGCGGCATAAAGTACTTTTACCCACATCCTTTGGACCCACAACCATTGCAACAGGACCACGCTCATCCTTCCCTTCTGCTTGCTTACGTAATTGCTCCAAAGCAGAATGGCAATTTGAATATTGAACCATGGGTGTCTCTTTGGAAATGTAGCCGACATCCGTTTTTCCCGTAAGATGTAAAACGCATCCATGATATGTAAAAATAGCTACTTTTGCACCTACAATAAACTCATATTTTTTCTTTTTCACCATTTCTGTTCCAAACATTTCGGCAAATCCTGAAATCAGCTTAAAATATAAAACATAAGTAGTATATATCTTTTTAAGACCTGCATTTTTTTCCTATTTACTGTCACTTGAACTTTCGCATCTTTATCTTCAATTACAAAACGCAGTTCCGAGTCAGCTTCCAAAGTGTATTCCTTATAGCTTTTATCGTCCTCAGCCATATTTTTTATTATTTTTGAGATAAATAAATAGAATAAACTGCACAATAACAACACAAATCACATTTTGTAACAGTAAACAAATTGATATCAACAAATACCATCGGTGTGAACAAATCAAACTCGCCACAACAAACCGTAACAGCTGTCCGTTGTTCTTTCTGTTGTTGTTATTGTATTATTTGATAAGTGGTGAATTATTTTAACTGAGAAAAGATACAGTAAGCAATGAATATAATAAAATAAATAATTTAAAAGACTTAGATATATTTAAACATATCTTTATTTCGTACTCAAGAATTAGTTTAGATTTAACAACAAAAATACTTTTTTGGGGAATGTAAAAGTCTTTTAAATTTCATTTGAACAAAAAGGCTCACAAAGACCCAAAGAGTATTTTTGCTATAAAATCTAAAATAATTCCTGCGCAAGATTGAAACAAAAGCCAAAATAAAGCTTTTTTTAGACTTTACAGCAAAAATACTTTTTGGGTGTTTTTGAGCATTTTTTGCGGAATGGAAAAGTTTGTTGGTGATTATCACCCCATAATTTTATTTTTTACCCAAAAAACTGTACGCAGTTTGTTTTCTATTGGTCTAAGCTTGATTTTGGCTTTTGATTTAATCTTGCACAAGAATTATTTTAGATTTTACAGCAAAAATATTTTTTGGGTGTTTTTGAGCATTTTTTGCGGAATGGAAAAGTTTGTTGGTAATTATCACCGCATAGTTTTATTTTTTACCCAAAAAAATGTACGCAGTTTGTTTTCTATTGGACTAAGATTGATTTTGGTTTTTGATTTAATCGTGCACAAGAATTATTTTAGATTTTACAGCAAAAATACTTTTTGGGTGTTTTTGAGCATTTTTTTGCAGAATAGAAAAGTTTGTTGGTGATTATCACCCCATAGTTTTATTTTTTACCGAAAAAACTGTTCGCAGTTTGTTTTCTATTGGTCTAAGCTTGATTTTGGCTTTTGATTTAATCTTGCACAAGAATTATTTTAGATTTTGCAGCAAAAATACTTTTTGGGTGTTTTTGAGCATTTTTTGCGGAATGGAAAAGTTTGTTGGTGATATCACCGCATAGTTTTATTTTTTACTCGAAAACCTGTACGCAGTTTGTTTTCTATTGGTCTAAGCTTGATATTGGCTTTTGGTTTAATCTTGCACAAGAATTATTTTAGATTTTACAGCAAAAATACTTTTTGGGTGTTTTTGAGCATTTTTTGTGGAATGGAAAAGTTTGTTGGTGATTATCACCCCATAGTTTTATTTTTTACCCAAAAAACTGTACGCAGTTTGTTTTCTATTGGTCTAAGCTTGATATTGGCTTTTGATTTAATCTTGCACAAGAATTATTTTAGATTTTACAGCAAAAATACTTTTTGGGTGTAACGCAGTTCGTTTTGTAAGGAGCTTAGCTGTGTAGTGGTATTTCTTTGTTTTGTGCACAGTCATTATTTTATTTACTTTCATTATAAAGAAATCAATCAAGAACAAGTAAATATTAATATATCGGCGTGTTTGTTATAGCCGAGCTTTACTGTACAAATGTACTGTACGTTTCTTAAGTCTTTGCATGATTTTGTTTTGTTTTTAAAACTCACCACAGCAAATAAAAGAAAATGGATAAATGTAAACACAAACAGCTGTTACGGTGTGTTGGAGTTTGATTTGTTCACATACGTGTAGAAAACATGTATTTCAACTTAGTTGTCAGTTGAAAAGGCGACGTATAACGTACGACGGATTCTAATTGTCCCTTTCCTTATGCACAAAACTAGCAGAGCAAAAATAATCAGCTGACCTTATGCTGCCACCCTGATGAAATAATATAGGTGGCATTACTAGGGCAACAAATACAACATTACAACAAAAAAAGGAATTTTTGTTTGTGTAATGTCGTCGTACAAGTCAAAAATTATTGTAAACAAAATTCAAAAGAACGCGCTGCAAGTGATGAATTACATAAATTATTGAACTAAAAACAACCCACACACACATACGCGTTTACCATCGGAGTTATTTCTTATAATATTTAAATTAAAATTATTAAAAACTTTAGTAAAATAAACTAATCACAATTTCAACAAAGAACACAACACGTGGACTTTTTATAAACATAAACAAGACTTTGACAGAGATATCGACAAACAATGCTCGAGCAAAAAATTGTCATCTGGCGTAGTGCCACCTATATTATTTCATCATGCTGCCACCTGTATACTTATTTCACCTTGGTTAGGTGTATTGTTTACCCTACGTCTATACCTGATATATTTTTATCATGACAACTAACTAAACGTCGGAAGAACAAATTCAATTTTTGTTATTGTTAGTATACATGCGAATACGTTGTTTTTTTTTTTTTTTTTGTTATGATAAATCACAATTTGCTTGGCGTCGTGAAGGTAGTTTGTCACTATTCATGCACTATTTCACTTATTTTTTCATTAAACTGCTTTTACTTAATTAAAGCATTCATATTTTGCTTTATTCATATATTTTTTTGGGGAAAATGTTGTAAACATTTTAGTTTTTGAGCATAAAGAGAACCTTCAAACAGTTTGCTTACATTTTTTATCAAGACAAATTTGTCTGAGCTTGAGCTCTGACAAAATTGTCAAGACACTAATAAATGCAGTCTATACCTGATAAATTTTTATCTTTATAACGATTTGACATATATCATGATAAACATTTATCAGGTATAGACTCACTCTTAGTTACTTTACATAAAGTTTGGTCTAGTCAGCTGATGATCATCCGGACTAATAGGGCCACCTGGTATCAGTACGTTAGCAATGTCTACGTTTCTAAATCTTCTGGCATCTCTGTTTCGAGGAGAAGCAGGAACCAAAGTAAATTTATATCAAATTTATATAAATATACTTTGGAACCATGGTAGAATAATATAAAGGGCCCCATACACTACACCAGTATGCTTGCGCAATCATGTGTTGGCGTCACTGGTTGGGTCGTCTATGGGCATGTGGTGTAATTGTACGATTTATGTAGCGATGTCAAACAGAGGTTGATATTTTGCTGATATACCAGTTTGTGGTATTGTGTATGGTGAATTTAGCTCAGTTGAGAAAAGTTGTCAAAGAGTAAACATTGGGGCACAAAGTAGGGCTGTGATTGGGGTAAAACACGTTTACTGTGATCAAGGCGAATTCAATACCAGGTAGCCTTATCATCACAGATGATCATCAGCTGATTACACCCCAGCAGTCAAACTTTATATAAAAAAAGAGAAAAACTTTAACCCGAACTGTCAAAGTACATATAAAAACAGTCCTACACCTACTATGTATGTGTGTTGTTTTAATGATAAGGCCACTTTGACTGTGATCAGAGCCATGGTAGAATAATATAACAGGTAGCCGCATAACTAACACAAATGTGCATATTGGGATAGAAAATGTCAAACATTAATAGAGAGGGTATATCAGTGTTTGTATATCAGAAGTAGCAAACATACGTGTGGCATTGTGTATGCAACGTAGTTATTTCACACATACATAACATTTGACAGTTCGAACCATGAAAAAAGCAAATAAAAAATAGTTAGCTGGCGTTCCAGAGCTACCTTGTGTATTATTCTACCATGGTAGGAACAGAGAAGAAAGTGTACGACGAAACGAAATTTTCCATATATGTAGCATTGTATTTTGTCACAAAATATTATTTTGTGGTAGCATTTTGCTTTGCAGCAATTTGCAAAATATTTTTTTTCACGTACACAAGAATTGTATAAATTGCTATTCACAATTAAATAAAGAATAAACCACACACTTTTGGAACTTTAGGCAGTGGTCAGGAAGATTTTAAGGACTAAAGCAGTATTTGTAAATGGCCAAGAAAATCGAATACAGAAAAAACTAGCAAAGGCTGAGAAGGGAGGAAGCAGAATAAGAAACTGTCAGTTGTGTTAAGTGAAGTCAATGTGAAAAAGGGATATTTGCTTAAAAAAACCTAAAAAAGGAAACTGATTTTAATTTTATTGCATTGCTAAAAAACAACATTGGGAAATATTGAAGTCCAGGAGGAAGGCAGCAACGGCGTCATGTGGGACTCATCAATGTTCCTCAGCACTTTGACGCCTAAGTTTTATGTGGCATTGACGGGAACATCTAGTTTAATATCAGGACTTATATTAATTTTCGAGTGGTGGTATTTTCGTAAATACGGAACTTCATTTATAGGTAAGTGAAACACGTTGGTTGTATATCAGATATGGAACAAGTTGATACATACTTACTTATGTATATATTTATATACATACTGAGCGTCAAAAAGGTAAACACAAAACATTCCTTTTACCTCTAGGAATTACCAAAAAAGTTGCTTTGTTGTATCAATTCACCGATAAGTATACCTTATAGATTCATCACAAAGGGACCAAAAGACCCAAGTGGGCCGGTTTTTAGAAACCGGCAGCTTGCTCAACCATACCTTATAGATTTGCCTTGGTTTGTAATACGAAGCACGTTATTTAGTCTAATTTATTACTGCGACTGTATTACTGCTGCTATTTATATGTATATATTTCGCTTTCCCGGGAAATTTATCCGGGAATTCCCGGGACTAAAAATCAATTTATAAACATAAAAAAGTACTGATTTTGGCACTTCTTCTTTTTCTTTAAATTATTGTCCTTCATCATGAAATAATATCTATGTAAGGGGAAAGAAACCAACGAAGGCTCAAAGTGTATATTAAATTATTCTGGAATGAAAAACGAGGAGAAAAACGTTGTCTCTTTAATTAATTATTTAAAAGAAACAAATTTGTTTATTAAAAACAACTGTAATGTTTTTCAATATGCACCAAAATGCACGTTAATTAGGTATGCAGAAGATCTGTATGCACGTCTTTCTGATGCATTTAGTGACGAAGAAAATGGGAAAATAGATATTACTTCCAGGCAACTTCTGTCGAGGGCGAAGGTTTTCCTCAACAACTAAAATTGTGTTACTTAAATAAGAAATCGATTGTGAGATGAAACAAAAATACATTGACTGTTTTAAAAGGCCATTAGCAACAAAGAATATAGAATTAAAAATTTTCTAAGGGCGAGAAATTCCATTGCATATCAATTAGTAAAGGATTGCGTTTACTGTTCTAAGACTGCACTTTGCCGGCAACATTCATCCTAGACAACCTTTTAATCGCTCTTTGGATCAATATTTTATATTTATTTGAAGCTAAGCTCTTGCAAAGCCGTATTTTAGCACTTACTGGATGGACACGAAAATATTCTTGCAATCCTTCCATTTGTATTCTATCAATCCCTATTGTATTCTATGAACACGCTGAATGATTTGTGTTTACTTTTTTTTGGCACTCACAGTCCATCAGTTTGACAGAGCTTTATTTTTTTTGAGTACATATACAGTATATTCGATCGACATCGATAATTTCAAAACTATCGGTTTGAAAATGTGTGATCAGTTTTGAAAATGAAGCTTGCCATTTCGACTAATCTATTTTTGATGTAAGCTATGCTATTATATTGATCGAATCGTCCTTATAAAAAAGCAAGATACCCCGTTATACAATTGATAGTGTTTTAGTCTATCAGTTGGGTGTCGCTGAATCGATTCCCGCCAAATACTGTGGGTGGATGTTTTCTGCAGAGAAGTCGCAGATTAGGTTTAAGATAAAAATAATTAAAATTATTGTAATTAAACTAATGTTTTTCAGAAATATCAAATTACATTTCAGAACTTTCCAATTGTATTTCAGAATTTCCCATTTATATTTAAAAAAAAGTGAATTTAGAAAAAATTACAAAACAAAAAGTGATAATTTGGTGTTCTGAAAAGCTAACTCCCACGAAAGTAAAAGGAGTAAAATAAAAATAATAATCACGCTTGCGCATCAAATGCTGGGCATTGATGCTACTCCAGCGGCCCAAGGTAACGAAATCGTTTTGCATTTTTTTAACCTTTGACAATAAGAATGATTAGCTAATAGCTATTAGTCTTAAGACAACTGTTTTTTATATTTTTCTTAAATTTTAACTATATTTATTAAGCTCAAGGCATATTTTATTTAAATTTTTTTTGCAAACTTAAAAAATTTTATAATATATCTGCGGTCACAAGCTTTAACAACTTAAGTCATTTTAAAATTTTTTCGGGAGAGCTGTTTAAACTTTAAAGTATCAAAAACTCGCTTCCAATCAGTCTTCAGTTTGCTTTTCTTTAACTTGAAAACATTACAGGAAAACATGAAAGTGCGTAGTCCAATCGGCAAGTGATTCCATATTCTGGCAGTTCTAATAAGAAATGATGGCTCATATACAGAACAAGTAATTAGTGGTACAACCCCTTAAAGAGTTTCCTATATTTTAATCTGTGACATATGCTTTCCGTCTACCAAATTTCACCCAATTCTAAACACTAGAAGCGCCGCCATCTCATTTTTGTCCCGCCCGTTTGTTTAATCACCTCTTTTTACTTTGGTCCGTGAAAAAAATTTTCAAGTACATACATATGTACATTAAAGCGACTCACAGAAAAAAAATTTGTGTTACCCCTCTCATATTATAGATCGGTCTTTTTAATCAGGTTTCCTAAAACATTTGCGTAGTCTAGCGATGACCTCCCGTGAGCTGGACCGTGTCTAAAAAAGGTCTTTTTGTAGTTTTTTGCATACTTTCATATTTTCTGCCAAGACAACATATAAAAAAGTAAATGGTTTGAAAGATTTTTTCAAGCTGCATTCAATGGTGCATTAAACTTTACCATTCATACCATCAGCAATGCTTTATTCCATAAAAACCACAATTTTAAGCCTTTTTATTAAAGGCGGTACTTATATTAAAATAAATTTTACTCTTTTTTAGTATTATTTGATTTGAGGCATTGATGTTTAACAGATGGACCACGTAGAAAGGTGCGAACTTTTGCGAGAACTAAAAACAGAAATAAATAAACAATGCCCCAAAGCAAATAATACTAAAAAAAGTAAAATTTATTTTAATATAAATAGCACCTGCAATAAAAACGCTTAAAAACTCGTGATTTTTATGGAATAACGCATTCCTTTTTTTATCAATGGTAAAGTTTAATGCACCATTGGGTGCAGCTTGTTATCTTGGGAGAAAATACGAAAATATGCAAAAAAAACAATAAAAACCGACATTTTTTAGTCACGGTCCAGTTCACGGGCGGTCATCGCTACACCCCGCTATGTTTTTGAAAACCTAATTAAAAAGACAGATGTTTAATTTGAGAGGGGTAACAAAAACACGTTTTTCATCTTCATACAAGTCGAGTCGCTCTAATGCACATATTTATAATAGTGGACGAAAAAATTTCGATTTACCTAGAACTGCCTGCCTGCCGCTGGGTCATTTTTGTCGCGTCAATATTCAACACAGAAAAAAAATTTTTAATTTCATTTTCAAATAACTATTTATTTTAAATTAGCTTCTAAATATAATAAAAAACTTGTCTGGCTCAGTAAATGTTTCATTTTGAGGTCTTATTTGCAATAAAAACAACAGTTTTGTTTTCAATAAATGTGTTTTTTGATATTACAAAAATATTTAAAAGGTCCGTTTTCAGCAAAAATTTCTGCTGAATTTATTATTAAATTAATGTAAATGAATAATAAATGTATTTCAAGTATTTTACATTAATTTTAATCATAAGTTTTATACCTTTGAATAATAAAAGATGCAACAAATATAGGAGGTAAAATTTTGTCAGGGCGGCGGTTATATGGGGGTCGTAACTTTCGGCGCTTCTAGAGTTAAGCGGTTATAGTGGAATAAACATCCAAACTCACAAACATACCGACTTTCATTTATAATATTAGTAGGATATATAGTATCTAGTCGTCATATTGTTCTTCACATTGCGTAAAAATGTTATATAAATATAAATATAAATCTTATATGTATATTCAATTTTTGAGATAGTAATGAAATTTTCTTTCTCCATTAAATTGTGTGTAAATAAAAAACTTTTAACTCGTTTTCTGTAAAACTAGGATTTTTGAGTTATAACGACGTTGATTTTTCAGTTATGACGACGCTAAGATCAAGCTCAAAGCGTAGTATTCGACACAGTTTTTAGAGTCTTCAATACGTAAAGATTTTCGAAAGTCGGAGTGAAATCTGTAAATCCCAATTTTATGTTGCGGGAAGTTAAAAATGTAAAAACAAATATTTGTGTCAGTCAGTCCAAGTTGGCACATCATGCATAACAAAATTTAATAAATTTATTGTTTGCTGAATGTGTTTTGCTTGCAAATCGAGAAAAAGGGATGAATTAAAACTGAGGTATAATTATTCTTCTTATATAACGAGTTAATTCAATATGTTTTTCATAATCCCAAACTCGTTATCTAAAGCGATGATAAGACCATAGAAATCTCTGTTCGAGACAAGCGGCGGCCATACCTTACAAAAACACGGACCTGCTCCGAAATATGTAATTAAGATTACACTTAAAACTAGTAAAGAACATAATAACAAAACAATTTTCGTAAAAATAAGAGCATAAGTTGTCTTTAGTACAAACTCTGTGACAGAACAGAAAACTTACTTTAATTCCATTTCGCCAAAATCAAGGCGTCTATTAGAAGGCAGACTCTTTATTACAAAAACATATATAAAAAATTTTTCTTGTATTCTTTTTGTATGGTTTTTGGCAGATGGGTACAAATTTTACTATATTTTCATTTGGAGGTTCACAGTTGGACTAATAGGTTTATTTGGTAGAAAATCTGCCTAGGTCAAAATGTTTATGCCATATATTAAAAACATTTTTATTATTACATATTAAAAAATTTTCTTTTCTCCAGAACTATCAATTACTTAATATAAAAAGGCGTACCTCGAATTTTCGAAATTTTACAGGAGAAGAAAAAAACTGAATAATAATTCTTGCAAAAAAACCGACTACAAAATAGGCGTAGCACCGCCTCCATATTTTATCATCATGTACTTTTACGAGAACTAATTGTGTGTGCGAATCGGATAAGTAGAAGTAGTTAAAATGAATATTTAATTTTCATGGGCGTGGCACTGCCCACTTTTCTAACCACAATGTTGTTTTGTAACGATAACTAAATGTGTATGCAAAGTTTCATAAGAATCGGTTTAGTAGAAGTTGAAAAATAATATTTATTTTTCATGGACGTGGCGCAGCCCACTTTTTTGATCCTGATGTAGTATTTAAACCAGAGCTGGCCATCGAGAGAAATGAGTTTTTAGATTAGTAGTAGTGCTTATGAGTATGTGTCAGTAATATTCCACTGTGTGCCTATTAAAAAAAAATAACAACGTAAAAAACAACAAGCTTTCATACAACAGAATGAAGTTGTTATTTATTTTTTACTCTTTAGTGGGTACAATGGTTTTCATTCGGCTGTATACATATACGAGCCGAATAATGTCCGGAACTCTGGTGCCAGTATGAGCGACTATGATTTAAACAGATGCTTAATGTGTGTGTACATTTTCATAAGAATCGGCTAACTAGAAGTAGTTGAAAACAAATGTGTATTTACTTTATATGGGCGTGACCCCGCCCACTTTTCAATGGGACCAATCTGGAAGTATATCCTTTTGAACAGAGAAAAAATCCGAAATCGGTTCATAAATGGCGGAGTTTTGAGGGAACATATGTACATAAAAAAATACCTGACGAATTGATAACCTCTCTCCTTTTTTTGAAGCTGGTTAAAAACTAAAGCATTTACATACGAAAATAATTTTTAAGTGGCCACCAATCCGTTACTTTTGACTGTAACTTACTTAATTCTTTAAGGAGGATGTATGTAATTACACGTTGACTACCAGAAAACGTTAAAAAGACGATTTCTGAAGAATTCGAGATACGCCTCTTTTACATTAAGCCATCGATATGAATCTTTAAAATTTTTTTATGTATATAGAATTTTTACAAGTAATTAGCGTACTAGTTTTTATTTGAAACCCAATTTTTAATTTTTAGAAAACCGAAGATTAACGAGATCTTTTTCTTTTTGTTATTGTCAGAATCTATGTATGTTTGTATGTACATATATTTCGAGGGCAGTGCATACTGCATAATGACGGAAATCGCACAAGCACCACTACTCTTATTTAATTTTTATTTGCAAATATAATCAGCAATCTATGTACGACTATTTACAGAACAAGTTTCCGTTAATCACATTAGTCCTTGGCTAGGCGGAGGAGATCCATCAAGCGTTTCAAACACTAACGCAAGTGTAATAAGCACTAGCATTGGCTCAACGAACAGTAACGGGACAACAGGCATCGGTGTGGCTCCAGCAAGTGGTCAACAAATGCCCGAATGCAAAGTGTGGCGTAATCCACTAAATCTTTTTCGTGGTGCCGAATATCAACGTTTCTTTTGGGCCACTAGTAAAGAGCCGTTAACATATTATGATATGAATCTTTCTGCTCAAGATCATCAGACATTTTTTACATGTGAAGGTGATGCACGCAAAGAGGAATATGAAATTATGCAAACTGCCTGGCGAGAACGAAACCCTGTGCAACGTATTAAATCGGCACATAGTGCAATTGAAATAAATCCAGAATGTGCGCCAGCATACATTTTATTGGCCGAGGAAGAGGCAACCACAATTTTAGAAGCTGAACGTATATTGCGTACAGCTTTAAAGGTGGCAGAGCAAAATTATCGCAAGTCACAACTAACACAACATCAAGGACCAATAGCCGAGGGTCTGCATAGGCGAGATACAAATGTTCTTATTTACATAAGACGCCGTTTGGCGATGTGTGCTCGAAAATTGGGTAAGCTAAAGGAGGCCGCTAAAATGTTTCGCGATCTTACAAAGGAAATTCCTTCAATAATGAATGTTTTAAATATTCACGAGAATCTCATTGAAACATTGTTAGAGATGCACGCGTATGCCGACTGCCAAGCAGTGTTAGCTAAATACGATGACATTTCCTTGCCCAAATCGGCAACAATATGTTATACTGCGGCATTGCTGAAAGCAAGAGCGGTAGCAGATAAATTTTCACCAGATATCGCATCCAAAAGAGGTTTAAGTCCGGCTGAAATGTGTGCTGTTGAAGCAATACATCGAGCCGTTGAGTTCAATCCTCATGTACCGAAATATCTTCTTGAAACAAAACCCTTAATCCTGCCACCAGAACATATATTGAAGAGAGGCGATTCAGAGGCTCTGGCATATGCATTCTTTCACTTAAAACACTGGAAGAACATCGAAGGTGCTTTGAATTTGCTGCATTGTACTTGGGAGGGAACATTTCGTATGCTGCCTTATCCTTTGGAACGTGGACATCTTTTTTATCCTTACCCCACATGTACAGAATGCGCTGATCGCGAGTTGTTGCCAGCTTTTCATGAAGTCTCCGTTTATCCCAAGAAAGAGCTACCATTCTTTATACTATTTACAGCGGGCTTGTGTTCTTTTACAGCCCTTTTGGCATTGTTGACACATCAGTATCCCGAACCGATGGGCATGTTGGCACAAACTGTACTTACATGGATATCATATCCTTTTCAATTGCTCAAAGAACGCATTGAAACATTTTGGCCTTGTAATCTATTACAACATTTGTCTAGAGTTTAAATATTCTAAAAGACCACCACACCACCTTCGGAGGCGATGATGATTATATAACACACGTTAATACTCTCTCGCACAACTATTTTTGATGATAAAAATTTTATAACTTGGTTATTTTTCAGCCATTTAATAATACTTATTGGTAAATATTGTTTGTAAGCTTTTTTTAGTTAATCCTTCAAATATTTTTTTACTTTTCTATTTAATATTAATTGAAATAACTTTTCCTAATTTATTTATTTACAAAACTATTTTTCTTATGTTTATATGAAACGTAAAACATTTTATTTATCTTTTGTTCGTTTAAAATATGTGTTTTAATTAAATTGAATCTACATATTTCCATAAAAAAATTAATGTAAATTAAAATATGTGGACTTTTGACAAAAGCACTTAAGTCAAGTTAAGACAATTTTACAAATATATAAATGCAGAATTTTAAAGTGCGTCTTTTGGTATAACCATCATATTTATACGATGTTTAGTCGCAGAAATACTCATATTTTAAAAATTTTACCCATCTACTTATTTGTTAATTTGCGACTGATCAATATCCAATTTCAAATGCGTCAAAAAACGAAAAAAAATTTAACAGAACACTGGTAGAGATCGGCCAATTATCAGGCATGTTCTTAAAATCACATGGCTTTAATTCACATGTGATTTTAAAATCAATAATGGTCCTGCAGACGTTGTTAAAATCATATATGTACGATAATTTTCTTTCAGAAATGATATTTGATGCTCTATGCAATAGAAAAATGAAAAAAAGAGTGAAATGAAAATATATCTGCGTGACCCTTATTGATTTTAAAATCATATGTAATCTAAAGCCATGAGATTTTCAGAACATACCTACCTATATGTTTAATTTTCATTCTTCCTTAAACGTATACACAAAAAGTTTCATTCTGCTCTTTAATAGTATTTCTGTTCTACTGAAAAATTTTTAAAATTACACTTAAGTTTTTGTGTCAAAAGCCCACAGAAATAAAATTAAATATTGTATTAAAATAAAACAAAATACATATTCTCAAAAATAAATGTAAATCTTAGTAAAACTTAAGCAGAAATCAGCTAGAGTTTTTAATTTAATAAAAAAGAGAAAAATAAATAAATCCAGTAAAGTGCGACTTTAAAGCGCACACGAAGGGTTCCATACGAAATATGTATGTATTTCATAAATATCTTCTTTCAGTATTGGCGATTTTCAGCCTATTCATAAAATCCGATACGGAATTGGATTGGAAACGGAATTCCAATTGTGAATGGGTTCAAGAAAACGTACCGAAATTGGTTTGATCAAAAGTGATTATTTTCGTTTAAAATTCAATAAATGGCTAGCCTGGAACTATAGTGGTCTAAGTAACATTTTAAATATAGTGAGTTAAACTTTAGAAGTTGAAAAAAGTGAAAAAAACAATAAATTTTAAAGTGGTAGTAGAGTAACGATAACCATTTTGGGTGACGTAGATTGATTTATCGTCTTTATGTTCGAAAATGCTAATGTTACTTAGACCACTTTAGTTCCAGGCTAGCCAAATTTATAAAATTGTATATTTAGTGATTAGAAGATGGGAACATATGTTCTAGTGATTAAATGCATGAACTGCAATTCATGGACAATTAATTCCGTTTCTGAACGGAAATTTCCCAAATTCAAGCACAAACTTTTTCCATGAACACAATCAACCAGTTTTGTAGAGAAAATGATGCCGAACCAATCCGTATCGGATTCTATTAAGAGGCTGTTTTTCTCTTTTTGACAGTTTTTTCCAATTAGTAAATTTTTTGTCTTGGCGACTTTTTTTCTTTTCGACATTTTTTTGTTGTGTTTTCCATTTTGGCGTTTTTTTCATTTTGACAGTTTTTCACTTTTGCTGATTTTTCTTTTTCGTTTTGACGGATTAATATTATTTCTAGCTTAAAAATATTTCATTTGCCAGATGGCGCTGTTGTCGAGATCCACTATATTTTAATGTGAAAACCTAAAAAGTCTATCAGCCTGTTCATAGAATCCAATACGTATGTGTTTGGCATTATTTTCTCTGCAAAACCGATTGATTGCGTTTATGAAATCCATTTGTGCTTGTAATTGGAAAATTTCCGTTCTTAAACGGAATAACGTTCTTAAACGGAATTACGTTTTCATGGATTGAAAAAAAAACTCCGAGAATAGCGTTACGTAACATGTGGATGGGCCCTAAGTGATTAACCGACTTAACTGTTTCCCAAGAAGGTTGCTAACTAAACGCAAAAATAAATTGATAGATTCTCGACAAATAAAATAGTTTTAGCCTTCTTTGCACCGAGTACAAACAGTTAAGTAGTTAACGCATATAATATGTGATAGTGATAACATAGCTGACTGTTTTAGAAGCATTTGTTGTATAAGTTTCGCTATATATGTAGGTAGAAGGTATAGGGTTGGGTCCCTTTAATGTTGTACATTTTGTCGATATTCTTTCCAGATTCACCAAAAGCTGGTTGCACATCACGTTGATTTTATTGTTAATTTTACACAAATCATTTAGATATTGTCGGTCTGGAATTTCATTAACACCATGTATAATGTCTTAACCTGACCAGGTATCCCGCTTTCAATAGTTCGATCGCGCCTAGAATTTGTATCCCGTTTTTTGTATTTGTTTTTTGCACTTGTATCCCTTTGCTTTTAAGCCCCTCAATTGTAATGAAATTTCAATCGATATCGAATGCCATAATTTGGCCCCAGACCTGTTCTGAAGACCGCATGATCTGAAGAACACATGCGATTTGATCCTGTTCACAAAACTTACTGCCTGTTCCTCTAAACGCACGACAGTTTCTTTTTTATAAATATGTTGAAAACAAAAACAAATTTTAATTTTTTTATAAGAAAGAAACTGTCGTTCGCATTTAGTGGAACCAGGCAGTTAGTATTTTTTGGTCTGATTTAAAACTTTTGAAATCACAAGAAAATATTTGATTTCATTGCCTTGCTCATTTGGTCTTGCTTTCTAATAAAAGTTGCAATTAATTAGTTTTATGACATAAAATTTCATAATGAGTTGCAAGAACTTACAAAAAGTTGCTAAAATAAGAAAAAAAATTAAAAATTGGTTAAAAACTTCCGCAAAGGTCGAAAACCAGACAAAATTACTTTTATCGGGAATGTGGCCTAAATTGCTAAAACCAAAAAAAAGGCTCAACATTCGTTTAAAATTATTGAAACTGTAAAAATGGATAAAATTTGGAAAAATTCGCGAAAAATTTCTGAAATAAGCTAAAATTTTAAACTTGTTTCAAAGGCACTAAAACATGAAGAACGACCATCGCTAACGCTTTTTCGCCAACTATTTGTCAAGTGTTGCCGTAGTAACTACACTACATTTTTGATTTCTTATAAACAGAACTCACTTTTATTTATTTTTTCGGTTTTACCAAAAAAATAAACTTTTAATTACAAACATTCATTATAACCACAAATAAACTTTTGTGCCATCAGGGCTACCATATTGCTAGTAATTGATATGTTATGAAATAAAATTCTTGGCAACACTACATTTCATGCTAAAACACGATCACTTGTTTGAAAGTGGTCCATAGCTGCATTACATAGGACCATTTTGTAACTAGTCCATATCAGCTAGAATGGACCATGTAGACCAATAATTTTTGCAGGGCACTTATACTTAAAATTTCATGAGTATAAGTAGCGAAAAACGATCCATTGCGGATCACTGATATACATACATTTTTAAATACGAAATTACCCAGGAAATAGTAAAATACATTTATTTAAGTGTAGCTTAACATAATTATTTATTTTAAAAATGGAAATTAAAATTTGTGCTAGTGTAAAATATTAGGTATGTGATAGAAATCCATTTTAAAACGGATGATTTAAGACAGAAAATAGGTTTTGTGTATATGTATTCCAAAATATGTTTTTTAATAATTTGTGATAAATTTCTTGTTAACATTTCTTTATACATATTGCTTGTATTTTATCCTTTATAGTGCATTTACATCTACGCCATAAACAGGTTATAAGTTGTTTATGGCGATAAACTAGTTCGAGAAACTTATTTGTCCATACAAATCATAAGCAAGTTTGTAACTAGCTTTTGAGATAAACTAGTTACAAACAACCCGCTTTTGTTAATGCAACCATTTTTTGCAACATTTGTCTGGCAGCGCTAATCATATTTGACACTCTTGCCATGGTATAATCACAAGTATTATGTATGTAGGAGTCGAATTTGTGACTACGACAAATTGTCCTAGAATAAAGAAAAGTTTTAATGCCGAACTTGCCGTTAAAGTCCATGTTAACTTTTAATCGTAAATTATGAAAAGGACCGTAAATTGCTAATGTACACTGTGTAGTTTATGAAATTAGTTTATGGTCATAAGAAAGTTTAAAAATGCACTATTATTCTGTTCCTTTTTTGAAACTAAGTGCATGTCCCACGATGTCGGCAAGCCGATGTCGTTCTCTTATTTATATTGAAAACGAAAACAAATTAAAATTTTTTTATTATTGTTTTCAATATAAATAAGAGAACGATATCGAAATTTTGACATCGTAGGACAGGCCCTAACTATTTAAGATTAGCTCAAAAGTTTTAAAATCGATCGATTTCCATAACATACCTATATACAAAAATATCAAATGTCATGTTTAAATTTGTGCACAAGGCTTTGTGTTAGTAAAAATTAGTTTTTTAAGGCACCATTTTTTAGTTCGATTCTATTTTTAAACAATAAAGATACATAGTTCTTTTTTATAATTCGGTTATATAAATCTCGCCTCTGCAATCTGGACATCGTCCTGAAAATCCATAAGGATTATTAGGATTTAATGTTAGATAATATATTTTAATGGCTTTTATAATTTGTGGACCTCTGCATGATATGAATTCAAAGCTTAACTCGCGATAATTATCCAAAACATGTTTTACTATGCGGTATAAAACAGACTCTGTAGGTATAAATAACTTCAATTTCTGATGAATTTCTTCAAGAAGGTTATCTATAAATTCTTGAGCCAGTTTCATCAGAAATTGCAATGTACGCTCTGATAAATTTTCGGCCATACTTAAAACAACATCCTGAAACTTATGACCATCTGATATATTTTTTATAAAGTTCATTCCATACTGTTTCAGAAAAATAAAAACACCATTCGGCAAAGCGATTGCCAGATTGTTCCAAACCGATATTGGGTCTTGGTTGTTAGCTTTATCTTTTAAAGGATCATTGTTAGCACCAAGATTTTGCTGAACAATTCCATTCGAATACAAAAGTCTGGCCGTTTTAGAAGTATTTGTTGTGTAAGTTTCGCTATTATGTGTAGACGGTATAGGGCGTGTAATTTGATCCAAAATGTTGGGTCCCTTTTGATGTTGTACATTTTGTCTAAGCGCAGCCGTATCTACCTGTAATTCATTATTTAAAACGATATTCTTTCCAGATTCACCGAAAGCTGGTCGCACATTACGTTGATTTAATTGTTTGTTAATTTTAAATAAATCATTTAGATATTGTCGGTCTGGAATTTCATTAACACCACGTATGATGTCTATTTTTCCTTGCGTGTTGCCTCGTATGCGCACAGTTTCTTTTGACATTTTATCAAACATTTTTCTGCAAAAAAATAGATTTTATTAAAAACGGTTTTGAAAAAAAAATACTAATAATAATGGGCCAATGCCTTACATAATCATCAAGCCCAACAATAATAACTTTTTATGGCTTAAGATTTTATATGAAGTTTAAAAATAAAATGTTATAAAACAAGTTTGCATGTGTGTGAAAAATTATATAATTTCTTTTATTTTTTACCTTTGACGATTGCTTAAGGTATCACGATAGGATTTTATGGAGTTCACTCGAGCATCGTTTGCTATTTGCGAAGCTAATTGGAAGTTATAGATCGAATTTGTAAATAATACTAAAGATGCTGATAATTGTAGAACATCTAGCGAAGATATTTTATCTCCATCATTATATTTCTGCAAAATTTAATTTGTTATTTAATATTGCTAAAATGTTAACTTTAGTTACTTACAAATATTAAATCCAAAACCCCATTTGCCACACCACTACCAGAAAGTACAATTGATGATATATTTATGCCATTGACCAAAACTTCTATACCCTATAATTAAAAATGACAATAGTAAGTTATACAATAATGCTTAAAATACTAAGAACTGTATACCGCAGTAGCTTTACCAGCTGCTGCCATTGATGTCATGACACGTGTTGCACCGGCAGCACCTACTCCAACCGCACCACCAATTATCCCAAGATAATTTGCTCTAGCTTGACTGTTGGTTATGCTAATAGACTGTGCATGCTTTTTACGATCGCTCAAATTTAAAGCTGATGTGTAAGATGTAAATAATCCGACGCCTAACCCAATCACACTAGCTGCCGCTATGATTGGAGCAGCTACAGGCATTGCTAAAGCTGCTATAGGCACACAAGCTGCTCCAATGCCCATTACTGCTGAGCCAGTTTGAGCTACATTCATAGTTTTTGCTTCAGGCGTGCCACTAGGGGTACAATAAATATCCAAAATAACTTGGTTATTTTTATCAAAATTGTAGACACCTTTGCGTGGGGCTACCATTGTTCCTGGAGGTAAAACATTTTCTTTTATGAATGATTTCCAATTTTTATAAACTCTTCCCGTTTCATCAATATAAATCATGCAGCAATTGCTAGTATCCGAACTTTCTAAATTAAATAATTAAATTATTTTGGTTTCCATTCTATCGCATTTATGTATGTATGTATGTATGTATGTCCGTCGAAAATTATGTTTTTCTAAAAACTTATTATATTAAAGCAGGGACTGAAACCGAACCTGAACCCAAAAGGGGGCAGGTTCGCTGTTTATAAAGACTTTGAACCCGAACCCGTTGAACCCAAAAATTCAGCAAGGTTCGGGTTCAAAAATTGTTTAATAGAAGAATAATAAAAAAAACATTACATTTCTTGCATGCAAAAAAAATTAAAAACAAAATAACGACCAAAGCAAATTCATACCAGGTGGCACGACCCCGAAAGCTGACTATTTTTTGCAATTTTTAAGCGTGCCGAATGGTTGCAAAAATTTTTTGCTTTTTCTTGTTCTGACTTCATAAACGCCACAATGCATTGCAGTGATGCGACTTTACATTGTTTACAACAACAAAGCACATACAACTTTGCATCACTGCAATGCATTGTGGCGTTTATGAAATCGGCCGTTATTTCTAATAATTTCTTATTTGAAGTATATTTTCTTATGTCAATGCGGTACGTACGCTACAAAGTTGAAAAAAGTTTTTTTGAAAGCTAAATAAGTTAAATTTAAATAAATTAAAAATAGAATATATGGCCCTGTTCGGTAAACCGAATCCGAGTAAATTTCTCGGTTTGTAAAAATAAATAATGCCCCCATTGATGTATTTTAAATCGTATATAGTAAATTAATTTCAGATATGATATTTTAAGCTCTAAAAAATATGAAATAGCAGAAAAGTATGGAAAAAGTTTGCTATTAGTGGATTCAACTTTTCTAAATCGAGCGTTTTTAAAACGACTCGATTTACAGAACAGGCAGGATAGTGTTTAAACGTATGTATAAACGTGCATGTAAAATTGATTTATGTATTTTATTATTAAGCAAAATAGTTGTATGCGTTTATATTTTGGTTTTAAGCCAGAACCCGAACCCTTAACCGAACCCGAACCTGAACCCATTTTTTTCATGGTTTCAGTCCCTAGCTAATAATAAAACTAAAAGTTTTTCAAAGCGCCAACATACGACGTACATAAATAGCAAACAACTAAACATACTGTCACATTTTTTGCAGCGAAACACGGGATGACATGAAAACTCGGTGGAACTCAGTGCAGTATTGAAATCCTCATCTTTTGTTACCATTACATAAAATATGTATGACACTGATGTTCGATTTGTGTACTTTCCTAGAAAGAAACTTATTTATTAATTTTTTTCTTCTGAAATGGAATTTTATTTATTTATTTATACTGCCTGTTCGCCGATGTCGAAGGAGTTCTTTCTTTCGCACAATTACATTTAAAACAAAAAAAAAATTTTGAATTTGTTTTTGCTTTAAATGTAATTTGTGCGCAAGAAAGAACTCCTTCGACATCGGCGAACAGGCAGATAATATACTTTACAAATTAATTCATAAAATATATACGAAAAGGCGCCGGTAGCCAGACCATACGCGCTCGTATTATCATTAATTAAAAAACAAGAATTCTATGTTACAAAAATATATACAAGAATACAAATAACATAAAGTAACTATTTTCATTAAGCCTAGTATGCAGTTCTGCCTGAATTTCAGGTTCGAAATTTTGCATTTATGTCTACACGGAAAAACAGTTGTGTAGAGAAATTTGCTTTCATTCACGCAAATTCACTTACATTTATTAATTATAACGTGCCAAACATAAAAAAATATTCACAACACCACACAAAAACAAAATGTCAAAAATTCCGTGAGCAAATAATTGTCTGAACATTAATTTTTGTTTCAGTTGACGGAAAAAAATCTCCACTAATTGATATAATATCCCTGTAATAGACAAAATTTGTGTTGCCTGAATATTTTTAGAACCTGAATTTCAGCCTTTTTTACACATACTTCTTACCCTACGTCTATACCTGATATCTTTTTATCATGACAAAAGTCAAACTTTATATTGAAAAATAATTTGTTTTATGTTAGCTGTTTTTCCTATATGGAATTTGACATTTGCCATGATAAAAATATATCAGGTATAGACGTAGGGTAACCTAAATATATTTTTATCATGACAAAAGTCAAACTTTATATTTAAAAATTATTTGTTTTAGTTGTTTATATTATTTGGCCAATTTTGTAATTTGGTATTGCTGATTAAATAATCTTCAGCTAATAAGGCCTAACGCAATTTATGTCAATAAAATACTTTTTCTTACATATTTACCCAACGTTTCGTCAATTTTTTTTGACTTTTTCAAGGGCTTCGTCTATTTCAAAATAAAAACTTAATATTATTACAAATAATCACACCAAAAAATTATGGTTAACTTACAAAATGATATTATAAAATCAAATTACATTTAAATATTGGTTTTTCTATAATATGTAAACTGTTTAAAAAAAATCTGTTTTTCTTATATGGAATTTGACATTTGTCATGATAAAAATATATCACGTATAGACGTAGGGTTATGGCAGTCTAAATTTCAGGCAGAACTGCATACTTCACTTTAAACGTGAAATAAACTAAATAATTGTGAAAAATAAATTTGGAAAAATAAATAAATTTTTTCAAAATAGTGCTTGAAGTTACATATGAGTTTCTCCACTCTTAGGCAGGCCATCATTATACATTGAGATCTTGTAAAATTTTTATTATATTTTAATCTGCTGGTAACCGAATTTTGTTGTCTTCGAATCATTTTAAATGGATTGCTTATAGCCCTTGGGAAACATGGAACTTCCGTAACTTGATGTAGCTCTAAGGGCCTTTTAGCGCCGCAGTCTGCACTTTCGTTTCCTGGATTCCAATATGAGAGGAATCCATAGTAACAAAATTTTTCGTGTTTCATCTTGCAGCCGTAATACATCTTCGTAGACACCGTTGATTTTTTTTGATACGAACCATCTGTATAGTAAATTTTATCCTAGGAATAATCAGAAATATTTTGGTAGAACATTCTTTTAAAACATGTAGGATCTGTGCTGTTCTTGGCTAGACAACTCAAACTGTCATCTGCCTTGATAAAACCATTACACTATATATATTTTTCATTTTTTTTAAACAAACAACCCGCGAAGCGATTAGCTTGTCTGCGGAAAACACATGTTCTATGGCGGGAATCGAGCTCACGACCTCTGGACTGACAGGCTAGCGTCACTACCACTCAGCCACAGGGGCACCCTATGGCTGCTATAGTTCATTTTATAGGGATATTTATAGGGATATTAAATTTCATCAGAATTGAGATTACATTGCTTGTAGCCGACGATGGCTGAACAGATATAGAATTGATATTATTCTAAAAATATTCATGTAAACTATCAGACGATATAGTCACAGATTTGGATGCCAAAATAACAGCAGTATCTTCCAACAATTTTTGAAAATCTGTAAATTAGGCCCAACTTCTCAACTTGTCCAGCTGTGTCGTGCGAAGCAGACCAGAGGCGGTTCTAAAGCAGTTGTTGGTTTTATCGATAATTTTCTTTGACGTCCAGCCATAGATCGTAATGCAATGTAAGATTGATCCCATTGCTATGGAACAACAAATATTTAGTCCCGTTTCCATATGGGGACCTTTGTTGCGACAGCAAAGTCGATTGAGTCACATGGTAGTTCCATAAAAGATTTTTGGTGCAAAATAATCCCAAAATTCTCATCCGGTCGGAAGTTTCAAGATCTACATTTCCAATGCAACTAATATGATCAATGCAGGTCCTTTTTCTGCACACGTGTAGAACTTTGGCTTTATGAGTCTAACAGTACCTCTGCTTTCTGCCCAAAGCTAACAAGTGCTCAAGAGATCATGAAACACTATTTAATTTTGAACGCGTTAATTTTTTTGCAGGGTATATTTAAAATAAGAAATAACAACCCATATCCTTATATTTGCAATTAAGCTAGACATATTTTCCATTTAAAGGTTTAAAAAAAATTGTTTCACAATTAAGTTATGAGTTTAGTCGAACTGTATGGGTATATCCAAAGAAATTTAATTATTTTTAGCTTGAGTTCGGTTTTAATTTAATTTTTCAATTAAATTATATTTTTATTTAGAGATAAATGTGAAGCATGTAGACAAAGAAAATTTTGACTGCGCGGAGGGTTGAACTGACGTTTCGATAGCTCCCGCTAATCTCATCAGAGTTCTTTACCGCTTAGACCACTCGACCAAAGTCGGTGGTTTGCAGTCAAGAGTTGAATATCATCTACTTTTAATCAATTCATACTTTCAGTCTTAGAGCTGTATTGCATTTGATAGTTATTGATATTCACTTTTTTTCTTTTGTCTTCTGTTAAGCTTCTTTTTATTATTTCTTATTCTAGTATGAATTATCATTGATAATTACAAGTAATAGTGTGTTTGTGAATATTAGTTTGTTAAGTTTATTTGAACATGTACATCCTTTTTGTTAGGTGCCTTATTAATTCTAAGTGCCAAGCATACTTAGCGATAATTAAATTTCTTTAAAATAGCGGCTATTTGCCAATCTTGGTCATCCTTCAAAGTTGCTTTATTCGACTTGTCGATACCTAAACAAGAAATATGATTATCTGTCGTGACATCTCTCTTCAAAAATCTTTTCGAACTAACCATGTTTCCTTGCCATTCTTTCTTAGCTTTACCTTTTACGATATTTAAGTAATCTTGTTTGTTATTATTATTTAAAATTAAAAAGTCAATTAACTTTATAAAAACACTTTTTAGCTTCACGCGTCTTTTTTAATTTATTCTGCAATTGCAAACCGTCTTGGGGAGTAATTAATTTGCTTTGACAACCGTTCAAGACAACACATTTGCTTCGTTGTTTATGATAGATTTTATTATTTCCAAAAAATTATTGCTTGTTGTGGGCTTTTGTTTTTTTTTTACAAATATTTTCCGAAAACAAAGAATTATTTTATTGTTATTACGTCAGAAAATGAAAATAAGCCACGAAAAATGTTTGTTGAAGTTTTTAGGAGCGACAAAGACATTCTCTCGTTCCTCGTTCATTCAATGTTCAAACAAAAAACCGGAACGATGAACGAAAGGAACGACCTAGTTCCTTTTGTCTTTCGGATCGGTCGGAACGATTCCACAAAAGGAAGGATTTCGCACAACTCTAATTTATTTACAAGAAAATAAATCAACTACAACCAACTTCACGTTGTTTTGTTTTTGAAATAAAGTTATGAAATGGTTGAGAACAAGGTAGTGATTAAAAACTGCATTTTATATGTATGTGATTGAAATAACTTCTTTGATATCTAAAAATATGCATTAGCCACTTTGGAAGTAATTAAAAACTGGTTCATAAAGAAGTACTCCATTTATTTTTTGCTGGGAACTTACGACTAATCGTCACAAAAAGTTTATTTCAGTATAAAGTTGGTAGTGCACACAAAAATGAACTGAAATCGATATCGATTTCTCTTTTACTAATTGTGACATATATGATATAAATATACTTACTTTGCTCCCAGACATTTTTAAAAATGGTCTTTCTAAGGTTTTCAATTTCCTTCTGCCCTTTTGGTTGATCAGGTATAAGTTGTTTAATTTTATTTTTCATAATTTTTTCGTCATTGGGAGTTAACCTGGGGCATAAATAAATAATTGAAACATAGTTAATTTAAAATTTTATTACGTATATCGATAGATATTGCCAATATTTTATATAGATATTTTTACGTATCGCACATTTGCTGCAACGTCGTCATAACTCAAAATTTGTGATTTTTGAGCTAATAATGGTGAGCTAATAATGGTGACGATGTTGCAGCAAATGATCGATATGTATAATTTTTTTTCAAAAAATATCGACAGTATCAAATTGATATTTTTTAGCTTTGCCTCAAAATCATTAAATAGAATATTACCAACAAAATCTTTTGTTTAATTTATAATATCGGTTTTCTATAAAAAACAATACAATTAAAATGAATAATAAAAATTAGAAAGCTTAGCACTAAAAAGTAATATCCTAATTAACATAAAAACGAAACAGTAACCTACTTACAGTAATTTGCTATATATATATATATATACATATATATATATATATATATATATATATATATATATATATATATATATATATATATATATATATATATATATATATATATATATATATATATATATATATATATATATATATATATATATATATATATATATATATATATATATATATATATATATATATATATATATATATATATATATATTAATATTAATTTGCTATATATATATATATATATATATATATATATATATATATATATATATATATATATATATATATATATATATATATATATATATATATATATATATATATATATATATATATATATATATATATATATATATATATATATATATATATATATATATAATATATATATATATATATATATATATATTATAAAATATTAAAAGAGAATTACGGCCTTGCTCACGGGGCTTAACATGCATATAAATAAATATATATTGAAATATATATAAAAACTTTTGAGCAAAATGTGTTAATAAATCAATTGCTTCCGTGCACCATATCACGTATCAAAAACAGGGTTGGAAAATGCCCGGGTTTTTTTAATTAAACCCAGCCCGGCGGGTTTTTCCTTGGGTTTTTTGGGTTTTATTAGTTCTTTAATGATCTAATAATTGATATAAGCAATATTGTCAAATTAGCCCTTTTGGTATAGATTTAACAAGAAAATCTTCAATAATTGTTATCACATCGTTAAACAACGTTCAGTTGTTTAATACAGGTTTAAATCTTCAACAAATATTACTCCGAGTTCAACAAGCCCTAAATGCTTTAAAAAGTGACTCCGCTACAATTGCAATGGCCGTTGAAATTTGGTGTACCTCAAATGAAAGACTAGGGCCGACTTCCTAAACGCCAAAATGCATTGCATTGATGCGACTTTACATTGTTTACAACAACAAAACACTTACACTTTTCATCACAGCAATACATTTTGGGGTTAAGGAAGTCGGCCTAGTTCGTCTGCTGTAAGAAAATTGATATAAACCGACTACAAAATAGGCGTGGCACCGTCCCATATTTTTTTTGTCATCATGTACTTTTACAAGAACTAATTGTGTGTGAAATGCTTCATAAGAATCAGATAAGTAGAAGTAATTAAAATGAGTATTTACTTTTCATGGGCGTGGCACTGCCCACTTTTCTAACCACAATGTTGTATTGTAGCGATAACTAAATGTGTATGCAAAGTTTCATAAGAATCGGCTATGTAAAGTAGTTAAAATGCTTATTTACTTTTCATGGGCGTGGCACTGACCACTTTTCTACACATAATGTTGTACTGGAAATACAAGTAGAGGTGTATGCAGTTTCATAAGAATTGGTTTAGTAGAAGTTGTTGAAAAATAATATTTACTTTGCATGGGCGTGGCACAGCCCACTTTTTGCTCCTGATGTAGTATTTAAACAGAAGCTTAATGTGTGTGTAAAGTTTTAAAAGAATCGGTTGAGTAGAAGTAGTTGAAAACGAATGTGTATTTACTTTGTATGGGCGTGACCCCGCCCACTTTTCAACGGGACCAATCTGGAAGTATATTTTTTTCAATAGAGAAAAAAATCGGAAATCGGTTCATAAATGGCGGAGATTTGAGGGAACATACATAAAAAAAAATACATGACGAATTGACAACCTTTCTCTTTTTTTTTGAAGTCGGTTAAAAAGTATACTGTCTCCATTCAATAACTTTGCCCACGTTTGGCGAAGTCTAAAATAAACTTTATTGTGCATGCTTTAAAATGTTCATATCTTAAAAGCTCGCAGCTCGGTATCTTAATTTTTAGTATATTTGTGTTCAGCATGTTCCATTTAATAAGAGTTGATATAAATTTTAAATAATTTAGTCAAATACAAAAATTTCATATTACTATGGGAGTTAGCACTTATTTTCTCTAAAAAATATATACTTTGAGATATCATTATTCCAAAAATGTTTGTATTGTAAAAATATCAAAATTAAACTTTTTGTTCTGAAAGTTTCACTAAACGTGGAATACACGTTAATACACTATTTGCATTAAAAAACTCGTTGTCTCCAAAATTTGATTTGACATACACTTTCTTTTTGCATATATTCTCTCGATTAGCTCTCTTAAAAGCATTTAAAACCTGAGCCCAAGGTAGATTTATTTACCAGGTAGTCGCAGTTCCTTGAAAATGTCAAATTATTAAAACACATACACAACATAAGTTGTGTATTTTGATACATAATTGACATCCACAAATAAAAAAAGAGTAAACAGCTGTGGAATCAAGAGTACCTGGTAAGTAAATCTACCTTGACCTGAGCCCATAATACGAGCTTGTGAATCGAACAAATATTAAAATAACAATTCATTTAATATTCAGACCTGATCCATAAAATTTACTAGCTTACTAATTGTGTGCAGTTTTGTAAGAATCGGTTAAGTAGAAATAGTTTAAATGAATATTTGCTTTTCATGGGCGTGTCACTGCGCACCTTTTTGTGTTCAAACAGGAGCTTAATATGTTTGCAAAGTTTCATAAGAATTGAATGAGTAGAATTATACTTCTATAGATGAAAAGACATGTGTATTTACTTCGTATGAACGTGACCTTTTTTGATGTTGGTTAAAAATTGACTGCCACTAGTACGAATTTTGTATGGGAAACGCGGTTTTAATGCGTACATTTAACTTTTCTACTCATTTATGAATATGGGGAATATTTAATTATTACCAGGCTATGCGCTTTCCTTAACTGGCAGCGTTACTCTCCTTTTGTACATATGTATATCACCTAGTATAGTGCAAAGACAAAAAATTCTTAGATTTGAAATTTCTATGATATACTGGAATTGTCAGGTAGCATATTTCAAAATAAAAATCAGTTCTTCTTGAAGAAGCAAACTCGAAACACCATATTTTCTTTGATCAGCCGCGGATCCAGGACAAGGCTTTCCAATTTTTGTACTGAATATTTGCCCTTTTTTAGGAAAAAGTTCCATTTTTCATTCCCTCTAGATCTGCTCTTGAATTTGATTGATTGCAACTCATTTTTGATTTCATTCATTTGAATTGCAATTCATTGTTCTATAATTCATTTGAATGAATTCAAATTGACAAATTCATATGACAACGAATTGCAATTCATTTGAATTGGAAATGAATTTCAATTAATTTTTACCAAATTCATTTGAATTGATTCAAATTTCATTCAATTCTTTTTTGTTGTGAAAAGAATTAATTCAAAATTTAGCTAATTCGTAACGAATTAAAATCAAAAAAGAATGATTCATTTACAGCTCTGGCCCATAGGGCCACATATGATTAATAATTACATTAATGCGATAACATCTATTTACGAAAGTACATATTTACATACATATTCAGGCATGTCCCAGAAAAGTAGTGTTTGAAATTTGCAAGGTAGCGTTTCAGTTTGATGGTCTGGGCGGTAGAGTATATTTATATTTAATATTGAAATTCAGATATAAAGAGTAGAATGCAGAACATCAAAAATTTTCACGATTTGATTTCAATGAATTCTACTTTTAAGTAGAGCGGAGGACATACCTGATTATGAATATTAATGGCTCGATTATCGATGGCAACCGAACTTCATTTGCGTTGCCAGCCGGCAACTGAAAATTTGTGGTTGCCAGAAAAGCACTAAAAAGCAACTGAAATTGACAGCTTTCAGTTGCCATCCGTAATATGATTTTTAGCAACTGGCAGCCATAAGATTATAACTGCTTAACTTATTTTTTATAATAACAAATTTTTAATTCATTTAATAATTGGATTCATTTAATACATAAAAATTATAACGCTTACATATGTATATGACTTTGATATCATTTTATTTCAAAAAACTCTGAGTAGCTATTATAACAAATGCACACTTTATACGTTTATACGTATGAATGAATAAAGGCAGATTTAGCCGACCATAACGCTGATGCAGCCGCATGTGCTGATCGTTTCTCTCATAGCTTTCCAATGTGACAGAAACGATCAGCACATGCAACCACATGAACGCTACGGTCGGCTTAAGTATTACCCGTAGTGGCCATATAATTTCCTCTTGTAGGTAGAGGAGGAATATTTAAAATTCCTGAGTTCGAGGGGAAGGCGGTTGTAAAGCCGCATACTCGTATCAAAAATTACCTTTCGAATATTGAGTTATTGATTCGGGGCAAAATTAGTTGAGGATTTCGAGTTGATGTGGTAAAACGAAATAATTGTGCAAAATACGAGAATGAGTCAGATTTAATAAACAAATAGAAACTGATTAAAACTCTTATGCTGACAAAATCTAGAAAAGAACATTTTGAAAATGTTGTTGAATAATCAGACACATGTTGTGAAATTTTCAAGTTAAAAATATATCTAACAATGCGGTTAAAGATTAGCTTGACTCGATTCATATTCGTACAACCACTATAGACCTTCAAACAATAAGTGATATGGACCATTAACAAGGAGTGAGCCAACTTGATTTTCGTAGCTATAGGTAAGTAACAAGTAAGATTATATAAGGATCTCAACACCGTGTTCACTCTAGTTGCAATATTGGATATGTGGTTCTCAAAGCTTAATTTAACATGCAACGTAAGGCCCAGACATTTCATGGATTCCACAAATGGCACGCAGAGTCCATCGAACGATATTCAATCAGGTATATGGTCTTGATTACCAAAGAACATAGCTTTGGTTTTTTGCGGGTAGAAATTAAGTTTATTTTTAATTGCCCATTCAGAGACGCATGATAAAATAAAATTTCTATCTTCATCATGGGGGCAAAATGTATAATTTTTGTAATTCTACTAGTACTGTATTGCAATAATTATATCGTCATATATTATGCAAGGGCCTATCATCATTTTTAACAGATCTAAAAAACAAAGATTTTTTCTGTGTAGTATAATTGATAAAGTCTGATATTATGCTGAAAAACTATTTTTGTTATCACAATAGTTTGCTTTTTAATAAGGGCCTTATTCATAAGGACGAAACAAAAACTTTTTCAAACAAAATACTCAAAAAACCATGTTTTCCATACAAAATTTTCATAAAGAAGTTTATGTTCGTGTTTCTGAATCAGGGGGAAGTTTTTTAAATCTTCTGAAAAATGTCTAAAAATAATATCATAGGCCCTTTTGCGTTTTATATGACAATGTGTAGATATATAGATCTTTCTTTCCTCACGTGTAAATACTCAGCTACATATTTAGACTGTGTAATATGTGTATGTATGTATAATTTGTTGGCCGATGGCTTTGCATTACGAAACTGAACCATAAATAAATGCGTAGCATATAAACTTACAAGTCCCATATAATTTCATTTCCAAAGCCACAATTTTGCGCCAATTCCTGTTGTGCCTCTTTGATTGTTTTCCTGGTCTCTGTTATTTTTTCCGATGTTCCTTTTACGTTTTGCACTTCTTTTGTAACGAAGTCATTTCCTCCATTTAGTCTGGATAAATCATCACTTGACAATTCATTCCATTCAATGGAATTTAATGATTCAATAGCTGTATCAACTTCATTGCAGCCTAAAGATCTCATCAAATTATTTTCCATACTTTCGCGACTTCCCTCTACTGAAAGATTTCTTTTTGCCATCATTTCCCGAAGTTGATCAAAGGTAAGATTCGAGGCGTTCACAGATATAACTGGAGCTTCATCAATATCTTCAAGCAATTGTTGCCGCGACTGGTCCATAGATCCACTCATTTCAATTCGTTTATTAATGGTAGTATACTTTGTGTCTGTGGTATACTGCAAAAGCGCTAGTAGCAAACTGGTACTACATTTTGTCAATTCCCTAGCATGGCAAATTGGGCCGAAGTTTACTGGGAGTCCCCCAGTTCCAGATTATGCCACTTCGAATCAAGGTGTATTCATTTCACAAGGTGGCAGCATGGCTACAAAAACTCAACAATACAAAAAACTACAGGCATTTTGTTTTTGTATGAAACGTACTACATGTCAAGAACAGATGATTAATTTTTGTAGTATTTGTTTGTTTTTTTCTGACTTTTCCTTTTCCATCTTCTTTCGGCACACCCAACACAGAGCGCGAAGCCGGTCGGCTAATAGCCGGCTAAAAGCCGCCGCCGATGATTTTCACAATCACTTAGCCGCCGCCGATTAGTGCGGCTAATATCGGCTAGCGGCTAAGCCGATTTTTTAATATAAAAAGTGGGTATTTACTAACATGCGCTTCTAAAAATAGTTAATTTATTTTTAAAACGTATGAAGAAAATTTCTTATGAAAATTTTTTTATGTAAATAAGGCAGTAAATCGTCCAGAAAGGCAAGTTTATTTATATTTGGCCCGAGTATACCTGTTATATATATGCCTTGTATGTAAGTAAACAAGAAATACTCTGTTAGCCGACAGTTAGCCGATCCATTTGGGTAGCCGCCGGCGGCGAACATTTTTCGGCTCTTAGCCGGCTAGAAGCCGCCGCCGAGTATATTTGGTCTCAGCCGCCGCCGACCAGCATTTTATATCGGCTTCGCCCTCTGACCCAACAGCAGAGTCATACGCCATCTTTTGCTTGCATAAGCAAAACAAAACAATGCAAGTTTGACAACTAGCGCCTGAAAAAAAAGTAGAGCAAAAAATAATCAGCTGCCACGGTGTGCCACCTTGTAAAATTAATACACCTTGCTTCGAATTCGGTATGAAAATTATTCCATTTTATTTCATTCACTTTTCGTTGACATCAGGTCACAAAATATTTTGTGATCAGGTAGCCAGCAGAGATGTCGGATTTATTTTGGTATTTTCGCCAAAGTCAATTTCAAAAATCGCCAAATTGGGTTTTACAAGAAATTGCATTGTTTTCAATTTTTAATGAAAATTTGCAGTATAATAATTCTTGGAGGAAGTGAATTTATTAGAAATTATTGTATCATCTCTTACCCTACGTCTCCATATAGCAATTTTTATTGCCGGCAATTGTCATATTCCATACTGAAATTTAAATTATCATTTTTAGGTTTTTTATATGAAGTTTGGCAATTGCCGCAATAAATATTGCTACGTGGAGACGTAGGGCTATAGCATGTTTCCACCAACTTTAAATTACGTAGATTCAGCTAAATTACTTCGCTTGTGAGTGATTTGGTGTTCGAACTTTTGTAGTCAAATGATGCACTTACTTTATAAGGTGTGGGCAGCAGCCGTAATTGAATTTTTTCCATATATAGTTTAACATTTAAAATTTTTTAAATATTCTTTAATGTAATATTTTCGAAATTGTCAATCACAATTGATAGATGACGCAGGGGTGGAGTTTGTAATTTTAAAAGCCACGCAGGGTTGTATAGATAATTACAATTCGAAAAATAGTACTTTCGACATAATTTAAAATAAATCAGCTACATTGAGGTAATTTGCTCGTATACAAAATGTATGGCAAATCAAGTATAAATCAACTTGATTTGCTCAAATCACCATGATTTGTCGAAATCATGCCGGTGGAACCATACTATTACGCAGGTAAAATTTTGCTTTAAAGGAATCGCAATTTTTTTTACAAAGTAAAAACATGTTACATATGTTCAAGAAAAGGAAATGCCATTAGTTTTGCTTACAATATATAATTTTTTTCAGTTATACAAATTTTTTTTATAAATAAAAAATAAATTTACTCCGAATCGCTAAAATTCGACAAAATTCGACAAAAACAAAGCAAAAATGATTAGTGAACATAAAAATGCTAATATTAAACTAGTTTATAGTATCAGTTGCGACGCACGCCGGGTGTTTACGTATCTCTTATTATACTTAAAGAATATATATATATATATATATATATATATATATATATATATATATATATATATATATAAATATATATATATATATATATATATATATATATATATATATATATATATATATATATATATATATATATATATATATATATATATATATATATATATATATATATATATATATATATATATATATATATATATATATATATATATATATATATATATATATATATATATATTATATTATATATATATAATATATATATATATATATATATATATATATATATATATATATATATATATATATATATATATATATATATATATATATATATATATATATATATATATATATATATATATATATATATATATATATATATATATATATATATATATATATATATATATATATATATATATATATATATATATATATATATATATATATATATATATATATATATATATATATATATATATATATATATATATATATATATATATATATATATATATATATATATATATATATATATATATATATATATATATATATATATATATATATATATATATATATATATATATATATATATATATATATATATATATATATATATATATATATATATATATATATATATATATATATATATATATATATATATATATATATATATATATATATATATATATATATATATATATATATATATATATATATATATATATATATATATATATATATATATATATATATATATATAATTACATAGCATTTAAAACAATCGTAAAAAGTTCAAAGTAAACATAGGGTATCACTTAAAGAAAATATATTTTCTGATTTTTGAATTTTTACGTATTTAGTATGCAATTTCTACCCTACATATTTAATTTCATCCAATGTCGTTTTCTTTTCTACAAAAAAATGTTTTCTACAAAAAAATGTTAGTTGTCTATGACCATGCGCTAATTCATTAAATAGTTTTTATCAAGGTGGATTTACACAGCTGGTATTATAAGCACAGCTGTTCAACTATTTTCCGCAAATTTGAGTCTCGCATGTCAAAATTTGTATATGTTGACATAGTCCCCGTTCAGAGTTGCAATTCTTGTTGGAGAAACTCTTAAACTTATAGGTGAGAGTGTTGCGAAGATTGGGGAGGGGTACACAGTTAAATGTACTCTGCAATTATCTTTTGCTTTGAAATTCGCACTGGCAATTTGAAGTTGGCTGTAGCCGTATATGACGTTTTATTTTATTTTGCATAAGAAAATTTCAAAACTAGAATTTCATAATGTGGACAATAGTGCAATTCTGCAGCAGAGTTTAAAAAAAATAGCAACAACAAAAATTGCATTCTGGACGGGGGCATAGGGGCTGAGATTTTATTGTAATGTAATTGCTTTAAGTGGCTGCTAGACGGATCAATATTCTAGCTTCGATATATGTAATGGGCTCCAAATTATGTCGAAAACACTATGCAACCCTGCATTGCTTTTAAAATTATAAACTCCATCCCTGGGTCATCCATCAATTGTGATTGACAATTTCGAAAAAATTACATTAAAGAATATTTTATTAATATTAAATTTCAATTCATTTGTTTTTGCAAAGTTGCATCTATTAGCACAAAGCCTGTGCTATTAGTTTTAGCCTGTGCTATTAGTTTTGTTCTGTTACTTGGAGGTTACACGTTCAAGTTTTGTTTCAATTTTTGTTTCAAGTTTCAATACATTCACACTTTTTTACTAACACACTCACATAATTGGAAATTGACTACCAACTTGATTTCAATTTTGCTTTCAAGATTTGTTTCAATTTTTCGTTCAATTTAAACAGCTGATCTCTATTATTGTAAGTAAATTACTGAAAGACTCGGCTATAACGAACTTTGTACAAACAGCAAAAAAACCGCTCTATGACAAGTTCGTAATAAGCGTAGTTCGATACAAACGAGGACTCGTTAACTACGAATTCGCTATTACGAATTATTTTTGTATGAAAATGGCAACCGAAACGTCGGCACTTTAGACTTAGATCGTTACAACCGAGAATTCATTATAATCGGGTTTTACTGTTTCGTTGTTGACTCCTTGACGACGGCATCTTGAAAACAAAATTGACTATCAAGTTGCTTACATCCTACGTCATAGCGTCAATTTAAGGTAGTTTTAACAAGCAATACGTGTGATCAACTTGAAAGTAATTTCTTGAACGTGTAACTGCAGAGTTAATGCGGGGTTGCTCCTTTAACAATCAGCTGTGCTGATAACGCCACCTGTTATGAATTCGCCTTAACACCACCTAACAAGGCGAATGATAATAGGTGGCTGCAAGAACCCAGCTGTTTACGTAAATGTTTACACATTTGGGCTGTCAGCAGTGTTAATGTATCAGCTTTTTTGACAGCCCAAATGTAAACTCTCCACGGCGAATTCTCTTGCGACTACCTGGTGTTGATATATCTTGCCACCTAATAAAATTAATTCGCCTTGAGTTTTTATTCGTTGTTTTGGAGACTTTAAGTATTTTGTGCTTTAAACACAATTAAAAAAGGAAAAATTCAAACTAAACAAAATTTTGTTTTAAAATTTCAATAAATGAGGACATAATACGAAGAGTAAGTACATATTTAAATTGTAGTTCTAAAATATTCACATGAATTGAGTAAGTGAAAAATTTTAGACCAATAATGCATCGCCACACCCTAATTAAGCCAAGCTTATAATTGGGGACTGTCGTCAAAACTAACAGAAATAAGAAATTTTAATACCTAATTTTTGATTAATTAAAACACTCTATTAACTTTGTTTTAGAAGTATAAATTAACGCTAAGAAAACCAGCATTTATGATAAAACTATATCAGTGCGAGCTATGGTGAATCGTGTCGTCGCAAATATTCTGAAGTCTAATCCATGTTGTTCTGCTAGCAAACATTTTTTTTGAAGGTACATATAAGGCATTTTAGTTTCGTCAATTTATCCCAAGTTTGGCTTATTTTGGAAAAATTATAGTGGCAATCTGCTAATAGACTATGTCAACACTCGACGAACGTACGGCTTATACAAATAATCCATTTTTCACTGGCCATATTTATGGAAACTTTTCACCATTTTATGCGACTATTGCTGTTTGTACTGTAGTTCTTGGTTCCATAATAATTTTGAATATTATATTCGGCTGCTGTTCGAAACATCGTCAGTATTGGCAGGATAGACACACTGGTAATCGTTGGTTGGTATCAATTTGGTCGGCAACCCCTCATAATCAACCACCTTTGGATTTCACTGAACTGAAAGACGCTAAATATTTTCAGAGCCTACAGGTAATTAAAAAAATATAATTTTAATGAACTCTGTTCCACAATTTCAAAACACAGTAACAGAGAAAAATAAAGTTGTTCAGTTAACGAATAACACATATATTTTATAGAAGTATTATTTGAAAATTTCAATGAGGATTACGCAAATATTGAAAATGAATGATCGTGTCTGTCATGACTTTCGAACTAATTCAATTAGAGTGAAAATTTTCGAATCTCAGGTGGTGACACCAAACCACATATTTTTATATTTTTCGAAAAATATAAATATATGTTTGAATTTGGAACGATTTTTCGTCGTCCCACGTCAAATTTGGATGATAAACAGACCGGTTTCGGCTATGTGCCATCTTCAGTGTTCTATTGAATATTTATTCAGATACGCCTGCAGTATACTTTTATAGCATAAAAAAAATTAAATTTATTTTTGATTAATTCTTTGACTTTATTTTAGTGTTGCTTAATAAAAACAAAAAATAAAAATGCAAGTTAAAGAATATTTAGAGTAATTACTTAGATAGTGTGTAATAAAGGAATACATGTTCTGAGAGTTTGAGAAATGAATTATCATCAGTCGTTAAGGAAATCCAATCATTATGTTGACTTTTTAAAATATTTTTGGAGGACCGATGTTTATGAGTTTTGAAATATTGGTAATCGGTTTTCAAGAAAAATACCGATTTTTAGGCACATACGCATAAAATTTATCTGCTGAATGTTATGGTGTTAACTACATCCTAGTCAATCAAAAAATAAAATTTGAGAAATATGTGTTGTTAAGCCCTTTTGCGTTTTATATTTGTTTCTTTTAACTTGGTTATTCCTTTTAGTTTCTTCGTCAAATATAATTGCAATTTTATTTGTATCAAACGCATTACTATCAAAAGTTTTTTTAACTACTGATATATTCTTTCATTGCTTTTATATTATTTTATTAAATTTTGTAATGGAATTAGAAAAAAAATATTCTTAATATATTATAATATATTTACCACTATATCGAAAAAAATATAATACACTAAAAAATGTTAAGTAAATTAATTATATCCAGTATTTGGTGTTATAGCCATAAAGCTTTACACTTACGACACTTCGTGAACATTTTTTTTTGCTTCTTACAGATACGTCAAAAATATTTTTGCTTTTATAGAGATTACGGTAATAGTTACGTCCATAAAAATTTTACACAAGGTACGGTATGACTAATGACGTCTACTTGTGTACTTAACTCATTTTTCAAAAAAATGTCAGTTAGGTCAGTTAGTAAAAACAGCGACGATATGCATACTCCAATATGGACGTCATTGCAAAAATAAAACAATAGCTTCCTATGACCTCGAAACGTCCAGATGTGATGAAAACCCAGATTTTCTAAAATCGGGTTAAAATCCGCAACTTGTCATTGTTTGATAGCGGGAAGTTAAAAACATAAATTTGATTTTCCTTACAGCCCGCTCCACGCCTTTTCAGTGAAGACATTGAAGCGCAATTAGAAGACGTGCCCATACATCACCAACATCAACAAAGACCTCCACGTCCCGAAGGCCGAGGACTGCACCAGCAAAGACAACGTGAAGAATACGTGGAATTGCACGCAAAAAAAGAAAGCGACATATAAAAACATACCTATTTCCTTTAGAATAAGAAAATCACAAAAATGACTTTTATTATTCTCTATCCAGCCATAGCTGCTTTAGCTCTTTTCATTGTCGGTGTTATTATAATAATGCTGCGCTTCGGACCACGTCTCTGTGGTCTACGGCATCATGCATTGCCCGATAATGATGAATATCGTGAGCCTTCTTACGACCACGAAATCAGTTATGCTTGATATTGAATGTACAATAGAGTTGGTCATTAAAAATTAAATTTTTTTGGACGCCCCAAAAAAAATATAAGTTAATTTTTTGTTTTTTAAAGAAAAAGAACAACTGCCACAAGCCGATCTAAGTTAAATTTTTGTTTGAGGAAGAATAACTTTTATTCATATATATGGAGATATTTATTCTCAACTTTATCCCAACAAAAAAGTGAGGAAAAAGAAGTAGAAAAAGCACCAGAACTACTGACACAAACCACTTCAAACTCCGAGCAAAAAGCAATGAATTTTACAATAGCGTGTCATTGGAGCGGAGTGAAAATAAGAGGTGATTTTTTATCACTGAAATAAATCGTATTAAATTTTACATTTAGGATGTTAAAAATAACTACTTTTCCGAAGCAGTTAAGTTTCTGATTCAGTGATTTGTAATACCATTTGGATAGCTTTTTAATACCAGAAAAATGAAGGAAGACGTCTTTTTTATTATATAAAAACTAAAAAAGGATATTTATTTAATTAGTTCTAAGTATTATACATTCTTAGCGAAAATTAAAGTGCTATCCTTTAAAATAGCGACTATTTGCCAATCTTAGGTCATATCTCAAAGTTGCTTTAGTCGACTTGTCAGTGGAATTCCCATCATATGCGGCATCTAAACAAGAAATATGATTATCTATCATGACGTCACTCTTCAAAAATCTTTTCGAACTAATATGGTTTAAAAAGTCAATTAACTTTACAAAACCACTTTATCTTCACGCTTTTATTTTAATTTGTTTGCAAGAAAAATCAACTACAACCAACTTCGAATTGTTTTGTTTTGAAATAAAGCTATGAAATGATTGAAAACAAAGTAGTTATTCAAAACTTCATTTTATATTTGATTAGAAACAACTCTTTGATATCTCAAAATAAGCATTATCCACTTTGGAAGCAATTAAAAAGTTGTTCATAAACAAGTACTCCATTTATTTTTTGCTAGGCAGTTAAAGTAAAATTATTTACCACACGTAGGCTTCCCATCCATCGCTTAATTTATAAAAAGAGGACAGCAGAGGAAAAAATCCCGGACATTTGCTTAAAAAGTAGGACTTAAAAATAACACGAATTTAATTTTTTCCAATAATTTTACTACCAATAAAATCTTAAATACATATCGATGGTGTTACGCAAAAAGGGCCAATCTCGCAATATTTTACATGGCAGATTAGCGCATTTTACGCAACACTATCGATGTGTTTCCATTAAGTTGTACATAAGTGTATACATGCACATTTGAGGATACATATTTGCATAAATCGAAGTTTATGCTCTACATATTGTTAAATAAAACGCAAAAAGCACTAACTAACTAACAAAAAACTCTAATCGGCTTTAGTAAATTCTGATGATGAATGAATCTGACCAACACACATAATTACTATAAAAAATCAGACTTTCCCGATCTAAAATAGCGATATAATTATGAAAATATTAAAGGCCAATTACATAAATTAGTATATTTATTGCTTCTCTTGTAAAATTATGAAAATGTTAGTTTGGACCTTTTTACGGAACACCATAGATATTTTAAATACATACACACGTCATAGAATAACAGCACAACCCTCATGGACAATATTATTTATAACATAAGCTGGACATCTAATACCAATTACTATTTCCCTTTTTAGCTTTGTTTTTAATAAATGCAATTTTCAAGCAATATAAAAGCGAAAAAATATATAAATGTAAAACAGATACTTTACGCGAATATAACCTCCCTTTTTAAGTCGGTAAAAGTAGGACTTTCCCGGACACACATTTTTTCACTGGACAGAGACCACAAAAAGAGGACAGTGTCCGGGAAAAAGAGGACGGATGACAACCCTAACCACACGAAGCAACAAAATGTAGCGAACTTCAGTTTACCACTCTGTGATTAAAAAACAACACAAAAAGCTGTAGTAAATACGTGTGTTAAATTTTCCCGGACAAAGCATTGACGAAAAACCCAACCAACAACTGACTCCTTAATTTATGATGCAAGCGAAAAATAAACTCAAGCTTTCTAGTGATAAATTTTAGTAAATATAATAGTTATAAACAGGACTCGGACTTTCATGCAATTGCATGTTTTTTGTGGTGATAGATAAGACGTATTAACTACATAATTATCTATGCGAGTCATCAAATTTTAAGTAGTTCGTCATCGATTTGTAGTTGCACATTTTTGCATATTTAGGTGGTAAGTGCATATTTTTCCATCTTTTGGCAATAAATGCATATTTCTGCAGTTATAAAAATTTTTTAATGCATATTTCTCAATTTTTTAAAAATATTAATAGGCCGATTATGGATGGCAACAGAGCCCCAGTTGGGTTGCCAGTTGCTGAAATGCACTGGCAACAGATCTATCGGTTTCAGTTGGTATTTAGTGCTTTTCTGGCAGCCATTAATTTTCAGTTGCCGACTGGCAACGCAACTAAAGTTCGGTTGCTTTAAATAATATACCCAATTATGTTTGTTTTATGTTTTTTTTTCTCTAATAATAATACAGAATTGAAAAAAAATATTTTCATATTATTTTAGTTTTGGTACTTTTTGTTCGTAGGTAAATGCATATTTTTGTGCATATTTTTAATTTTTAGGTGTATTAAAGTCCGAGCCCTTGTTATTAACTTAACACAAATTAAAAGGAAGGTCTTTGTGTGGGGCGTCCAAAAATATTAATTTTAATGACCACTCTAATGTGCAAAGTTCTTTATTTTAAGCTTTTTAAATCCCTCCATTTTTTAATATTTTTAATACTTTAAGTGCCTTCTCTCATGAGACAATTGGCCAATTCACAACATGTTGTATATATTGTAGATCGCTTAAATGATGTTGTTAATTTGAACATAAACATTTGTTTAGAAACATGTTTATGTGAAAAATACCAACAAATTTTTATACGATCTACAACACTTACAACAGGTTATGGATTGAACAAATATTTATTAAGAATTTTATATACATATTTGCATTAAAACGTAATGAACATTCCGTCCTGTCGAAACTAATACATTCAACAAATATTAAGAATAACACTACTTGACCGCAAAAAAAAACACCTCCGAGTGTAATATATTCATCGGGGTAGATAGACCGGTCTGGGGTGGGCTAAGTCCACCCAGACTAATTTAAGCCCACCCCAAAACTATTTACTCCAAGGGGTTACATAAAGATATTTTATATTATAATGTATTTTATATTTAAATGTGGCTATCTTACGCCTTAATAGACGTATCGTTGGCTGAAACGCAAACCGCTCTAACTAACAAAAAAAAATTAAATTTACGTTTTTATAAATTCAGATGTATATCATCAAGATACATCACCACAAACAAATCAGAGTTTCCAGAACTAAATTGGGGATTTTACTGAGAAAAGAGTTGATTGATTTAATTATTTATCTATTCCCCATTTAATTTCTAATTTTCTTTTATTTTCCTATAGCAGTCATAGCTGTATACATCCTCTGACGATTTCAAGTATATACATAGCTATTATGGTTCACAAGATACAGCAAAATGTCAAAATTACACTACTTCTTTTGGGACATCCTTTAAATATTAGGTTTTATTTAATTTTTGGTATTTATTATTACAGTGGTCATAGTAAAACATACCATGTGAAAATTTTAAGCGCCTGCCTACTACGGTTTGCAAGATAGAGCCCAATTTCAAAATTACGCAACATCCTTTATGACACCCTTTATGACACAACTTTCTTTAATTTTTAGTATTTGCTGTTAAAGCGGCCATAGTAATGCAAACCGTGTAAAAATTTCAAGTGTCTACCTCTTATGGTCCGCAAGGTAGAGCGTTGTGAAAAAATCTATTTTTACTATTAAAACATTAAATTTCATACACTTTCAGTGAAGATGGGGCTTTTGGTTTCAGAAAAACATGAAGCAAAGAACCCTAACTAATGGCGATTTCTTTTCTGAAAAAAATTAAAATTTTTTTTTTACGTTTTATTGAAAAAATCGCAATTAAGCAATCCTTTAAAGCAAAAATTTACCTTCGTAAGCGATGATACAATAATTTCTAATAAATTTACTTCCTAAAAAAATGTTTATATTGCAAATTTTTATTGAAAAGTGCAAACAATGCAACATTTTTTTGTAGAAAAGAAAACGCCATAATATAACTCTTAAAATATTACAAATATATACAAAATTCATGCAGAAATAAACTCTTCATGCGGCTTTTTATTATATTGGAGAAATTCGCATTGCAACTCTCAATATTTTTAATTTTAACATGTTTTTCGCTTATCCTGAACAATTTTCAAAATGATAGATGGGGGGGGCCGTTTGCGTTTTAAGTAACAATATGTACTTGTTTTTAATATAACATGATTATACTTTCAATAAATTTATTACAAAAGGAGAATCCACAAAAAGTTAAAAATGATCGAGTAGTGTAATTTTTCACAAAACGTAGTTTTAAGGTAAACATATCGGATGCACAATTTCAAAATACAGTTAAAATAAAAAATAAAAATGTTCAGGAAACGAATAAAACAAGTTTTTTTTGCAGAAGTATTATATAAAAAATTTTTAATTTTCATATCGAATCATATGCACAAGACTAAACAGCACCCAAAAATATAAAAAGTCGATTTCGAAAATTTTTTGACTTCACTGTGTTTTGAAATCCGATATAACAATTGACTCAATTTACAGCGATTTTATGAGTTTTATGTTGTACAATTGTTGGTGGTGATGTCTATATAAACATTTTGCAAAACTTGTTTTGAAACATGTTTATTGAAAAATTAACAACAACAATATGCAACATGAAACCCCTGCATTAGGTGTGAATTGGGCAATTGATTAATTTACTTATATACATATATATTTTTTACAAATTTACAAAATTTTTATTCCGTGTATACAGATTTTTTATTATATTATACATCTATAGTATGTACACCTCGTATGTATTTATTCTATATTATAGAAATTATCCATAAAGAAATTTTACTAAAGCAAATCTTGTATTATTGAAAGTTGTTCTGATTTAAAGGTTGGTATGCTTTTTTATTCATTATTAGGGCTGAGATTTTGATACAATAAAAGCCGAGAAATATCCACAACAAAACTTAAATCATGCACTAAATATAAAATAACACTTTTTTTGTTTGATGTACAGTGGCGGTCAATTAATTAGCCCACCTATCCACATGATTTTTCCATTATAATTTCGGTTCTCCTTTCAATATTTATCCATTAGTGTTCCACATGAATATACTCTATATAATGTACTAACTATATTACTCGTAAAAACTGAAACATTAACGACTGTTTAATATCGATAGCTTAATATGAAAAGGGCGTATCTCGAATCTTTGATATTTTACAAGAGAAGGAAACAACTGAAGAAGAACTAAAGCATTTACATACGAAACTAATTTTTGAAGTGACCATAAGTCCGATATTTTTAATCGTAATTTATTTAATTCCTTAAAGAAGATGTATTTAGTCGTAGGCTACCAGAAAACGTTAAAAACGCGACTTCGAAAAAAATCGAGATCGCCAATTTTATGCTAAGCCATCGCTATATTCAGGTGCGTCACAGAAACAAAAGTGGTACGAAAGTGAAAACATGTTTAGCTTTTATAGAAAACGATAAAAATAATAAATTTGCGTTTTTAATTCTACTCTACAACGAATATTTTGTGAGAGCTTAAGCTCAAAAAAATTTGTCTTGATAAAAAACGTAAGCAAACTGTTTGACATTTTAATTTATTTTGCAAAAACTAAATTTTTAGAAAATTAAAAAAAAACAAGAAAAATTTGAGTGTTTTAATTAAATAAAAAATAAGTGGAATATTGCATGAATTGTGACAAACTACCTTCACGACGGCAAACAAATTGTGATTTATCATAACAAAAAAAAAAAAAAAAAAAAAAAAAACGTCTTCGCAAGTATGCTTGCATTAGCAAAAATTTGACAACGGCTCTGCCGACATTGTGTTATTTGTTATGATAAATTTTTATCACTTTCATAAAAGTTCTCTGACAGACCTGATTGTTCTGTTTTTAGACCTTTTCGTAAAAACAGGTTTATTATTTTGTACGGCTTCGTTGAATTGAAATAAAAACAAAACCACACGGATTTTATTTACTTGAAAACACGTTTATTTCCCTATTAATAAGACCAGGTTCACACAGGAAAAGTTTTCTTGCGCAACTTTTAATTCAGTTGGAAGAAAACAAAGAAATACTTTGCGGCACGTAATACGGAAATGTGTTCAAAAGTAGCAACGCATGTGGCTATGCGTTTTTTTCAACGATAATAAATTGCCAGAACGCCATTGTACGTCGATTTATTTCATTAGAGCTGAAAAATATTTGAATAAATAAAGAAGTCATGTTGTTTTTAGAAAAAATATTAAGCTTAAAGTCCATACCACGCGTTTCGTGCATAGCACGTCTTGTGCGTCTTATACTGTAGTCTAAATTTTTTCTAAATTAAAAATAATTTTTGCAAAAATTCAGATTGAAACAGTTTGTGGAATCCACTGAGTCCATGCATTCATTGAGTTATGCATCCATTGCACACACTGAGTTATGCATCAATTGCGCTTGCTTACTCCCCGTCCACACATGCAATTTTTGTTGCAGCAATTTCTGAATTTGTGGGACAGTGTTGAAATAGAAATATATACCATATCTATACCTTTCTCGCTCTTTCCCACTGAATAATGAAGAATTGCTGCAACAAAAATTGCCGGGACTTAGTCTCCGTCTACACATACAATTTTTGAATCTGAGGGAGAGTGTTGAAATAGAAATATATACTAAAAAAAGAATTGCTGCAACAAAAATTGAACGTGTGGACAGGGACTTTATAAATTGATAAAGCACCCCATACACGTTTCAATTCAATTGTCAATTGAGTCTTTCAATTGAATTGATTCTTGGCCACACACTGAATTGCAAGATTTTCATTCAATTAAAGACAATTTTGAAAAATACTTAACTTTTTCTTTGCAAAAGAAAACTACAAACTTAATTTTGACAGCTGATCAAGAGACTCGAACACACAACACAATCGAATTGAAAGATAACTATAGCCAACTTGAAAAACCAAAATCTTTTGATTTTTCTTCAACCAACTCGACAACTGCTAAACTAATCAATTGACAGAGTCATACACGCCTTGATTTGGACAACAACCGACTCAGTTGCAAATTGGATTGTATCGTGTATGGGGTGCATAAAATTAATAAACATAACAGAGATGAGACACAGTACACAAAATTAATCGATAACTGCAATGTAAATTTTGTTCAGGAAAAAATTGTGGTAAAAAATTAATTTTCGTGCATTTTATTCTTGAAAATATTTGTAAACTTTATTATGAACGTGTTTTCTTTAATTAAAAAACGTTTTTTAAAGAAAAATATAGAAAAAACTAATCTACGACAGAAACATATTTATAGATAACATTGAAAATAGAATATAATTTGTCATATGGCGTCGGCGACGCATACAAAAGTATAAAGTAAACCTACTTTTCGAGTCCGACACGTCTAAGCATTTTACGCTTTGTGCTATGTAACTTGTCACATACAATTACACAGATTCTACTTTTTTGACAGACGCTTATAACGCGTTAAAGCGTGAAACGCGTGTTATGGACTTTCAACTTTAGGGATGGTCAAATTGTTACTACTGTTCATAGAATCCGATACGGAATTGGATTGGAAACGGAATTCCAACCCAATTCAAACTGTGAATGCGTTCATGAAACGTAACGAAATGGTTTTGTTCAAAAATTGTTTATTTTCGTTCAAAATTCCAAATATCGTTTAGTCCTAGTCCATACATATCAACTTTTGCTGCTGCAACTTTTTTTGTGTGAGGTGTATTTCGTAATTAGAGGCTAGGAAAAAATTTTTTGTTTAACACGCTAAATGTATAAATTAAAGGGCTCCTGAGCTCCAATTCATGAACATTTAATTCCGTTTGTCAACGGAAATTTCCACCGTAGTGGATAGTGTGCTAGACTATTAGCCGGAGGTCGCAGGTTCGATTCCTGCCAAGAACCTGGGTGTTTCTGCAGAAAAGTCGAAAAAGGCTTAAGCAGTATGTGTGTTCGTTTAAAAAAAAAATTCGCCAATTCAAGTACAAATGGATTTCATGAACGCAATCAACCGGTTTTGTAGAGAAAACGACACCAAACCCACCCGTATTGGATTCTGTGAACAGGCTGATAATTAATCGAAAATTTTCGATAGTTTGAAAAAATATATCGATTCTAAACTATCAAAAGTTAGAAAAACTATCGATATATCGACGATACTATCAAAGTTTTATAGTTCACAGAGAAAGCAAAATAAAACATGTTTTTCAGACAAAATATAGCTCTATTTCTTAGTTCAATAAATAACAAAGCTAAAATTATTGTAGCATTTCAATAGAATAAAAACATCCGATATTAAAGAAACAAATTTGCTATCGATAGTTTTCCACCTCTAGACATAATCATTTGTGATTTTATCATGTTTTTGCGGTATCCTGTAAAAGTTCCTTAATGTGACTTGGTGTAGTTTACCTCGCACCTACAGATTTATAACTTACCTCTTTAAATATGAAAAAAATATACCCACTTTTGCTTAACTTTCTTTTGCATGTTAAATCTAAATTTTAAATTTATAACCAACTGAGGGCAAATTACGACATTCGATACGAAATTGTGTTCGATATCGAATGTTGTAATTTGCCACCTGCCGCTTTAAATAAGTTTTGTTTAGTAGTTTATTTCATGTTTTTAATAATACATACATAATTATACTGGCTTTCAGTTATTGGTTGATAAGTTTATTAAGCATTTTCTTTTATACATATGTAGTTATATAAATTCATAAATTGTGATTGCTTTTAGTATTGTGGTGTGTGTTTTCAGTTTTATCTAGATAATATTTAAAGTAATTGTTATGTGTTTCTTAAATTAATTAACTAAATATAGAAAATTTCAAAATTAACATGCAATAACATTTTATATAGAACAAAATTATAATTCTTTTCGGTTTAATTAGTATTTTAAGTTAATTTTTTTTTAAATATTTTTAATTCAATTGCTAAATAGATTTTTTTTTTAAAGTTGATTTAATACATTTCTTGTTTGTTTTTGTTTATAAACTATATAAATTATTATATAAATGCAAGTTTAACTTGTTTTATTTTTTAAAATACATATTATGTTTATTTTCTATGTATTTTCTATGTATTTAAATGTTAGTAAATTATTTGATAAAACTATTTAAAATAAATTAAATTTAAAGTTTAACTTTTTTGTATGTTATATATTTTTTACTTTTTGCAAATAAAAGGCACTTTTAAAGTATTAATATTTTATTTTTATATTTAAATCAGTTGAAAATTAAATGTCAAAGCTTTTTTATTTTATTTTAAACTGTTAAGGGTTTTACAAGGTTGTTTCTAATTGTGTATAAAATTGCAGTAAAAAGTTTTAAGAGCTTGTATATTTTAATAATTATTGTATATTTCATTCTAAACAGACTTTTTGTGGTTTTCTAAAAATGGGGATTTTATTTAAATTACTTAATTCATTCAGTTTGTATATGTGTGGGTATATACTACTTTGCTTTATTATAATATAAAACAAGAACTTACATATACAAATGTTAGATTCCTTTTAATGATTTCATAATTAATTTTCTTTTTTAGTTTTAATTGTTTTGCCACTTGAATTGTTTGTATGCATGTATAATGTTAGACTAACTAGAAAAGCTTGTTGGTTTAATTTGTTATATATTTTTTATTATAAAAAACATTTTATCAAATTCCTTATATAAAAAACTGTGTTTTTTCAACTATTTTTGCAAGTTTTGCATTTGGGCCGTGTCAATTTTATCCTTGGACCATGTAAACTAAAATAAAAACTCTCAAGGGGCCATTCACATATTACGTAACGCTCCAGGGGGGGGGGGGGGGTTAAACATTAGTTACGGATTATATACTTTATACTGAAAATTTTGTAAAAAGCGTACGGACGGGGGGGGGGGGGTTTGGGGTATAAAACCTCCGGAAATAGCGTTACGTAATATGTGAATAGGCCCCAATATGTTTTAGCAGAATAATTATTAAACGCACACAGTTCCTAAATTAAAAAAATAGTTTAAAATGCAGTTAAATAAATTCTAATAAAAAAAACGTATATGTAACGCGAGTGGCGCTGTCTGACGCAAATGAGAGATATTTGCCATTTTTCATTCGGATTTCGTTAGCGTAACCTTTTTACACTGACTGAGTTCTTGTCTGATTTCAATAACTTGAAGTGAAATAGCCTGTCTCAATTTCAAACTTCCCGCAATCAAAAATGGAAACTTACTCCGCGTTCAGAAACTTTTGGAGGAAATGCATACGAGAATTGAACGGCTTCAGTTAGAGATCGTTTGAATATAAATCGATTCGAGTTGGTAGATTTCGAGAATTTTCGAGAATATCGCAACGTAATCTAGCTTAGCCGACAAAAATTAAAATCAAATGTGAAGGAGAACTTCCCACCGTATAGGAAAATGTAAAAAAAATTTTGCAACATTACTACACACCAAACTACTTTTTTGTTTTCTATCATTTTTTTGGATTCGAAAATATCAAGTAACTAGCTTATATCCAAGGGGTTTGAATGATACATTTTATCTTAACATCTATAGCTTTTTAGTTGTACAATTTACAACAAAAATGTGTTTAGTGGAGTTGTAGATAATATTATTATCTAAAAGAAAGCTTTTAAAGAAAATTTTCATATTCCTTATAATTTACGAGACAATCTAGATAGAAACAAGATAGGAGGCGTTCTCAACCAATTACGACCTCATTCCAACCAAATTCAAACTTTAGCTTACGGTCACATGTGTAAATAAACACATAAAAATATAGCATCCAAGGTTGCCTCTTTTTTTCGGTGTAGGTATATCCCTGTCATTCATAAAGGGATCACTCAGAAAAATTTTCCTTTATATATTTTTAAGGTTAAATATGTGTATACATACCACATTATTTCATCAACACATCGTCACCTCATTTCTGTTTTGGCCCACCGACCAATTAAAAAAAAAAATTTAGTTAAGTATGGGTTATATATATTTTGAATAGAATCCGAAATCTGTTTCGCGAAATAGTTTATGGTTTCTGAGATATCAAGCATACATTTTTTGTAAAAAAAAATTTTTTAAAATAAAAAACAGAAAAGTAAAATATCAAGTTTCATCGATATTTACTTTTTATTCCATGTAAATATCTATTCTAATAACATTTATACGCTTATTTTCAATAAACAGTAGGAAATTTCATCTCAATAACAAGTTACTCAATACACAGCAGTTAGTATACACATGCAGCAAAAAAGCTTTACAAATAAAATAAAAAAAGTGGCTAGTGCAGCGCAAAACAAGATTTTTTACTTTGAGTTTAAAGATGTTAATTTGTAAACGGATTGATGAAAGTTGACAAAAATGTACATTTTTCTTCCAAACATATGCCGGAAGCAGTGGTGAAACTACAAAAAATGCTATCGGGTATATTTTGATGAAATTTCATGTAAATCTTCTTTGTCGTTTTTCTCCATTCCGACTTTTTGGCATATGAGCTAAACCAGAAATGAGGTGACGATATATAAACAGTTTTGACAACTATAAAATTCTGCCCTTGGTGGACTATTTCTAGGATTTGTCCATATGTCATTTAAAAAATTTTTTTGTTCTATATATTTTGTGTAGCCCAAAGCCAAAATTGTCGATTTTAACCTTGTCTGGCGTCCAAATTATTGATTTGGCGACATGGCGATTTTTCTGGCGATAAATAAATTTGTTGTCGATTTTATGGCTATTTTTTAACAAAAACTAATTTTGGCCAAACGTTTATGAATCAGGAAAATTACTTTGCGGCATTTAGTATTCGGCACAAAGGGCCTTGCAAAAGTGCAGATGCAAAATATCGTAGCTTTCTAATGTGTAATCATTAATGGATTTTGAACTTAGATAAAAAAAAATTACAAGCAATAATTTTCGGCAATTTCTGCTATTTTTCATAAGATTATTTTATAAAAACTTCCATAAAAAGCCTTTTTATAAAAACAAATTTATAAAATATGGATACATTAAGATAAAGTGCATAAAATATATTTTGGCTACTTTTGGGGATTTTAAAATTGAATTTGGCGAAATAGGTTAGAAAAGATCTGACAATCCTGGCAGCTAGTATTCTTTTTAAAATGGCATAGGAATTATCTTTGTAAAAATAAAATAGTTTTCGAGATATTGAATAAATAAACCCATCAAATTCGGCGAAATTATGAAATTTCGAATATCCCACATTTGAAGAAAATCTTTTAAGTTTTTTTCCGTTGATATAAGTTCGTTAAGCCCTTATGACACTTGCTATTTTTTTGTCTTTTTAAGATTTTGAAAAACAGTACAAATATATTGTAATATAAAAATTTATCAAGAGCGAAGAGTTCGGCTATATTAAAAAATTCCAAAACTTCAGAATTTTTATATATGTTATCGATAAAGCGATTTTAGCGCTAATGTTTTCAAATTAGCTGTTTCATGCGGCAGCACTGAGATTAAACAACAAAAAAGTAGTAAACAAAAACACATATTCCGTTTATACTTCTCTTCCTTGACTTCCTATTTCACTCTTTCAATCTTAGATTAATAAAAGACCGAAAAAAGCAAGCGTAATAAAAGCTTTATAGGATGAAAGAAAAGGTCTGACCAAATTTCATCCAAATCGAAAGCGATCGTTTCTAATTGTTTGTCGGTTTGACATGAAATTGCCCATATACATATGTATAATACATATATGTAGTATACTATTCTCATTTTAAGTACTTCTCTTTGTGATTACCTCTGCTTTAGATGCTCATTAGCCCGATTCACAATCTTGCATCGTAGCATTTGCAAGACAGTCGCCCATTTGCACAAGATTGTGAATTGGGCTAGTAAGGTATATTGATACTCACCACTTAACAATTGTTAGTGGTGGGTATTAGTATACCATACCCTTTTGAAAATGCTGCGATGCAAGACCATTTGTACAAGATTAGCCCAATTCACAATAGCCCAATTCACAATCTTATGCAAATGGTCTTGCATCGTACCATTTGCAAAATGTATATTTATACTCACCACTAACAATTGTTAAGTGGGGAGTATGAATATGCAATACCATTTTGCAAATGCTACGATGCAAGACCATTTGCAAAAGAATAGCCCAATTCACAATCTTGTGCAAATAGTCTTGCATCCTAGCATTTGCAAAATGGTATAGTATATTTATACCCACCACTAACAATTGTTAAGTGGTGAGTATCAATATGCAATACCATTTTGCAAATGCTACGATGCAAGATCATTTGCACAAGATTGTGAATTGGGTTATTGACTTTTATGTTATATATGTATGTATAACCATACATCAATGACATAAATAAATTTGGGCATCTAAATTGAACAAATACCAGCATGTGCAACGAACGTTACGATCGAATAAAAACACATATTAACCATAAAAATCGATTGATTCTTTTGAGATATCGTTGTCGAAAAAATTTCGAAAATTTCGTACCAAAGTGAGTGAGTTTTGAAAATTCATTTGACAAGCATTTTGGCAGTGATTAATGCAATATCTATCGATCTGATCAAACGTTTTTTTTAAATTAAATTTGCAGTAATCGACGTTGTTTTGTCAGATGAGAGCCGATTATATTTTGAGTTTCCTTTTAGTACCAGTTTAATATTTATTGAAAAATATTTTTTCGAAAATTATCAAAATTTATCCGACCGAATTCATCTTTTTACGAAATCAATATAATCTCTTCTTAAGTAATTTTCAAGTTCTTTCACCTAAAATGGTAAATTGTAACAAGAATGATAGAATACAAGATTACGACATCCCGCGCATAAAATTTAAATTTTCTGCGCATGTGTCGCCAATGACGTCACTAACTGTGTTCCTATTGGCTTACAATTTTCAGCTGTTGCAGGGCTGCCACAATATTGCATACATTGTTTCGAATAAAATTATACTGGCTTAGGGACACATTGACTTGGCAACATTTTGAAAGTCACCAACTACGTCATCTAACGGGAAATCATGCGCATGTCGTAATCTTGTATTCTATCATTCTTGAATTGTAAATTGACGATATATGATATTTTCTTATATAAAATTTTAAATTATTTGCCTAAAAGGTTTCTTTTAACCTTTTTATTAGCATAGCAATTTATCTTTTACTTTAAAGTATTTACTTTAAAGTAAGGTGTGTCTATCTATTATATGTATGTATATATTCGTTATATTTGCACATTTATTTAAAAAATAGTTTTTGAATTTATTTATTTTTTTTAACCAATTTGTTTTATAGATATTTGGGATTCACTTCGTGTGACTCATAAATACAATAGGAATTTGTAAGCACTAGTTCTCAAACCAATTTTTTTTAAGTAATCTAGGAAAACTGTACAGTCCCATATTCTAATCGCTAGAATTGCTTGTTGCAGCTACGTTAGTATAGCTACGTTAATATAATAAACGAAAATGAACAGATTCCAACTGCTTGGTATTTCTTACATTTATTTTTATATTATATAAATATTAATTCATTTCCTTTGTTTTACATTCTTTTTAACTAAAAAAAAACGTTTTTTTGTAAATATTTTGAAAACAATTTTTAAAATTCTTTCTTTTTATAAATTAAAGCTGCTCAAAATATACAGATAGATATTACAATAAAATTGGTCTTATTTCATATTCATAAACATATGTAATTTATATATACTTATGTATATTAGTTTATAAAAAAAATTTATATTTCTTTATTGGCAAGAAATATAAATAAAAAATAATAAATTAAAAACAAAAATACAATTTTCAAAATTGAAATTTTTTAAGAGAAACCCTGATTATGTTTTAAATATTAACTGCCTTATTCATAACGCTGTGTCTTGACGACTGAGATGATTTGTCTAGACAAACGTCAAAATTGATATGAAAAAAAATATAACATTACATACACATTTTAGGTATGTTTTTTATGTATGAATTTTGACAAATGTGCCAATAAATTTATGGTTCGTCAAGACACAGTGTTTAAAAGATGTTAATGTGTTGATAATAAAATTAAATATATTTTCCGTTCTCCTTTTATTCAGTAATTTTTAAAATACATGATTTAGTAAATAGTAATAAAAATTTTGTTGTCGATCGTCTTCCTTGGAGTTCGCATCCAGGCCTCCGTTTATTTGCGATTTATGTTTAATAGAGTTTTTATTGTTATTATTATCGTTGTTGTTGTTTTTGTTATCATCGAAAAATACATTAGAGAATATTAGAAATACAAATGCTAAATAAACACACAAGATAATAATAACAGCAATATGATTTGTACAACAGCAACTTTGTTTAGTTGACAAATTATTGCTGCTATCATTGTGACGATTGCTACGTGACGTAGTCATTACATTGCTACGTCGATTAATTGGGGGTGCTGGTCCAGTATTGATAATTGTAGCGGCGGTGCTGCTGGTGCCATTCATCTTATTAATATTGCTGCTGTTGCCACGACCATTGTTTAGATGCTTATGTTTAATACCATTGTTAGCTGTAGTGGTAGTGGTAGTGTTGTTCTTGTTGGTGTTATTATTGACCTTATTTCTACTGGCAACAGTTGATTTCATTCCCTATTATATAACCGCATTTTCTACATAATTGGCGGGCAACATGCCGGTTTTGCCTGTACGTTCAACACGACCTGTCATCCAACCTGAATCAATGGATTCCACTTCGAAAATGATATCACCTTCACGGAAACTTACTTCGTCAACATCTTGAGCTTCATAATCGTATAGAGCTCGATAAACACGCTGCGAAAAGTAATAAATAAGAATAAATATTTTAAAAGTTTGGTATTTTTTGAGATAAATAAAAAATGCTCATGTACAACAAATCGTCATATGAAATCAAAAAAGGTGCCAGTTACAAAAAATCAAAATCAAAACACATACATTTTCCCGCAAAATTTTGTAATCCTAAAAATAAAAACGTCAACTTCTCTTTTTTCTTGGGGCTTTGAAAAATTTTAATGGCGTAGCTATATATATGCTAACAAAATGTCAGGGTATACAATAACATATGTAGGAGCGCCCACCAAAAGCCATCTGCGACCCAGGCCTTCGCATTGGAAACAGGAACCGTTGATATGAAATAAGCGAATTCATAAAGACCTAGATGTGCCGCCGGTTAAAACAGTATTTTCTAAACACGTGACAAGCTACATAAAAAGACTTGAGTTGCACCCAAATCCCCTAGCCCGAAACATCATTAACTTTAGAGGCCACACGCGGCTGAGAAGGAGGGACACTCTTGCTCTCAGCCGAACACGAGAGACGTAAGCAACAAAACAACCAACCGCTGAAACAAATATTTTTGTCTGGCACTGGCTGGACTTAAAAATTAAAATTTTAGAGCTAAGATTTGATTACTTATTGTTAGTTCAATTTTATTGAAGATACAATAAATAAATACATATAACCAAAAAAAAAAAAAAAACTAACAGCAATCCAAAAATAGGATATTATCTATGAGTATACTGGGATTGTCCTCCAGAAGCCCCAGTCGACCTATGCCTTCGCAGAAGAAGAAACAACTTCTGACACCAACTCCCAGTATTTGTTTGGTCTCCACCAGGGTATTCTTCTCAAAGTTTCTTTTAACATCCAATATTCAAAACTTTTATTGTATCTTCAATAAAATTAAACAAACAATCACCCCTATCGCGAATAACAAGTGAAATTTATGTTCCCATGAAATTTTCATTTCCCTTCGAGGGAAAATTGCTATCGTGAAGTTCCCGTGAACATTTTTTCCCGCTATCAGTTCTTAGTGAATGTAAATAAGGAAGAAGCTTAATAAAATTAATTACAAATCAAAGACATTTTTGTTAAATAATAAATAAATGCAGTGCTAAGACTTGGAATCATCATTTTATTCCATAAGGAATCTAAACAAAACCGAATTGTTCGTCCGGGATTGCTAGATGCACCCAATGCCTTGGAGTACCCGAGCCATTGCTGACAGCCTAATTTAATCAAATAGTCTTTTGGTGTTAAATTAAAATTTCTCAAGAGTAAGTAAAACCGATTTTATATACTCGTATATTTTGGACGCAATGAATAATTCTCTACAGACGCGGAAAAATCATTTGCTACTCCATCATCGCGAAACTTAGTTCATGTGTGCCGGGAAGGTGTTGCATGAAGGCAGTGTTAAGATAAATGTGTTTGTATTAAGATAAATGAACACTATTTACTGAATTTGTCCTAAAATAAATATTTATAAGCTTTAATGATTAATTGGAAGGATAAAATAGCAATTACATGATGTTTTTTTTATCCATTTCGCCTGCTAAAATAAAGTGAACAAAAACAGTGGAAAAGGGAAAAAATCTACGTGAAAAAATCATTCATGCTAAGGGGAATTTTTCCATTTTATATTCACGATCGCAAAAGAAGGGAAAGGGAAAACATTTCGAGGGAAATGATATTCACGATCAGATCTTAACTCTAAAAATTTTAAGTCCAGCAAAAAAAAAATCCAATGTAGTTAGTTATACGTTCAATCTTATTGTTATTTTCAGCCAGTCATCACACATATACTTTCTTCTCAAAAGTGTGGTTATACATAGCATCCAAAAAATTTGCTTGAACAAATCACAAGTGTTACACAAGTCACGAACAGTTATATGTATATGCACATACATTTGTATATCAAAATACGACTGCATATAACCAATGAAATTAGACAAAGAACCGTAATTGACTGCGGTTATTCATGGAAAAAACACTGAACAATGCGAAAGAGCCGCAAAATTATGGAAGGAAAAACAACAACAACATACCTGGATTTAAGAAATAATTACGACGACGCGTCATGGAGTTCCCCCACCCAGATCTAGATTACGACGTCGACTTCATTAACCAAATTCTAAAAGTCGTAAGGTGCTATTCACATATTACGTAACGATATTTTCAAACTTTTAAATCAAAAATAAATGTAACTTACACCTTTTTTTATTTCATATGACGATATAGTTATTTTAAAAGTATTTTAGAAAACTTCTTTTAATCATTACAATTTCCAAAAAAAAAAAAAACGTTTAATCGATCGATTATTTTGTTGGAATAAACCATCATTAATCGACTATTTTGCTGCAATAAACGATTAATTTGTATTAATATTATTCTCTTTAGACAAACTAGCTGGAATGAAGTAAAAGACATAGCTATGAACAGATCCAAATGGAAAGATTTTGTTGGGTCCCTATGCTCCTTATAGGAACGACAGGAACATATGTACATACATTCTCTTTAGAACAATCGAGTTTTAGTCGATTCTTTCAAAATAGTCGAAAAAAAATCGACAAAAAAAATAAACCATAAATTCGAGATGATGATCCCCCCAAAGGACTCAATTTTTAATTACATTTTAGAATTCAACTGCATGAATTGAGGCAATGAGTGCAAGAGTAATCTAAGCCACAAAACATAAAAATACATCAAAATGTCAATAGAGTGCAGTTGAAATTCCAAATACACATTTATTGGCGTTTCCATGTTTTGTGGGTTAAACAATTCGTTTGCTCATTGCATCAATTCATGATTGAAAACTTACCAAACTTTGCTTATTCTGCTTTGGCTGAACGCTGTGATGCATTTGCTGTTGTTGCTGTTGCTGCTGTTGAACTGTTGGCATTTGTTGATAGTATTGTTGCTGTTGTTGTAATTGATGTTGCTGTTGTAATTGTTGTTCAGCTGACAAAGAGCCATAAATGCCATTAACAGGATCAATATCGGCTACCGAACCAATACGTTTCGGATATGAATTATTAACTGCTAAATAGTGAACAAAGAGACAAATAACACAAAATGCTAAATAAATACATATAACACAAATAAATTCATAACTAAAACTAGAACGAATAAACTTCCATCCAATAAACACAACAAAAAGTGAAAAAAAAACTTTTTTCCAAAGTGCTGCGTTGTCCAAACTGTGCGTTTGTTAAAAAGAAGTGCGTGAAATGTTGAGCTGTTGAGATCGATGGCGAGTCAACGTTCTTGGAATGAGTTGCACACTTTCGGCCACAGCAGCCACATTTTCGTCTGTACGCACCGTACGATGACGGGGTTCATGAGTGTTGTCCACTAGCAGGCTAGTCTGACGACCTTTTTTCGCAACATTTCGTGGTGGATGTTTCATTTCGGGTAATACTTCTAACAAACGCGCAATTTGAGCAATACAACAAATACTTTGGATATAAGTTTGAAACATTTTGCAACGTTGTTCAAAAGTAAAGCGACTTATTTTCGACCGCGGAAGTATGATACTAACTGATAGTCAATATTTCGAATAGAAAAAAATCTATCAGTGTCAAAATTACATATAATTTAAAAAGATAATTGTATTTGGACCACCCGGTACATAAATTCTCCTCTAACGTACTGATTTAGGAAACTAGATCCTCATTTAAATTGAAATAAGTAGCTTTGTTAGTGACTAGAACTGTCTTAAGTTAAAAGTACTTCTTGTCTCTCAGGTGCTGGAATTTTTATAGGATGTAAATTATTCTCCGAACATCACCATGGTCCTAAAGGGCATCGAGTGTAATCGCTATATACGAGCTGCCCTACTAACCTGACCCTTTCTTTAATCTTTAGTTATTAGAATAGAGCACCCATTCTTTAATAGGACAAACATTGCTTAAATAAGAATTTTATAAATTAATAAAAGGTTCAACATTTTAAGATTTTTTTTTTTTCAAAAAATAAACTTCTTTACAATTTTTTAATTCAAGCGATAAAAAACATAATAAAAAAGGCACAATTAAAAACGAATAGATAGCATAAAAACATATGGATAGACTAAAGTATTAACAGAATTAATAAATTTTTTAAATTTTGCTTCACAAAGCACTTTCAAAATGGCCATATTCATAAACGACTGTTAAAGTTAATGGTATAATTTAAACCAAATTTAACTTAAATAATCATTTATTAAGAAGACCGTTAACATTTAAACTACAACTACTACTCACCATTACCACGACTATCGGAACTATAAATCAGGGTAGTACTTTGTCTATTTGGATTCGGTAAATTACGTGGACCATCTGATAGGGGATCATAGTCTGCGATTTTACCAATGCTACCGTTGATGACAGCACCATTGCTATTGGCATGATGATGATGGTGATGTGATGAAGTTTGAACACCACCGTTGTTCAGTGAGCTTCCACCGCCACCGCCACCACCACCTCCACTGCCACTACCAGACGAAGCAAATGAATTTTGGCCTGATGAGGATGATGGTGTTTGCAAATTAGTTGCTGATGAATAATTATTGTAATTAGTGTTGGAAAATAATTGTTGAGTAGCAGAAGCATTAATGCCGGGATTAACAGGTCCAGAGGAAGCATAGGAAGAGGCTGAGGAGTTCGACATTGGGGCACAGTTGTTATTTTGTTGTGTGGCAGTATTATTGATATTATTGTTAATGTGATGCTGTTGGTATAATTGGCTGTGTGCTTGCTGTTGTTGTTGCTGTTGTGATGTTGGTGGTGCTTGTGATCTTGAATAGTTTTTATTGTCGTATTGATCATAGGAGTATGAGGAGGGTGTAGAGGAAGAGCTGGGTGTGGATGTTTGAGAGGAGTCGGCCTGTAGGCCACCAGTTGGATGATGGGAACTTTGCAATATAGCTGAGCGCAATTGATTATATGCATTACTAGGTTGTTGATATTGCTGTTGTTGCATTTGTTGCGACTGCTGATTCTGTTGCTGCTGATGATGCTGCTGATTGGTGGCTGTCGAAGTAGAAGATGGATATAAATGAGAAGTTTGTTTCATTCCTTGTTGTTGATGTTGCGATTGCGGCTGCTGTTGTTGTTGTTGAGGAGTTAATTGGCGCAATGTTTGTGGCTGTTGATAGTGTTGATATTGTTGTTCGTGTTGTATGAATTGCTGTTGCTGCTGTTGTTGTATTGGTGTAGCATATTGATGCTGATGGTGTGGCTGTTGTGCATGTGTTTGTGATATTAGTTGTTGTTGTTGCTGCTTGTGTTGTGGATAAATTTGTGTAGTCCCAGCTTGATTGCTGGGCACAATGTGAGCAGTATTTTGTTGTTGATGTTGTATTGGTGGTGGTGGCATTGCCTGCTGTTGTTGTTGTTGTGGTGTATAATGGTATTGTGGCTGCTGTTGCTGCATTGGCAAACGTGGTGAAAGCTGTTGTGGTGGCAATGGTGAATGGGATGTCTGTACCTGTGGTGCGTATTGTGCAAATTGTTCAGCTGCCAATTGTTCTGAGAAATATTCCGATTCATCTATTAAATTTTGTTGCAATTTATTTGAATTTTTTGGAGTATATTGTTGTTGTTAGTATGTATTTCCAATTATGAAGTATATCGGTATTTGTCATTGATAATTTTCATACATTTATTCACCATCACACATGTGTTGAAATTATTATTCGATGGTTTTTGAATTTGATGTGTTTGTGGTGGGAGTGAATGTTGGATGAATAGTGGTTAAATGACCGATTTCAATATGGTTGATTAAAATTTAAGTTCATGTTTGTGGTAAAAGTTTGATGGTGAATTTATTTTCACAAAACAAGCAACATACAGGATGACACAAATAAAACATAAAATTAAACAAGACAAAAAAATTAAATAAAAAAATTGTAATTTTAAATATGTAAATGTTTTTGTCGGAGGCACATACTACGTTTATACGCACGGCTTATTTGCAAATAAAAACGTAAAATGCTGCCAAATACTTTTTATTGTCATTTATTAAATCACTGAAAATTTATATATTTATTAATATATTTATCTATTTATTATTCTTTATTAACAAACATGTGTAAAGGTGGCACGTCAAACTTTTTATTTGCAAATAGTGCGTTAATCAGCAATTTGTTTTCGTGAGTTGATAAGTTACAATAAAAATACATACTTGGCAGCACTACGTTTTTAATTGCAAATAAATCGTGTGTATAAACGTACTAACACTGTCTTATGTCAATTTTAATGATATTACAGCAAAGTGATTTAAAGCAAGGGCCGTAACGGATAAGTGGTGGAATTTCAACCACCGGGCGGGATCCTAGTATTTATAAATAGGCCACACAATTTTTTGTAGTATTGGTGAAATATATGTATATGGTTTGAAAGTTATTTTTTTAGATATGCACAATATATTTGTTTGCCTAAAACCCGGTCACAAACAAACCCAGTTACGGATTAAGTGGTCGAGTTTCGACCACCGGGCGGAATCCTAGTAATACATACATAGTTATTTTTTTATCAATATTTTTTGCGTCAAAAATTAATTGCTATTTTTTGACTCTCCGAAACTATTAGCCCAATTTAAACTTCCTGCATTTTCGTTGGCCATCTAGGCGTATGGGAATATATTAACGCGAGCGTAGCGTAGCTAGGTGAAAAATATATGGTCTACTAAAAACAGAAATTTAAGTGGTTCTAATCATCTGATCGAGAGTGTATGTATTTTGTTAAATATGCGATCTAGATAAAAGTCAGCAAGGCAACAACTGCTGGAAACTTCAGACAACTTTTTAGAAGAAAATGTTTTTGTAAATACTATAGTAATGAAGTTATGAGATATAAAAGCAGAAAAAGAGCAATTGCTCAAACTTTGCTGGGCGGGCGTGCGACACGCGTTAATCACAACTGACTGACCTGTAATTTTCTTAAGTGTAGTTTTTTTTATATAAAAACCCATCTATTTGTGGTATGAGACTTGAAGAAATCCAAATTTTAATTTTTTACGACCCCTTTTCGCAAAATTTTTCAGGAGAAGGTCTTTTTTTATTATCTTTAAACATGATTTATAGAAACTGTCGTTTACGATAAAATCTAACAGACTGTATTTTGAAAGTTATCCACACTTTTGACATTTTGACAATGTTAAACAATTGTTAAGTGAAGCCCATAAAATTTTAATTTCAGTAAAAAAAATTATTTTCTACAAAATTTCGCTTGCGATCATTTCGCGAAAAGGGGTCGATATTATATTTCAGCTTACTTAGCGTTTACACGTGCAGGTGCAAGTTCGAAAAACTCAATACAGTCTTACTTTTTTACTAATACACCTACACTTTTCGCACTTGCAGCCAACTTGCAGCACACTTGCAGCTCACTTGCAAGAGATTTTACCCTGCGTTTAGACATGTAAGTACTTGCATGCAAGTTCTGTGTACGTATTATCAACGAAAAAGCAATTTGTATTCGTTTCTCTGTCTTTCTCATAGCTGAACCAAAAGTGTGTTAGTAGAAAAGTTTGAGTGTATTGAGTTTTTCGAACTTGCACTTGCATGTGTAAAGGCCAGGTTACAAGACAGTGTTTTTTTGACACTTGCAACAAGTAAAATGACAAGTTAAATAACTGTGTTACCCTATCAACAGTTTAGTACACATTAACTGGATTGCAATATAATGTTATTGTATTTTTACTGATTTGACTGATAAATTTAAAAGTTGATTTAATATTATTTTCCTTAAATATACATAAATCAAGCAGTTAATGAAGTTTTAAAACTTAAATATCGTAGAAAAAATACGAATAAAATTCAATGTTATCTGGTTCCCTTAAAATGAAATATTTTTGTAATATTGGCAACTTTGCATTAAAAAGTAAACAAAATCAAAAATGGAGCCTAAATTAAGTCAAGAAAATATTATAAAGTTAATAAATTTGTACCGTTCCTATCCCATTTTATGGGTTATGAACAGCAAATTATATCAATAATAAAGAAATTTTTTTTAGTTGTTCTGCTCTCGCCGACATTTATAAAATGAACTTTCACCTGCCCATGTAAACATTCAAGCAACTTGCAAGACAGTTGGGCATTTTTTCGAAATTTTCGTTGATAATACGTACACAGAACTTGCATGCAAGTACTTGCACGTCTAAACGCAGGGTTAGATAACGCAGTAAAGTAAAACACTTTAAGTTGAATCAATAAAGCAGCAAATAAAAAAGCAATTGGTAAATGATTTTGAAAACAAATTTATAACAAAACGATAAAATATAAATGTTAACAAAACTACCTACAGTCAAATATAATTTATTAAATAAACATTTAATAAAATTCACACGCGAACTATTGACGCAAAAGCAAATCATTTTCACACCGTAAAATGGTTGAGGAAATGTTCTAATTTAATTAGTCATTGAAATATATTTGTGTACAGTAAGTCATATTTGTATTCGTGCATGCAAAATAAAACACACAGTTAGTTGTAAAATAAAATAAAACCGACAAATAGTCGATTCGATTAAAAATCCATAACGTTAAAGCTCAGGTGTATATGTGTATACATACATATGTATACAAAAGTACATATTTTCCTTATACCCACCTTTTAAATTATCAGCGGCTTCAGCGGCTCCACGTTGTTTCTCCATGGCAGCTTTTTTCTCCAAATCACCATGATAGGCCACATTTGATATGATTTTTGTATTTTGTTTAATACGCAACGTTTCAGGATCATCGGCGACCTGTCATCAATGTTCCACATGTTAAGAAAAGAAGAGAACCAGCAACAGTAAATGAAAGTTTTTAAAAGACGAATTATTTCTTATAAGGTGGAATTATTAAATGAGTTTGAAGAAAAATGTATAAAAAATGTGCTTAGAAATCTAAACTAAAACTAAATGGTAAATCTTTTTGCCTCAAGGTATTAGGCAACAAAGAATAACTCCTCTACTCTCTTTACTTTAATATGTAACTTTTGTAAAATGTGGTATGGAATAAAATTAAATCATGTGATAATAACTGCAGAGGCCAGGTAACGCAATTTCTTTTAAATCTGCTTGGTTTTTTATATTTTTTTTTGCTTTAAAAAAGTTAACGCCTTTTTTACGGTTTTTTTTGTTTTTTTTTTTGTTCCATCCATATATTCGAAAGTTTGTTTTATAAGAAAAAGTAACTTAAAATGCAGTATTGCATAAAACAATTTTTTTTATAGTTTTTTTGGTTTGTAACTGACCTGGGTAAATTTGCCTTTAGCCTTTTCAAAATCTTCATGATACTTTACATTCGATTGGATTTTAGTATTTTCAGCTATTCTTTTTAATTCGGGCGTATCCGCAATAGCTGTAGCTTTGGCCTTTGGAATGTGTCTGTAATAGATGAAAGAACAAAAAACAAAAATTAGTTAAGAATTTGTGCAAACTTTTCAAAATACTGTTAGTTAGAAACTTGTGTTTTTTCGATAAATTTACATACATCGATCCCACGCCTTACTGCATGTCTCCACGCGCAATATTTATTTCCGAACATAAGAAATAACGTCGGCAGAATAACAGCACAAATATGTTCATGTATAGGCTTATGTTCTGAGCAATAGAACACGTATTTTGGTATTGGACTTAAATTTAAAAAATTCACAGTGAATGGATCGATGTTTTTTGTCTTTATTTTAATTTATTTAATTTTGTTTAAAACTATTTTATTTTAATTTGCTTTATTTCATTTAAAAAACTTTGTATTTTTACCACAGCTACAAGTTTCTTTTGTTTAATTCACGCAAACAACAAATGCCGATCAAATTTGACAGATTATGTTCAACATTATTTCTTGAACATAAGTTTGAACAATTATGTCGCAATTTATTTGCAAATAAATGTTTCTGCGGTCCACACGTGAACATATGATGTTGGAAATAGAATTTGACAGATGAGAACATAATTATTTCCAAGTTTAGTGGTCGTGGAGACCCCCAGTTAAGGGCATAATACACAATCAATCAGCTTGATGTCAGATTCGTGTACGTGTGCTTGACGAAAAATCAAAACCAAGTAGATTTTCCATCAATCGCCGTCGGTGTCACTAATACTAACGAAATTTCACACATACTATTACCACGCTTGTCAAGCATGTTGACTGTGTATATTGCCCTTTACACGTTAAACACGTAAATCAATCAGTGTTGCCACCAAAGAAACTAAAAATACGAGTAGTACAGAAGTTAAGCAGAAATAGTACAAAACCAAATGAAATAGTACAAAAAAATTTTTTTTTCGACTAAAGGAACTAGCTAATACCTTCCATAATCAATTTCAATGTACATATATAAAAATTCCCAAAAAAAAAAAAAAATTTATGCTGACATCACTACCCATTATTGTTTTCGAGAATAATATGTAGCTGTTATTGTTCAAAAGTTCATGTTGTTCGATAACACGATCAATGCAACCCTTTAACACAGAAAAAAAATTGTAAATACAATTAAATTTTTTGTTATATCACTTAAATAATTAATTGATTTTGAACCTACAACGATTTTTGTAAATACAATTACGAAATTGTAAGTTAAAGGAAAATCAGAAAAAATGTTTTAAACATTTTTTTGTTGATTTCAAATTTCTTTCAATTAAGATTATTGCTATATCAACAATGTGAATTGTTGATTTCCCGAACAAATTTCAACTATCATAATTGTTGTATTAACAATATTTTTTTATGCAATCACAATCCTCGAAGCGACTTTTTGCTTATCTGCGAAAAACACTAAATGTCTTTGGGCGGAATCGAACCGGCGACCTCTGGACTAATACACAAACGTTCTTACCTCTCAGCTACAGAGCAATTCGTTATTAAATACGCCAATAATAAATACATAAAAAACGTGATTTGCTTTGTTTCATCTACGTGTGTGCATTCATTTGTTATATCAACAATGGCGATTGTTAATTTTTTTCACAATACATAACCAAAAATTTGGTTAGTTCAGTTTGTTGGAAAAACATTTCTTGATTTGGTTTGTTTCATTTACGTATGTGCATTCATTTGTTATATCAACAATGATGATTGTTCATTTTTTTCACAAAACATAACAACAAATTTGGTTAGTTCAGTTTGTTGAATAAAATGTCTGTGTTTGTCGTATCAACAACTCAATTTGTTATATTAACAAAATATATGTTTGAATCTAAATTACATATTAATAATTGAAATTGTTAGTTGCTGTTTGATGATATTTTTTTTTTGTAAATGACAATCATCTAGTTATGACAGCTGTTAAAATTTTATCAACTGAAAATATTGTTGAAACTCTTGGAGCTGACAATGCCATAAGCAAAGTTACAATTAAAGTATGATCCAAGCATTCTCAACAAATCTTCTAAAAAAGATGGAATATATTTCGTCGCGTTTCTTCTTAAACCACGTAAGCACCAAAAACTAATTTTTCAGAAAACAAAAAAGAAAAAAACTCAACAACTTTTTAAATATGGGTTTAAAACAAATTTTTTTACAAAACATAGATGTGCGATTCTCTGAAGCGTGTAGACAAACTTTTTTAGAAATTTTTTTTTTTAGAAAACAATTTTTATATCAAAAACAAAAAAATTGGTGGACACCCAACCACTTTTTAAGTCAAAATGTGTTTGTATATGAAAAATTTTTCTCGCTTAAACTTATAAGTCAACAATAGCTGCGTGGGTAAAGTACTTGTCTTGAAATCTGAACGAGCACAGGTTCGTAGCCCAGCTGAGTCAAAAAGAAAAAAATAAAAAATTTAAAAATATTAATATAATATAATGTGTATAAATATTTTTTCAATTTTAATTTGTTTATTTGACTACTTATTTTTAGCTTAAAGTAAGCCAAATAGTAACTAGTTAATTGCTGTAACAATGTAAAAACATTTGTAAGGGATACCCCTTATTTTTTGTAAGTAGTTACGACTTAAATCCTCATGTACTTTTTTGCCTACTACTAAGCAAAGTTTTTGCTGGGTTATTTTGTATTTTGGACATGTATCTTACATTCAGCAATGCCAAAAACTTTAAGTGTTAAAAATAGTTTTTGTGTTTAGGGCCCCCAAATAAATAATGATTACGGATTTTTAAAATTCTGCCGATGTGAACATACGCGTAGATTTTATGAAAAATTCAAAATTTACGATTTTGCTGATTTGTTCCTAATAGGAACCACAAAATAGGTCTTGCTGTCTTGGTGCCAAACATTTTTTATTCGGACAGATGAAGGGCCAGGCTGGCATTGTTAAGTCGACTCCCGCAGCCATACGAAAGATAGGTGGAATGCAATACCGTCCAATGAAATAGTGACCATGGTCGTTATTTCCACGTTGAAAAGGAAATAATGACCATAAAAAATGCAAATAAAGTTCATCCAAATAGTACTGCAGAGTGAAGATTGCCTGCATAGCGGCGCTTTGGATGGGATTAATTGTTTTCTTCTCTGGGTATGTCGGCTAGTGGCTTTGCAGAGTTCAGATTTTTGACTAGGCAGAAAACCTTTACTCTGCGAAGCCACTATTCGACATTCCCGTGGACATTATTTCCTTTCTGAAGTGAAAATAATGTCCGTGGACGTTATCTTCTTGGATATTATTGCATGCCACCAATATATGTAGTACATAATTCGTGGTATCAAAAATGAATATCATATAAATTATAAACGAAATGATAAAGTTTTAAGAGCATATTTTTAAGTTTTTAGTGTATATTTAATGAGCATAGAACACATTTTTTAAGGGCATATTTCCGGTTTCCCTGGTCATAATCTTCATTTCATTAGCAACAATAAGACATTGCTAAAAAAAGATGTTGTCTAGAGCAAATACTATTTGAATTTGATCTCATCAGATTTAACTGTCTTTGTTGAAATTCGAGGTCTAGCTGGTGGGTACGATGATGTCAACAAATGAATGAGCATTTGCCTTGTTCTTAGTATTTTTGTTTTATTTATTTTTATTAAAGAGTATTATAATAAAATTCATTTTTTTATATTCCTTCCAGCTTTTATGATACATACTCGTACATATTATTCTGGTTTCGTTTTTTTTTCTTATTTTATTTTACTCTTTCGAATTGTTTATGTTCTAGTTATTTTTGTGGCAATTATTTTAAGTAAAAATTGTCTGTAGTTTGATTTATAATAATTTTTAAATGTTTTTTTTATTATTACTTTTCATTTCAGTTGCTTGATATCAGATAATGTAGTTGTGGCTTTCATACATATCTGTATCGTTTTATCATAACATGTTAAGTCTAAAAATCGTGTTTTGAGATATTAACGATTCACTTTAAAAAATAAGCCGTGATAACTTGTTCGAAAATCGGAATGTTTGAAAACGGATTGGACGCCAAGGTGGATTGTAAGAAGATGAACCCAAATATGGCCTTAAATCGATTTTGACTTAACTCGACTTAAGATGTTATGATAAAACGATAGAGATATATACATACATACACACATTTTTATGTATGTTTAATTTTCAAATCTTTATATTTAAGTGAAAGTAAAACTATACATACATATGTATATGCAGATGGCAAAAATACAAATATGTTAGTATTTATATAACAATTCAACAAATATTTTAGATTCTACAATTTCAACTGTATCCAGGTTCCATTTTATTTGGTTCAATGGGTTTTTATGTTAATTTGTGAACACGAATACTTTACAAACACATAAATCATAGAAAAAAAAACTTGGCAAATAAGTTGTTACAATTATTTATTTGAAATAAGAACAGTTTGTAAAAAAAGTGTTTTCATAACTATTAAATTAATTACACTGTATAACACAAAAAACAAGGTTTTCACATGTGATTCTGAAAGAGCAGACAAAACAAAAATATATACTCGTATACGTGTATCGGCGTTGTGAAAGTTTACGTTTGGCCTACATTTTGGAAATTATATTAACATGCCTATTCCCTAGTGCTGTCATTCGAATAAGAACTATTCGAATATTCGAAGAACTTTTTTTTAATTTTTATACGAACGAACAAAAATTTTCAATTTAGTATAAAAAAAATTTTCGAACAGTTTTTGCCGACTACTCGAATATTCGAACAACTTTTTTAAACCATGTTCTGAAAATCATTTCGTTTTCGAAATCGGCAACTTTCAGGAAAGAATTGAACCAAAAAGCTCACTTATTGCAGCTTTTCAGTAAATTTTTATGTTTCAGATGTTTCAGATACTTCATGTGAACTAAGCTACGAATGCACTAAATTGTCCGATTAAAAGAACAGTTTTTCGTTTTTGAAATTTTGAGATTTCAAAAAGAAATGGTTTTCAGAACAAGGCCGTACATTTTTTAAAAATTAGTTTACATTTACAAATATAAAATAGCGTTTTAAATTAATTAAAAAGTGTTCTAAGGATTACAAATGTCACGGATCAATAACTTCTCCATTCTGGCACCATTTTCGTAAAGTACACCATACACAAATTGGAAGATTCAGTGAAAATTTAAACATATCTAACAAGAACAGCGTTGCCAGTTTAGCCTTTTCGAGGCTAGATTTAGAATCTTTTTTCGTCTTTTAGCCTCGAAAATTTACATTTTAGCTTCGTGGCCTTTTTTAGCCTTTTTTAATTTTTAATTTAGCCTCAAAAAGGCTAAATTTATTTTTCCATTTGTCATTTTCTTACTTTTCAGCATTTCATAATAATAATTTCTAATATTTAATAAACGACAAATTATGTGAAATGTGGGTATTCCCACATTTCACGAAGATTTTTAATCGCATTTTTTGCTCATCTTCATTACAACTGATTGTTGCTTATTTATGTCCCTTGGATAGCTTCAGGAATTTAATTCAATATTAGAGTTTGCTATTTTCCCGATTTGAGCAAATTTTTCGAAGATTTTGATATTTCCCCAAATAAATTACTGCGTTACATCGCAATTGGGATCCCAGTTAGATCCCAAATGTGTTTGAATGAAAATTTCTTGTCGGGTTATTTCATTATTAGAAAAATTTAACTGACCTTAAGATGGACTTATAGAGTTATGTATTGGAATTTGATCCTTATAATATAATTTATAATATATTTATATATAATTTAGTATACTTTTTGAGAAGGTCTCACGAGTTTCGAACTGTTTTCAATACGATTTTGAGCTAATTTCAAATTATTGACTTGAAAAATGCGTACCCGAAGATAAACTAAAAACAACATAAAATAGTTTTGGAAAGAAATTCATCAAAAAACCTATTTTTTAAATATACAAAAAACGAAAATTTCGGTTTTAAATCGTTTCGTTTTTAAAATCGCTTTCCATCACATACCTGATAGTCATGACCAGTGTTCGAAAATAAACCGAACGTTATTTTGTGTACTGCATACACAAGCAGAAACGATATCTATTTTTTAGTGTTTGTGTATATTTACACAACCCGAACACAACACACAACGATTTTTTAATGCAAGTAACAAACATTATGTAGCGACTAATGCTAAATACACAAAATATACATTAAGAATAATGTGCTGTGCCGAACACAACGAAGTGTACTGTTTTTCAACGAAAAATAGAACACTATTAAATGTTCTTATCTTTATAGTGAGTTTGTTAAAAACAGTATATTCGTTGGGTACAAGATCACTAACAGAAATACCGTTCTTCTTTTTTAATGTATTTCCTACACAACCACTATTTGCGTATGTGTATTACAATATTCTACCGTACAGAACATTAAAGTACATTATAGAAGGTACATTTTCGAACACTGGTCATGACTACCACAATCTACAATGACGACTACAATCTACAGTGATTTATAATGTCAAATTGTGTGGAATAACTCGTCAAGACACAGTTCAATTACATTACTTATGCTAACTTTATGGCAGATTTTTTAATGCATATAGCCGTTAACATTTTACAAATCGAAATTTTTCATTTTGGAAATATTTATCTTACAAAGTGTATTTCTCTGCTTTATTTAAAGTTATATAAGAAAGTGCAAAAAGAAAATAAAAGTATAATTGATAGGCTAAGTATGTATTGAGAAATAGTAATTTTGATCATGTTTTGAAGTATTTACTGTAAAGTGGGTGCTAGACACATCAATATTCAGCTTCAATATATGTTAGTGTGCGTTTGTTTACAAAAAATAGTTACACATATACGGAGGGGAAATATTGAAGAATATCAAAACGCTTTTGATTTTCATAACAAACACAGCCAAAATATTAATCTGTGTTGCACCCGCACAAGCGATCAGAACAATCACCCCTATCGCGAATGTTATGGGAATAAGTTGTTTGTGAGTAAATGTGTATTCCCATCCCCAACAAATTGGTATCGCGAATTTTTTGGAAGTAAAAAGTCTATTGTGAATATCATGGGAGTAACAATTTCTATTTTGAATTGTTTGTTTTAATTTATAAATAGTTGGCGTGCTTATAAAAGAAAAGTCTATTTTGTGAAGAAAAGTGTTAATTTAAAATGAATAGTGTTTATTTGCGTTTCCTGATTTTGGAAGAAGAAAATCAATCCACGGAACGATTGCAGCGAAGACATATACGCGATGAATCAGATCCGCTATCGTTAACGGAGACAAGGTAAAAGTCCTAAAGATTTAAATGTGTTTGTCTCTAAATCAAATGTTTTTGACAGGTTTCAGGAATATTATAGAATTAACAAAGATGCTTTCCAATTCCTACTGAACGTGTTGGAAGAAAACTTGCCTCCTAGAGGTAAGATTTTTGGCGGAAGGCAGCTACCAAGAGGGGGTGGGCAGATAAATCGATGTCGGCTTAGCACAATCTACATTTAGTGAAGTGCTAGCAGAAGTTTTAGCGACATTAGAAAAAGTTTTGTGCCCCCAGTGGATTGTGTGGCCATCTCTTGATGAAAAGAAAGAGATTTCACCATACTCTGGCTGCGCGGACATGGCTTCCACCAAGCAAGTACTTTGATCTTTATTAATACTCCTGCAATAAAATAAGTTTAATAAAGTTGGACATTTAAAAACAAATATGTAGCAACTTACATGTGTACTTCTTGTTCCCAATAACAATTTTTGTGAATAAATTTTGTAAAATAGTTGTTGGGAGTAAATAATCGCGATGCCATATTTTTTATGTTTGTGAACGCATTCACAAAAAATTTCTATGGGAACATTCACGATAGCAAATCATAAAATTTGGGAGTTTTGTCTTGGGAACGTTCATTCGCGATGGTGGTGAATATATTAGAGCCAATCAAGATGAATCGGCTTAAAGATGAGAAAAAAAAATCAAGTTAGCTTTCACCAATAATTCTTGCAAAAAAAGCAGACTACAAAAGAAGCGTGCACACTTTTCTAATCATAGTGTTTCCATTGTCCCGGGAACTTAATCTTAACGATCGGTTAAGTAGAAGTAGTTGAAAAATAATCACCCTTATCGCGAATAACTATTCCCATGAGAAAACTCCCAAATTTTCTGATTTGCTATCGTGAATGTTTCCCATAACAAAGTTTTTGGGAGCGAATTCACAAATTTAAAAAATGTGGCATCGCCAATGTTTACTCCCGTGAATAATTTTACAAAATAAGTTCACAACAAGTGTCGATGGGAACGAGAAGGGAACATGTAAGTTGTAATTTGTATTTAAGCTAGGACTGTATTAAATCAATTTTTTTAATTTATTAAAAGACCACAAATGTTAATAAATAGCAAATTAATTGTCTGTTGGAGGAGATGTGTGCTAGCCAAAGTGCCAGCCATTTTCACTACGGGTGGTACCGCAAACATCTTGCTGCTAGCAGTAGTATCTTCGCTTCAATCTCTTCCAGCACCACAAAAAGCAGTTAAACTTTATTAATTTCTTTAAAATGTGTATATTTTCCTTTTACAAGTATGTACACAAATTATTTATAAAGCACTGATAAATAAATTACAATAGAAACTATTACTCCCAAATAATTCACAATAGACACTTTTACTCCCAAAATATTCGCGATACTGTTTTGTTGGGAATGGGAATATAGGTTTGCTCCCAAACAACTCATTCCCATAACATTCGCGATAGGGGTGAATAGTTATTTCACTTGCTTTGCCCACTTTCCAGATCATAATCCCCCTTTTTGCGTTTCCCTAAAATCGTAGTCTGATTCATTTCGAGGAGATTTATATTAAGGGTTATGCAGCTCTCAATTCTTGTTTTCTCTTTTGTAGAGAGAGCCATTGCAAGCGGAGATTTTTGTCATCCTTTGTTTTTCAATAATATTTATGTACATGAATGTGTAATTTTATTGTTATTGTATTATTTGTTCTCAATAACAAAGTTTAATTAACTGGACGGGAAAAAGTCTATATATCAATTATTTTAATTGACAGTGTTAAAATTAAACTAATAAAAAAATTGCAACTACATGCATATATAGAATTAACATTCTACATATAACCTCATTTAACCCCAGGAAATCAATAATTCAATATAAATAAATGCACAACTGCTCCATTCAAAGCCCTCTTCATGTTGTTGCATGACAGTGTTGACAAAGTTTCATAAATTTTTATAGTCATTGGAAGGATTTTTTCAATTGTCATTTATTATATCTGTAGATGGGAGGTAAACTACACCAAGTGAAGTTTTGAAAATCATACAGGAGACAGCAAAAGTATGTATGTTGGAAATCACAAATGCTTCTATCTCTGTAGTATTAACAATTCGACTTACGTCGAATATTTTATATAACTCTAATATTATTTTTTATATCCAAGATTTCCTTAATAAAATTGCGTCCTATAATATTTCCGTTACATGCCAAAA